>CM066033.1:1218580783-1219905020 GCA_033557465.1 Ichthyophis bannanicus | reverse complement strand
CTAGTTAGCTCCAAGTTATAATGCCCTGTTCAATGTAATTTCAGTTGGTTCCATGTAAACCGCACTGATGCAGAATAGCGCGGTATATAAGAAAATGTAAAAAAAAAAAAAAAAAAGGAGCCAAATGATAACAACGGAAACATAAGCACTGGCATGTTAAATACAAGGCATTGATAAAGGCAGGCAAAGAGAGAATTTGAAAAGAAGCTGGCTGTGGAAGAAAAAACATGTAATAAAGACTTTTTCAAGTACATTCATAACAAAAAACCTGTGACAGAATCAGTTGGACCATTAGATGACAGAGGGGTAAAAGGGACACTAAGAGGGGACAAGGCCATAGTGGATTGACTGAATGAATTGTTTGCTTCAGTCTTTACTGAGGAAGATGTAGGGATGTTATCCATGACCGAAATGGCATTTAAAGATGATGCCACAGAAGAATTGAAAGAAATATCGATACACCAGGAAGATGTATTACAACTATTGATAAACGAAGAGAAGCAAATCACCTGGACCGGATGGTATACTGTACATCCAAGGGTGTTGAAAGAACTGAAATATGAGATTATAGACCTACTATTAGTAATCGGTGAACGATCATTAAAATCATCTGTAATACATGAAGATTGGAGGATAGCTAATGTAACACAGATTTTTAAAAAGGGTTCCAGGGATGATCCGGGAAACTACAGACCGATGAGCCTGATGTCAATACCAGGAAAAAAAAAGTGGAAAACCATTATTAGAACAAAATTATGAACATTTAGATAGTCCTGGCTTAATGGGAGTCAGCCAACTGGTTTTAGCCAAGGAAGGACTTATCTTACTAATCTGTTATTGTTTCTTTGAAGATGTAAATAAACAGGTAGACAAAGGGTGAGTCAGTTAATAGAGTGTATCTGGATTTTCAGAAAGACTCTTGGTGAAATTAAAAAGTCAGGGATAGGAGGCAGTGTACTCTTATGGATCAGGAAATGGTTAAAAGATAGAAAGCAGAGGGTAGGGCTAAATGGCCAATTTTCCCAATGGAGAAAGGTGAATACTGGACTACCCAGGGATCTGTGCTTGGTCCGCTGTTTTTTAACATATTCATAAATGACCTGGAAATGGGAATAACGAGTGAAGAAATCAAATTTGCAGATGACACAAAATTATTCAAAGGATTGAGGATTGAGAAAAACTGCAAGAGGACCTTGATAAATTGGAAGACTGGGCATCCAAATGGCAGATGAAATTTAATGTGTGGACAAAGTGCAAAGTTATGCACCTAAGAAAGAACAACCCAAACTATGGTTACACGATGCAAATTTCCACATTAGGCACCACTACTCAGGAAAAAGATTTAGGTTTCAATTGTGGATAACATGTTGAAACCCTCCACCCAGTCTGCATCAGCGGCCAAGTAAGCAAATAGAATGCTAGGAATCATAAGAAAAGGAATGGAGAATAAAACAAAGGATATTATAATGCCTCTGCATCGTTCCATGGTGCGACAACACCTTGAATATTGTGTGCAATTCTGGTCACCATATCTTAAAAAGGATATAGCATTATTAGGAAAGGTACAGAGAAGAGCCACCAAAATGGTAAAGGGGATGGAAGGATACCCCTATTAAGAAAGGCTATAAAGGTTAGGGCTCTTCGACTTGGAAAAGTGACAGCTGAGGGGAGATATAATAGAGGTCTATAAATTATGAATGGAGTGGAACGGATAAATGTAGATCGATTGTTTATGCCATCAAAATATAGAAAGACTAGGGGACATGCAATGAAGCTACCGTCTAACCTATCTAAGACTAATAAGAGAAAATATTTTTTCACTCAACATGTACTCAAACTGTGGAATTCATTACCGGGGGATGTAGTAAAAGCTGTTAGTGTAGCCGGGTTTAAAAAAAGGTTTGGACAATTTCCTGGAGGAATGGTCCATAACACCATTATTAATGGGGACCCGAGATATCCGCTGCTTGTCCCAATACAAGCCACTGTGGAACCCTGTGTTTTTGCGGGAAACTGCTAGATACTTGTGATCCTAGATTGGCCGTTGTTGAAAATAGGATACTGGGCTTGATGGACCTTGGTCTGACCCAGTATGGCATATCTTATGTTCTTAAGATGCACCCATCTCAATATTGGGCCCATTATATTTTATCATATATTATTGTAAAACCACTTTGATTGCTTGTAGAATGGCAGTATATCAAACTTAATAAACCATAAATCATAACAAGATTCCCATTGAATTACAATGTATAACATATCATCTTCCTTTTTGTAAAGCCTTGAAAACTTAGCTTGATGGAGGAGTGAGTGAAGAATTTGAATAGGGTGGTTAGATTAAATTTGAATTCAATATATTGTTATGTGTTCTTTTTATGTTGATGCAGATTGTATATTATTGGGGTTATACACATGGAAATGCCATTTTAAAATAGGTACTACTAAGGAGATGCTTCCCAGGCTTAGATTTATAGGAGGTGTGGAGAGGGCGGGCGACAGAATGGCCAAGGCAGGCCTACAATATAGATGTGGATTCCCTGGTTTTATAAGGGAAATCCACATCTCTAGAAAAAAAAGTATAGAATTTGGTAGTTATAGCTGCTCTGAGACACGATTTATATGTACACCATATGCAGTGACAAGGATTTCGCAGGACTGAGTTTCTGTCTCCTCTCTCTCACAGCTCATTACCCCCAGACACCCCTTCGCCCCGGTCCGCCAGCCTTATTTTTATTCCACCTGTGAATCACTTTCCAGTCCAACCTTAATTTCTAATGTCCATGTAGACGACACCCATCCTACTTCTCCTGGGACTCCCCCGACATGTGCGTCTCCTTGATAGTCAAACGCCCCAAAACCCATCACAAATTTAAGCCAATCCTCTAATTTCCCCCCACCTTTCCAATTTCCTGGATTATAAAGCACTTGCCTCCCATACTGACTCCCCCCAGCAATAATCGATCCCACCTAATATGTCCCTGTTCGACAGAAACTCCTCATTTCACCCCTCCCATTGTCCCTCTCTCACCTCATGGGGATCCCTGGTGGGAAGCAGGGGTAATCCCCAGTCACTCTTTGGGCTCTAGGTTATAACATGATTGTCAGTGTTCGGCCCCTAATGACAATCTCACTTAGCTGACCTGTGAACCTTGGGCCCCACTACTGGTGTGTGCCAGTGCTGACTGCCTAATCGCTGCGCCAACTTTACAACGATACTGGAACTCGAATATCACCAGATTTTGTTTTTATCACAACTATTTTTCTTTTTTTTTTAGTGCTGACTATTGTGGGCCCTTCTGAATATGTGGCCGCCTTTTGTATTGGAAGACTATACTGACTAATTGAAGGTCCACTCTTTCTCTGCAACCCTTGGCCTTTAGTAGATAGTAATAGATACAATTGTTTCCAGAGTTGTTTAAACTATACCACCACTGAGATATTGTCCCAGTGTGGCCTCTCAATGTGAGAAGTTAAAAGAATTTGAGACCACAGAATTCTGGTATATTTTGCTCATGCGCTTTTCTGCTAAGATAATAAAGGATATCATGCTTAGATTTAATTTGCAGGTTTTCCTCGCTTCTCCCTTTTTTTGCCTTTGATATTATAGCTTTTGACAAATACAAAAACAAAACTAAAAAAGACCACACTGAATATTAACACATTCATCCATTATAGAACATATACTAAACAAGAATCACTTATGTATGAAATTCAGTGGCAGCCCCACATCATGGGACGAGAAAGAACACCAAATTTATAGATATCAAATTAGAAAGGTAATATAAACGAAGGGAGTTAAGGGAAGGAGGACCCTCTCTCATTAAACACTTAATGAGCTAATTTTGATCATACTAGCGATTCTATCTCTAGGTTGACTTCTCTTAAAGATATACTTCCAAGTTGAAGAAGATTCAAAAAAGGAAAATATAAGTGTTTCCCATTGCCTAAGTACTACCCATGCATGTGGAAGATGAAGAAAAAATATGTCACTTCGAAATTCCAAGGATCCTAGTGCTTTAGTCGGTCAGGAATTTTATGCTTCCTGCAACATAAGTTGAGTGGCCGCCTTCCCGCCTAAGTACATCTGGGAACCTTTAATAAAAGATTTGGTTACATTAGTTTCCTGAAGGAAAGGTCCTATTCTAAACCTTTACTTAAACGGGAACCTTTGGTAAAATCCATTGCTTTTCCCCAATACACAGCATTGTGGAAACCTGTATCGTTTTTGTTGAATACTACTAGGTACTTGGGACCTAGATGGCCACAATAATTTGGTAAACAGGCAGTACTGGGCTTGCTGGCACTCTTGGGTCTGACCTAGTATGGCATATCTTATGATTCCTTATTTTGTTCTTACATTCAAACCTCTGCCCTATCATCGCCTTTAATAAATGATTGATTCTTTGATACTTAAAGAAACAGCTTAAAAATTTGAAGCTTAATCTTCAGGGGGACTCACAAAAAGGTAAAACCAACAGTGGTTAGCTCTCTTTAGGTTGATATTATCAAAGTTGAATCCTCAAGGAAAGTATTTCCCACGTTTTATAAATCCTCTTGCTTAACATGTAAGGCAACACAATACTTTCATCAGGCGGGAAGATGTTGAGGTTTTATAAATCACAGGTGGAATTGCAGGACTCTTGCGAATAGTGACTTATGTGAAAAAAGCGAAAATTGACTTATAACAAATAATTCATGCTCTGTGTTTTACATAAAGAAATCCTGGACTCCTAAATATAAAACTGGGAATGCAAGTTTAAGATACCACACCATTCAACCAGAAGATGATGTGTCTTTAGAACAACTCACCTGCAAAACTGAAAGTGTGACAAGGCCATCGTGGAACCCCAGATGGGGATTACCTATCCCAGAATCGCGCTGAAAGAGTTCGAGGAGAGGGTCTTGCAGGGCCAGTAAAGGATGTTCATCAACAGTATTCCTTGGAAACATGGAGAGAAGTTCCTCAGGACTAGTGTTTGAGAAGTTGGCTGGATGTGCGTACCTTACGATCTTCAACAAAAGTGGTTACAGGGAAGAAGTGCACAAGCTACAGGCCGGTGATGGCCTTTATCTCGGTGGTCGGTTGAAAAGTTAAATTTGCGAGATGCTCCTGAAAGACTTTCTTTTTGTTTTCCTTGGAAACAGTGGACTTCGCAAATTTTTTACCAACAGGTTGTGCATGATCCAACTCTTTGGCAACATTGTTTTACCAAAGGACGATCCTTGCCAATCCACACAATCTTGATTGAGTTCTTTGCACTCCCTGGCCCGTGATAAACCGAGAGAACTAGATCCAGGGACTCATGCAATGGATGTCATCTACCTGGATTTCAGCAAATGCCTTTGATACTGTTCCTCATAGGAGGCTTATCCAACTAAACTTTCAATATGTTTTGGGGATGGGGTCCCAAGGTGGTAAACTGGATTCAGAAATTGCGTTGACTGGGGGGACGAGATGACAGAAGTAGACATGGTAAATGGAGTCTCCGCTCGGAATGAAAAGAGGGTGATTAGAGGGGTGCCCCATGGTTCGGGGGGTCCGGGTCCGGCACTGATTCAATGTATTTGTGCAGTGATATTGCTGAAGGACCCTTATGAATGGAAAAGTCTGTCCGTTTTTTGCTAGATCACACCAAAAATTTGCAACAGTATGTGGACTCCCCTTATGGGAGTGGAGTATACTGTAATGGAAAGATCTAAACCAAAAGTCTGGTAACGATATGTTCTAAAAATCCTTGGCAAATTAAGATCTTAATGAGAAAGAATGTGCAGTGTCATGCACTTGGGAAGCAGAAATCCAAGGGAAATGTATGCGATAGGGGGTGAGAGGGTGGTGTTGCAGGGGCCCAAGAGAAGGACCCTCTGTTGTGTGAATAAAAATATTCTCGAGGGAAATCCTCAATTGGTTGGCAATACAGTGCGACATAGTGCAGTGGCAATTAAGCCAGGTTTTTTAGGTTATCTGCTGTGGTTGCATACAATTTATGAGGATTTAATTATGACCAGCAGAAAGGAAGATGGCTACTCAATGGCCACTGTATAAGTCCCTGGTGAGGCCTCACTTGGAATACTCGATGTTCCAGTTTTTGGAGGACAGGCATATCTCACAAAGCGATGTAAAAAAACTGGCATCAACGGTTTCAGATGGAAGGCGACCAAAATGATTTTGTGGAACTGTGTCCAGAAGCCCTTATGAGAATGCCAAGACTTTTGAAGATTCCTACCAACTTACCTGTATACTCTATGGAGCGAGAGGAGGGATCCCAGGTGGAGATATGATTGTCAGATCCTTTATTTAAATACTTAAAGAGAATCGTACCATGAACCTTAACCAAACCTCTAGTCCATAAGACGGGGAAAGCTGGGTAAAACTAGAGGGCATATACATGCATCAGCTGCTAATGTTGGTTGGTAAATTGAAAGGCAATAGTCAGGAAATCCTTCTGACTTTCAACTGGAAAGAGTGTCGTGGATGCTTGGAATGCCCTCGCCGGTGGAAGTGGTGGTGGCAAAATACAGTGACAAGAATTCAAAATGGCATGAGACAGACAACAATGGGATCCCTTTACAGCAACAGGATAAAATCAAAATAAACTTATCTAATTTTCTCAGAAAACAGGGATGTCCCTACACGGAGAGGAGTCGTTACTCACCTGTAACAGGTGTTCTCCAGGAAGGCAGCAGGAATCAGTCCTCACTTATGGGTGACATCGGCGCCGATGGAGCCCCCGTGCGGAGCATTTCCCAGCTTTCTATGAAAGCCTTGGGAATACCACATGCATGCGCGGTCCCCTTCCCTCCTAAAGGTGCCCATCTTGCTCAGTCAAATGACATAGCTAAAAAACAGCACACCAAAATGTAAAAATGATCTATGTACAACTGCAACTCCCAGGGGAGGAGGGAGGGTTGTGAGGACTGATTCCTGCTGCTCCTGGAGAACACCTGTTACAGGTGAGTAACTACTCTTTCTCCAGGACCAAACAGGAAGTCATTCCTCACTTATGGGACTCCCTGCTTTCAGGCTACCGGGGACCCAGAGCTGAAAAATGAGCTCCCTCTAGCCTCAGCATCAGAGAAAGGATTTCACTGAAAACATACCTCCACCGGTAGCCCAACCAGAGGGCTGGAGGGTAGGATTTGCCGGAGCACTGCCTGATCGAAAGCACTGCCTGACCGAAAGCACTGTCCCTGCGGGACTCCCTCTCCAGGCAGTAAATGGGCCGCAAAGTCTGGCTTGAGACCAAGTTGCAGCCCCTGAAGATGTCTGCCAACGGTACAGAGCGGAGATGAGCTACTGAGGCAGCCATTGCCCTGACATGGTGGGCCGTGACCACTGTTCCCTCTAAGCTGTGCGCGTGTGCGCGCGCACACACCTCGCCGAGCGAGCGCACATACTTTACAACAGAGCGCACAAAAACAAAATTATGGCTCTGAGTCTGATAGAAAACAACACATACGTCTTAAAACTTAAAAGTTATGATTGTAATTACTAGAAATTTCCTGCTTCATTGAGTAATCGTCTATTTCATTTAATTGATTAAAATCAGTGTGGTGTATATACTGTATTCGGATGTGTAGTCAAATTTTAAAGTATGTAACTCCGAGTGTCGTTATGTGGCGCACAAAAATGTAACCTTCCTTCAAAAGCTGCACCCAGCTGATATGTTATGCGCACCACAGCCTACAGAAAATTAGAGGGGAACATTGTCCGTGACCCGACCCTGCAAGGAAGGTCAGCTGCCCTGTAAGCCCAGGTGATACAGTCAGCCACCCAGATGGACAAGGTACGCTTGGACACAGGTACCCCCAAGTTATTGGGGTCAAAAGAATAGGAAGAGCTGAGTAGCCCTTCTATGACCCTGCGTACGCTCGAGGTAGAAGGACAAGGCCCTCCTATAGTCCAGGGTATGCAAGACTGTCTCAGCCCGGCTTGCATGGGGCCTAGGGAAGAATGTTGGAAGAACCACCTATTGGTTGAGATGGAAAGAGGAGACAACCTTGGGGAGGAACTTAGGATGAGTCCTAAGGACTACCCTGTTCCTATAGAAGCGAGTGTATGGCCTGTCACAGACCAGGGCTTGAGGTTCACTCACTCACCTGGCCGGGGTCAAGGCCACTAGGAATAGAGTCTTCCAGGATAGGAAGCGTAAAGGACATGTAGCCATGGGCTCAAAAGGTGGGCGAGTAGTTGCTGCAAGACCACATTCAACTCCCACTCAGGGGCCGGTGGACGGAGAGGAGGCTTGAGCAATAGTAAGCCTCTGAGAAATCTGGGACACCAAGGAGTGAACTGACAAAGAGTGTCCCTCCACCAGAAAGTGGATGAACTGCCAGAGCAGAGAGGTGGACCCGAACAGAAGTGGACTTAAGGCCCTGATTGGACAAGTGCAGTAGGTACTGGAGCACTACTGGCACAGTGCAGGTGAAAGGATCTTCCTTGCGTTGCTGACACCACAAGGAGAACCTTCTCCACTTTAGGGCATATGTTTTCCTAGTGGATTACTTTCTAGAGGCCAAGACCACCTCTTCCACTTCCTGAGGAATACCCCATGGAGCCAAGACTACCCTTGCAGCCTCCATGCCATCAGATGGAGAGATTTTGAGATTGGGATGGAGAAGGGAACCCTGATCCTGAGATAGAAGGTCGGGTTGAATCCCAGAGGCATGTGTGTCTCCACCGCCAGTTGTTGTAGCAGGGGGAACCAGGGCTGCCTCGGCTACCTGGGAGCAACCATAAGTACTGAGGCCTTGTCCCTGAGAATTTTGAACCAGGTTCGGGCCACCAGAGGCGTGGGAGGAAACGCATAAGCAGGCCCTGGGACCAAGAAATCAGGAAGGCATCTGCCGCCACCCTTAGGGGATATGGTTGCCTGTAACAAACCTGGGCATTTGGTGATTTAAGGGACTGGCAAGGAGATCCATGGAGGGAAGTCCCCATTTCAGGAAAATCTGTTGAACCACCAAAGGGTGCAGCTGCCATTCGTGGAGCTGCAGAATTCTGTTTAAGTGGTCTGCCAGAAAATTCTCCTGGCCAGGAAGATAAACAACCCTCAGCAACATCTGGTGCCAGAGGGCAAAAGAGCAAAGGGCCTGTGCTTCCAGGCATAGAGGCCTGGACCCAGTGCCGCCCTGTTTGTTCACATAGAACATGGCTACTTGGTTGTCTTGTCTGAACTAGAACAGACTGGTGGGCCAAGGCGTGAGAAAAAGCCTTGAGGGCTAAGCGAATAGCCCGCAGTTCCAGTAGGTTGATCTGTTGCAGGGCTTCCCAAGGGGACCAAGGCCTTGGGTGCAGCTCCCTTGACAGTGTGCACCCCAGCCCTGCAAGGAGGCATCGGTTGTCAACACCACTGTGGGGACAGCTACCTGAAAAGGCACTCCCTGCAGCAAGTTGGGGGGGGGGGTGCAGCCACCACTGAAGAGGATCCAGAAAGGTTTGGATACCCTCACTTTGTCTGCTAGGCTCCCTGTGGCCTGCTTCCACTGAGTTCTGAGGCACCACTGTGCAGGCCTCATGTGGAGGCGGGCATTGGGGGTCACATGCACAGTCGATGCCATGTGTCCCAGGAGCTGCAGACAGAGTCTGGCAGGAACCCTCGGCAGACTGAGAAACCGGGATGCCAACTCCATGAGCCTTTGAGCTCTGTCCTCTGGCAAGTAAGCCCTTGCTTGCAGAGAGTCCAGTCGTGCTCCTATGAACTCGAGGTTCTGGGAGGGGAGCAAAGTGGACTTTGTGAAGTTTATGACAAAGCCTAGGTCTTGAAGGAGTGGACAGTCCTGAAGGTGGCCTGCCTGGCCTCCTGGTAAGTCTGACCTCGGATGAGCCAGTCATCCAGATAGGGGAAGGACAATATTCCTTGAGTCCTCAAGTAGGCTGCCACCACAGCTAGGCACTTTGTAAAGACCCGTGGGGCGGAAGTTAGGCCAAAAGGCAGTACCCTGTACTGGTAATGGTTTCCTCCCACCACAAACCTGAGGTACTTTCTGTGGTTTGGATGAATGAGGATGTGAGTGTATGCATCCTTTAGATCTAAGGAGCATAGCCAATCTCCCTGCTGGAGGTAGGGCAGAAGTGTTCCAAGAGTAAGCATCTTGAACTTCTCTTTCTCCAAGAACTTGATGAGGTTTCTGAGGTCTAGGATAGGCCTTAGGCCTCCTGTCCTCTTTGGCACCAGAAAATACCTGGAGTAGGCAAGGAGGTACCAGCTCCACCGCCTTGTCCAGAAGCAGACCCTGAAGTTCTTGTAGGAGGAGGGTGGTGTGCAGGGGAGGCCTCAGAGGCTCTCCTGGAAAGTAGACAGGAGGTAGTTGTTGGAAATGAAGCATATAGCCTTGGTGAATGATACTTAAAACCCAAGCATCCCCTGTAATGGGTGGCCACCGGTGGGCAAACAGGGCTAAGCGACCTCCTGTGCAGGGATGGGACAGCAGGGACGGAGAGGCTATGCCTTGGGAGTCAAAAAACCCCTCCCTGCTGGGTAGGAGCAGGAGCCGGAGGCTTGGGGGTCTTCTGCCTATGTCCCTGCCCCTTGGCCTGCTGCCCCTGAGGGGGAGCTGGGGAGGCCTGGTATTGAGGGAAAGGTTTGTAGGCAGACACCTTTCTCGGGTAGAAGGACTTTTTACCCGAGCCCTTCTTTTTGTGAGAAGGGGCAGAAGTCTTTCTGGACAGCCTAGTCCTGGTCAGGTGCTCGGTCTCCAGCTCAGCGGCCTTCTCGGCCATGGGTTTGCCAAAAAGGTTCTCACCTCGGCAAGGGACATCGACCAACTTGTCCTGAACCCAAGGCTCGAGGTCCGATGACTGCAGCCATGCCTGGCATCGGGCCGCGATGCCGGCGGCCGCCATACGAGCCGAAGCCTCGAAGTCATCGTAGGCCACTCGGGACATGAATTTGGAACAGTCCCGGATTCCTGAAGACAAAGACTGGAACCTCTGCAAAGGTTCCCCGGAGAGACCAGCAGAGAACCCGGCAAGCTCCTTTGCCAGGTCTCGGAGAAACATGCCCATGTACAGCTGGTATGACTGGACACGGTAAGCAAGCATCGAGCCCTGGAAGCACTTTCTGCCGAAAGCATCCAGGTTCCAGGCCTCCCTATTGGGGGGAACCGCGGAGTGCATCTTCTGGGCTCTTCTGTCGATGCATGGCCGATTCCACCACCATGGAATGGTGCGGCAGCTGCGCCTTTTGGAAGCCAGGGCTCTTACGGAGTCGATAAATGGAATCGACCTGCTTGCTCAAGACCGGCGCCGAGGCTGGTGCCTCCCACATCTGGAAGAGGAGCCGTTCCAGCATCGGAGGAACTGGCACAGTAAAGGCCTCCTTCGGAGAAGAGTCATACTGGAGAGCCTCGAGCTCCTCGGCTCGAGGCTCCTCCTTGGGGTCGGCGGGAATCGCCAAGGCCTTGGTCATGTCCCACATGAACTCCGAGAACCGGGTGTCCTCCAGAGGGGACCTACTCTGGGGCTCGGACTGTGGTGAGTCCGATGGGACGCACCGAGTCCGGAAGGTATCGGGGGACTCCTCATCCTCCGTCTCCCAGGCTGACTCATCGGAAGAGGAGTCGAGGGGCTCCGACCGTGTGGGTCGAGGTGGCACCCGCCCCGACGCCGAAGGCACCGGCGTCGACGCCCTCGGTTTCCGAGCGGGAGGTCGAGGGAGACCTTGACCGAGGATGACCTCGAGCCTTCATGGTCTCGAATATCGGCTCGGTCTCCGGGTCGCCTTTGACGTCGATGTCCCGGTGGTCGGGGCAGATGCACCAGCGAGGCTGGGCCATCAGTACACGCTGCTGCTCCATGAAGGCAGACAATCTGCACTCCAAGGCTGTCAGCCTGAGTCCAAGCTCAGGAGACTCAGCAGCTACTGACTCGGGCCCCGGCGGCACCGGGCCCGACGTCGGCTCCCTCGGAGGAGAGTCCACAAGGACTACAGGACTTACGTGTCCGATGGTCTCCGGCTCTACACGAGGTACTTTGGACAGCTTCTCCTGCTCCAAAGGCCCGGGACGGCGGTCGGGGGTCTTAGACCTGGCCCTCGAGGAACCAGGGACCTCTTCCGACGCCGTCCTTGTGAGCCGTTTCTTCCTCTTGCATTCCCGATCAGGGGACACCCTGTTTGAGGAACCCCGGCGATGCTCGGGATCAGACTCCCGAGATGTCGCGGCCTCAGACAAGGTCCGGGCCCAGCCGAAGGCAGAATCTGAAAAATCCTTTCCTTCTGGTGATGACGGCTTCGAAGTGCCTTGGTGGACATTTTACCACATGGGCCACAGATCATGGGGTCATGATCTGGGCCGAGGCATCGAAGGCAGCAGTCATGTGTGTCGGTGAGAGACATTAGTTTCTTGCACCGATCACACTTCTTGAAACCACTGGAAGCCATCGGGGAAAAAAGGGCCCCCGCGAGGTCAAAAGACCGGCCTTCCAGGGAAAAACAGAAAAAAGGCGTGAACGCCAGCCATGAAGGGCAAAAACCGAAAAATAGAGAACAGGCTCGATACCGGTGTACCGAACCCGGCGGGAAGGGGAATCGGCGTCGAACTCGAAGAAAAAGCGAAGAAATCTTCAAGAAAAAAATCAACTTTTCCTGGGTGACTAGGACGAACGTCTGAAGGGCGCCACGGAAGTAGAGAGACTGAGCAAGATGGCACCTTTAGGCAGGAAGGGGACCACACATGCGTGTGGTATTCCCAAAGGCTTTCATAGAAAGCTGGGGAAATGCTCCGCACCGGGGCTCCATCGGTGCCGATGTCACCCATAAGTGAGGACTGACTTCCTGCTTGGTCCTGGAGAACTGTGGGTTCAACCCTAAACAAAGACATGGGGAGGGGTGACTTGCACGGAGCAGCAGGTGCACCTACTCTTGCCATCTTACTGGGCAGACTAGATGGACCATACTGGTCTTTATCTGGCGTCATTTACTATGTTACTATGTAATACATCTAGGGACTTAACTCCAGACACAGCTGTTTGCTGCCTAATTGGCAAATAGAAACACTTTTGGACAACAACCACATCAGGAATCAATAATTCTTCTTTAAAGTACTTAGCCAAAAGTATCTGAGTGGACAGCAAATGAACAACAGGACATTTTAAAAAAACGTAAATTATTAGCCCTAGTCGCATTTTTCATAATTTCCAATTTATAACGTATGAAAAGGAAATCTTTAATTGTAGATGCACTGCTCTGTTGCAATAACTGTATCTGACCTTCCATTTTAGATAACTAAACATCAATATAGGAAAACCTATTATCTATCTCTTGGAGCTTTTGAGCTGATTGCCGAGTAAATATGCAAAGAGACGATACTGTGCTAGTAAACATGATGTCCATTTTAGAAAACACAACCCAAATATCTTTCATAGTAATGTCTTGCGCAGGTTCTATCACAGTCTGTGCCTTCTCCTGTAAAACCACTGGCTTTGGAACCAAGCCAGGGGTAAAAGAAGGAGTTAATGGGCTTATAAGCCAGACAGATGAGGTGGAAGAGGGTAATTCAGGATGTGGAAAAGGTGAAGGAGCCCGTTCTGCTGAGCTAAATGATACTCTTTCAGCCGAAAGTGATTGTCCCACTCCAACCAGGAAATGCTTTTCCAAGAGGCCCACTGTTTTCCCCGGAGCTTGGGCAGTCTGATCACTCTTGAAAGCATTCTTTATCTTCTGTTTTCCCATCAAACAACAGTATAAGATAACCAATACAATAAGTCAAAAGCAAATACCTGCAGTGATGATGGTCAAATCTAAATCTCCCGAACCACTGAACTCCGATGGAATGCTGAAGAGGTTCCAAAGGGGCATGTCTTGCCCCTTTGGCCACGGCCCAAAGGGCCTCTACAACAGCTTATGAGCAAGCCAAGACCTCCATGGCCTGATGTCACAGGGAGGGAGGGGTGGCTGGAACCGTGCCTGCAGCACTCACCCCGGCTGGCAATTCTCCCCTCTCGTGGCAGAAGCAACAGCAAAACAATAGCCTGATGACGCAGGAAGCTGTCTTTCCTGTCTTTTTAGATACCTTTTGCTTATGTGATAGCACCTGTTGGGGAGGGTTTGTCCATCTGTCTGCCTGTCTGTCTGTCCAAACTATGAATATGGATAAAGAGAGAAGTAGCTGGAAGAATCAGTGGAATGGCAGGAACGTCAGGCCTTACTACTTAAGTCACAGGGAACCCAACCACAAAAATTAGAAAATCTGTTGTTCCAGCCTGTCAGTGAGTGCCCAAACCCTTCTGGCAGGAGAGCAGGGAAGGTGTTGACCTAGTAACTGAACTGGGTGATAGGACGGGGGGCGGGGGGTGAATGCAAGTGGAGAGGGGAGGGAAAAGTAAATCATGGTGTATGTAATTGGGAGGGAAGGGTGAGTACAAGAAGGGAGAGACTGGAAGGGGCGAGGGGGAGTGTGCAAAGTAGGAGAGAATGCAAAAGAGAGGGTGTTGGAATGGAGGGGAAGGCATGTAAGAGGGGTGAAGAGTCTAGGAAATGAGTGGAGGAAGACATGGGGAGGGTGAAAGAACACCTCTATGCTTACAGCCAGTAATGCACACTGCCTGACATACATAATGCACCCCCCCTCCCGACACACAAAGAAAGAGTAGTTACTCATCTGTAACAGGTGTTCTCCAGGAGCAGCAGGAATCAGTCCTCACTTATGGGTGACGTCGGCGCCGACGGAGCCCTCGCGGAGCAATTTCCCCAGCTTTCGAAGAAAGCCTTTGGGATTGCAACGCGCATGCGCGGTCCTCTTCCCGCCCAAGGATGCCATCTTGCTCAGTCGAATGACATAGCGGAAGACAGCAACCATAACAATGACTGCAACTCCAGGGGAGGAGGGAGGGTAGTGAGGACTGATTCCTGCTGCTCCTGGAGAACACCTGTTACAGATGAGTAACTACTCTTTCTCCAGGACCAAGCAGGAAGTCAGTCCTCACTTATGGGACTCCCTAGCTTAAGGCTACCGGAGACCTCAAGCTGGAAAAGAGAGCTCCCTCCAGCTCAACCGCACAGAAGGAAGGAATCTTCTCTGAATACGGATCCGGCCGGTAGCCAACATCGGGGCCGGCGGGTAGGAGTTGCCTAAACCTCAAAGAGATTGTGGAGGACTGCCTGTCCGAAAGCACTATCCCTGCGGGACTCCCTCTCCAGGCAGTAATGAGCCACAAAAGTCTGGCTAGAAGACCAAGTAGTGGCCCGGCAGATGTCTGCCAACGGAACCGAGCAGAGGTGTGCGACAGACGTCGCCTTCGCCCGGACACGGTGCGCCGTGACTCGACTCTCCAAAGAGAGGCCGGCTGCCCCATACGCCCAGGCGATGCAGTCAGCTACCCAGATGGACAGAGTACGCTTCGATACAGATAACCCCAACCGATTGGGGTCAAAGGAAACGAAAAGCTGGGCAGCTTTCCTATGCACACGCGTACGGTCAAGGTAGAAGGACAAGGCTCTTCGACAGTCCAGGGTATGCAGAACAGTCTCAGCTCTGCTGGTATGTGGCCTGGGAAAGAAGGTCAGAAGAACTACCTCTTGATTGATGTGGAAAGAGGAAACCACCTTAGGAAGAAACTTAGGGTGAGTCCGTAAGACAACCCTATTCCTGTAGAACCTAGTGTATGGGGGCTCCGACACTAGGGCCTGTAGTTCACTAACGCGCCTAGCGGAGGTGAGGGCTACCAAGAAGAGAGCTTTCCATGAGAGGAAGCGGAGGGGGCAGGTAGCCATGGGTTCAAAAGGCGGGCAAGTAAGCCTTTGTAAAACCACATTGAGGTCCCATTCAGGAGCCGGAGGGTGCAACGGGGGCTTAAGCAGAAGCAGGCCCCTGAGGAAACGCGCCACCAAGGGATGCGAGGAAAGGGGCTGGCCCTCCACCGGCGAATGATGTGCAGAGAAAGCACTGAGGTGGACTCTGACAGAGTTGGACTTGAGGCCTAGATCGGAGAGGTGCAGCAAGTATTACAGTACCACCGACACTAGGCAGGCGAAGGGGTCCTCAGAACACTGAGAACACCAGGCGGAGAAGCGACGCCATTTGAGTGCATAAGACTTCCAGGTAGAAGGTCGCCGAGACGCCAGGACGACAGCTTCCACCTCCGGGGGAGCGAGAGCGGGGCCAGGACTACCCTCTCAGCAGCCAGGCCATCAGGTGAAGGGCCCGGAGGTTGGGGTGCAGAAGAGTACCCTGATCTTGGGTCAGAAGATCGGGCTGAAACCCCAGAGGGAGAGGGGTGTCCACCGCTAACTGCAGGAGCAGAGGGAACCAGGGTTGCCTCGGCCATCGGGGCGCTATCAGGATCACGTAGGCCCCGTCCCGGGCAACCTTGAAGAGCGTCCGGGACACCAGCGGCGTGGGAGGAAAGGCATACAGTAGGCCTGTGGACCACGAAATGAGGAAAGCATCCGGGGCCACTCTGAGGGGATGCGGATGCCGAGAGCAGAACCGGGGAAGCTGCCGGTTCAGGGGACTGGCAAAGAGGTCCACGGTGGGGGTGCCCCACCGGCGGAAGATTTGCTGGGCAACGCCGGGGTTCAACCTCCATTCGTGGGGCTGCAAGACCCGGCTCAGCCTCTCGGCCAGGCAATTCTCCTGCCCGGGCAGGTAAACAGCCTTGAGGAGGATGTTGTGGTCGACAGACCAGGAGCACAGTCGCCGGGCCTCCTGACAGAGCAGGAGGGAGCCCGTGCCCCCCTGTTTGTTCACATAGAACATGGACACCTGATTGTCCGTCTGCACCAGTACGGACTGGCGAGAGGTGAGGTGAGAGAAGGTCCGCAGACCTAGGCGGATCGCCCGCAGCTCCAGGAAGTTAATTTGTTGAGCCGCCTCCCAAGGAGTCCAAAGGCCTTGAGTGCGCACTCCCTGGCAATGCGCTCCCCATTCCAAGAGAGAGGCATCGGTCGCCAGCACCCGGGAGGGTGTGGGAGACTGAAAGGGCATACCCCGTACCAGGTTGGGCAGGTGGAGCCACCACTGCAGAGAGGGGACCAGGCAGTCGGAGATCTGTAGAAAGTCCACCAGACCTCCTGTGGCCTGATGCCATTGAATGCGGAGACACCACTGGACAGGCCTCATATGCAGTCGGGCGTTCGGCGTGGCATGGACCGTGGAGGCCATATGACTGAGCAGCTGCAGGAACCTCCGGGCCGGAACCGGAGACGCACTGTGGAACCTGCCGGCCAAAGCCATGAGCCTGTCGGCTCGCTCTCGAGGCAAGAAGGCACGAGCTCGCAGAGTGTCGAGCCGAGCTCCTATGAACTCGAGACCCTGAGAGGGGTGCAATGTGGACTTCTCGACGTTTATGACAAAGCCCAAGTGCTGAAGCAGAGCCACCGTACGCTGCGTGGCCTGCGCGACCTCTGGGGCCGACTGCGCCCGTACGAGCCAGTCGTCCAGGTAAGGAAAAACGAACAGGCCCTGAAGCCTCAGGAAGGCCGCGACCACCGCCAGGCATTTTGTGAACACCCTGGGGGCGGAGCACAAGCCGAAGGCAGCACGCGGTACTGATAGTGTTTCCCGGCCACTACAAATCTGAGATATTGTCGGTGGTCCGGATGAATCAGGATGTGAGTATAGGCATCCTTTAGATCCAAGGAGCTTAGCCAATCTCCCTGCTGGAGGTAGGGCAGCAAGATTCCAAGGGTAAGCATCCTGAACCTTTCCCACTGCAGGAACATGTTGAGGTTGCGCAAGTCCAGAATGGGTCTGAGGCCTCCCGTCCTCTTTGGGACCAGGAAGTATCTGGAGTAGAACCCCTGACCCCACTGAGGTTGGGGCACTGGCTCCACAGCCTGCTCCTCCAGTAGACCCTGCAGCTCCTGAAGGAGTAAGTCTCTGTGCAGAGGGGGCCTCGGAGGCTCTCCCGGAAAGTAGGGGGGAGGCACCTGGTGAAAATGCAAGAGGTAGCCCCTTTGAACCACCTGCAGCATCCAGGAATCGGATGTTATGGCTGGCCACCTGTGAGCGAAGTGGATCAGCCTGCCCCCTGTGCTGAGCGACGGGCGCGGAGGGGGAGAGGCTATGCTGGCATAGTCAAAAACCCCCACCCTGCGTGGCAGGGGGCTGTGCAGCGGGCTTGGGGGCCCGCGGCCTGCAGGGGCCATTCCCCTGACCCTTAGTCTGTGGGCACTGAGTGGAAGCCGCCGGTACTTGGTATTGAAGGTGGGATTGCTTATAGGCAAGCACCTTCCTCGGGTAAAAAGGCTTCTTCCCCGTACCCTTCCTCTTCTGCGTGGGAGCGGAGGTCTTTCGGGACAGTCGAGTCCGAGTGAGAGTCTCGGACTCGAGTTCTGCAGCCTTATCGGACATGGGCTTGCCGAAAAGGTTGTCACCTCGGCAGGGGACATCGACTAACTTGTCCTGTACCCACGGCTTGAGGTCGGATGACTGGAGCCAGGCCTGTCGGCGGGCACCGATGCCGGCTCCGGCTACTCGGGCCGACGCCTCGAAGCCGTCGTAGGCCGCCCGAGAAAGGAACTTCGAGCACTCTCGAATACTATCGGACAAGGCCAGGAACCTCTGCAAAGGTTCGTTGGAGAGACCAGCCGAGAACCCGGCGAGCTCCTTCGCCAAGTCTCGGAGGAACATGCCCATATGCTGGTATGTCTGGACCCTGCAGGCAAGCATGGAACCCTGGAAGCACTTCCTACCGAGGGCATCCAGGTTACGGGCCTCCTTACCCGGGGGCACCAAGGAGTGCATCTTTTGACTCTTAAGCCGATGCATTGCCGATTCCACAACCATGGAGTGGTGTGGCAGTTGCGCCTTCTGGAACCCGGGGCTCTTGCGGACTCGATAAATCGAATCGATCCGCTTGCTTAACACCGGTGTTGAGGCCGGGCTTTCCCACATGCGGAAGAGCAGCCGCTCCAGCATCGGAGGGACCGGCACGGTAAAGGCCTCCTTCGGGGGAGAGTCGTACTGGAGTGCCTCGAGCTCTTCCGCGCGAGGCTCCTCCTCTGGATCCGTGGGGAAAGCCAAAGCCTTGGCCATATCCCGCACAAAATCAGAGAAGCGCGTATCCTCCGGAGGGGATCGCCTTCAAGGCTCCGACTCGGGCAAGTCGGAGGGGACGCATCAGGTCTGAAAAGAGCCGGGCGACTCGTCCCCTTCTGTGTCCCAGTCCGACGCCTCCGTGGAGGAATCGAGGGGCTCCGTGCGGGCGAGGGTTTGTCCTGATGCCGACGCCGGCGTCGACGACCTCGGTCCCGAACGGGAGGCCGAGGGAGACCTCGACCGAGGATCGACTCGAGCATGCATCGACTCGAGGATCGACTCGGCCGCCGGGGTCAACTTGGGCGTCGACGTCCCGGTGGTCTGGGCAGATGCACTGGCGATGCCGGTCATCCAAACCCGCTGCTGGTCCAAGAAGGCAGAGATACTGCGCTCCAAGGATGTCAATCTGAGGTCAAGCCCAGAAGACCCGGCAGCCACCGACTCGGGCCCCGACGGCGTCGGGCCCGACGATGGTTCCGTATGGAGTCCAGGAGGACAATAGTACTCACGTGCGGCTCCACCTCAAGTCGAGGAAGTTTAGAAGGTCTCTCCGCCTCCGAGGACTTGGGGCGGCCGGCGGGGCTATGCGACCCGGCCCGCGAGGGACCAGGTGCGTCCTCCAACGCCGCCCGCGTGAGTTTCCTCTGCCGACGATGCTCCCGTCCAGGGGACCCCCGCTCAGAGGAACTCCGATGGAGCTCGTGGCCGGAGTCACGAGACGTCGAAGCCTCCGACGAGGTCCGGGCCGGACCAGACTCGGGGTCAGAGAAGATTCTGTCCTTTTGCGATTGCCGACTCCTCAGCGACTTGGAGGACATCTTGCCACACGGACCACAGCTCCCAGAGTCATGGTTGGGTCCGAGGCAACGGAGGCAGAAATTATGTGTGTCTGTAAGAGACATTAATTTAGAACAATGATCACATTTTTTGAACCCGCTGGCAGCCTTTGGGGTAAAATGGGCCCCCGCGTGGTCTAAAGACCGAGCCGCCAGGGGTGGAAAATAAGTGGCGGGAACGCCAGTTAAAAACTGAAAACAAAAAAAGAAATGTGAACGGACTCGATAAGGAAAAAATCGAGGCCGGGCAGGAAAAGGACACGAACCGAGAAAACAACAAAGAATTAATCAACTTTTTCAGCGGTGGTAACAAACTACGTCTGTAGGGCTCCGCGGAAAAAAGAAGACTGAGCAAGATGGCATCCTTGGGCGGGAAGAGGACCGCACATGTGCGCTGCAATCCCAAAGGCTTTCTTCAAAAGCTGGGGAAATTGCTCCGCGAGGGCTCCGTCGGCGCCGACGTCACCCATAAGTGAGGACTGACTTCCTGCTTGGTCCTGGAGAAATATAAACATCTACAATCTCCATACAAACAGATATATAGATGGCACAACAATTACACACACATACACACACACACCATGCAGCCCTTGCTAGCTTATCAACATACTTTAGCATGTCTTTTTCCACCGAGTCCCCCATATAGACATGCCTGAGTTTGCAAATGGATGAAGGAGACATTTGTCATTATGTCACACTTAAGTGTGCATTTTCCAAATTGTTTCCTTCAGCAGAGGTTTCTTTATCATAATTTGAACCTCTAAGGTAGTGGTGCCCAAACCTGGGGTTAGAACCCCAAATGGGGTCACATCTTCAGTAGATGGAGTCACAGAAACATGGTCATTTCCCCTTCTTTCTGGTCTTTCACAGTGATCTATGACAAGCAGTGGCAGTCACCAGTCAGCATGTAGCCTGTGAACTAGTGAACATTCATAGGCCTTTGCCCCTCTGGGTAAGCTTCCTGTTAGAATAAAAACCCATGCTGAGCACTAGGGTCTGGAAGCACACACTGCACACAGACAAGAGGGATCCTGTGGTGACTACTGCTGCTCTTGCCTTCCTGCTTTAGATGAGTGGAAGGAGGCTGGAAACCTGATTTTGATTTCATCATCATCTGGGGTCATATGAATTTTCAGTTGCTAAAATGGGGTCACATGGGATAAGCGAGAGGAGTGGACTCATAGTTGGGGCAAGTTGTCTCAGGCCGGAGAACTAGGGCTTTGAATACTGCTAGAAGACAGCAGCCTTGGGCTGAAGGGACTGGGGTATCTAGTTCCATAGCTGCTCCATGTGGCATTGGGCAAGCCACTTAACCCTCTGTTGCCTCAAGTACCAAAACATAGGGGTATGTTTACTAAACCATCTTAATGTTACCGGCGCTAGTTGCAGCGTTAATGTGAAGAATGTCATATAAGGGAGTGGGCGTTCTGGCGGCAAGGTAGCAAGAATCTGCATCGCGTGATAGTGGGCGCCGTGGCACGTTAACCCTAAGTTCATGCCAGGGCAGTATTAAAAGTTATAAAAAGGTAGCCCACTGGTTACTGCAATAACTGCAGAGGCAGAGGTCATGGGTTTGATCCCATAGTGGTGTTATGTAAGAAGGCTGTCTGAGGCATTTCCTTTTAATTTAAATCAGTGCTGCCAGCAAAAACACCCTCACAGTTCCGTAACCTAAGATGCGGCATAAGGCGCCCTATAAGGCACTCCAGAGGGCACATTAGAAAGTGCCCTGTCCGCCAAGGCACCTTATAATGTGCCCTATAGGGAGCTTTATAGGGCGCCTTATAGGGTGCATTATAGGGCGCCATATAGGGCACCTTAGGTTACGGCACTGTGAGGGTGTTTCTGCTGGCAGCACTGATTTAAATCAAAAGGAAAAGGCTCAGACAGCCTTATTAAACAACACCACTGTGGGATTAAACCCATGATCTCTGCCCTCACAGTCATTGAAGTAACCAGTGGGCTACATCTCTATAGTGTCTACCACACTGCTGGCTGGCTACAGAAAGACTGCAGGTCACCACACAAACTGTCTGCTGTGGTTACCAGGATAGGGTAAATCCACCCGTACCCATGATGCACTGCACATGCAGATCAGCAGCCTATATCTGATCACAAGATGGGGTAGGTGCCTCTATAGCACCCTGGCCTGGTAGGGGAACTGACCGTGTGTGTTACTGGCACAGAGTAGCTACAGACCGTGACATTGTGCGGTTCCTGTGCTCACCTGAGGATGAGGTGGGGTGTCCAGCACCAGGTCTGCAGCACCTGGCTTGGCTGAGATAGGCTGTGCTGCAGGTCCCCATCAGTGCCAGTGTGTGATAGGTAGTCCTTGCAGACCCACCTAGGATACACCTGTGTCCATCTGTATTTCCCAGTCACATCTAGCCCTTGTGGACTATGATGTACCCAGAATAGTGCATATCCTGTGTGGTTGCCATGGTCACATGTTATAAGTGAAGGGGGGTGTTTGGACCCAAAAGCGGATAATGTAGCACCACCCAACCCACCCTCTGTGGGTCAGGGTGGGGGACAGGATCTCCTATCAACAGATCCACATTTTACATCTCTGCAATGGTGCCAGTAGAAGGGACCATCAACCCCAGTCCTGCTGGGGATTAGGCACCCTACAGGGCAGTCAATGCAGATCTGTACACATCACATAGGGCACTGGCAGACAGGCAGTAGGCCTGGAAAAGCTCAGCTGCCCCCCACCACTATCTGAAATTCATCAGCAAAGGGTACAGTCAATCTCCACCCACTGCACCCTGCAAGATGTTCCAGCCATACACATGCTAACTGCAGACAGTCTGCTAGCTAGTACATAGTACATGTTCCTGGAGGAACTGTGTGCACCCAAAAATGGGATGTGAGCACACACCAAGCAAGTATATCAGTGATTGGGCCCCAGAAAAGGGAACTCATAGATTTCACTTGAAAGAAATACTGCATAGCACTATGGGGGAACCTAGCCATGCCATGGTCACTGCTCAGTCAGGGTGAGAATGCCCCCAGCATGACATGCTGTGGCCACCCTGTCTGTGCAGGTGGTGGTCAGGCAGCACAATGTCCTGGCCATTGCCCTATGCCCTGTGCAGATGCATCCTGCCCAGGCCACCCTGTCCGGGCCATACCCACAGTACCTTGCTCCTCATTATGCACATTGGCAGGCCAACACTGGAAACAGTGCAAGCATTGTGGGCTCAGTAAGGTGTAGGCAGCCACAAAACACCAGATAGACATACACACACTCGCATACCTATGTCAGCATTGTGCAAATATAGAGGTGGTTGGCAGCCCTGGCCACCACCAGTCCTGGGCACAGTGCAGGCATTGCTATGGTACTCAATACTGTTAGGGTCACTCCCCGGGGTGGTAAACACTGTCAGAAACCAAAACTGAAACACACTCCACAGATATCAGAAAGGTTGCTATGATGAATCTCTGTCAACAAATTGTGTCTAACTTAGGATTTGTTATCTGACATTAATCTTAGCTACCTTTTGATATATGTGGAACGTGTTTCCAAGTTTAAGACGGCATTGCTAATGTATGCAGGTGCTGGTATTGGTAGATCTGCTCCTTTTTTAGCTATATAACGTCTTTATTTTGACAATTTCCAGTCGCCATACTGCAGCTGAATATAGACCCCCCCCCCCTCTCCCCACCCACTACCTTGCCCAGTTTGATTACTTTTGAATAGCAGAACTCGATAGGTGAGGCTAAAGGCTTTGGCTTTCCTACTCTGGTATCAGAGAGGTGTCTTACAAGAATACATTTTATCACTTATTCTTTTTCATCTTAACATCTATTTGTTGGGACAACTGTACGATCACAGCAAGCTACTCTGGCTCTCAAATTTGTACCCAAAGTTTGTGCCATTGTTTGATTTGGCTGATTCACAATCAGCATTTAATGCCTTTAATTTATGCAAATAATGTTCAATTGGTCTGCCTACTAGGTGAGGAGAGAGAAACAGCTGTTGGGAAGATTAAAATTGGTTCAATATTTTATGCCTTGTGGTTGAAGGCTTTTAAACTGGTCCATAAACAAAAAGAAAGCAAGAGAATTAGGTGATACCTTTTTATTGGACTAACAATGCATTTTTTGATTAGCTTTTGAAGTGTAAAGCCTTCTTCCTCAGGTCAGGGCAGTATGAAGAAAGACGGTTTTAACCTTCAAATGCTAGTCAAAACTGTATTAACTTAGTCCAATAAAAAGGTATCACCTTATTTTCTTTTTTTTAATTTATCAGCCATTAAAATGGACTAACACAGCGACCACACTATTTGATGCAAAGCTTTTAAACCTAATCTTTCAAATACTGAGGCATTGTGAGTTAAAAAGTTCTCTTATTGTTTGACCACCCACGAATTGAGATGAAAGGAGTGACATTCTCTATAATGGATCAGGCCCCTGTCCTTGGTGATTCCTGTCTGAGGATGGATAAAGATCAGAGGAATAGCCTAATGGTTAGAGCAGCAGACTGAGAACTGGGAAAGCTGGGATTCAAGCCCTACTTAAGCTTCTTGTGACCTCACTTTCCTTTCCATTGTCTCATATATAAATTTAGCGCCTGACGTTATTCATTTTTCCTAATAATGAGCTGCTTCACAGCTCATTATTATTTAACATATAATAATGGGTAACATGGGTAAAATGTTTAACATGGGTAAAAAAATCCCATGTTAAACATTTTTTATTAAAATTAACAAAAGAATCGTTCATGTACTAATTCATAAAAATGAGACTATTATTTTTTTATATATAATCCAAAAAGCTCAATTGAAAGTGATATTTTAGATCAAAGAGGTCTCAGACTCATTCGGCTCTGCCACAAAGACTTCCGTCCGTTTTCAAGCAGATTGCCTGTTTGCATCAACGACCTCAAAAGATCAGTGTGGTTATATTACTCAGGTTGTGTTATTCAAAATTCAATGAAGAATAAAGGATAATGCAAACTTCACTTATCTCATTGACCTGAGGTAACCCACTGTTTGGACTGTTATGGATCCCGATACCCATTCCAGGTACCAGTCATGCGTTTCAACGCACTGATTTCATCAGGGGATCACTCGATCTATTACGTCCAAATTTCATACTTCTTTTATACTAAATCAAAAGGATAATATATTACTATAAATTTTCCACCCTATCCCATCTTTATAATAATAAAAACTGAACATATTCAAACCCATATGGATATACTTAAAAGATACCTCCAAAAAATTGGTTAGCTGCCCACATTCCACCGGTGATAATCTTCATGCTTGCCGGTTAATCCTAGAACGCCGCGCATGCGAACTAGGGGAAACCTCCCATACTTAAAAAGACTTACGGAATCCTAAACACCAATCCGATGTGAACATGTCATCCCCATTGATCTTATACCTAAAAAGACCCCTTCTAGTTATTTACTAAACACTAAAGTGTGTTGAGATGACATGGTTCAATAGCAAATATCCATATTAAACACAATTCGCCCATTCTATTGAAGCGTTTAAGCCTTTGGGAATTACTGTGTCAAAAGTATATATCCAACGTTGTTCACGTCTGATTAATGTCTTATCTAAAGACATTCCTCTTTCTCCCTTCATGACCTGATCTATACAAAAAATTCGAAGTTGTTCATAATGATGATGTTTTTGTAAGCAATGTGAAACCATAGGGGCCTCTGTCACTCCACATTTTAAACGGCTTTTGTGCTCCCTAATGCGAGTTTGAAAAGAACATGTCGTATTCCCGATATAAACCAGTCCACACGGGCAAAATATGGCATAAACCACATTAGTGGAATCGTAAGTGCCACATTTAAAATGACCCCTATCTGAAGTCAGTAGTCGGTCATCCCCTAACGGCTTCAACACTGCTGGACTTAAAATTTCTTTCAAATTGCGGTCTCGAGACCACACACATCTGATGACTTTATTGTTTAAACCGGGAACCACTGACAGAATGTTAGAATGCTTCTTAATAATTTGTTGCACTGCTGAACTTAATGGGGAATATCTCGTGATTAAATTTACATGAGAGGAGTCATGCTTTCTTAGTTCAAACAAACGCATCTCCAGAAGCGGGGCTCTATGATTATACAGCGCTCGTGTGTATGCTTTCCTAACTATATGCCGCGGATATCCCCGAGCGAGGAAATCGAGGAACAACGATTTTGACCGTAGCTTGAAATCATGTACGTCAGAACAGTTCCTACGAAAACGTAGGAACTGTGAATAAGGAAGGCTTTCTTTAAGTCTTCACGAATGTAAACTATGAAAATGTAGAAATGTGTTTTTATCAACGTCCTTCTTAAAGACTGAAGTCAGCCATCCATAAGGACTTCTCCTAATCTCCACATCTAAATATGTTAGTACCTCTCTATGGAAAGAATGGGTAATCTCCACAAAATGGACACAACAAACCACTAACAGAGCTTTTGTGTCTTATGCTCCCAAGTGCTGGAACAAACTACCTCCCAGCATCAGATCAATCAGGGACATCACCCAATTCAGAAAGTCCATCAAGCACCATTTATTCACCTTGCACTTCAAGCTACCATACATACCCTAGAATTACCTTCCGCCTACTCATCTAACTCCTACACGTAACAACAACCCAGTACAAAGGTTCAAAATGTGGAAAATACTGCATCCCTGCAAATACCAAACCTTGATGTAACATATTTAATTGTATATAGTTATCCCCGGTTCACTCCCAGTTTACCTTCCCTGTTATCTGTACACCTAGATCAGTTATATATTGATAGGTATTTTGTTGTTTAATGTAAACCGCACTGATGATGAATAGTGCGGTATATAAAAACTGTTAAATAAATAAAATAAAATAAAAATAAAGGTTATATTAATATCCCGATGATTTATCTATTCCAAAAACTGACATAAAGATTCTTCGGTACCCCTCCACATCAAAAATATATCATCTATATACCTCCTCCACACCAACATGTGGGGGGTATACCTCGAAGGGATAACCCATTGTCTCTCAAAGATACTCATATAAAAATTGGCGACGGATGGGGCACATGTGGCGCCCATAGCCACACCAGCTATTTGTTGATATATTTCCTCCTGAAAAAGAAAATAATTATGCTGGATTGCCAAACGGGCCAGATCCATTATAAAAGTGAATTTAGACTCAGATATATCCCCATGTTGACGGAGTACTAAATCTATCACTTGTAATGCTGCCTCTTGTGGAATATGGGTGTACAGCGACACCACATCTAATGTCACTAATAAAATGTCAGGACTTTGTGACCATTCATCTACCTCCCTTAGAATATTCAAAAAATGAGTTGTGTCTTTGATATATGATGGGATGGTTGACAGCAAAGGACGCAAATAAGAATCAACGTAAGTCGATAGCGGTTCAAGAATACTCCCCCTGGTGGATACTATTGGTCGACCCGGTGGGTCGGATAAACTTTTATGGACTTTAGGTACAATATAAAATTTGGCTGTAGTTGGAGCTACTACATTCAAACAATTGAATTCTTTTTGTGTAATTAACGCATCTTGCAAAGCTGACTGTGTCAAAGCCCGGATTTTTTGTTGTAAAATCTCTTTTAGATCCTTCTCTAATTTAACATACACTGTTTGGTCTTGTAACTAAGTTAATGCTTCATTAATATAAGCCTCCCTAGAGAGTACCACTACTGCTCCTCCTTTGTCCGCCCGTTTTATAACTATATCAGGCCTACTCTGTAGTTCAACTAGGGCACGCTTTTCCTCCCGAGACAAAGCTGTATTTTGTAACTTATGGCTCCTTTCCAACTGTTGTATATCTGACAACACCAGTTGCTTAAAAACATCTAAGGCCAGATGAATTGGGCCAGGGGGGGACCAGGTGGATTTCAAAGGTAGAGGTACACGTTGCTGCTCTTCCTCTATGGACGACAAGCTAAGTTTAGATTCCAAAGATCCAAAATAATTTTTCGAGCTCAACTTACACATCAGGTGCTCAAAATCTAATCTGAATTGAAAAGAGTCAAATTTTGTAAACGGAACAAAGGATAATCCTCTGTTCAAGACTCTAGTGGAATCCAGCGACAGTTCCCTTCCGGAAATATTAATTAATAGATCCTCAGTGTTGTCTCCCATTGAGGTAAAATTCATTTCTTCCGGGTGTTGTAACGCGCCCGCTGTTTTATTTGTCCCTGCTGTTCCGGCTGTTTTTTGGATTTCCCTTTGCGTTCCAAATCGTCGTCTAAAAAATCTCTTTCACTTCGAGAGGAAGCAGTTGAATCCATAGAAAGCAATTCATCGGAAGCTTCTTCAAAGTTCACTCGTTTCTTAGACTTTTTATTGAAGGTACGTTTCGTATTCATCCAGGGGTAAATATATCCCATTGTATAGTCCATATTGTCTCGCTTTAATTTTTTAACCTTCTTATCCATAACTTCCTGCCTTAATGTAGATAATTGTTTATTCAAAACTTCAGTTTTTTGCGTGTAATCTTCGATAGATTTCGCTCATTGTAAAGACTCCTGCATACTTTTAATCTCATCTTGCAAGTGTTTGACTTCCTTCTTGGTGGTGTCCACTATCAAAACCATCAAGTCGAGGGAACACTGATCCTTTGAGGTCGTTGATGCAAACAGGCAATCTGCTTGAAAATGGACGGAAGTCTTTGTGGCAGAGCCGAATGAGTCTGAGACCTCTTTGATCTAAAATACCACTTTCAATTGAGCTTTTTGGATTATATATAAAAGAATAATAGTCTCATTTTTATGGATTAGTACATGAACGATTCTTTTGTTAATTTTACTGTCTTAATCATTCGGGAGCTGACCAGCATTTGGTGTAACAACACTCGTAGTTAACGTCAGTTCACAGAGGGTATAGATCTCTAAGACTAAGCAAACTAAGGTGCTTAGTCTTAGACAGCATTTGGTGTAAACATTTTTTATTGGCAAATAAAACATACCATTACCAATTAACACACACTAATTAGCAAGTAATGCAAATTATGCTCATAACACAGCTTAGTAAGCAGGGCCTTAGATAGTAAGCCCTCTGGAGACAAAATAATTCCTACTGTGCCTGACATGGAAAGGCATGAGATAAATACAAAATAATAATACATTTCCTCAGTAATTAAGGGGTATGTTTACTAAACCGTCTTAACGTGCGCTCTGCGATGTTATCACGTAATAAGGTACCTTATCGCGTGATGATGGTGCTTTTTAAGGTGCACAGGTACCTTATCGCGTGATAACGCGCGCTGCGGCGCAAACGAGCGCTGAAGGCGGGGAAAGGCTCCCGGAGGGCGGAGGAAGGCTCCCCAGGGGCGGAGAGAAGGGGTCAATGGGTGGAGAGTGGGAGGGGAGAGTCTCCCTGCACACTAACGCTGTGAAATCCGAGGCTCAAAACTAACCTGGCGTTAGAGCTGATTTAAAGGGAAAAGAAACCATTTCCGTCAGCAATGTACACCAAAAACCAGGGAAACCTATAAAAAGTGATAAGTGTGATACATGTGCACGGAACAAAAGGGCAAATAAACATTGAAAACGAACAGAAGTAAATGTAAAAAAAACATAACCAAGCTGGGCAATAGTGATAGCAATGGGAAACATTAAAAAACACTCCCAAGAAAGCTCCAAAAAAAAAAATGAATTTTGGAAGGGTCTATACTCCGTCCCCATACAAGGTGAATGAGCCCACAGTGAAATTGCGCTGAGCAGGGTTTCCGACCCCATTGGCCAGGTTTCCTATGGCATGCACATGTTCTGCAACATTATGGCGGGCATGTCGGAATGGAAAGCCTGACAGATCCTGGAAAAGGGGACACAGAGGGCCTCAGGCGGCATATGCGGCGGTGCAGCTGGCCCACAGTGCGGACTAGGGTGATGCCTAGCTGGCCCATAGGAATGCTGAAACAGTGGAGCAGCCAGACAGCAACTGCTGAGGGCCCAACATGGGCACAAGTGTGCTTCAAACGGTGTCACAGGGGATAGTACAGAGCAGGTCCCCCCAATGGCACGGGACATTGGCAGGCGGTGCTGGTGGGAAGCGTGGACAGTTATGCAGGCACCCCTACCCCAGAACCCACACCCTAGGCAGCCACCTACCCACACACTGGATGGCCTGAGACTGCACTCCACTAGCACCACCAGCAGAAGGGCATGTCAGCATGGTGGCAGAGGGATACTGGTTGTGGAGGGGGCAGTGGCAGCTGCCCAGAGCAGACCGTGGCCTAGCCCTGTGTAGGTGGGTGCCATGCACTGCAACAGACAGGCCCTGACTGACAAACAGTCATGGCATCACCAGGAATGCACAGTCTCTGTGGCAACACTGTGGTGCACTGCACACAGCCAGTGTGTTCAGAAGCAGAAGGGCACAGGTTCAAGTCCCAGCTGTGGTTCCTGCCAACCCAATCCCCATATTTTACCCACTACTAAAACGTGCTAATACAGACAGAACCTTTATTGCAGGTGATGTAAACATGCCCAAGACACCTACATTTTACCCTACAGAGCACAGACACCATAAACATGCGCATACCCTAGAGCAGAGTCTCCCAAATACAGTCCTGGAGGGCCAAACACCATTCAGGTTCCATGCTGCCTCTAATAAAGATGCTTGTGCTGCATTTCTATGCGCCGCCCCCATGGTATGCAGATGTATCTCATGCATATTCATGAGGGACAGCATGAAAACCCAAACTGTGTTTGGCACACCAGGACTGGAGTTGGGAACCTCTGCCATAAAGCAGCAGCCAACAAGGGCAGACACACCCGCACCCACGAGCTCCATTATCCAATGCCTCCTGGAGAGGCAGGACATTGGGCCCTGCGTGCATCTCCCAATACTAGCACTTGCATACCTTAGCAATGCCATCCTAAACTTGGGAATACGGTACACAGCTATCAAAAGGTTGCTATGAATACTGGCAGATAGCAATTCCGATGTTAAGTACAATTGTCTGATTGAGCTGCATCATGGCAACCTTTCTGTTGTCTGTGGAGTGTGCTACAGGTCTTGTGTCTGACAGTGTTTACCACCCTGGGGAGTGACCCCAACAGTATTGCGTACCATAGCCATGCCTGCACTGTGCCCAGGACTGGAGCGGTGGCCAGGGCTGCCAAACACCTCTATAGTTGTACAATGCTGGCATAGGTGTGGGAGTGTGTGTCTGTCTATCCAGTGTGTGGTGGCTACAAACACCCTCCACAGCCCACACTGCCAGCACTGTTGCCAGTATTGGCCTGCCAATGTGCATAATGAGGAGCAAGGTACCATGGGTATAGCCCGGACAGGGTGGCCTGGCCAGGATGCATCTGCACAAGGCATAGGGCAATGGCTGGGACATTGTAGTGCCCAGCCACCACCTGCACAGACAGGGTGGCCACAGCATGTCCTGCTGGGAGTTCACTCTCACCCTGACTGAGCAGTGACCACGGCATGGCTAGGTTCCCCCATAGTGCCCTATAACATTTCTTTCATGTGATATTTATGGGTTCCCTTTTGGGGCCCAATCACTGACTTATCTGCTTGGTGTGTATGCTGACATCCCAGTTCTGGGTGCATGCATCTTCTCCAGGAACATGCCCTATGGACTAGCTAGCAGACTGTCTGCAACTAGTATGTGTCTTGCTGGAACACCTTGCAGGGTGCAGTGGCTGCAGGCTTACTGCAGGAGAATATCAGATAGTGGTGGGGTGCAGCTGAGTATTTCTGGGCCTAATGTCTGTCTGCTATTGCTTTATAGATGTGTACAGAGCTGCCCTGTAGGGTGTCTGTTCCCCAGCAGGACTGCTTTTGGTGGTTCCCTCTACTGCTGCCATTGCAGGGAGGTAAAATGTGGATCTGTTGGTGGGAGACCCTGTTTCCCACCCTCAGCCCCAGAGGGTGGGTTGGGTGGTGGTACATAATCCACCTATGGGTCCATAAGGTTTAAACCTGACTGAGAAATACAGATGTATCAAAAGTGTGTCTGCAAGAACTACCTATCTCACACACTAGCACTGCTGGGGACCTACAGCATGGCCTATTTCTGCCATGGTAGGTGCTGTGGACCTGGTGCTGGGCGCCCCACCGCACCTTCAGGGTGAGCACAGTACCCGCACAATGTGACGGTGTGTAGCTACTCTGTGCCAGTAAAACACACGGTCAGTTCCCCCTACCAGGCCGAGGTGCTGTGGGGGTGCATACCCCATCTTGTGTTCATCTGTAGACGGCTGATTTGCACGTGCAGTGCATCATGGGTACGGGTGGGCTAACCCTATCCTGGTGATCACAGCAGACTGTTTGTGTGGTGACATGCAGTCCTTCTGCAGCCAGCCAGGGGCTTGCTAGCAGCTATAGAGCTGTAGCCCACTAGTTACTTCACTGCCTGTGGTGCCAGAGGTCATGGGTTCAAACCCACAGTGGGGTTATTTGATAGGGCTGTCCAAAGCATTATCTATTTTTAATGTACATTAGTGCTGCCAGCAAAAACACCCTCAGCGTACTGTAACCATAAGGTGCCTCAGAGGGCGCTTTATAGGGCACCCTATAGGGTGCCCTATAATGCGCCTTCTGAGGCACCTTATGGTTACTGTCCATATAAGGTGCACTATACGGTATCCTATGGAGCGACTTATAGGGTTCCCTATAGGGGACATTATAGGGTGCCGTGGCGGACAGTGCACTTTGTAATGTGCCCTATGGAGTGCCTTATAGGGTGCCTTATGCGGCACCTTAGGTTACGGCACGTGAGTGTGTGTTTGCTGGCAGCAATTAATAAAATACAAATAAAGTGCAGCAGGAAACAATACTTACATGTCAAAGCTGATGCCTCAGCCAGCCTTAAGTATTAGGCACACTGGGGGATCAAACTCATGACCCCTGTATCATCAGTCAGTGTATTAACAATTGTGCTACACCACTGTTTCAATGTTTGTATGTCTGGGCACCTACTTAGGATTACCGTGCGTTAACGCGCTTAGTGGCGCTTCGCACGATAATGTGCGCAGCAGCGCGCGTTATCGCGCGATACTCCCATTTTGCTGCTTTAAGACTGAAATGCCCACTCCTTTTATGGCAGCCTGCACACTATCGCTGGGCGCACATTAAGACGGTTTAGTAAACATACCCCTAAGTCTACATATTTTTCAACTCCACCTTCTATGGCTTCTTCATACAGTACATTTCTGTCAAAGAAGGATTCATCGTTTGTTGTTCATGCAACCATTATACAAAAGATTGTTTACCATAATGGGCTTTATTTCAGTCTATTAGCTAAAGACTTATATAAACTAGAGCATGTTCAGAATAATGCTCTCAGATTAGCTGAGGGCCTTTCAAAATGCAATTTTAGGACACCTATGTCAAAGTTAGAAAAAGATGCCTTGTTTAAGCCTATTTTATAAAGGCACCTTCAACAAATTGATCAAGCCTAAAGTCTTTCAAAATACCTACAATGAAATGTTTTTGTCAGACCAATCACCATTGACAGCAATTAATTATGCTTCAGTATTATTCTGGTCCATTTTTTACATTATTTCTATTTTTTAAAAATTAATCATTTATAAATGTCCTTTTAGCTTAATCAAAAAGTAAATTCTCAACACTTTCATCTTTTACTGTAAGTATAAACAATTCCAATCCCAATGTTCCTTCTGATACAATGCTATATTTCGAACTATGGTAAGTTATACATAAGGAAAAATCATTTAAAATTAAAACATTTATTTATCATACATATCACCATCAGCTTTCATTTCTATATTCTTGTCATCTTTACATATTCACTGTTTTATTATTATATCAGTCACCATGCCTTGAACCCTCCATGTTATTAGTCCATAGCCAATCATCATTCATGCTTTATACCAGGGATTCTCAATTCAGTTGTCAGGACAAACCTAGCCAGTTAGGTTTTAGGACAACAACAATGAATATGCATGAGAGAGATTTACATGTGATGCAGGCAATGCATGCAAATCTTTCTCATACATATGCATTGTAGTTATCTTGAAATCCTGACTGGTTAGGTATGTCCCAAAGACTGGGTTGAGAATCCCTGCTTTATACCAATGTCATCCCAGATGAGCCTGGTGCTTTTCGAGGAAGGTTTGTGGTGGAAGAGGCACCAAGGCAGTACTAGTCAAGATTTTGCAGTGGGCACTTTGAAGTGGGGAGGTTTGGCTCTTAATGTGGCTTCCACCTGCAGGTACGAATCCCATTGTCGCTCCTTTTGATCTCGGGCAAGTCATTTTTGTGTGAAGGAGTAGCCTAGTGGTTACAGCAACAGCCTAATACCCCAGAGATAAGTGTTTAATTTCCATTGACATTCCTTGTGACCTTGGGCAAATTGTTTTAATGCTGCTGAAACAGAGGATAGTGAGGTTCCTGGAGTCCCATGGATTACAGAATCCAAGGCAGCATGGTTTTACTAGAGGTTTTGTCTTGTCAGGAAAATCTAATTTCTTTGACTGGGCGACCCGAGAGTGGACCGAGGAAGTGCCCTAGATGTGGTGTTCTTAGGTTTCAGTAAAGCCTTTGACACAGTTCCACACAGGTAATTTATAAATAAATTGAGCACCATAGGAATGGACCCTAAAGTGACTGACTGGGTTAGAAATTGGTTGAGTGGGAGGCGACAAAGGGTACAGGTAAATGGAGCTCACTCTGAGGAGAAGGATGCCTCCAGTGGTGTGCCGCAGGAATGTGTCCTTGGTCTGATTCTTTTTGTTAGTGATATTGAGGAAGGGCTATTGGATAAAGCTTGCCTATTTGCAGATGATATGAAATCTGCAATAGAGTAGACACATAGGAAGGAGTAACTAACATAAGGAGGGATCTAGCTAAGCTTGACGAATGGTAGAAAATTTGGGAGCTGAGATTTAATGCTAAAATATGGAGGTTCATGCATTTGGGCTGCAAAAAATCCAAGGAAGCGATACAGTCTAGGGATGAAGTACTTCTCTCCATGAAAGAAGAGTGGGGCTTGGTTGTGTTTGCTTCTGATGATCTTAAGTTGGCTAATGAGGTAGAAAAAGTGACGGTGAAAGCCAGAAGGATGCTTGGGTGTATAGGGAGAGGAATGGCCAACAAGAAGAAGGAGGTGATAGTGCCTCTGTATAAGTCTTTGGTGAGACCTCATTTGGAGTGTTGCTTGCAGTTCTGGAGACCACACCTTCAAATGCATATAAATAGGATGGCTTTTACTACCAAGTCTTAATATTCTTACCATCAGTGAAAGTTATTAGTGGATGCAGTTGAAAACAGCTATGTAAAAACAAAGTTAACCAATGTTTCCATATAATGGCTGCTACTACCTTTGGTCTCATTTAGAATGGCACTATGCACACTGGTCTACTTTCATTTTCATACATCTGCTCTTTGGATGGTGACTATGAAAATACAATAAATTATTTCTTTCTATAGGTTTTCCATACAAAGTATCTGAATTAATCCATTTTCTTTAATTATCCTAACATTGAAAAATTCAATTACTTTGGGATGACACATCCTCTTAAATGGTACATTATTTTTCATGTACTGTACAAAATTGTGACGTACTTCTTTGATTCCCTTCCAAACAGAGAAAAACATTGTTAAAAAATACTTCCATATGAGTACATATTTAAACCATGTACTTAAACCCATGTGCCTTTATAAAATAGGCACTCGGAACTGGGCTCAATAGGACACAAATCCTTTTGTACAAATTTACACTTGCTCTGAAAGTATACATTTCTGTGTTCTCTGATCATGTATACAAGGTGTTTTATGAAATAAGCACATACATCACAGTTCTGCTCCCTGTCCACCCAGGAACACCATTCATATGCATGTTTGACGGTATGCATGGGCAACCGTGCAGCTATACAAGCTGCATTTCAATCAATAGAGAAGCAAGGAGCACGGTGGAGGAGCAAAAGGAGTTCTAATGATTCCTCCTGTTGCTAGACAGTGGGAGGAGAAGCAACGCAGAGCAGCAGGAATTTTGGTTTCTGGCAGTGGTGGCAGCAGCAGAGGGAAAGAAACTGAACCAAACATGCCACTGTGCATTGCTTCAAGTAAAATGCAATGCAATGTGTGCCGTTGAGTCAATGCTGACTCCTGGCGATCCAGCAGCTCCTGTTTTTTTTTGCAGTGTGACCAGAAGTAGATTGCCAGGTCTGAGGCAAAGGAGGGTTGAGTGACTTGCCCAAGGCCATAAGGAGTGCTAGTAGGAATCAAATGCTGGTTGTTTGGTTACCAAGTCAGTGCTCTAACCATTAGCCTACTCTTCTACTCAATTGCTTAATGTCCGCACTATTTAACTTATTGGTGGTTTGGCCTTGGTTCAAGCTGACATCATGGTGAGGCATGCTCTGGGTGTTTCCTCTGCCAAATTCAAGATATTGGCAACATTAGAAGAGACTTCACATATCTATAAAGGGATAATGAGGGCCATAATTATTGTAATAAAGCTAATAATGTATTACATGGTTCCAAGTGAAGGCTGGCCTTAAAACCCACATATAAAGGCTTCATTACTTCTCCAGAAATAAGCAGTGTCCCCTGAGTACTATCTTCTTCCTTATTTTTATTTGACTAAGGCAGTGAACAACTTTCATCTGGAAATTCTTCTGAGTCCTTGAGTGAATCAAACCCCAATCTTTAGCTTTTGCAATAAGTAATATGAACAGATGGCAATTACTATCTGATAGCAGAACTGCTGCTTAATTACACATAAGAAAAAAGTGTCCTTAAAACTACCTCAGTCCATTAGAGATTGCTAGGCTCAAAAAAACCACCACTAAAGTAGCATACCCATTATAAATAATGCTCAAAGTCCTTTGCAGGAGTGTTGAAAATATAAACTTGCACAGAATGGTGACCTAATAGGCTGTAACAACTGAATTTCTATGTATGGTAAATCCTTAAGCCATTTTATAATCTCTGTAAGCAAATCTATTTGTCACATTCAGAAGGCATTTATAATTAACACTTTTCCACTGGATTCAGATATTTCAGTTGTTAAATATTCAAATTCTTGTACACTTACAGGAGGGCCTGGGGGTCCTGGATAACCAACAACTGTTCCTCCCTGCCAAAAAAAAGTTGAATGCATTTATTGGTAGCTTGATAAAAAAAAACTTACATAATTAAAGATAATACTCTTAATAGTAAAAAATGACATACCTGTAGTTTATATAAACTGCCCATTCCATTTCTTTCACTGTGCTGCATACCCTTAAAAGTAATAGGAAGTTTTAGAAAGCATTGCTGACAGATTTAGAACTTGTGTGGTATGTAATTTTACTGTCATTAAGTAATAATTTGACAAATAAAACATATATCATTACTCCTAAACATGTTATTAAACCAGAGTGACCTGTGTCCTATCAGTGGGCATCAAATGCACAGAGAGGTAGCATCCCTGTTGCCATGGAGGAGAGAGGTCACATGACAGGAAAGCATCACCCTGGTGTGGCAGGAAGTGATCCTGTATCTAGAACCTGTCCTGGTGATGTAAAACCCTCTCGTACCGAGGAGGTTTCTCCGGGGCCATGTGGCCACAAGGGAAGGGTTAGGACAGCTGTTATAGTTGGTGATTCAATCATTAGGCATGTAGATAGCTGGGTGGCTGGTGGACGTGAGGATCCCCTTGTAACACGCCTGCCTGGTGCAAAGGTAGCGGACCTCACGCGCCTCCTAGACAAGGTCTTAGATAGTGCTGGGGAGGAGTCTGCTGTCTTGGTACATGTTGATACCAATGACATAGGAAAGTGTGGTAGGGAGGTTCTGGAGTCCAAATTTAGGCTTTTAGATAGGAAATTGAAAGCCAGACCTTCCAGGGTAGCATTCTCTGAAATGTTTCTCGTTCCATGTGCAGGACCAAAAGGCAGGCAGAGCTCTGGAGTCACAATGTGTAGATGAGACGATGGTGCAAAAAAGAGAGTTTTGGATTTATTAGGAACTGGGGAACATTCTGGGGAAAGGAGGGGCTTTTCGAAAGGGATGGGCTCCACCTTATCCAGGATGGAACCAGGCTGCTGGCATTAACCATTAAAAAGGAGATAGAGCAGCTTTTAAACTAGATAATAGGGGAAAGCCGACAGTCGCCCAAGAGCACATGGTTCAGAAGAATGTATCCTTGAAGGATACTAGCAAAAGACTGAAGTTAGGGCATATCGACACAGAGGTTCCAATAAAGACCAAAGTAACCCAATTGCCTTTAAGTACAGAGCAAACAGAGCTTAAAGATTCCAAATCAGCCCTGCCTCCAAATAAGCAGAATAATATGAATAAAATGCTTGTATGCAAATGCTAGAAGTCTAAAAAATAAGATAGGAGAGTTAGAATATATACAGTAGCACTAAATGAGAAGTTAGATATGATTGGTATCTCAGAGACATAGTGGAAGGAGGACAACCAGTGGGACACTGTGATAACCCGGGTACAAACTATATCGTAATGATAGAGTAGATCAAATTGATGGAGGGGTTGCGCTCTATGTTAGAGAGAGCATTGAGTCACACAGGATTAAAGTTTTGCAGAAAACAAAATACACTCTAGAAGCTCTATGGACTGAAATTCCATGTAAAAAGGGGAAGATGATGGCAGTGCAGATGTACTATCGACCGCCTGGCCAGAATGAACAAATGGGGCACTACAAGGGGACAAGATAAATAGTGGAGAGACTGAATGAATTCTTTGCTTCGGTCTTTACTAAGAAAGATAAAGGGGTATGTTTACTAAACCGTCTTAATGTAGCAGCGTTGACGTTATGGCGCGATACATGACGTTATGGCGCGATACGTGACGTTATGGTGCGATACGTGACGTTATGGCGCGATACGTGACGTTATGGCGCGATACGTGACGTTATCGTGTGATAATGGCGCTTTACCATTCGAGAACATCACGTATCGCGCGTTAATGTCTGTGGCGGTGTTAAGGTGCACAGAGTGTGGAGGAAGGCTCCCCAGAGGGCGGAGTAAGGCTCCCCAGGGGCGGAGATGAGGGGTGAATGGGCGGAGAGTGGGCAGGAAGAGGCCCCATGCACACTAACGCCGTGAAATGAAGCTCTGAAAATTAGCGCCAGTGAATACCTCACGCTAGAGGCACATTTGCAGGAGCGAGACACCATTTCAGTCAGCAATGTACAGCAAAGCCAGGGAAACCCTGAAAAGTGATAGTAGTGATACATGTGCAGGAAACAAAAAGGCAAATAAACATATTAAAAGACCAGAACCACATTTCAAATCCCCATAACCAAGCTGGCCAATAGTGCTACTAATGATAAACATAAAGCAATACTACTGACAAAGTGTAAAAAGGAAGATATAATGTTTGGAAGGGGCTATGCTCTGTCCCCCAAAAAGTGAATGATCCCACAGTGAAATAGCGGTGAGCAGGGTTTTCTCCTTTATATTGGGCATGTCTGTTATGCTGTGGTGCAGCTAGGGCAAAGTGCGGACTAGGCAGATGCCTAGGTGGCACATAGGAATACCAAAACTGTAAAGCAGCAAGACAGCAACTGACGAGGGTCCAACATGGACACGGGTGTGTGTCCCACAGTGTCACAGGGGATATTACCCAGCAGGTAACCCCAAGGGCACATAACATTGGCAGGCGTTGCCGGGGGGAAGCGCGCATGTCCATGTAGGCACCCCTACCCGAGAACCCACACCATAGGCAGCTGCCTACTGGCACACTGGATGGCCTGGGACTGCGCACCACCAGCACCACTGGTATAAGGGCATGTCAGCATGATGGCAGAGGGGTGCTGGTGGTGGAGGGGGCAATGGCATCTGCCCACAGCAGACCAAGGCCAAGCCCTGTTTAGGTGGGTGCCGTGTGGTGCAACAGACAAGGTCTGTCTAATGAACACTAATGGTTGCCCCAGGGAATGATCTGCCTCTGTGACAACAGTTTGGTGCAGTACACACAGCCAGTGTGTTGAGAGTCACAAGGTCACAGGTTCAAGCTTCTGCAAAAAGTGTCCCTATATCCATCTCAGCTGCTGAGGACAATAAGACTGTCTTTTGTTACCAGGGGAGAGATGGGTATCCTAGCAACAAGAATCAGTATTCCGTCCTCAGCTACTAGAGGAGGGAGATTTGACTACCCATCTGTTCTGGACTGGCCCGGAGAGACGAATAGGAATGCAAAGTTATGCACCTAGGAAAGAACAACCCACACTATAGTTACACGATGCAAGGCTCCACATTAGAAACCACCACCCAGGAAAAAGATTTAGGAGTCATCGTGGATAACATGTTAAAACCCTCCGCCCAGTGTGCAGCGGCGGCCAAGAAAGCAAATAGAATGCTAGGTATCATAAGGAAAGGGATGGAGAATAAAACAAAGGATATTATAATGCCTCTGTATTGCTCCATGGTACGACCGCACCTTGAATATTGTGTGCAATTCTGGTCACCGTATCTTAAAAAGGACATAGCGTTATTAGAAAAAGTACAGAGAAGAGCCACCAAATTGGTGAAGGGGATGGAAGGCTACTCCTATGAAGAGAGGCTAAAAGGTTAGGACTCTTTAACCTGGAAAAGAGACGGCTGAGGGGAGATATGATAGAGGTCTATAAATTAATGAATGGAGTGGAACGGATAAACGTGGATCAATTGTTTACGCTATCAGAATATAGAAAGACTAGGGGACATGTAATGAAGCTACAGGGTAAACTATTTAAGACAAATAAGAGAAAATATTTTTTCACTCAACTTGTAATCAAACTCTGGAATCTGTTACCGGAGGATGTAGTAAGGGCTGTTAGTATAGCTGGGTTTAAAAAAGGTTTGGACAAGTTCCTGGAGGAAAGGTCCATAAACCACTATTAAAAAGGGACCCAGGATATCAATGCTTGACCCAGTACAAGCATTGTGGAACCTGTGTCTTTTGGGGATATTGCTAGGTACGTATGACCTAGATTAGCCACTGTTGGAAACAGGATACTGGGCTTGATGGACCTCGGTCTGACCCAGTATGGCATGTCTTATGTTCTTATGTTCTATATAAATGCGCTGTAGTAGTTGGATTACTGGTAGTTGAGATCAGTAAGGGATGTTACTGCAACACCACAGTGTACTTGCATGTACAGGTCTGCAGGAGAGCCTTGACATGGATGTGGAGACGGCTAGGGAACCTGTGAGGTGTCCTGACAGGGGGTGTATTATTGCCATTATGTGTGTGGCTGTGGAAAGGCCATGCAGTGCAGTGTTGCATGTTTTCAGGCAGACAGAGATGATTCAAAGCCAGATCAGCAAAGTGTGGGTTACAGTAAGCAAGTCGGAAGCTGATTTGGGAGTGGATTTGGATTTTAGTTGTGTGTTCAGGGAGGACTGGGGAAATATAGCTGTTGTCATCTAGACAGAAACCACAAACCTCAACTACAAGCTGGGTATGTGTGTAGAGGAGGAGAGTGCAGTCCAAGACAACACCTACATTGAGGACCCAGGAGAAAGGAGGGTATGGCCACACACACAAAGATGCTCAGATGGGAAGGGAGGGTTTAGGTGCACATATAGGATATCCATGCTTTGCCTGTATCGATTTGAACCCCAACAACAATCAACTGTAAGCCTGTAACCCGAGTTTTTGCTGTGCTTCCCCCCCCCTCCCTAATCAGTTTGTTTATATCCTTAATTCTGGCCGGTACAGCCAACCTTACCATGTGTAACAACCGCTGCTGATCACTGGAAGCAGCGGGATATAAATGTACGCTAAATAAATAAATAAATAAATAAAATTTCACACAGTGGGATGACATTTATTTATTTATTTTATTTATTTAACAGTATTTCTAAACCGCCTTATCTTAATAATCAAGGTGGTATCACAGCAAGCAATCAGGTAAAGTGTGTGTGTTGTACATGCAGTGAGGATAAAACTTAGTTGTGTGAGGGATGTGTTGGGTGCTTGATTTGTTTGAGCTATATACAGGGTGGGCTATTTACAGTGGTGCTAGAATCATATTTTATATATATTCAGTTGTTTGGGAGGATTGGAGTGCAGCCATCAATGTCAGTTGGCAAGCAGACATCGGACTGTGGTTTGGCAGACATGACTCAGGCGTGGAGACATATCTTTGCAACTCATCAGCACACAGCTGGTAATGTATGTCAAGGGATGAGATAGCCAAAGCAAGGAAATGTATATTGACAGAGGATAAGGATGTAGCCCCTGGATATTCCCCTGTGGTACAGGAACATACAGCGGGGTAGCAGTGGACATTGAGACACCAGAACACACACATAAGGGGCAGGGGGAGTGATATGGGGGACGCAGGATAGTACTGCAGCCTTAGAGCCGAGCAGGGACACGGTAGCGAGGAGTCGGATCTGTTCAACAGTTTTACGGCAGCAGAGAGGTGGGGAAGGGGACAGACAGAGTACAGGCCCTTGCAGTTTGCCACACACACTTCAGTGATAATGTTAGCATGAGGCAAATCTGTACAGTGTGATGGGGCACAGTCAGTCTGTAAAGGATCTTGGGGGATCTGCGAGCTGAGGACGTGAAGGTGCAGTGTGTGTTGCACAGCTCCAACATGACATATGTATATTTCTCTTGTCTTCCTCATCCACAGGACATACTTGGTGACCCTCCAGATGCTGTGGTGCCTTGGCAGCTGACTGTAGGTCATCCAACATGCAGTAGTCTGAGGTAGATGGACCTACAGCTACTTTGTCTGTGACAACAGTCAGGGGGAGCACATGTCTGCAGGGATATGTCATATTGTACATATGTTGTTGTTCACCTCTTTGCCCTGCACCCCCATGCCCCATATTTTGCTATTGGCACACATATCCACATGTGTTCCTGGCCAGTTCATCTTCTCCAACACTGTCTCTGGGACATGTACAATAGAGCTGCGAGTGTGTGCAGGTCCTAGGTGTTCGGATAGTGGGCTGCACGTACACTCTTCCCTGACATTGCAGTATCAGCCAACAGCAGTGTATCATTGCATTTGACAAGCCTTTATCTCCAGTAATCTCCAATTGTGCACATACAGGCCGTATGCTACTGCTGGCACGCTCACCTTAGCATACTGTATGGGTGTGTGTTTTTGGGTTGGCTGTGTGATGATACAGCGCGCAAGCATTTTGCATTATCATGTGATGTGAGGGGTCTGTACAAATGGGGAGAGGTGGTGGCTGTGCTCTCTCTTCCTTACTGCTGTTTACCTTGTGAACATTGTGGCCATGTGTTGTGTGTTGTGAGCTGACCTATCTCTTTTGTGATGACAGACCACTGCGCAACAGCATTTTTGCATCACAGATATCGCCATAATGTGGACATGCATCAACAGTGGCTGGACATGGGGACATGGTGATTCTACACATTTCAATGACATCTTCTCCCTTCACTGTGACATGTTGTGGCCTTTGAGAGCCTCAAGGGAACCCAAACAGACACTTGCTGCAGAAACACGGTACATTGCACCTTTGGTCTTTTGGAAATGACATCAGCCTTTACATGTTAATGATTTACTGTTTGTTTCATGGACATTTCATGTGGAGTCTCTGTACACAAACTCTGATGCACATGGGGTGGAGCTGTGAAACGCCTGTGTAACATGAGCATGAACATGACCATATCCAAGTGACACCCTTGTTTGCGGTTCCGATTCCAAATGTCCACAACATGCACTGTGTTCTGTGTTGTGATCATGTTATGTTTGCCTGTGTGATGTTTCATTACATACATATTGATGTTTGACTCTCTGCAATTTGGGCTGATGTTGCAAACAGCATACCAATATATTGTTTATCCTCTTCTGACACAGGGCAGACGACACACAAAGCACATCTACTACAGGGCATCCGACATCACCATCACCCACCTGTTGGAGGACACAACACCACCATGGAACTATCCCTGGGACATGGTGCCATAGGTAGCAGATCTCACGCACCGCCTAGATAGGATCATAGATAGTGCTGGGGGGGAGTCTGCTATCTTGGTACATGTTGGTACCAATGACATAGGAAAATGTGGTAGGGAAGTTCTGGAGGCTAAATTTAAGCTTTTAGGTAGGAAGTTGAAATCCAGAACTTCCAGGATAGCGTTCTCCGAAATGCTTCCTGTTCCACGTGCAGGACCCAAAAGACAGGCAGAGCTCCGGAGTCTCAATGCGTGGATGAGACAATGGTGCAAGGATGAGGGTTTTGGATTTGCTAGGAACTGGGGAACATTCTGGGGAAAGGGGGGGCTCTTCCGAAGGGATGGGCTTCACCTTAATCAGGATGGGACCAGACTGCTGGCATTAACCTTTAAAAAAGAGATAGAGAAGCTTTTAAACTAGAAAATAGGGGAAAGCCGACAGTCACCCAGGAGCGCACGGTTCGGACAAAGGTATCCTTGAAGGATACTACCAAAAGCAGTGAGGTTCCAAAAGGGAGTATAGTAGCCCAAATGCCCTTGAGTAAGGAGCAGACAGAGCATAAAGATTCCCCATTACCCATGCCTACCAATAGCCAGATTAATATTAATAAAATACAGTCTCTAAAATGCTTGTATGCCAATGCTAGAAGTCTAAACAATAAGATGGGAGAATTAGAATATATATAGCATTAAATGAGAGGTTAGATATGATTGCACTCTCAGAGACATGGTGGAAGGAGGATAACCAGTGGGACACTGTGATACCTGGATACAAACTATATCGTAATGATAGAGCTGAACAAATTGGTGGAGGGGTTGCACTCTATGTTAGAGAGGGCATTGAGTCAGAAAGGATTAAAGTTTTGCAGGGAACAAAATATGCTGTAGAATCTCTATGGATTGAAATTCCATTTATGAAGGGGAAGGTGATGGCAGTGGGAGTATACTATCGACCACCTGGCCAGAATGAACAAATGGATGATGAAATGCTCAAAGAAATCAAGGAAGCTAACAAAAGCCACAACAGAGTAGTAATAATGGGTGATTTCAATTACCCCGGTATCGACTGGGACAGTGTCACAGCAGGACAAGCTAAAGAGATAAAGTTTCTAGATGAAATGAATGACTGCTTCTTGGAGCAGCTGGTTCATGAACCGACCAGAGGGGAAGCCATACTGGACCTAGTCCTTAGTGGAACGCCAGATCTGGTGCAAGAAATAAGGGTGTTGGGACCACTTGGCAATAGTGATCATAGTATGATCATGTTTGATTTAATCAGTGGAGGACAGATAGTAAAGGAATCCACAGTACTACCTTTTAACTTTCAAAAGGGTGACTATGATAGAATGAGGAATATAGTTCGGAAAAAACTAAAAGGAGCGGTTCCAAAGGTTAAAGACTTACAGCAAGCTTGGGTGTTATTTAAAAATACTATCCTCGAAGCCCAGACCAGCTGTATTCCACGCATTAAGAAAAGTGGAAGAAAGTCCAAAAAACTGCCAGCATGGTTTAAAGGTGAGGTCAGAGAGGCTGTTGCTGCCAAAAGAGCAACCTTCAGAAAATGGAAAAAAGAGCCAAATGATGAAAACTGGAAACAGCACAAGCACTGGCAAGTTAAATGCAAAGCATTGATAAGGCAGGCAAAGCGGGAATTTGAGAAGAAACTTGCTACGGAAGCAAAAACACGAAATAAAGACTTTTTCAAGTACATTCGTAGCAAAAGGCCTGTGAGAGAGTCAACTGGACCATTAGATGATAGAGGGGTAAAAGGTGCAATAAGGGGAGACAAGGCTATAGCAGAGAGACTGAATGAATTCTTTGCTTCGGTCTTTACTGAGGAAGATGTAGGGGTGTTACCCAAGACTGAAGTGGTATTTAAAGGTGATACTGCAGAGGAATTGAGAGAAATATCGCTACACCGGGAAGATATATTACAACTATTTGATAAACTGAATAGTAGCAAATCACCTGGACCGGATGGTATACATCCCAGAGTGTTGAAAGAACTGAAATATGAGATTGCAGACCTGTTATTGGTAATCTGTGAACTTTCATTAAAATCATCTGTAATACCTGAAGATTGGAGGGTCGCCAACGTAACACCAATTTTTAAAAAGGGTTCCAGGGGTGACCCGGGAAATTACAGACCGGTGAGCCTGACGTCAGTACCAGGGAAAATGGTAGAAGCCATCATAAAGAACAAAATTACACAGCATGTAGATAGTCATGGCCTAATGGGAGACAGCCAACATGGCTTTAGACAAGGAAGATCTTGTCTTACTAATCTGATATGTTTTTTTGAAGGTGTGCATAAACAGGTAGACAAAGGTGAGTCGGTTGATATAGTGTATCTGGACTTTCAGAAAGCTTTTGACAAGGTCCCCCATCAGAGACTTTTGGCGAAGCTAAAAAGTCATGGGATAGGAGGCAGTGTACTATTGTGGATCGGGAACTGGTTAAAAGATAGAAAGCAGAGGGTAGGGCTAAATGGCCAATATTCCCAATGGAAAAAGGTGAATAGTGGAGTACCCCAGGGATCTGTACTGGGTCCGCTACTTTTTGACATATTCATAAATGACCTGGAAAAGGGAATAACTAGTGAGGTAATCAAATTTGCAGATGACACAAAGCTGTTTAAAGTTGTTAAAACCCAAGAGGATTGTGGAAAACTGCAGGAGGATCTGGATAAATTGGAAGACTGGGCATCCAAATGGCAGATGAAATTTAATGTGGACAAGTGCAAAGTTATGCACCTAGGAAAGAACAACCCACACTATAGTTACAAGATGCAAGGCTCCACATTAGAAACCACCACCCAGGAAAAAGATTTAGGAGTCATCGTGGATAACATGTTAAAACCCTCCGCCCAGTGTGCAGCGGCGGCCAAGAAAGCAAATAGAATGCTAGGTATCATAAGGAAAGGGATGGAGAATAAAACAAAGGATATTATAATGCCTCTGTATCGCTCCATGGTACGACCGCACCTTGAATATTGTGTGCAATTCTGGTCACCGTATCTTAAAAAGGACATAGAGTTATTAGAAAAAGTACAGAGAAGAGCCACCAAATTGGTGAAGGGGATGGAAGGCTACTCCTATGAAGAGAGGCTAAAAAGGTTAGGGCTCTTTAACCTAGAAAAGAGGCGGCTGAGGGGAGATATGATAGAGGTGTATAAATTAATGAATGGAGTGGAACGGATAAACGTGGATAAATTGTTTACGCTATCAGAATATAGAAGGACTAGGGGGCATGTAATGAAGCTACAGGGTAAACTATTTAAGACAAATAGGAGAAAATATTTCTTCTCTCAACGTGTAATCAAACTCTGGAATCTGTTACCGGAGGATGTAGTAAGGGCTGTTAGTATAGCTGGGTTTAAAAAAGGTTTGGACAAGTTCCTGGAGGAAAGGTCCATAAACCACTATTAAAAAGGGACCCAGGATATCAATGCTTGGCCTAGTACAAGCACTGCAGAACCTGTGTCTTTTGGGGAAACTGCTAGGTACGTATGACCTAGATTGGCCACTGTTGGAAACAGGATACTGGGCTTGATGGACCTCGGTCTGACCCAGTATGGCATTTCTTATGTTCTTATGTTCTTATGTTCTTAGGATGTTTGACCTCTACGAGTTGGACACATGCCTAGGATGGACATTATTATTGGACTGCTACTTTGGCCATGACAGGCCTGTCCAACACACTGTTTTCTGCTGTGCTCTGGCTGGGTGTCCTGTTCATCGCAGGAGACACACCTGACCTTTCCAGTACTGTGGCATATTGGGATGTCACACTTGACTATGCATGCCCAGGGTTTCAAGGACAGTCTTCATGGGATTTGTTGGGTTGCAGACACCCTTTGCACTGTGGACACTGCGTAATGGTCCCCACCGTGTGTAGCTGGGACTGACATTGTCGCTGTATGTTATGCATCCTTCTGACATTGTGCTGCTGTGTTTTGCCCATGTGTGTGACATGGGACGCAGGATACACTCATCTGTTTGGTTCAACACGAGCATACAGCCATGCATGTGGCACAGGGGGAACACTGGAGAGGTCCTCTTGTCCATGTCCGCCTACCCTCCACTTGGACATGACACAGTATTTGCTACCACACCATTTTACTGCACAGCAACATCTTGGATTGATGTTTGCACTCACCAAGGGTGTTATAGTGCATGTGTGGCATGTTTCAACGTACACGGTGCATGTGCATGTGACTGATTATTTTGTTGCAATACAGCATGTGGCAATATGGCTTCTGTGTGGGTTACTGTAACATGTTTGACCTTTCTTTCCACTTCTATATACAGGTTATTGTGTTTGTTTACTGTACAGATGTGAGGCTCTGCAATGGTTTACAAACCTAGCATTGCATGTCTGCACAGTCCTATTTATCCCCTGAGGTTCTGGCACTCACATTGCCCCGTTATATTTGGAGTGTGGCAGTGTGTGTGTCCATTTTCCTCCTTCATTTGTGCATTCCATGTATCGTGATATATGTGTACAGACACTGTATCCACACCAACCAGTGCAGGGGACCTTCTGCATAGTGTTATGTCTGCATGTTTTTGCAGTTTGTTTCATTTGAATTCTCTGTGTTCATGTGCCTCTGATACCTGTTAGCATATCCTCATTTTGCATTTGACGATTGTTTTGGGTTACATTGTTGCTGCTTTGATTCCTATATCAGGCATTATGTGACAGCTGTAACATATATTTCAATATCTGTGTTTACACTTTCTTACGTTTAACAACATATGCTGTTTCATTTGTGTGCCTCCTGTGTTGGAAGACAGATATGTTTTTATAAACAGATCATGATTGATGTTTGTTGGGCCCTCATCATGTATCATCTACTGTCTAAATGCACACATATGTAATTAAAGCATTTGGGGCATGCAGCAACATGTGTGGGGTGGGGGGCAAATGCATACTGCACACCATGCACCTAATGCACATTATCTCTCCTGCCCATCATCTGTAGACGGGCCAGTGACTTTTCTGTAACATGTGGGTTGCTGCTCTGCAAAATGTGTTTTTGATTTTTCCCCTGTTATCCAATCACCTTGATATTATGATGGGTGGTATCTTCACTATCTCTGATGATTAACCAAAATAAAAATGTGTTGGATGTACATTTGTCTCTGCTGCTGCTTGAACACACTGACACACGTATTTAGTGATTTCCTGGTCATGGACATGGCCCACCTGTGCTCACATCCTTGTACGGTGCCAGCTGTCTATCTGCCAGCTGTCTGCCACATCACTGCGTGTTACAGGTTCCCATACACACATTCCCTTTGAGGTAATATCTTTGCATTGTGCTTGGTGTGGTTGTTTGGGATAGTGGTTACAGACATGTGTTGTAACACCATAGGTTGCAGGTTTGATTCCCATATGGGTTTGTTTGTTTTTTTTGTGTTGTGCTAACCTGACCATCAGCTAACTACAGGTTCATCACCTATCCACACACCCTTCCAGCTCTTCACTGTACTCCAAAGTGTGCCCTCTGTGCTGCCTTTCCATCACATTTTAGCTGTTACATATGTCTCTTTCTTTGTAGTGCTCACATAGGCAGTCTGTTTGGGGGATTGGCATTGCTGCAGTTTAGCTGGTCTGTGGCACACCTGTTTTCAGGTTCAATTCTCACATGCTCCGCTTCTGTTCTGTTCCATATTTTGCCCTGCTCCACAGAGCATCCCCTGCCGCCCTTTGGGTTTAGGTTCTTTCCTCTTTTGCATGCTGTATCCACTGCATAACATTTCATTGTGTGTGTGCATGTAGTTATATGTGGTTCTGGTCCCAATTACAGACTGTGATTTGAGCTGTACATACCAGATCTGCATATGCATTCCATCATGGTTACTGTTGGAGGTTTGCCTATCCTGGCAGCCAGCAGGCTTCTTGTGTGATGCCCTGCAGTATTCTTGTATGCAGCCTTTGGTAATGACCTCATGTTGGTGGTGTGGCCTACCGGTTTGTGCATTGACATTTGTGCTAATGGTCATAGGTTTGATTCCTCTCTGTTCTCTTTCATTTGTATGTCTATCCTGTACAGCTACTTTTCATTCCTGTAACAGTCATATCTGTGCAGATCTGTGCTGTTAGCACATCATACCCTTATCACAGTTGCCAACCATCCTTCTGTCCTTCTATGTGTGTCTGGCAGCTGTGTGCCATCCTGCCCTGATGTGCAAGCTCCTACCCCATGTCCTGCACTGGTACACATTTCTGCATTGCAGCCATTCCTGGTTGCCTCTCCTGTGTGTGCTGTGCATGGCACTGCTACTCCTCTGTCCTCCTGTCATTGCACCTATCCTGCCACCTCTATCTCCTCTGCTGGACACATCTTCCCATCCTCTGCCACACACTGTCATTGTTGCATGGTACATTACCATCACCCTGTGCATCACTACAGCTGGCTCCGATATGTTTGTCCATTTTTCAAACTGCCACATTGGCTGAACGCAAATTTGTCTGATCCATCAGCTCAGATCTACTTCCTTCCATCACTTGTGCATTGTCTTTCCTTGGTGCTCTGTGCAATGTTAGGGTTACATCTGTGTTTGGCCCATACCTTTCTTGCTTTTCAACTTGGGGAACCTTACTGCCCTTGGCCAACATTTATTGAGTGCCCTATACATCCTTGGGGCATCTTTAGCCACACCTTAGATTCAGCCAGCTTATGGGGTGCCTAATATGGTGCCTTGGGGGTTGACAACCTTTCAACACGCCCTCTGGGGCACATTATAACCCACCTTGGCTGACGTGGTGGTTTAGGATGTGCCTTCTGGTGCTCCCTAAAAGGTGCATTTGTTTATGGCACTGGGGTGTGGGCATTTTTAGCTGGCAGCACAGATTGTTGGACTGTTATGAGCAGGAAAAGGAATTGCTTTGGTTGTCATTATTCATTAAGCCCACTGGGGGATTGAACTCATGACCCCTGTTTCAGCAGTCATTGTATTAACCAGTGTGCTACACCTCTATTGCTATGACTACAGGTCAGCACGCGAAGTTAAGGTTGCCGCGCGGTAACGTGCACGGCTCCCTCTATCGCTTGATAATGGACATGGCGCACTTTATCACGCGATAACCCGCGATTGCTACCTAAAGACTGGAACGCCCACTCCTTATATGGCATCCTTCACATTATTGCTGCAACTAGAGCCGGGAACATTAAGACGGTTTAGTAAACATACCCCATAGGGATGTTACCCATGACTGAAATGGTATTTAAAGGTGATGCCACAGAAGAATTGAAAGAAATATTGATAAACCGGGAAGATGTATTACAACTAGTTGATAAACTGAAGAGTAGAAGAGGGGTCACGTGATGTGGTGAGCTGGGGAAGTCGCATCCATCCTGAGCTCCGGGCTCCCCTCGCTCTAAACTGGAACAATAGTGCCTATTTTTAGGCACTTCGACTGGAACAAAGCCCCCCTCAAGCACCATACCCACCGGAGTCCTGTTGAGAGGCGTTGGAAGTGCATGGCGATGACGGCAGTGCGAACCGGGAGGAGAGAGAAAGACCAGGCGGCGGGGGCCTCCAAGATGGCGGAATCACCCCCGAAGTTGGGCGAAATACAGATGCCGGCTGCTGGGGCCTCGGTCGCAGAAATTTCTGCCGTGGTCTCCAGTGCCCTCTCCCTCCAATTTGATTCCCTGCGCAGCAAAATGGACGCGGTGCAGCAGTCTGTAGAGGCCATCGGGGCACGCATGCAACAGGCCGAGGCCCGCCTCTCGCAGGCTGAAGATGAGGTACAGAGATTGAGTCAAGAGCTGGCACAGACACGGTCTACCCTGAAGGCCCATGAGGAGAAATTGGAAGACCTCGAGAACCGCTCCCGGCGCGGTAACTTGAGGTTCCTGGGCATACCAGCCTCGGTGGGGGATACCGACCTACGTGAATACATTGCAGCGCTGTCGGCGTCATTGCTGGGTGAAGAGGGATGCAATGCGCAGGTGGTGATCGAGAGAGCGCACAGAGTGGGCCCTCGGAACGCTGGAGATCCGCGGCCACGGGTGGTCCTGGCCAAATACCTACAATTTCAGCAAAAGGAAGCTGTGCTGCGAGAGGCCAGGAAGCGGGGGACTGTAGAACGCGACAACGTTCGGATCCGTGTTATGCAAGATTATTCTGCGGCCATGAGTAAGCAGCGGCGGGCATATGCTCCAATTTGCAAAAACCTCATCGATGCCAACATTAGGTAATCTGTCCGGTACCCTGCACGTCTGTCGGTGTTCCACGGAGGGAAACAGAAGATGTTTAGTTCGGCGGAGGAAGCTGCGGCCTATGTGTAGCGATTTGTGAGGCCGGGTCTGCCGTCGGGCAGTGGGACTGCGAGCGTGCCATGACTTTCTGGCTGATCCCAAGCCTGTTTAGGTGTTGGAAAGACCTGAGCGAACTCTGGGACATTGTGCTACCTCCCATGGGCCCAGTACCCGGGGGAGTGAGATGGTGAAGGCCTTATGAGTGTTTATGTTATGAGACTGTTTAGCTAATGGCCTAGACAGTTGATGGTACTTTTCCCTGCTGGGCGGGCATGGGCAGGGTACCCCGGGATGGCTTAGATGCCAGTAGAACGACCCAGGACGGTTCATGGGCTAGGCTAGGTGGGTTCCGGGATGGGTGCCGTGGCTCTGCCCACTTCTCAATGTCCTGCTGATAGCGGGGTGCGTTGTGGTTGAGACACCTTGGTACATCCGGACTCTGCTGGAACTGGCTTGACGGGACGGGAAGGAGGGGGGGTGGGGTAGTGTAGGAGGTCATGGCTTGAGCAGATGGAGAAGTATCTGAATCTCTACCCTCCCTGCCCCATGGACGGGTGTTGTAGGGGGAGGATGGCGGCTATGTCACTGGGAATGGGAGTGTGGCCCTCCTCGGGACACTTTGGGGTGCCTGTTGCTGTTTGATGTTAATGTATTGTATAAGGGGTCCTTGGGTGGGGGATGGATCGAGGGGAGGGGGGCGCATGACTGAGTAACGGGGGGGGGGGAGCCCGGGCACATCTGGGTGATAGGGTAGGGGAGAGCGGATGATAGAGGTGGGGGAACTGATGGGGGGAGGAGAGGAGGGGGGCAGGTGGGGGGATAGGGGGGAGCTAGGGGGGGGTTGGGTGGGGTGCCTAAGGTGGGAGGGGAACAGAGGGGGGGGGGAGATCGTACCTACGCAGTAGCCCGGAGAGGGCAGGCCTTGGATCAGTTGGGTGTGCTGTGCATGACCCGGTTGAGGTATAAGTATGGATGTCAGGGGGGTGCCCCAGGCTGGGGGGGCTCCCTCATAGTACTAATATACAGTGTAATGCAGCTATATTTGAGTAGTACATGCCACTTAAGATAATATCTTGGAATGTATGTGGATTGGGCAACCCGATCAAGCGTTCCAAAATCCTGCAGGCCTTGGCGAGACACAAGGCGGATATAGCCATGCTTCAGGAAACCCACCAGACAGCTGAGGAGCATCGTAAATTGTGCAGGGACTGGGTGGGGCAGGTGTGAGGGGCCCCAACCCTGGGGAAGAAGGGCAGGGTGGTCCTTCTGATCCATAAACGGATCCGGTTGGAGGTTGTACGGGAACTGGCAGACCAGTCGGGCAGATTTGTCCTCTTGCAGGGTGTCCTGGAGGGGAGGCCAGTTATTCTGGGCAATCTTTACTGTCCTAATGTATTGGATTTGACCCTTTATTCTCGCCTCGCCTCTAAAGTAGAGATGCTGCCGGAGCTTCCTGTGATTTTAGGGGGAGATTTTAACGGTGTTATGGATGTGACATTAGACACGTCCAGGGGAGGGGAGACACGAGACCGGTTGCAGTCGGCTCACGCGCTACGTCGATTGTGTTCCAGGCTGGGGCTGGTAGATCCATGGCGGCTGCTGCATCCGACCGAATGGGACTATACACATCAATCGCGAGCATACGGCACTAGTGCGCGTATTGATTACCTGTTGACCTCAGCCGGGCTGTTCGCTAAGGTTGAAGAAGCGCTGATCGGTTCACTGGAGTGGGATGACCCCCCGGAATTTCCTTTGGCGATTCCCGCTCGAATTATATCGGGATGCCCAGTTCCGTTCATTCCTTCGGCAGAGATGGCGGGAATTTGAGGCGGACCATATGGCCCACCATGATGAGCCCGAGTTGGTGTGGGAAACTGTGAAGGTTGTGTTGCGGGGGGACATTATCGGGTTCCTTGCCAGGAAGAGGAAATTATGGGCGGCGCGTATCATTAGCCTCGAAAAGCTGATTACACGGTTGCGCTGCCAGTGGGCTCAGAGCCCATCGGCCGGGCTTCAGAGGCAGCTGTGGGAGAGGCAAACGGAACTTAATGAACTCCTACATCAGCGGGCTAAGAAGTCTCTGCAGTATTACCGCTATCAATTGTATCGTCATGGGGACAAACCTGGGAAATTACTGGCCAGATGCTTGCGGGGCCCCAGGGGCTCAAACCTGGTGCCGGCGCTGCTGGATGATCGGGGGGTACTGCATCGGAAGAGTGCGGCGATCGCGGGGGGTTTTCGATCTTTTTTCCAGCAACTTTATGCAGCAGAGTCTTCCCCCTTGTCGCAGATGGTGGACTATGTGGGGGAGCTGAATCTGCCCCAGCTCTCCGAGGCGCAGAGGGCGCAGTTAGATCGGTCGATTACAGTTGCGGAGTTGCAAGCTGCTATCTACAAAGCTTGTTGCTATAAATCTCCGGGGTCGGAAGGTCTGGGAGCGGAGTTCTATAAGATTTTGAATGAGCTGATTTCCCCAGCTTTAGCTGCCATACATAATTTGAGGGCCCGGCAGGGGTATTTTCGTTGGGGGGATAACCAGGCCCATATTGTTCTCATTCCGAAACCGGCCAAAGACCCACTAGTCGCAGCATCATATCGCCCTATCTCTTTGCTTAACTTTGATCTTAAACTAATGGCAAAAATCCTGGCTGACCGCCTGTCGGAGTTCTTGGGGCAGCATGTTCACGATTCCCAAGTGGGTTTTGTTAGGGACCGCTATGCAGTACGGAACTTGCGTAGAATAATAACTTCCCTCGAGTGGGTCCGGCACCGCGGCATGCCCTCCTTATTAATCAGCTTTGACACGGAGAAAGCCTTTGATAGGGTAGATTGGCAGTATTTGATGTACCTCCTCCCGCACTATGGTATTGGGCCCTCTTTTTGTAATATGGTGGCAAGCCTTTATTCAAACCCGACCGCAGCGATCCTATGTAATGGGGTCCTGTCTGAAGCCTTTTCCCTAAGACGGGGGACTCGCCAGGGGTGTCCCCTTTCTCCCCTTCTTTATGTCCTGTCTCTTGACCCCCTCCTGCGTCGCTTGGAGCAGTCGCGAGAGATCCGGGGGGTACGTATTGGCGACCAGGAGTTTAAACTATCCACTTTTGCCGACGACTTGTTAGTTCATCTGCTCTCACCCGCAGAATCCTTGCCCCACCTTCTACGGGAATTCCAAACCTTTGGGAATTTTGCGGGGTTCACTATTAATCGGGATAAATCAGAGGCCCTGGATGTTTCGGGACAGCTTCGGCGTAGCTGGCTGGGTGAGTTCCCCCTTAAAAGGGCGGACAGTCAATTTACCTACTTGGGGATAGTACTGCCCAGTCAGTTGTCTCAACTATACAGGAGCAACCTGTCTCGGGTGCTGGCCAAGGTGAAAACTCAATTACAGGCTTGGCAGACTTGTCCCCTCTCCTTGTCGGGGAGGATTGCGGCGATTAAACTGGTGATATTGCCCAGGATCTTGTATTGGTTACAGACTCTACCGGTTTGGCTACTAAGAAGGGATGTTCGGCGTTTTGAGGTGGAATTTAGGGCTTTTTTGTGGAGAGGTGCGAGGGCGCGGATCCCCTATAGTCGGTTGGTGGGGAAGGGGAGACATGGGGGTTGGGGGCTGCCAGACCTCGGAGCCTATGCGTTAGCCTGTCAAGCATGACATTTGGGGGACTGGCTGGGCTCTACTGAATTGTATACTCCTCTGGCATTGGAGGAGGTTTATGTGGCCCCCCATTCTTTGCAGGCCCTGTTACACACGGACTCTAGCCGGTTGCCTGCCCATCTGGCTGGTAGTGTGTTATTGAACCCCGTGCTCCGGACATGGAGACAGCTAAATGTTTACTGGGGCCGTAGCTGGAGGGTGTCATGCTGGTTGCCCATTAGAGGTAATGTCAGTTTCACTCCAGGTACGGAGACCACCGGTATTCCGAGCCTGGGGGGATAGAGGTTTGCGGAATCTCGGACACTTAGTTGACCCCGCTGGGAAACTTAAACCTTTCCCCTTCTTATCCCAGGAATATGACCTGGGGTCTAGTCACACTTTTGCGTACCTGCAGATCGCTCACTACGTGGCCTCGCTCCCGGGTGAGGAGCTGCATGGCGACCGATCAGCTCAGATCATTGAGTTTTTTAGTCTGACCGGGGCGGAGAAACCCTCCATACGTCTGTTTAATTTGCGACTGGATCTTTTTCGGCCTCGACCCGACTTTCGCGGGGTGGAACAGGCCTGGGAGGTGGAGCTGGGGCAGGCTGTTCCCCCGATACCGTTTCCGCTGCCCTTCAACGAATCGGCCACCTGACGGATGGCGTCCATTGGAGGGAGATACAATTTAAGTGTATCACTAGGGTTCATTTTTCTCCGCGACGGGCTTTCCGCTGTCATTTGACCCCGGATGGTAGTTGTCCGCGGTGTGCTGAACCCCTGGCGACCTTATTGCACATGTGGTGGGGATGCCGGCGGATCTGTCCGTATTGGCGGAGGATAAGCGGTTTCATGGCTACCCTCCTAGGACAGCACATATCCTGGGATGCAGGCCTGGTTACCTTGGACCTCCTGAGTCTTAACTCCCCGAAGGGGAAATGGGGTCGTTGGCTGGTGCGGAAAGCTTGTCTGGTGGGTAAGGGCCCACTTTTACATAGATGGCGGGAACGAAACCCTCCCTCCTACTGGGAATGGCGGAACTCCTTCCATCAACTGATGCTCCTGGAGTGTAGAGGGGCAAGGGGCCATGCCAAACGTTGGGCTGCCTTTCTGTTACTATGGGACCCATATATTCAAGTCCTGAGTTCCCGGGTGCGTAACGAGGTCCTGCAGTTGGGATGTTAATTGGTGGCTTGATCGGGAGTAGCCCCTGATGGCGATTTGTATAGCTTTATGCTCTGATCCAGATGTTACTGCCTATGTGTATGTGGGGGGGGGGGCAGGTGGGGAAGGGAGGGAGGGGGGAGGCACGGGCGGGGGGGATTAAATTTTGAAAATATTGTGTCCATCATTGTTCCCACCCTGGGGATCAGAGTCTACCCCAGGGCGGAAGTAGTTGAATGTTGTATGTTATACCGGTTTGTCATGATGGATCATAAATAAACATTGGAAAAAACCCCCTGAAGAGTAGAAAATCACCTGAACCGGATGATATACATTCAAGGATGTTGAAAGAACTGAAATATGAGACTGCAAACCTACTATTAGTAATTTGTGAACTATCATTAAAATCATCTGTAATACCTGAAGATTGGAGGATGGCCAATGTAACGCCAATTTTTAAAAAGGGTTCCAGGGTGATCCGGGAAATTACAGACTGGTGAGCTTGATGTCAGTACTGGGAAAAATGGTAGAAACCATTAGAAAGAATAAAATTACTGAATATATCTATAGTCAAGGCTTAATGGGAGACAGCCAAGGAAGCCAAGGAAGGTCTTGTCTTATTAATCTGTTCTGTTTTTTTGATGGTGTGAATAAACAGGTAGACAAAGGTGAGTCAGTTGATATAGTGTATCTGGATTTCAGAAAGCCTTTGACAAGGTCCCTTATGAGAGACTCTTGGCAAAATTAAAAAGTAATGGGATAGGAGGCAGTATACTATTGTGGATCAGGAACAGGTTAAAAGATAGAAAGCAGAGGGTAGAGCTAAATGGTCAGTTTTCCCAATGGAGAAAAGTGAATAGTGGAATACCCTAGGGATCTGTGTAGGGACGCTGTTTTTTAACATATTTGTAAATGACCAGGAAATAGGAATAACGAATGAGGAAATCAAATCTGCAGATGACGCAAAATTATTCAAAGTTGTTAAAACCCAAAGCGGTCATTCCGAGGCATGAATAGCAGAGATGGACTTCTTGTTGGGACGTTCATTCTCGCTATTAAGGCCCTTTCCCAATCCCGTCTACCTTCCCCACGCATTGTACGGGGAAGGTAGATGGGGGTGGGAAAGGGGCGGATCAGGGGCGGCGTTAGGATGGCCATTCGGTTGTCGTCGCCCCGGACGTACAGGACCGATTCCAATGTTGGCCCTGTATGTCTGGGGCCATTGGCTTGAATTTCTTCCACTTTGGAGGTGGAATAAGTTCCCCTAGTCGGTGGGGGATGGCAGGCCCGGTGTGCGGAAAGGGCAGGGGCAGCCAAGGATTTTCTCTGCAGCCCGGCCCTGGCCTTAGGATACTAGATTGGAGATCGGGTTGTGGGGAAAGCACCTTTGCAGCTGGTGACTGGGGATCCCGGCTTTTTAATGGAGCCGCTGTGCCATGGCAATGGAACGTCATGGTGCTGCGGCTCCATTGAACAGCCCTGACTGAGCTTTCTGGGTAAGGCCTGTAGGTGCAGGCTGAACTGAATCGGGGTCCCAGCTAGCACATACAGGCCTGGTCATGATTCTGATCCCACGGGGCTAGATGTGCCCCATGGGATCAGAATCGCGGCTCCCTGTGTGTGTCCAGTTCCGATTGGATGCACAGAGGGTTCTGCCATTGATGTCGGAATTGGACCCCAAGAGGACTGTGAAAAATTGATAAATTGGAAGACTGGACATTCAAATGGCAGATGCAATTTAATGTGGACAAGTGGAAAGTTATGCACCTAGGAAAGAACAACTCAAACTATGGCTACACGATGCAAGGTTCCACATTAGGAATCACCACCCAGGAAAAAGATTTAGGCATCAGCATGGATAATATGTTGAAGCCCTCCATCCAGTGCGTAGCGGCAACCAAGAAAGCAATAGAATGCTAGGAATCATAAGAAAAGGAATGGAGAATAAAAAAAAGGATATTATAATGCCTCTGTATCGTTCCATGATGCGGCTGCACCTTGAATATTATGTGCAGTTCTGTTCACCTTATCTTAGAAGGGATATAGCAGACTTAGAGATGGGATAGGGAAGAGCCAGAAAAATGGTAAAAGGGATGGGAGGATACCTCTATGAGGAGAGGCTAGAAAGTTTAGGGCTCTTCAACCTTGAAAAGAGACTGCTGAGGGGAGATATGATAGAGGTCTATAAATTAATGAATGGAGTGGAACAGGTAAACGTAGATCGATTGTTTACACGATCAAAATATAGAAAGAGTAGGGGACATGCAATGAAGCTATAGTGTGACCCATTTAAGACTAATAAGAGAAAATATTTTTTCACTCAAACTATGGAATTCGTTACCGGAGGATCTTGTAAAAGCTGTTAGTGTAGTTGGGTTTAAAAAAGGTTTGGACAAGTTCCAGGAGGAAAAGTCTATAAACCATTATCAAAGGGGACCCAGAAAATTCACTGTTTGCTCCAACACAGGCATCGTGGAACCTGTGTGTCTTTTAGGAAAAGTGCTAGATACTTGTGACCCAGATTAGCCACTGTTGGAAAGAGGATACTGGGCTTGATGGACCTTGGTCTGTTCCAGTATGGCATGTCATGTTCTTATGTTCTTAGGTCAAAATCAACTTTGAAGGCTTCAAAAATGCAGACATGCTATGATATGCACATATGTAAGACATGAAAGAATTAGAAAGGTAATTCTTAGTTTATGGACAATCGTTTATAGTATTCTATTCGAACAGCACCAGAATTCATGAGACATGTCAAGTGTACTGGTAAAAGATGAAGGAATGGTACCACAACTGCGAAGAAAGCAAGAAAGGAGTAGAAAAAAATATAATGCATTTGATGATATTTATAGAAAATGCATCTTTTTTCTATAAATGCAAAAAAAACCATTTTAAGATAAGCACCACAAAGTAAACTCTGACTAAAGAGGTACTAGTCATTTTCCTTTAATTGTGCATCTTCAAGAAAGAACAAGGAATGCAAGGCTGATAAATCAAGGGTTTAAATCGGCATGGGCTCTTGGCATCCCTTAGTTATTTATACTTGAACAACAGAATCAAGGGGAACAGACTGTCATGAAACACTTGAAATCTTACATTTTAGAAAGTAAAGCATTATCAAAAGGAGTCCACAGATTGGCTACTTTCACTAAGGAGTATGTTTACTAAAGAATGCTACCTGAGTAGTGTGGCGGTAGCACGTGCTTTTGCACAAATGCTAAGAAGTAAAACGGGGCCCTGTACTAAAAATGCACACATTATCCAGGCAGCGCCTGGGTGAGGGGTGTGTGTTCCTGCAGCTAGCGCAGGCCTTGAAAGCCCATATTGCTGATGCTTGGCGGGGAGCAGCTATCGCCAGCACAATGGGTGGTATTACCGCAACGAGCTGCGCTAAATTCAGGGGAATGACTGTCTCTGCCCCCTGCATCTAGCACAGAGCCCCATGCTAGAAATGCAGCCCAAATCTGCGTAACTATCGTGGGGCTTAGTAAATATGCCCCTAAGGTTCTTTTTTAATGTGCCTTCAGCTCCCACTGATTTATAGTAAACTTTGCTTTCTAAGCCCATGTTTCACTCATTTTCTTGGCGCTGCCAGTTTCTTGTACTGACCCTTTCCTCTAGCCTGATTCATTTTTAACCATTTTGGGGTGATCTTATAATTGCCCTCATTAGTGAAAAATGCACATGCAGTTTTCACTTTACACACTCTGGATTTAGAAATTGCCATGGAAAAACTATACACACACATTTATACTGTACCTGCAGCTTGATTTATTTATTTAGCTGTATTTATATCCTGCTTTTCACCGGGTCAAAGCAGTCAATTGGGGGATACATTTAACATGAGGGGATATGACACACATATGCTAATACTTACAGGGAACATGGGCAATGGAGGGTTAAGTGGCTTGCCCAAGACCACAAGGAGTGCCTATAGGACTAGAAATCCCAGTCCCTCCGGACTGAGATTGCTGTCCCCAGGTGGGACTTGAACCCCTGGCCTTCTGGCCTGAAGTACCTTGTCCTAACCATTAGATCATTCCTCCCATGCACATAAAATTTCTGAGATGAAGTGCAACAAATCCCTATAAATCCAACACATGCAACTTTAGATCACTTTCTAAATGTATGGGAATAATCCTTTATAACTGGAAGAAAGGACCTTGGAAAACTCCCATCTAAGAAATGCTCTTGATCAATTGTGTCCTGAATTTAATCATCGGACAGAGAAACCTTTAATAGTAATTCCTGCTCAATTACAGTTTTGAATGCTTGTGATCTTTTTGTAGAAATGTGCGAATCTTTCTCTTTATCAGCCTTGGGCATAATGTGGGCCACTTTGGATGGGTTACAATTAAGTAATTTTTTTTTCTTTTTGAATAGATTTTCAAATCACTATAATTAAACTGGAATTACTGGTGAAGGGTTTCTGACCCATGATTAAATTCAGGACCCAACTGATCAAGAGCACTTCTCCACTAAGAATTCTCTGAGGTCTTTTCCTCTACTTATAAAAGATTGTTCACATATATTTAGAGAGTGATCTCAAGTTTTGTGTGAGGTTTATAGTGAGCTTTATTATAGTTATCTTTGATTTGATACTCACTAGTTCCAAGTGTGTTTTTAAATAACAGTGTAAACAAACTTTCGAATTTACAAAGTATTACTGTAAACACAAATTCCTTCTCAGCCCCACACTAGTGAAGGCTTCATCAACCTGTGGGTATAGTCATGCGCATACAGGCTGTGCACATGTCATATTACCCACATCCAGAGAGATGAAGTGAAGCAGAGACATTAGTATACTCCATCTCACCAGCCACCAATGAGAAGTGGCAGATTTACTCATTGATCCAAATCCTCTTTCCCTCAGGAGCAGTAGTGTACATTCTGAGTCTTCAGGGATTCATGCTTTCCCTAGGAGTCCATCTTCAATTGTACATGCTCACAAAGGCTTAGCGGGAACGTTTTAAAGGAATATGGCATGATATTTGCCACTTACTGCACTTTAAATAACAAAATTGTATGTTTTTTTTTACTGTAACACACATTTAAAGTAAAGCACACGATATAATAACGATACGCAAAGCATGCAAATGCATGCAAATCACTTCATTATTATGCAAATTGAACAACAGCCTGTGTTGAAGTTTGCAAGCTGTGTTATTTGTGCAAAAACAATCCTAACTTTAAGCAGCATTATCTTTCATCCCCAGGAGCATCAGGTCATTAACACGAGATTCAACTTAGAAAAGAGATGGCTGAGGGGAGATGATAGGGTTCTATACATTAATGAATGGAGTGCAATGGGTACAAGTAGAGAGGTTGTTTATTAAAAACGAAAAAGACTAGGGGATATGCAATGAGGCTACAATGTAAGACTAATAAGAGAAAATATTTTTTTCTCTCAATGTGTAATCAAACTATGGAATTTGTTACCGGTGGATGTAGTAAAAGCTGTTAGTGTAGCTGTGTTTAAAAAAGGGTTGGACAAGTTCTTGGAGGAAAGATCCATTAACCATTATTAATTCACCACTTATCCAAGGACAAGAAATGTGGAACCTTTGTACCTTTTGTGGAACCTGACAGGAACTTATGACCTGGATTGGCTACTGTTGGAAACAGGATACTGGGCTTGATGGACCTTGGTCTTTGATCTACTCTTCTATATTTCTCTGTATTGATTAATCTGATTCATGTATTCCTTGCAACCTTTTATCCACAGCCCAACCAATACAAAAACGATGCTGTATATCTGCTTATTCTCAATCTTGTTCTATATTTTCTCTGTGTAAGCAGCACATTCAGCTTGGCTAACACTTTCTAAATAATGCATAAAAATAAGGCTAAACAAACACCTACATAATTAACTATTTGGTAATTTAACAAATATGAAATATGTTACAGTTGCAACTTGCCTAGTAAATAGTTGATATGCAAAAGATAAATACAACTAATGAAATGAAGTTCTGCTGAGAAATGTTAAACAGTTGACTTACAGGAGCTCCAGGTGGGCCAGGTGGGCCAGGAAACCCTTCATTTCCCTGTGATTGTAAAACAAACATTCACTGTTAGCCAGGTTTGTGACTAAAAGACCCTGTAGGCTTGTTATGATGATTTTTTGTTACATACATGATAATATCGATGTGCAAACAGTACTAATGACAGTAGTTCCTACTTTAATGCATACTCACCAAGGTTTTTGCTTTGGGAAATTTGACCGTATGTAAGAAATTATCCACGTTAAGAGAACAAGGAACAAAATGTAATTATCTTATGAACTATCCCTACTACCTTTTATTTATTTGTTTTTGCATTGTGTAAAAAATGCTATGGGCTGAATAGCTCCAAATAATTCTCTTTTTATCTTTATTTCCATTCTTGATATACCGCCCAGGAAAGAACATCAGGGTTATTTACAATAGTAATAAGATTAGCTGCAAAATGGAAGAACGGAAAAGAACGCCAATATTAAACAGGATGGAGGACAGACAGTCACACACACTTACAAGGTGAAAGAAGGGGTAAAGGAGAGCAGGTTTATGGAAAGAGGTGGGAACATCAAGTTAGGGTTGAGGGAGGGGGAGCATCAGTAGGACTGAGTGAGGGGGAGATCAAAGGCAATGTGAAACAAATGGGTTTTCAACATATTCTTGAACTTCTGAAATGAAAGTTCTGTGCGGAGTGTGGTGAGTTGAGAGTTCCAGAGTGCGGGTCCCAAAAAGAAGAAGGCAGAGCTGTGGGTGCGTGTGAAACAGAATGAAGGGACAAAATGTTAGTGTAAATGGACCGTAGGAGGCGATACAAGGTGTGAAAATGAATGAGATTGGGGAGATATTGTGGGGACCCAGTATGTATGACTTTATGAATGAGGGTGAGTATCTCATAATTAATCTTGTATCTGAGAGAAAGTCAGTGGAGGTGAATAAGAAGGGGGGGGGGGGGATGATGTGATCCGAATGGGAGGAGTGAGTGAGAATGCGAGCTGCAGTATTTTGAAGAAGCTGCAGATGATGAAGTTGATATTTGGGGAGAACTACTAGGACAATGTTAAAGAAATCAAGTCTGGAAATGTCCAAGGATAGTAGGAGCATGGTCAGAAAGGGGAGGGAGAGGAAGGGATGGACTGCACAAATCTGACATAAAAAAGACAAAAGAATGGCAGATAATCGAAGACAGGTGGTCATGAAAGGATAAAAAAAGAATCCAGGGTGACCCCAAGATAACGGAGGGTAGACACGAGAGGGATGGAAGAATGTGCAGAGGAGCCAGTGAGGGGCAAGGGATACTAAAAGTGAACCAGATGGTGGAGGATTTGGAAGGGATAAGGTAGAGGTAGTTTGTGGTCAACCAGGAGGAGACATGGAGTAGGCAGGAATTCAGAGGAGCCAGATCAGAATAATATTTTTGGCATTATAATATGCCAATATACCTGACTGTTGAATAATGAGGGCAAGAGGGGCCAAGAAAACATTAAAGAGGAGGGGAGCCAGGGTGGACCCCTGGGGGACACCACAAGGAAGAGGGGTAACTGGGGAGGTAGAAGGACCAGATTGGACAGAGAAGGACTGAGTATAAAGCAATGACTGGAACCAGTGCAGGACAGTTCTCTGAATCCTGAAATCATGAAGATGAGAGAGAACGGTAGGGTAGTCAACCAGGTCGAAGGCCGAGGAAAAACTAAGGAGACAGCAAGAGAAACGTCACCACGATTGGGACAGCAGAGTGGTTTACAAAAATAAAAGCAAATTATAAATACATATAGAAAGGAACGCCAATGATGGCAAACTAGAGAGCCTAGCCAGAGAGGAGAAATAGAATTATGGGTGGGTGGGGGGGGGGGGTTCAGTGGAATGTTATATGAGTATCCTATGGAGAATAAGTGGGTTTTAAGCAGTGATTTGAACCTGGGAAATGATAGTTCTAACCAGAGGGCGGGTGGGAGGTTATTCCAGAGAAAAGGGCCAAGGAAATAAAAAGCGGAGTGTCGTGTGGATTCTAAGTGTGCCTGAGCAGGGGGAAGGGGGAGGGAGGGAGGGAGGGAGGGAAGAAGAAGGCAGTTCATATTGATAGTGTGAAAGGAAAAAGTGAGGAGTGTGTGGTATGATGGGGGAGGAAAGGTATTGTGGAAGACTGGTGTGAAGTGTTTTAAGAAGCTGAATGAGAATCTTAAACTGGATGAGAAATGAAACTGGGAGTCAATGTAAATGGATGAGCAGGGGAGTAATAAGGTCCAAATGTGAAGCAAGGATTATTAATCGTGCTTCTGTATATTGGATAAGTTGGAGGCGACAAAGTTCGTACTGAGGGAGACCAGCCAAAGACAATAGTTGAGGTGAGCAAGAACAAGAGAAACAACAAGAGTAGTGAGAGCAGATGTGGATAGAAAGGAATGGACCGCCCGAATGCAACAGAGAAAACAGAGGGAGCTTTGTACCACCAGACTGATGTGTTCATGAAAAGAAAGAGCAGAATCTAAGAGAATGCCACGATAGCGGAACGAAGGTACAAGATTAGTGGGAACATCATCAAGACTTGGAGAAATAGAGGGAGCAGACAGAGAGCCAGAAAGCCAAGTGGCTGTGATCTTGGAGGGATTAAGTGTGCAATTAAGCTTATGCAACCAGGCAGCAGCATGGGTGACGCAGACATTCATGGGTGAGAGATTGGGACTCAGGGGAGTAATATGAAAGAGAAGAATATAATCTGCATAGATGTAAAACAAGACACTGAGCTGTTGAATCAGAAGGGCAAGTGAGGCCAGAAAGATATTAAAGAGAAGAGGGGCCAGAACTGATCCCTGGGGGATGCCACAGGAGAGAGAACAGAGGGGGGGGGGGGAGAAATAGAATCCATAGTGACTGTGAAGGGGCATTGTGATAGGAAAGAGCCGAACCAGTGAAGCACAGTACCTTCAAGATCAATGCCATGCAAACAGGTGAGGAGGAGATCATGATCAACAAAGTCAAAGGCCAAGGAGAGGTCCAAGGAAACAGCAAGGGTGATATTCCCATGATCTCAGGTACGATGCACCTCATTAAGGAGAGAAAGCAGAATGGTATCATTGGAGTGACCAAGGGGATGGCCTGTGGAATATGTGGGGAAACTGACATGCTGGATGAGCTGGAGGTCAGAGATGGAAGTTAGGAAAAGTCTGTCACGGGCTCTGGTAGGGGAGCCCACATCAACATTAAAATCCCTGACAATGTAAAGGTCAGGATATTGGAGAACAGCCTCAGAGATAGTAAGCAAGAGTGAGTCCCAGAGAGGTACAGATATCGACGGCGGTGAATAGAGTATGAGGAAAGGCACCATTGGCTGCACTGCAAAACAGAGAAGTGAAGATTCTGGATAGAGTGGCATTGCTATAGGAACTTCGGTGATGATAAAAGAACAGCGATAGACAGTAGTGACACCGCCATCTGTGTGTGCAGCACGAGCTGTAGAAAAGAAGAATAGTTTGCAAGGGAGACAGAAGTGGTTCATGCCCCAATCTGAGCCAGGTATTTATTTATATTTATTTATTTTATTTATTTAACTGCATTTATATCCCGCTTTTCACCGGGTCAAAGCGGTATCCATAAAAAAAGGAGATCCAGGGAATGCTGAGAGATGAGATCCTGAATAAGGACTGTTTTTGAGCATAGGGATCTGCAGTTAAGCAGTCCGCAGCGAAGAGGGGGCAGGGATTGGCAAAGTGAGAGATGAATCAGCATTGGACATGATAGGGCAGTAAACCAAGTTGCTGGTGTTATGAGCAGCAGAAGGCAGGACAAAAGTGGCACGTTCGGGGTGATAAGGAGACCGGACCATGGGGATCAGGCACATTAGTGCAAACAGAAGTAAGCACAGTCACGATGGAGTGAATATACCTGAAGCAAGACTGAACCAGCGGAAAGAGTAGCCCCATCTTTCCGCTGATGTAATCGTGATAAAGATGCACTGACATCTATAGTGACCCCAGAGTCACCCCAAGGAGTTCGCCCAAGGAGCAGGAGCAGCGCTGAATGCTGCTATGCTGAATTTAAACTAGAGCGTGGGGCAGGTCACCTTCCTGGTGTCGGTCACATGATCGGCTGATGTCAGTATTGTGGGAGTGGTCTAGGTAGCAGGAACTGAGCCAGATACTGAGAGATAGGCATTCTTGGGTCTTTCCTATTGATGAGAAGTGTAACAACTAGGGTTGCCAACCAGCCGGTTTTCAGCCGGCCTGGCCGGTTTTTCCATGGCCAGGCCGGCTGCCGGCACAGATGTAAAACCGGCCATTGAAAAGCCGTTTTTTTGCTCTGGCCGCAAGATCGGGAGCGGCCAGAGCAAAAAACCGGCTTTTGTCCCGAAGTCCGCGGTGCGAACGTGAACGCGATTCCCGATAGCAGTGCAGCCGCTGCTTCTGCTTTGTACAGAGCAGCGGCTGCAATACACTTACATTGAAAACTAAAGATAAACCTTGTGAGGAGCCCTCCGGTCATCGCAGAGCCCGAGGAAGTGATGTCATGGGGGCCGGCTCCTCACAGGTTGTCTTTCCTTTTCAAATTAACTTTAGCTGCAATAAAGTTAATTTGAAAAGGAAAGACAACCCTTGTGGAGCCCGCCCCCATGTCATCACGTCCTCGGGCGCTGCGAGGACCGGAGGGCTCCTCACACCGATTGTCTTTACTTTTCATAGTAAGTGTATTGCATCTGCTGTTCTGTACAAAGCAGAAGCAGTGGCTTGGGCAGGGGGGGGGGGGGTGGTGGTGTGAGTGAACCAGCAGGGGGGGGCTGGGAGTGAACCAGCAGGGGAGGGGGGTGATGGTGTGAGTGAACCAGCAATGGAGGGGGGGGGTGGTGTGAGTGAACCAGCAGGAGGGGGGGTTGGTGTGAGTGAACCAGCAGGGGAGGGGGGGTGAGTGAGTGACCCAGCAGGAGGGGTAAGTGACAGGGGGGTGGGTGAGTGAACCAGCAGTGGAGGGGGGGGGTGGTGTGAGTGAACCAGCAGTGGAGGGGGAGGGTGTGGACCAGCAGGGGAGGGGGTTGGTGTGAGTGAACCAGCAGGGGAGGGGTGAGTGAGTGACAGGGGGGTGGGTGAGTGAACCAGCAGGGAGGGGAGGGGAGAGGTGGTGTGAGTGAACCAGCAGGGGAGGGGGGTGAGTGAGTGAACCAGCAGGGGAGGGGGGGTGAGTGAGTCAGCAGGGGGGAGTGAGTGAGTGAACCAGCACTGAGGGGAGGGGGGGGTGAGTGAACCAGCACTGAGGGGGGGATGTGAGTGAATCCTCGGTAATTTTTGTGGGTGGGGCTGTGGCGGGGCAGGGGTGTGGCTGGGGGCGGAGAATGGGTGGAGCATGGCGAGCCACAGGTGTCGGGTTTTTCTCGGTGAAAAAGTTGGCAGCCCTAGTAACAACCATACTACCATCCTCATTTTTGGTTGTGCAGCCTGGGATCCTCATCAGCCTTGGTGTCTTACTGACTGATGAGCTTGAAAAGAAAACTAAAACTTTCTCCATAGGACAGCAGTTGGCAGGAAGGAAAATCTGGGAAGGCTAATAAAATAAGCCTCTCAGGCTTCATCTGGCCCCCTGGCCATATTTTAGGGACTTCTGTTTTGCACAAACATTTTATATGAAACAGGTAAAAAACAGATGTGTAAAATTCACTCGTTTAACTGCATCACCACCTATGAACTCCATCATTGCCTGTCTTTTTTACATGGAAGTTCTCCCATTAAGATTTATGGTGCATAGCTTTGAAAATATGTGAAATTTATATGTTAATCAACAGCTAGCATTTTACTTGTATTAATCTCGTGGTATATCTATTTTCCTCTGCACTTGCTCTGTTATCAATGCAAATAAAACATAGATGTGAGTTTTCAAACTTGGAAATGCAGTCCTCTGAATTAATTTGCTGCTACAGAAACAATCATTATTATTTTTGTAACAATCTAGATCTCACGTAGATATAACACAATTGCAATACCTGTCACAATAAGAGTATTATTTTGTCATTTTAACATATTCTAGAATATGCTAGCAAATGCTAAGCATAAACAGCAAGCAATATGCTAAGCATAAACAGCAAGACTGGAAACAGAAGACAGTGCATACATGGGAAGAATTCATTCATATTATTCATCAATAAACATCTTGCATCTAACTTTGAATGATAACAGACACTGCTTCACATGTGTATCTTAATGGACTAGATATGCGGATCTGGGCTTCAACAAAAAATGAGTATCTTTCACCCTCATTGACTTCGTAAAAGGCTATTCCACTGATATTTAGAACTTTGCTTATGAACTGGGAAAGTGGCAAAGATATGGAGCCCGATCCACGTAAGGCCGTCCGGATGTCCTTGAGGAAGATGGGCCAATTAGGACCTGATTCTGTTCCCGAGGTGCACAGAATTGGGCCCATAGACAGCTTGGTGTTCCCCTGCCGCCTGCAGGGACATCCTCCCCGCAGGCGCTGCCGCCTCCTTTGGCTTAGGTCCCACTCTTCCCTGACGCCCGACCCATGGTTGGCTTGCAAGGGCCCCCCCCCCCACACACCCAGCCCCGATCGCCAGGTTGGTGCTGCTTATTCCACCTCCCGGCAGGACGTACAGGGCCGTGACCTGAATCGTCCCTGTACGTCCCTCCAGGCTGGCCCGCTCCCGTTCCACCCAGATCCCGCCCTCTCCTGCCCCCCGCCAGTCTCATTGTCCTGCTGCTCAGGATGTACAGAGAGAGCTGGAGGGGAAATTGGGCATGGACCACAACCCTTAGTTTCCCTGCTTTATTTGGAGAGGCAAGCGGGTAGGGAGCTCAGATTAGTAATCGGAGAGTGAACTTTCTCCCCGTAGATGTATATTAACTCCTCCCTCCCTCCCTCTCTCCCGGCACGCACACTCTTTTACTAGGTATACACACACTCTTGTATTATGCTGTCAGCTCCCCCTCTTCACAGGCCCACCAACCTCAACCTTCCCGCCTGTTCAGTTGTATCTTTATCAGACTGGCACTAGACAATAATTTCACACCGTTGTATTTTTTTATGTTTCTTTTTTTAAATTATTTTATTTAGCTTTATTTTCACTTCTCTAGCCTTTCCTTATTAATTCATTGTTCTTTTTTCAACATTTCCTCTCTCTTCTAATTTCTAAGAGGGTTGGCATCGAGTCCATGGCAGTAGGTGATTTTTTAAAATACTGTTGCACAGTTTAAAAAAATCTGGATATTCTATGGCAGTATCCAGATAATGGCTGCTGCTGAATATCTAGACAGAGCAGTAAGATACTGATACTATCGGGATAGTGGCAATATTCAGCCACTATCTGAACAGCTTATCCGGATAGCACTTAGGTTAGCTTTTTTGTCATCCCAAGTTATCCAGATTGTTATGTGGATAGAGATGTTTGCAAATCACTGCTATCCAGATAACTTAAATCTTTGCCACTGGACTGCCTCAGCATTATCTGGATAGTGCCAAAATTGTCTGTGGAGATATTCAGCAGTATTATCTGCATAGTGCCTTTGAATATCTCTCTCACCGGGACTTGCTAACCAGATAAGACCTTTTGAATGCAGCCCCTAAGTTTTCTTCTTCTTTTGCCCGTTTTATTCTCTTAGTATTTCCTCTAGATTATTACGTTCTGTTATCATCTTTCTTTTGTCTGTGTTATAGGTTCCATTTCTTTTGTTTTCACTTTTTTCTTGCGTTCCATTATCGCATTTCTAGTCTCCCATTGTCCTCTTCCCCCCTCCTACTCTCATACATCACTCTATCTCCACACCTCCTCACATAAGTCCTGTCTCCCTACTCACTTGTCCTTCCGCAGCTCTTCATAATTCCTTCATCTGTCTCTTCTCTTCCTCTGCACCTCTCTCATTGCTTCTCTCTCTTCCACACCAGCCTTTCCCTCCTTCTTTGTCTCCACTTTTGCCTCTTTATACTCATCTCCCCTCCCAGTTCTTCTGCCTCCCCTCTCATCTCCTCTCTCCTTTCCCATCTTCCTCACCCTCTTTCTCATCTTTTCCCACTTCTCTTCCCTCTATCTTCTCTCCTCCCTTTATCTCCCCTTTCCCACCTCTTTCCTTCCCTCCCCTTCAATCCTCCCCTCTTATTTTCCTATCTTTCACCTTCTCCCTCTCCAACACACTTTCTCTATTCTTTCCCTTCTTTCTCCTGACACACTTTCTTCCATTCATCCTTCCTAGCACTCATTTTCTCTCTCAGCCTCCTCTTGGCACATCCTCTCTCCTCGTTTCTCCTGCCTCTGGGACTCGCTACCTCTCTCTTTTCCTCCCACCTCCTGGAAATTTCCCCCTCTCGTTCTCCCCAGGCCCACTCTCTTTCTCTCTTCACTGTCAGACACTCTAGGAAGTAACACAAAACCCTTCAAATGGGCAACCAGATGCTTGCCATACCATACCAGCACCAGGTCCAAGAAAACAAAATGCACCAACTCTACATTTATTTATTTATTTAAAGTCTCTTTTATACCGCGCTATTGACATCAGCGCGGTTTACAGTGAACATTAAACTACACATCTCAGCTTGGTGATTTGTGCTTACAATAAACAGGTATCATAACTTGGATATACATTAAAACAATTTCTTAACAGGGAAAAACATGATAATATACATATGAAAAATCAGCACTGCAAGTATTTCAGAACACTAGTATACCTCTTATTAGGAAAAGAGAATTAGCTGGACTGCTACAGATTCCTCCTCCTAGTCCAGGGGTCTGTTACCCTAGTACAGGGGTGGCCAACTCCGGCCCTGGTGCACCATGATCCAGCTTGGTTTTCAGGATGTCCCTAATGAATATTCAGGAATATATTTGCATACAATGGGAGGCAATGGATGCAAATATGCCTCATGCACATCCATTAGGGACATCCTGAAAACCAGGCTGGATCGTGGTGCACTACGACCGGAGTTTGCCACTCCTGTCCTAGCCCCTACCTGATTTCCTCAAATCTCTGTTCTGTCTGTCGCAGCTGCAAGTTTCAGCAATTAAATGCTCCCAAGACAGCAGAAAGTACAGTATATGTCAGAGGGTGTGGGACTCAGGAATCATAGCCCATTCTCTCTCACATTTCTGCTAAAACTTGTGGTCATGATAGGCCAGTCAGAGGTTTGAGGGGAGTGCGTGGACAGGGGAGGGAGGGACTAAGAGGAGATAGTGGACCATGGTGGGGGTAGCCAATAGTGGGAGATACTGAAAGGGGTGGAGTGGGGAGAAGGAAGAGAGAGGGGATGATACTGGGCCATGTAGGAGGAAGGCACTCCATTTGGCACTTATGTTCTGCGGTATTTAGGAGGTAATGCTTGCCTTCACTCCCTACAAACTAGGCCCATGGAGAGGTTACACCTAAAAATAATTTTATACAAGTTGAAAAGTGCACATTTATGATGTAACATATAGACGTGTTTCCCCTTTGTTCCATTTGAAAACGTATGCATTTCTGGGAGAGGGAATTGTTGGGTTCACACATGCTAGAGTCTATCTTGTAAGGGCAGCACAGCTGTTGGGTTGTGTGGTGGCTGTGTGTATGGGGGCTGCAAGAAGGGTGTGTACTGTATGATCAGTGCTATTGTATATATATTTGTATCTATCTTGAAAGTGTAAGAGTGGGAGGGTGAGTGTGTATATGTGTGTGAGAATCTTGGTGATGAGGAGTGTGTGTGAGGGGTAGGGGTAGGAATAGGGGTTGGGATGAGGGATGGGCGTGCAGAGTGTTCGTGTGTGTGTATGTATATGAGAGATGGGGTGTGTGAGGTATGTGTTGGTATGAGTATTAAGAGTGAAGAAGGGGTGTTTGGAGGTGTGTGTGTGTGTGTGAGAGGTATGTGTTGGTATGAGTATTAAGAGTGAAGAAGGAGTGTTTGGAGGTGTGTGTGTGTGTGTGTGAGAGGTATGTGTTGGTATGAGTATTAAGAGTGAAGAAGGGGTGTTTGGAGGTGTGTGTGTGTGTGTGAGAGAGGTATGTGTTGGTATGAGTATTAAGAGTGAAGAAGGGGTATTTGGAGGTGTGGAGGTGTCTGTGTGTGGTATGTGTTGGTATGAGTATTAAGAGTGAAGAAGGGGTGTTTGGAGGTGTGTGTGTGTGTGTGTGTGTGAGAGGTATGTGTTGGTATGAGTATTAAGAGTGAAGAAGGGGTGTTTGGAGGTGTGTGTGTGTGTGTGAGAGGTATGTGTTGGTATGAGTATTAAGAGTGAAGAAGGGGTATTTGGAGGTGTGGAGGTGTCTGTGTGTGGTATGTGTTGGTATGAGAATTAAGAGTGAAGAAGGAGTGTTTGGAGGTGTGGAGGTGTAGGTGTGGAGGTGTGTGTGTGTGTGGAGGTGTGTGTGTGGAGGAGTGTGTGTGTGTGTGTGTGTGTAGGATGAGGATGAGGAGTGACAAGTAAGGGCCCTGTCTCCATCACTTTTCCCCCCTTTCTCAATTCTCACTCCCCCTTTCACTCTCCTCCTCCTTACTTTAAAGGTTGTGCTCTCCTTCCTTTTATTCTCCTCTCCCGTATTTCTGACTTTTCCCCCTCTATGGTATCCTTCATTACTGTCACGACCTCTCTCCTGGAGGCAGAAACATGAGGCCTCCCCTGTCCTAACCCCTACTGGCAGATGCTGCAGACCTTAGCTGCTACAGAGGCTCTCCCCATTTCTTGTGCCAGTGGCAGCTGGGTTCCCACCAGCAGCAATGTGCATCTTTGCCACTGTGGTGGCTCTCCCCATTTCTTGTGCTAGCAGAGTTTAGGTCTCTTCTGGCAAATGCAACACTTCTTTGCCATTGTAGCGGCTCTTCCTATTTCTTGTGCTGGTTGGAATGGGGAGGGGAGTCCCATTGGTAGACACTAAGATGACTCTTATTGTCTGCATAGGAATGCATAGGTTTGTTTTCTCAAGTGCAAACGAACCATGCATATGGAAGGATAGACAAACAGACATACGATGAACCCTCCTCAACAGGCGCTATCGCTTGAATGAAACGCACCTGACAACTATGTGATAATTCTTCTAATCTGCCTACTATTGCCTATTCTATATCTTGCATTATTCTAAAATCTTGGATATAGTAAAGGGTACATTTAATACATAGGGGGACTGATTCTGTATAGGGTGTGTGAACAGTAAGGTGCATAGAACGTGCATAAATCCCTACTCTAAGGGACTTACCCAAGTGAACTGGACCTTGTGACTACTTTGGTTGGTTGCTATTCTGCAAGTGCACGCATAAGTGCCACTGTGTGGCAGTTCTGAAGGGGTGTGCATGGGGGGCGATGCTTGAAGAAAGCATAGGCATGGCCCATATCTACATGCATAAGTTATAGAATATTATGATTTACATGCATCATTGTGCCAATCTAGGCACTATTTTATAAAATACTTTATTAAATAGACTGCAAATATGTGCACGGTAACACACTTTGCCTGCATGTGAGATTATAGAATTACACTCATTACTCTCTGTGGTCTTTTATTAGAATCATAGAAAGAATTTGTTCTCTGTACCTTTTCTCCTCTTGGTCCCATTGGTCCTGGATGTCCAGCTCTTCCCATCGGTCCCTGAGAATATAAGATTGACTAAGATTAGAAGCATAAACTAGAATAAAACTTTGAATTACAATTTAGATGTGTAAATGTGGACTTTTTGGAGGTCACTGTGACCTAATTAAGATTCTCTGAAAAGCAGGTACTTTCTCTGGCTGATAAAACAGCTATAGCAGTGGTTCTTAACACAGTCCTCTGGGAACCCCAGTCCAGTCAGGTTTTCAGGATATCCACAATGAATATGCATGAGATAGATCTGCATGCCCTGCTTCCATTGTATGCAGATCTATCTCATGCGGATATCCTGAAGACTTGACTGGCCTGGGGGCCCCAGAGGACTGGGTTGAGAACCACTGAGTTATAGCCTTCAGATAAGTCCCAAGAAAGGTGAAACTAAAATTAAGCTTGTGGTAACCTTTTCACTTTGGCTGCCATAATTATGTTGATACTGTTAAAAAACTGATTTTGTTGCTTAAATGTAAATTTATCTGAAAGGCTGAATGGAAAAGTCTGTCTTTTTGCAGCTGACACGAAAATTTGCAACAAAGTGGACTCCCCTGAGGAAGTCGATAACATGCGGAAAGAACTAGACAAACTGGAAGAATAGTCTAATGCCTGACAGTTAAGATTTAATGTGAAGTAGTGCAATGTCATGCACTTGAGAAGCAGAAATCCAAGGGAACTGTATGTGATAGAGGGCGAGAGATTGATGTGTACAGACCAGAAGGATCTCGGAGTGATTGTTTCTGAGGATCTCAAGGTGGTGAAACAGTGTGACAAAGCAGTGGCAAAAGCCAGAAGGATGCTGGGTTGCATACAGAGAGGAATTACCAGCAGAAAAGAAGAAGAGGTACTAATGCCACTGTACAAGTCACTGGTGAGGCCTTACTTGGAATATTGTGTTCAGTATTGGAGACCATATCTCGCAAAGGATATAAAAAGACTGGAAGCGGTTCAGAGGAAGGCAACCAAAATGATTTGGAGCCTATGTCAGAAGGCTTATGAGAAGAGACTCGAAGACTTAAATATGTATACTCTGGAGGAGAGGAGGGACAGAGGAGATATGATTCAGACCTTTAAATACTTAGAGAGTATTAATGAACAAACAAACTTCTTCCAAAGGAGGATGCTGTAAAACTAGAGGGCATAAGACGAAGCTGCAAGGGGGTAAACTTAAAGGCAAAGTCAGGAAATACTTTTTCACTAAAAGGGTGGTGGATGCTTGGAATGCCCTCCCGATGGAAGTGGTGGGGGCAAATACATTGACAGAATTCAAAATGGCATGGGACAGACACTGTGGATCCCTTTATAGCAATAAGATAAAATCAAAATAAACATAACTATCTCTTATATCTCAACAGATACGGGTGACCTACAAGGAGCGGTGGGTACACCCCTAAACAAAGGCATGGGGAGGGGTGATCTGCACGGAGCGGGAGGTGCACCTACTCTTGTCGCCTTGCTGGGCAGACCAGATGGACCATACTGGTTTTTATCTGCCATCATATACTATGTTGTGTTACTATGTTATATTACTAAATCCAATGTTAATGTTTTATTGTGATTGCTAAGATCTTGTGAGGAATACAAATTTTCAAATTTGCTGGGCAGACTAGATGGACCATACTGGCCTTTATCTGCCATCATATACTATGTTACTATGTTTCTATATCGTCAAACAAAAAAATACCAAAGGGCTAAAGAAAATGTCTGGCCCATAGAATACAATCAATAAAAGAAAGACCTATTCCCACAAGCGTTCACACTGGCAACACTAACTTGTGATTATAATTTTTGTCGGACTGTTGTCTGTGTGAGGACTGAACCTTTACCTCAGTCTGTGAATCTGGAACTTGATTGGTACAGTCTTTTGTGAATTGAGCCAATGGGTTAGGCATCTGTATTGTTGCTTTTGCCTTTCCATTGGCTCGGGCAGTAACCAATCAGCAGGTGTGATGTCAGACGCCGGTCTGTTTTAAAATGGGTTCTGCCTGGCGTGTTTGTCCTTCCACATTCCTTTGAACCTCATGGTTAAGTTTGCCTGACGCAGGGTCTTTTGAGTTATTACAGACCCGAAGCGCAGTGCTGTGTCATGCCCACTTCTTTTTCTTTCTCAGGAGACGTGGTAATCACTTTTGATGTGGGATTGGACAGATCACAAGATAAGTGTTTGCTTTTTTTACCTTTTTTAATTTACTGCACAAACTGATTAAAATGGTCATGGTCTGGGGTAGAGTTTTAGTCCTCACACAGACAACAGTCCGACAAAAATTATAATCATAAATTAGTGTTGCCAGTGTGAATGCTTGTGGGAATAGGTCTTTCTTTTATTGATTGCAAATGTGAATTTAAACATTTTCCACTAAACTTCACAAAAATATTTGCTTACAAAAAAATGTACTTTCAAAAATCATATTCACTTTTTTTGAGTTCCACAGGTAGCTAGAAAAATACCAGTCTATGGTCCATTTCTTACAAAGTGAACATAAGTATGTACAATTTGTCTGCTAGACAAGAGCTGTTGGCTAATGTCAGTAGAGTGGGAAATAAGTACATTTTCTCTGACGTCTTTCTTGCTATTATTCAGTAGTTTGGTAGCAGATGAGCCCAAAGATGAAGATGGTTTACTTACAAGCTATATTTGTCTTTCTAAACTTGCAGCCATCCATAGAAGCACTCACAACTAACTGGTTGTTAGAGCTGTCCTCTTAGGATTTATGAAAGGCATTTCTGAGTGATAATTTTCACTAAGCAGCATAGCAGCAAAGTAATACCTGTATACTCTGAGTAAATTGTCAAAAAGAAATTATTGAGCTAGTTTGTCCCTCATATGTTTGTGGCTGGAGTTACTAGGGAGAAGTAACATCTGTCTATTTGAAAATGTAGTATTATATGTGTAGTCTGTTCCCCTAATCCAAACATGCCGCTCCAGGAATGTGAACTTTAAAAACGGCTAAATAGAGCTTTCTATTGAAACTACAAGGCTATATTTAGTTGATCTGCGTGGGACAATTTTCAGCACAATGTATCTAGCTTGTTAACTCCTTTGTTACCTGCTTAGATCTTTTTAAAAAATAAACTGGGCAAATGGTAGTTTATGTCATTTCCCCCGCTGCTCCCTCCCCTCTCCCCCCCACCCCCCCCCCCCCCACTGAGCTGCGCCCTTATGATGGGTGAATAAAAGGCAACACACTCAGATTTTTTTCGCTAAAGAATAGTGGAGTTTATTATATGGCCGCAGTATAATATACAAAAAACAGTAAATGATTTGTCATAACTTAAATAACATAATCAAGAACTGAACTTCCCAAGGTTAACCTTGCTTAACTGGCCCCGTGAATCACACAGCACACACTGATGAAGGTGGACCATAGAAGCCCCTCTCTTGACAACCTGGATCATGTACAGCAGCATATAAGAGTACACTCAAGAAGGTGGGAAGTGGGGGAAAGTTACCATTGAAGCACCACTCCCGCCCCTGCCTTTTCCCATCCGAAATCTGCAGCAACCCCTACTTCCACAAATATTGCCTGCGAGTCTGGTCCGTAAAAGATCAGGACTCCTGTCCAACCCTGATTACAATGATAGAAGGGGTGCTTGTATTGCTGGGTGCGTGAAAGCTGTGTCACTAGAAAGACACTGCCTTGTCTACTCAGTGCATCACATAACTTATTATTATTTTCTTTTCAAAAGAGGAAAAATTGCTACATGGATTTTCAGCGCTGAACTCACCGATGTTCCCACCGATATCTCATCGACTGCTATTGAATTTAGAGGCCTGAGTCATGGATCAGAAGAGACCCCCGATGTTGCTGTATGAAGAAGTGCACGTGCCGATTTGACAGTTAAGGTATGGGGCTAGCCCGGATCAGATGCGTTGTCAGGGAGGCCGGATGGATCAGCTTTGATGATCAAGTTGCGTGGCCAGACTACGTCGGGCCGGAGGTGAAAAAGACTGAGCCTGGGTCCAGCCTGCCATTAAATAGCTGGTCCGGGTTTGGCCTCTTGCTCCCAGCCCCTCTCCTCCCTGTTAACGCCCTTGTGATTGGCCCCACTGCCTGTTTGTACCAGGCGGCTGCTAGTCAGCTATCGGGGTTCTGGAAAGTGGATGGAAAACATTTTCATTTTGTTTTGCTGTTTCAATTCATTTGCTGCTTTCTATTGTTTTATTGATTTTAATTTTCAAATTATATCATTTATTGTGGCTTGTTTTTTTCTATTGAATTAAGTGAGGAAAGCAATTCATCCTATTTTTGACCTGGACATTGGGGTTTTCCATTCAAGATCTGTGAAACTTGAAAGCAGGCATAAGCAACAGAGGCAACAGCACCTTAAGACACCATGATAGGGGCAAAGTTGCACAAAGGGTGGTTTGAACATTGCACAACATAGCAAGAGGGGCAAAGTGACTACACTGTGGCAAGAGCACTGCAAGGCAGTGTGTAAAGGGCAAAGCAGCATTACGTGTTGCAAGAAGACCCAAGACACAGAGATGGACAAAGGACACCAACAGTGAAATGAATACCCCAAGGCATCATGACAGGGGGAGACCACAGCGTCATTGTGGACAATACATTGAAATCTGTGGTTTAGTAGGCAGCAGCTGTGAGACAAGCAGAACTTTAGGAATTATTTTGGAAGAAAAAGAAAACTATGAATATCACATCTCTGTATAGATCAACGGTGAGAGTGTTTTTTGCAGTTCTGGCCACCTCATCTTAAAAAAGATAAAATGAACCTAGAAAAGGTACAGAGAAGGGCAGCAAAATGATAAAGGCAATAGAATGTCTCCCTTGCATAAAAGGCTACTAAACAGGTTAGGGCTCTTCATCTTCAAGATGAGATGATTGAGAAGGGATATAATCTTGAAAGACTACAAAAGGGGACTGCTACTTCGGGAGAGAGATCTGCAATTGTAAGTATTTACTTCTGGGAATTTTTCTAAATCTTGGGGAAAAATAATTCTTTAGATTAAAGATGATTATTCTGTGAACCCAGTGTAATTGTTACAGGGCCTAGTAGCAGCAAGAATTTGCAGTTTAAATTTAAAACACAGCAGAGAGCTTTCTGGTTAAATTTAGAACCCAAGACTCCCTTTATCAAAGCAAGGGCTTTGGGACTCCCCTTGGAGATTGGTCACAGATTACATTAGAAGCACAGGGCAGGGTACTATGTAGCAGCCAGCTTTTAATAAGTCTTCTTTCCCTCCATCCCTCTCTGACACCCACCCACCCCTGAGATATTCGTAGCTTTATAGGTGCTTAAACCTCTTAAAGGAAAGGAGGTGCCATATTCACTCTCATCAGCATACATTAAGGACCTGAGATTAATTAAGCTTCAGGCGAACAAAGTACATTAAACGTATTAGGTATAATTTTATTAGTATAAGTATCCCTAGCAACCCTTAGTAAGTAAAGAACTTAAAGATCTAAATACAACCTTAAAGCGAAGATGCAGACAGCAGTCCACCAGCGAGATGGGGGCTTTCCAGTCTTTTGCACTGAGTGTCACATGTTTGATTTTAACCCAGTTAGTGAGGAGTCTTACGTATGCACAAGGTGCAAGGAGCTCTTTGCTCTGAGGGAACGAGTCTGATCTCTGGAGGCAAGAGTAGCAGACTTGGAAGATATAAGGAAGACAGAGAGGTACTTAGACGAGACCTACAGGGATATAGTCCTGAAGTCCTACCTCCAGTCTGTCAGCATCCCTGTTGCCATGGAGGAGAGAGGCCACGTGACAGGAGAGCATCACCCTGGTGTGGCAGGAAGTGATCCTATAGCTAGGACCTGTCCTCCAGGTGATATAAAACCCTCTCGCACCGAGAAAGTTTCTCCAGGGCCATGTGCCCATGAGGGAAGGGTTAGGACAGCTGTTATAGCTGGTGATTTGATCATTAAACATTTAGATAGCAGGGTGGCTGGTGGATGTGAGGATTGCTTGGTAACATGCCTGCCTGGTGCGAAGGTAGCAGACCTCACGTGCCACCTAGACAGGGTCTTAGATAGTGCTGGTGAGGAGTCTGCTGTCTTGGTACATGTTGGTACCAGTGACATAGGAAAATGTGGTAGGGAGGCTCTGGAGGCTAAATTTAGGCTTTTAGGTAGAAAGTTGAAATCCAGAACTTCCAGGGTAGCGTTCTCCGAAATGCTTCCCATTCCACGTGCACGACCCAAAAGACAGACAGAGTCTCAATGCGTGGATGAGACAATGGTGCAAGGAAGAGAGTTTTGGATTTGTTAGGAACTGGGGAACATTCTGGGGAAAGGAGGGGCTCTTCCAAAGGGATGGGCTTCACCTTAACTGGGCTTGAACCTGGGATTAACCTTTTAAGAAGGAGTTAGAGCAGCTTTTAAACTAGATAATAGGGGAAAGCCGAAAGTCACTCAAGAGCGCATAGTTCAGAACAATGTATCCTTGAAGGATACTACCAAAAAAATGAAGTTAGGGCATATCAGCAGAGAGGTTCCAATAAAGACAAATGTAGTCCAAATGCCCTTGAGTACAGAGCAGACAGAGCTTAAAGATTCCAAATTACCCCTGCCTACCGATAACCAGATTAATATGAATAAAATACAGTCTCTAAAATGCTTGTATGCAAATGCTAGACGTCTAAAAAATAAGATGGGAGAGTTAGAATATATAGCACTAAATGAGAAGTTAGATATCATTGGTATCTCAGAGACATGGTGGAAAGAGGACAACTAGTGGGACACTGTGATACCTGGGTACAAACTATATTGTAATGATAGAGCTGATCAAATTGGTGGAGGGGTTGTGCTCTATGTTAGAGAGGGCATTGAGTCACAAAGGATTAAAGTTCTACAGGAAACAAAATTCACTGTAGAATCTCTATGGATTGAAATTCCATGTAAAAAAGGGATGGTGATGGCAGTGGGGGTGTACTATCTACTGCCTGGCCAGAATGAACAAATGGATGATGAAATGCTCAAAGAAATCAGGGAAGCTAACAAAAGTTACAGAACGGTAATAATAATGTGTGATTTCAATTACCCCGGTATTGACTGGGTCAGTGTCATGGCAGGACATGCTAGGGAGATAAAGTTTCTAGATGAAATAAATGACTGCTTCTTGGAGTAGCTGGTTCATGAACTGACCAGAGGGGAAGCTATTTTGGACTTAGTCCTTAGAGGAACACCAGATCTTGTGCCAGAGATAGGGGTGTTGGGGCCAGTTGGCAATAGTAATCATAGCATGATCACGTTTGATTTAATTAATGGAGGAGGGATGGTAAGGAAATCCACAGTATTGCCTTTTAACTTTCAAAAGGGAGGCTATGATAAAATGAGGAAAATGTTTAATAAAAAACTAAAAGGAGCAGTTGCAAAGGTCAAAGACTTACATCAAGCTTGGGTGTTGTTTAAAAATACTATATTGGAAGCCCAGAACAGTTGTATTCCACGCTTTAAGAAAAGTGGAAGGAAGTCCAAAAACCTGCCAGCATGGTTTAAAGATGAGGTCAGAGAGGCTGTTGTTTACAAAAAAGCATTTTTCAGGAAATGGAAAAAAGAGCCAAATGACGAAAACTGGAAACAGCACAAGCACTAGCAAGTTAAATGCAAGGCATTAATAAGGCAGGCAAAGAGAGAATTTGAGAGAAACTTGCTGTGGAAGCAAAAACGCATAGTAAAGACTTTTTCAAGTACATTTGTAGCAAAAAACCTGTGAGAGAGTCAGTTGGAGCATTAGATGATAGAGGGGTAAAAGGGGCAGTAAGAGGGACAAGGCTATAGCGGAGAGACTGAATGAATTCTTTGCTTTGGTCTTTACTGAGGAAGATGTAGGGATGTTACCAATGACTGAAGTGGTATTTAAAGGTGATACTGCAAAGGAATTGAAAGAAATATTGATACACCAGGAAGATGTATTACAACTATTTGATAAACTGAGGAGTAGCAAATCACCTGGATCGAATGGTATACATCCAAGGGTGTTGAAAGAACTGAAATATGAGATTGCAGACCTACTATTAGTAATCTGTGAACTATCATTAAAATCATCTCTAATACCTGAAGATTGGAGGATCGCCATTGTAACGCCAATTTTGAAAAAGGGTTCCAGGGGTGATCCGTGAAACTACAGACCAGTGAGCCTGATGTCAGTACTGGGAAAAAAGGTAGAAACCATTATAAAGAACAAAATTACTCATCATGTAGATAGTCATGGCTTAATGGGAGACAGCCAACATGGCTTTAGACAAGGAAGATCTTGTCTTACTAATCTGTTATGTTATTTTGAAGGTGTGAATAAACAGGGAGACAAAGGTGAGTCGGTTGATATAGTGTATCTGGACTTTCAGAAAGCCTTTGACAAGGTCCCTCATTAGAGACTTTTGGAAAAACTAGAATGGTATTATGAAGCACAGCTTTTGACTGGAGTGAACAATGAGAAAGGGAAGAAGTCATTTGTCTGGAAGGACAGAAAGGGAAGCCGGAGTGAATGTTAGCTCCCATGATTTGAACCTTGAAGTCACCTCCTAGGAAAGGAGACAGGGTCAGCCTCCACCCCCTTCCCCTGTTTTAGGTGTAGATCCTGAGGACACATTGCCCAGGATTGTCCCCTGGATACGGAGGAATCCATAGATGTCAACCTAACTACCTCTCATACCTGCACGTTTGTGGACATTCCCTGCCCAGGTGCACCAATCTTTGTGATTACAGTGACGCTTGAGGGGATCCACCTCCAGGCCTTTACAAGTCTCAGCTCTCTCCTCAAGGTGCCTCCGTCTCTGACCCCTCCTTCCCTTTCTGCCCAAATCTTGGCCATTTCTATGACAAAGTCCACAAGATCACACTCCTGTTCCCCACAAGATCATCTCCATCTCCTCTTTCTCTCCTTCATGTCCAACCTTTGCCCTCAACTCTGCTACCTTTTCTTCCTTTTTTATGATTACTGATAAGGAAACCACACATCTTCTTTCCTCCTCCAAACTCACTACCTGCTCTTCTGATCCTATTCCCATCCATTTCCTAAACTGCATCTCCTCCACTGTAATCCCTTCCATCTCTCACATTCTCAACTTATTGCTCTCTACTGCAACTATTCCTACAGCCTTTAAGCATATTGTGATCACACCTCTTCTTAAGAAACCTCACTTGACCCTACTTGTCCTTCTAATTTTGATCCATCTCTCTCCTCCCCTTCATCTCTAAACTACTTGAACATGCGGTTCATCGCCATTGCTTTGACTTTCTCTCCTCTCAAGCTCTTCTGGATCCCTTGCAATCCTGCTTTCGTCCCTTCCATTCTACTGAAACAGCACTTGCCAGTCTCTAGCGACCTGTTCTTGGAAAAATCCAAGGGTCTTTACTCAATCCTCATCCTTCTTAACCTTTCTGCTGCTTTTGACACTCTTGGGTTTAAGGGCTCTGTGCTATCCTGGTTCTCGTCTTATCTTTCCCATCTGTTCTGGTGGAAAGCATAAGAGATAACAAGGCAGAGAGGAAATGGCACGGCGGAAATGAGGGTGAGGTTATTTCAGAGAGAAAGGGGAGGGATGAATGAGAGGATGAAAAAGATGAAACTCAGCTGAAAAAATGGTGGAAAACAAGATAGGGGAAGAAATGGGGAAGGTAGAGAGAGGGTGGGAAGGCGAGGAGGTTTAAGATTTTGGAATAAGGGGAAAAGTTTAGGGAGTGTCAATAAAAGGAAGAAAAAATGGTGTGGAGTCATAAGAAAATGCAGAGGAGAGCAGAAGACAGAGGAAATAAATGAAGGCTTGAAGGAAAGGTAGGAAGATCGAGGGAAGAGAGAGCAACTGGGAGTACTGCAGATAAAAAACTATCTAAGAATGGTTGTGAGGAGGTTCTGTCAAAGAGAAAGGAGAGGTATGAAAGCAAAATAGGTAATGAATAAAATACAATTAAGTAACTAACCTAACTACTCAAAATTAGGAAAGATCAGAAAAGGACAGAATCCAATCAGACAGTGTCTAATCAGTCCAGATTAAGTGGAATAGCCAGTAGTAATGACACTGTCAGTGAATCAGTTTTTTGCCTGTTGCCTCCATCTGCTAGTGTGGGGGTTGCATCAAACCTGTGCTGAATTTGGGGCTTGATGCGTGGTACGCTAATACATTTTAGCAAACATGCCCCTAAATGCTGAGTCAATGAATTAAAGCTCCTGAATTTTGCAGTTTCAACTTTTAACTCATACTGGATATTTTGATCTTGTCAGTTAAAAAATCAATTCTAACTTTATTAGAAAACAAATCCTTGTACTGCTTTACAATAAGGATGTGCTTTTGTTGAAAACAAAACAAAACAGAACATTTAAAATGAAATTTCCTAGTTTCTTTCATTTTTAAAGTGAAACCAAAGAAGAATGAAATTTCATTTGTTTTGTTTTTGTTTGAAGCTTTTTTTTTGAACATTCAGTTCAAGACCCAAATCTTCCCAGGTTCCCTCCCCCTCTCTCTCATCCTGCTGAGGCTCCCTGGCATCTTACTCCATCTGCGGTCGTAAATAAGGCAGTAATGATCCCCAATTGCTGTTTCTGTAAGACAAACATAGAGCTCACCTGTGGGCCAAAAGCAATTGGGGGTCACTCTTGCCCTCTTGTGCATGGCGTAAGATATGAGGGGGACTCTAAGGACCTTTTTAGTAACTGTGGCAGAACACTTTTTGACTTTAGCATGTTCCGTAGAAAAATAGCATGCATTAAAAACAAAATGAAACAAAACAAAAAACTTCAATTGAATCAAAAGAAAAAAAAATCTGACCAATGAAACAATAGATAAACAAAACAAAACAAAATCCTGCACATCCCTATATTATAATAGATTACTGTGTTTAGCCTGAAGAACTCCATCGGCATAGTACTTACAGGAGATCCAGAAGGTCCACTGATACCTGGAAGTCCAGGAAGTCCTTGGATACCCTACAAATTGATAGAGAAGATCCATGTATTTCTTTTAAAAATGCATTTATCTCATCATGTTGACAGAGAAAGAACAAATTGTACAATCAGTTTTGATAGTCTTTGTTTCCAGTGGTTATATTTTGAAATAAGATATAGAATTGAGAAGTAAACTTGGAAGAGGTACAAGTTTGATGCATGATTGAATTTGGTAAATGTATTGCTAAAGAACATTAGAGGTTAATCATCTTTACCGAGTTATTGACTCCTTGAGACAGGCCTTGTTTGCTGTGGAAACACTGGCATTGAAGCCCCATGGATTCAAGGCTCATCCATCATAAGGAGTACCTAATGGTGTTTGGGACCATTTGAACATTTTCAAAAGTGATGTATTGTAAAGCTCCCAGGTCAGAATATTTTCTGAGAGGTTATGGGAATCATTTTAAAAGCTTTATTCACAATTTCCCTATGGACATTTATTTAAAAACATTTATATAATGCAAATATGTAACACATTCTAAGTGATTTACAATATAAAATATAAAAATAGTAAAAAAACCCATTAAGAATAAAACAGACTGTCACCCCCACTGCACTCATGTCTGCCTTCTACACCAACCTAGCCAAGGAACAAAAAGGTTCTCGAAGGCTTACAAAAATGCTCTCATTTGTAAATGGTGATTTTATAAAGAGAGAAATTTACACATGGATATCCGTAATATGTAGAAACATCAAGAGTGCATGTTGAGGATGTGGGTTAGGGCGTGACCAGTGTGGCTTGAAAATCTACATGTATATTCCTCATTTCATATAGGGCATTCACATTATGACCATAATTGTCCATGCTGAGATTTACAGCTGCTCCCTAGCAGATAAAGTATTTATATCAGCCAACCTTTTACAGGAAGGATTAAGGGGGTTATCCCCCTTAATCTCCCACTGCTATTTATCCCTCCAAATTGAAGTGATATAAGACAGCAGCCTCTGAAGTTAGTTGGTAGCCCTTAAATCTATATGTTTTCAAAATACCAACTCACACCTTTAAGTTACAAATGTAAGTTGTAAAAGGGGAAATTTTCACTTACCATTAATTTCCTTTCCTGGAATCCTGCTAGACCAGTCCAGATAAGCGGGTTTAGTCCCCCTACCAGCAGATGTTGGAGACAGAGAAATAGAAAAAACTACCAGCAGCCTGATTGGCTCTTCCCTGGTAATATGTAGCTGAACCCAGTAGAGGGTGCTCCAGTATTTCTCTGTCTCCAGCAGATGAAGGGGTTTAACTTTTTATCTCTGATTATTTTATTTTTTAACTTTGAGTACTTGTAGTAATTTTGCTGGATGCACCCAGGGCGCACTGGAGGTGCCCCTCTGGGTTTCCCAGCTACGTTTTGTGGGACAGATTGAGGTTGATCTCCTGGTCAGGAGGACCATGTGAGTTCCCTCTTTGTCCGGGAGGAAACAGGCCTCAGCTCATGAGGGCCTGAGCAGCCGGTCATCGGGGCAGTCTGAAGCTTATCGGCAGCCTTGTAACAGCTCCTGGCTGCTGCTTGATTCAGGTCAGCCTTGGTTCTTCAGCAGTCTGTTCCAGCACAGTGAGTAAACCTCAAAGGTCCTCCTTCCCCCTCCTCCTCCCGCTTGTCTGGACTGGTCTAGCAGGATATGCTGGAACACCAATTTACATACATAAGTGTGCCACTTACATGTGTAAGTTGTTGAGTTGCTTCTATTGATTTTTCATATATGTAAATTTGCAAAATGGCTCCTCCAGCTTTACATGCTAGCAAACACACGTGCACTTCTTCATATGTTTATACATATTTTAGTAAAGGCTCCATGTTTGGCAGAGCCTTTCCTAAAATACCACCAGGACTATGCACGTCCTGATCTCGACATTTCACTTCCAGTCTCCACATACAATCTAGAATGTGTCTTCCCAAAGGAATACATATTTTTCAAGATTTTGACTGAATATTGATCAATGACATACATACATTCAGATTAAAAAAGAGAATTATTAAAGTTATCAGAATGTGTAAAGTGTGCATTCACAAATATATATCAATTTATGATACCTTAGTTTTTGAAAAAAACATTTTCAGAGATCTAATTTTCTGTGCCAATTTTTGATGTGGAAATATCATTTGTTATCTTGATTAATGAAACAGTTGTCTAAAAGGATATGTCCATGTTTACAGGCAATCTTTGTTTTACCTTTAAGATAGTGTTGGACATTAGTGTCATTTATCTAAGTTTGCTAGTTTGTTAAAGCAAACTTGAGTACATTTTTACTCTTGTAATTCTTTTAAAGCATTTAGAAATAGTAATCTGTTGGGGCAATGTTCAGACCCGACGGTGACTGTAATTTGTTAAACACCAGCCACCCTAATATACACACACTAAACAATCTATACTATGTTATTGTAGTTACCTGCATTTTTCAAAATACAAATAGCAGTAGATTGATATTCAAAGGAAAGTAGCCACATATGTATTTTATTTAAGTGCCAGGCTGCTATTTAAAAAAAGGTCAACCATGGTGTTTAAATAGTGACCTGCAGGAGTATTCATTATGCTAAGCAGTTGATATTGAAAAAATGTAAGGGTGGCTCAGTGGTTGGGACAGGTTACTTCAGGCTGGAGGGCCAGGGGTTCAATTTCCATGTAGGGACAAGTAACCTCAGGCCGGAGGGACTGGGGTCTCTAGTCTTATAGCTGCTCCTTGTGGCCTTGGTTGGGCAAGCCACTTAACCCTCCATTGCCTCAGGTACACTTAGATTGTGAGCCCTTTAGGGACAAGGGAATAAAATAAAAAGTGCCTGTTAGTATATATCTGTAAACTGCTTTGACCTGGTGAAAAGTGGTATATAAGCACAGCTAAATAAATAAATAAATGTAGGATGGCAATTACTAAAGAACATTCATTATAGGGGGTATTTAGAAGCTCTGTTTGTGAGATGGATGTCTGAAAATGGTCGCATAGATGTGCAAATCAGAGAGATGTTCCTGGATCCATATACAAAGGCGGGTATATAGATGTCCCTGGAGTGAGAATGTCCATTAGCATGGAGGTGTAGTGACAGTGTGCCCAGAGGAGAGCAAGGGAATTGCGTGTTAAGGTGCAATTTTAGAATGGCAAAAACACATCAGGCCCTTGTTGAGGCATCCATGCCTGTACCTGCTCCTGACCACAAATAAGGTGCAAAAAAGTGCTTGTCTCATGGCTGCAATGCATCCAGGGGGAAGAGCAAAATGTGCTTACATTGCAGCAGTTGATAGTTCCTAGCTGAAGAAACCCACCCATAAATACATACTTCCAACCATATTACTTGCCCGCTGCCACATGTCTGAGTATCTGAAATTCACAAGACCCAAAAAGCCAATATCAAAGCCTCAAAAATGATACTTCATAAAGTTAAATAAGAGACTTCATCAAATTTAACATATTGCAACATTTAAACATTAGCCAACGAGTAACAGCCTCAGCAAAGACTCACCGATAAAGCAAAATCAGGAGTACATATAACATCAATGGCTGTCACTCGCACATCATATCTATCAAGATTCACAGAGTAGTATTCAAAACTATAATCTCATTGGACATTCAAACTCCATTTATATCATCAAGTCCGTGAATATCAAGATGAAATTGAATACCCCGATGCCTTCTCAAGACATCTTACGTGAGCGTTTCGCTACCGCTGTATCAAGGGGGTTCAACTCTAAAAAAGATAAAAACAAAAGCTTTACACTAATGCCGCAATCCAAAAAAAGGAAAAGAACTTCCTATCCATACTGAGCAAAAAACAACAGACTTACCTAGAAAGTAATTAAAACACTAGCCAGTAACAGCCAGCTCTCTAACCAGCCACCATCTCAAAACGATTCCGAAGCGGATGTAACTTCCGATCACATGATATTAAAACAAACCCACTTCAAACTAATCCAAATCAGCTGGAACCTCATAAAGCAATTGAGAACACCAACAAGCAATAATCAGAAAAAGAGAGAAAAACGCTACTTACTCAACAAGAGCAACCATCCATAATAAACACACTAGATGCAAGCTCCCCATTCTATACATGAATTTAGACCAGAAGGTGACACTGTATTTAAATGGAAAATCCACCATTGTTCTCTATATAAAAGGAATCGATCCCGGGACATACCCTTAGCTCCACTCCGAACTTGTTGTATCACAAAACATTTTAAATCACTAAAAAACATGGTGCAGTGTCAAACAATGTTCAACCATTGGGGCTTCCCTCCGTTGACAATAAAGCTTACTTTTGTGCTCAATCAGACGAGTCCGCAATTTCCGTACCGTCTTACCAACATAAAGGAGTCTACACGGACAGAAGATACCATAAATTACAAAATCAGAATTACATGTGGTAGTATCTTTCAAGCCTACAAGTTGACCACTATAGGCAAAACTATCTGTTTCCCACATGACATCACAATATGAACAAGCACCACATTTTTTATGTCCAGATCCACTTAAAGTAACAGAACTCAAAGGTCTCAGAGAAGAAGGACTCAAAATATCTTTCAAATTAGAGTTACGTTGCCACACACAGCGTAGTTGTTTAGATTCTAAACCAGGAACCATACCCAAAACGTGCTTATATTTCTGAAAAATTTGAGTTTGAATGTCCAATGAGATTATAGTTTTGAATACTACTCTGTGAATCTTGATAGATATGATGAGCGAGTGACAGCCATTGATGTTATATTACTCCTGATTTTGCTTTATCAGTGAGTCTTTGCTGAGGCTGTTACTCGTTGGCTAATGTTTAAATGTTGCAATATGTTAAATTTGATGAAGTCTCTTATTTAACTTTATGAGTATCTGAAATGACAGGATAGATCATACTAGTCTCATAACATAGATGCCTCCCTTCTGACCTACCCATGCTGGAGTTTCCAAATACCCAGTTCTGTGGGCATGCGCTTTGGCGATGTCCACTTTTGTAAAATGGTCTAGACCCGGCCTTGCTATCTGCATGCAGCCCATCTCCAGAACTAGTTATTGGGACGTTCATTTTTCAGGGGTGGAGATGGGGTGATGCCAGAAGGCACAGCTGCCATTCCCCCTATTTTGCAATGTTCTGCTCTGGCTGTCCCAGATTTTTCCTAGATGCCCTTTCTCAAATGCCATTTCATGGGAATAAGGAACATGTTTTGTTAAATAGTGCCTGTAAAATGGCAAAATCGTGTGCTATTTGCCCAGAAAAACATACTTTTGTAATGCAAAGTATGGAAATACAGGCAAAGCACTTCATTATTATACAACATGAATAATGCAGCTTATATTTAACATCACAACCTGTGTTATTCATGAAAAGATAAAGTTAAGTTTGAGCTGGAGTTCTTTCTTCCCCCACCCCCCAGAAGCAATTTGATGTTCCAGGGGTCATGGTCTAGGAAAAATCCCTTTCATCCCCCAGTCATCCTGAAGAGATCCCTTTGAACAGATCCCCACCTTAAATAGACCCCTCCACCTGACAAGAGTCCCCACTTTATATCCTCATCACCTACCAGTTGTCTTTCTAGTATCTAATTTATTATTTTTATTTATTTATTACAATTTCTTCTATATCGCACTATTCAGCATCAGCGCGGTTTACAAGGAACATAACAATCAGACAGGGTACATAAGTCTGAGTTTACAATTAACAGGAGAACGAACTTGGATAACAAAAAGTAACTATTTACACAATGGTGTCATATAAAGACATAGCAAGAGAGAGATTTAATGGTCAAGGACTCCTTGCATGGTGTGGTCGCCTGGCTGACAGTAACTATTTACACAACGGTGTCATATAAAGACATAGCAAGAGAGAGATTTAATGGTCTAATGGGGGACAGGAGTGATCCTTCATTGCTCCTGCCCTCTTGGCACCATGGTTCACAGGCACACTGCTCAGGGGTCAAGAAGCACCATTTTGAATCTATGCACCAAACGGGTAGGAGCAACCAAGGATTTCTCCTCCCTACTTGACACCAGGAAGACCCTTGGTGGGTGCCAGGGAAATATGCAGTATGGGATTTTATCAGGTGGGTGGTAGTCTTCTTGGATGGGGGTTCTGTGTGGTGTTATCTATTAGGATATGGAGTCTGTTTGGAGAGGATGGATGAGTGGAAGGTTCTTGTCTACACCATTGAGCCCTTTAGAAGATAGCATGTCAGATTTTGGGCCCACTGATTTTATGTCCCTGCAGACAGAAATGTACGATGTTCCCAGTTGCAGGAATGCAAAATGAAATTTACTGCAAAAATTACTAATCTGTGGTGTTGAAGTAAAAATGGTTATCCTAAATCTACCTACTCAAATAGGGCCTGGATAGATTCAGCAGAATATTTAGTCATATAATTAGATGGGTAAATGTGACTGAATATCCAAATAAAAATAACAAGGTGAAGTTATTCAGTTATCTTTACCCATTCAGTGGATTCTGAATATCAACACCAGTATAATTGCTTCAGTTTATGAAGAGTAGTAACATTAAAAGGTAAGACAGTTTTCAGGATTTAGTCAGAAAGCTATAAACCAGGCATGTCCAACTTCGAACAGGTCGTGATCTACTTTTTCCGGCCAAAAGTGCCGGTGATCTACCACCATGAAAATTAAGTTTCAAATTACATTTTAACCCTATAAAGTTGGAGGATTTCCCCCCCCCCCATTTTTAATGAACCTTCTGTCATTTACTTGGATGTGATCAGCTGTTAAGCAAATTAAGCAAAAAACAAAACAGAGAGACGAAGATCCAGTAAGAACTGCGAGGGGAAATGGAAAGTACATTTTTTCTTAAAGTTTTATTGAGTAACAACTTTCTTTAACTGTCTTAATAACTTTCTTTAACTTTTATTGAGTAATTTGTGTTAAATTTAGGTTGAGTATTGATTCAGGCTGATCTTGCACAATTTTTAATATTTCGCTCTTGCTCATTAGTGAGACATCTGAGCCTGCATTTCATCCACCAGCTTTTGAAGTTGGGTGAATATTGTGTGAGGTCCAGTCTCAGGGAATCCTGGAGATGTTCATCTGTCATGTTGGAACATTGTGTACTCTTTGTCATTTTCAGATGGGAAAACGCAGATTCACACAAATAAGTTGAACCGAAACAGGAGTGTACAGCTTCACTGCATCTTCTCAAGCTGGGAAATTTCTCTCTAGGCACTAGCTTAGAAAATGATTCTTGCTCAGCACGGGTCTTGAGAAAAATGTCATTTTTAAGGGTTAATATTTTGTTTTCAAGAGATGGCTTGTTCAATGAATAATTTTTACTGATAGCAGCTGCAGTTTCTTTAATGTCCACATCTACTTTGAATGGGTATGACAAGTACAACTGTTCCAATTCTTTGGAAGTCATAGAATCTATTTTGAATTCCTGGATAACAGAACAGATTTCTGTCACATACTTCTCGTTCTGAAAAACAAAATTTGGATATAGTCCCAGATGGTCCTGCTTATTAGGAAAATGATCAAAAGTGTTGTTTGCAAGGTTAGTCATCATTAGCTCAAATTTGCTCTTGTAGGATGAAACTGTACTCATCATCTCGCCAATGCATGTGTTTTTACCTTGTAGTTCAAGATTCATATCACTTAGTTCGCCTGTAAAGCCAGCGAGAAAGCGTAGTTACTCACCTGTAACAGGTGTTCTCCAGGAGCAGCAGGAATCAGTCCTCACATATGGGTGACGTCGGCGCCGACGGAGCCCTCGCGGAGCAATTTTCCCCAGCTTTCAAAGAAAGCCTTTGGGAATTGCAGCGCGCATGCGCGGTCCACTTCCCGCCCAAGGGTGCCATCTTAGCCAGTCAGATGACATAGCTAAAAGAAAGCATAAAAATTTGCAAAAAACTAAAGCAGATAATCGCAACTCCAAGGGGAGGAGGGAGGGTTGTGAGGACTGATTCCTGCTGCTCCTGGAGAACACCTGTTACAGGTGAGTAACTACGCTTTCTCCAGGACCAAGCAGGAAGTCAGTCCTCACATATGGGACTCCCAAGCTTAAGGCTACCGGAGACCCTAAGCACAAAATGAGCTCCCTCTAGCTCAGCAGTACAGAAGGAAGGAATCTTCGCTGAATTATTACCCACCGGTAGCCCCCATCCGGGATGGAGGGTAGGAGTTGCTCAAACCTCGAAGAGATTTCGGAGGACTGCCTGTCCGAAAGCACTGTCCCTGCGGGACTCCCTCTCGAGGCAGTAATGGACCGCAAAAGTCTGGCTCGAAGCCCAAGTAGCAGCCCGGCAGATGTCTGCCAACGGAACAGAGCGGAGGTAAGCCACTGACGTAGCCTTCGCCCGAACACAATGAGCCGTGACTCGACTTTCTAAGGAGAGTCCGGCTGCCCCATAAGCCCAAGCGATACAGTCAGCAACCCATATGGACAGAGTACGCTTGGAGACCGGGAGCCCCAATTTATTGGGGTCAAAAGATACAAAAAGCTGAGCAGCTTTACGGTGCTCCCGCGTACGGTCAAGGTAGAAGTTCAATGCCCTTCTACAGTCCAGGGTATGCAGGACCATTTCAGCTCGGCTGGAGTGTGGCCTGGGAAAGAAGGTCGGAAGTACCACCTCCTGATTGATGTGAAAAGGGGAGACCACTTTTGGAAGAAATTTTGGGTGAGTCCGTAGGACTACCCTATTTTTGTAGAACCGAGTGTAAGGGGGATCAGACACGAGGGCCTGCAATTCACTTACGCGTCTAGCGGAAGTGAGGGCTATCAGGAATAAGGTTTTCCAAGATAGAAAACGTAGAGAACAGGTAGCCATAGGTTCAAAAGGCGGACAGGTGATCCGCTGTAAAACCACATTTAGATCCCAGTCAGGTGCTGGCGGGTGCAGAGGTGGTTTGAGTAGAAGGAGACCTCGGAGAAACCTCGCCACGAGAGGGTCGCTGGAAAGAGGTCTGCCGTCCACCGGCACATGATGTGCTGAGAGAGCACTGAGGTGAACTTTGACGGAGTTGGACTTAAGTCCCAGATTAGAGAGGTAGAGCAAGTACTGCAAGATCACCGACACCGAGCAGGAGAAGGGATCCTGAGACTGCTGGGCACACCAAGCGTAAAAGTGACGCCATTTAAGGGCGTAGCATTTGCGGGTAGAAGGTCGCCGGGAAGCTAGGACGACCTCTTCCACCTCTGCCGGCAATAGAAGGGGAGCAAGGACTACCCTTTCAGCAGCCAGGCCATCAGATGTAGAGATCTGAGGTTGGGGTGTAGCAGGGACCCCTGATCCTGTGTTAGGAGATCTGGTTGAAACCCCAGAGGGAACGGATCCTCCACCGCTAATTGCAGCAGGAGTGGAAACCACGGCTGTCTGGGCCAGCGAGGAGCTATCAGGATCATGGAAGCTTTGTCTCGGAGAACCTTGAAAAGAGTTCGGGAGACTAGCGGTATGGGAGGAAAGGCATACAGAAGGCTTTTCAACCATGAGAGCAGAAAAGCATCCGCCGCTACTCGAAGGGGATGCGGCTGCCGAGAGCAGAAGCGAGGAAGTTGCCGGTTGAGAGGACTGGCAAAGAGATCCATCGTGGGGAGGCCCCACTTCAGAAAAAGTTTCTGAACTACCAAGGGATCCAGGCGCCACTCGTGCGGCTGGAGGATTCTGCTGAGTTTGTCCGCCAGGCAATTTTCTTGGCCTGGGAGATAAACTGCCTTGAGAAGAATGCCGTGGCTGACGGCCCAAGAACAGAGCTTCTGTGCTTCTCGACAGAGAAGGAAGGAGCCCGTGCCTCCCTGTTTGTTCATGTAGAACATGGCAACTTGATTGTCCGTCTGGACAAGGACGGACTGGTGAGAAGTCAGGTGGGAGAAAGCCTTGAGAGCCAGACGGATTGCTCTGAGCTCCAGGAAGTTGATCTGCTGCGCAGACTCCCACGTGGTCCAGAGACCTTGAGTACATGCCCCTTGGCAATGCGCTCCCCATCCTAGGAGAGAAGCATTGGTCGTCAGCACTTGAGCCGGCGGAGGAGACTGAAAAGGCATTCCGAGCACCAGGTTCGGCCGATGAAGCCACCACTGTAGAGAAGAGGCCAGCGGGCCGGAGATGCGCACTAAGTCGGCTAGGCCACCCGTGGCCTGTTGCCACTGCTTGCGAAGGCACCACTGAGCAGGCCGCATATTCAGGCGGGCATTGGGGGTCACATGGACGGTGGAAGCCATATGGCCGAGTAGTCTCAGGAAGCGCCTGGCGGAGACCAGGGACTGGCTGCGAAACCGGCCGGCTAGGTCCATGAGCCGTTGAGCCCTGTCGAGAGGCAGGAAAGCTCGTGCCTGAAGAGTGTGCAATCTTGCGCCGATGAACTCGAGATCTTGTGAGGGGAGCAAAGTGGACTTTGCGAAGTTTATGACAAAGCCCAAGTATTGCAGAAGAGTCACAGTGCGGTGTGTGGCTTTTGTGACTTCTGGAGAGGACGATGCTCTGATGAGCCAGTCGTCTAGGTACGGAAAGACATAGAGGCCGTGAAGCCGGAGATAAACCGCCACCACCGCGAGACATTTTGTGAAGACTCGTGGTGCGGAGGATAGGCCAAAGGGCAGTACTCTGTACTGGTAATGATTTCCTGCCACCACAAACCTTAGGTATTGGCGGTGGCTTGGGTGGATGAGGATGTGCGTGTAGGCATCCTTTAGATCCAAGGAGCATAGCCAATCTCCCTGCTGGAGGTAGGGCAGAAGGATTCCAAGGGTAAGCATCTTGAACTTCTCCCTGACGAGGAACTTGTTGAGGTTGCGCAAGTCCAGGATGGGTCTGAGGCCTCCCGTTCTTTTTGGTATTAGGAAATACCTGGAATAGAAGCCTTGACCCCGCAGGTGGTGGGGCACCGGTTCCACAGCCTGTTCCTGAAGAAGACTTGCTAACTCCTGAAGGAGTAAGTCCCTGTGTAGAGGGAGTCGTGGAGGTTCTCCCGGGAAATAGGAGGGAGGGATCTGGTGGAAGTGGAGAAGATAGCCTTCTCTCACCACTTGAAGCACCCAGGCATCTGAGGTGACGTTGGACCACCTGTGGGCAAAGTGAACCAGCCGCCCTCCTGTGCTGGAGGAACCAGCTGAGGGGGAGAGGCTATGCTGATGAAGTCAAAAACCCCCACCCTGCTGAGCAGGGGCCGGTGGTGCAGGCTTGGGGGCTTGCTGCCTACGGGACCCGTTACCCCGTCCCTTGGCCTGCTGACCCTGTTGGGGAGCCGCGGAGGCCTGATATTGAGGGTAGTGTTTATAGGCAGCCGCCTTTCTCGGGTAAAAGGACTTCTTTCCCGAGCCCTTCTTCTTCTGGGAAGGGGCGGAGGTCTTCCTAGAAAGCCTAGTTCTGGTGAGAGTCTCCGTCTCGATTTGGGCAGCCTTTTCAGCCATGGGCTTGCCAAAGAGGTTCTCACCTCGGCAGGGGACATCGACCAACTTGTCCTGCACCCAGGGTTCAAGGTCAGACGACTGAAGCCAAGCCTGTCGGCGGGCACCGATGCCGGCTGCGGCCACTCGTGCCGATGCTTCAAAGCCATCATAGGCTGCTCGAGACATGAATTTGGAGCATTCCCGAATACCAGTTGTCAAGGCTAGGAACCTCCGCAAAGGTTCCTCGGACAGCCCAGCGGAGAATCCGGCTATCTCTTTAGCCAGGTCTCTGAGATACATGCCCATGTAGAGCTGGTAGGTCTGGACCCGACAAGCAAGCATAGAGTCCTGGAAACACTTCTTACCTAGGCCATCCAGGTTGCGGGCCTCCCTGCCAGGAGGCACCGAGGAGTGCATCTTCTGGCTCTTAAGCCTATGCATGGCCGATTCCACCACCATGGAATGGTGCGGTAGCAGTGCTTTTTGGAAGCCAGGGCTCTTGCGGACTCGATAAATGGAATCGACCCGCTTGATTAACACTGGCGACGATGCCGGACTCTCCCACATGCGGAAGAGTAGTCGTTCCAGCATGGGAGGAACCGGTACAGTAAAGTGCTCCCTGGCGGGAGAGTCGTACTGAAGGGCATCGAGCTCTTCGGCTCGGGGCTCCTCCTCGGGATCCGCAGGGAAGGCCAAAGCCTTGGCCATATCCCTGACGAAGTCCGAGAACCGGGCGTCCTCCGGAGGGGACTGTTTCCGAGGTTCGGACTCAGGCGAGTCCGAGGGGACACACCGAGTCCGAAAGGAATCAGGTGACTCTTCCTCTTCAGACTCCCAGGCCGACTCCGAGGAGGAATCGGTGGGGTCGGTCCGGGCGGGCGGAGGCGTCGGCCGCCCCGACGCCGAGGGAGTCGGCGTCGATGACCTCGGTCCCGAACGGGAGGCCGAGGGTGACCTCGACCGAGGATCGACTCGAGCCCGCATGGACTCGAGGATCGGCTCGGTCTCCGGGGTCGACTTCGACGTCGACGTCCCGGCGGTCGGGGCAGAGGCGCCAGCGAGGCTAGCGATCAGTGCCCGCTGCTGGTCCATGAAGGCAGAGAGTCTGCTCTCCAAGGCCGTCAACCTGAGTCCGACCTCAGGTGACCCAGCAGCCCCCGACTCGGGCCCCGACGGCGTCGGGCCCGACGTCGGACCCCTCTGAGGCGAGTCCAGGAGGACTACAGGACTTACCCGAGCAGGCAACTCCGACTCCAGACGAGGTCGCTTCGGCAGATGCTCCTTCTCCAAAGACCCGGGACGGCTATCGGGGCTATGCGACCTGGCCCTCGCGGAACCAGGAGCGTCCACCGACGCTGCCCTCGTGGGTTTCACCTTCCGATGATGGTCCCCGGAGGGAGAACCCCTGTCGGAGGAACTCCGGCGATGGTCAGAGCTGGAACCTCTGGACGCCGAGGCCTCCGACGAGGTCCGGGTACGGGCGGGATCAGCGAAGATTCGTTCCCGCTGATGCCGCCGACTCCTTAACGCTTTGGAGGACATCTTGCTGCAGGCCCCACAGATCAGTTCCTCGTGATCCGGGCCAAGGCAGCGGAGGCAATTATCATGTGTGTCAGTGAGTGACATATTTCTGTCACACTGAACACACCGCTTGAAACCACTGGCAGCCATCGGGGGAAAAAGGGCCCCTGCAAGGTCAAAGGACCGGGCTGCGAGTGAAAAACCGAAAACGAAACTGACAGAAAATCAGAAAAACCGAAAAATAACAGAAGGACTCGCAACGGCGTCGCGAGTCCGGGCAAGAAAAGGACCGGCGTCGAACCGATAGAGAAAATGAGATTAAACACGAAAAAATCAACTTTTTCAGCGGGGACAAGACGGGCACGTCTGAAGGGCTCCGCGGAAAAAAGAAGACTGGCTAAGATGGCACCCTTGGGCGGGAAGGGGACCGCGCATGCGCGCTGCAATTCCCAAAGGCTTTCTTTGAAAGCTGGGGAAAATTGCTCCGCGAGGGCTCCGTCGGCGCCGACGTCACCCATATGTGAGGACTGACTTCCTGCTTGGTCCTGGAGAAAAATCAGATCACATAACCACGCCTCATCTTCCAACTCTGCTTGGTCATCTCCCCTCTCCTTCAAAAAACGTCTTATTTCATTCAGCAAATCACAAAATCTTTGCAGAAATTTGTGCCTACTTAGCCACCTTACATCAGTGTGCAAAATGATTTCCGCTGCCCCTTCATCAAGAATAAGATTGAAAAGCCGTTTTTGAAGTGATCTTCCACAAACTGAATTTACAATTTTGAAAGTGATGTCCATGACAGTCTTTGTATTGAGTCTCTTGCTTGCCAAAACTTGCTGGTGAATGTTGTAGTGGTAAGAAAGGAAATCTGGGAAGTCGTCATGCTGTCTACAAAGGGCTATGAAACCGATAACCTCACCTGTCATTGTTCTTGCTCCATCAGTAGTGATGGAAACACGTCTATGCAATGGAAGATTACACTTTGTCACAAAAGAATGGAAAGAACTGAATATTTCCTGACCGGTAGTTCTCCCTTTTAAAAAAATCAGTCCAAATAGTTCTTCTTTAACACTGAAGTCTTCAAAAAACATACAGATAAAGACTAGTAACTGGGCTATGTCTCTTATGTCTGTAGATTCATCCAGTTGGAGTGAGAAAGCAACACAATTTGAAACATCCTCCAACAATTGTTCAGTTGTGTCTCCACACATCTTTTCTATTCACCGCACGATGGTGTTTCTTGACAATTGTACATCTTAAATAGCAGCTATGATCTCTTTCTTATTTTTAAATCCTTCAAAAAGATTGTCAGCTGCTTCAAGAAAACAATCTTTTACAAATTCCCCTTCAGTGAAAGGTTTGCATTTCTTTGCGATCAGGTTGCTGACCTTGAAGGATGCTATGGTTGTATTGACCGAATGTGACCTTGGCTTCGCCATCAACTGTTGCTGAGTAGCCAATTTTTATTTAAGTTCTTTGAGCTTCAGTTTACGAATTTCACTTTTGGATGGAAAGTCAGCATCAAACCTATTGCTATACAGAGCCTTATAATGACGTTCCAGATTACTCTTTTTGGGCAAGGATACTGGGGCGTTACAAATTAGACAACAACACTTGTCTTTCACCATGATGAAGAAGTAGTCCATTTCCCATTCATCATGAAAGTGGTAGGTTTTGCTCTTGTTTGGAACATTATACTGGGGTGACTGGATGTAAGAAGGCCAAATCTGCTAAGTTAGTATAAACACTGGCTGAATCTAGTCCAAAACTGTCACTGTCCTAAAGTATTAAGATCAACAGGAACTGAAGACCTCTGGATGATGTGCAATACAAGGACTGGAGATGCCAAAATCACACATGCAGTTCTAAAAGTAAAAATAAGAATTCATGTAAGGTCGGGGGCAGGACAAGATGGCTGACACGCGTTAATCGCTGTCTGTTCGTGTTTGCTTTCCTAAATAATTTCTGATTACCTTTGTTTAGATGCCTAGGAAATGAAAGGCAAAGCATTGAGAGCTTCCCAAGCCCACAACGGCGGTGACTACGGGGCCAATCGACTCCTTCGTGTGGCCCGTTGGTGCTGGTTTGCGCCAAGAGCAGAGCTCGCTGAGGGCGATGGAGGCAGAAGGAGGCCTCTCATGCCCTTCTGAGCTGCAGGTTACTCTAAGCCCTGACGCCCGAAACCCGCCAGAGCAGCCGACAGTGCCAGACGTGGGAGCAGCAGAGGCCGAGTTTCTGAGGGTAGAGAGACTTGTTGCCGTACCGTCGATATTGCCAGTGACCTTGGCGGAGGTGTTGGTTCCCTCTGCTGAGTTGGCTGGTGTAGAGAAGTTGTCAGCTGCTACTGAAGAGCCCCCGACGGCACTGGACACTGTGGCTGGATTGGGTACTCGTTTTAAAGTAACGGCTCAATCTGTTCTTCTTCGCCCTGATGTTGTTACATTGCATACCTTGTGGGATGGCCTTAGGGCGTTAGAAACCTCTTTTACATCTCAGTTTACTGCTATGTATGAGGTTTTTCCCTCTTTGGCTCAATTGGTCATGTAGCAGAAGCAGGAGTTGACTGATATTTCTTCCAAAGGTTGCCCAGATGGAGGTTAAAATCGAGGACGCTGTTACAATTTCAGGTACTGTTGTTAAAGATCTATCCATAATCCATGGGAAAATAGAGATGCTAGAAAATTCGGTCTGTAAGAGGAATCTGCGCTTGTTGAATTTTCCCCGTGTCCCAGTTACCTCGCCGAAGGATTTATTTAATACCTACTCTACTTCCATTTTGAAAATTCCTTCGGAATCGGTTCCTCCTTTGGCTAGGGTTTTCTACTTGTCAACAGCCAAGCGCAAGACCCATGGTGTTTCCTCTCCTGTTCATTCACCCCCAATAGACTCATTGGATCTGACTGGTTCTTGGAAACTACTGATCCTGCATATGTCCCCAGAGCAACCCTGCCGCTGATGGTTGCTTTTGATTCAGATCATGATTTCCTTTTGAAATTATATTTCAAAGTTAGAAATGTGCCATTTATGGGGGTGTAGTTAGGATGTTTCCTGATGTCTCAAAAGCCACACAGAAACGTTGACAGCAGTTTTTATTGCTTCGATCCCAGGTTTTACAGCTTGGTGGCCTTTTCTTCCTTAGATATCCCTGTCGTTGTTTAATTAAATATCAAGGTGTCAGTTATACTTTTTTTGAGCCTTCCCATTTAACCCAGTTTATAGTCGGTCGGAGTGCTCCTCTATCTTAGCATAATTCGGGAGTTAGTGATATACAGTACCTTCATGTGTCATATTTCCTTAAATGTTTTCTTTGGATTTGTGACTTGCCTGCCCCCAAGTTGTTTGTGGGCTAGTGAATTTTACTTTATTAACTTCTGTGAGCTAAGGGTTTCTCTTATGCTATAATGATAGATTTTCTTTTGTATATTCTTTACTGTAACAAGTGTGTATCTTGCGAGTTTATTTTGAAATTGTATAAATAAAAAAAAAGAATTCATCATACTGGCACCAATAATCAAATACCACCAAACAATCATCAAAAAACTCAAACACCTGTCCAGCAAACCAGATAAAATTAAATACCGCCAAACAAGTTCAAATACCACTACACGCGTTTTAATAAATTCTGCACACGGTGTAGAATCAATGCAAAGGCAAGGCGAAATAAAATTGCAGTGTAGAATCAACGCAAAGACTAGGCAAAAGTCACAGTGGTTTGAACCAATTTGAAGGCAACGCATAGGCAAGTTAGAACAAAATTGGAAAAGCCCACCAAAATCACCAAATTCATGACACTTTGTTGTGTCTGCCCGAAAACATTTAATGAAAGCGAACTATAAAGCGACCAACAACCAGCACACGACACAACTAATATGGTAAGTGTATTCAGGTAAAGCCCGGGTGAATAGATATCGCCCGGTATATAATACACTTCTAAGGGGTGTTGGGGCGGGGGCAGGAATGGGTGATTGAGAGGCAGGAGACCAGGTATGACCAGGTATGACGCCGGGCCTGTGGCGTCTCATCGAGGGGCGCGGGCAGCGGCCCCCTGGGGTACCCACAAACTATTGCCACGAAAACAACAAGCACCCCCAATACACCCGCAGGCAAGATTCCTGCAGGCAGGGAAAAAGACAGGCAAAGGATCAGCAGTGGCGGCAAGCCCTCAGCAGTCAATCTGTTGGCACGAGCTCTCTCCTAGAGACGGGTCGAGCTGCTGGAGAGATGGAGCCAAGTGGGGCTGGCGATCTACCCTCCGTGCTCTACAGGTAGATCGTGATCTACCTGTTGGACATGCCTGCTATAAACAATAGGATATATACTGAACTGCAAAGGAACTCACAGCAATGAGCTGAGGCTTGTTCTTGCAATGCTGGTTCATTTTAATATTTATGCAAATGATTCCTGTTTTGGAGACCATATCTCACAAAGGATATAAAAGGATTTGGAGCCTGGGCCAGAAGACGTATGAAAAGAGACTCCAAGACCTAAATATGTATATTCTAGAGGAGAAAAGGGACAAGGGAGATATGATACAGATCTTTAAATACTTAAGGAGTACTAATGAACGAACAAACCTTTTTCAAAGATGGGGAAACTGTAATACTAAAGGGCATAACACAAAGCTGCAAGGAGGTAAACTGAAAGGCAACATCCGGAAATACTTTTTCACTGAAAGGGTGGTGGATGCTTGGAATGACCTCTCAATGGAAGTGGTGGGAGCAAATACAATGACTGAATTCAAAATGGCATGGACAGACACAGTGGATCCCTTTATAGAAAAAAGGTAAAATCAAAATAACTGTCCCTGTTATCTCAACAAGTAGAGGTGATCTCTACGGAGTGATAGGTACACCCCTAAACAAAGGTATGGGGAGGGGGTTGCCCGCACGGAGTGGCGGGCGCAGCTACTCTTGCCATCTTGCTGAGCAGACTAGATGGACCATGCTGGTCTTTATCTGCCATCATATAAAATGTTACTATATGGCAGTTTTCATGTGAAAGATTTTAGAGAAATATCTACATTTTTCACAGGAAAACTTAACTACACTTCTCTGAGGCATAGTTAAGTTTCACAAAAAAAATCACTTGTTATGCTTTTTATATTTGTAAATGTGACATTACTATTAGGGACTTGCATTTGTTTGAAGCAAAATGGAAACTATCAATGAAATTATCTAGTCTGTTTTATGCCGACTTATTCTAAAACATGGCACTAAACAGTCCAAAATTCATTTTTCGTCCCCAGATTCATCACAGGCTGGTCTCAGACCAGTGACCTTTGGGTTGCATAAGCAATCATTGCCATGGGAGCTGGCTGCATCTAGCCTGCTCTTGACTAACTTTTATGCTGAATTTCTTTCCTGTTTGTCTGGTCTGCAACAACTCTATGGAAAATTCCAACTGGAGTTTTTGCTTTGCGAAGCCACTGATTCTGCTGTATTACTTCAAAGATTTTTTTCCATGTGCTTTTTCCAGAAATTCTTGTGCACAATCCTGGTTGTCTAATTAGTGATGATCAGGTACACAGTTTTATTTTTTTTGTACCATCAAGTCAGTGTTGACTCATAGCAACCCCTGGGGTTTCTTGGCAATGTATCACCAGAAGTAGATTGGCAGCCTTTTCTTCCAAGGTAATGGAGGGTAAAGTGACTTGCCCAAGGTCACAAGGAGTGCTAGTGGGAATTGAACTCTTGATCTTCTGGGTACTAGGGAGTTGTTCTAACCACTAGGCTACTCCTCCACAGTGCCAGCACCTTTTTCATTGCTTTTTCAAAATGCCATGTGGTTCCATGGACTCGATACTAATGGCATTTTGCTTAGACAAGCACAGCTGCAAACAAGCTCCAAAACATGCTTTCTGCACCTGTGCTTCTGCTTCTTGTGGTGGAAAGTGAGCTGCTGCTGTGTCAGGCTTTGTTCATGCCTCCTCTGCTCCCCCTTCCCCCCTGGGAAAACAGGGCTTGGGTTACCTCTTGGCCTTTGGGGAGCTCTCATTTCCTCTGCACGTCAACAGAGAGCAGTGGACAGCAGCCAGTGCTGGAAGATCTCTGGCCAGGATATAGCCATGCTAATGGCCCTGCTCATAAACTAGTGCTAAAATCCTGGGGTGGAACTTCAGGTAGCTGGAGGAGGGGTGCTGGAGCCGTGGCACAGCAGAAGTTAAACAGCCATGATCTCCTTTGAAGATTGGAGGATTGGGGAGGGACCTCAGCTCAATCCATGAAAAGGGAGAAAAAATGCTAGGATGAGGCACAAAAAAAAAGATAATACTTGGGAGAGGAGGTTCAAGAGAGTGAGAGACATCAGCTGGGGAGAAGTTTGAGTTTGGCTATTCTGAAGTGAAGCATGAACCATTTAAGCCAGTATTATAGTCTAGTGAGGACCAACTTCACTGTGACTAGTAAGAGCCGAATCTTCCTAGTATAAATAAAGTGGGACTGAATGATTGAAATCCACATTTACTGTCTGATAAAGAGCAGCCTTATTGTGCTAAGAAGTGCAAGCAGGTTTCAGGAAAGGGCAAGGAACAAGAGATATTATCGCAGATGTGAGATGGATCCTTGAAAAGACAAAAGAATACCAAAATAATATCTATATGTGTTTTATCAACTATGTCAGAAGTTTTTAAAAGTTTAAATTGCTGTTTTTACAAAATATATGTAGAACTCAAAGTAGAAATAGAAATTTACAGGATGCTATTTGCTTGCCAGAATACATTGGCTCACATGCTAACTTATTCTGCACCTGGTAATAACATTTCCTTTTGGCCTTGCAAATCTTAGGTTTCCCCCATATCCCTTCCCTTAGCTTCTAGGCACATAGAGATAAAGAGTAGAACTAGAAACTCAAGGACAGAAGGCACACTGTGTGAGTTGTGTTGATAAAAATTGCTGTTTTTGCAAAAACCCCATAGTGATGTGAAAAATGAGAAACGGAACTCAAGAAAAGTTAAAGGAATATGAAAGTTAAGACCCGGTGCAGCAAGGAAGGGGGATTTCTAAGGAATAATATGACCGGTCATACAACCATAAAAGGAATAAAGAAAATAAAGGGAGAGGGGTGAATGGGGGAAGGATTAGGAGAAGTAAACAGGGATGGAGACTCACATGATCTGAATGAGGACCACTGATAGGTATGAGCTTAGTAGTACCCTCGCTAATAGGATGAGAGGGGAGGAATTTGTAGAAGAAATGGATGTTATAAATATTGAACTGTTTCTATGTCAGGTGTGCCTACTTATTTAGTACACCCCCTCTTGCAAGACTGTAATAAAACAAATTTGATTCACCGAGGAGTCTGTTATTATGATAAAAGTTATGTTTTCTTACATATAGCAAGGCTTTTGATTGTATAAACCATGAGAAATTCTGGGTCACATTAAGAAACATCAGTATACCAGATACCTGATCATTCTCTTGCACAACCTTTACATTGATGAAGAATTTGGGCATCCCACTTGACCAAGAACTCAACTTTAAGCCACAAATAAGCTGAATTACCAAATCTGTCTATCTCAAGCTCTGCACACTGAAGAATCTATGTAAACTCCTCTCCCCAATGGACCTCCACGTAGTCTGTCAAGCAGTAATCACCCCAGTTTTCAATTATTGCAACTCCATATACCAGGGTCTCCCCAAGAGCACATTATACCCCCTACAACTTGCGCAAAACACAGTAGCCAGAACTATCCTGGCAAAATCTCAACAAACTCACTTCACCCCACTCCTCAAACAGCTTCACTGGCTGCCCATCACAAGCAGGATTAAATATAAAATCATTTTAAACATCCACAAAATCTTAAATGAACAATCTTCATTCAGTCTCACCCCAATACTAGCAAACACCACCTTCGATAGACCCAGGAGAAGATCTATAGTCAACATGCTTGAAATGCCCACCGACAAGCCCTCATATACCCAAAGAACCAACAGCAGGGTCTTCTCACTACACACTCCCACACTTTGGAACACGCTGCCACCCCAAATAAGATCTATCCAGCTAACCAGCCAATTCTGCAAAAGCCTAAAGACTCTGCTACTCCTACAGCATTATGGCTCAAATTCGGAACAATGAACACTCCGCCATACAAACCCATAGCACACTGTATATTATTAAGCATTTAAATCATCCAATGCTGAATAGTTGACTGTAAGTAGTTAAGCCCTAAACTGATGTTTAATAACTGTTTGAACCAAATGTTCTCTGTAATGTGCACATTATTGTTTTAGTGTTTAATTTTACTGCACTGAGTTCTCTGGAAACCATCTTGACTAGTGGGAAAAATGGTTTATAACATTTTTTTAAATAAATAAAGAAGCAACAGTTTGTATGGATCAGGGAGAAACAGAATGGTTTAAAATCAGCAAAAGTGTACAACAAGGCTGCATACTATTCCCCTACCTATTTAATTTATATGCAGAACAAATCATCAGAGAAGCAGCACTGTATGAAGACAGCTGAGGTGTGAAGATTGATGGAAGACTCATCAACAAACTTCGCTATGCTGATGATACTACTTTACTGGCTGAAAGTGAAGATGATCTGAAACATTTGCTTCTCAAGATCAAGGAACATATTCTTAAAATGGGCCTGCACCTTGATGTAAAGAAGACAGAGATCCTGACAACTGGCAAAATCAGTAAGTTCATCATTGATGGAGAAGAAATTTAAATAGTGGATAACTTTAACCTACTTGAATCAACGATCAATAAAGAAAGGACAAGCAGTCAAGAAATCCGACAGCGCATTGCTCTTGTTAGAATGGCTATGAAGGATCTAGACAAGATTTTAAAGAGCAGAGATGTCTCTCTCCATACAAATATTTGACTTGTTCATGCCATGTTTTTTTCAATAACGTCATATGGATGCGAAAGACAGGAAGAAAATTGATGCCTTTGAATTATGTTGCTGGCAGTAAATACTGTGCATACCATGGACTGCCCAAAGAACAAACTAGTCGGTACTAGAGGATATCAAACCTAAGCTTTCTTTAGATGCTCAGATGACAAGACTTTGGCTTTAATACTTTTGAACTTTAATATTTTGGACACATCATGCAAAGAGAGATTATTAGAGAAAGACATCGTGCTTGGCAAGGTAGAAGGTCAACGCAAAAGAGGAAGGCCAGCAATGAGATGGATCGATACAATAACAGCAGCTATGGGCGCCATTCTGTCAACAATGAGCCGCCTGACTGAAGACCAAACAAAGTTTAGGACAACTATCCAGAGGGTTGCCATGAGCCGAACAACAACAACAACATAATAATTATGCAGAACTGTTTGGGAACAGAAGATGAATTAAAGTTAGAGTAAGATAAATATTTAAAAATATTGTCTCTACCTTAAATGAATGATTGCCCCAAACTGTTATGCCAATATAAAAAACTACATAGGGATAGGTTTTTGTTGTGAGTGAGATGGACAGTGCCTGAGCAAAGGTGTGTAGAGGGGGAGAATATCTAGATTCCGGTTAGCCAATTAGTGATGATCAACAAGGATCCACATTAGGTTTCATTATAGCAACTGCACTAGAGCCAACCCCCATGGCTCAGCTGGCAAAATATCTGCCTTCCCATCCAAAGATCACTGGTTCAAACTCTGTTTCTGACTGTGCAGGCAACAACAAAAAAGTGAAGCACAGTTTTATATTTGCCTGAAAACTTTAGCAACCTTTCTTTAATTAGCAAAACTGCCCTGAAATGAAAACAAAACAAAAATTAATTAAAGCGAAACATAATACAATTTAATAACCTGCAAATGAGACAAAATATATAATTTTGTCTTCAAACTCCTAATTACTATGGACACATCACCCTGACTGTGCCTGACCCAATCTGAACTTGGAAGCTACACAAAGTCAGGACTGGTTAGTACTTGGATGGGAGAGCACCTTGGAAGAAAGGCCTGGCAATCTACTTCCAGTCACATTCTCGCCAAGAAAACCCAACATGAACAACTATCCACAAGGTTGCCAAGAATCAACATTGACTCAACAGCTCCTAACAACAACAAATCTGCATGATTTCTCAATTCCTTAGTGAGTTTGAAAAAGTGTTGTGAATGGCAAGTGAAAAATACTGTGCATAAAAACCAGCAAATAATGTGTACTGAAATTTATAAATATAATATCCTGCAGTCTTTGGCACTTGCACATGCACTAGTTTTGCAGTTTTTTATAATTTAATAATCAGTCCCAATGCATGAGATATTAATATATTTTGTATATTTTTTTACTTTCAACTATGCAATGTAAATTGAAAATATGAATGACGTCTTTCCAAAAATGCATATCCATGAAATAAATCTTAGGCCAAAGTTATTCAAGAGAATGAAAAGCTCAAGGAGATACTTTCTAGAGCTGACACCACAGAGCATTGTTAAGTGGTATCAACTCCTGCAAAGATCATCTTAACGTCTGATGCTTTTCTATGTGCGGCATCAGAAAGTTTAAATAAGGGCTTCTATTCCTCAAAATGCCTGATCCATTTTTTTTCTTGAAATGCAAAAGGGGATTAGACTGTCCTGTAAGATGTTTGTCTCAGAACTTTGGTTTTATGATGAAATTTGTGCATAACTTTGAGTTTCATAGAATCAAAGTTCCCATGACTTTAAGAGGATAATTTTCAAAGTTATGTCCACAGTTAAAATAATGCTTTATCTGCAGAAATGGGCTTTCATAAAACCTCCTTCCCGGAAGGTACACAAATATAATCTGCATGCAGGGCCAGATTTAAGATTTTGGCAGCCATAGGCAAAAATCAGAGAGAAGATCTCAGAGAGCAGGGGTTATGGGGATGCCAGAGATCTCAAATATTGGAGAGCCAGAAGAGGAGCAGAGGAAGTTCATAGTGTCGAAGTCACACTCCTCTTTCAGCAGCATATGTACATGGTTCTAAAGGAAGTAGGAGGAGCTAACCTCTTTGGCCTGAGTATTTGGCACTCTAGGTATCTGGTTATGTTTGACTTTTACCTAGAGAAAGAAAAGGCATTTCCAGAGCCAAGTTAGGGCAGGGTTTCACTTTATGCCCATATTTTTGAAAATTCAAGTATATGCGAAAAATTGATCCAGAAAAAGTACATGAATCAAAGAACAGATGCAAGGGCATATTGTCTTGGGGCAATTTTTAAAGTAGAAGTATACACATATTTTTGCTTTGAAAATCCAGGAATGACCACCCAGATAATATATGCCCATAATTTTTTTCTATGGGCAGTTATAAAATTACCCTCTTAATTCTTAATTGGAGCAGATCTGATTTACAAACTTCATTGTAGGATCATGTAAGTGACTGGAAGTCATCTTTATTACAAAGTGCCTTAAAAATTACCTACAGTATATTAGTGAAATATGGCAATTACTGGGTTTTGCATAAATTACACTTATTTTAATTTGTTTTCTTACAGCAATTCCATTACTTATTTTGTATTTATTTTTAAATAATTTTAGTGACTGGGCTTGCAACAAATTACATCACTAAAACCTAAATACTTTACCTCTTCACCTTTTTCTCCAAAGAGACCAGGAAATCCACGCTCACCTTTGGTACCCTCGTGGAATATGAGGTATAAAAATTTGAGAACTATTTTGTAATAACTACTGCATGTAGGCTAGTATGGGTCTCTGTCGCCCCCCCCCCCCCATACCCAGGTCCAGTATTCATTCCCCATCCTTGCCGCAGTGGTTGCAAAGGAAAAGAATTAACAAAGAACACCACCATTTTGATTACGGTCACGTTCAGGGCTGAATTTAACTTACAGATAAATTCCTAAACCATTTTTCTTAAAAGACAGGCTTATATGTTGTTCAGGATTTCTCACGGCTAGTGCAGGAAATTATAGGTACCTACCATATCTGAACAGAATTTGCGTTGTGCTTCAAATGATAAAGTTGTGAGCTATATCCAAATAAATAAAACAAACATGGGAGGCCCCCAAAATGTTCTCCCTTCAAAATCTTACCTTTGGGCCCTCTTTCCCAGGGGTTCCTGGAGGACCTCTTGGGCCAGGATCACCCTAGAACATAAGAAAAGCAAGTATTAGGGGATACTGAAATATATTGGGATTCTTTGTAAACTGTGACATCTTTCATTAGATCAACATAAGAATTATCCAGTTTGATTATGTACAATAGTTTCTGGGATCACTCACTTGGGTTTTTTCTTTCCATCTGAAGGCAATTCTTATACTATTTATTTAAACTTTTTTTTTATATTGCTTTATCATTTTCATCAAACCGTTTTATATTGTAACTTAAACTTGGTAATATACATTAAACAGGGACATTAGTAACTTGAATTCTTCTGAGGCAATGGAGGGTTATGTGACTTGCCCAAGGCCACAAAGAGTGCTAGTGGGAGTCGAACCCTGGTCTCTTGGTTCCCAAGCCAGTGCCAATGACAAGTATCCCGACATGCACATATTGTAAATATCTTCAATTCAATAGTAATATTGTGAATGTCTCTTTCTATTTCTTCTGTTTGCAAGGGAGGTCTGTATATCACACCAATGTTTATGTTTATTAAAATCTTGATATACTGCCTTTTGCATGGTTAGCAGCAAAGCAATTTACAATTAAAAATTCAAAATAAAGACAAGAAAGGAATGCCATAAAGGCAAATAGGACAGAGAAAAATAGGGAAAATAACTAAGGATAGATTACAAAAAATATAGGTTAGGTATACTGAAGTATAAAAGATAAGACTATAACATCAGGTGACTGGCACTACCCCTCCCTCCTCCTTCCCTCGTAAGCCCTACAGTTCTGTGACTTTAATATTATTTGTTTACATACAGCGCCACTTATCCTCCTTTTCTTCAAACCATATTTTTCCCAAATAGATTACAGACTGGTATAATATATCACAGTCATTGTTTTCTGTGTACCATGTCTCTGTGATTGCCACTATATTCAAATCAGCCTCCTCCATTATAGCTTCCAAATCTGGAACTTTATTTTGCATGCTATGGGTATTAGTACATAAACCTCTCCAGATGTTGCCTTTTTTCCATATTCTATACTGTTTCTTGATATTTTACTTATGTAAGGACTTTTACTTACTTGGGGACATTGTTCATCTATCCCTGACTATCCTAGTTTAAAGCCCTTCTCAGTAGATTATCCAGGCTGTTGCAGAAGACACTTGCCGCTTTCTTTGCTAGGTGGATGCCATCTCTGCTCAGCAGCCCTTGGAAACTGATACCATGGTCCTGGAAGTCAATACCCTGTCAATGACACCATTCATGCGGCTAGGCATTTATCTCTAGGATTTGAGCTTCTTTGCCTTGGCTCTGACCCTTGATGGGGAAGATTGAGCAGAATCTGCACACTTAACTGGTTAATCTTCTATCCCAGAGCCACAAAGTCACTATTTATACACTCTGGTGGGAACCTAGTAGTATCACTTGTGCCAACATGGATGAATAGCTCTGAATAATTGATAATACACAAGAGCATAAGATATGTCATACTGGGTCAGAACAAAGGTCCATCAAACCTCTTATCCCGTTCCAAAAGGTAGACAGATTCCATGCTGTTTATCACAGGGGTAAATAGTGGATTTTCCCAGTCCAGTTAAATAATGGTTTATGGATTTTTACTCTAGGAACTCATCCAAATCTCTTTTAAACCCAACTTTTACCATATCCCCCAGCAACGAATTCCAGAGTTTGATTATGCATTGAGTGAAAAAACATTTTTTCTGAATAGTTTTAAATTTGCTACATTGTAACTTTATTGGGTGTCCCCTAGGTTTTCTACTTTTTGAAGGAGTAAACAACTGATCAACATGTTTGCATTCCACCCCACTCATTATTTTCTAGAACTCTATCATATCTCCCCGAGCTGTTTTTTTCCAAGCTGAAGAGCCCTTTTAAGCCTTTCCTCATTGGAGTATTTTTCCATCCCCTTTGTCATTTTGGTTGCTTTTGTCTGTACCTCTCCTAATTCCACCAGAAGAACACAAAAGACTCAGTGTGATTATGTACTAGGGCAGCACACGATGGGAGCATACAATGGGAGCAGCATGGCTGCATTGTGCAATCTCATTGGTACCCATGTCTTGCTGCTTCAGACTCCACTCAGACATAACTTCCTGTAGGAGGGGGAGTCAGAAGTAGCAGGCCATATGTGCCAAAGCACGTGGCCTGCTGTGGGCACCAAAGTGGTGGCACAAAGCTACCACTTATAAATTGCCGGCACCACTGGCCACCCAGAAAATGGAATCAGTGTTAGCGACAGTGGGGAACAGCGGTGAGGCTCGGCACAGGGAGGGGGTGGCATGGCCGGAGCTCTTGCAGCAACCCTTTGGTCGGCCCTGCTAGTCTATATTTCAGGACTCCACACTGGGGTGAGTGACAACTGGGGTGGGAAGGGAAGGATGAAACACCTCAGCAGTTCAATGGCTTCAAAGAATATGTATCGCTCCTCCTCTTTGAACTAGAAGGCTAGAGGAATGAAAAAGAACACAGCAGCAAAACAAAAAGCTTTGTCCAAAACAGAAAAATCCCCTTTTGTAAACTGCTACAAAAATAAACCAGTAAGTTCAACCAGCAAAAAATGTTATCTAACAAAAATAGCCCATTTTTAAAGAACTTTCAGGCAGAGATCTTGTAGCAAAACTCACAGAATTACCCTACGCGTTGAATGAAAAAATATGTTCTCTTATTAGTCTTAAACAGGTTACATTGTAGCTTCATTGCATGTCCTCTAGTATTTCAATATTTTGATGGCTTAAACAATCGATCTATGTTTACCGGTTCCACTCCATTAATTTATAGACCTCTATCATATCTCCCCTCAGCCGTCTTTTTTCCAGGTTGCAGATCCCTAACCTTTTAAGCATCTCCTTATAAGGGTATCCTTCCATTCTCTTTATCATTTTGGTGTCTCTTCTCTGTATCTTTTCTAAGGCTATATCCTTTTTAAGATATGACGACCAGACTTGTACACAATATTCAAGGTGTGGTTACATCATGGAAAGGTACGCAGGTGTTATGATATCCTTTGTTGTATTCTCCATTCCTTTTCTTATGATTCCTAGCATTCTATTTGCCTTCTTGGCCACTGCTGCACACTGGATGAAGGGTTTCAATGTGTTATCCTAAATCGTTTTCCTGGGTGGTGGTTCCTAGTGTGGAACCTTGCACCGTGTAACCATAATTAGAGTTGTTCTTTCCTAGGTGCATAACTTTGCACCACTGATCCCTCTAAGCTGTGCGCGTGTGCGCGCACACACACCTCGCCGAGCGAGCGCACATACTTTACAACAGAGCACACAAAAATTACGGCTCTGATTCTGATAGAAAACACAGACGTCTTAAAATTTAAAAGTTATGATTGTAATTACTAGAAATTTCCCGCTTCATTTAGTACTCGTCTATTTTCATTTAATTTGATTAAAATCAATGTGGTGTACATACTGTATTCTGACGTGTAGTCAAATTTTAAAGTATATAACTCAGAGTGTCATTTTGTGGCGCACAAAAATTTAACCTTCCTTCAAAAGCTGCACACAACTGATATTTTATGCGCACACAGCCTACAGAAAATTAGAGGGAACATTGCTTTGCACTTGTCCACATTAAATTACAACTGCCATTTGAACATCCAGTCTTCCAGTTTATCAAGGTCCTCTTGCAATTTTTCATAATCCTCTTGCATTTTAACAACTTTGAATAATTTTGAGTTGTCTGCAAATTTGATTACCTCACTTGTTATTCCCATTTCCAGGTCATTTATGAATATGTTAGAAAGCAGCGGACTCAGCACAGATCCCTAGGGTACTCCACAATTTACCTTTCTCCATTTGGAAAATTGACCATTTAGCCCTACGCTCTGCTTTCTATCTTTTAACCAGTTCCTGATCCACAATAGTACACTGCCTCCTATCTCATAACTTTTTAATTTCGCCAAAAGTCTCTCATGAGGGACCTTGTCAATAGCTTTCCTAAAATGCAGATTCACTATATCAATTGGCTCACCTTTGTCTGCCTGTTTATTCACATCTTCAAAAAATATAACAGATTGGTAAGATAAGACTTTCCTGGGCTAAAACCATGTTGGCTTTCTCCCATTAAATCATGACTATCTACATGTTCAGTAATTTTGTTCTTTATAATGGCTTCAACAATTTGCCCTATAGTTTTCTGAATCACTCATGGAGCCCTTTTTAAAAATTGACGTTACATTGGCCATTTGCTAATCTTCAGGTATTACAGATGATTTTACTGATAGTTCACAGATTACTAATAGTAGGTCTGCAATCTCATATTTCAGTTCTTTCAACATCCTTGGATGTATACCATCCGTTCCAGGTGATTTGCTACTCTTCAGTTTATCAGCTGTAATACATCCTCCCATTTTATTGATATTTCTTTCTGTTCTTCTACTACATCACCTTTATATACTATTTCAGGTATGGGTAGTTTCCCTACATCTTATTCAGTAAAGACCAAAACAAAGAATTCATTCAGTCTCTACTCTGTGGCCTTCTCCTCCCTTAGCCCCCTTTTATCCTTTTATCATCCAATGGTCCAACTTACTCTCTCTCATGTTTTTTGCTATGAATGTACTTAAAGAAGTTTTTATTATGTGTTTTTGTTCCACGGCAAGCTTCTTTTCAAATTCTCTTTGCCTGACTTATCAATCTCTTGCATCTAACTTGCCAATGCTTATGTTGTTTCCAGTTTTCTTCATTAGGCTCCTTTTTCCATGTCCTGAAGGATGCTTTTTAGGCAAGAACAGCCTCTCTGACCTCACCTTTAAACCATGCTGGCGGAGAATCAGCTGTGAGAGAGCCCGGAGCTGTGTGCCAGTGTATTTCCACCTGATAGGCTGCTACAGACTCCTCCCATCTGCCCCGGCGGTTCCCGGCAGCATATTTCTACACCGGCTGCCTTGGGAGAGTGAGAATCAGCTGTGAGAGAGCCCGGAGCTGTGTGCCAGTGTATTTCCACCTGATAGGCTGCTACAGACTCCTCCCATCTGCCCCGGCGGTTTCCGGCAGCATATTTCTACACGGCTGCCTTGGGAGAGTGAGAATCAGCTGTGAGAGAGCCCGGAGCTGTGTGCCAGTGTATTTCCACCTGATAGGCTGCTACAGACTCCTCCCATCTGCCCCGGCGGTTCCCGGCAGCATATTTTTACACCGGCTGCTTCGCGGCCGCGGTCGCGTGCCCGAAGGGGGCGTGACCAAAGGGGGACGCCCCTTTGGTGCCCCTTCGGTGCCAATTCGGGGCCTTCGGGCCTTTGAATTGTTTTCTTGTCGCAGGTATGCCGCGAGGTCACGCGAAAAGAAAGAGTAAGAAGCTTCAGGGAGGTCAGCCTGCCAAACAATCTGCTGCAGTTACTTCTACCCCTTTAGCTATCGTTGGGCCTATGGATCAACATGTAGTAATTCTTCCTCAATCTACTTCTGTTCCCCAACACTCTTCGTCGCCTGGTTCCGGCATTACCCTGAGTTCCATCGAAAGGACTCCTCCACCCAACCCAGGTTCTACTCAAGCGTCTGTGAAGTCTTTGTCTTCAACTGGAGCATCTTCTTCCTCGGGGGAGGAAGACGAGTTTCCTGTTTCTTTTTCTGTATCTTCACCAGAGGTACTTTCTTTAGTCCCTATCTCTACGGTTACCGGCATTGAGGTTCCTAGTTTTCCTCAAATTGAAAATCCTGAAACTGTTACTTTAGCAGACATTTGGAAACAGGTTACTGCTACTAATGTAATGATATCTCAATTTATGAATCAAACTGCTGCTTTTTCCCAGCAGGTTTCCAGTAAATTTCAAAAATAGAGACCTCTGTTAATCAGCTGTTTCAGCGTGCTGATCAGCTTGATTCGCAGGTGGCCTCTCTGCAGGCTGCAAATGTGTTATCTTCTAAGGAAACAGTGTTGTTTTATCAGCAACTTGAAGTTTTAGATAATGCTTCTTGAGCAAAAAATTTGCGGATTTTGAATTTTCCTAAGACTCATTTACTAACATCTGTTTATTTATTTAGACAATATTGCAAAGAAGTTTTGACGCTCCCTAATGCCGACACTGTAATGTTTGATAGGTTGTTTTACTTGTCTGTTTCAGCGACTTCCGGAGAATCCGCAGTGGCGCGGCAAGAGGAGGGTGCCTCTATGGATCTTACTAATTTTTTGGAACATTCTCAGACTCCCATCTCTACTCGCGCCACTTTGCTAGTTTCTTTGGTCTATTTCTCAGATAAATCTTCTATTTTGAAAGCCTTTTTTCCTAAAAAAGATTGTCTTTTTTATGGTCAGAAGATATCTATTTTCCCGGATGTCTCTAAACAAACGCAGTGCCGTAGAAAAAAACCTTTCTTCAGTTAAAAACCTCAAGTTTGGCTGCTGGTGGTACTTTTCTCTTACGGTTTCCATGTAAGTGCCTGGTGACAATACAAGGTTCTAATTATGTTTATTTTGATCCTTCTTTGCTGGAATCATTTTTGGTCTCTTTACAGGCTTGAGTATCATAGATTTTTCATTTTTTTTTGTTCTTTGGAACATGTAAGGCTGGGTGCAGTAGCCTTATAGTTTATACTCCAGTATCTTTCTCTTAGTTGGTTCTTCTTGATGTGGTTGGTTAAGTGGTATGTTAATATAAATAATAATATTTCTCTTTTCTTTTTTAGACCTAAGAGTCTTTGTGGTGTTTAATGTTCATATCACTTGTTTTACTTTTTCTGTATTTCATTGGATGTAAAATTTGAAACTCATAAATAAAAAAAAAAAATAAAAATAAAAAAAATAAACCATGCTGGCAGTTTTTTGGCCTTCCTTCCACTTTTCTTAAAGCGTCAAATACATCTGGTCTGGGCTTCCAAGATAGTACTTTTAAACTACACCTATGCTGCTCCTTTTAGTTTTTTCTTAGCTTATCACAGTCTCCCTTTTGAAAGTTAAAAGGTAGTACTATGGATTTCCTTGCTATCTTTCCTCCATTTATTAAATAAACACGATCATGCTATGATCATTATTGTCAAGTGGCCCTAACACCCTTATCTCTTGCACCAGATCTTGTGTTCTACTAAGGACTGGGTCCAAAATGGCTTCCCCTCTTATCGGTCTATAAACCAGCTGCTCCAAGAAGCAGTCATTTCCCTAGATATATCCTTGTCCTCAGCTGTTGTGTTGCCTGTCTTGACTAGATTGTAAGTTCTGATGATCAGGGACCGCCTTTTGCATGTGTCTGTACAGTGCTGTGTATGCCTTGTAGTGCTGTACAAATGATAAGTAGTAGTATGCAGTAGATAAAGTAATGTGAAAGCTATGTTAGTCCACTTTAATGGTGGTTAAATAGAAAGACAATAAAGGAAAAATCAGTATCTCCTGGTCTGACCTGAAAAAGAAGGTTTTAACCTTTGAAAGCTAGTCCAAAATGTATTAAGTTAATTCAATAACATTGTATCGCCTTATTTTTCTTTTTTTGTCTCTACATTTAATCATTCCCACCTGGTTCAGACCCAACAGGTACCTGCTACTCTTTCAAATAATTTGGTGCCAGTTCCTGAATTACTTTGAAGTCAGAATTAATATCTTAAATTCCACCTTATATTTGAAATCCAACCAATTCAAAACTTTCAATGTAGTAGATACTGTATATGACCATTTTTCCTAAGTTCCTAAGTATTTTGTATCGGCTGCAAGCAGCACAGGCTCTATTGTAGCAACTAATAATAAACTGAATTATAGCAATCCACCCTTAATAAATATTATAGCTTGCATAATCCACAGCAAGATCCCTAGGTGAAAGATGAGAGAATCTGTTGCATCATTTGCATCAATTGCAAGAAAATAGAAGGACCGTTCATAACAAAACATGACATCTTCACACCATCAACCCACCTCAGCCTGAATAACACCCAAATAAAAGTGCAGCACCAAATCAAATCCTTGGGCATCATATTGGACCATTCTCTCTCTCTCAAGCCGCAATAGACAATGCTATCATGATCATCTACTACAAAGCAAAAACCCACCAGCACCTGCACCCCCTCTTAGATCCACAGAACTTTTGCACCACTCTGCAAGTCATGATTCTCCCTCATCTTGATTATTGCAACTCAGTCTATCAGGGCTTACCTCGCTCCTTGTGCTCCACACAGCCCTCCATACAACAGCATGAATTATACAAAGTGTCAGCAAATTTGAGCACATCACCCCTATCCTAAAACAGCTCCACTGACGCCTCCTAGAGAGCTGCATCAACTACAAGTCCCTCCTCCTCACGCACAAAGCCATCCATCATCAGGAAAAATCCCACCTTGGTACACTCCTCCATGAATTCACACTTAAGAGAACAACTAGACAATTCATAAACAACATGCTAATTATCCCACATGCTAGATCAAAGTACAACAACCAAGCCTGCACATGATCCATTGAACTCTATGCCCCATCCAATTTAATATACCCTTTTTCTAATGTTCTCTGTATAAGCTTTGTTTAGTTTAAACCACCTAGACTATTAGATTGGTGGTATATAAAACTAGTTAAATAAATAAATAAAGCTTAGGTTTGATCTCCTCTAGTACTGATTGGTTTGTTCTTCGGGAAGTCCATGATACACCCAGTATTCATTGCCAACACCATAATTCAAAGGCATCAATTTTCTTCCTGTCTATCTTTTTCACTGTCCAAATTTCACATCCATATGACGTTATTAAAAATACCATGGCCTGGATGAGTTGAATCTTTGTATGGAGAGAGACATCTCTGCTCTTGAGAATCTTGTCTAGGTCCTTCATAGACATTCTACCAAGAGCAATACGTTGTCAGATTTCTTGACTGCTAGTCCTTTCTTTATTGATTGTTCATTCAAGTAAGTTAAAGTTGTCAACTATTTCAATTTCTTCTCCACCAGTGATGGAACTTAAGTGGTATATAAGCCCAGCTAAATAAAATAAATAAATAACCGACAATAGGGGTTATTTTAGAAATCATTTGTGCTTTAGATCTTTAGCTGTCCAAATATGGGCATAGAGATGTCCAAAGCACAGAGATGCCTCCAGAGCCATTTCAGATGCCGGGTCTATGGACATCCCAAGTCTGAACAGGAGATTGGTGGAGTCATGGCTGGGGCATTCCCAGGAACCTGGACGTCTCCACCTGTTCTCAGAAATGCCTGGAGTCTTAAGAACATAAGATATGCCATACTGGGTCAGACCAAGGTCCATCAAGCCCAGTATCCTGTTTCCAACAGTGGCCAATCTAGGTCATACGTACCTAGCAGTATCCCCAAGAGACACAGGTTCCACAATGCTTGTATTGGGTCAAGCATTGATATCCTGGGTCCCTTTTTAATAATGGTTTATGGACCTTTCCTCCAGGAACTTGTCCAAACCTTTTTTAAACCCAGTTACACTAACAGCCTTTACTACATCTTCCAGAAACAAATTCTAGAGTTTGATTACACGTTGAGGGAAAAAATATTTTTTCTTATTTGTCAAATAGTTTACCCTGTAGCTTCATGACAAGTACCCTAGTCTTTCTATATTCTGATAGCGTAAACAATCGATCTACGTTTACCCGTTCCACTCCATTCATTAATTTATAGACCTCTATCATATCTCCCCTCAGCTATCTCTTTCCAGGTTGAAGAGCCCTAACCTTTGTAGCCTCTCTTCATAGGAGTAGCCTTCCATCCCCTTTACCATTTTGGTGGCTCTTCTCTGTACCTTTTCTAATAATGCTATATCCTTTCTTAGATACGGCGACCAGAATTGCACACAATATTCAAGGTGTGGTCATACCATGGAACGATACAGAGGCATTATAATATCCTTTGTTTTATTTTCCATTCCTTTCCTTATGATACCTAGCATTCTATTTGCTTTCTTGGCTGCCACTGCACACTGGGCGGAGGGTTTTAACATGTTATCCACGATGACTCCTAAATCTTTTTCCTGAGTGGTGGTTCCCAATGTGGAACCTTGCATTGTGTAACCATAGTGTGGGTTGTTCTTTCCTAGGTGCATAACTTTGCACTTGTCCACATTAAATTTCATCTGCCATTGGATGCCCAGTCTTCCAGTTTATCCAGATCCTCCTGCAGTTTTCCACAATCCTCTTGGGTTTTAACAACTTTAAACAGTTTTGTGTCATCTGCAAATTTGATAACCTCACTTTTCCAGGTCATTTATGAGTATGTCAAAAAGTAGCGGACCCAGTACAGATCCCTGGGGTACTCCATTATTAACCTTTTTCCATTGGGAAAATTGGCCATTTAGCCCTACCCTCTGCTTTCTATCTTTTAACCAGTTCCCGATCCACAATAGTACACTGCCTCCTATCCCATGACTTTTTAGTTTTGTCAAAAGTCTCTGATGAGGGACCTTGTCAAAGGCTTTCTGAAAGTCCAGATACACTATATCACCGACTCACCTTTTTCTACCTGTTTATTCACACCTTCAAAAAAACATATCAGATTAGTCAGACAAGATCTGCCTTGTCTAAAGCCATGTTGGCTGTCTCCCATTAGGCCATGACTATCTACATGCTGTGTAATTTTGTTCTTTATGATGGTTTCTACCATTTTCCCCGGTACTGACGTCAGGCTCACCAGTCTGTAGTTTCCCGGATCACCCCTGGAACCCTTTTTAAAAATTGGCGTTACATTGGCGATCCTCCAATCTTCAGGTATTATAGATGATTTTAATGAAAGTTCACAGATTACTTATAGCAGGTCTGCAATCTCATATTTCAGTTCTTTCAACACTCTTGGATGTATACCATCCGGTCCAGGTGATTTTCTAGTATTCAGTTTATCAAATAGTTGTAATACATCTTCCCGTTGTAGCGATATTTCTCTCAATTCCTCTGCACTATCACCTTTAATTACCACTTCAGTCTTGGGTAACATCTCTACATCTTCCTCAGTAAAGACCGAAGCAAAGAATTCATTCAGTCTCTCCGCTATAGCCTTGTCTCCTCTTACTGCCCTTTTTACCCCTGTATTATCTAATGGTCCAACTGACCCTCTCACAGGCCTTTTGCTACGAATGTACTTGAAAAAGTCTTTATTTTGTGTTTTTGCTTCCGAAACAAGTTCCTTCTCAAATTCTTGCTTTGCTTGCCTTATCAATGCTTTGCATTTAACTTGCCAGTGCTTGTGCTGTTTCCCGTTTTGGCTCTTTTTTCCATTTCCTGAAAGATGCTTTTTTGGCAGCAACAGCCTCTCTGACCTCACCTTTAAACCATGCTGGCAGTTTTTTGGACTTTCTTCCACTTTTCTTAATGCGTGGAATACAGCTGGTCTGGGCTTCCAGGATAGTATTTTTAAACAACACCCAAGCTTGATGTAAGTCTTTAACCTTTGCAACCGCTCCTTTTAGTTTTTTCTTAACTATATTCCTCATTTTATCTTAGTCTCCCTTTCAAAAGTTAAAAGGTAGTACTGTGGATTTCTTTACTATCCCTCCTCCAATATTTAAATATAATATGATAATGCTATGATCACTATTGCCAAGTGGTCCCAACACCCTTATTTTTTGCACCAGATCTGGGGTTCCACTAAGGACTAGGTTCAGTATAGCTTCCCCTCTGGTCGGTTCATGAACCAGCTGCTCCAAGAAGCAGTCATTTATTTCATCTAGAAACTTTATCTCCCTAGCATGTCCTGCTGTGACACTGACCCAGTTTAAACCTGTTCCAGGAATGAACATGCTGTAAAGTGCTTCTTTTGCCAAAAAACATCCAGAGGTATAGAGAAGAAAGCACTCTATCACCACCCCTACTACTCAGCACAATGTCAACAATAGCAGCAGTAGGAGTTTAACCTCTGCTTCCCCATGTGTAGCCCACTATTTTAGCCATTAGGCTATATCTAGATGTTTAGGGATGGAAATGCTCTTCTGCGGATGTATATTGAAACACCCCTACAGACGTCCATATCGGGCACATCCACGTTTGTGAAATCATGTCAGAACCTGGACATGACTGCTTTCTTTTCAGCCGTTCTGACAGACGTCCCAGATAACTTGGACATCCCTTCTAAAATTCCCTTCAGTACCTCCAACTTAGTTTTATTTAATTTCAGCCTATGGTTTTGAAGCCATTCAACTATCTTTTCAGGAGGATTAAAACTTCCCACCCCGTTGCACATTAAGTTGCTAACAAGATTTTTACTGTGCTGGCATTTTCAGCATGCAGCCAAGACAATGATGGATTGATGTATATTTGCAAGATTTTCTTTTAGATATAGATTAGTTTGATGCAGTATTCAAATGCTCATTGCATTTCATAGGAAATCTATAAAAGATTTTTTCATTCTGTATACATGGAGCAAATGCACACAATACAATTTCACAGTCTCTAATATCAAATCTGCCTGCAGATCTGAAACTTTTAAACTATTCACATGAACTGACTCACAGTAAATCTCAGGCACTCATAGATTTCCTACAGTTAGATTCATTGTAATCAAAAGTCTTACTTAAACCAGAAAAATATACAGTCTCTTGTTTGCAATTATCATAACAGAGTAAATCAAAAAATAACCATGTACTTTCTTAGTCAGGATTACAACAGATAAAATTCACTGGGCCATTCTGACTTTTATTCTGTCAGTATGAATCACCAAGTCTGTATTTTCTCTGGAAGAAAATCAATGCAACATTGTAGTTCTGCAGGATCCTTAAATGTTTTGGCCTTAATTTTCAACATGACTGTCATTCTCACTGGCTAGAACAAACCAAATCTTGCTTTCATATTTTTTAGCTGATCTTGAATTTCCAGAAACTTCTTCCTTATTTAGATCGCTAGCAATCAAAAAGTTCCTTCCTTCCTACAGTAGAGGAGCTATACTTTGAGTTCTTTCAGGTTTTCCAATAGTTAAAGGTATATCGAGATACAAATCACCATTGGTCTTGGGTATTTGTTATTGCTGGTGCTCTGGGAAGGGGTCATTTAGTAGCAGTTAGAGTGTGCTATCTGCTGCAAACCTATAGGAATGACATGCTGCCCCATGTGCTCTGTCTCAAAACCCTTCATATACTGAATTCCTAGTCACTGACAGAAATATCTACGTTTCATTCTTCATCTTTCATTCCCTCTGGAATCCCCTAAATGTTCAGATTCCTGTGCATCATCTTCAAAGTCCCTTTCCACTACATCTGTGATTTTGACTTTATCCTACAAAATTGACATGTCATTTTGACAAGAAAGTCCCACTCTCCAATCCATCCACTTTCTTTTGAAATAAAGAGAATGGAGGTGCAAGGGAAATCATATTCATGTTGGGTCATGTTTGCCAAAGCGCAGTAATGGTTAGTGTGCGTTATACTGCAGCATATACTATTAGCACAGGCCTATGGTAAATGCTACTGTATGCTGTACCAACAGCATGCTAAAAGCCAACACTAAACTGCTTAGTGTGTGGCAAGGTAGGTACTGGGTGGGGTATAGGTAGAGAGTGGGCATGTCATCCAGTGACAGCTTGCAGGTGGAATTTGCACTATGCACTAGCTGTCACAGTTGCTGATAACATGGCTGCATCTAATGCCACCTCAAGAGTGACGTTAGGTCCAACCATGATACCAGCAGTCAGGTAGCACAACTGCTGCCCTAAATAAAAACAACAGCAGTGCTGCTATGATGTCTAACCCCCCTGAGCACTGATCCTTCTACAAGATACAAGCCCCCCATTGTCCTCCAGTGACTCCCGCTGGCTCTGACCTCCCACCAGCACCCCCTTGCAGTATAACCGATACTGGGACCAGTCCTGGTTAATATATTTGTGAGTGATATTGTGGAAGGACAGAATGGAAAAGTTTGCCTTTTGCAGATGACATGAAAATTTGCAACAGAGTGGACACTTCTGAGGGAGTGGATAACATGAGGAAAAGATTTAAAAATACTGGAAGAATGGCCTAAAGCTTGGCAGTTAAGATTTAATGTGAAGAAGTGCAGAGTAAAGCACTTGAGATGTAAAAATCCAAGGGAATTGTATGCAATAGGGGGTGAGAGGCTGGTGTGCTGAACATGTAGCTAGTCATGGTTTAATGGGAGAATGTCAACATGAATTTAGCCAAGGTAAGTCTTGTCTTACTAATCTGTTATATTTTTTGAAGGTGTGAATAAACAGGTAGACAAAGGTGAGCCAGTTGATATAGTATATCTGGATTTTCAGAAAGCCTTTGACAAACATAGTAACATAGAGGCTGATTCAGTACTGGCCTTCCAGCCCCTGTATGGCCAATCAGAATCGGGGTGTACAGAGGTAGAACTGATTCTGATCCCATGGGGGCTAGACGTGCCCACGGGATCAGAATTGGGTCTACAGCCTGGACGTGCAGGCTGGGCCCTGATTCTGATTGGCCACATGCCCAGTCATATACCTGGCTAACTCAGCCTTGCTCCATAATGGGACCACAGTGCCATGGTGTCTCATCACGATGCCACCATGGCTCCATTATGGAGCGCAATTTCTGGCCGCCGACCCAAAATGCCGTTTCCCCTTTCCCGACCCGGTCTCCCATGGTGAGAGCCAGGCTAGGGGAAACCCCCTTCGCTCCTCACCTTTCTGTCCCCGCTATCCCCCAATGCCCAGGGGGACTTATTCCACCTCAGGATAAGTCCCCCGTCTACCCAGCTGATCCTGGACGTACAGGGCCGACCTTTGAATCAGCCCTGTACATCCAGTATCACACCCCACCCTCGCCTCATCTCCAGACTGCTCCCTCCCACCCCCATCTACTGCTCCCCATACAGCACAGCTGTACGTACGGAAAGCCTTTGCACCGGGGTGGCATGAGGACAAATAGCGAGGATGTGCGTCCCAATGGGACCTACATCCCTACTATTCATGGCACAGAATGACCCCCATAGAATATGACGGCAGATAAAGATCAGCATGGTCCATCTAGTCTGTCCAACAAGGTGGCAAGAGTAGGTGCACCTGTCGCTTCATGCAGGTCACCCCTCCCTATGCCTTTGTTTAGGGGTGTATCCACCACTCCATGCAGATCACCCATATTTGTTGAGCTATAAGAGATAATTCAGTTTTTTAAATCTTATCCTGTTGCTATACAGGGATCCACTGTGTCTGTCACATGCCATTTTGAATTCTGTCACTATATTTGCCCCCACCACTTCCATTGGCAGGGCATTCCAAGCATCCACCACCCTTTTAGCGAAAAAGTATTTCCTGACATTGCCTTTCAATTTACCCTCCTTGCAGTTTCATGTTAAACTCTTTAATTTTACAGCTTCCCCATCTTTGAAAAAGGTTGGTTTGTTCATTAGTACTCTAAGTATTTAAAGGTCTGTATCATATCTCCCCTGTTCCTCCTCTCCTCTAGAGTATACATATTTAGGTCTTCAAATCTTTTCTCATACGTCTTCTGGTACAGGCTCCAAATCATTTTTGTCCCCTTCCTCTGAACTGTTTCAAGTCTTTTTATATCCTTTGCAAGATATGGTCTCCAAAACTGGACAGAATATTATAAGTGAGGCCTCATCAACGACTTGTACAGTGGCATTAGTAACTCTTCCTTTCGGCTGGTAATTCCTTTCTGTATGCAACCAGGCATCCTTGGCAAAATTAAAAAGTCATGGGATAGGAGGCAGTGTAGTATTGCAGATCAGGAAATGGTTATAAGATACAAAGTAGAGAGTAGGGCTAAGTGGCCAATTTTCTGAATGGAGAAAGGTGAATGTGAATAGTGGAGTACCCCAGGGATCTGTGTTGGACCTGTTGTTTTTTAACACATTCATAAATAACTGGATATGGGAATAATGGCCGAGGTTATAAAATTTGTAGATGACCCAAAATTACTCAAAATTGTTAAAACACAAAAGGATTGTGAAAATTTGTAAGAAGACCCTGATAAATTGGAAGACTGGATGTCCAAATGACAGATGAAATTTAATGTGAACAAGTGCAAAGTTGTGCACCTAGGAAAGAATAACCCAAACTATGGTTACATGATGCACCTCCCAGGAAAAGGATTTAGGCATCATTGAGATAGTACATTGCAACCCTCCACCCAATGTGTGAAGGTAGCCAAGGAAGAAAATAGAATGCTAGGAATCATAAAGAAAGAAATGGAGAATAAAGCCAAGGAAATTATAATGTCTCTGTATCGTTCCATGGTGGGACTATACCTAGAATATTGTGTGCAATTCTGGTTATCTTACCTTCTACCTTCCCAAGCATTATGTCTTTTTCCAAGTGATCGCTCTCTTCACATGATGTGTCCAAAGTATGAAAGTCAAAGTCTTGTCCTCTGAGCTTCTAAGGAAAGCTTAGGTTTGATCTCCTCAAGTACGAACTGGTTTATTCTTTGGGAAGTTCATGGTATACACAGTATTTGTTGCAGACACCATAATTCAAAGGCATCAATTTTCTTCCTGTCTTTTTCACTATCCAACTTTCACATCCATATGATGTTATTGAAAATGCCATGGCTTGAACAAGTCGAATCTTTTTATGGAGAGAGACATCTCTGTTCTTGAGAATCCTGTCTAAGTCTTTAATTATTTATTTGTTGGCATAGTTATAACTTTACCTTTCTGCCTTCATGCCCTTCAGAGCCAAGTATGCCTGCTGTCCCCTTTTCTCCTTTCATGCCTGGTAGGCCTGCAATACCAGCATGGCAGTGGCTGCAGACATTCTGAAATGCACACAATATTGATTAAAAGCTTTAGAGGTTACAATGGAAAATATGCATTCAAGATAAAGCCCAACTTGAGTGGCACCAATGGAAAGTAGTGCCTCTTCTATCAAAAACTGCACATTGCATTCATTTTTATTTATTCTGTTTATACAGATGTGGACAATTTGGCATATCCATTTGCCCAGTTAACCCTAAAATCTTCACTTTTTTCTGGTTACCAACTTTTCTTGCTATTGCTACTGCCTTTTGGACAAAAGAGGTCTCTTAGTTGTTAGCTTGTAAACTTGACAACCCTCAGGAGATTACATTATATCATATCTGCAATTAGCTTGGAATATAGTCACACTATAGTGCTGCCCACACAAGTAACCTGCCATTTCCTCCCTATTATAGTTGAGAGATATATGGTCTGTATTGGACAGTTTCATTCGGTCATGCATATTACATCAAAATGGTTGACTATTACCCATTGCCATTTGTTTTGAATTGATTTTTCTCCTCCTTTCTAGAGGTCATGATTTTGATGTCGTTTGTAACTGTCAAATAGTAATATCAGTAAAAGCTGAATATTTCATATTAGAGATGTGCATTAATTTCAGGTGAATGCTAAATGCAATGACTAAGGTCATTTGCAGTTGCATACCTTTAAATTAATTGAATGGATGAAGGGCTGGCTTGCGCCCACATCCTCATACATTTTCAGTGGCAAAATATGCCCATTTAGAGATGGATAGCAGATAAACTGGAGCCATTGTGAGAGTAGAAGAGGGCAGAAGCACAACATATTTCACCTATCATATTGAAATCTTTTTGAAAAGCAGCCACACAAGCTTATCCCTACCATCCTACCTCCAAATTCCATGACTGATGATATCATCAGTACCAGACTAGAAAAGCGAAGCAAAATGTTAATGAGCATCATTTTGTCTTGCTTCAGGGAGGACAAAGAGAAAGGTGCTAGGGAGAAAAATGTTTGCTGAAATGTAAAACTGGAACAAAAATGGTAAAATCCTCTTAAGTGAACAAAGCCCTGTAAGCGAGAGAGAGAGAGAAGAGGGGGAGAGGCTATAGCACTACTGTTTTTCTCTTAATCTCACAGGAAAATAAGAGTTTTTCAAAAACCTCTACGGCTGTATCTGTCTTCATGTTAGACAGACACATACTAAGGAGTAAGTAGTGAGCAAGAGTGAACTGAAGAGTGAGGGTGTGAGAAAACCCCCCACATAAGGCAAGGCAAAGAGGCACAGAGTAGTTTGCTGCTCCATCAGAAAGTGTGACTCTAAGACTATATCAGTCACATATGAGCAGTGAGCAGAGTGAGGAAGTGAGAGAAAACCCCCCACAGTGAAGTCTCATGTTCCTCTAGCATCAAAGAAAACAGTTTGAAAACTCTTAGACTCTGTCAGTCCAGACAGCCTGTTAACGCACATTCAAACTAAAGGGAAAAGGAGCACAAAGAATACAGGGAGGGTAGATTTACTGCCTTCCTCTGTTTTCTATTACTAATTTATTTATTTAAATTCTCTTTTATACTGTGCTATTCTGCATCAGTGCAGTTTACATTGAACAAACTGAAATTGCATTGAACAGGGCATTATAACTTGGAGATAACTATTTTACAGGGAACAAGGGCTATGGATGGTTAAGTGGCTTGCCCAAGACCACAAGGAGCACCTGTAGGACTAGAAACCCCAGTCCTTCCAGCCCAAGGTTGCTGTCCTCTAGTGGGATTTGAACCCCTGACTTTCTGGCCTGAAGTACCTTGCACCAACCACTAGGCCAATCCTCCACTCCACTCCTAATTTATCACCCCTTTTGGGTGTTAGGACTGAACAAATATGATTCAGGTCATAGAGGTCCTGCAGCGCTTCAAGGATGCCATGGAGGAACTGAGCTCAAGAAGGGCCATCTGATGGTTTTTGTCCTGGTAATGAATATCCTGGAAGTAAAGTTAGAGGGCTTTTGGCTGCAAGAGGTGCTAACATCAGAGGTGTTTGTACTGATGGACTCATTTGTGTGTGCAACTGGAAAATAGGTTGAAAGCCTTCACCAAGGAGGATGCTTTTGATATCTGTTTTGTTAACCACTGTGTCATTTAAGAAGTGGTAGTATATAAAAAACAGCAACGAATGAACAAACATAAATGGCTATGGCAAAAAATATATCAATCGCTGTAAGAATGTGGCATACCCATATGAATAACACAGCTTGACTTGCTTAGCTAAATATTCTTAAGATGGGCAGAGGTAGACAACTCTTCCCATTCTCTTGAAAGATTCTGTTCAAACACTGGGAGTGATTCTCAGCACCACTTTCTCTTTTCCTAAATATATTTCAAAGATGATTAGCAGTTTCATTCATAGGATCTAGCAGTCTAAAACTAATCAGAGAAAACATTTTTTCATTCAACATGTAATCAAACTCTGGAATTTGTTGCCAGAAGATGTAATAAAAACTGTTAGTATAGCTGGGTTTCAAAGAGGTTTGGACAAGTTCCTGGAAGAAAAGTCCATAAACCATTATTAAAGTGGATTGGGGAAATCTACTACTACTATTATTAATCATTTATATAGTGCTACAAGGCATATGCAGCACTGTACAAGAACATATAGAAGATGGACCCTGTTCATTAGAGATTACAATCTAATCAAAACAGACAGTACAATATAAGAGAAACAAGGGATTCAAATAGGGAAAGAAGACACAAGGAGAACAAGGGAAGGAAGATCCAAAAGCAGCTTAAAAGATGTGACCTTTTAGCATAGATATGAAAAGGCGGAGAGATGAGACTTGACGTATAGATTCAGGAAGTTTGTTCCAGACATAAGGAGCAGCAAGGTGAAAAGATCGAAGTCTGGAATTAGCAGAGGAGTTCAGTTTTCTCCATTTGCACCTGTTTCTACATGTCCTCATAACTGTTATTCCTCCCTCCGACCCTTCTACCCACCCACCCCATGGCATTCAGTCTCTTATAGCCATCTTATGCTCATTACCACAATTTTTCACAGATGCACCTAATCCCCTGTGATCTCTTTTTCATCTGTCCTTATTTCTTCTGATTTCTGTTCTCCTCTCCATCTCTCTCTTATATGGCTCTTCATTACTTTCTCTTCCTACTTCTTATACTTCCTAATTGTCTTGCCTCTTACCAACACCTTCAAGCTCCCCCCTTTACTATTCTCACTTCCCCCACAATCTTGTCCTCTACCCTATCATCAGCTCTTGAGCTTTACCACTTTTGCCCTCTCATTCAACCATCTCCTCTCTCTCTAAAACAACCTCACCCTTGTTACTGCCATGCTGTCTCCTCTCTGCCCTGCACTGTTCTACTCCTTGTTCTTCTTTCTTCCGGAAATATCAACCCCAATTTTGCCCCTCTCCTCAGACTTTTGTCACACTCCCAGAACAGATCTTCACACAACAGGTCAAATCTTATTCATATCTCTCTCCTTTTCCCTTCCTCTCCCCTTTTCTCATATGCCTTGTGGAATGCACATTGCATCACAAATAAACGTGTCTTTACTCATGATCTCATGATAGCTCAAGAGCTGATGATGTCCTCCCTCCCCATCCCCGTTGTTTCCTCCCTCCATTACCTGGGTGTTACTCTGGATTCCTCCCTTTCCTTTCACCCTCACATTTCTTCCCTTGTCCGTAGTTGTCTCTTCCATCTCCGTCGTCTTCGCTTCCTCCGGCCTTTTCTTTCCACTCAATCCCTCACTACTCTAGTCCTTTCCCTGGTAACCTCTCGTTTGGATTACTGTAACTCCATCCTCGCTGGCCTTCCGTCCTATCAACTCCGTCGTCTTCAGCTCCTTCAAAACACTGCCGCCCGCCTACTCACCTTTTCCTCCCCTTCCGATCACATCACTCCTTGTCTTTCCTCTCTTCATTGGCTCCCCATCAAATTCAGGTTTATCTACAAGTATCTCATCATCACTCACAGAGTTCTCCACACCAATACTCCTCAGTACCTCTCTGATCTTATCTCTCATCAACCTGCTCCCCGTCTTCTCCGTTCATCCCATACCAACCGTCTTTTCCTTCCCTCTCCATCCCAGGCCCATCTTGAACTCACCCATCACTCTGCATTTTTCTTCTTAGCCCCCGCTCTCTGGAATTCCATCCCTCACACGCTCCACACTGAGCCCTCTTTCTCGCACTTCAAAGTTCTCAAGACTCATCTTTTCTCTCAGGCTTTTGACCTTCCAGTTTCTTCCTGACCATCATGCCAGATCCGATTGCCACGACTCACCCCCTCACTTCCCTCCCCTGTGTCTACTTGTCTAGTCATGTAACCTCTGTCCTTTTCTTTCTATCTATCTCTCCTTAGCTCTTTCCTGTCTTCAAATAGCGTTCTTTTCTCTCTTTCCTTTCCTGCAGCTGCTTTTCTTTTATTGTATACCGCTCTGATACTTCGGTTTTGGGCGGTATATCAAGCCTGTATATAAATATATAAAATAAATAAATCTCTTTATCTCTAGTGCTTTCCATCTTCTTGATCTGAGAAGTGGCTCCTCTCAGAAGACTCAATGTCAGTCATTGCTCTCTGTCATGGCAGCTATCAGTTTTCCTACACACCTCATCTCACTGGACATAGTGGTGGTGTTGGGCTTCTATTCTCTCTTTCCTGCCAATTTTAACCCCTTTTGCTACCTCAGTCTTACTCCTTTCCCTCCTTTGAAGTCCACTCCATTTGCCTTTTTACTCTACTACCTCTACGGTTAGTGGTTATTTATCGAGCTCCTGACAAGTCCACCTCTACGTTTCTCATTGACTGACTCATGACTTTCTTCTTTCTGGATTCATCTTCCACCTCTCTTATTCTTGGGGACTTTAATATCCATGTTGATAACCCCTCTGACCCTTATGCTTTAAAGCTGCTTTCCCTTACCTCCTCATTCGACATCCAGCCTTGCTCTACTGCCCCCATTCACCAGCATTGCCACTGCCTCGACCTTGTATATTTGTCTAATTGCTTACCCTCAAACCAGTGTACTTCAGTTCTCCCCTTATTAGACCATCACTTGCTAAGCTTCACTCTTCATCACTCTCCACCTCAACCTTGCCCTGTCCCCTCCAAACTCTTTAGAAATCTTCATGCTATTGACATTTTGGTTCTCTCCTCCACTGTCTCATCACCCCTTTCTTCCATTATGCCATCTGAGTCTGTTGATGAGGCAGTAGCTTCCTATAACATTGCACTCTCCTCTGCTCTGGATGCTCTTCCTCTGCCCATGCTATATCCTGTGAGGCATACTATAACCCAGCCCTGGCTGTCTTCCACTACCTGCTCTCTATGTTCCTGTGCCCATTCAGCTGAGTACGCTTGGCCTAAATAATGCACCCTTGCAAACTTTCTACACTTCAAATTCTGCAGAAGAAGTGAAAGAAATATTGATACAGCGGAAAGATGTATTACAACTATTTGATAAACTGAAGAGTATCAATTCATCTGGACTGGATGGTATAAATCCAAGGGTGTTGAAAGAACTGAAATATGAATTTGTTCACAGATTACTAATTGTAGGTTTGCAATCATTAAAATCATCTGTAATACCTGAAGATTGGAGGATGGTTCCAGGGGTGATACGGGAAACTACAGACAGTGAGCCTGATGTCAGTACTGGGAAAAATGGTAAAAACCATTATAAGGACAAAATTACTGGACATATAGAATGTTATGGCTTAATGGGAGAGAGCCAAAATGGCTTCAGCCAAGGAACGTCTTGTCTTATTAATCTGTTATGTTTTTTTGAAGGCGTGAATAAACAGGTAGACAAAGGTGAGTCAGTTGATATTGGATATCTGGATTTTCAGAAAGCCTTTGACAAGGTCCCTCATCAGAGACTTTTGGCAAAACTAAAAAGTCATGGGATAGGAGGCAGTGTAATATTGTGGATCAGGAACTGGTTAAAAGATAGAAAGCAGAGGGTAGGACTACATGGACAATTTTCCCAAGGTGAATAGTGAAGTACCCTAGGGATCTGCGGCAGGTCTGTTGCTTTTTAATATATTCATAACTGACCTGGAAATGGGAATAACGAGTGAGGTAATCAAATTTGCAGATGACACAAAATTATTCAAAGTTGTTAAAACCCATGAAGATTGTGAAAAATTGCAAGAGGACTTTGATAAATTGAAAGACTGGGCATCCAAATGGCAGATGAAATTGCATGTGGACAAGTGCAAAGTTAGGCATCTAGGAAAGAACAACCCAAACTATGGTTACACGATTCAAGGTTCCACATGAGGAACCACCACTCAGGAAAAAGATTTAGGTGTCATCATGGTTAACATGTTGAAACCCTCCGCCCAGTGTGCAGTGGTGGCCAAGAAAGCAAATAGAATGCTAGGAATCGTAAGGAGGGGAATTGAGAATCAAACAAAGGATATTATAATGCCTCTGTATCGTTCCATGGTGTGACTGCACCTTGAATATTGTGTGCAATTCTGGTCGCCATATCTTAAAAAGGATATAGCGTTATTAGAAAAGGTACAGAGAAGAGCCACCAAAATGGTAAAGGGGATAGAAGGATAAACCTATGAAGAGAGGCTAAAAAGGTTAGGGCTCTTCAACCTGGAAAAGAGATGGCTGAGGGGAGATGTGATAGAGGTCTATAAATTAATGAATGGAGTGGAACGGGTAAACGTAGATAGATGGTTTACGCTATCAAAATATGTAAAGACTAGGGGACATGCAATGAAACTACAGTGTACCCTATTTAAGATTAATAAGAGAAAATATTTTTTCACTCAACATATAATAAAACTCTGGAATTCATTACCGAAATGCTGTTAGTGTAGCCGGGTTTAAAATGGTTTGGACAAGTTCCTGGAGGAAAGGTCCATAAAACATTATTAAAGTGGACCCGGGAAATTCACTGCCTGCCCCTATACAAGCATTGTGGAACCTGTGCCTTTTGGGGACACTGCTAGGTACTTGTGACCTAGATTGACCTGGGCTTGATGGACCTTGGTCTGATCCAGTATGGGGCACATCTTATGTTCTTAAATTCATGCTTGTATCTTTCCAGTCAGCCATAGCACTCCCCAACAAGACTATTATGTTCATCTGACTCTCTTGCCTCTGACCCTCTCCATCTCTTTACAACTCTCTACTCTCTCATCAAGGTGCCTCCATCTCCGACCCCTCCTTCCCTTTCTGCCCAAACTCTGGCTATTTCCATGACAAAATCCACAAGATCACATTCCAACTGCTTCTCCTCCTCTCCCTCTTCACTCCTAACCCTCTCTTCCTTTTCTTTGATCTCTGGGGAGGAAACCACACAGCTTCTTTCCTCCTCAAAATTCACTACCTGTCCTCTGATGCTATTCCCACCCATCACCTAAGCTCCATCTCCTCCACTGTTCTCCCTTCCATGTTTCATATTCTCAAGCTATCGCTCTCCACTGCAGCTATCCATGTAACCTTCATGCATGCTGCGGTCACATCTCTCCTCAAGAAACCCTTAGATCCTACCTGACCTTCTAACTATTGACCCACCTCCCTCCTCCCCTTCATTTCTAAACTACTTGAATATGTGGTTCACTGCCACTGCCTTGACTTTCTCTCTTCTCCTTTACGTTCTACTGAAATGACTCTTGCCAAAGACTTCAGCATTTTGTTCCTGGCAAAATCCAAGGGTCTTTACTCGATCCTCATCCTTCTTGACCTTTCTGCTACTTTTGACACTCTTGACCACAACCTTCTCGATACCATCTCCTCACTTGTTTTTAATGGCTCTGTGCTATCCTGGTTCTCTTCTTATCTCTCCCATCGCTCTTTCAGTATTTGTTCTAGTGGATCCTCCTCTACTGCTATTCCACTCTCAGTTGGTGTACCCCAAGGATCTGCTGTGGGTCCACTCCTTTACTCTCTCTATACCCAGTCCCTTGGTGCACTCATCTCTTCCCATGGCATTCAGTACCATCTTTACACTGATGACTCCCAGTTCTACATCTCTACCTCTGAAATCTCTCCAGCAATCCAGGCCAGGATCTCTGCCTGCCTTTCTGACATTGCTGCTTGGATGTCTCATCGCCGCATGAAATTGAACATGGCCAAAACGGAGCTTCTTATTTTTCCCATAAACCCTCCTCTCCCCTTCCTCCTTTCTCAGTCTCTGTGGATAACTTCTCCTCCCTGTCTCCTCAGCTCACAAGCTTGAGGTTGTCTTTGACTTCTCTCTCCCCTTCTCCATATACATCCAACTGATAGCTAAAACCTGCCACTTCTTTCTCTATAATATCAACAAAATTCACTCATTCCTTTTTGAACACACTACTGCCTGCTGACCCCCTTAACCCTGATTTTCATTTCTGCAGAGATAGAAGTAATAATCTGGGTTATGATGGATTTGCTAGCAGCCACCAAAATGAAGAGGGTCCAGCGATTTTTGATGCTACCCACTTAGCCCCTGTGCCTTAAAGATAGATGAGGAAACATCAGGTTTTAGCTATCTTTTGGATATGTGTGCAGAAGGAGAGGGAGGAGTCAAAAATGACCCCTGCGATTAGCAGCATGGAATCTTTCTACCTTTTGGGAACCTGACAGGTACTTTTAACCTGGATTGGTCACTAGTGTTGATGGACCTTTTGTCTGACCCTGCATGGAATATCTTATGTTCTTATATATCAATAACAGTGCTATGAATATTTTGTTGCTTGCTTTGGTTCATACCAAACCTGATTATTGCAATTCCCTTTTGGCTGGTTCCATAAATTATACACTTAAAAGGATGCAGCATATTCAAAATATAGCTATAAAATTACTTTGCTTTGCTAAATCAAGAAAGCATGTCACACCACATCTGATAGAACAAAAATGGCTACCTGTTGCTAGCAGAATAAAATATAAAATTTTGCCATAAACAAAATCTATTATTTAAAGTTTTAACATGTGTTAATGGGCATAATGGAACTTAAGGCTTCATTAATTGACATTAGCCTTCAGTAAAAGAGTCCCTATATCTTCATTCGCAGATAATTCCTCATTGTCCCAGCTGACTATTTAAGTCTTCAAATCAAAACTTGTTGATGATTTCACCATCCTCTTGATTTAGATTGGAACTAAGCATGCTGTTTTAGTTTTCCTGCTCCTACTTTATGGAAAAGTCTCCGGCTGATTCTTCACTTAGAAAGCTTGACAAAAAAATGTAAAAAAAGAATTGCTGAATGGCTTTTCAAAAAAAATTGTTTTCTTTGAGTGAGCTGGCTGGGACTACTAGCTAACTTTCTAATCCTCCTATATCTCTTTATCAGTTTTTGTATGTTGGTTAATATTGTTCTATACTTCTCATCCTTGTTGTTTCTTGTGCTTTATTTTTATTTACTGCAAAATTACTCTGTAAATCTCTCTGACAGTCTCTGACTAAAGAGTGATATATCAAATAAAAACAAACAAATAAAATAATTTCTTCATTTATCCTTGCACGCTATTAAATGTGCTATGACTGATATTCTTGCTAATACTGCAGAAGAAATTAAAAGTAGTTTAAAGGAGATGTCATGGACAGCCCTTTAAAGGCAATGGTTGTAACTATGCTCTGGCTTATACTTGAAGAACAGGTTTAACATTTTTATTTATTTATGATTATTTAACAATTTACAAGTATTCCAGGAGGAACTTAAAAGGGAATTTTTATGCAAAATAAATAAAAAAGAAAACATAGAGAAAGAAACAGACACAATTCCATATACATGTAGGGCCCAATTTTCAAAAGGCATTGACACGGTTTACAGCCCAGTAAACCGTGTCAATGCCTTAAATCAGGATATTCAACTGCATGGTTAGTGCCATTGAATATCCCCTTCTAACTCCCTTATGTGCCCCAAAGTTATCTGGTTAGCATCAGGGTGTGTTGGGGCATTTTGTGGCGGAATGGAGGCAGCGAAAAGCAATAACCAGGCAGCAGCGATATTGTATGCTGCCCAGTTTGCTCCTGCACTGAAAAGATAGGTGACAAAAACTCTATACTATCTTTAAGGCGCAGGAGCTAACAGGACAACATGCGATATCGCTGCTGCCTGGTTAGCTTTGGCACCTCTTGGTGCGTGCGGTGATCCCTGGATATTCAATTCCATCGCCGCGACATTGAATATCCGGGTCAGAGATCAGCTGGGAGGGCTATGTGCCGATGCAGCGCATAACTGTTCAAAAATGAGTCTAGTTCAGTATTGGGCCCGTAGGCCATATTTCACTGGAGTAGTCATCTGGGCAAGAAACAAGTGAGAGCCCAAGAAAAATCTAATCTGTGATGCTTCAAAGAAGAGGTATCTAGCATCATTCATCCAAGCAAACATTTACAATGTGACACAAAATAGACACTGAGATCCCGGGCCTCTTTACATATACCAATAAACTTCTTTCTCCTCTCTTGTGTATATCTTGACATATCAGGAAAATTACAAACCTTGGCCCCCCAAAACTGCTGAAATTTAAACTTGAAAAACAACCTTGGAGCATGATCATAGTTTTGTTTAAAAATAAATTGCACTAACAAAGTTACATGATGAATAATGTCTGACTCGAAGCTCTCCAGAAAGGCAGTCAGGTCTGAAGGGTCTGGTGGTTTCAGTGTGGGAGAACCCTAAATAATACAGTACTATCAGATCCTGAAGGCTCTTTCTTTTCTGTGAAGTAATAAACTTTAGATAAAGGTGGTACTACATTCTCAGGAATTCAAAGAATCTCTTTGAAATACTTTTGAGCCATAGACAAATGCGACAGCAAAGTAGCCTTAAGAAAGCTAACACATCTTAAGTTTAAAGCCCGAGAAGCATTTTCTAAATTTTCCACTTTCTTAGCCACCAGATTCTTATCATTAATTAGTGCAATTTGAGTCTCACCTAACTTTGTCACTGACTCTTCCACCTTCTTCACCCATTTCTCAAGCTGAGAAAACTCTGTGTCTTGGAAGGCATGTTCAAAATTAAAAATTAAAGTAACCATTGTCAAGAACATTGTATCCATAGAAGCCACTGCCTACCAAACGCTATCCGGAGTCACATTTGGAGTCTTGTTAAAGGTATCTTACTTCTGATGTTTCCCACAGTGGCCTGGATCTCTGCCAGCCGAATTGACTCTCCACTACTCATCAGCACCTCAATCCATGGGTTTTCTGTGCTTACAGAAGTAGACACCTTCGCTGGCCCCTTCTTACACTCAGCATGCACTGAATTTCTAGGTCAGTCTCCATTTGCCCCAAGCATCTCTCCATCAGCCAAAATAGACTCTGTACCACTTTGGGCAGGCATCTAACCAGGTACCTCTGGAACTGCTGACTTGCGCCGCAGGGAGGCAAAAGATCTTCCATCGAGAATCAAGGTGGTGTTAGGACCAGAGGCGGAGCAGTCTCCTGCTCGATCTGCCCCAGCAGCTGCATCCTACAACACCTGTGCCCATGTGGGAAACAGTTCTGTAATCTTTGATTGGAGCACAGTGGGCTGCTAAGGTATCGATGGAGTCCTCAACTTTACCCTTCCGCTTGTCCATTTGAGAAAAGAGTAAAAAATAATGAGAAGAATGAAGAGGGAGCTGTTGGCACATTCTTTCTCTACACCACCATCTTGTTTCCAGGATTAACTTTTTAGGCTATTTCATGCTGATGTTACTAGGGAGCATCCTAGAATAAAGCCTCTGCTTCATCCTTATCTGTTCACTGACATAGCTGCCTATTCCTAACATATTTTACACAGACCCAAGTGATTCATCATTCTGATTCTCCCAAACATGCCAGCAGTTTACATCCTCTGTTTTGCACCTTTCTTGGTGCACTGATTCTTCATTTTACCGTATTGTTGCTGGTACTGCTTTACCCTTTCAGTGGTATCTCAGGGTGTTTTTGCCTCTACAATAGAGAAAGAGTGATTGCTGCACCACCTAGCCCCCAAGTGTCCTCTAGGATAACTTCTCCTCCTAGACTAAAATTTCTTCCTGCACCCAGGGATCTCTGGATACTTTCAGTACCAGTACCACTTCTAACACTGACCTGCCCTTTGAACCCCATTGGCCATATGTTTGGAGCAGAAGCCCCCAGCTGCTGAACACCAGTGCCCAAACATTTCATCCTGATTGCCTTGAGTTCTTCCAGCCAAATTTTCTTTTTTTATTGATTTCATATGCTACAATTATATTGTCCCAGAAGCTGTGTTTGGGACTGCTCAATCATAATTCTCTTGTGTCATTCTGAGGATAGTAAAAAATATAGATGAACATAAATGCTGAACTCCAATCTTCTTTTCAAAGAATGGGCCTAAATCTTTTTATGTGATCTTTCTGGCAATGTGGCAGGAAGTATGTGCTTGCCATCAAATTCTCCTGAAGAACCCAAAAAAATGAATAGCAGGAATATACAACATGTTATACAATATGTTGCATATGCCATCCAAGAGGAGGAGAGACAAACTCTACCCCCTCCCCTTTTTAATAATATTTAATTAATGAAAATTACTTAACTCAAAGAGGAAAAGCGCTGAAGTTCGCTGCTTAAGATTCCAACACCAATGTGCCAATCAGACATCAGGGGGCATCTACAACACTGAACGTCCCTGGGATGATTGGTCAAAATCAGAGCAGACTAGACCACTCTAATTCAAGGTTGAGACCATTGAGGGTGACGGTATGAAGTTTAAATATCCAAGACTATTCACATCTTTGAAGTTGGTAAAACCTATCACCCCCTTGAGGGTCCTCGGGAACAAAGTCTATTACCCGCCAATGCGATTGCTCAAAGGAGTGGCCCTTCTCAAGGCCGTACTCCACAATTGGTGCTGAAGTCGTCACTGTATGGAGTCATGATGCATGCCACCCTAAGAGGAGTTTGCATTGCCGTGTTGTCCGACTGATGTAATATAGATGATACTGACAAAAGGTTAAATAAACAACAAAAATAGAGCTACATGTGGTGTGCCAATGGTTTTTGAGTATCAATCCTTGATGTGTGTCCAGCCACTGTGGTTCCTCTAAGGTTGATGCACAATATCTGCAGTCTCCACAAGCACAGTGACCTGTATCAAAATGACATTTAAGAGATCTATCCACCAGTGATGCTGCATGGACAAGTCTGTCATGAAGATTGATACCATGTGAGTATGCCAACATTAGAGATTTTCTAAAGCAGGTGTGTAAACTCAAAATATTCCAGTGTTGGTGCAGTAATCTGGTGACCTCATAGGAGCGACACATGTAAGGGAGAACCCCCACCATTTGGTCTTCATTTGAAACCCTCCTGGGCCACTGTAGGATCACCCAACAGCTATTCCCTGTGAGTGCAGTAGGCTTGTTTCTAAGCACAATTTATGAGCTTTCGGGGATAACCCCTGGCTATAGAAACATAGAAACTGCTGCCAGACAAGCACTTAACTCCTGTGCATGTTGGTGGAATTCTGACAATGTGGACCTGAAATGCTTTTCCTCTTGAGTTAAGTAATTTTCATTAATTAGATATTATTAAAAGGAGCTGCCATGATGGGGGGAGAGTTTGTCTCTCTTCCTCTTGGATGGCATATCCGTCATTCACCAAGCTGAATAGTCCTACTATTCATTTTTTGGGATTTTCATGTTGTATGCTTTTGTTTCATCACCATTTGGAGGTATTCTTTGATCAAAGATTCCTGGACAAACCTGTCTATAGAGACAATGGGATACTCTTTCATGCATCCCTCCAAAGACTTATTTTCTTATAAAACTCAGACTCTGAACAAATCCTCTTGGTACTTCTTTGTCAGGAACTGGTTAAAAGATAGAAAGCAGAGGGTAGGGCTAAATGGCCAATTTTCCCAATGGAGAAAGGTGATTAGTAGTGTACCCCAGGGATCTGTGCTGGGTCCGCTGCTTTTTGACATATTCATAAATGACCTGGAAAGTGGAATAACGAGTGAGGTTATCAAATTTGCAGATGACACAAAACTATTTAAAGTTGTTAAAACCCAAGAGGATTGTGGAAAACTGCAAGAGGATCTTGATAAATTAGAAGACTGGGCATCAAAATGGCAGATGAAATTTAATGTGGACAAGTGCAAGGTTATGCACCTAGGGAAGAACAACCCAAACTATGGTTACACGATGCAAGGTTCCACATTAGGAACCACCACCCAGGAAAAAGATTTAGGCGTCATTGTGGATACCATGTTAAAACCCTCGGCCCAGTGTGCAGCGGCGGCCAAGAGAGCAAATAGAATGCTAGGTATGATAAGGAAAGGAATGGAAAATAAAACGAAAGATATTATAATGCCTCTGTATCGTTCCATGGTGAGACCGCACCTTGAATATTGTGTGCAATTCTGGTCGCCCTATCTTAAAAAGGATATAGCGATTTTAGAAAAGGTTCAGAGAAGAGCCACCAAAATGGTAAAGGGGATGGAAGGATACTCCTATGAAGAAAGGCTTAAAAGATTAGGGCTCTTTAACCTGGAAAAGAGACGGCTGAGGGGATATATGATAGAAGTCTATAAATTAATGAACGGAGTGGAACGGGTAAACGTAGATCGATTGTTTACCTTATCAGAATATAGAAAGACTAGGGGACATGCAATGAAGCTACAGGGTAAACTATTTAAGACTAATAAAAGAAAATATTTTTTCACTCAACATGTAATCAAACTCTGGAATTTGTTACCGGAGGATGTAGTAAAGGCTGTTAGTGTAGCTGGGTTTAAAAAAGGTTTGGACAAGTTCCTGGAGGAAAGGTCCATAAACCATTATTAAGAAGGGACCCAGGATATCAATGCTTGAACCAATACAAGCATTGTGGAACCTGTGTCCCTTGGGGAAACTGCTAGGTATATATGACCTAGATTGGCCACTGTTGGAAACAGAATACTGGGCTTGATGGACCTTGGTCTGACCCAGTATGGCATATCTTATGTTCTTATGTTATGTTCTCCTTTCCCATACCAGTACTGCTTTTCCCCTTTTTCAGTGCCATGGGGTCTATTGGCCAATGTTGTTGCTTCTTTACCCTTCTCCCATTGCTTTGGGGTATTCATGCCAATGTTGATGTTGCTGTACCCTATCTCCTGATGACCTGGAATCTCCATGCCAACATTAATACTGCTAGGCCCCATCTAGGAGGTATTAATGCTCCTGTACAAGTCGATAGCGAGGCCTCTCTTGGAGTAGTGTTGTCTGTTTTGGAGACTAGAGGCACATTTCAAAATGGGACATCAAAGCTAAAACGTCTGAAAAAAATGCAGGCACGTGCAAGTTGAGGCATGATTTTGGAAAAATCAACATGCCCGAAATGCCTGTGTATCAAATTTTTATGTAGACATCCCCAGAACAGTATGTCACAGCTAAGATGTCTAATAACATAATGGTTAGAGCAGTGGCTTAAGAGCAGTGTGGTCAGGGTTCAAATTCCACTATAGGCCTTTATGATCTAAGGCTAATTACTTAATTCTCTACACTCTCTGGATGTTTTAACATTTAAACACCTACACTGGCTATCTCTAACCAGCAGAATCAAATACAAGACCCTCCTCTTAACCCACAGAGCCATCAAGTCTGACCCTGCATCTCACCTACACACCCTACTCCAAAAAATACTGCACAACAGAACCAGAAGACAATTCAGCAAGAACACCCTCATCATCCCCCACACAAGAACAAAATTTATGCAACAAGCATGCATGTGCACATTTGAACTATACGCCCCATCCACATGGAACACATTCCCAGACACCATAGGAAACATCATGGATCTGCACACCTTCCGTAAACTCCTAAAGACCAACCTATTCACCAAATACTTTTATACTTCTACCTAATCCTCCCCCACACCAGAATAAGAATGCTCCACCACACCTGACCTACCTACAAAAAAACAAGAAAACAGGTTCCACTGTATATATTGTATATAAATTTTGCACTTGAGGGAATTCAACAACTATTGTATATCATCTTAAAGTTATATGAACATAAGTTAAAATTGTTCTGATGTAACCATCTAACCTTATTCAATGTAAACCGCTTTGACCCTGTGAAAGGCAGTATATAAGCAATGCTAAATAAGTAAATAAATAAATATCACCTTCAATAGCATGCCAATGTCTCCCAAAAGAGGAAGTGCAATCTGAAACAAAAGATAACATATTGTAATATTCTACAGCATTAGTGATATAAACAACTGTGATATGTTATTTTTGCAATGTAATATAATTCTTGTATTCCATTCATTTACCATTCTGTAATATAATTTTATTTGTAATAACTTTCTGACTCCCTTTGTTGTATGCCTGCATCCTGGAAGGAGAGACTATGTGTCTAGTAATACGTGACCTGTCACAGGTGCGGACGTACGAAGATGTGGAGTGAGACAGAATTAACCAATGAGTTATGGACATGCTGGAGGAGGGTGAGGACATAGTGCAGTATGTAATGATTTTCTGACTTCCTTTATTGTATGTCTTCATTCTAGGAAAAGAGACTATGTGGCTAATAACAAGTAGCCTGATACAGGTGTATAAGTATTAACCAATGAGTTATGGACATGCTGGAAAAAGGCGAGGACAAGGTGTACTATAAAAGAACCGTGAAATAGAGGATGAATGTGAATGCTCAGTCAAGCATTTCACCCTTTCTTGCAAGAATGTAATTAAAGTAACTCTCTGCCTCACTGAGGAGTCTGTTATTGTATAAAAAGGTATGTTTATTACAGATTGGGGGCTCGTCCGGGATTGTGTCATCGCTGTAGGAGACCACCATTGCTGAGGACGAGGAGACACGTCCCTTTGAGTTCAATGGCCTCGTATATCAATGATGGGGGCTCCAACAGTGTACTGACAGCAGAATCCCGAGACCATGAAGGAAAAATCAATACAGACTGAGTGAAACAGACCAGGTATTAAGCAGGTACAAATTTGTCAACCAGGTTAACTCCGTACACGGACCAAGGTAAGAAACAAGACTGTAAAGTATCGCCTTGTTGGTTGGGTATCAAAACAGATTGTTGTGTGTATGAGATGTGTCCTAGACACGAAGTGAGTTCGGAGTCTCAATCCGCAGTTCCGATACATCCATGAGGAGTGCAGCCGGAGAGAGACAAAGTGAAAGCACATTGGTGAAACAAGTCTCGATGGGATTAGGAATTCTAAAGGAAACTCGAGCAAGGACGTGGCTAGGAATAAAGACCACGGGGACATTCCTCCAGACAGTCAATTAGGGAGGATGTTGGTATTAGTAGATTAATAAACACACTAAGAATAAGGATACAGCAAAGAAGTGTTTTAAGAATTTCTTTTTTTTACATAGACAAAAGAAAGCATAAAGCTAGCTGCAGTCTTCTGGCTGAAATATGGCACAGACAAAGGGTGGTTATGTCAAACCCTTAACTTATATGTAAACAGTAAAAAAATTAATTCAGCAAGTGTTTGCTACTGCCACAAAGAAGTAGCAATGATGCATGAAAATGGTCATTAAGCAGGGAATTCTTTTGAAGCTAGAGAAAAATAGATTAGCAGTTGAGACTGCTAAGGAAGCTGCCTTAGAGGAAGACTTAACCCCTATATACAATTTAACCCCAGAAATAGTGAGTCAGGCAGCAAATCCCTGTATCTTAAAACGGATATAGCATTATTAGAAAAGGAACAGAGATGAGCCTCCAAAATGGTAAAGGGGATGGAAGGATACTCCTATGAAGAGAGGCTAAAAAGGTTAGGGCTCTTCAACCTGAAAAAGAGATGACTGAGGGGAGATATGGCAGAAGTCTATAAATTACTGAATGGAGTGGAATGGGTAAACATAGATCGATTGTTTACGTCATCAGAATATAAAAAGACTAGGGGACATGCAATGAAGCTACAGGGTAACCTATTTAAGACTAATAAGAGAAAATATATTTTTTTTTACTCGTGTAATCAAACTATGGAATTTGTTACCATAGGATGTAGTAAAACCTGTTAGTGTAGCTGGGCTTAGAAAAAGGTTTGGACAAGTTCCTGGAGAAAAGGTCCATAAATCAATATTAAAGGGAACCCAGGATATCACTGCTTGACCCAATACAAGCATTGAGGAACCTGTGCCTTTTTATTTATTTACATTCTCTTATATACCATGCTATTCTGCATCAGTGTGGTTTACATTGAACAAACTGAAATTACATTGAACAGAGCATTATAACTTGGAGATAACTATTTTACAGGGAACATGGACTATTGAGGGTTAAGTGGCTTGCCCAAGACCACAAGGAACACCTGTGGGACTAGAAATCCCAGTCCTTCCAGCCCAATGTTGCTGTCCTCTAGTGGGATTTGAACCTCCGACCTTCCGGCCTGAAGTACCTTGCCCCAACCACTAGTCCACTCCTCCACTCCTTTTGGGGAAACTGCTAGGTACTTGAGACCTAGATCGGCCACTGTTGGAAACAGGATACTGGGCTTAATGGACCTTTGTCTGACCCAGTATGGCATATCTTATGTTCTTATGTTCTTATTTACTGAAAGGGAAAAATGAAAACTTGAAGATATAAGGGCAGTAGAAACTGAAAGGGGGAAAATGTGTTTTATCCGATGGCAGGCAGATGGTAAACAAACAAACAAGCAGAGAAATTATGGATGGGTGTATGGGAATATACACAGTAGCCAAGCAAGTGTGTGAGAGGTATATAACCTGTAAGAAAATAAACAAAAAGGTCCTTAGGAACTTAGGAAACAACTGCAGGGAGGCAGAGACCCTGGTCTTCGTCCATTCTAAAACATACATGTTGATTTCACTGAGTTGCCCCTGGTTGGGCTGGTGAAGTACCTTTTAGTAATAGTGGACCATTTGACAGGATGGGTGGAGGCATATCCCATGGTAGTTGCCACTGCAATAGGAGTAGCAAAAATAGTCTTGGAACAAATCATTCCAAGATATGGAATGATAGGGAAGTCACATTCATTGCAAAACATAATGAAAGCTCTGTGAGTATCCTGGGATTTCTATACTCCATGGCATCCACCCCCCCCCCTCCCTCAGGGAGAGTGGAATGCATGGATCAGACTATAAAGAAGCAGTTAGCCAAATTGATGTTAGAAACAAAATTTCCTTGGACTAAGTGTTTGCCCTTAGCATTGTTAAGAATCCAAACATCCCCTCGGAAAGATTTAGGATTGTTCCCCTACGAAATGTTATTTGAATTACCTTATATGGGACAATTAAAGGAACCTCCCCAGCTTGAAACTAAAGATAAGTTTCTTAAAGAATATATACTTTGGCTGTCCTCTTCTTTATCTGTTCTCAAGAATAAAGGACTGTTGGCACAAATACCCCCATTGGAGTTTTTAGTTCACGGTCTCAAACCAGGACAGTGGGCCTTGATAAAATCCTAGAAGGAGGCCAAATTGCAACCAGACTGGGAATGCCCGTTCTTGGTCTTACTGAGTACTGAGACTGCTGTAAGAACTGCGCAAAAAGGTTGGACTCATTATACACAAATTAAAGGTCCGGTCGAAGCTCCTTCAGATGAAAAATGGAAGGTCCAGGGAACTAATGACCCTCTGTGCCTGAAAATAACAAGGAAACAGACGAACAGGAGAAGAGCTGGTTAACAAGGACTAATAAAAATTATAACATGGACAAAGAAAATTAGATAATGTTCCTATGATGGGGGAATCACTTTCTCTGTTAAAGGGAATGACATGAGATTTAGGACAGAGAAAGGGATGGACGGATGAACAAATACAGACACAATGGGGGAGGATGTACCCTAACATATTGTCCTACCCCCGCTTAGGGCTGGTGGCTCAAGACTAGGGGACATTTTGTCTTCAAGTAATGTCTTTGGCTATTGTGCCAGCAAGGGATGCTGGGGCTTGTAGTCTTGATTACTATCCAACAAAGTGCTGTGACACGAGGTTTCAGGCAAACAGATAAATTTATTTGGGTTTTCCCTTTCACATTGAATTCACAGCGCAAAACATGGCATGGATTATTTTCTCCCAAAATAATAGGAAAAACAGGAGCAAATAAAGTTGAGAAATAAAGCATAGAAAAACTGTTTCTTTCACAGCGGTGCTCAGGCAAAGTTAATTGTTTCAGCAGAATGTCCTTCTTTCACAGAGTTAGGAAACAGCTTTGCATTCCTCTCATGCAAAGGCTGTTCAGCATAAGTCTAGGTGATTGGTCTCACAAAAAGAGCAATCCATTTCACAAACGTCATTCATATCAGGAGTATCTTCTACATCAATTATCATGTCTTCACAAGCTTCATTATCACTCTGCTCTAAGGAACTTTTAAAACCAAAATTAGACTGAAGGTTATTAAGAACTTCCTGCAGCTTTTCTATAAATTGTTCTCTCTAGTTTTAATTCACTTTGTTTAAGGCAGGAAACTGATTCCCTCGTAAGCTTTAAAATACAGAATTTGAATCTGTCTTATAACACTTACTTGGAATGTTTCTAGTTCTGACTGGAGTTGTTTTCACTGCAGTCCTATCTTGCCTCTGGTTAGCACTTGTCATTAACTTCTGTAAAATATCTTCAGCATAGCTCTTGCTAGGGATTATAGCAGACGTACCTTTCTCATGTGCAATGCCCTCTCTGCAATCAGAGCTCTTTCCCCGTGTGAAGGTAAACTTTTCTACCTTTTCCTTGGGTTGCTTTAACAGAAGTTTTGGGTTTGCTTCCAGAGCTCCTGGAGTATAGGAAACAACAGACCTTCCAGAATCCTTCTTAGCTTGATCTGAGTTCCATAGCTTTCCTTGTTCAGCTGGCTTCTCTCGTGGCTTCTCTGGCTTCCTTAGCTTTCCACGCTGCTCCCTCCGTTGCTCCCTTTGCTGCTCCCCCTGTTGCTCTCCTCGCTGCTCCCTCCATTGCTCCCCTCGCTGCTTTCCTGCACTGAACTCCAAGGCAGGTTTAAAACGGCTTTCCTCAGCAGCCACACCCTTCTGGCTACTCATGTGAAACTCGTTAGGGCTCCACTTAGCTCCTATGTCACTGCTGTGACAGGGCTCAGTTCTAGCTAGAAGCTTGAGGTTTCCATGGGAACCTTGTTTGCCTTTACTTTTAAAGATGTATTGCTCATTTCCTTCCCATTCCATTTGCTCTACACTGCTGTCATTATCACAATATTTACTATAACCGTACCAGAGGGAGAGGGACCAGTGAGCCTAGAATTTGATGCCCTGCCAAGTGATAAATTGTGATGGGAGATACTATGAAAAGTTGTGGGGAAATAGTCATAAGTATATGTGTCCAGAGATTGCCCAGACACTTGTGTACAGAATGCCCTGTTATGGGTGGTCACAGGTTTGGTAGACCACCGAGGATGGAGGCTGGGTCTCTCCAGAGGGGAAGAGGCACCCACTTCAAAAGAAAATAATAATGATAAAGTAACACAGCATTCAGCAATGTAACCCAGGAAGTTGCAAACCCATTGTGGTCACCTTCTCTGGAAGGGAAGACTTACTGGATGGGACCTATGGAATAGGAATAGACTTTAGTGGGCAAGATCCCATGGGAAGATTGAGGATAAAAATACCCCCCAAGAATCAGACTCAGGTCTCCACAGCATTCCCCAGTGTATCCTTTGAACCTAATAAGGATCCTAAGACAGTCAAGATAGTAGAGATTAAAGATTTGAGGGACACTCTAGAGGTGGAAACGGGTTATGGGGATGTGAACACCTGGGTGGAATGGGTTAAATATACTGTAGGAAGTCTCAACCATAGCAATTGCTACGCATTTGCCTCTGGGAGACCCATTGCACAGGTTGTGCCCTTACCCTTGAGGTGGAATATAGACCTGATGGAGTAAGATGCTTCATATCTCTGTATCAAGAAACAACGGCTTGGGGAAATGAAAGTTGCAAGTCATTGAATTTGCTCTTTCTCCCTACAGACTTGAAGGAGGTAAAAGTTCCTCCACATTTTCAGCAGTGTTTGGAAATCACTCCGCCTGTCTCACCAGGTGGGGGATGAACTACACAAGAGAAGTGGGGGAACTGAAAACCTGTGTTCTATGCTTGAACCTGACAGGGATGGAAGGAGAAGAGAAGAGATACTCCAACCTGGTAATCCCTAGGGCAGACCTGTGGTGGTACTGTGGAGGGTGGACGTTGAGACCAACATTGCCTACCCTATGGATGGGAACATGTGCAATAGTTCAATAGGCAGTTCCTTTCACCTTGGCATTCACAGAACAGGACAAGGGGCAAATACAAAGGGAAAGGAGGAGTACCTTGGGAACCTCATTTGATGACAGGATATATATAGACACAATAGGAGTCCCTCGGGGAGTTCCGGATGCGTATAAAGCACAAAACCAGATTGCAGCTGGATTCAAATCCCTGAAATGGGTAATCACGATAAACAAAAATGTAGATTGGATAAATTACATATATTATAACCAACAGCGGTTTATCAATTATTCCCGGGATGCAAAAAAGGGCATCACAGAACAATTGGACGTCACTAGCAGAATGGCCTGGGAGAACTGAATGATTTTAGATATGATGGCAACTGAAAAAGGGGGCATGTGTGATGTTAGGGGGGGGGGGAAATGTATGTTCATCCCCAATAACATGGCCCCTGATGGTACTATCACTAAAGCCCTGCGAGGACTAACTACCTTGGCAGAGGAATTGTCAGAAAATTCAGGTACGGATACCTCTCTCACTGGATGGTTGGAGTCATGGTTTGGGAAGTGGACAGGGGTGGTAGTATCTATATTTACCTCTGTACTTGTTGTAATTGGAGTATTAATTACGGTGGGGTATTGCATAATACCATCTATAGGAGGGCTAACTCAGATTGATAGAGACAGCGAGCACTAAAATGATTGTATCATCTCCAGTGCACAATGCTGAAATGTTATTAATGGACAATAAAGCGGAAGAGGTAGAATCAGGAAGGATGTTATCTAAATTAGAAGCTTCCTATGGAACTGTAGAGTAAATGTAAAAAGTAACAAGAAAACTTTAAAAAGAAAGAGGGAGGGGTTTGATATAAACAAGTATGATATGTTATTTTTACAATGTAATATAATTCTTTTTTCCATTCATTCACCATTCTGTAATATAATTTTGTATGTAATGACTTTCTGACTCCCTTTGTTGTATGCCTGCATCCTGGAAGGAGAGACTATGTGGCTAGTAATACGTGGCCTGTCACAGGTACGGAAGTACGAAGAAGTGGAGTGAGACAAAATTAACCAATGAGTTATGGACATGCTGGAGGAGGGCGAGGACATAGTGTAGTATGTAATGATTTTCTGACTTCCTTTACTGTATGTCTTCATTTTGGAAAGAGAGACTACGTGGCTAATAACACATAGCCTGATACAGGTGTATAAGTATTAACCAATGAATTATGGACATGCTGGAAGAAGGTGAGGACATAGTGTACTATAAAAGAACCGTGAAACAGAGGATGAGTGTAAATACTCAGTCAAGCATTTCACCCTTTCTTGCAAGAATGTAATTAAAGTAACTCTGCCTCACTGAGGAGTCCGTTATTGTATATGTATATATGTATATGTATATTGTAAAATGTATGTTTATTACATTAGTAGCAAACCCTGTTCTTAAAAGCAATTCTTCATTTCTGAGTCTATGAAAAAATTGTGTTTTGAACTGGGTTGAATGCTGATCTTTGCAGGTCATGCTGTATCTTATTAATCAATGTTTCAGAAACTATATTGGGCTTTTTTCAGGGTGAAGTGGTTAAGCAGTGGATGTATGTTCTTTTATGTAAGGTCCTTAAACTAGATTGGTGGGATTGAGGTGAGAAATTTGGATTTGAATTTTGGCCAAATCGTTCATTGGAGAAAGGTTGGAGGCTTCTCTTTTCCTGTAGACTGGAAGGTTCTCTGGTAAGTTTAAAGATGTTCTCCTAACTTCATCCGGAAGAAAGCCATAGTAGGTGGCTGCAACATTGGTTCCAGTTACTAAGACTCAGCATGACCCAGAAAACTGCAAACATAGTGTAGTATGTAATGATTTTCTGACTTCCTTTACTGTATGTCTTCATTCTGGGAAGAGAGACTAGCTGCGGAAGCCCAAGAGAATCTGGGTTGTGCGCATTTCTTTGTTGTTTGTTTATCTTGACTCTAAACATGCCTTGGAAAGATACTTCATTTTAGCATGAAAGAAACAAATGCAGCAAAATAAGGTGTTTAACTCTTTTTTTTATAATGAAACAAAAGAAACCACTAATGAAATATTGGCTTTTCATTTTATTTTGTTACCCGTTAAAACATTTTTGGGAAGAAAGACATATTTTTGAGTCAACCATTTAGGTGTGAGAGAGGGAGAAAGAGTAGTTACTCACCTGTAACAGGTGTTCTCCAGGAGCAGCAGGAATCAGTTCTCACTTATGGGTGTCATCGACGCCGATGAAGCCCCAGCGGAGCATTTCCCCAGCTTTCCATGAAAGCCTTTGGGAATGCTGGCACACATGCACGGTTCCCTTCCCGCCTAAAGGTGCCATCTTACCTCAGTCAAATGACATAGCTAAGAACAGCACACAAAAATGCAAAAATGAACGATGCACAACTGCAACTCCAAGGGGAGGAGGGAGGGTAGTGAGGACTGATTCCTGCTGCTCCTGGAGAACACCTGTTACAGGTGAGTAACTACTCTTTCTCCAGGACCAAGCAGGAAGTCAGTCCTCACATATGGGTGACTCCCCAGCTCTGGGCTACCAGGAACCCAGGCTGAACAAGAGAACTCCCTCTAGTCTCAGCAACACAGAAAAGGCTTTTCAAGAACACACCCTCCACAGGTAGCCCAACCAGAGGGCAGGAGGGCAGGAGTTGCCTAGACCTCAAAGAGATTCCTGAGTACTGCTTGGCCAAAAGCACTGTCCCTACGGGACTCCCTCTCCAGACAGTAGTGGGCTGCAAAAGTCTGGCTTCAAGACCAAGTAGCAGCCCTGCAGATGTCTTGCAATGGAACAGAGCGGAGATGAGCCACTGATGCAGCCATTGCCCTCACACGGTGGGCCGTGACCCTACCCTGCAAAGGAAGGTCAGCCGCCTTGTAAGCCCAGGTGATACAGTCAGCCACCCAGATGGACAAGGTACACTTGGACACAGGCCTCCCCAAGTTATTGGGGTCAAAAGAAAGGAAGAGCTGAGAAGCCCTCCTGTAACCTTGCGTACATTCAAGGTAGAAGGATAAGGCCCTCCTACAGTCCAAGGTATGGAGAACTGTTTCAGCCTGACTTGCATGAGGCCTAGGGAAGAAAGTAGGAAGAACCACCTCCTGGTTGAGGTGGAAAGAGGAGACAACCTTAGGAAGGAACTTAGGGTGAGTCCTGAGGACTACTCTGTTTTTATAGAACCTGGTGTAAGGTCTATCACAGACCAAGGCCTGAAGCTCACTCACTCTCCTAGCCGAAGTAAGGGCTATCAGAAAGAGAGTCTTCCATGAGAGAAAGCGTAGAGGGCAAGTAGCCATAGGCTCAAAAGGAGGTCGAGTCAGCTGCTGCAAGACCACATTCAGCTCCCACTCAGGAGCAGGAGGACGTATGGGAGGTTTGAGCAGTAACAAACCTCTGAGAGACCTGGACACCAAAGGGTGCACAGACAAGGAATGGCCCTCTACTAAGGAGTGGTGAGCTGCCAAAGCAGAGAGGTGGACCCGAACAGAGTTGGACTTGAGACCTTGATTGGACAAGTGCAACAGGTACTGAAGCACTACAGACACAGCACAGGAAAAAGGATCCTCTGCACGCAACTGACACCACACAGAAAACCTCTTCCACTTGAGAGCATAGGTTTTCCTTGTGGACTGTTTCCGAGAAGCTAGGAGAACCTTCTCAACTTCTTTAGGCAGGCCCCAGGGAGCCAACACTACCCTTGTAGCCTCCATGCCATCAGATGGAGGGATTTGAGATTGGGATGCAGTAGAGAGCCCTGATTCTGAGAGAGAAGGTCGGGCTGCAATCCAAGAGGCAGAGGGAGATCCTCCGCCAGTTGAAGCAGGAGGGGGAACCAAGGCTGCCTGGGCCACCTGGGAGCCACCAGGAGGACTGAGGCCCTGTCTTGGAGAATTTTGAACAGTGTCCGGGCCACCAGAGGGGTGGGAGGAAACGCATAGAGCAGGCCCTGAGTCCAGGGAATCATAAAAGCATCTGCTGCTACTCTCAGAGGATGCGGTTGCCTGGAGCAGAACCGTGGCAGTTGGTTGTTCACAGGACTGGCAAACAGGTCTATGGAGGGAAGACCACACTCCAAGAAAATCTTTTGAACCACTAAAGGATGTAGCTGCCACTCGTGTGGTTGCAGAATCCTGCTCAATTTGTCGGCCAGGAAATTCTCCTGGCCTGGAAGATAGACTGCCTTGAGGAGCATGTTGTGTCTCAGGGCAAAGGAACAGAGGACTTGTGCTTCCTGACAAAGGGGTTGGGAACCAGTCCCGCCCTGCTTGTTCACATAGAACATGGCTACCTGGTTGTCTGTTTGGATCAAGACAGACTGATGGGCCAGGGAAGCAGTAAAGGCCTTGAGGGCCAAGCGGATAGCTCTGAGCTCTAGGAGATTGATCTGCTGGGACGCCTCCCAAGGAGACCACAGGCCCTGGGTGCACTTGTCTAGGCAGTATGCTCCCCAACCCAACAGAGAGGCATCGGTGGTCAGCACCACTGTATGAGGTGGTATCTGAAAGGGCACCCCCACCAGCAGAATAGGGGGGTGTAACCACCAGTTGAGGGAGGTCAGAAAATGGTGGGACACTCTGATCCTGTCCCTGAGGCTGCCGGAGGCTTGCGACCACTGAGTCCGAAGGCACCACTGGGCAGGCCTCATATGGAGCCTGGCATTGGGGGTCACCTGAACTGTGGACGTCATGTGGCCTAGAAGCCTGAGACAGAGTCTGGCGGAGACCAGGGACCTGTGCAGAAACTTGCTTGCAAGGCCTATGAGCCTTTGTGCTCAGTCCACTGGTAAGAATGCTCTTTCCAGTTGAGAATCCAACCTTGCCCCTATGAATTCCAAGTTCTGGGAGGGGAGCAAAGTGGACTTTGTGAAGTTGATGACAAAGCCCAGCTTTTGGAGCAGGCCTATGGTTCTGTTGGTGGCCTGCTGGACCTCGAGAGACGTCTGGCCTCTGATGAGCCAGTCGTCTAGGTAGGGAAACACAAAGATGCCCTGATTTCTCAGGTAGGCTGCTACCACTGCCAGGCACTTGGTGAAGATTCTGGGAGCGGAGGTCAGCCCAAAAGGCAGTACACTGTACTGATAGTGGTTTCCTCCCACAATGAACCTGAGGTACTTTCTGTGGTCTGGATGAATGAGGATGTGAGTGTAAGCATCTTTTAGATCTAAAGAGCATAGCCACTCTCCCTGCTGGAGGTAGGGCAGAAGAGTTCCAAGAGTAACCATCTTGAACTTTTCTTTCACAAGAAACTTGTTTAGGTTTCTGAGATCCAAAATGGGTTGAAGACCACCGGTTCTTTTTGGCACCAGGAAATACCTGGAGTAAAAACCGTGACCCTTGAAGTGGGGAGGCACAGGCTCCACCGCCTTGTCCAGCAACAGACCCCTGAGCTCCTGGAGGAGAACGGCTGTATGCAGGGGAGGCCTGAAAGGCTCCCCTGGATAGTGTGGCGGAGGTAGTTGGTGAAACTGCAGGGCATAGCCTCGATGGACTATGTCCAGCACCCAACTGTCCTGAGTTATCAGGGGCCACTGGTGGGCGAACAGGGCTAGGCGGCCTCCTGTGCAGGGCTGGGTCTGCAAGGGAGGTTTGGCTGTACTCAAGGAGTCAAAAAACCCCACCCTGCTGAGTGGGAGCAGGGGCCGGAGGCTTAGGGGCAGTATGCCTACTTTATTTATTTATTTATTTATTTATTTATTTAGCTGTATTTATATCCTGCTTTTCACCGGGTCAAAGCGGTCAATTTGGGGATACATTTAACACGAGGGGATATGAGACACATACACTAATACTTACAGGGAACATGGGCAATGGAGGGTTAAGTGGCTTGCCCAAGATCACAAGGAGTGCCTACAGGACTAGAAATCCCAGTCCCTCCGGCCTGAGATTGCTGTCCCCAGGTGGGACTTGAACCCACGGCCCTCCGGCCTGAAGTACCTTGTCCTAACCACTAGACCACTCCTCCTACGGGGCCCATTACCCCGGCCCTTGGCCTGCTGACCCTGTGGGGCAGGTTGGGCAGCCTGATATTGTGGGTTCTGTTTGTAGGCAGTTCCCTTCCTCGGGTAAAAGGGCTTTTTACCCGGGCCCTTCTTTTTATGGGAAGGGGCAGAGGTCTTCCTGGACAGCCTTGTCCTGGTGAGGTGCTCAGTCTCGAGCTGTGCGGCCTTCTCGGCCACAGGCTTGCCAAAAAGGTTTTCACCTCGGCAAGGGACATCGACCAACTTGTCCTGAACCCATGGCTCGAGGTCCGATGACTGCAGCCACGCCTGGCGTCGAGCCGCGATGCCGGCAGCCGCAACTCGGGCCGAAGCCTCGAAGCCATCGTAGGCGGCGCGGGACATGAACTTAGAGCATTTCCGTATCCTCGAAGACAAGGACTTAAAACTCTGAAAGGGTTCCCCGGAGAGACCTGCAGAGAACCCGGCCAACTCCTTGGCCATGTCTCGTAAATACATGCCCATGTACAGCTGGTAAGTCTGGACACGGCAAGCAAGCATGGAGCCCTGAAAACACTTTCTGCCGACTCCATCAAGGCTGCGGGCTTCCCTACCGGGAGGCACCGCGGAGTGCATCTTCTGACTTTTCAGACAACCATAGAATGGTGCGGCAGCTGTGCTTTCTGGAAGCCAGGACTCTTGCGGAGCCTATAAATGGAATCGACTCGCTTGCTCAAAACCAGCGCCGAGGCCGGTGCCTCCCACATCTGGAAGAGGAACCGCTCCAGCATCGGAGGAACCGGGACAGTAAAGGCCTCCTTCGGAGGAGAGTCGTACTGCAGAGCATCGAGCTCCTTGGCTCGAGGCTCTTCCTCGGGGTCAGCCGGGATAGCTAGGGCAGCGGTCATATCCCGGATAAACTCCGAGAACCTAGTATCCTCCGGAGGAGATCTACTCCGGGGTTCAGACTCAGGTGAGTCCGAAGGGACACACCGAGTCTTAAAGGTGTCAGGAGACTCCTCATCCTCGGTTTCCCATGCAGATTCGTCCGATGTCGAGTCGGGGTCCCATGCCGCGGGGCCCCTGGGCACCTGCCCCGACGCCGGAGGCACCAGCGTCGAGACTCTCGGTCCCGAATGGGAGGTCGAGGGAGACCTCGATCGAGGACGATCTCAAGCCGCAAGGGACTCGAGTATCGGCTCGGTCTCCGGGGTCGACTTGGAAGTCGATGTCCCGGTGGTCGGGGCAGATGCGCCAGACAGGCTGGCCATCAATGCCCGCTGCTGATCCATGAAGGCAGACATTCTGCTCTCCAAGGCTGTCAACCTGAGACTCAGCTCGGGTGACGCAGCAGCCCCTGACTCGGGCCCCGGCAGCGCCGGGCCCAACGTCGGTACTCGGGGAGGCGAGTCCTCGAGGACAACAGGACTTACGTGTCCAGCAGACTCCGGTTCTATACGAGGAACTTTGGTTAGCTTCTCCTGGTCCACGGGCCCAGGACGACGGTCGGGGGTCTTAGACCTGGACCTCGAGGGTCCAGGGACCTCCTCCGACGCCGCCCTCACGAGCCGCTTCTTCCTCTTACGTTCCCTCTCGGGGGACCCCCTGTCCAAGGAGCTCCGACGCCTCTCGGGATCGGAATCCCGAGATGTCGAAGCCTCAGACGAGGTCCGGGCACGAGCAGAGGCCGAGTCGGAGAAAAGCCTTTCACTTTGCTGCTGACGACTTCGGAGGGCCTTGGAAGATATTTTTCCACATGGCCCGCACGTTTTAGAATCGTGGTCCAGGCCCAGGCACCGAAGGCAGCAGTCGTGTGTGTCGGTGAGAGACATAATCTTCTTACACCGATCACACTTTTTAAAACCACTGGAAGTCATGGGGGAAAAAAGGGTCCCCGCGAGGTCAAAAGACCGGCCTTCCAGGGAAAAAGAAAAAAGTTTAGGCGCGAACGCCTAGCCACTAAGGGCAAAAACCGAAAAATAAAAAGGGGGTTCGATACCGGTGTACCGATCCCGGCGGGAGGGGAACCGACGTCGAATCCGAAGAAAAGAAGCGAAACAACGCTAGAAAAAAATCTACTTTTAACCGGGAAAACAGGACACACGTCCGATGGGCTTCACGGAAAAAAAGAGACTGAGGTAAGATGGCACCTTTAGGTGGGAAGGGAACCGCGCATGCGTGCCAGCATTCCCAAAGGCTTTCATGGAAAGCTGGGGAAATGCTCCGCTGGGGCTTCATCGGCGTCGATGACACTCATAAGTGAGGACTGACTTCCTGCTTGGTCCTGGAGAAAGGAAGGCTCAGCAGGATTTAAAATTTCAGTACCCGTAGGTAGAATTGGAGGGTGAAGACACATATCCACCCCTGGAGCTTGGAGAGCCGATGGGGCACCCCGGAGGCAGGAAAGCAGAGATGGGGGTATTGGGCTGGAGTCTTATGGTTTTGCTTCTTTAAATTGGCACTGGTGAATAGCCCTAAACTAAGTAAGAAAGGACTCATTTCTGTACTGAGCATGTGGCACTAAATTCGAGTCTGCTACCAAGCAGTTTTCCCATTAGCTTATCCTAGCTTGCTTTTTTTATACCTGAAATCAGGGCAGTGGGACACCTTTATTGACTGTGAGGGCCCAAAATGTACCTCAATTCTGCCCCCTACTTCAATTTACATTTAGGGGCCCTTTTATTAAAGTAAAGTCAGTTTTTGCACTTACTATATGCTAGGAGCAAAACATTAATTTGCAGTAAATGCAGCCATCCCATGTTGTCAGAGGCATGCCCAGCATGTTCCTAGCAATTACCACATTAAACAGTCTTTTACCGCATATCAAGATCATTCACTATTACCACAGATACATTTATTGCCAAGAGGTGGCATTAAGTGCACCTGCATTAAATGCTCCGCCCATAACCTGCTCATTCCATGCCCCTTTATGAAATGAGCAGTCAATGCAGGAGTTAGCGCATAGTAACTGTCATGACAGCACACTAACATTTACTGTGGATCTGCACTGTCTACTGCAAGTTAACTATTCATGCATTTTATTAACAGGGCCCCTTAGCCATTCTTGCATATATTTTTCTTGTGAATTATGTTTATTCATTGACATTGGGACATTTTCATATCAGTCAATGAAACTCCAAAAACAGGTACAGAGCAGAAGTAGAATGTTTCACTTTACAACTCAGCATCCAAAAACATTTTATTCAAATTCCGATGTCACATAAGTGACAGCAACACAAACTTCTTCCACTGCCAGAGGAAGAAATAGAAAAAAACCTTGCAAACACTTAGAAGCTTATCATACTATACCAGAATGACGTCCAAGAATATAAACTGCACCAGTTCTACCTATGAAAAGTCAGCACTGCAAATATTCTAGAACACGGCTTGACAAATCCCAGGTGCCAAGTCACCATGGTGCCTAAAAATTATACATTAGAACCTGGGATTTCATACCTCTGAAATCTGCTAAGGTCACCCATACTGCCTTTCATCACAATTAGTTCACTGTCTGTAGCTTGAGCCAATCGCAATGGAGGAAGTTATGTTTGTCTGGTGAGAACTGAAGCAGGGAGATCAGCATAACTTCCTGTAGCCAGGGCCGGATTTACCTATACGCCATGTACGCCATGGCGTAGGGCCCACAGCCGGCAGGGGCCCACAAAAAAAGAACCAGGTAATTTTTTTTAAACTAAATTTTAAAAAAAAACCTGGTGGCTGCCGCCGCGGGGCCCCCTCTGCTGCCGCGGGGGCCCCGTCTACAAGCTGAAGCGGTGCGGTGCGGGCGGGTCGGGTCGGGTCGGATCTCTCTCTCCCTCCCTCCCTCCCTCGCTGCAGGCTGCGAGAGACGCGAAGATTGAGCGTCTCCTCGCGTCTGTGTTCAGCCCGGCGGGGCTGATGGGATTTCCCATCAGCCCCAGCCGGCTGAACTCAGTCGCGAGGAGACGCTCTCCCTTCGCGTCTCTCGCAGCCTGCAGCCTGCAGCGAGGGAGGGAGGGAGGGAGGGAGAGAGGTAATGGGCGATGGGGGGGGGTAGGCCGGGGAATGGGCTAGGGGGGGGGGAGGACTGGTAATGGGCTATGGGGGGGGTAGGACTGGTAATGGGCTATTGGGGGGGCTGGGCTGGAAATGGACTGGGGGGGTAGGGCTGGTAATGGGCTATTGGGGGGCTGGGGCTGGAAATGGGCGGGGCTGGGCTGGGCTGGGCTGGGCTGGCTGGGGGGGGTTAAGGCTAGAGGTGGGCTGATGGGTTAGGACTGGTAATGGACTGTGGGCTGTTGGGGGGGCTTAGAACTGGCAATGGGCTTTGGGGGGGGTTAAGACTGGTAATGGGCTGTGGGCTGATGGGGGCTGACTGGTAATGGGCTATGGGGGGGGGCTAGCACTGGAAATGGGATGGGGGGTTAAGACTGGAGGTGGGCTGATGGGGTTAGGACTGGTAATGGGCTGTTGGGGGGGGTTAGAACTGGTAATGGGCTTTGGGGGGGTTAAGACTGGTAATGGGCTGTGGGCTGATGGGGGATGTCTGGTAATGGGCTATGGGGGGCTAGGACTGGAAATGGGCTGGGGGGTTAAAACTGGAGGTGGGATGATGGGGTTAGGACTGGTAATGGGCTGTGGGCTGATGGGGGGGGTAGGACTGGCAATGGGCTATGGGAGGCTGACTGGAAATGGGTTGATGGGGTTAGGACTGGAAGTGGGCTGATGGGGGTTAGGACTGGTAATGGGTTATAGGGGGGGCTTAAACTGAAAATGGGGTGATGGGGGGTTAAGGACTGAAAATGGGGTGATGGGGGGTTAAGGACTGTAAGTGGGGTGATGGGGGGGTTAGGACTGGTATTGGGTTGGGGGGTTGCTAGGACTGGAAATGGGCTGATGCAGGGACTAGAAGGGAATGGATGCTGGGTGAGGCTGGAACTAGAAGGGAGCTGATGTTGGGGGAGGATTAGAATGGGATGGGGCTGGAAGAGTAAAATGGAGAAGGGAAAAATATTTTGTGTGGGAGGGATAAAAAATCTACAATTGGCCGGGTATTGGGAGAGTAAGTGGGGATTGAGGATGGAGGGGTAAAATTTGAGTGGATGAAATAGGAATGAGGAAAGAGCAAAAGGAGAAAGATTAGTATGTTAAAGCAGATGTAGAGAGAGAATGGAAAAAAATCTAGAAGAGAGAAGAAAGGACAAATGGACAGCAGACGATGGAGAGTTAGCAGAAGACACGAAGAAACCAGAAGAAAGTGGCTGGAGCAATTGCAGCTGAAAAAAATGCACAAAAGGTAGAAAAATATCTCTTTATTTTGAATTTATTAATTGGAATATGTCAGCTCTGGTAAATGTGCATCATTAACATCTGCGCTTTGTTTAGTACAAGAGCAAATTAATGTATAGTTTTATTTCTACAGTGTTGTACATTCCAAGTTTGGCTTTTGGGATTCCCAGTTTAATTATTGTCTTCCTATTTCTAAATTGTGATTACTTGTTTGGTGATGGTCTATGTTCTGCATGTGTAACTGAGCTGAGGTGTTCTGTTTATATAATTCCTATTTGACATTGCCACTTGTTCTCTTTCCCCAGTAGGTCATGTATTGTTGTTCTCTGAAATGTATTGGTTTAATATTTGCAGTGTTGCCTTTTGATTGGTAGAGTATGGTGCTTTGTGAGTCCTGGTAGTGCTGTTAGGATACGGCGGGTTTACTATGGGCAGTGTTTGTAGTAGTTCCTAATGTGTCTGGCAGTTGGCACTGGATTATAGTAATGTAGAAATCTTTTAGTCTTTCTTTATCCATACACTCATTAAGAGGCACGTTTACTAAAAGTTAGTATATGGTAACATTATGCAAATATTTATGCAAATGAGGCCCCTTATGCAAATGAGGTCCGCACCCTCCTTGGGCCGCCCCTGCTGGGGGCCCACAATTTTTGTTGGCGTAGGGCCTCACTCAAGGTAAATCCGGCCCTGCCTGTAGCAAAGGGTTAAATGGGATTTTTTTAAACAGTTTACCTAGCTGTCCCTGTAGTGCAGGTTGGGTAGTCCTCAGCTATTTTTTCTGTGCTACTGGGGATGCAGCTGATGACTGGGCCACAGCAATGGTTTTTTTTCACAAAAATGATGTGCACTACGGTGGCTGATGGAGGCTGAGATCAGAAGGGTGGTGTTCAGTGCTTTGCACAGGGGCTGCGGCAAAGCCTTTTTATATTCTGTGGCTGAGGCTGTGGCAGTACTTTTCTAAAAATGTGCACTGTAGTGCAGTATAGGGAGGCCATGGTCATTGCCATTACTATGGTCAGCATGGCTCCGATTGGGACAGCCGCGCTGAGGGTGAGAGACTGCATCTTTTTTTAAATTTTTTTATATTTATTTTTATTAAAGCTTTTATACGATACAAACAAGTACATCATCTTTCAGCTTACAGCATAGCCATATTATAGTCAGAACAAAAGAACACACAACTGTAGAAACCCAATACAAAAAAACCCAACCCCCTCCCCGACACCTTACAAACCTCTTGACCTTGCCTAATTAGCATATGGTAACATCAGTAACAGTAGTATAGCGATCCAGGGCAGCCCACCTGTCCTTCGGTTTTCCCCTCCCACCCAAGAAATAGGATTTTTCATAGGCTCTTTCGTATCTGCTATATAAATATACTTGATTCCACCATCTGCCCCAGTGTAATTTCGAGGAGTCCTTCCAGAAAAATAAAATTTCTTTTATGGCAACAGCTAACATAAAGATCAGTACGAAAAAGTGCTCTTTATCCACTCCTAGGATTTCTATCAAGGACCGTAACGCAATTATGCGCCAGGACAGGGGGAAAGAGAAACCCACCACCTTCTGGATTCTTTCCCAGACATGAAGCCAGAAACCCTGAACGCAGGGGCATTCCAAGAACATGTGACTCATTGTGCCGGGAGCGCTCTGACAGGACCAACACTGAGATGTCTTCTCTGAATTCCATTTGGCTAGCTTCAACGGAGTGATATATGACCGGTGGTCAAAAAATACATAGATTGTGTAAGGGAAGCCGATCTCGAGGAACGAACTATGGGACCCCACATGAGGTTCCAAACTTGTGGAGTCAAAGTACAGTCTGTTTCATCCTCCCAAATCTTCCACAGGCCCGTAGCCTGCTCCGAATGAAAGTCCCTGAAAAGTGCATAAAAACTAGATATGCCTCCTCTCCGTATACAGAAATCCGTTACAAGCCTTTGCAGTCCCCAAGACTCAGCGAGCTCTCGGGGGTTAACCTTCAGCTGGGCTAGACAATGTCGGAGTTGAAGATATTGAAAAAAACAAGTAGAAGGTAGCTTGAACTCCCCTTGTAACAAACTGAAGGACTTCCATCCGCCATCCGTAATCAAGTGGCCCACAGTCCAAATACCACAGCGCTGCCAGGCCGGCCACGCAAAAGGAACTTTGTTGATCTTGAGGACCGGGTTGTGCCAAAGAGGAGCTTGCATAGAAAACGGATTCTCATTTACAATTAGAGGTAGTAGCCTTTGAAACGCTTGCTGTGTAGCAACAACCACCCTGCCCAATTTAGAAGCCGTAGGGTATCGCATATTCATGCACAGCTGCACAGGACACGGGTGTAGCAAACGCTCCTCGAGAGACAACCAAATTGGCTTTAGCGAAGGGGTGATTTCGGCTCCCCACAGACCTCCCTGCTTTAACAGCGCAGCAAGGTGGTACCAGTGGAAATCTGGGAATTGTACCCCTCCATTCTTTTTGTTTGCCTTCAATTTCTTAAGCGCAATTCTGGGCGTCTTCCCATTCCAAAGAAAGGCACTCAAAGTGCGTTCCACCTTCTTATAGACATCTGCGGAGAATAAGATTGGTATCATCCCAAGAATATAGTTTATCTTAGGCACTAATACCATCTTGATCGACTCCATCCGGCCCCACCAAGTAAGATGCAAAGGCGACCATTTCAAGGTAAAAGACCGCGCAATTTCTTTTATCTTCTCAGCATTCAACTGCACAGTCTCTTCCAACGGGGTCGAGAATTGTACTCCAAGATATTTTATGGCCGACCCAGCCCATTGGAACGAAAATTCCTGGATCAAATTGCTATGCGCCTTCTTATTGAGAGGGAAGGCCACAGATTTTGACCAGTTTACCTTGTATCCAGCAAAACGAGCATACTGGTCGATCACTTGAAGAAGGGGAGAGACAGATGAGGGACGCAGAAAAAACAGAAGGTCATCAGCGTATGCTGAGAGCTTGAGATGCAGATCAGCTATCTCGATGCCCCTAATAGCCGTCGTCTGTCGAACAAGCAAGGCAAGCGGCTCCAATGCCATGTTAAACAATAGAGGGGACATCGGGCATCCTTGCCGCGTGCCTCTGTGCAAGGAGAAAGGTCTGGACAGCTCTTGATTGGCATAAATCCTAGCAACGGGTTGGGCATACATAGGTCGAATCATTTCATGAACCTCACTGGTATCCCAAACCACTCCAGGACAAGAAATAGAAAAGGCCATTCTAGCCTATCAAAGGCCTTCTCTGCGTCCAATGACAGCCCGATGAAAGGTTCCTCAGCTTGTTCTGCTAATCCAATGATATTACACAGTAGTCGGGCATTATCTGCTGTAGACCTCCCAGTCACGAAACCGCATTGATCTGGATGTATAAGGTGATGCAATATTTTGTTTAGACGGCTAGCCAGAATAGCAGCATATAGTTTGTAATCCGCATTTAGAAGTGAGATGGGTCTGTAACTACCCACCAATTTTGGGTCCTTCCCAGGCTTCTCAAACACGACCACAGTGGCCTCCGCAAAGGCTCCGGTAGCTGTACCCTGAACTTGAAGTAACTGGAAATATCGCAACAGAAAGGGGGAGATTTCTTTTGTGAATAGCTGGTAGAATTCGGTCGGAATACCGTCCGGGCCTGCCGCCTTACACCCTTGCAATCCAGAAAGCACATCTTCAAGTTCCTGCTGCCCCAAAGCTCTTTCCAGCTCAACAGCCTGTTCAGGGCCCAGCATCGGATGCTCGATATGACGTAGCCAATCTCTCATACTGGAAATATCACTTGCCACCTCAGAAGTATACAAGGAGTTGTAGAAGCTCCTGAACGATTCAAGCATCTCCAAGTTTCCAGACAGCTGAACATTGTTCTCGTCTGTTAAGGCAACCACGTGCGACTTCTCTCTCTTCGGCTTCAGGCTGGCAGCTAAAAGTTTTACCCGACTTGTTCATCTCCGTATGGTAACGAGCCCTCTGGGCAAAAGAGTGCTGTTCAACTTCCTTACTAATCGCAGCGTTGTATTGGAACCTTAGTTTCTGCAACCGAGTGAGAACCAGAGAGCTAAAGTGCCGGTGCAATAATCGCTCGCCAGCCCTGATCTGCTGATCGAGGGACTTCAATTCCTCCTGCGCTTTCCTTTTGGCTGCAATATTATAGCTGGTGATCTTCGCTCTAATGGAGACCTTAAAAGCTTCCCACCATGCCCATACTGATGTGTCTTCTGGCCGATTGATATAAAAAAACCCCTTTATTTCTTGCCGAACGAATTGTTTGAAGGACTCATCCGCCAAAAGATGCCGCGGGAAAAACCATCCTCCTGATGAGACCAGAGACTTCGAGACGTCCATGTTGAACATTATGGCGGCGTGATCAGAGACATGAGTACTTAATATCTCCGCATTGGAAATATCTTTGGCCAGAGATCTGGACACGAGAAAAAAGTCAATCCGTGAGTGGGACGCGTGAGGGAAGGAGAAAAAAGTAAAATCTTTTTCAACGGGATGTAGAATCCTCCAAATATCCACCAGACCCTTTTCTTCCATAATAGACTCTAGGACAGCGATGGCGAACCTATGGCACGCGTGCCAGCTGTGGCACGCGAAGGCCTTGCAGCTGGCACGCGGGAAGGTCCGCCATCGAAAAAAAAACAACAACCCTGTCTGCTGCCGTTGTCGGGGCCGCCGCGGCAGAATCGAGCGTGCCGCGGGGCCCCCCTGTACCCACCGGCAGAGCCTGTCCTCCCCGTAGCAGCTCTCTCTTTGGAGCTGCAGTCAGACTCGCCGGCTTGCAGAGCGCGAAGGGAAGAGTTTCCCTTTCGCGACTCTGTTAAGCCCGCGGGGGCTGATGGGAACTTCCCATCAGCCCCCGCAGGCTTAACAGAGCAGCGAGGGAACTCTTCCCTCGCGCTCTGCACGCCGGCGAGTCTGACTGCAGCTCCAACGTGAGAGCTGCTCCGGGGCGGACAGGGTCTGCCGGTGGGTACTGGGGGGCCCCGCGGCCCGCTCGCTTCTGCCGCGGCGGCCCCGACAACGGCAGCAGACTGTTTTTCTTGTTTTTTTAATTTTCCCTGGGCTGGGCTGGGCTGGGGGTTAGGAGTGGTGATGGGCTGGGCTGGGCTGGGCTGGGGGGCTTAGGAGTGCTGATGGGCTGGGCTGGGCTGGGCTGGGGGGGGTTAGGAGTGGTGATTGGCTGGGCTGGGCTGGGGGGGTTAGGAGTAGTGATGGGCTGGGCTGGGCTGGGGGGTGTTAGGAGTAGTGATGGGCTGGGGTGGGGGGGTTAGGAGTGGTGATGGGCACTGGGCTGGGGGGTTAGGAGTGGTGAATGACACGGGGCTGGCTGGGCGGGGTTATGATAGGAGATGGGCACTGGGCTGGCTGGGGGGGTTAGGAGTGGTGATGGGCGCTGGGCTGGGGGGGGTAGGAGTGGTGATGGGCGCTGGGGGGGGTTAGGAGTGTGATAGGCGCTGGGGGGGCTTAAACTAAAAATCGAGTGATGGGGGATTAGGACTGGGAGTGGGCTGATGGGGAGGTTAGGACTGGAAATGGGCTGGTGGGATTAGGACTGGGAGTGGGCTATGGGGGGCTAGGACTGGTAATGGGTTGGGGGGGTTGCTAGGACTGGAAATGGGCTGAGTGGAAGGGGGCTTGAACTGCAAATAGCTGTTGGGGATGGGGCTTGGAATGGAAATGGGCTGAGGGGAAGTGGGGGGCTTGAACTGCAACTAGCTGATGGGGACGGGGCTTGGAATGGAAATGGGCTGAGGGGAAGTGGGGGGCTTGAAGAAGGGAATGGATGCTGGGTGAGACTGGAACTAGAAGGGAGCTGATGTTGGGGGAGGATTAGAATGGGATGGGGCTGGGAGAGTAAAATGGAGTGGGGAAAAATATTTTGTGTAGGAGGGATGAAAAATCTACAATTGGCCAGGTATTGGGAGAGTAATTGGGGATTGAGGATGGAGGGGTAAAATTTGTGTGGATGAAATAGGAATGAGGAAAGAGCAAAAGGAGAAAGATTAGTATGTTAAAGCAGATGTAGAGAGAGAGAGAATGGAAAAAAAACTAGAAGAGAGAAGAAAGGACAAATGGACAGCAGACGATGGAGAGTTAGCAGAAAACATGAAGAAACCAGAAGAAAATGGCTGGACCAATTGCAACTGAAAAAAAATGCACAAAAGGTAGAACGATATCTCTTTATTTTGAATTTATTAACTGGAATATGTCAGCTCTGGGAAATGTGCATCATTAACATCTGCGCTTTGTTTGGTACAAGAGGAAATTCCTATTTGACGTTGCCACTTGTTCTCTTTCCCCAGTATTCACTGAAATGTATTGGTTTAATATTTGCAGTGTTGCCTTTTGATAGGTAGGGTATGGTGCTTTGTGAGTCCTGGTAATGCTGTCAGGATACAGCGGGTTTGCTATGGGTTCTAAATGGGCAGCGTTTGTAGTAGTTCCTAATGTGCCTGGCGGTTGGCACTGGATTATAGTAATGTAGAAATCTTTTAGTCTTTCTTTATCCATACACTCATTAAGAGACATGTTTACTAAAAGTTAGTGTATGGTAACATTATGCAAATATTTATGCAAATAAGACCACTTATGCAAATGACGTGCTGGCACTTTGAGGAAATTCTTTGGTTTTGTGCGGCAGTTTGGGCACTCGGGCTCAAAAAGGTTAGCCATCACTGCTCTAGGACCTCTAGAGCTCTGTTCCTTCTGGTCCTTCTACATGGCTGGCAGTCAATCAATGGGTCCAGGACCATGTTGAAGTCTCCACCTAACACGATGGAGGAAGAGGAGTATTCCAGGAGTAACTCCGCCAGACCTTGAAAGAATTTGGGGTTGTCACAATTAGGCGCATAGACATTAAGGAACACTATTTGTTTCTGATCAAAGGTTACCTGGGCACTTGCCCACCTTCCTTCAGGGTCAGCTCTGAGCACATGACCTTGAGTCTTCTTGGCCTTATTAATTAAGATTGCCACACCATTTCTTCCCAACCGCTGCAGCATGAGACACCAAATCGTACTTGCCCAAACCCAATTTCGCCGTCTCAGCAGCAGAAAGGTGAGTTTTCCTGCAACATCACTACATCGGCTCCTTGCTTGTAACAGTAAGTGAGGATCTTTTTACGTTTAGCAGGATGCTTAATGCCCTTTACATTCAGGGACAATACCTTAAGAGAGAGCATTTAACCGAACATACTGGGGGGCCCCCGCACTCAGGATCGCTTTATAAACACAGGCCTGCATCAAACAGAAAGTTATCTGAGGTTTGTAAGGTGTCACCATAAACTCTGCTCTGCAGAGACTACCAACTGGGTGAGCCATCGTAGGTCCACAAGAGGCTTCCCGGTATCCCCTTCCCTTCAGCAGATACATAACAGAAACACAGTACAACAAGAAATCCCCAACACCACAGCTTAATCACATCACCCCCAGACAGATATCCCACTTGCCCCCAGATGACTCCCGGAAAACCCCGAGGAGCAAACGGGAGGGAGCAAATAGCATGCGAAGCCAGGGAAGATCCCATCCCAGATAGGCAGATATAATATTCATCCTCCCGTTCAACAGACCATAATAAAGATACAAAAATCTAGAGAAACAGGAGAAACATAATCCCTGCACCTCATGAGTCTACAACCGCCTGCAAGAGCGGGAGACACATGGAGAGGGGGAAAATACCTGTGTACACAGAGCAATAAAAACAACAGAGTCCCAATAGTCACTGCATTTGCAAAGCTTCATGTTCCTCAAGAAACTGTAAAACTTCAGCCGGATCATCATAAGACTTGGAGCTGTTATTATAGGTGATCTTAAGGCGAGCAGGGTAGAAGAGGCCAAATCGCGCCTGCAATCTCTGAAGCCTAGGCCGTAAAGCCAGGAACTGCCTCCGCTTATCCGCTGTGGCTTTGCACACATCAGGGAAAAATGAAAGCTTGCTGCCCTCGAACTCCCACACAGATTGCCTTTTAGCCACGGCCATAATTTGAATGACTTGTTGGTGACGAAGCAGGCAGAAAATTACCGGCCGTGGAGATTTCCCGCTCATTGACCGCTGCTGCAGCACTCTATGAGCGTGCTCTATTTCCAGTTGCCCAGCAAACTTCACCTTAAGCAAGGCAGGAAGCAGTTTCCCCAAAAACGCAAAAGATCCGGGCCCTCCGCTCCCTCAGGCAGACCCACCAGCCGGATATTATTCCTCCGGTTGCGATTGCTTAAATCCTCAATCTGCAGCTCAAGATGCTCCATACGCTTGCACAACTTGGGTAAGGATTTTAGCTGCTCCCCATGCACCGCAATTGCATTATCTGCTTTGTCCATGCGCTCAGAGAGATCTTGAAAATGCGCCTTCATGTCCCCGAGCTCCGACTGTACTCTTACCAGCGCATCGCCGTTAGCCATCACAAGTTCCTTTACCGCCCGGATTTCCCCAAGCATCTCTCTCATACCTTCCCCCGGGTCCCGAGAGGCAGCCATCTTTTGAGGCGAGAGCGGGTCAGACTTCGGTCTTTTGGAGCCCAAATTCACTGCCGCGGCAAAGTCCAATTTGGTTGGTTTCCCCCCTGCCATAACGCCGGCACCTTCGGACACAAGACCAGGGTTTTTTTTAGCAACTCAGCTGGGGAAAGTTGCACTATCCTTCCAGGAATCAGGCCAGGGAATAACAGCGCTTAGAGATTAAGCCGCCATCTTGCTTCCCCGCAGGCTCTGCCCCGAGAGACTGCATCTTGAATATTGTGTGCCATTCTAGTCATCATATCCTAAAAAGGATATAGCAAAATTAGAAAAGGTACAGAGAAGAGTGACCAAACTAGTAGAAGGGATGGAAGGATATCCCTACAAGGAATGGCTTAAAAGGTTATTGCTCTTCAATTTGGAAAAGAGACAATTGAGAGGAGATATGCTAGAGGTCTATAAAATAATGAATACAGTGGAATGGGTAAACATAGATTAGTTATTTACTCCTTGAAAATATAGAAAGACTAGGCGACATTCAATGAAACTATAATGTCACACATTTAAGATAATTATAGAAAATATTTTTTCACTCAACACATTCTGGAATTTGTTCCCAGAAGATGTAATATAAGCTGTTATTGTAGGTAGGTTTAAAAAAGGTTTGGATGGGTTCCTGGAGGAAAAGTCCTTAAAATGTTTTTTAAAAAGACCAGGGAAATCCATGGCTTACTCCAGGGACAAGCAACATGGAATCTGTAAACCTTTTGGGAACCTGACAGTTACTTATGACTTGGATTGGCCACTGTTGGAAACAGGATACTGGGCTTGATGGACCCTCCTTGGTCTGACCCAATGGGGGTTATTCAGAGGCACGAATAGCGAGGATGGACGTCTTGTACGGGGAAGGTGGATGGGGGCGGGAAAGGGGCAGATCGGGGGCATCATTAGAGTGGGCAGTGGGAAGTCGTTGGCACTGGACAGAACCAATTCTAATGTCAGCGCTGTACGTCTGGGGCCGGCGACTTGCATAGGGAACTTATTCCACCTCTAAGGTGGAATACGTTCCTCTAGTCACCAGAGATTGGTGGACCTGGGCCATGGATGGGGCAGAGGGGGCCAAGGACATTTCCTGCAGCCCGGCCCTGGCCTTAGGAGGCCAGCTTGGGGATCAGGCTGTGGGGAATCAGCTTCAGGAGCCGGCGGCCAGGGATCGTGGCTCTTCAATGGAGCCGTGGTGCCATGGCAATCAGATGCCATGGCGCCGTGGCTCCTTTGAAGAGCATTGAAGAGCACTGACTGTTAGCCAGGGAAGGCCTGTACATGCAGGCTGGACGGAATAGGGGTCCTTGCCTAAGCGTACAGGCCTGTTCGTGATTCTGATCCCACGGGCCTAGTCGTGCCTTGGGGGGTCAGAATCGCGACTCCCTCTGTGCGTCCGGTTTTGCTCGAACACACAGAGGGCCTGGATGTGTGGGATGGAATCGGGCCCACTATGTATATCTTTTAAGGGGACCTGGCCAGAGTGCTACAAAGAAAGTTTTGGAAGATGCCAGAGGACCTGAGGCTCACGGTGTGTTGGGGGAACATGTTGATTGGTGTCTGGTGCAACTCAGGGCCAATGGGGGAAAATAAAAAATAATTTCAAAGTATGCCATGCACTGCAGCAAGAGGAGGGGTTGGGACCAAAATGGTTCTGAGGCTCTTTGTTCTGGCCAATAAATGACAAGGTGAGCCTTGGGCAGCCCGGGGGTGCATAAACACAATAAAACACTAAAGATTTAAAATTCAGCCCGAACCAGAAGTATGGAGACCTCTGAGTATGTCCTCTGGAAAGAAGCATGCACTGGCTGAACCCATGGAAGTAGGTGGGCAATGATAAGAACATAAGAATATAAGATATACCATACTGGATCAGACCAAAGTCCATCAAGCCCAGTATCCTGTTTCCAATAGTGGCAAAACCGGATCACAAGTACCTGTCAGGTTCTGAAAAAGGTACACAGATTGGCAATGCCTGTCCAGGGGTAAGCGTGGATTTCCCAGGTCCTCTTTGATAATGGTTAATGGACCTTTCCTCCAGGAACTTGTCCAAATCTTTTTTAAACTCAGCTACACTAACAGCTTTTACTACATTCTCCAGTAATGAATTCCAGAGTTTGATTATGCGTTGAGTGAAAAATATTTTCTCTCATTAGTCATTAAAAGGGTTACATTGTAGCCTTATTGTTGTCCCCTAGTCTTTCTACTTTTTGATGGTGTAAACAATCGATCTACGTTTACCCATTCCACTCCATTCATTAATTTATAGACTTCTATCACATCTCCCCTCAGCCTTCTCTTTTCCAGATGGAAGATCACTAACCTTTTAAGCCTTTCCTCCCAGGGGTATCCTTCCATCCCCTTTACAATTTTAGTGGCTCTTCTCTGTACCTTTTCTAATTCCGCTATAATCTTTTTTTTTTTTTTTTAATTCTTTATTTTCGTTTTATAACAACAAAGGAAAGGAAGACATACAACTAAAAGACAAATACATACATAGAATGTGATACATACACCAAAGTAAACCCCTGCCACCCCCCACCCCCCTGCTTCTTCTCTAGAAAACTAATCATTCCCGAAGCGGGCGTGTACTGACATTATTGTGTTACAAAGCCTAACGGTGATCTGAAACATGATGAGTGTACATTAAACAGACATGTCGGAGCAATGAGCAGAGTGTACATAATCATTGAGCATCTGCCATTCAGACAAGCGAGAATGAGTTTGGGTATGGAGAATAGCTCTCCGAGATATCTGCTCATATTTACTATATAAGCAGACGAGGTTCCACCATTCATTGACAGTAAGTCGAGAGCTATCCTTCCAAGTCCTCGTGATTAAACATATGGCTATACCCAGCATGAAATCAAGGAGAAAGCGACCCTTCTTAGGAAGAGAGGGGACCTCCGCCACTGAGCGGAGTCCCACAGTCTTCCAAGAAAGAGGCTCGTGAAGGTGTAAGATAAATTGAATACGACCCCAGACCCGCCCCCAGTAAACCTGTAGTTGAGGACATTCATAAATAACATGAGCGAGGGTTCCCACATCAGTATGGCAAGACCAACACTGGTCCCTAGCAGACTGAGGCAGATCGGGAAACCCGCACTATTTTGCTCCAGAAAACGCTCCATTGCACAGGGGGTAAAGTGGTTTGCAGTTCGCGCTCCCAGGCTTGTTGGACTCTACAAGTGGCAGTATCTGTACCCTGACATAATAGTTTATAAAAGTTAGAGGCTACCCCATGTGTACTACTAATAGAGTGAATTAGTTCTAATAGCCCGTCCTCAGTAGGGACAGAAGGCGACATGATTGGAGCACTTTTGAGGCAGCGTTGAAGCTGCATCAATTGAAAGTAATGTTTCGCTGATAACGCAAATTCCTTTTGTAAATCAGAAAAGGTTTTCCAACGAGCTGCGGAGAAGAGCTGTTGGGGTGTCCAGATCCCCCTAGAGTACCAGGGTCTGGAAGTAATCCTGTATGGCTGCTCGAATTTCTAACTGGAACTCTGGCTGAGTTAATAAGGCTCTATCAAAGAACCAGGCCCCCGAATTCCCTTGGAGTGCAGTAGTGTGTAATTGAAAAGAAATAGCAGCATGATCTGAAATATATTGGGAGTGAATCTTTGCAGCGTCCACCTGAGGAACTAACAGTTTTGATATTAGAAAGAAATCTATACGAGACTAGGATTTGTGAGGGGAAGAGAAGAAGGTAGAGTCAAGCTCATTGGGGTGTAGTAACCTCCATAGATCGACTAAAGCAATATCTTTGATCACAGAGGTAAGCGTGATGTGACTCTTGGGGGGACCACTTGTCCTAGGCGGCTATTTGTCAATCAGGGGATCAAAAACTAAATTGAAATCCCCCCCTATTATAATGTAGTATTAGCAGAGGTCTGCGCAACCTGAGCAATGGTAGCAAAAAAGGCAGGGTCATCCACATTAGGAGCATAAAGGCATATACATGTAACTGCAAGGTTACCTATCTTGAGGTGAGCTCTGGACCATCTACCTACTGTATCTGAGCTAGTCGCAATAATAGTAGCATGCAGAGATTTCCTAACCAGTATGGCAACTCCACATTTCCTAGAAACGGCTGGGGAATAGGCGGCCACCATGTAAGGTTTAATATTGAGTTTGAGAGTTTCCTTCGAATTTAAATGCGTTTCTTGGAGGAAAATCAGGTCCACAGCTTCATGACTTAGATAGCTTAGGATTTTCTTCCGTTTTATCGGATTATTGATTCCTTGTACGTTCAATGAGAAAATCTTACATGGTGCCATCAATCGATAATAGACATTTTAGGTAAGGACGCTTGAAAACATACAACATAATCAGAATCTGTACAATAATGACATAAGCACCAAGTATGCTGGCCAATACACCCATATTGAAAAGTATGTACCAAAGTAACTTAGAGAAGAAGCAAAACCCCCAATGATATGGCGACCATATGTCTGCGGGAGGAGGCCCTAGAGAGGAAGATAGAGACATAATAAAAGAAAAGAAACACCAGAGTCCATAAGTAACACTGTCTCTGATACTCATCGAGGCTAGAATGGGTAGATGGAGTCGGGTCACAGGTATCATCAAAAATAAGGCAACAAACCGCCCTCGACAGACTCTTTGCTGAGCCGCGGTAAATCCAATATGGCAGGTACAGCGGATATGAGAGTACTGGCAGGAATATTCTGGAAGTCAACGCATCAAGTCGGCTTCTTTAGAATCCAAAAACTCCGCTAGTAGATCAGGGTCCTCAAATGTTCTTGTCTGATTGTGAAGCGTGACTCGGAGCTTGGCCGGGTACATCAGGCCATAGCGTGCTTGTAGTTGTTGAAGCCTCGGCCGAAATTCCAGAAAACGCTTTCGGCGGTCGACCGTGGGATTAGCCAAGTCAGGATAGAAGGAGATCTTGTGGCTCTCAAACTCCATATGGCCCTTTGCCCGAGAGGCACTGAGAATTTGTTCCACATGTTGATATCTCAAAAGTCGAAAAATGATAGGCCGCGGGGTCTTCCTGTTGAGCGTTATGTTTGTGGGTACACGATGAGCGCGATCGATCTCCAATTCTTTGGTAAAGGTGATTTGGAGCAGGGAAGGGAGGATTTTACATAAAAACTCCTTCATGTCTCCCGATTCCGCTCCCTCCGGTATGCCCACGAGTCGTAGGTTGTTGCGGCGCGCTCTATTATTGCCATCTTCCACTTCTTTCTGCAAGGCCCGCACCTGACGTTCAACTTTGTCGAGTTTGGACAGCCGGACCGCATGGGAGTCTAATATGCTCTCCATTTTGTCCTGATGCGAAGAGAGCCCCTCTAGCCTGCCTTGCAGTACACCAAGATCTTCCCGCAGCGCTCGGAGTGCTTCACCGTTTGACTGCACGAGGTCCTTAACCCCTCTAATTTCTGCGAGGATTTCCTGCTGCATTTCGGGGCCCTCGCGCAAAGCCAGCCCCTTCTGCGGGGACGGGGGTTCGGTTTTGGAGCGTTTGCCGTGAGAAGCCGCTGGAGATCCAAATTCCAGGCGCGTGGGTTTGGTCCCGGCCATCTCACCAATGTGCCCCGGCAAGATCAGAGCAGAAATTCAAGTATGTCCGGTGTTAATTCAGGATTCTGAGTAGGCCTCTCGGGAGCCTCAGCGTTATGCGACCATCCCGCTGGACATCGGGCTCCGCCCCCCCGCTATAATCTTTTTAAGATACAGCGACCAGAATTGCATACAATATTCAAGGCGTGGTCGCACCATGGAACGATACAGAGGCATCATAAAACCTTTGTTTTATTCTCCATTCCTTTGCTTATGATTGCTAGCATTCTATTTGCTTTTTTGGCCGCCGATGTACACTGGATGGACAGTTTCAACATATTATTCATAATGATGCCTAAATCTTTTTCGTGGATGGTGGTTCCTAATATGGAACCTTGCATCGTGTAACTATAGCTTGTGTTGTTCTTTCCTAGATACATAACTTTGCACTTGTTCACATTAAATTTCATATGCCATTTGAATGTACAGTCCTCCAATTTATCAAGGTCCTCTTGCAATTTTTCACAATCGTCTTGTTTTTTTAACATCTTTGAATAATTTTGTGTCGTCTGCAAATTTGATCACCTCACTCGTTATTCCCATTTCCAAGTCATTTATGAATATGCTAAAAAGCAGCAGACCCAGCACAGATTCCTCAGGAACTCCATTATTCACTTTTCTCCATTAAGAAAATTGGTTATTTAGCCCTGCCCTCTGCTTTCTATCTTTTAACCAGTTACTGATCTACAATAGTACACTGCAACCAATCCCACGACTTTCTAATTTAGCCAAGAGTCTCTCATGACAAAGCGTACAGGTAAATGGAGCTCACTCTGGGGAGAAGGAGGTTACCAGTGGTGTTCTACAGGGATCTGTACTTGGTCTGATTCCTTTTAACATCTTTGATAGTGATATTGCAGAAGGACTGTTGGGTAAGGTTTGCTTGTTTGTGAATGATACCAAAATCTCCAATAGAGTAGTTGCCCAGGAAGGAGTAGATAACATGAGGAGGGATCTAGCTAATCTTGAAGAATAGTCTAGAATTTGGCAAATTTAATGTTAAAAAAATGCAGTGTCAAGCATTTGAGCTGCAAAAATCCAAAGGAGTGGTACAATGTAGGGGGTGAGATACTTCTGTCCATGAAAGAAGAGCGGGACCATGGCGTAATTGTGCCAGATGATCTTAAAGTAGCTAAAAGGTAGAAAGCCAGAAGGATGCTTAGGTGTATAGGGAGAGAGAAATGGCCAGCAAAAAAGGAGGTGATAATGCCTCTGTATATGTCTCTGGTGTGACCTCATTTGGAGTATTGCGTGCAGTTCTGGAGACTGCATCTTCAAAAGGATATAAGCAGGTTGGAGTCGGTGGAGAGAGTGGCTACTAAAATAGTTAATGGTCTTCATTATGAAGCATATGAGGACAGACTTGCAGATCTTAATATGTATACTTCAGAGGAAACTCACAGAAGAAACCCAGTAAGCAAAGCCAGCATAGAATCCAATAAAAAAAGGCCTGCTGATTAATCACCATTACATCATCAGTGATTTGTTTTAAGAAACAGTGTAGTGCACATTTGTTTGTGTTACAATTTTTTGTCGGATCGTCTGTGAATGAGGATGTAAAACATTCTCTTATAACAGACCCTCCATTTTATTCAATTTTTTAAAAATCCGGTCTCATCGACCTAAATTTGCCGGAGGCTAGAAACGGCCTAAAAGACCAGCCACTGCAAACATATGAACTTTTGAATTGTTAATAATCCCTGGTTAATAATCCCTGGTTTACTTCAGAGGAAAGGCAAGATAGGGGCGATATGATAGAGACATTTAAATGCCTCCGTGGCAAGCTCTGCTATGAGGGGACATAGTATGAGGGTGAAAGGGGAAAGACTTAGGAGTAATATGTGGAAATATTTCTCTATGGAAAGAGTGGTAGATGCATGTAATTTAGTCTCCCAGTGGAGGTGGTAGACACGAGGACAGTATCTGAATTCAAAAAAGCATGGGACAAACAGAGAGGATCTCTAAAGGTAAAAAAAGGACTATTGTAGTTGATATGGTAGGGCAGACTAGATAGGTCATGTGGTCTTTTTCTGCCTCATATTTCTGTTTCTATAAGGGACCTTGTCAAAGGCTTTCTAAAATCCAGATAGACTATCAAGAAGCTTACCATTGTCTACGTGTTTATTCACACCTTCCAAAAAATTATAACAGATTAGTAAGACAAGACCTTTAATTGAAGAAAACCAACATGGATTTAGCCAATAAACCATGACTATCTACATGCCATGAGTCGACACCGACTCGACTGCACTTAACAACAACATCTACATGTTCAGTAATTTTGTTCTTTATAATGGTTTCTACCATCTTGCCTGATACTGATGTCAGGCTCATTGGTCTGTAGTTTCCCTGATCACCCTTTGAACCCATTTTCACAATTGGCGTTACATTGGCCATTCGCCATTCTTCAGGCACTACAGATGATTTTTAATAATAGTTCACGGATTACTAATAGTAGGTCTGCAATCTCATATTTCAGTTCTTTCAATACCCTCAGATGTATACCACCTGGTCCAGGCGATTGACTACTCTTCAATTTATCAATTAGTTGTAATACATCTTCCCGGTTTATCGATATTTCTTTCAATTTTTCCGATGCATTTACCTTTAAATACCATTTCAGATATGGTAACTTCCCTACATCTTGTTCAGTAAAGACCAAAGCAAAGAATTCATTCAGTCTCTGCGCTATGGCCTTGTTCCCTCTTAGTGCCCCTTTAACCCCTCTATCATCTAATGGTCCAACTGCCTCACTCACAGGGTTTTTTTGCTATGGATGTACTTGAAAAAGTTTTTATTATGTGTTTTTGCTGCCTCAGCAAGCTTTTTTTCAAATTCTCTCTTTGCCTGCCTTATCAATGCCTTGCCTCTAACTTGCCAGTACTTACGTTTTTCCTCGTTTTTGTCATTTGGCTCCTTTTTCCTTTCCCTGAAAGATGCTTTTTGGCTACAACAGCCTCTTTGACTTCACCTTTAAACCATACTGGCAGTTTGTTTTGCCTTCCTTCCAATGTTCCCGCTAACCTGTGCTGGGTCCGCCGCCAACATTCCTGCCGGCGGGGGGAGGTGCAGAGCGATCAACGCTCTGCCCCTCCCCCCACCAGCAGGAATGCCGGCGGAGGACCCGGCGCAGATTAAAGAGAACATTGTGAGGGTGCTGCGGCCCCTCCCCCCACCAGCAGGAATGCCGGTGGAGGACCTGGCGCAGATTAAAGAGAACATTGTGAGGGTGCTGCAGCATGTGTTAGACACAGGGTCTAACACATGCCGCAGCACCCTCACAAAGTTCTCTTTAATTTGCGCCGGGTCCTCCGCTGGCATTCCTGCTGGTGGGGGGAGAGGCAGAGTGTCGATCGCTCTGCACCTCCCCCCGCCGGCAGGAATGTTGGCGGGGGACCCAGCACAGGTTAGCAGGAACATTGCTTCCTTCCACTTTTCTTAAAGCGTGGAATACAGCTGGTCTGGGCTTCCAAGATACTATTTTTAAACAATGGCCATGCTTGATGTAAATCTTTAAAATTTGCAGCTGCTTCTTTTAGCTTTTTCTTAACTATTTCCCTCATTTTATCATAGTCTCCCTTTTGAAAGTTAAACGGTAGTACTGTGGATTTCCTTACCATCCCTCCTCCACTAATTAAGTCAAACACGATTATGCTATGATCACTATTGCCAAGTGGCCCCAACACCCTTATCTCTTGAACCAGATTCTGTGTTCCACTAAGGACTAGGTCCAAAATATCTTCCCCCCTTGTCAGTTCATGGCCCAGCTTCTCCAAGAAGCATGCATTTATTTCATCTAGAAACTTTATCTCCATAGAATGACCTGCCGTGACACTTACCCAGTCGATACCAGAGTAATTGAAATCACCCATTAGTATTATTATTGTGTGTTGTAACTTTTGATAGCTTCCCTGATTTCTTTTAGCATTTCATCATCCATTTGTTCATTCTGGCCAGGCAGTCCGCAATACACCCCTACTGCCATTGCCCTCCACTTCCTAATTTCTATTTATGATGATTCTACAGTGTGTTTTGTTTTCTAATGCTACTACTGAGCATATGTATAGTGCAGACAACACAAGGGAAACACAAGGAGATCAGATGAATCAAGATCTGAAAGCAGCAGTGAAGAGGTGAATTTTCAGCCTGGATTTGAAAAGGGTCAGCGAAGGCACCCAATGAACAGACTCAGGTAGTTTGTTCCAGGCATATGATACAGCAAGGTGAAAGGAGCGAAGTCTGGAGTTAGCAGTAGAGGAGAAGGGTACAGATAGAAGTGATTTGCTAGAAGAGCGGAGTTCCCAAGGAGTGGTGTAGGGAGAGATAAGAGACCAAAGGTTAGTGAGGAGCTGCAGAGTGAATACACTTATAGGTCAGCAGGAGAAATTTGAACTGGATGTGGAAATGAATAGAAAGCCAATGAAGTGACTTGAGAAGAGCAATAATACTTCTGCAAAACTTTAATCCTGTGTGACTCAATGCCCTCTCTAACATAGAGCTCAACCCCTCCACCAATTTGATCTACTCCATCATTACGATATAATTTGTACCCAGGTATCACAGTGTCCTCCTTCCAACAGTTCTCTGAAAGACCAATCATTTTTAACCTCTCATTTAGTGCTACATGTTCTACCTCTCCTATCTTATTTTTTAGAATTCTAGCATTTGCATACCTGCATTTTAGAGGTTACATTTTATTCTTGAGTGGAGGAGTAGCCTAGTGTTTTGAGCAACTGCCTAGTACCCAGAAGATAAAGGGTTTGATTCCCACCGGCACTCCTTGTGACCTTAAGCAAGTCACTTTACCCTCCACTGCCTCGGAAGAAAAGGCCTGGTAATCTACTTCTGGTGATACATTGCCAAGAAAACCCAGAGGTGGCTGGGTCAATAAGAGTCAGCACTGACTTGACGACACTAAAAAATATATATATATATTCATATTAATCTGGTTTATCAGTAGACAGGGTAATTTGGAATCTTTCAGCTGTCTGTTCTGTACTTAAGGGCATCTGGGTTACTTTTATCTTTATTAGAACCTCTCAATTGGGATGTCCGAACTTTCAATCTTTGCTAGTATCCTTTAAGGATATATCCTTCAGAACCATGTGCTTTTGGGCGATTGTCAGCTTTTCCCTATAAATATGTGTCCTCAGCTAATGACTGGAAAGGGGCAATGAGAGAGAGAAACTGGATGATGGTTGTGCGGGGGAGGACTATGAGAAAGTGAGACACTGGAAAATGGCTGTGGGTGGACTATGAGAGAGGAGACAATGGATGATGGTTGTGGGAGGCTTTCAGAGAGTGAGACACTGGATGATGGCTGTGGTGGGGCTATGAGCTTCATCAGTTATGCAATATTTGGCACAACATGATCTACATGAGTTTGCTTATTCTCTTGCTGTCCACATTTCTGAAATTGTGCCTGAACTTGCACATGCCTGCTTTTTTTTCTACTGTGATGTAGTAGCCCCTATAGAGCCCATGGAAATAGAAAGAAAGGAAAAGGTTACCTTTAAAACTGACAGTCAGCCAGCTCACATAGCTCACTGTTTACAAGAGAAAGACAAACAGTGGGAGATAGGAGCTGAGCTGACACACCCAAGCTCTGATGTAGCAGCAAGCCTGGAGCTTGATCACTCACACCTGTTCAGAAAGGCAGAGCCAAGCCTCAGGGAACAGAAATATAAACACTGGTTGGGAGCAAAGAAGGGGCAGCGAGGACAACAAGAGAAGCAAGGAAGGAAGCCAGAGAGGGAGCAAGAGGAAAGAGCTCCTGGGAGACGTGGTTGGAGAGGCTCAGGAACCCTAGAGAATTGGAGATTTGGAAAAGAACCTACCTGCAGTTCTGGGAGAGAAGCTGGCAGACTAGAAGGTGGCAAGGCACAGCCTGTTGCCAGGAACCAGCCTGGGCAGAGAGAACAGGGAGCCCTTCAGTCCTTACTGCCTGAGGAAAGGCTTCAGAGTTTGCACAAGTGGAGACCCAGCACCAAAGCAAGGAGGTAAGAAGCTCTACCTGGAACAGAGAGCCAGGGGGTGGCTCTAGTCAGGAATTACAAATGGAGAGTTACAGATCATTTCCTTATAACTGGAAGGAACTAGATGAGAGCCAGAGAAGAAGCTCCAAAGCCACAGGTATTTCAAACCCTTGTTGTCTAGAATTATATACAGGGGAAACACCCAAGTTTGCAGAGGGAGGTTACCCTAAACACAGTAGTAACAGCTGGCAGCCAAGCTCAGTAAATCCTGAGCTGGAAGATATGCAAATGGACTGTAATGTTAATGATATAGCTGAAGTTCCAATGGATTGCATCCTTTGCTTAGCCGATGATATCGAGTCAGTGTGTTAAGTCTTTGAGTTAAAGAGCTGGGATACAGAAAAGGAAAAGAAGTTATTTTACTTTGACAGAAGAAGCTGTTTGGTTTTTCCATCTTTGTTACTTAGAAAAGGCACAGCACGTTTTGGAGCCAGAGTGTGAAAAGCAGCTTCCTTATTTTGTTGTAAATAATCCTCAAGCAAACACCTGGACACACTTCTATTTTGTTCTGCACTAAGTCCTAATGTGAGGGGAATAAATTTCTTGTCATTTTGCCTTAAACACTCGACTCATAACTATTCCTTTATCAGAAGTCTAAAAAGGGACTACAACTCCCAAGAGGCATTGTGAAAGCAGAAAGTTGTGGTCTCACTTTCTGATTAAAGGACATCATGGCAGGCTAGCCCTCTTAGCCCTAGGCAGAGGGCTGACCTTGTGACACTACACAAAAACAAAAATAGAGCAAAATCAAGAAATCATGAGCTAAAGTGTGTCTATGTGAATGTATAAATGTTGGAAGATTAGCCGTGAGGAAACAACCTACCTCTCATGGCAGTACTTCCGTTTTACTCAATGTAATGAGCCCCAACAGGAGCTTTAAAACGTAGGTAAACACACCATGTAATAGTGTGTCCTACACCAAAACGCCAGCTGGCGTCCTGAAGAATTGGGGAAGTTAGGCGTTTTTTTGCAGTTAAGCAGAGTGTTGATACAGGGCATTAATGATGTCTTGCCCGAAACGCAGTACTGTGTTCTTTTTTAAAACTGCAGATATTCAAGAGATTGAAATTTAACTGTCTGGAGAATACTACGACTTGGTTTCTTATGGACAACAGATAAGTAACTTTCTTTGTTTGCTATTTTTGATTGTCCAATTGGTTTCAGAAATGTAAATTTGTTGGAAGTAATACGCTTTTTGAACACGTTTTGGTGTAGGACACACTATTACATGGTGTTTTTACCTACGTTTTAAAGCTCCTGTTGGGGCTCATTACATTGAGTAAAGTAGGACACACTATTACATGGTGTTTTTACCTACGTTTTAAAGCTCCTGTTGGGGCTCATTACATTGAGTAAAACGGAAGTACTGCCACGAGAGGTAGGTTGTTTCCTCACGGCTAATCTTCCAACATTTATACATTCACATAGACACACTTTAGCTCATGATTTCTTGATTTTGCTCTATTTTTGTTTTTGTGTCAATTTTTATAGAGTAATGGTTATTTTTTAAGTATTGCTTTTTTTTTCGGACATTCTGGCTTTGATGTCCCAGATCGCACTTGGACGTCCCATTGTAAAATGTGCCTTTGATTGTGCAAAATAGTTTGGGTGCATAAGTAGGAAGAAAGAAGTGATATTACTTCTGTCAAAACTCTTATGAGGCTACATTTACAAATGATTGATAAGATGGAGACAGTTTATATGCGCACTACTAGAAATGGTGCATAATATGTACTATAAGATTTAGATGGAGTAGTGTAATGAGTTAAAGCATGATGGCAGAAAAAGATCCTATGGACTATATAGTCTGCCCTTCCAATGCAACAGCTCAGCTCTAAAATCCTTGTATCTCTTTTAACGTTTTTCAGTGCTTGTCTTATGCTTTCTTAAGTTCAGATACTGTCTTTGTCTCCACCATAATCACTAGAAAACTAGTCCACATATTCACTACTTTTTCTATAAAGAAATGTTTCCTTACATTACTCCTGATTCTATTCCTTTCAAACTCATCCCTCATTAAAGAGCCTCTTTTCTGTTGAAAGAAGCCCGTCTCCTCTGCATTTATACATTGGAGGTATTTCAATATCATCTATCATATCTTCCTTTCCTGTCACTTCCTCCAGTGTACACATTTAGGTCTTTAAGCCTATCTCCTATGCTTTAGGAAAAAGACCATTGGCCACTTTAGTAGCTGCCCTCTTGGACTGAGTCCACCCAGTTTATATCCAGGTGCGGTCTCCAAATTTATACACTTTTACAAAGGCATTATCACACACCATTTTTCCTGGGGACCATTTCTCTCTCTTTGAATCCAAGGAGTTGTCTTATATACCTGTTTGGCCACCTTGAAATCATCAGTCATGGTCACCTCCCTGATCCCGCTCTTCTTTTGTGCTCAAAGGAACTTCACATTCTATACTGCACTGCTCCCTTGGGTTTTTGCAGCTCAAATGCATGACTTCCTCATCATTAAACGGAAGATATTATATAAACATTTAAATATTTAGTAAGCTTCAAACAAGGTACCTTAATGTAATGTCTTAATACTGTGAGAAGATCAAGGATAGTGGGTCATCATATGGAGATTAAAGGAAGCTCCTATGGAACATAACTTACTAGAAAAAGAAAGCTAGGAAAGACTTCCAGTGGCATTTAGAGTGATAAAACAATAACAGAACTCTACAGTACTTGAGACAAGCACAAAGGGACCTTGGTGTTTAGGGAAGGTGGCCTAAAACCAAAGATCAAGTTCAATCTGTGGAGTACATTATATACAGTAGACATAAATAGGCAGATTGGGGAGATCAAATAGTCTTTATCTGCTGATATATTCTATATGCCTCTCCCCGACTAGTATGCCCTTATTAATAATACAAATTAACATAATTTATCTACATACTGGATCTCCAGGAGGTCCCGGCAGTCCTGGTTTTCCATCTTTTCCTGGAATCCCCTAGAATCAGGAAGAACATTACATTTTACATTATAGAAATGAACAAGAAAAATATTATTAGTATACTCTTTTCTAAAGATCTATTACTTACATCAACACCTGGCATTCCTGGTAATCCAGAGGGACCTCTAGAACCCTAGAGATAAAGAATACAAACTATGGTTAAAGTAATTTCCAAATGGTAACTGATAGGCATGTTCAAGTTAAGTCCAGTTTTCAAAATGTCTTCATGCATAATTTACCTGAATACCTGGTTCTCCAGGTAGACCTCTGGGACCCTGTGAATTCCAAAGGTCAGCAAATTACAAAGTGCCTTTCAAATTAGATCATTTAAAATTTGGTACAACTGTATAAAACTATTATTGCATTTTAATTAAAATGTTTGATAATAGATCAATAAACTGACTTACAGGAGGGCCTTCAGCACCTATTCCTTGTTCTCCTGGGGCTCCGTGAACACCTGGTAATCCTCTTTCACCCTGTCAAGGTCAAATGAATGTCACTTCATTTGTTGTCAGCAGAAGAAATAACATTTCTTATTTTTATTAACAATGTTAAAAAATGTTATTAAAATCATATTTTTATTAACAATATACCTTAGGTCCTCTTGGACCAGCAGCTCCAGGGTTACCAGCTGGACCCTAAAAAATAATTTATATGATAAAATACATATTTTTAAAAAACTAAATTTAAGCTATCATGGAATTTCAATGACAGATCCCCATGGTTTTTGGACAGCTAGGATTTATCAAAGTAAACTGAAATCCCACTGTAATGCATTAAGACATTTAAAATCAGTATGAGAGGAATAAGGATTTTTTTTGTTCTCTCTATGCAATAGTTTTGTCATTGTGCCATAGGGGTTATTTTAGAAGCTGTATTCGTGATTTGCACGTGTGAAAACAATTATTCACACATGCAAATCAGATCCACACCCGAAAAGCCATTTTAGAAAGGACCAAATTTGCATATCTGCCCCAATCACATCCAAGTCACAGGGGGCGTGGTGGAGGCATACCCAGGGCAGTCTAAAAAAGATCAACTTATATCCCCAATTTCACAAGAGCACCACATGTGTAAACCCATCAGCATGCATTTTCATATTTAGACCCACTGCTTGGCATGCATAGGCAGGGCAAAATTGCACATTTCGGCCAGCTCTGAACAGTACAGATGATGGGGGAAAACCCTCTCAATTTCCCACTACTTTTCTCCCCCTCAAGAAAATATAGTAGGTAATATTGAGGGCTTTTTGTATATTACTGCGCAATTACACATCTCCATTTGCAAAATGGCCGGCCTGCATGTATGTATCTACATAGTCTCATGCTGCTTCCAAAATACTGGAATTGACCTGTCTATGTTGCCAGGCTCTGCCATGTCTATATTTTGCATGTGCACATTTCTGAAGTTCTGAAATCAGCCGTCTCCCTGCATGTGCCTGGACCTGCACAGCCCCATTTTCTGGGACATTGACAAAGACATGGGAATATGTTGATTTTCGACTGCACATATATATATATATATATATATATATATACTGTATACGTGTGTGTCTAACTGCTCTACTGCCCCTACTATGGAACTTTGGATATTTTGACTTGTACATCCCAGGGACAACTAAATGGCCTACTTGATTTTATAAATAGGTGAAAAATAGGTTCATGAAAGTGCTTATTTATTAGAAGTGATTTTATAAAATTACCCTTCACATGTCAGATTTGATAACAGGGCACCAATGTGAAAAGTCCAAAAGGTTGTCTATTTAGTAAAGGCAACATAGTAAAGTATAGGCTTTATAAAACAGGCTCCCTGATCCAGTTCCAATAGTGCCCAAATGCCAGCACACAGATTTACAACTGCTCCGTCAGGTGCAAATACATGCGTGCACTCTAGATATGTACACACATTTTATAAAATACCCATGCACATCTCAACTCTGCCTCTGCTCCACCCAACCTATGCTCCCAGGAAAGCCAACAAGTGCGTATATATAACTACCCCTGTCAACAAGATGGCATGTATTGATATGTATGTATATTGCCATGCAATTTTATAAAAGGCTTTTTCTACCTGTTGAAAAGGCTTTACATGCAGAAAAACCTTTTCAAAATCCACCCCTCCATACATGCATATTTTTGATTCCTAGCACAAAAGGGTAGAAGTCAAAAATAACTAATGAAAGGTAAGAAAGTTGAGAACCCCTAAATAAACCACACAAGCTCTTCAGCCTAATTAAGACCCTAACGAAGGAGCCCTCCCCCACGCAACCAAGCCTTCCCGACCCACAGAAATATGCTGATTACCTGCAGGCCAAAACAAGGCAGACCAGCATGCCCTCCTCGTACGGGGCACCCCACCTTGATGCCATCCACGAAGGACACCCAGCACATCATCACCGCCTTCTCTGCCCCAACTGAAAAAGGCATCCAAGACATCATCACTGCCATAAACACCACCACAGCACCTAACGACCCTTGTCCAGCATTCTGGATAAAATCCCTGCGTGCTGACCTCAGCCCTTTTCTATCCAAACTCATAGGACTATCATTCTCAACTGGGACTTTCCCCCAAAGCCTGAAGCAAACAGCCATCAGACTTCTACTAAAAAACAGCAAGTTGGACCCAGCAAAGATGGACTCCTACAGGCCAATTTCAAGCATCCCTCTTCTGGCAAAAATCATTGAGAAGGTCATACAATGCCATCTTCACTACCACATTGAGACTAGCACACCCCTCGACCCCTGCCAGCACGGATTCCGGGAATCGCATGGTGTGGAAATGCTGTTGACCACATTATTCAGCACATTAACCATTGGGCTGGACAACATCAGACAAGGGTTTGCCCTGATCTTCTTGGACATTGCAGCAGCCTTTGACACTGTGTGCCACAAAATACTCCTGACACATCTCAGGGAGAAGGGTGTCCAGGGCACTGCTCTAACCTGGTGTGCATCGTACTTAACAGACAGATGGTAGCATGTTCGCACTGGCCCCTCCATCTCCGCACCTTTCCCGCAAGAGAAAGGCGTACCACAGGGATCCTCGCTCTCAGCCCTACTATTCAACGTGTACATGCAGCCCATTTGCAACCTTATCCGATTTTTCAATATCAATTGCCTAATCTACGCCGACGATGTGTTACTATACATGCCTATCTCGACAGACCATCCTGACCTCTCACCTCTATCCGCCTGCTTCGATGCTGTCACAGATTGGCTATACACGCAGAAACTCAGAATAAATTAAAAAAAACCAGAGGTCCTCTTTATCACCAGGAACCCAACATTCACGCCGCCCACCTCACTAAAGGTGCGAGATGCAGAGCTCTTCAGCAAGCCCACGGTTCGGTACCTAGGAGTCACGCTGGATCAACAGCTCAATATGAAGGCCCAAATAAGCAACATGGTCAAAGCGATCTATAACAAAATTCAGACGCTTCGCCACCTGCGACAGCTGCTTGAACCAGAAGACTTTCGGACAGTCTACCAAGCACTAGTAATTCCACATTTCGACTATGCGAACGCCATACTACACGGTCTCCAGAAAAAACACGCTGAATCCTCTGCAACTGGCAATGAATGCAGCCATCAGAATCCTGCACGGAGCCTCCAGGAGGGAACATATAACCCCAATTCTGAAGCACCTGCATTGGCTCCCGGTCCACTGCAGGATCTCCTTTAAGATTCTAATGATGACCTACAAAACCATCAACAAGTGCTCCTCCACCTCCCTCACAGATCTCATACAGACCACCCCCTCAACAGAGTAAGGAGATCAGCCGCTGTCAATACGCTGAAACTCCCGAGGGCGATCACAAAATGCTCTCAGGCAACTAGAAACAGAGCTTTTGCGCTATATGCACCCACATGCTGGAACGCCCTGCCACCTGCCATTTGGGCTATAAATGACCTCGCCCAGTTTAGGAAGGCATTGAAGCACTATCTATTCCTCCAGCACTACACTGCACCTGAGGATAACCCGCAGTCAGCCACACTCAGGGCCCAGGTTGACGCCCCCGACACAGCCACTCCACGAGTCTGCAGCCCAACCCGCTAGACCCCAATCCCCTCGACGGGTAGAGGTATACTCCCCTGCCTTGTCACCATGTATATAGCTGATGTGTAAATAGTGTCAAGCTGTCCTCATAACATACGACAGCAAGTTATCTTGTACATAGTTACCCTGCTAACCCTGTATATAATACCCTGTTTATTGTAAGTCCAGTGTAGGCCTGCCTGCACTGTACAAATCTTTTACCTGTAAACCACACTAATTTTTAAAGAGCGCGGTATAGAAGAGACATTAAATAAATAAATAAGCCCTTACCTGTATCCCAGGTTGGCTGCTTCCTGGAGGTCCTGCCACTCCTTTTGTACCAGGAGGTCCAGGAGGTCCTTCAATCCCACCAGGATCTCCCTATAGAATACACCAGAACACTGATTTTCAAAAGTTTACTTCATGAAATAGCACATGATCAAGATCTTTTTCATGATTAGGTCATAGTGTATTCTTCAAAATGTATGATGTAGAAATTAGAAAATGTAAAAAACAAACAAACCCCACTACCCACAGGGTAATGGCCTCATAAACTTGAACTCCTAGGATGATCAAAATTAAATAACTTCAGCTCAATGAAGTGTTTTGGCAAAATTCATCCCTTCCTTTCTACACACACTACTGTGACATTTATCCACTCTTTAGTCACTTCCTGTCTAGACTATTGCAATCTTCTCCTTGCTGGTATCTCTCAGAATCATCTCTCTCTCCATCAATGTGTTCAAAACTCTGCTGCGTGGCTAGCCTTCTGACAGCCTCAATGTGCTCATATAACCCTTCTTCTCAAGTCGCTTCCTGGCTCCCTATTTGTTTCCATATCCAGTTCAAACTTCTCCTACTGACCTATAAGTGTACTCATTCTGCTGCTTCTCATTACCTTTCCTCTCTTATCTTTCCCTACACCCTCCTTGAGAACTCCACTCTTCTGGCAGATCCCTTCTATCTGTGCCCTTCTCTTCTACTGCCGACTCCAGACTTCAATCCTTCCACCTTGCTGCTCCTTATGCCTGCAACAAACTATCTGAGTCTGTGCGTCAGGCTTCATCTCTGGCCTTTTTCAAGTCCAGGCTGAAAACTCACCTCTTATAGGCTGCGTTTGGATCCTGATCTGCTTAGTCTCCTATGCGCTTCCTTACCATTTCCCTAGATATATCCTTATCCCCAGCTGTTGTGTGTCTGTCTTGACTAGACTGTATGATCTGATGAGCAGGGACCGTCTTTTACATGTGCCTGTACAGCACTGCATATGCCTTATAGCACTTTACAAATGATTAGTAGTAGTAGTAGTTTTCTTTCTTGGCAAGCGGCAGTCTGTGAAAACATTTGTGTGCCAGCTTTCACTGAATTCTGCCTTATTGAATTGATTTTCATGCTAACGCATCACAGCAGCTTATTAAGTTTTAGTAGACTTCACATTTAGTGGACTACACACAAATGTTTATGACTTGCAAGTTTTTTTGGAAATGTGCTCTGCACACAAACATATATGCAAAAGTGCAAATCACCTGTTATTTTTGGTGTGTCAGACTATTTTCCTGTTTTAACACACAACCTGCATGGAGCAGCAGGTACAACCCTAATCAAAGGTATAGAGGGGGTAACCCGCATGGAGCGGCGGGCACAATCACTCTAGCCAGCTTATAGGCAGACTAGATGAAACATAGTGGTTTTTATCTACCATCATATACTATGTTACATAGGTCCCATTCTGTAAAACATTTGCAGTTTAGTACATCGAGTTCCATGTTTGTAGGCAATATTATTAATCAGTAACCATGTGCAAAAAGGAACATTTTGTTTTAGGAATATTCAGCAAAATTCGTATATAGCATTTGTAGATCCATATGGTATTGATGTTAAGGGTGAATTTCCACACATAAATGTAGAAAACATCCACAGAAAAAAAGATTAGCAGCCAACAAATACAGCAAAAAGTTTTTTAAAAATCTAGTTTTTCATTCACCTCCCAGAAATTCATCCATTAAAAGGATAATTTTAAGACTACCCAAAAAGGTACAAAATTCTACAGAGACATTTTATGCACACATTTTGCATTAATTTTCATAGCAAAATTACAATGTTTACTAAACAGCGGTAGTGGCTTCCGTGCGATATCGGAGCCGTGGCCTCATTGATTTCAAAGGGGCCACGGCTCCGATATTGCATGGAAGCCACTGTGCGTACTTTTCATAAATTAAAAAGCACATGCCAGTTTGTAAATCTTGCTCCAGTTCTGTCCCTTAGAATGCTTCCCTTACTGTGGGTCAAAGTACGTGTGGATAGGGTGAGCCGTTCTCAGAAGCCCATTTCTGCAGTAAAACAGTGTTTTACCTGTGGAAATGTTTTTTTTTTTTAAATTTCCCTTCTTATGGTGAAAACCATTGCAGAAGTAGATAAATGGAGGATCATTTTTATAACACATGTTTTATGTGAGGCCTATTTTATAAAGTAAATATCTCTATTAAAATAAAGTGGGAGCACTAATCCCAGCCCCAGAGGCGGTGTAAATGCCCGTGCCTAAAACTGTATGAAATGCAAGTAAATTATAATATTTTATCATTTATATGCATACTTGTGCACTTTGCTCAGGCTCTGACTGAAAATATGTGTGATCGACCCATTGCTTGGACTTTCAGAACAGCGACTATGTCAAATACAATACATGCAAAAATGCCCCTTTATGTCTAATGTGCCTAGATTAATGCATGCTGTCTGTGTGTAAATCCAGGAGGTAATCTAAAGTAATTTCCATGTGTATGTGGTAATATATGGGCGAAAACAGCCTCATAAAATTCTGACTAGGGTAAAAGTATTCACTTAGAAATACAGTAATGGCATGTACAGTATTATTTATTTATTTATTTAACATTTCTTATATAGTGCCTTTCATGATATCAAGGCGGTTTACATTGAACAAACTGAAATTACATTGAACAGGGCATTATAACTTAGAGATAACTATTTTACAGGGAACATTTTGTCGATTTTTTGTCAATAGGTGTGCATAGGGATGGGGTTTGGATGAAGCATGGGTGGAGTGCGCAGTATGTCTGTAGATTATAAAATACTATAATTTATGCATGTGCCTACAATCATAGGAGTGGATATTTACACTATCTCTAGGGCCGGTGTAAATGGCTGTGTCTGCAATGTAAGTGTGAGATTTGCCACTTAAGCTAGTATTTTATAAAGACAAGTAGGCGTCTACTTGTCTTTATAAAATTGTCTTGGGGGGGGGTCTTTTACTAAAGAGCACTATAGTGTTTCACCTAACATGCCAATAGCACCAAAACCATGATGTGTTAGGTGCAACACCACTGTGCTCACTTCTGGGGCCATGGAAAGCATGTTCCTAGCAGTCAACACAAAGCCCTGTACCCTTATGTAGCATACAAATTGTGTGGGTGCACTTAAATCCACCTATTGAGATGATGTTAGGTGAAGCCGTGCTAATTGTTAGGGTCGCAGTTAATGCGTGATATTACCCCTGTGCAATCTTTGCCCCCTTACCATCCCAACACACGATTCACAGCACAAAAATTGTCCTTTGCTAATCCTCATGGTCCCAGGTTAGCTTTCAATGTGTGTCCCAGTGAGCCTTCAGTACATGCTAGAAGAAGTGCACCAGAACAGGATCTGACAGCTTTAGTAAAAGACCCCCTTAATGTAGGTGTCTGAAAATATGCTTAAACTAGGCATCCTCTGATAATATTACCTTCTCTGGGAGTAATTTGAGGAAGTCATTTTAGTACATATGTACCAATATATGTGCTGAAAAAGGCTTTCGTAAAATTGTGGCAACACTGGAGGCTCGACATTGGGGAGTGACTAAGGTTCTGAAGAGGGATCAGGATTTTAGACAGTTGGCTTCCTTTTGGAATAGGCTTTTGACTGGCAAGAGACGAACTGGATAGCCAGTATCTGAAAGCAGTAGATTTGTGGATGTGGCAGAGGAACTGGACCAGGACTAGATGGAAAGAGACTTTGATCTTGTGAATAGGGTGACAATGAATGCAAAGCTCCAGGAAATGCAATATAAAATTCCGTACTGAGTATAACTCACTAAAGAGTGAGGAGCTAAATTAAAACTGTGGGCTGATGCTGCATGTATGAAATGAAAGTTACAGTTGTGAACTTTTCAGCATTCATTTTTAGAATGCCCTAGACCAGCGATGGCGAACCTATGGCACGCGTGCCAGCTGTGGCACGCGAAGGCCTTGCAGCTGGCACGCGGGAAGGTCCGCAAAAAAAGAAAAAGCTGGCTCTGACTGCTGCCGCGGACGCGGCAAGGGCAGAATGCAGCGTCCCGCGGGGCCCCCTCCGCCCGCTAAGCCCCTCTGCAAGAGCTTTCAGATTCGCGAGGGAGAACGTCTCCCTCGCGTCTCTGTTAAGCCCGCAGGGGCTAATGGGAAATTTCCCATCAGCCCCTTTAGACGCGAGGGACTGATGGGAAATTTCCCATTAGCCCCTGCGGGCTTAAACAGAGATGCGAGGAGATGCTCTCCCTCGCGAATCTGAAAGCCCTTGCAGAGGGCTTAGCGGGCGGAGGGGGCCCCGCGGGACATTGCAATCTGCCGCGGGCAGCAGCCAGAGCCTGCTTTTTTTTAAAAAAATTTGCCAGGGGGGGTTAGGACTGCTAATGGGCAGGGAGGGGGGGGGTTTTGAATGCTAATTGGGAGGGAGGGGGGGTTTAGGACTGCTAATGTGAAGGGAGTAGGGGGGGTTAGGACTGCTAATGGGCAGGGAGGAGGAGGGGGGTTAGGACTGCTAATGGGCAGGGAGGAGGAGGGGGGGTAGGACTGCTAATGGGCAGGGAGGGGGGGGGTTAGGACTGCTAATGGGCAGGGAGGAGGAGGGGGGGGTTAGGACTGCTAATGGGCAGGGAGGGGGGGGTTAGGACTGCTAATGGGCAGGGGGGGAGGGGGGGGGTTAGGACTGCTAATGGGCAGGGAGGGAGGGGAGGGAAGGGGGGTGTAAGGACTGCTCATCGGCAGGGAGGGAGGGAGGGAGGGAGGGGGGGGGGTTAGGACTGCTAATGGGCAGGGAGGGAGGGAGGGGGGGTTAGGACTGCTAATGGGCAGGGAGGGAGGGAGGGAGGTAGGGGGGGTTAGGACTGCTAATGGGCAGGGAGGGAGGGAGGGAGGGAGGGGGGGGTTAGGACTGCTAATGGGCAGGGAGGGAGGGAGGGGAGGGGTTAGGACTGCTAATGGGCAGGGAGGGGGGAGGGAGGGGGGGTTAGGACTGCTAATGGGCAGGGAGGGAGGGAAGGGGGGGTTAGGACTGCTAATGGGCAGAGAGGGAGGGAGGGAGGGAGGGGGGGTTAGGAATGCTAATGGGCAGGGAGGGAGGGGGGGGGGGGTAGGACTGCTAATGGGCAGGGAGGAAGGGGGGGGGGTGGGACTGGTAATGGGCAGGGAGGGAGGGAGGGAGGGAGGGGGGGGGGGGTTAGGACTGCTAATGGGCAGGGAGGGAGGGAGGGAGGGGGGGGTTAGGACTGCTAATGGGCAGGGAGGGAGGGAGGGGGGGTTAGGACTGCTAATGGGCAGGAGGGAGGGAGGGAGGGGGGGGGGTTAGGACTGCTAATGGGCAGGGAGGGAGGGAGGGGGGGGGTTAGGACTGCTAATGGGCAGGGAGGGAGGGGGGTTAGGACTGCTAATGGGGAGGGAGGGAGGGAGGGAGGGGGGGTTAGGACTGCTAATGGGCAGGGAGGGAGGGAGGGAGGGGGGGGGGGTTAGGACTGCTAATGGGCAGGGAGGGAGGGAGGGGGGGGGTTAGGACTGCTAATGGGCAGGGAGGGAGGGAGGGGGGGGTTAGGACTGCTAATGGGCAGGGAGGGAGGGAGGGGGTGGGGTTAGGACTGCTAATGGGCAGGGAGGGAGGGGGGGTTAGGACTGCTAATGGGCAGGGAGGGAGGGAGGGGGGGGGTTAGGACTGCTAATGGGCAGGGAGGGAGGGGGGGGGGGGGTTAGGTCTTCTTATGGGGAGGGGGGGGGGGGGGGGTTAGGAATGCTAATGGGCATGGGGCGAGGGGGGGTTAGGACTGCTAATGGGGAGGGAGGGGGGGTTAGGACTGCTAATGGGCAGGGAGGGGAGGGGGGGGGTTAGGACTGCTAATGGGCAGGGAGGGGGGGTTAGGACTGCTAATGGGCAGGGAGGGAGGGGGGGGGTTAGGACTGCTAATGGGCAGGGGGGGGCGGGCGGGCGGGCAGGACTGCTAATGGGCTGGGGGGGTAGGACTGCTAATGGGCTGTGGGCTGATGGGGGCTGTCTGGAAATGGGGTGATGGGGGTTAGGACTGGTAATGGGTTATAGGGGGGGCTTAAACTGAAAATGGGGTGATGGGGGTTTAGGACTGGAAGTGGGTTGATGGGGGGGGGCTAGGACTGGTATTGGGTTGGGGGGTTGCTAGGACTGGAAATGGGCTGATGGGGGGCTAGGACTGGAAATGCGCTGATGCAGGGACTAGAAGGGAATGGATGCTGGGTGAGGCTGGAACTAGAAGGGAGCTGATGTTGGGGGAGGATTAGAATGGGATGGGGCTGGGAGAGTAAAATGGAGAGGGGAAAAATATTTTGTGTGGGAGGGATAAAAAATCTACAATTGGCCGGGTATTGGCAGAGTAAGTGGGGATTGAGGATGGAGGGGTAAAATTTGAGTGGATGAAATAGGAATGAGGAAAGAGCAAAAGGAGAAAGATTAGTATGTTAAAGCGGATGTAGAGAGAGAGAGAATGGAAAAAAAAACTAGAAGAGAGAAGAAAGGACAAATGGACAGCAGATGATGGAGAGTTAGCAGAAAACATGAAGAAACCAGAAGAAAGTGGCTGGAGCAATTGCAACTGTGTAACTGAGCTGAGGTATTCTGTTTATGTAATTCCTTTTTGACATTGCCACTTGTTCTCTTTCCCCAGTAGGTCATGTATTGTTATTGTCTGAAATGTATTGGTTTAATATTTGCAGTGTTGCCTTTTGATAAGTATGGTGTGGTGCTTTGTGAGTCCTGGTAGTGCTGTTAGGATACGGCGGGTTTGCTATTGGTTCTAAATGGGCAGTGTTTGTAGTAGTTCCTAATGTGCCTGGCGGTTGGCACTGGATTATAGTAATGTAGAAATCTTTTAGTCTGTCTTTATCCATACACTCATTAAGAGACATGTTTACTAAAAGTTAGTGTATGTTAGCATTATGCAAATATTTATGCAAATTGACGTGCTGGCACTTTGAGGAAATTCTTTGGTTTTGTGCGGCAGTTTGGGCACTCGGGCTCAAAAAGGTTAGCCATCACTGCCCTAGACAGACAGAGATTTGGGGATGGACACTGTAGATCCTTAGAATTATAGAAAATGAAGAACTCGAATGGACATATGAACTTTTGATATTGGGGGATACTGAAAGAACAAAAGCTTTCTAGGGCCAAAATCAAATTTATCCAGGCATCTATTCTGTTGGTTAAGAATACTATGACATGTTATTGGGTGGGGGAAGAGTGCCCTCTGGTTCAACAGTGGGTGTGCGCCATGTATGAACTAGCAGGAGTAGAATTGCAGGTCTGTATGGAATACAATACAAACAGCCAGCATGGCTCTGGTATAAATGTCTGTGGGCTCAATTTCAGAGGAAATATCTCAAGATACATGACCCTGAGAGGAGTGTGGAAGATGGCAAAATGAAAGTATGAGGGGGGATGTATGAGAGAGTGAGTGGTGGCTAAGTGTGGGGCTGCAGCAAGAAAATGCCGTGAGAAGTTGCGGGTTCCAAGCCAGGGACATTTTCTTTTGGTTTGGAGGTTTGTGTCTGCCAGTGTGATCTGTTGATGTTATGTATAGTGTTTCCCTGCTTTTTTGGATCTTATTGTACTGATCTACTATTATGGAGCACCTGTAAACTCTTAGGATACCAAAAATAAAATTAAAGAAAAATAATGACGGGCACAAAAGTACACACAATGCCATGAACAGATGCATTTTTACTGTAGGTGTTGCTAGGGTATGATTTGGGCAGAATACGGGTGGAGCTGCAAAGTACATGTGGGTAATTATAAAATACAGTTATCTATGTACGTATTTGTGTACTCTATGCACGGACCTAATTTTGCACCTTCAGTCTAGGTCAGTGATTCCCAAATGGGGTCACAACATCAGTGGATGGGGTCACATCAACATGGTGATTTCCCCTTCTCTTTGGACTTCCACTGTGACCTATGCCAAGTAGTAGCAGTCACTAGTCAGCATGGGCCCTGTGAGCCAACAAACATTCATAGGCCCTTGCCCCCTCCTGGGTAAGCTTCCAGTTAAACTGGAACCCCATGCTCAGTACTGGGATCTGTAAGCAAGCACTGTGCATCGGCATAAAAGACCCTGTGCTGACTGCTGCTGCCATTGCCACTACTGTTGTTGCTGCCGTCCTGCTTTAGATAAGTGAGGGGAGGGGAAGGAGGCTGGAGACCTGCTATTTTGATTTCATTATCATCTGAGGTCACATAAATTTTCAGATGCTAAAATGGGGGTCATATGGGGTAAAAGCTTGAAAAGCACTGATCTAGGTGCTATTTCTGCAGGATTCGTGCGGGAACTAAATATTCCTGCGGTACACAGAAATGGGCCCATGGACAGCCCAGCGTGTCCCTGCCGCCTGAGGTGACATCCTCCCTGCAGATGGCCCTGACTCCTGTAGTCTAGGCCCCCCACTTTCCTGCTGTCTGACTCATGGCTGGCCAGTCAGGGCCTGAATCAGGTGATGGGGACCACCCTGCCCCGGGCCCCCGCCATGGGGGGGGGGGGGGGGGATCCCTGGCCTCAATCACTGAGTCAGTGCTGCTTATTCCACCTCTAAGGTGGAATAAGCAACACATACCCTTTGACCTGGCAAGACGCACAGGGCCATGACCTGAATCTGTTCTGTAAGTCCTGCCAGGCTGGCCCGCCACCTCTCCACCATGCCACAACCCCCCCCCCCCTTTTCTGGCTCTCTCCATCCTACTCCTCAGGACATGCGGGGAAAGCAGTAGGGGGAATAGGGTCTGGACATCTTGTGAGGCTGCACGTCCCCCTCACTTTCAGAAATGTCGGGGATGTTTTCAACCTCATCCAAGTTTTGATCTGCTCCAGGCACAAATAGGTATCAGGAAAGTGCTCATTTGAGCCATTAAAATTCCAGAGGGTGAAGAGAAGATGGCATTCCACCATCCCCAGTACACTCCACAATCACAATGATATTTGTTGTATAATTGGGAAACTTGTTTTGTGTTTGAGCCATCACTGTATGTCTCTTAGACGTCCCCAGTCTTGGCTACTATTCTGGGATCATCTCTGTAGATGGCCCCCACAGATGTCCATATTGGGCACGTCTACGTTTGTGAAATCATACCCAAATTTGGATATGCCTGCCTTCAGATATTCTGGCTTGGATGTCCAAGACTGCACGGACATCGTTTGTAAAATGTGCCTTTATATGCTTTTACAAAGTAAGCATAAAATAGGCACTTTCCAGCTGATGTAACCTACAATAGACATCCTATTACTAAATTATCCTTCTCTTGCTCATTTTGTTTTACAAGGGAAAATATCTACTGGTCTATACCGAGCCACCATGGTTGGTAATTTTTTAAATGCCAGCCACAGTGGCTAAACAAAATCTGCATATTCAGTACAGCTATCTGGCTAGTTTAGGGCTGTCTTTTTGCTGATGTAAGTTATGTAGATAGTAATCTACATTACTCCTGCTGCGCACAATAATTCACAATTGTGCACTTTATGATTTTTTCTGTTACATTTTAAATTATCACTAGAAAACAATATTCTTTATTGTGCTGACAAACAAAGCATGCAGAATTTTGCATAATTCTGACCTTTTGACACAAGTTTAAATTTTGTTTGCAGAATTCCAGCAGGAATATGGCAGTGCTGAATATTGCCACCCTTCTGATAATTAATTCATCACCCCATCCTTGGACTTCCCTGGCACTGTTAAGATAGTACTGAGGTGGTCACTAAGGATATTCAGTGGCAGTAACTGTAAGTGTTTCTAAATATTGACCCACTCATTTTTACAGTTTCAGGTTTGCTACAATGTTTTTTTGCATATCTTTATTAATGATACCAGATTGATGACAGTGGCTTGTCAGTTGAACTATTCTGCTTTGGGTTCAATGGAACAATTTTCCAATGAATATTATTTAGAAATATCATATGTACTAAGTCATGCCCGGGTGTGTTTGTTTTTATAATGAGTTAAGACTTGCTAGGCTTAATGTCTCTTGCTTCTTACATGTTTGACCTGGCAGAATCACTCTCCTTATGTTCGTTTGGAGATTCCCTTGCTAAATGTGTGGTGACATTAGTCTCTAGCAAGAGATACTGGCCCCAGCATATGCTAACTTTTGGAAGAGTGATAATTTTCTAAGTAAGTTTCCCTAGCCATATAAAGATATGGGTGAGCTAGCAAAATAACTTGCGTTAAGATAACAAAGCACCTATTCTAGTTGAGGTTCAAGGGTTATTTGATGATAAAGTATCAATATTATTTTTGCAAAATTGCAAGTTATGGTAGTATGCAGTGCATTGAAAAACATAAATCAGTGCAGACTCTGTAGACACTGTGGCACTAGTGCATGCTTATCCATACTATAAAATAAAAAAACAAACACACTCAGTCAGCATTTCTAACTGATTAAACATGTTGAAACAGCTGCCTAAGCATTTTAAGCATGTTTATTTATGAGCTTATGTTCTACAATGTAATATTTTATTACCACTGTAAATCATAATTGAAACATCAATCAGATGCCTCGAAAAAAACTTGTGAGACTGATCTGGTATGAAAGAACTAGATTTATTTCCTTTTATTCTGTGGTAATACAGATCTTATTGGGCTGATTCCCTAAAGCTTGGTATCCTCCATTGTTGTTTATGTATGTACTGTAGATTGATGGGCTGATCCCATTATAAATAAGGGGTCTGTGACAAATAATGGCCATTGTAACCTGTGTTAAGACTAGTGTGGGTGTGTGAACCTGCTTGTATCAGATCAAATGGAGATAAGCGATACTTATTTATTTATTGTTTTTTTCTATACCGCACTATTCACCATCAGCGCGGTTCACAGGGAACATATTTGTGCAGTGTAGAGGACTACAATGCACTTACAATAAACAGGGTGCTTGAACAATGAACTTACAAATAAACAGGGTGCTTGAACTTCCTTTAATAAACTTAGGGACCCCTTTACTAAAGGGCATTGCGCAGTTATCATGGGCTTTAGTATCGGGGCCAGCAGACTGGATAAGGGACTTATTCTACCTCAAAGGTGGAATAAGTCCCCCTAGACGTCAGGGGACAGGAGGCCCACAGCCCGATTCCCCACAGCCCGATCCTGGCCATGGGAGGCCAGATCGTGGGTGGGGCTGCAGGGGAAAGCGAACGTGGTTGGCTGCCAGGGATCACCTGCTCCTGAATGGAGCCGCGGTGCCATGGCAACCGGACGCCATGGCACCACGGCTCCATTCAGGAGCCTGACTGAGTTAGCTGGGCAGGAGCCTGTACATGCAGGCCGATGGGTCCCGACCTGCACATATAGGCCTAGATGTGATTCTGATCCCGCGGGGGCTAGACGTGACCCGCGGGATCAGAATCAGGTCTATCTCTGTGCGTCTGGTTCCGATGGATGCAGAAGCTGGGACACACAGAATAGAATGTGCCTCTCAATATCTACTACACAACTACAGATATCAATTTTGCATTAGTTTCTAATGAACAATATAACTTTACCAATGGTTATGATACAAATTGCCATTAGAATTTCAAATAAAAACACACCTTTTCTCCTTTCATTCCTGGTTTTCCTGGTATCCCGTGCTCTCCTGGTAGCCCCTGGAAAATTTAAAAAAATGGCTTTGATTAATTTCAGCAATAGTTATTTATTTTCGTGATTTTTATACCACTATAATCGATTAATCATAGCGGTTTACATACAACAACTGAGTTACATCGAACAAAGTGGAAGTTACATGTGCAAAGAGTACTTTAAGGTAATTACATGATCAGTAAACATCAAGTGATCAAGAATATATACATGATTATTCAGTATGAACTATATACAAGTTATACGGGTCTTGTATTTTTGTGAGTTTGGATGTATAATAGTGAATGGAGTGAAGCTACAGGAATCTTAGTGGGCTTGGGTCGGGTCGAGTCTTTGTAGTAGTAGTGCATGACTGACCGAGTCAAAGGCAGCTGCGATGTCTAGAAATATTAGTATAAATGCCTGACTGGGGTTGTTGATTCCTTTTATTATTTTGTTGTATAGAATTAGCATTAGTGTTCTACTGTACACTGTGCAGAGGTCTGAATCCAAACTGGTTTGAGTCTAATGGTGCATATTGATCAATGAGATCTTGCAATTGAATTTGGACATTTTTTGCAATTATTTTAGCCAAAAAAGGTAGGCTCGAGATGGGTCTGTATGATGAAGGACACTTATTATCTAAAGATTTATCTTTTAGGAATGGACGGACTGTTGCTTTCTTGAGACTTCTAGGCATGTAGCCTTGTTCGAGGGACTTGTTTACTATTAATAGTATAATGGGAGCAAGCTCATCACAGGCAGCTTTGATCCAATTCACTGGACAGGGGTCTGATTTAGATGTGGTAGGGTTCAATTTTGCTATTAACTTTTTAAGGGAGTCTAAGTAAATGTTATGGAACTTTTCCCAGATTTCTATGTGCGGAGAGGGGTTAATATTATCTGTAGGTGCATATAGGTTGTTTCAAGTTGTGTTACTTTTAGACATGTAGTAGTCTGCCAGTGTTTGAGGGGAGATGGGGAGTGTTTCCATAGAGTCTCTAGGTTTGGCTGTAAGTGATTTTACAATAGCAAATAGGTCCTTTGGTTTGTTTATTGATTTCATCAATAGGTTTGAGTAATATTCTTTTTTAGAATGGTTAATTTGTTGGAGGTGTTTTGTTAGAATAGTGATTTATCTTTCTCTATTTTCTGGTATTTTACCTGAACGCCATTTACGTTCAAGTTTCCTCAGGTTCCTTTTTAGAAGACAAATTTGCTGGGAGTAACATTGTCTAGAGGGATTATTTTTGTTTGGGCGCTGAATTTGAGGTTTTGTTGCAATTCTCGTAATACAATTATTCCAGTTCTTTTGTTACTTCCTCAAAGTCATCTGTGTTTGTCAATAGCTTCCAGCAGTTCTTTGGTGAAAGCTTCTTTTACAAAATATTTGAACCTCAAGTAATGTTTTGGTGCTTGGTTATCAGCTAGTGGGAGCACTTGTGGGATTTCTATTGAGAATTCAATAAGGTGATGGTCTGACCATGGGACAGGGGTAATCTTAGGGATCTCAGTATGATGGTTGGGATTCTCTTGTGGAGTAAATATTAGATCCAGAGTATTGGAGTGGAGGAGTAGCCTGCTGGTTAGAACAACTGCCTCATATCCAGAAGATCAAGGGTTTGATTCCCACTGGCACTCCTTGTGACCTTGGGCAAGTCACTTTACCCTCCATTGCCTTGGAAGAAAAGGCTGGCAATCTACTTCCAGTAATACATTGCCAAGAAAACCCAGAGTTAGCTGGGTTGCCATGAGTTAACACTGACTTGATGGCACTTTAAAAAAAAATCCCTTTATTGTGGGTGGGGCTTGATGTGATTTATTTAAAGCTTAGGTGTTCCATAGCATTAAGGAAAGCGGAGGAATGGGTGTTTTGTAGTGAGGGGAGGTTGAAGTCCCCTAGTAGCACTACTTTTTTTCTTTCCTGAAATACTGCAGACTTCTTGGAATATATTAGCCCATTGGGATCTGAAATTGGTGGTCTGTAAATTAAGCAGAAGGGTAGGAAACAATTTTCAATAATAAGAAGGTCAATATCTGAAACTGTATCAGAGCAGTGTAGTGTTGGATTTAAGAATTCTTTTATAATAGCGAGGACACCACCTCCATGTCTGTTTGATCTGAGTGTGTGGAAAATTGCGTAGTTAGGAACTTTGATTTGATTCAAAAGGACATTATCATGTTCATTGAGCCAGGTCTCTGTTATAAATAGTACGTCTGGGGCGGTGTCATTTAGATGATCAGTTATGATCGGGATTTTCCTTTTTATGGATCTAGCTTTTATGTAGGTGCATTTGAATGTTTGGTTTTCATTCATGTCATTTTAAGGTCAGTATTGGTTGAATTGAGAGAATTAATATAGATCAATTTTCAGTTGTTGGAGTGGTTTTGGGACCTATGATGTATTTTGTATGTAGTTGTGTATTTAGAATCAATATGGACCCTGTGAAGGATTGGGATGGGTTGGCTATATATGTGTGAATGGAGTCAAGCATGTAGTTTTAGGGTGAGGGAAGAAAGGATAATAGATCCAAGGATAAGTGAGAATATTAGTGTGGTGTTCATTTTGTTGAGCAGTGCAGAAAGGAGAAATTACTTTGTTTAGTTGTGCTTTACGTCTGTGTGAGATAAATAGTCTAAGTTGCTGTACATTCAGTGTTAATTTGGTATGAGGTGCTCTGAGATGAAAGAGGTCTAGGGGATATAACTAATTAGTTGAGTTCTGTTTTTGTAGATTGAGTCGATTAGTACTTTGGAAGAGATTCTTTATAGGTGTTTGAGCAATACAATAAATGGGAGTCTAGAAGATGGGTATTTGGCAATATACGCAGTGAGAGGGTTTTTTATGGTATGATAAATGACACAACTAATTTTACATTTATGTACGTTCAATATGTTAAGGTAAGTATTTGTTGGTGAGGTTAAATACTGCAGAAATTGGTAATTGGTAATAGATCATAGATTAGGGATTGGTAAAGTAAGGTGTATACTTTTCCCGCCACCGAGGTAAGGCTCACGGGCCTGTAGTTTGACACTGCTTCCCTACAGGCCCGTGAGCCTTACCTCAGTGGCAGGAAAAGTAATGGAGGCGCTCCTGAAAGAGCGAATAGTGAACTTTCTCAAAACCTACAGGTTGCAAGATCCGAGGCAAAATGGTTTTCCCGAAGGACGGTCTTGCCAAACAAATCTGATTGAGTTCTTTGACTGGGTAACCAAGGAACTAGATCAGGGGCATGCAATGGATGTCATCTACCTGGATTTCAGCAAAGCCTTTGATACTTTTCCTCATAGGAGACTTGCCAATAAACTCAGTAGCTTGGGGATGGGTCCCAAGATGGTAAACTGGATTAGCAAATTGGTTGACTGACAGACGACAGAAGGTGATGGTACATGGAGCTCACTCGGATGAGAGGAAGGTGATTAGTGGGGTGCCCCAGGGTTCGGTCATGGGCCTAGCACTGTTCAATGTATTTGTTAGTGATATTGCTGAAGGACTGAACGGAAAAGTCTGTCTTTTTGCAGATAGGTACAGCTAAGACAGGTTGTACTCTTCCCCTTTATCTAAATATCTACTCTTCCCATAAAATTTGAAGTGGAAATGATGATTCACAGCAGAAAAGTAACATAGTAAATGACAGCAGATAAAGACCAGTATAGTCCATCTAGTCTGCCCAATAAGGTGGCTAGAGTAGGTGTACCTGCCGCTCCGTGCAGGTCACTCCCCTCTATGCCTTTGTTTTAGGACTGTCCCCGCCGCTCAATGCAGGTCACCCCTCTCTATTTGTTGAAGTATAAAAAAATAGTTGCGTTTATTTTGATTTTATCCTCTTGCTATAAAGGTATCCACTGTGTCTGTCCCATGCCATTTTGAATTCCATCACTGTAATTGCCCCCACCAACTCCATCGGGAGGGCATTCCAAGCATCTACCAGTAGTCATGGCATGCAGTGGTTTGGCCTAAATCAGTAAAGATCAGAAAAATCATAAATATCATATTTCCCGGATTATAAGTCACCTCTAAGTCGCAGAGGCCAAAATGAGGCATTTTCCCGGTGAAATTATGGTGTAAGTCATGGGTTTTAAGAATAAAGCACCAGACAACACTGCTGTTTTTTTAAAACCTGTTTAATTCTGTTTCACTTTCAATTTCCAATAACACTCTTGAATAAAGTGCATAACAACATAGCAGCTCATTCCACATCATTCCCTATCAGATTTATTCTGCATCACTTTTGAGAAAGCCTTTGAAGTCCTCATCTTCGGCCTCAGTGAGAAATAAATCTGCAGTTTCAGGAGCCATTTCATTTTCTTCATCATCATCTTTATCGTCATGATTATTGGGGATCTTTAGTAAACTGGATTTTATTATTTTATCACTCACCTCACCCACCAAGCTGTCGCCAACCACCGACTTCTGCAAAAATGGGGTGGCACTTACGGCCGGTAGTGTGAAACTGTGTTCTCCTTAGCACATCCAGTTTTCCCATAGGCGACGCAACACAGCTTTGAATCTTCTGTTGATAGAAATGTCATGCGGTTGAAGCATTTTTGTCATACCACCATGTGTAATATCCAGGATGGTGTTCAGAGATTTTCTTTTCTTCTTTATCTCTTCAGTAAAATGGGCTCTCATGCTATCCCTGACAAGTAGGGCTTTCTGTCTCATGAAAAATCCATCCGGTTGTGCTGCAGTCATTTCACCATCATGCTCTCATCCATCCATCCTTTCTCATTCACATCAACAACGTAGCCAATAAATACTCAATAGGTCCAGGGGTAACTGCTGCTTCCCATATTTCCCAAGGTTCTATAGGTCTGTTTGGCACATGAACCACATGATATAAAGGATCCAACCCTGTGTTCATATAGAAATTAGACTTTATTGCTGATAGAAAAATAATGCAGATTATAGAATAAATTAGTTTTCTGAGGTAGTAAGTTATGTAGCTCTATGAATGCAATTATTAAAATAACACATCATTGTTTTAGCAACCAACATCATTGATTTGCTCTGCACTCAGATGTAAAGCAATTTATCTGCCTGTCTAGACTAGACCCATGCACCCAGGAGAATTTAGACCAGTATCTTAGCTTTTGCCAGAAGAACAATTGTGACTGTGTCTGAGACATCATCTCAGGAACTGCACAAAGTCCATAGTATGGCAATGGTCCAACAAAGGCTGCAGGCAGTTCGGCGAGTCATGTAATAGCACCAAGCTTCAGGTATGCGGGAGAGATTCACTCCTTCCAGAGGTTAGTCTTTGTCCTTGCAAACTGTCTTTTAGAAAGAGATAGACAGGCAGCCGTGATAGAGACTGCCGAAAGCAAAACTGCCATTGTCAGGGAACTAAGTTAAAGTTCCCACAAAGTATTCAAAGGTTCTGCAAGTCTAAAAGTATTCCCCAAGTAAAAAGTCTACAAGTGTCTACAAGTGTCCTGCGTCCTTCCATATCCAATGTATAATTCTTCATCCTGTCATGGCATGGTGATTGGCTGGTCTTAGATAACATATGTCATCTTCAGCGAATCATGTAACAGTTGACAGGTGGTCCTTCTCCAAACAAAGGTCCATGGTGCGAGAAAGATGCTGGAATACAAGTCCATTCATTGTTGCAAATGCTAGTACCAGAGGTGCAGTCTCTGGATGAGAGTGAGTTCTCTTGCATGTAGTCATTTCGGGAAACAATAACTCTGCTGTAAAGTACATGACTGTAAAATTGCTTGATTTGCAGGTTAGATGCTGAGAACATAGCAGAAGGAATCCATCTTGTTTTGTTCATGCTTTTGTTCAGAACAGGCCCCATCTTGCAACAGGGAAGCTATGTTGCATGGTTCAGGCTTTAGTTACAGAGCAGGCCCCAGGCACCAGCCCTACAGAGCTGAAAGGTCAATAGCATGAACATTCTTAAACATGTTGGTGGAGATTGGCAAGACTGTGGCAGGAGGTAGTTAACAGCTAGAAGATGGTCAGATATGAGAAGAACTGAAGTGGAGAAGTTTGAGAGTAAGCAATTGGAGAAAAAGACAAGGTCAAGCAGTGGCCATGCTGGTGAGTAGGGGTTGCAGAACATATTTGGAGGCTGAATGAAGAGGTTAAGGTGCCTTGATATGTCCAATGTGAATTATTCATCAAGGCCTGCTATTAAGTAATGCATAAAACATCTTTTTCCTACCTTGCAACTGACAATAATCCTATACAGCTCTCCACTTCTGTCTTATCTCTGCTCTTATCAACTGCATCTTCTGAGTCTGTCAATGAGGCGGTCTCTTCCTATAACACTATACTCTTCTCTACCTTGGATGCTCTTGCTCCTTTTATTCTATGCCCTGTGAGGCATACAATATCTCAGCCTTGATTGACCTCTGAAATCTTCTATCTATGTAACTGTGTTTTGGCTTAAATTCTGTACCCATGCTGACTTCTTACATTTCAAATTCATACTAACCTCTTTCCAATCTGCCATAGCATTTGCCAAGCAGGAGTACTATGCCCATCTGACAAATTCTCTGCCTCTGACCCATGCCACCTCTTTGATTCCACCCCTGACCCCTCATTTGCTTTCTGCCCAAACTTTGGATGACTGTCCATGATAAGGCTCACAAGTTTAGTTTTCCACTGGATTACCTCCATTTCCCCTTCCCCCTAATCACTATCAAATCCTTCTTTCAACTTCTGCCACCATTTCTACTTTTTCTAATATCATTGAGGATGAATCTGCACATCTTCTCTCCTCCTCCAAACTCACTATCTGCTCCTCTAATATCATTCCCAACCATCTACTATGCTGGAACTCCCCCAATGTTGTCCCTTTCATCTATTACATCCTCAACCTATTGCTCTCCACTGCAACTGTTCCTGTTGCCTTCAAACATTCTATAGTTACACTGCTTCTCAAAAATCTTCATTGGACACTACCTGCCCTTCCAATTATTGAACCATCTCCCTACTCCTCTTTGAATCCAAAGTATCTGAATGTGCAGTTCACTGCCAGTACCACTGCCTTGACTTTTGAATCCACTGCAATCTGGCCTTCATCCTCTACATTCTAAAGAAATGGGCCTGATGAAAGTCTCTGGTGGCCAAATGCAAGGACTTTAACTCATTCCTCATCATTTTTTATCTATTTGCTGCTTTTGACACCGTTGATCACCACCTTCTTCTCGACACCCTGTTTTTACTTGGATTTAGGTGCTCTGTTCTCTTCTGGTTGCTTCTTATTTCTCCCATCGTACTTTTGTGTGTGTTCTGGCAGATTTTCCTTCATTGCAATACCATGCTCAGTAGATGTACCTCATGGCTTTGTTTTGAGACCCCTTATCTTTTCTCATTTCACTGGGGCATTGATGGTCTCCCATAGTTCTCAGTAGTATCTTTATGCTGATGATTCCAGATTTATTTCTACACTAGAAATCTCTTCTTGGAATCCAGACCAAAATCTCAGCTTGAATGTCTGATATTGATGTCAGGATGTCCCACAGTTGTCTGACATTAAATATGGTCAAGTTGGAGCTTCTTACCTTTTCCCTAAGCCCATCTCACCCATTCCTCTCTCTCTCTTTCTATGGATAGCACTGTCTTCCTCCCTGTTTCTTTGGCTCGCAACCTTTACTTTTTATTTATTTATTTATTTAGTATTTAGCTCACACCTTCTGGTAGTTCAAGGTGAGTTACGGTCAGGTACAGTAAGTATTTCTCTGTCCCCAGAGTGCTTACAATCTAAGTTTGTACCTGAGGCAATAGACGGTTAAGTGACTTGCCCATGGCCACAAGGATTACTAGTGGGATTTGAACCCCAGTCACTTTGGTTATCTTAGGGTTATCTTTGATTCTTCTCTCTCTTTCTTTGCCCATATCCAACAGATGTCTATAACCTGCCAGTTTTTCCTCTATAACATCAGAAACGTTTGTCCCGTCCTCTCTCAACACACTATCAAGACTCTTGAGGAAGAGATCCAAGATGGCTGCCTGACCTGCTGGCTAGATGGGCCATTTTCTGCTGTACCTAAGATGAAGGGGAAACTAAGGGTGAATTCCCCCCAGCCATTGCAGACCCCCCTTCTCTGTTACTTCAGTGATTGGGATGATGGATTCTTTTGTTTGGTTTCATGAAGAAAATCAGGAAGAAACCGCAGGAAACCTGGCTGTGTCGACATCAGCTTATTTGAGATAATGATATGGCTGGTCAGAGTCAAGAGACTCTGGCTGCAGTAAAATCTCAGGTAGATAACACTGATAAGAAGGTTATGCAGATGGAGGAGCAACTTATCATTTGATTTTAAGGATCTGACTGGTCATAAATTTAAAGTTGAGTCGCTGTAAAATCAACTTAGGGCTACCAACCTATATCTACTGAATTTTCCACAATCCCCCATGATTTCTGCATGGGACATGTTTAAGTAATATCTTTTGAAAGTTTTGGGTGTTTCCATTTGACTCCCATCCCCCGCTCTCTAAGATCTTTTATATACCATCAGGGAAGAAAGATATAGGGATGGATGCGAAAATTTCTGAAGAGACAAGGGCTATGGACATTTTGACTGTCTCTGAACTGTTGGATACTTCTGTTTGTGATGCAATTGTTCCTGCAGCTCTGTTAATATCATTGGCATTAGTTTCTGATCATGAATGGCTGCTTACAATGTATTTCAAAAGGAGAGCTGTCTTGTTTAAAGGCATGTCTGTCCGAATGTTTCCTGACTTAGCGCGAGGCACTCATAGAAGAAGGAGGAATTTTTTGATCGTAAAGCCGGGGTGATCCAGTTGGGAGGCTTATTTTTCCTAAAATTTCAATGCAAGTGCATGGTAAAACTGCATTCTGTTTCCTATATTTTTTCTGATCCCTCTAACTTAGCCACCTTTATTAGCTCTCGCCTGGCTGCTGTCTCTTAGTAGGAGGGATGGTTTATTGATGTTCCTTTTGTAGATGTAGTAAGGCCGGGTGTTATGGCAGAGTCAGTTTATCCTCTCATGTGATGAACAGATTTGTTTCTTTTTACTTGTCTTGGATTCTCTCTAGTGTGAGGGCTAGTGAGACAATGGGTTTGTGTAATTTGTTTTCCTTTTTTATTCCATGCATTTAATTGTGTAAACATTTTCCTGCTCTTGCCTGTTTTCCTTTTCAAGTGGTATTGCTTGATTATGTTATTGATAAACTACATAAATAAAACATTTAAAATTTAAAAAAAGACCCTTATCCACTCTTTTGTCACTTCCTGTCTACAGCAGAGTTCTCAACCTAGTTGTTGGGACACACCTAGCCAGTCAGGTTTTCAGGATTACAATTAATATGGATGAGAGAAATTTGCATACACTGCTTCCATTGAATGCAAATCTTTCTCATGCAGATTCTTGTGGTTATCCTGAAAACCTGACTGGCTAGGTGTGTCCTGAAGTCTGGGTTGAGAACCTCTGGTCTAGACAATTGTAACCTGTCCCTTGCTAGTCTTCCACTGAATCATCTTTCTCCCCTCCAATCTATTCAACACTCAGCTGCATGGCTAATCTTCCACCAATGTCACTATACTCACCTAACCCCTCTTCTCAAATCACTTCACTGGCTACCTATCCATTTCTGCATACAATTCAGACTTCTTCTACTGGCATACAAGTACATGCACTCTGCAGCTCCTCGCTACCTCTCCTCTTATCTCTTTCTATGACCCTCCTCAGGACCTCTGCACATCAGGCTTAGCAGTGTTTTTCTCTTCTACCAACAACCCCAGCAACTATTTGCTCTACTTTGCTGTGCTGTACACCTGGAACTGACCACCTGAGCAGGTATGCCAGGTTCTATTTTTGGTTCTATTCAAATCCAGGCTAAAAAGCATCTCTTTGAGGCTTATTTTGGATCTTGATCCCCTTATTTTCTTGTTTAACACCCAAGTGTGTTTTAGTCTTTTCCCGCTTGTACTATCCTAGTCCCCTCTTTGTTTTGTTTGTCTGTCTTGATTAGATTGTAAGCTCTGTGTGCAGGGACTGTCTCTTACATGTTTGTGTGCAGCACTGCATACACCTATTTTGCTATATAAATGATTGGTAGTGGTAGTAGTATAATGTGGAATCTTGGTGTGAATTGCCAGATGGATCTGAATCAAAATTTTAAGTTGTACTCTGGCTATAATAGGCAAACAATGCTGTTCAATCAGCAATGGGATAAAGTGATGGCACCTGCTAAACCTGACTGTTATGTTTTGGGTGTTTTGTTCTCTTTTCAGCAATGTACAGACCACACATTTTAGTTGCTTTCCTCTGAAACACCTCTAGCCTCTTTATATCCTTAATGAGATAAGCCCTCCAAAACTGAACATAATATTCTAGATGAAGACTCACCAATGACCTCCATAGGGTCTTTGAAAGATCTTTTTGCTGCTGCTGATGCCACTCTTTATACTTTCCAGTATCTCTCTAACGTTGACCACAGCTTTATCACATTGCTTCACTATCTTGAGATCATCAAAGGTCTCTCTCTCCTGATCCATGCATTTCAGCCTTTCACCTTCTACTGTATACAGTTCCTTTGGATTTCTACACCCTTCATTTGGTGCACTTCTCTGCACCAAATCTTACTTACCAAAGATTTCCTCTTCTCGATAGTTGTAGAACGCTTCTCGTGTTATCTACTCTCTCAGGGAGGTCCAGTCTGTTATAGATCTTCACATCATTTGCAGAAAAGCAAACATTTTCCTTCTAACCCTTTGGCAATATTGCTTACAAAGATATAGAACAGAATTGATCCTAGGACTGATCTTTGAGATTCTCTACTGATCACCTTTGAATTTCATTTACCGCTGTACTCTGTCTTCTGTCAGCCAACCAGTTTCTAATCTAGTTCACCATCTAGGGGCCCACCTGAGGCTGTTCAATTTATTCATGAGTCTCCTATGAGGAACAGCATTAAAGGTTTTGCTGAAATTCAAACAGACAACACCTAATTCATGCTCTCAATCTACTTCTCTAGTCACCTAATTGAAAAACTTGCTCAGATTCTTTTGACACTATTTGTCTTTGGTAAAACCATGATGCCCCAGATCTTGCAACCCACTGGGTTGCAGACAGTGAATTATCCTTTTTTTCAGTAGTATCTCTATTCATTACCCACTATACAAAGTAAGGCTTACTAGTCTGAAGTTTCCCACTTCAGCTCTGTTAGCAATTCATGTAAAGAAGGGCCACAGCCACCCTTCCACAATCTTTCAGAACTTCTCCTGTCTCCAATGATAAGCACATCCCTCAGTGGAACCACCAGGACTCTAAGGTCCTTTAGTATTCTGAGATGCATTTCATCTGGCCCCATCACTTTGTTCACTTTCAGTTTTGCAACTCTCACTTCCATGAATAGTAAGGTATTTACTCTGTTTCCATATGCACCTTTGTTATCCATCAGGGTTTTTTCTATGACCATTAAAAAATATTTATTCAGCAATTCTGCCTTTTCTTCATCATTCTCCAAACACTGGTCCTCACATCTTTCAGTCTTAGAATTCTACCTCTGGTCTTCCTCCTCTCCCTAACATATCAAAAAAAAGTCTTATCATATCAGTTTATATCTTCAGCCCTATTTCTTGCACACTTGTTTTGTTATCCTGCTTTCTTGAGTTACTAATCTGTTATATTTTTTGAAGGTGTGAATAAACAGTTAGGCAAAGGTGAGCCAGTTAATATAGTGTATCTGGGTTTTCAGAAAACCTTTGATAAGGTCCCTCATGAGAAACTCTTGGTGAAATTAAAAAGTCATGGGATAAAAGAGGCAGTTTAGTATTGGGGATCAAGACTGGTTACAAGATAGAAAGCAGACGGTAAAACTAAATGGCCAATTTTCTGAATGATCGTGTTTGATTTAATAAATGGGGGAGGGAGGGTAAGGAAATCCACAATACTACCTTTTAACTTTCAAAAGGGAGACTATGATAAAATGAGGAAAATAGTTAAGAAAACACTAAAAGGAGCAGTTGCAAAGGTTAAAGATTTACATCAAGCTTGGGTGGGGTGTTGTTTAAAAATACTATCTTGGAAGCCCAGACCAGCTGTATTCCATGCTTTAAGAAAAGTGGAAGGAAGTCCAAAAAACTGCCAGCATGGTTTAAAGGTGAGGTCAGAGAGGCTGTTGTTGCCAAAAAGCATCTTTAAGGAAATGGAAAAAGAAGCCAAATGAAGAAAACTGGAAACAACACAAGCACTGGCAAGTTAGATGCAAGCCACTGATAAACCAGGCAAAGAGAGAATTTGAGAAGAAGCTTGCTGTGGAAGCAAAAACACATAATAAAAACTTTTTCAAGCACATTCACAGCAAAGAACCCGTGAGAGAGTCAGTTGGACCAATAGATGATAGAGGGGTAAAAGGGGCACTAAGAGTGGAAAAGGTCATAGCGGAGAGACTAAATGAATTCTTTGCTTCGGTTTTTACGTAGGAAGATGTAGGGATGTTACCCATGACTGAAATGGTATTTAAAGGTGATGCTGCAGAAGAATTAAAAGAAATATATATACTGGGAAGCTAATACATCTCTGAACGGGAGAGGCAGCCAAATCTCTCGCTCGGAGGCTCCTGCCCAATCGGGCAGTGGGAGGAGCAGCTGAACCGGCATAAAAAGCCAGCTCTGACGAGGGAACCCAGCCAGCAGCAGCCACTTTCCAGTAGTTCCCCCGATTAGGGGTAGACGCCTGAACGGGAGAGGCAGCCAAATCTCCCGCTCGGAGGCTACTGCCCAATTGGGGCAGTGGGAGGAGCAACTGAACCGGCATAAAAAGCCAGCTCTGACGAGGGAACCCAGCCAGCAGCAGCCACTTTCCAGTAGTTCCCCCGATTAGGGGTAGACGCCTGAACGGGAGAGGCAGCCAAATCTCTCATTCGGAGGCTCTTGCCCAATTGGGGCAGTGGGAGGAGCAGCTGAGCCGGCATAAAAAGCCAGCTCCGACGAGCGCGCCCGTGCTCTGCGGGCCCCCGCATGAGGGCCTCGCCAGAGGGCCCTTTGGCGTGGCCCTTAGGTGCGGCACAAAGGCTAAAACAAGCAACAGCACCAAAAAGTAGCTCCAACAACACCAAAAGGAAACCCCCTGCTCAGAAGTTCCTGCCCAATCAGGGCAGTGGGAGCACCTTTGAAAACAGCAGCCCAGCTGAACACACCCACGCCCGACAGGACCACGCCTGGGGACCGCACCGGAGGGCCCTTTGGCATGGCACTCCGGTGCAGCCACAGAAGCAACCACAGTCTACAGCTGCAACAAGGCCACCAGCAGCAAGTGAACTCAGACAACAAAGATATGAAAGCAAACACAAGCAGAGTAAAGTAAGTGCAACCCATCTATCAGACCAGCATAAAAATGTACACAACATGGATTCTGCCCATCAGCCTCCTCCTTACCCAAACTCCTACCACATCAGGAAACCAACTACAACCTACTAACAAACACTCCATGGCAGCCAGCACAACTCTTCACACTCCCCCAGTACACACAGTGGAACACAATCAAGACACCCAAGCACAGAAGGCAAAACAGACACAAATCCAACACACAAACAAACCCAAAGCACAGATACAACTAAGCACCCCGACTACGATCACAATCGAGCTCATCAATGCCAGATCCATAAGAAACAAAATTAACATAATAGCAGACCACATAGAAGATCATCAACCTGACATACTGTGCATTACTGAAGCATGGCTCACCCCCACTGATAATGTGCTACTTAATCAATTAGTACCACCCACATACACAGCATTCAACTGCCCACGCACACAACGAAGAGGAGGAGGGGTCCTGATCCTCGCAAGGAACAGCCTAAGATTCAAGTCACGAAGCGCATCAAACACAAAGCAATGCAACACCATCACTGTGGAAAACAAATGGATGGCACTATGCCTCATCTACAGAGCCCCAAATGCGCCACCAGACGAACTAGCATCCACTCTAGAGGAGGTCTGTGCCATCAACACTAACAACAAACCCCTGCTACTATTAGGAGACTTCAACCTAAGATCCTCCAACACAAAGGACGCAGAAGCCTTCCTACGACCTATGGGATCCTTACAATACACCCAACTGATCAACACCCCGACACACAAACACGGATCTTCACCAGACCTCATATTCGCACCCAACTTTCTAATGGACAGTGGTAACATATCAACACCTGATGTCACCCCTTCCATGGTCAGACCATCACATAATCAAAATAGATGTCATGCCACAAGGGCAAAACCATGACAAAAACCTAGACAAACCAACAGCACAAAGAAGAATTAAAAGCTTCGACAGGGACCAATTTCTCCAGGACACTCTACCCCACCTGAATACGGAAGAAGAGGATCTAGACAAGCAAAACAGAAAATGGAACAGCATCATCAATGCAGCCGCCAAAGCCACCGAACACAGACCCAAGAAAGATCGCTGCACTAGGGCACATCACACACCCTGGTACTCAGAAATCATATGGAATGAAAAGAGAGAACTCAGGAAGTTAGAACGGCGATGGAGACACACCAAGTCTCCCAATAATCAGGCACTATACTTAACAAAACAAAAAGAGTACAACGATCTCATCAACCAAACAAAGAGAGAATACCATGCCAACATCATACTCAAATCAAACAACAAACCGAGAGAGCTCTTCGAAATCATGAAAACACTCACCAAGGAGCAGAAATCCGACAGCGAAGTGCAAATAGACCCAGAAACATTCGCAGACCACATCCAAGACAAATTCCATTCAGCCCCACGACGGAAAACTGACAAAAGCACCAAAACACCCACCCCCTCAACAAAACTTGGGACAAATTCAGCAACCCATCCACAGAGCAGTTCTCACACATCATCACTGCACTCAACACAAGCACGGCCCCAACAGACCCATGCCCAGTCACATGGATCAAATGACAAAGTCAAACTTCATCCACACCATACACAACATGGTGAACAGTTCACTAACCCAAGGTATCATGCCAGACCAGCTAAAACTCGCCACAATAAGACCAATCCCGAAGAAATCAGCACTCGACAAAAACAACCCAGCAGCCTACAGACCTATCTCAAGCATCCCCCTACTGGCTAAGATTATTGAGAAAGTGGTACAACATCAGCTACAAGACCACATTGACAACTACGCACCAACACGGTTTCTGCCCCAACCACGGAGTTGAAACACTCCTGCTATACCTATTTAACAACATACTACACCTCATAGACAACAGCAAGAACGGAAATACTCATGATCTTCATTGACATATCATCAGCATTTGACACTGTGGACCACGGAACGCTACTAGCAAGACTACAGAACATCAGACTACACGGAGACAAACTGAGATGGTTCCAATCTTACCTAACGGACAGACAAATCATGGTCAAGAATGGGCCCAACACATCCCGACCCATAAAAGTCATGCAAGGCGTACCCCAAGGATCCGCCCTATGAGCACTTTTATTCAACATCTACATCCAGCCAATATGCAGCATCATAAAAGAACACAGGATAAAATACATAATCTATGCAGACGATATAATGATATACACACCATTCACCCTCATAAGAACATAAGATATGCCATACTTATGTTTAATAATAATTATTATTAAGTTTAATAATAATAATAAACATACTGGGTCAGACCAAGGTCCATCAAGCCCAGTATCCTGTTTCCAACAGTGGCCAATCTAGGTCATACGTACCTAGCAGTATCCCCAAAAGACAAAGGTTCCACAATGCTTGTATTGGGTCAAGCATTGATATCCTGGGTCCCTTTTTAATAATGGTTTATGGACCTTTCCTCCAGGAACTTGTCCAAACCTTTTTAAAACCCAGCTACACTATCAGCTCTTACTACATCCTCCGGTAACAAATTCCAGCGTTTGATTACACATTGAGTGAAAAAATATTTTCTCTTATTTGTCTTAAATAGTTTACCCTGTAGCTTCATTGCATGTCCCCTAGTCTTTCTATATTCTGATAGCATAAACAATTGATCTATGTTTACCCGTTCCACTCCACCAGTAATGCATACCATAGGATGAGACTAGTATGACGCCTCAAGCCCCTCCTCACTCAGGAACACTTCCACACAGTTTGTCAGGCACTAATAACCCCAATCCTAGACTTCTGCAACCCAGTCTATCTGGGCCTAACAAAACAGACATTAAGACCATTGCAACTGGCACAAAACACTGCAGCACTCATAATAGCTGGCAACACAAGACAAGAACACATCACACCCACCCTAAAAGAGCTCCACTGGCTGCCTATCAGCGCCCGCATTAGATACAAAACAATCATAAACATTTTCAAAATCAAACAAGTCATCAGCTTTCAGCCTACACCCATTCATACAACCCGACAACAGCACAAGACCGAGGAGAAGAGGCACATACAACCGTGTCAACACACCTAAAGACATCAACAGGGTATGCAAGGGCACCGAAAAACGAGCCTTATCAAAGGCGGCACAAATAATCTGGAACGCCCTCCCTGACGAAACTATGTTCAACAACAGAACTTAAAGATTTCAGGAAACTACTGAAGACGATCCTCTTCATAGAACGCTATGGTGACATTACTTAAACCATGCAACAGACACCTCAATATCCTCCCGCATGTCACGATAATAGTAATTAAGCAAGGACCTGATATACATAGCATTGTAAATAGCGCACCCTGTAAATAGTGCACCAAGAATCAATGACCAGACACACTCACACGCATACACTTCCCACTGCATGTGCACACTAGACACAGTATTTTATCGACTGTTTGCTGTTCAGACCGCCTTGATTGTAGGATAAGGTGGTATAGAAATCCGTTTAAATAAATAAATAAATATTTGATAAACTGAAGAGTAACAAATCATCTGGACTGGATGGCATACATCCAAGGGTGTTGAAAGAACTGAAATATGAGATTGCAGACATACTATTAGTAATCTGTAAACTATCATTAAAATCATAGTAACATACTATGACGGCAGATAAAGACCAATATGGTCCATCTAGTCTGCCCAGCCAGGCAGTAAGAGAAGGTGCCCCTGCCACTCCGTGCAGGTCACCCATCCCCATGCCTTTGTACCCACTACTCCATGTAGATCACCCCTATTTGTTAAGATATAAGAGTTAGTTAAGTTTATTTGATTTTATCCTGCTGCTATAAAGGGATCCACTGTGTATGTCCCATGCCATTTTGAATTCCGTCACTGTATTTACCTCCAAAACTTCCATCGGGAGGGCATTCCAAGCATTCATCACCCTTTCAGGAAAAAAGTATTTCCTGACGTTGCCTTTAAGTTTACCAATTTGCGGCTTCACGTTATGCCCTCTAGTTTTACAGCTTCCCCATTTTAGGAAGAGCTTTGTTTGTTTGTTAATACGCTAAGTATTTAAAGGTCTGAATCATATCTCCCCTCTCCCTTCTCTCCTCCAGAGTGTACATATTTAGGTCTTCAAGTCTCTTCTCATATGTCTTCTGATGCAAGCTCCAAATCATTTTGCTTGCCTACCTGATGATTGGAGGATGGCCAATGTAACACCAATTTTTAAAAAGGGGTCCAAGAGTAATACGGAAAACTTACAGACATCAGTACCGAGAAAAATGGTAGAGACCATCATAAAAAACAAAATCACTGAACATGTAGATAGCCATGGCTTAATGGGAAGACATCCACAAAGCTTTAGACAAGGAAGGTCTTGTCTTACTAATCTGTTATGCTTTTTGAAGGTGTGAATAAACAGGTAGACAAAGGTGAATCAGTTGATATAGTGTATCTGGACTTTCAGAAAGCCTTTGACAAGGTCTCTCATGAGAGACTTTTGGCAAAATTTAAAAAGTCATGGGATAAGAGGCACTGTACTATTGTGGATCAGGAACTGGTTAAAAGGATAGAAAGCAGAGCGTAGAGCTAAATGGTCAATTCTCCCAATGGAGAAAGGTGAATATTGGAGTACACCAGGGATATGTGCTGAGTCCGCTGCTTTTTAACATATTCATAAATGACCTGGAAATGGGAATAATGAGTGAGGTTATCAGATTGCAAATGACACAAAACTATTCAATGTTGTTAAAACCCATGAGGATTGTGGAAAATTGCAAGAGGATCTTGATAAATTGGAAGACTGGGCATCCAAATAGCAGATTGAATTTAATATGGACAAATGCAAAGGTATGCACTTAGGAAAGAAAAACCCAAACTATGGTTACATGAAGCAAGGTTCCACATTAGGAACCAATCCAGGAAAAAAGATTTAGGTATCATCGTGGATAACATGTTAAAACCCTTCGCCCAGTGTGCAGCGGCAGACAAAAGAGCAAATAGAATGCTAGGTATCATAAGGAAAGGAATGGAGAATAAAACAAAGGATATTATAATGCCTCTGTATCATTCCATGGCGCGAAAGGTACAGAGAAGAACCACCAAATTGGTAAAGGGGATATAAGGATACACCTATGAAGAGAGGCTAAAATGTTAGGGCTCTTCAACCTGGAAAAGAGATGGCTGAGGGGAGATATGATAGAGGTCTATAAATTAATGAATGGAGTGGAACAGGTAAACATAGATTGATTGTTTATGCCATCAAAAATATAGAAAGACTAGGGGGTATGCAATGAAGCTATAGGGTAACCTATTTAAGACTAATAAGAGAAAATGTTTTTTCACTCAAAGTGTAATCAAACTCTGGAATTTGTTACCGGAGGATTTAGTAAAAGTTGTTAGTGTAACCAGGTTTAAAAAAGGTTTGGAGAAGTTCCTGGACTAAAGGTCCATACACCATCATTAAAGGGGACACAGAATATCCACTGCTTGACCCATTACAAGGGATCTAGCTAAGCTTGAAGAATGGTCTAGAATTTGGCAGCTTCGAATTAATGAAAAAAAATGAAAGGTCATGCATTATGGCTGCAGCAATCCAAGGGAGCACTACAGCATAGGAGGTGAAGTACTTATGTCCACTAAAGAAGAGCGGGACCTAGGCGTAGTTGTGTCCGATGATCTTAAAGTAGCCTAAACAGGTAGAAAAGGCAACGGCAAAAGCTAGAAGGATGCTTGGGTGCATACGGAGAGGAATGGCTAGCAGAAAAAGGAGGTGATAATGCCTCTGTATAAGTCTTTGGTGCGACCTCATTTGGAGTATGGTGTGCAATTCTGGAGACCGCACCTTCAAAAGGATGTGAACAGGATGGAGTCGGTGCAGAGGGTTGCTACTAAGATGATTAGTAGTCTTCATTATAAAGCATATGAGGACAGACTTAAGGATCTTAATATGTACACCTTAGAGGAAAGGCGGGATAGAGGTGATATGATTGAGATGTTTAAATACCTCCGTGGCATAAATGTTCAGGGAGAGAGCCTCTTTCAATTGAAAGCAAGTTCTGCGACGAGGGGACATGGGATGAGGGTGAAGGGAGATAGATTCAGGAGTGATATGCGGAAATATTTCTTTACTGAAAGAGTAGTGGATCCGTGGAATAGTCTCCCAGTGGAGGTGGTAGAGATGAGGACAGTAACTGAATTCAAAAAAGCATGGGACCAACACAGAGGATCTCTAAAGGTAAAAAGTGGACTGTTGTAGTTGTTGTTATGGAAGGACAGACTAGATGGGCCTTGTGGTCTTTTTCTGTCATCATGTTTCTATGTTTCTATGTTTCATTGTGGAAACTGTCTTTTGAGGAAACTGCTAGGTACTTGTGAACCACCGCCGAGGAAAAAGATGTAGGTGTCATCCTGGATAACTCATTGAAACCTCTGCTCAGTTTGCAGTGACAGCCAAGAAAGAAAATAGAATGCTATGAATCATAAGGCAAGGAATATAGAATAAAAAAAGGATATTAAAATGGCTCTATATCATTCTATGGTGCAACTGCACCTTGAATATTGTGTGCAATTCTGGTCACCATATCTTTAAAAGGATATAACAGAATTATTAAAGGTACAGAGAAGAGTCACCAAAATGGTAAAGGAGATGGAAGGATATCCCTATGAGGAGAGGCTTAACAGGATAGGGTTCTTCAACTTGGAAAAGAGACGGCTGAGGGGAGATATGATAGCAGCCAGCAAGACCCAATCGGGGCACAGGAGGGCTCTTAAGAACACAAGCACGCTGGATCAGCAGCCCTTTCTTCTCCAGCTCGCTTCCTGCACATCCAGCAGCAGCCAACTCAAGATTGGGAGCAGCTGCCCCTCCCACTCCAGCCAGCAAGACCCAATCGGGGCACAGCAGGGCTCTTAAGAAAACAAGCACACACAGTGTGCCCACGCCTGGCGGGCCTGTGCCTGAGAGCGTTGCCAGAGGGCCATTTGGCGTGACCCTTAGGCGTGGAATGCTTAGGCGACCAAAACATCTCTTCCCAAAAGAGCTCTCCACCGTCAACCCCAGCTGCGTCCCCTCCTTTGCTACCATGAGACCCTGCATCAGATCTGTAATTCTCTTGCAATCACACGTGTACAGCTAGGTTATAAAAAACTTTGTTATCCCACCTGCTCCCCAAACCTATTTATCCTGTTCCTTCTATTATGTGCCCTTTGCTTAGAAGTACCACAGCCAAATATTAGCATTACACTCCAGTTCCACTCTAGCGCTACCCATTGCTGTTGAATCCTCCTGCCCAGCCACACCCTCCCTCTGCTCATACCACTCACAAACAGCAATGCTTTGGCCACTGCCCAAGTCTCAGTCATTTTTTTTTTGTAACTTATTATTTTATTGGCATAAACACACCGAAAATACAGAGTGCAGTCATTACATTCCTTCATCTCCATCAGCATGCAATCACTTACATTTCCCCGTCATTGACTTCTGAATCCCTAACTTTCACTCCTGCAATCCCTTATACAGACAAACAAACCCATTCCCTTTACTTCCCCTTCTTCCCTCCCTCACCCCCTCCCCCTCCCTTGCTTCCCCCTTATACATCGATCCCGTGAGCTTATACACAAGTAAATTCCTAATACACATAAAACTAATAACACAGGTACACTACCAAAAAACTGCCTCCAGTTTTGCAACTGATTCCTATAGATTTTGGGGTGCTGAATCCAGGAAAAAGAGCCAAAATGTTCCATCACGTCACGTTTTCTTGCAAAATTAGATTTCTTACCCATATAAGGAATGTTCACATAATTTCTTTTTAGCCGACTGCAGTTTATTTTCTTGGCCCAAAATAGAGGGTTGTAATGGTTAACTAACTAGAAACACTCCCTCATGATATTTTAGAGTGTTTTGTATTCATTTTATATACATTAACAGGACAATTGGGAGGCGGGGGGCTAAATCCAGTACTCACGCTGGCGCATGTTCTTTCCTGTTCGCCTCGCCTCGTTCGCTCGCTCAAACACGGTGGTTGCGACATGAACGTTCCTGTCAAATTTCAGTTTCTTGCAAGTTCATTATTACCTTTTGTTTGCTCAGTCGTAATCCAGCTTTATTCCGAAGTGGTTCACTACAGTTGTAGTTTGCAGTGCTGTGTATTTGTGATGGCTCACAGAGCCAGAGGTTGCGTCAACTCTCCGGACAGTTTTTGTTTTATTTGTGGGGAATATACCGTGAAAAAGCGGCAGAGGAACATTTCTGCATTTATTAAAAAAGTATATTTCGCCTATTTCGGTTTGAAGTTAGGCGATCAAGACAAACCGTGGGCTCCTCACAAAGTGTGCAAGACATGTGAGGAAGATCTACGCTTATGGATGAAAGGTAAAAACAAGCATTTCGTTTCGGAATACCTATGATGTGGCATGAACAAAGAGACCACAGCAGTGACTGCTATTTTTGCTCTTGCATTGTGAAGGGATACAACTTAAAAAATAAGAACGTAATAAGTTACCCCAACCTTCCCTCAGCAATTAGGCCTATGCCTCATAGCAACGAAGTACCTGTGCCTGAACCACCAAACTCTTTGGATCATATTTGTGTGGACGGTCTGATCATGATGAGACTCATCAGATGGCTTTCCCGATGAGTCGAAGTACTTCTGAGTTTGAAACTGAACCAGATCCGAAACCTGAACTTTTCTCTCAAGCTGAATTGAATGATTTAGTCCGGGATTTAGGACTCCCAAAAGATCTGCCCAACTGCTAGGTTCGTGGCTTAAACACAGAAAAATCTATTGTCAACAGGAACAACTTTTATTGGTACCGCAACCGACGCGAGACACAATTTTTGAAGTATTTCAGCAAAGAGGAAGATTTGGTATTTTGCAACGATTATACGGAGTGATGGAGGAAAAGTTTTAAACTCAAGTATGATCCTGCTGAATGGCGGCTGTTCATTGATTCGTCAAAAGACAGCATAAAAGGTGTCTTCTTCATAATGGCAACACATTCGCTTCAGTTCCTATTGCTCACTCTGTTATTCTCCAAGAAAAATACGAGAATTTGGCCCCGATTCTTCAGAAGATTCGTTATGATGAGCATAAGTGGATGATTTGTGGAGACTTTAAAATTCTATCCATGCTATTAGGGCAGCAATCCGGTTTCACCAAATATCCCTGCTTCCTTTGCTTGTGGGATAGCCGGGCCCGCGACCTACACTGGGGGAAAAAAAAAGACTGGCCCAATTCGGGAGTATTTGAGACCCGGTGAGAAAAAATGTTCTTCATGAGAGCTTGGTACCTTGTGATAAAATTCTATTACCACCTCTCCACATTAAGTTGGGTCTCATTAAGCAATTCATCAAGTCCCTTCCAAAAGATGGTGAGTGCTTTCGGTACCTTTGCTCAAAGTTCCCCCGACTTTCTGAAGCAAAGCTAAAGGAAGGAGTGTTTGTTGGCCCTGATATAAGGAAACTCATTTCAGATGGAGCATTTCGCTGAAAAACGATGTCTGAGAAGGAAAAAGAAGCCTGGGATTCCTTCAAGGATGTTGTTCTCAAATTCTTGGGGAACAGGCGGGATGAGAACTATAAGGATATTGTTGCCAGGATGCTCAATGCCTTCAAAGAACAAGGCTGTAACATGAGCCTGAAAGTCCATTTCTTGCACTCCCATGTGAACTACTTTCCTGAAAACCTGGGGGCGTACAGTGAAGAACAAGGAGGTGAAAGGTTTCACCAGGACATCAAGGACGCAGAGAGAGAAGGTACCAAGGAAGATGGAACACCCACTATGATGGCTGATTTCTGCTGGTTTGCTGCTGCGGGAAACCCCAGATGAAAAATACACCAAGCAGCGCACCAAGAGAAGCATTCGGGGGAAGAAGAAAGAAACGGGCACAACAGGAGAACGATAGACACAAGAATGACTATAAAATCTAAACTGTGTTGACAAATATCGTGTTTTTACTAAACTTTGAAATAAAATTTGCTAGTTATTACCACAGTGTCGGATCTCATTTATTAGAATTTTATTTTCACACCATCGGGTGTTTGTCTTCATGTATTGCAATGGTGCGGTTTGCGTTTTCTATTCTTACATACATACCTGTACAACATTTTTTGCACATTTCTTTGCTTTGCTTTGTGTCTAACCTCGCTCTTATATGCTCAATGTTTGTGCACATGTATGTGGCTGTTTTAAGTGCAGACAATTTTGCTACCATCAAAGTGTGTTGTTGTTGACATTGCTCTATTCTTATGTGCTGCCTTGTTACAATTTTCTTTATTCTTATTTGAATAACTACTAAACAATTAGTATAAAGAATTCATCCAAGAAACTTTTATCTCGATCGCACTCAATCTGAAACGTTTCACCTCAAACTGCTAACCCAATGTAGCAAAAAATCTGTACGTGATGGAGGCAAATTGGGTTACCAGATTTGGATTCAGCGCACCAAAACACGTAAAAATCAATCGAAAACATTAGAGGCAGTTTAAAAAAAAAAATGTTTTTTAGTGTACCCTGTGTGTAATGAGCTGAAAACCATTTTGGAAACCTTTACATCCCCCTTCTATCGTACCTCCACCCCTCCCGCCCTTTTCCCGTGTCTACCACTCCCCCCCTATTAACCCATTCCCACACTCCCTTCTACTGTCTCTCCACCTTCTCCACCTTACCTTTCTTTAACCCTGTTAATCGATGCATATGGTACAGTTCTGTCAGGCGCCCTAACATACTTTTCCATGGGAGGAGGTAGTATACTTTTCTTCCAGTGTAGGGCAATTTCACACCTTGCTGCAATAATACATTGCCGTGCAATGTTCCCGTTACCCACACCCCGCCTCATCATTATCTTTTAGTAAAAGACATGACTCAAGTGTGAGGTCCACACTGGCACCCTGTGATTTCCCCAATAGCCTCTCCAATTTTCCAATACTGCTGTACTATCGGGCATGACCACCACATATGCCACCATGTTCCTTTCTCACCACACCCGCCTCCAGCATTCATCCGATCCACACATCCTCGCTTTATACAGCCATCTCCGGTGTCAAGTACCACCTGGACAATACTTTCCACCCATTCTCACGAAGGGATGTGGCAATAGAGACCTTTGACCGTACTCTGCGCTATCCTCTCCCAATCCCCTACCTCCCATGTCACCCCTAACTCCTTCCTCCCATTGCCTTCTATAACTTAATTTCTCCTCCCCTCTCTCCATTAACCCTTTATATATTCGAGAAATTATCCCCTTCCTGCCCATCGATCCCAAACAGCTACCTTCAAACCACCCTGTTTTCTTTTATGATAGCTTGCCATTGTTTTCTCTGCCTGAGCACAGATCCCATCTGTAAATAGTGGTATCTATCACTCTCACTCAGGTGGTATAAATCCCAAATACCTTCAAAGTCTCTGACTCCTTCCCTCCCCATGAATTATTTGAGACACTTGTGTTAACCCATGTTGTGCCCACCTTTGTAGGACTGCAACTTCCGGGCCCACTCCCTCTTCACAGCAGGCCTCCAGCGACATTGCGCGCACATCTTTTCTTCCCTATCATCCCCTTCTTCTGTCGATGCCATACTTCCAGAGTGTGGCCCGCCATGGGGTTTTCCCCCTTACTTCCCTTCCCTCCCCCACACCAACCACTCCAGTTCTCCTCGCCTAAATCCCGTTCCTTCCATTACCACCCAATGCTTGTGCTGTTCCCTCATCCAAGAGTACACCGCCTTTTAATTGCGCTGCTTATATAATACTTTCTAAAATTGGGGACCCCCAACCTCCACTCTCCCCTTGACACCTGAAAGGTCCTCGCTGCCACCCTAGGTCTCTTGTTCCCCCATTATGAATCCCTCAACCTGCTTTTGTGCAATCATTGTAGCGCCTTCGCCGGTACCTCAATTGGTAATACCTGGAAATAGAGAAACTGTGGGAGCAACATCATTTTTATCACTGCCATCCTCCCCAACCAAGATATGTATCCTCTGCTCCATGCCCCCAGCTGCACTTCTACCCGCCCGAACGCCTTTTTATAATTCAGTTTATAGAGATCCTCCAAGTCCCCTCCCTAAATGAACTCCTAGGTATCGAATAGACTCTGCCCCACCTAAACTGAAAAGCATCTTGTAGACTCCGCTGCAGCTCTTCCCCTCCTGTTAAATTCAAAATTTTCCGATTTGCTCCAGTTTATCCTAAAGCCTGCCAAGCCCCCATACTCCTGTAACTCCCTCATCACTGCAGGCAATGTCTCCCTTGGCTTAGTAATCATCAATAAGATGTCGTCGGCAAACATGGCCATCTTATATTCCCTCCGCCCCACCACCGCCCCCTTGATCTCTGACTCCTCCCTTATTTTCCTCCCGGCTAGCGGCTCTAAGGACAGAGCGAACAACAGTGGCGAAAGGGGGCACCCCTGCCTAGTCCCCCTCTCCAATGCAAAAAAACCTTGAATATCCCCCATTTACCTTCACACATGCTTTTGGACTCTTATAAAGCGCATTTATCCAGTCCACAAAGCTTTTCCCAAAACCCCATAAATTCCAAAACTGAAAATACAAATTTCCACGACACCCAGTCGAACACCTTCTCTTCATCTAGTGAGAGAAACAGCGTCCGATCCGATGCGTGTTTCGCTGACCAAATTACATTTAAGATTTTCCGAATATTATCGGAAACTTGCCTCCCTGGTATAAAACCCGCCTGGTTCTCATGGACTAACTTCCCCAACATTTGGTTTAGTCTCCCCGCTAATACTTTCGCCAGTAGTTTTGCATCCAGGCCAGTGAGATTGGTCTATACGACGTGCATTCCTGCGGATCTTTCCCCTCTTTATAAATTAATGTAATCCCTGCCCACCCCATCGTCTCTGCTAGCCGTTCCTCTTCCTTTGGAAGGTTAAATAGTCTTGTTAATGGTTTCACCAGCACTCCCTTAAATTTTTTATAGATGCTAGCCGTCAACCCGTCCAACCCTGGGGCTTTCCCTGGCTTCAGACCCTTAATTGCCCCTTCCACGTCCTCCACCTGTATGTCCCTATCTAACGCCCCCCTTTCCCCTTCATCCAGATGTGGTAGTCCTGCTGCTTCCAAATATTCCCGTATCTCTCCCTCCGGCCTCTCTGGATTTGCCTCGTACAGCCTCTGATAATAGTTGACAAACTCATCTCTAATCTTCTACTCATCCCTTACTACCCCTGCCTTCCCCCTAATCTGCGTTATCAGTGCTTTATTTCACTTTTGTTGCAATCTCCGTGCCATATACTTTCCCGCTCTATTCTCTCCTTCAAAAAATTCTTGTCTCAATAATTTTAACCTATAATTAATCCCTTCAGCTTCAAATGCATTTAATTTAGCCCTGGTCTCCAGTACCTCCCCCCTGTGCCTCCCACTTGGATCTCGGGCATCAGCCTCTTCCAAACTTACCAGCTGTCGCCGGAGCTGAAATTCTTTTCCCTCCCGCTCCCGCGTTATTCTTTGCCTCCCACTTGATCAAGATGCATCTCACCACAGCCTTGAACGCGTCCCAAACCACTCCCCCTTACTTCTCCATTGTCATTATGCACAAAATAGTCCGTTATCTTCTCCTCTAACTCCTGCACCACTCTAGCGTCTTCAAGCAAATCCTCATTTAACTTCCAATATTGTACTCCCCTATTCTCTTCCCGACCCTGCAACCGCACAGTCACAGGTGCATGGTCAGACCAGGTGACTGGCTCTATTTCTCCCCCCCTAATCCTACCTGCTATCTCTTTCCCCACCCAAATGGTGTCAATCCTAGAATATGTGCCGTGTACCGCTGAGAAAAATGTATAATGCCGCCTAACCGGGTTGAACAATCACCACGCGTCCACAATATCATTCTCTTTCACACAGCTCTGATATCTCCTCCTATATGCTCCTCTTCCCTCCCTCCCCCTCCCAGTAGAATCTTTCCCCACCTCCCAGGTTATGTTGAAATTTCCTCCGCATATCCTCGCTCCCTCCCCCAATGCACACATTTTCTTATCCACTTCTTCCCAAAAATCTTTTTGTGAACCAGTGGGAGCATACACATTTACCACACAATACCATTCTTCTCCAATCCTCATTCATACCATTAAATACCTCCCCCCTTTATCTCTGATGATGGTGTGTAGCTCTGCTTTCAGCCTTCCACTAATCATCAATGCTACTCCGCCTTTCTTCCGCTACTTCAAGTTTGAAGCAAACAACAATTCTGAATAGCCCTTAGGCCTCACTACAGACTCATGTCTCCGAAGTAAGTGTGTCTCTTGCAATAAAACAAGTGAGGCTTTCTGCTTGCTCAACTCCTTGTACAATTTTTGCCTCTTGGTGAATTTAAACCTTTTACATTTATGGTGATAATTTTCAGTTCACCATAACTTCCCCCCTCCGTGTCCTTCCTCTCTTGCCCTCCCCAACCCTCCCCAACCCCTCCCCTCCCCCCTTACCCCCTCCTCCCTCCCCTCCCCCTCCCCTAGCTCCTCCCTCCTGTTCCCCCTCCCCCTTCCTCCCCCTGTCCTCCCTTCCACCCTCCCTCATCCTTCCTCCCTGCCAGGGAGAATCAACTTCCCTGAACATGACTGTCTATCGGACCGCGGCCTGTCCCTATCATACCATTCCACTTCACCCCAACGTCACCTCCCTCTCTCCCCCCATTCTATCCAGTCCCCCCTCCATTCCTATCCACCCCTCACCTCCTCCCCATTCAATCACCCTCCCCACCCCCAGAAAGCCTATCCTCATACCCACTGCTCTGACCTGCACTACTCTCCTTGGCCCAAATCCCCCCTATTAACCCTCCTCCTCCCTGCAGAACGTATATATTCAAACCCCAGTGCCACAGTGTCCTCCGCTTCATCCAGCTCCTTGCTCCTCCACTCGCACATTCTGGCCATCTTTGCTCATTCTCGCCAAGCGCCTGCTCTCTGCCGGCACTCGGTGCCATTTTGCCATTCCCCTCCTGGAACTCTCGACTGTAGCACCCTGGTCTCGGTCTGGTTCCTCCCTCCCTCAGGGAGATTGGTCAGCCCCAGCTCCTTAAGGGCTCTCCATGCCTCCTCGCACGACTGCACTCTTCTTGATTTCCCCTTATATGTTATCAAGAGTCCAAAAGGGAATAGCCACTTATAGCTCATGTCCTCTTTCTGAAAGTAGCTCGTCACCTCCCTGAGGTTTCTTCTGCATTGAAGTGTTCCCATTGATAGATCTTGGTACAAATCCAGCCTGTGTTCATCCCACGTGAACTGCCGCACCGCTCTGGCTGCCCTCAGCAGTTTTTCTTTTGTTTTGTATGAGCTTAGGCAAACCACTATATCCCGTGGCTGGTTTTTCCCTCGTACTGGGCCCAGGCCCCTATGGGCCCGCTCTATTTGCATCTCCTCTTCTCTTCCCCTCCTGTTGGAGCTGCTGTTGAAAGTAGTGCTCAGAGAATTCTGATCATCACCTCCTCAGTTCTTGTATTGAGCTACTTCTGGCAGGCTGCGTATCCGCACATTGCAGCGCCTGGAACGATCCTCCAGATCCTCCACCTTCCTCTGTTGTTCTTCTTGAGCTCTCCACACTTCCTCCCAGTCCTTCTGTAGCTCCTCTATGTTGCTTCCTGCTGCTCCAGCTGGTTTTCCGTCCTCTGCTACTCGGGTCCTCAATTCCACAATATCGTGTCTCAAGGATTGTATAGATTCTTTCAGTTCATTTTTGACTCCATTGATCTCTTTCTTAATTTCCTCTTTCATCTCCGACAGCCACAGCTTGAGCAGCTTAGCCATTCCTGGGCTGTTGGCCCGCTCTAGCTCTTCATCCTGCTCCTCTGGGCGGTCCATCCCTGCTTTATTCTCTTGTTCGCCCTCCTTCCCTCTTCTTGTTGTTTGTAAACGGGGGCGCTGGGTGAGAATGTCCACAGTCTTGGCAAAGGCAAATATTAATATGACTTGCAAATGATTGTGGGGAAATGTAGTCCATTCATACCAGAATCAGCCGTTCACAATAAATTAGTTGTGCTTGCTCGAGTTTAAAGCCAAGAAAATATATTTTTATTTATGGGGTTATTTCTCCCAACACAGATTTGCTTGGTAGCACAGAAAGGATACTTGCTTTCAGAATTATACTTAGAAAAACAAATCAGGAAAAACAACAACTGAACTTCTTAAGCCATCAAATCAAATCATAAAGACCTTGATGGGAACAGAAAGGTCTTTTCTGTGGGCTCCTGCTAATATCTTTTTAGCAGTGCTTCAAAAACAAACAAAACCCACAAAGTAATGAAAAACTGTTCTTTTTCAAGGCTAACTTCTGGTATTTTCACACACACCCAGAAGTGTCTCTTCAGAGCTCACAGGCAATTAGGCAAGGCTCAATTGCCAACAATTAACCAGCTGCAAACCTCTTGGCTGGTTTACTTTCTAAACGTGGCTCAAATCTTGCTCAAAAGCTTTTCTGAGTAGATCAAAGAACAAGTTTATATTTCTTTGTGATGGTTGTTGTATTTTGTAAAAGAATATTACCACAGAAGTTTAGACAGAGAGCAATCCATGTATTCACACTGTTCATTCACAATATTTCCTTCTTCTTCAACTATCATAGAATCAATATCATGGATTGGCACAGAGGAATTTCTTACTGGAGCATTCTCAGAACAATACTTGTTTCCCTGCTGTCTTCCAAGTGAATAGCTAGGGCATAGATCAGTGTTCATACCTGAGCTTCCATTGCTGTTAGGGTTCCTCTCTAAATATCCTGGCCCGTATGTAGTCCAGTTTTTATGTCCAGCCTTCTAATCAAGATCCCTGGACACTGGATCTCTCTTCACATACCTTCTTGCACTGGTCTTAGGGCCCCTTCCAAATGCAGCCGTCTCCCTCACAGGTCCCCGTCCGGGGATTCCTGGCTCTGCAACCCCACTCCTCTGGTTTCCTCCAGTCCAATGGAGTATGCCTGCCTCTGGAATGCCTCCCAGCACACGTACTGCTATGGACTCCTTTAGACCTCCAAGATGCTTCTCTCTTCTTTCTTCCAAAGTGTTTCTTGCTCTCTCTGTCCATGAGCTCTGGCTTCTGCTGCCTCTGCTCCTCCTTCTGCTGATGATGATGATCATGAGGATTCTGCTGATGATTCTGCTGTGTAGAATAAGCTTTACTTTTAACCTGTTTTAGAGGGCTGCTCCACCCTAGCACAGCGCAGCTGTTCTGAATCAAGCCCTGCCCTTGGAGATGAGTGCTTGGGGATTACCTCATAGCTCTCCTGATTGAACACACGTTTCCCCACTTCAGCTCTTCTAGTGGCTGTTGGAAACCTGGTGCACTCTGGGACTGGTAGTCTTTTATGGAAACATTCTGTTTTATTATTTCTACCAGCAAAGACAGGTTGCTTGTTCAGAGTCACTTCACCTCTATTATAGCTCCTTCCTGAACTATGATAAGCTTCCTTATCACATGTTGCATATGGGGACTTAAATTCTGCCAGCTTCTTCTTAGCAGCCAGTGTGTCCCTGGATTTATCCATAGACTATATTTAACCCTATCAGGAGGGGCCCCCCCTCTTCTTTCAGTCACGACTCCCCCGTCAACTTTCCTCTTACTTTTAGGACACCTGTCCGGTTATCCTTTGCTGCAGTCCACTGCCCCTTGGCTACTCCATTCTGGGTGGCCCTCAGGTACTAGATCTGTGCATTACTCAGGCACTCTTTGCCAAAGGACTTCTCTCTGCGCCTTTATATACCTCGCTCTGGCTGCCACTCTTTTCTCCTCCCTGGGGTTGCTGGTGCCTCAACTTTGTCTCCCCACTTGCAAAAGCAGCCTCCTTCTTGTCGCTGCCACACTTCCCCGGGCTTGCGCCCGCTCTTTCTGCTCTCGCTCCAGGCACCAGACTTTTCCCGTGCTGCCGCGCTCCTCCACCGTCTCTGACACAACTCCGCTGTTGGAAACCGCCTCCTCTGTCTTCCCGGCAGTGTCTTTTGGCTGCCTTGCGCACCCGCTGCCTTTCTTTTGCCGCTGCCCTTCCTCGGCTCTTCTCTATTCCTCGGGCCCGGTCCTCCGACCCGGCGTCCCAGCCGCTCTTCTCCGCCAGTCGCTGCAGCCGGCAGGCAGTAGCTCTGTTCCTCTTCTCCCCCTACCCAGGGTGTTCCGCCTCTGCCTCCTTTAGTTTCCGCCCCTCTCCTCACACATATTGGGGTATTTTCCCCTTTTCTACAGGCTGATGGCTGCGGAGCTTTAGACTACGCGGCCATGCTCCCCGATGACGTCACCAGAAGTCCCAAGTCTCAGTCATTTTGACCTTCCCTCATTTTGTCAGTAGGGCCCTGGCCCAACTTAGGCTCCCCTCCCTTCAAGATGGCATCCTCCTTTACTAGCCTTTACCAGCTGTTACCTCCTCGCCAACCTATTCTGCAGTGCCTCCACTCTCACCACTAGCTATAGCCCCATCCCAGTCATACAAGGTCTAGGAAAGAGATGTTCTGGTGGCCCCCATCAGCCATCAATAGATACTAAGCCTAACTTACACCCGCGTTTGCTCTACATAGCCCTTCAACATACCACTAAGTCCCGGGTAGACAAGAACCTATATTCTCTTAACTTGAAATGCGCCCTCATAAATGCACGCTCGGTCCGCAAGAAATGGCCAGCTATTTCCGACCTTATATCCAATCACGATCTAGACATTCTCCTGGTCACAGAATCATGGTTGACTGACTCTGACTCAGTCCTTCTTAACCATCTCATCCCTCCCAACTTCTCAATCTACACCTGCCATAGAACTAACTGCAGAGGCGGAGGTGCCTTCATCCTTGTAAAGATGGATCTCCATTTCCAATTAATCTCTTCCACTAGTACCACACACCTTGACTCCACCATCATAACCAACAAATACATTTCCACCTGTCTCATGTACAGATCCCTGTCTTCTTCCCCTGAAGACCTTTCAACTATTATAGAGCTTGCCTGCAACCCCTTTAATTTGCCAGCTCTCCAAAGCACCCACTCCAATGCTTTCCTCGAAGCACTCACTGAATTGGGTTACAAACAGATCAATGCCCCTACCCACTCAAAAGGAAATAAACTGGATCTCATCTTTGCACCACTATCAGCCACCAGCCCAAACCACAACCCCTCACTCTCTATCACCCCGGTTCCATGGTCCGACCACAGCTTAATTAAATTTCAGATGCCCATGCCTCAGGGTCACAACACTCCTCGGAAGGCCGCTGGTGCTTCCTCAGCTCACACAGGATGATTCCAGCTCTTCAATAAAGAGGAGATCATTGACAAAGTCCTATCAAACCTCAGTATGGCATCACCCAGCCTTGAATCGCTGATATCCACCTGGAACGACAGCCTTAGCTCCTTTGCACTTCTACCTGCTTCAAATAAGCTACCAAGAAGAAGGCAAACAGCACGATGGTACTCTTCAGACCTACGGAATTCACTACTCCTCCTTAGGAGGCTCGAAAGATGATGGCGATGTTCACGGTCCTCAGATGATCATTCTGCCTACATCTCACACCTTAAAGTACACCGTGGAGCAGTTTCCAAGAAAATGAAGGAATACCACTCTGATCTCCTGCTCCATTCCCTAAACAAACCTCATGACCTCTTTAACATTGTCAAGACCCTTACTAAAGAGCCTACTGCCATCCAACCAGGCTTGCTACACCCTCAGGAATTCACTGACTATCTACGTTCCAAAACCAGCTTAACCAGCACCTCCCTCCCTATCTCCACACCAGGTTACATGCCAGGCTCCCTAACATCTTTGACCTCCTTCACACCCCCTTCCAAGAGGTTCATCGAGGACACCATCACATCCATTAACACCACCACATCTCCCAATGACCCTTGCCCAGCATTCTGGATAAGATTGCTGCATGCTGAATTCAGCCCAATCCTAGCTAAGATTACTGCGTTGTCCTTTTCAACAGCGACATTCCCCCAGATTCTAAAGCAAACCTCCATCCGGCCCCTTCTAAAGAACAGCAAGCTGAACCCCCAGAAGGCTGAATCTTACCGACCAATCTCCAGCATCCCCCTATTGGCCAGATAATCGAGAAGGTCATTCAACTCCAAATCCAGCACCACATTGAGACTACTGCTCCTCTTGACCCAAGTCTGCACGGTTTTAGAGAATTCCATGGTGTTGAGACACTCCTCACCACTCTATTCAGCACCCTACTCATTGGGATTGATAATATTAGACAAGGCTATTTATTAATCTTCATGGACATTGCTTCCGCTTTCGACTCAGTCAACCACAAGCTGCTCCTTACATGTCTTTCAAAGAAGGGAATCCATGGTTCAGCCTTGAGCTGGTGCAAGTCCTACCTATCAGATAGATGGCAACAGGTACGAATTGACTCTATTACCTCTGAGCCTTTTCAACGTCCCCCAAGTCTCCTCTCTCTCTGCCCTCCTTTTCAACATCTATATGCAGCCCATCTGCTCAATCATCTGCTCCTTTAATATCTCCTGCCTTGTGTATGCTGATGATGTACTTCTGTTCACACCATTCTCTATTGACCAGCCTGACTTCTCGCTATTAACGAGCTGCTTTGACGCTGTTACTGACTGGCTCCACGCGCAAAGCCTCAGAATCAAATTTAATAAGACAGACGTCCTATTTATCACAAGTAATGAAAGAAATGTTGGCCCAGGATAATGACAGGATAACTAGGGCAGAGGGAGTAAAAGCCCTGCATTTGAAGAAAATGGGATCAAGACAGTGACTAACAATATGTGTCACCGCTGAGAAGAGCAAAAATAGCCAAGCTCAGTTAAGAAAGAAAGAAAATTACTGTATGTTCAGAGACTGAAGTAAGGGAGTTGAAATACAGTTTAAGATTGCCTAAAGTAAATAGATCACCTAGAAATAAACTAAATTCACACACTGTGAGGATAAGGGCATTGCTGGTGGTGTGCCATAGGAATTATCCCTTGATATGATTCTTTTTGACATTTTTGTAGTCTATATTGCAGAATGGCTGTTGGGTAAAATTTGTTTCTTTGAGAATGATACCAAAATCTACAATAGGGTAGACACACTGGAATGTATGGATAAAATAATGAGGCATCTAGCGAAGCTTAAAGAATGGTCCAGAATTTGGCTGCTAAGATTTAATACTAAAAAATGCCTGGTCATGCATTTGGGTCGCAAAAAAAACAAGGGAGTAGTAGGATATATGGGGGAAGTACTTCTGGGCACAAAAGAAGAGTAGGGTCTAGGACTGATCTTATCTGATGACCTTAAGATAGCAAAACAGTTAGAAAAAGTAATGGCAAAAGCCATAAAGATGCTTGGGTGTATAAGGAAAGGAATGACCAGCACAAAAAAGAGGCAATAGGGCCTCTGTATAAATGGCCTCTGGTGAGGCCTCATTTGGAATACTGTGCATAATTCTGTCAAAAAGATATAAGCAGGTTCGGTCATCCAGAGGGTGACTAAATGGTCAGTGGTCATTGTCATAAAGCATACAGGGACAAACCTAAAGATCTCAATATGTATATTTTGGAAGAAAGGAGGGAGAGGGGAGATATGATAGAGAAATTTAATACTACAACAAACAGTTTGCTGAAAAAAGCTCACAAAGGAAAAGAAATATGAATTTAAGGGTGATGCATTCCTTTTAAATTTATCATGCACAACATTGACTTTTGATTGGTTGTTTAATATGCCGATGTTTCTGTAAGATGTTGGTGCCATTTTTAAATCTCCAAAGTGGTGTTTGAAGAATTCATTTGTTCTGTTAAGGAGGAAAGGAGTTTTGATGCCGCATTAATTTGTAAAATGAAGTCTCTGGCATTTTTAGGCGCATGTTTTTAAAGATCTATTGTGTTGATCTTATATGAGTGTAAATGACTGCTTTATGCTTTACAGAGGTGGTGCTGTTGGAGGAGCAGCTGATATTTGGGGGGAGGAAGTGCTGCGGACTTTATAAATACAACAGTTTTCATAAACATCAAAGACTTTCCAAACTTTAGTTGCTGTTATGTGACAGAGGCACTCCAGACAGTGAAAATGTAATGCTGTTGTGGAGTGGATTCTGTATATATAGTAGTTTTGAAGAGTTCATAATAATTAGCTGCTGATATACAGTAGAGGCACTTCTGATACCTAAATTACAACACTGTTAATTTTGTGGATGGAAGTACCATGGATTCTGTGAACACAGCACTTTTGAGGAAATGCCAAAAAATATCCACAGGTTTACAAAAGTGACACTATGGCCATGCCATCCTGAATGTCTGATCTTTCTGATCTTAGAAACTAAGCAGCGTTGGGCCTGGTTAGTACTTGGAGACCATCTTGGAATACCAGGTGCTGTAGGTTTACTGTGTGAAAGAAAGGTCTGACAGTCTTCTTCCAGATTGCACCTTGCCAAGAAAACCAAGGGTATAGTCACAACACAGACAACTATTCATAGGGTTGGCAGATGTTGACATCGACTCGATGGTATTTGACAACAAGAAGAACAAAAGTAGCATTTCAAACATGATGCTGCTGGTTAAATGGTTATTTTGCTGATAGTAATGCTATATATTGTTTGAAGAAACGTTTTGCACCAATTATATGCTACACTTTATAATTAGATAAATACAACTTTTTTATATTTTTTCACTTTAAGCAATAAAAAAAATAATAAAAAAATACGTTTTTATGTCCAATGATTAATTAATTAATTTGTTGCTCTTGATATGTCTTATAATATTTCTGAAGTGATTTTATCCTTTAAAGTTGTAATTTATTTTTCCTTTGTGAGAGTTTTCAGCAAATATTTTGTTGTAGTATCTGATTGTTTTTTGCTGGCCTCGTTTATCTGACTATTGCAGAGAAATTTAAACACCTCTGTTATCTACCTAGATTTCAGCAAAGCCTGTGATACTGTTCCTCATAGGAGACTTATTAATAAACTGACCAGCCTGGGGATGGATCCCCAGGTGGTGAACTGGATCAGAAATTGGTTGACTGACAGACAACAGAAGGTAATGGTAAACGGATCTCACTTGGGTGAAAGGAAGGTGATTAGTGACGTGCCCCAGGGATTAGTCCTGGGCCTGGTACTGTTTAGAGTATTTGTGAGTGATATTGCTGAAGGATTGATGGAAAAGTCTGTCTTTTTGCAGATGACATGAAAATTTGCAACAATGTGGACTCCCCTGAGGGAATGGATAACATGAGGAAAGATCTTCAAAAGCTGGAAGAATGGTCTAATGATTGGCAGCTAAGATTTAATGTGAAGAAGTACAGTGTCATGCACTTGGGATGCAGAAATCCAAGGGAATTGTATGAGATAGGGGGGTAATAGGTTACTGTGCAAAGACCAGGAGAAGGACCTCAAAGTGACTGTTTCTGAGGATCTCAAAGTGTGAGAAGGCGGTGGCCAAAGCCAGAAGGATGCTGGGTTGCATATAGAGAGGAATTACCAGCAGAAAGGAGGAGATACTAATGCCACTGTATAAGTCACTAGTGAGGCCTCACTTTGAATATTGTGTTCAGTTTTGGAAATCATATCTCACAAAGGATATAAAAAGACTGGAAATGGTTAAGAGGAAGGCAACCAAAATGATTTGGAGCCTGTGCTAGAAGACGTATGAAAAGAGATTCCAAGACCTAATTATGTAGAGGAGGGACAGGGGAGATATGATACAGACCTTTAAATACTTTTTATTTTTTTAGTGCCATCAAGTCAGTGTTGACTCATAGCAACCCAGCTACCTCTGGGTTTTCTTGGCAATATATCACTGAAAGTAGATTGCCAGCCTTTTCTTCTGAGGCAATGGAGGGTAAAGTGACTTACCCAATGTCACAAGGAGTGCCAGTGGGAATTGAACCCTTGATCTTCTGGGTACTAGGCAGTTGCTCTAACCTCTAGGCTACTCCTCCACTCTGCCTTAGTGAACAAACAAACCTTTTTCAAAGATGGGGAAGCTGTAATACTAGAGGGCATAACACGAAGCTGCTAAACTGAAAGGCAACACCAGGAAATACTTTTTCATTGAAAGGTTAGTGGATGCTTGGAATGCCCTGCCGATGGAAGTGGTGGGGGCAAATACAGTGACAGAATTCAAAATGGCGTGGGACAGACACAGTGAATCCCTTTATAGAAACAAGATAAAATCAAAATAAACTTAATTGTCTCTGATATCTTAACAAGTCAAGGTGATCTGCACTGAGTCGTGGGTGCACCCCTAAACAAAGGCATGGGGAAGGGTGACCTGCACGGAGCAGCGGGCGTACCTACTCTTGCCACCTTGCTGGGCAGACTAGATGAACCATGCTGGTCTTTATCTGCTGTCATATATGGTAGTGGTAGCAGCTGCCATGAAGTATCAGAGCCGCAGCCCAATGGGGCCACGGCTTCGATACCACACAGCAGCCGGTTCTGCTGCTTAGTAAACATACACCTATGTTACATAAATGTACAGAAGCTGAGCCTCTATCAATTGAAAGGAAGCTCTGGAACAAGAGAGCATAGGATGAAGATGAAAGGGGATAATCTGAAGAAATATTTCTTTATGGAAAGAGTGGTGGATGTGTGGAATGTAAAGATGATAGAGATGAGCTCCATATCTGAATTCAAGAAAGCATGGGACAAGTACATAGGATCTCTAAGCAAGAGACAAGGATTGTAGAACTTTGCAATTGGTATGGATGGTAGACTGGATAGGCTATATGGATTTTATCTGCCAATATTTTTTGTGTTTCTAGGTTATTGTAATAAAACATAACGTAAAAGAGTCCTTACATTTTCAGAATTTTGACTGTTCTCCATGCCCTACCACAACTCTCCATCCCAAGGTATAACAGAGAGAAATACCTTGAACACACAGATATTTTGCATTAAATGATTTTATCCTTTGATTTTCATTTTTTGAAAGATATGTGGACATTGGGATAAATACAGAGGAACCCTCTATAGCAAGGGGATGTAAACAAAGCAAATAACTTTTACACTTCAAAAAATAGATGGGGGTAACCTGCATGGAGCAGTGGGTATAACCCTAAACAAAGTCGTAAAGAGCTAACCTGCAGGGAAATCAAAGGCATAAGGAGATAACCTGCAGGGAGAGGCTCGGCCGCGAATAAGCACGGCCGAGCACAGACAGGCAGCGGCAGGCCAAGGGTTAACCTTCACGGGGCGGGTGGGTGGGGCTGGGGGAGGGCAGTCTGCGACCGGCTATAAAAGGGGAGATGGGGCCGCAGCCCGTCCTCTTCCGCTCTTTTCTCCCCGAGGATCGGCAGATGGGCAGGCAGGAGCATACGGCCAGGACTCACCTCCTTTTTGGCGGTGCCGCTTTTTTTTTAACCTTGCTGGTTTTCTGCGATCGGGGCACGTCAGAGCAGTGCAGCAGATACAAAAGGTAGAGTTCATGGGGGGGGGGGAAGTTCCAGCCAGCATTGCTGGAGCGAGCATTGGCCCGCTCAGAGGGGTTAGGAGGACAGAGTGGGACATGTGGTCTTACACGTGACCCCGGGGCGCAATCCGACAATCGGAGAGTCAGCGAATGCTGCGGCCAAGGGCCATGTGGTCCTGGCCGTGATCATGCGGGTGCGCGATCTTTTTGCAGTGCACGTCGGGCTCCCATCTGCAGGGTATGCCGGCAGCCATGTGTGCCGCGATTACAATCAAAGTAACAAAAAATATATAATAAAATAACGATGAATGATCAACGTTGCCACAGCACGTTGTTGGCTTGGGCCTGAACCCCATGGCCTGATCCTCCATCACGTTAAAAATAAAAATAAAAAATAAAATAGGAAAGTAGGAAAGCAAAAGGACAAGGCAGGCTGTGGGGTGCTCCGGTTATGTCCGGGTATGTGCAGCAGAGTCCACGGAGGGGAGGGGGGGGGAGGAACAGGGGGCCACGTGTTAAAAAACAGGAGTGTGGGGAGAATGATGCTGCCATCCGGTGGGCAAAGGCAGTAATATAGGCTATTACAAAAAAATATATATATATAATTTATTTTGTTGAGAGAAAGTTTAAGGCATGATTGTGGACTGTATATTATAAAAAAAAAAAAATTTTTTTTAGATACCGATATACAAAATTTTTTTAAGGATAATGTGGACAATTTTTCGTCAGGGTGGTTGCAATTCCAAGGAAAAATTAATTAATTAAATATTAATAAAGGAAATAGATAAGGGACGAGTATATATGAAGTGGGGGTCAATTAAGTGTTTCCAGGCATAAGTTTCTGATTAGCTCGTCAAACACTAATCTGTCTTTATTTTATTCTCCACCCTACCTTGGTAGTGCCTTTTCTACCTGCTTTTTAGATATGCCGCAAAAGGGAAGCCTAAGCGCCCCTAGGACACGCAGCAGCAAACAGGCCATTGGCCGAGCGGCAGCAAAAGCAGCACCTGCAGCGGCGAAGAAGAACTCAAGCAGGGGAAATGAAAGACGGGGTGAGACGCAGAGCAGTGCAGATGCACCAAGCTACACGGCTGGGAAGCCAAGTCATCACAGCAAGCAGACGCAGCCGCAACAGCTCACGCCCAGCCAGGAGTTAGAACACACATCAAGCCAGGAGTTAGAAGATTTGCTTCGGATGGTACGAGAGCAGGTGACACAGCTTGGCCTGGGCACAGTTAGGCAAAGACTGGGGGTGCCTGAAGCAAGGGCAGAAGAACTGAGGACAACGAGCACTAGCACGGTAATTGGTAAGTCAGGGGGGGGTGTAGCGGGGGCACCGGAACTATTATCCTCCTCATCAGAAGACTCCGCCTCCGATAGTGGGGGAGAGCTAGCATTGGCAGATGTGATACAGAATGCATTAAAGATGTAAAAAAAAAAAAATAAGAAAACTAAACAATCGAATCCTTTGAAAAGAGTATGGGCAGGGCAGGGCAGGGGGAGATACCTGCACAGAGCAGAGACGTTCAGGAAAGCATTGCAGCAGGACCAGCTGCAGCAGTGCAGGTAGCAGTGCACAATATGGGACGAGATCCGCGCTGTGGCGTGAGCTCCTTAGCCAGCTCTATGCCCAGAAAAATAAAGAAGCGCATATGGAGAAGGGAATATATTGATATATTCTTGCTTTTGCTGATGGATCAAGAATGGGAGTCGAAAGAGGGAAAAGATAGAGAAAAAGGGGTGGAGAAAGATAGGGACAGGAAGACAAAAATCCCAAAATACATCAATAACTGGGTGTCGGCTTTCCACATATTTATGACCGTTGTAATGGAGAGGGAACCTGAATTTGGCCCCTATCTTACCAGATACTTGGACACAATCACCCGAACGCATAAACGTTTCAGGGGATGGGCCTGGCTGAACTATGATGTGAAGTTCAGGAGGAGCATGGCAGAGGACGCCACCCTGACGTGGCATCACAGGATAATAGACCTGTGGATGGATGAAATGGCTCCCAACAGGCCATGGAGTCAAGAAGGGCTGCCGCAGCCTTTTCAGCCAACCCAATGGCAGCAGACTAGCCAAACAGCGGGGCGCTGCTCATGCTGCCAGTATAACGCGGGGAGTTGTACATAGCAGCCATGTAAATTCAGACACTCTTGCACGACTGTGGGGGCGATCACCCGGCATACACGTGCGGATTGGCAAGAGACAATAAGCCATTTAGACCAGGGCAGCAGCGCACAAATGAAGGCCTTGGCCCCAACCCCTATCAAGCTTGAGTGCATGCGCCCGTGACTGCGGGTCTACCCCATGTGGGATAAAGCTCTCAATATCGAGAGTGGCTTTGCTTTTGGATTCAGCATCCCATCCTCAGTGCCAAATTTAGTTCTGTTGTACATAAAAAACTAGCAAAGGAAATAGGAATGGGGAGAGTCACGGGCCCATTCATAAATCCTCCCTTCAGGGACATAGTTCTATCCCCATTGGGCATAGTACCAAAGAAAGAACCAGGTCAATTCCATTTGATCCACAATTTATTGTACCCAGAAGGGAGTTCAGTTAACGACTACATAGATCCTTTGCTATGCTTCGTGAAGTATGCGACCATCGATCAGGCTGTCGCGCGCATACGGATTAGAGGGCAGCAAGCACAGCTGGCAAAGGCAGACATTTCCACTTTCCGCCTACTCCCAGTACACCCGGAGTCTTTTCCATTGTTGGGTTTCACGTTCAGTGGTGAATACTTTTACAACAGATGTCTGCACATATTTTGAGCTGTTTAGTTCATTCATCCACTGGGTAGTGGAGGATGTTGCTGGCCCCAACACTGTGGTGCACTACCTGGATGACTTCCTATTCATTGGGAAAGATAACTGCAGTAGGATCCTTAGTATCTTCCAGAAAGTGGCACTGTCGTTTGGGATACTGTTAGTGTCGGAAAAAACCTGTGGCCCGACAGGCATTATCACCTTCCTTGGCATCCAGCTAGAAGTGATGGAGCAAAGGTCGCGGCTGCCAGATGATAAGGTGCAGAAGCTGAGGAGAGGCATTCAACATATGCAAGGGCAACGAAAGGCGACCTTACAGCAATTCCAGTTATTGCTCGGTTCGCTGTGCTTTGCCTGCAGGGTTATACCAATGGGTCGGGTTTTTGCTGCCGCATTGCACTGGCCACAAAAGATATCAGAAAGAAACATCACCACATTCAAGTCACCAGAGAAATACGCGAAGACCTTCAGGTGTGGTAGCAATTCCTGCAAACGTTTAATGGCCTAGCCTTCTGGCAAGAACTTCCGGTCTCCAATGCAGAACTGGAATTATTCACAAATGCCGCGGGGGGAACTGGTTTCTGCATATATTTCAAAGGGGCATGGTGTGCCGAGCAATGGCCTTCCCCCTGGAACTCCAGCGGAGCCACTAAGGACATCACGTTCCTAGAACTCTTTCCCTTAATGGTGTCCCTGTGCATATGGGCCCTGCGATTCACCAATAGGGCAATTACCTTCCACACTGATAACTTGATGGTGGTATGGGCAGTGAATGGAATGCGCGCCAAGACTCATGGGGTAGTGGCATTGTTAAGAAGAATCGTCTTGCTATGCTTTATGCACAATGTAAATGTTAGAGCTGAGCACATAGCAGGTTTCCATAATAACATTGCGGATGCTCTTTCTCGTTCCAAGATCACGCTCTTTTGTGCACTCACCCCCGAAGCAGACGCGGTCAAGACAGCTGTACCAGAGCAGGTATGGGAGTTTGGTCCACCGAGGTCTGGGAACTCCTGTTGTGTTCCTTAGCCGAAAAGACAAGACGCAAGTATTTGGCAGCATGGGGACAGTTCCAAGAATTCTGCAGAGACAGAGGGATCCGGGAGGCAGACAGGCTCAGGACGGGAGTGATCTTGGGATGGACCCTACACTGTAAAGGTCACGGGGCTATGAAAGCAGCAGTTCAAGCTCGCTTAGCGGCGGTAGCATTCTTTGCCAGGGCGATGGGGGAGAGGAGCCCTAGAACAGACTTCATCATCACGCGAGTCATGAAGGGCTGGTCTACATGGCAGTGCTGTAATAGAGACAGCGATGCCTGATCACTCACCAGATGCTACAAAAAATTCTGTTAATAACAGGACAGGTCTGTTATGACGCCTATGAGACCAGGCTGTTCAGCTGTGCCTTTTCTTGGGCATTCTTCGGAGCGTATAAGATTGGGGAAGTAGTGGCCCCCTCAGGGCGCAAAACAGCAATGGGAGGCATAGGAAGAAAGGATGTAAGTTTGCAGGAAGGAGCCCTGGTATTATGCCTGCGCAGATCAAAAACAGGCACGGAGGGGAAAGGTGCCCGAGTGGTACTGTCTCCGTTGCCATACGACCCTCCGTGCCCAGTCAGAAATTTCATTCAATATCAGCAGCTATGCCCTCCCGGAGGGGAGCATTGGTTTGTGCACGAGAACGGTGCCCCCCTATCACGTTTCCAATTTGCCAAGGTGCTAAGGCTGGTCATAGAGCAGATGGGTTGGGAGGGGCGCTTTTACGGCACTCACTCCTTCCGCATTGGGACTGCTTCAACGGCAGCCAACATTGGGATGTCAAAGGAACAGATTATAAATATAGGCAGATGGCGCTCAGACAGGTACAAACTTTATGTACGCCTGTTTTAATTTGCTTGTTATGCATCCTTTTGTTTTCTTCTCTTTTCTGTTGTAATTTTGTGGGCCGGGATTGGGGCGTTAGCTGTTGGTTATTATGTTTTATTGTTTCTGCCTGCGATGTTATAGTTTTGTGATGTTAACTGGATGCTAAGTTATCCACAAAAAAAAAAAATAGGAGAGAGGGGATGCCCACTCTGTTACTTATGCAATAACGGTATTTTTCTTATCCATGATCCAACACAGGTGCGAGTTCCCCCCTGCGGCCTCGGGAAGCGTGGATAGGTGGCCATTCCTTTGTTCACTGGGCACAAAGGAGAACACAGATCCTACCGCAAGGGCTCAATTTGGGGCTGCCAGGCACAAAAGTGTTAGTGGTGTGGATGGGTCGGCGAGGTATGGTGTGGGACCAGCTGTTGCCATCGCTCCTGCAAAAGAAGAGAGCAGGGGGGAATCCGTGGACTATAGTGGTCCATTTAGGGGGCAACGACCTGGCAAGCACATGCAGCGTGGAGCTCACAAAGAAAATGCAAAAGGACATGATTACATTGGCAAACGATTTCCCAGGGACATGGCTAGCATGGTCACACATCATACCACGCCGTGCTTGGAGAGGCAAAAGGTCACACAGGGCACTCGAAAGGACGAGATGAAAAGTGAATAGATGGATGGCCCGCTTCATGGAGGCAATCGTGGGGTACAGCATCAGGCACGACCTAATCGAGGAAAGCTGCCCTGGCCTGTATCGTGTGGATGGGATACATTTGTCAGACATCGGAATGGATGTGTTTCTGTGCGCCATACAGGACACTGTGGAACAATTATGGCATAAGCAGGTGTTGGCCACAGCTGCAAAGTAAATGGGGTGGGGCCCCCTGGCAAGCAAGGATTCGCGGCCGTGGGGGTTGGCAGGGGGATACCCCAAAGAGACCGTGCAGCCCCGAGGTGAGAGAACACAGCCCAGGCATGGGGTAAAAGGGCGAGAGTTTCTGGAGAGAAACTTGGACCTGCCCCCAGGGTGGTTGACAATGGGGGCAGCAGGAACACCGTGGAGAGGGCCCCCCCTGGTGGTGCTTTGATGGCACGGGGGGGGGGGGAGTTGAGGACTACGGGCAATTGGGAAAAAGGCTTTGATGGCAAATTCCCCCCCATACACACATTTGCCGGGCCCGTGGGATAAGCTCTGCCTGTGTCTCTCGCCGGGAAGAGTTAAGGAATTTTGGATAACTGTTGAAGGGAATCATATGAATGTGTATAGCATGCTGTGGCCAACAGTCATTGTTCTGTTATTTCCACTGTTGTCAAATAAACAAATATTTTGTTGAAAGATCTGGAGTCTCCTTTTAATATAGGGGGGGGAGGAAGGGGTGAAGGGTAACAACCCGAGGCCGTCATGCTGATTGCCCGGCTGAGGCTCGGCCGCGAATAAGCGCGGCTGAGCACAGACGGGCAGTGGCAGGCCAAGGGTTAACCTTGGCGGGACGGGTGGAGGGGGCTGGGGGAGGGCAGTCCGTGGCCGGCTATAAAAGGGGAAATGGGGCCGCAGCCCATCCTCTTCCCCCCTTTTCTCCCCCGAGGATCGGCATATGGGCAGGCACCCTCCCGACCCACCCAGGTAGCAGGGACAGAGGAATTAGTCACAGCATGCCAGTGGCAGGGGGATACCCCTAAGAGACCGTGCAGCCCCACGGTGAGAGAACACAGCCCAGGCATGGGGTAAAAGGGGGAGAGTTGCTGGAGAGAAACTTGGACCCGCCCCCAGGGTGGTTGACAATAGGGGCAGCAGGAACACCGTGGAGAGGGACCCCCCCCTGGTGGCGCTTTGACGGCACGGGGGGGGGGGGGTTGAGGACTACGGACAACTGGGAAAAAGGCTTTGACGGCGAATTTCCCCCCACACACACACATTTTCCAGGCCCGTGGGATGAGATCTGGCTGTGTCTCTCACCGGGGAGAATTAAGGAATTTTGGATAACTGTTGAAGGGAATCATATGAATGTGTATGGCATGCTGTGGCCAACAGTCATTGTTCTTTCATTTCCAATGTTGTCAAATAAACAAATATTTTGTTGAAAGAACTGGAGTCTCCTTTTAATATAGGGGGAGGGGGGAGGAAGGGGTGAAGGGTAAGGACCCGAGGCCGTCGTGCTGATTGCCCGGCTGTGGCAGGTACAACTCTTAACAAAAGCAAGGGTGGGGTAATCTGCATGAACTGTCTTGCACAACTGAAGCCAGCTGACAACCCTAGGGGCAAATACAGTGACAGAATTCAAAATGGCATGGGACAGACACAGAGGATCCCTTTACAGCAACAGGATAAAATCAAAATAAACATAACTATCTCATTTCTCAACAAACAGGGGTGTCCTACACGGAGCGGTGGGTTCACCCTTAAACAAAGACATGGGGAGGGCTGACCTGCACGGAGCAGCAGGTGCACCTACTCTTGCCATCTTACTGGAAAGACTAGATGGACCATACTGGTCTTTATCTGCCGTCATTTACTATGTTACTATGTTAACTGATGGATATAAACCTAAACAAAGGCACAGAGGCAGATAACCTGCATGGAATGGTGGGTATAACCCTAAACAAAGGCATAGAGGGGCCTCACCTTCAGAATGGTGGGTAAAGCTCTAGACACTTACTGGGCCGACTAGATGGACCATGTGGTCTTTATCTACCATTATTTACTATATTATTATGTAAACAGCCACAAAGCCAGTAGCAAGATTGCAACTGGTCTGGAGTTAGAAAACAAGTGAAGCCACTGGGCCAGACCATTTTTGCAATGAAGAAATTCATATGAGGTAAACTGGTTCTGCTCAGACCCGCCTTATCCTTACCAGTCCCAGAGACACCTTTCAATAAGCAAGGGTTATGATTGACAGGCTTTGGAAGTGCATCCATTAGCTGCATTGATGTAACTTGTAAACCACTCTGGGTCCTTGGAGAACAGTGGTTCAGAAATTAAAACAGAAATAGATATAAGTTCAATTCCCAGGCTACCCAGGCTCACTGTAATGCCTCAGCTATGAAGGGTATATTAAATTCAGGCAAAATCTTGGGGTTGTTTAAATAAAAGCTCATGGAACTGTAACCCTATAAGGGCTGGTTTGTCTAAACTAGAAGCACAAAGGAGCAAGTGGAAATTTTCTGATCGATATTTTAAGCAATAAATGGAATTTTCAATTACAAATGTTCTTGACATTTTTACATTTCAGAATCCTATCAATTTTTGTTACTGACATTAGCAGTTGATGCCATGTACAGTATAGCTGCAGAAACAAAAACGTTCAAGAGAAATTAAAAGAAAAACTTTTAAATGAAGACAACTAAGTCGAGATGCATACTGATAATGATCTTGATCAATGTTATGCTTAATATGATTTATAGTTAAATATAATTTATAAAATAAATTATATTTAACTATAAATCATATTAACAAGGAACTACAATTACCAGATAAGTGTAATTATCATTTCCTTATCGTTCCTCCAGTTTAGTCCTCTACCACTGGGATGTAACAGAGCAGTACTAACGGGAGGGACCCTGCCAGCCGGCACGCAATACCGCCGACCCGAAACAGGCATCGTCTGCCGCCAGCACATCCAAACGGTAGTGCTTGCTGAAAGTATGAAGCGACGCCCAAGTCGCTGCCTTACAAATTTCCACCAGCGGAACAAGACTGTGCTCTGCCCAGGAAGCTGCCTGCGCTCTAGTAGAGTGCACTTTGAGACCTACCGGCGCCTGGCGCCCTTGCAACATATAAGCCGAGGCAATGGTTTCCTTAATCCACCTGGAAATGGAAGCTTTTGCTGCTGCCTCACCCTTTCGAGGTCCACCAAACAACACAAACAGATGATCCGAATAAAGAAAAAGCTTCGGATACTTCCAAATACTGACGTAAAACTCTCTTTACATCCAAACGACTCAAACCACGATCAGAAGCATGCGCAGAGTCCAACCGCAGAACTGGAAGAGACATGGACTGATTCACATGAAACGGAGAAGACACCTTCGGTAGAAAGGAAGACACTGGCCGAAGAACCACTTTTTCTTTAGAAAAACAGAGAAAAGGTTCCCTACAAGACAGAGCTTGTAACTCGGAAACGCGCCTCGCTGAACAAATAGCTACCAAAAACACCGTCTTAAGAGTTAAATCTTTGATCGAAATTTGACTTAAAGGCTCAAATGGCGCCTTTCCCAGCGAGTGTAAAATCAAATTGAGGTCCCACGGTGGAACGGAAATCCGACGTGGTGGGCGCAATCTCGACACCGCCTTCAAGAAACGCAGGACATCGTCGTGACCTCCAAGAGGCACGCCCTGAACCTTGCCTCTATAACAGGCCAAGGCCGCCAACTGCACCCTCAAGGAGCTGGCGGCGAGCCCCTTCTCGAAACCATCCTGCAGAAAACTCAACACCACCGGCACTGAAGCCGTGGCAGCACGGATCTGATGCCGGGAACACCAGTCCTCAAAAATACGCCAGATGCGTACATAGGCAAGCGATGTGGAGCGTCTCCGAACTTGGAGAAGAGTTGCCACAACCAATCTGGAATAACCTCTCTTTCTCAACCTTGCCCTTTCAATGGCCAAGCCGTAAGCGAGAATCGATCCACCCGCAGCATCACTAACGGACCCTGTAAGAGAAGCTCCTGCGACACCGGAAGTCGCCAGGGGGTCCCGTCCAGCAGCCAGATGAGGTCGGCGTACCACGGCCGCCAGGGACAATCTGGTGCCACCAACAGCATGCGCCCGCAATGCGATTCGATGCGCTGAATCACTCGGCCGATGAGCGCCCACGGCGGGAACACATAGAGAAGACCCGTCGACGGCCATGGTTGAATCAAGGCGTCGATGCCCTCCGACATGGGCTCCCACCGCCTGCTAAAAAATTGGCTCGCTTTCGTGGACTGGAAGGTGGCCATCAAGTCCATGACCGGCGTTTCCCACCGGCGAACCAACTGCGCGAACACGTCAGAATGGAGCTCCCATTTGCCTGCATCCACTCGTACTCTGCTGAGAAAATCGGCTGTCACGTTGTCCTTTCCGGCGATGTGCGCCGCTGAAATTGCTAGGAGATGTGCCTCTATCCAGGAGAACAGACCCTCTGCCTCCTCTTCCATGGCTGCGCTGCCGGTACCGCCCTGGCGATTTATATATGCCACGGTAGCCGCATTGTCCGATAGTACTCGCACCGCCCAACACGTTACCAGCGATTCGAAACTGTTCAGGGCGAGGAACACCGCTTGCAGTTCCAGACGATTGATCAACCAGCCGCTCTCCTCCGCCGACCAACGTCCCTACACAAAAGTCGTTCCGCAATGCGCACCCCAGCCCGCTAGGCTGGCGTCCGTGAGGAGTGGAATCCACACTGGCTGTTCCAAGGGCATTCCCGCTCGCAAGGACGTAGGGATCAGCCACCACTTCAACGCCCGCCGGACCCGTAGAGGACATGGGAGCCACTTGCTCAAGGGGTCGGACTGATTGCACCAGCGACGAAGCAAGGCCCTCTGCAAAAGCCTCATATGAAATCTGGCCCAAGGGACCACCTCTGGCGTCGCCGCCATGGTGCCGAGCAGCTGCAGGTATTGCCACGCTGTTGGAGCCGCCAGTGTCCTGAAGCGCTGCACCAGAGCCCGGAGAGCATGGATTCTCTTCTCTGTTAGAAACACTGAGCCTAGCTGAGTATCGAACCGTACTCCCAAATACTCGAGAACTTGCGTAGGCTCCAGATGACTCTTGAGCGGATTGACCACCCAGCCTAGACTCTGGAGGAAAGTTACCACCTTTTCCGTGGCTGCCTCGCTCTCGTCCCTGGACTTCGCCCGGATGAGCCAATCGTCGAGGTATGGATGGACTAATACTCCTTCTTTTCTCAGTGCTGCCGCTGCCGCTGCCGCTACCACTACCATTATTTTTGTGAAAACTCATGGAGCTGTGGCGAGGCCAAAGGGCAGAGCCTGAAACTGGAAGTGCCCCCAAGGAAGCGCGAACCGCAGAAACCTTTGATGCACTTCCCTGATCGGGACGTGGAGATAAGCCTCCTTGAGATTGAGGGACGTAAGGAACTCTCCTTGCGGAACTGCTACAATCACCGATCTTAGTGTTTCCATGCGAAAATGTTGTACCCGAAGACAGCGATTCACCCCTTTGAGATCGAGAATAGGCCAAAGCGATCCGTCCTTCTTTGGCACCACAAAATAAATAGAGTAACGACCCATACCGTACTCCTCTGGCGGTACCGGAATAACAGCCCCCAGCTGCACCAGATAGTCTAAAGTCTGACGCACCTGGAAAGCCTTTTTCGGCCCTCTGCAGGGCAAACTCACAAACGAGTCCAGCACCGGCTTTGCGAGATCTAGAGCATAACTGTCACAGATAATCTCCAACACCCACTGATCGGTAGTCACGTGGGTCCAGGCAGAAAGGAAATCCAGGAGGCGACCTCCGAACGATTGACTCTCTGCCGGGACCCGCTGCCATTCATTGTGGTCTGCGAGTGGCACCCGAAGATGCTGCTGAGAACCCCCTGCTGGCCCCTCAAAACCCACGAAACCCCAGGGTTCGGGAAGCAAAACGCCCTCTTTGGGACCCTGTGAAACGGGGAGATTGAAACCTCCGAAAGTCCCTATACTGTCCCCGGAAGGAAGAAAATACCTTTCCCTGCTTCGGTTTATCCTCCAGGAGCCTACCGCCTTTGGATTCCCCCAAGTCTTTAACCAACTTATCCAAATCCTCTCCGAACAATAGCTTACCCTTAAATGGAAGCTTGCTGAGCCGAGCTTTGGAAGAGCCATCGGCTGCCCATTTCTTAAGCCAAAGGGATCTGCGCGCAGCTACTAAAGAAGCCATACTATTCGACAACGCTCTAATGAGGTCGTAGTGCACATTGGCGAGATACGCCGAACCGGACTCTAAGCGCTGTAGTTCCCCGACCTCATCAGGCCCCAAAGAGGTCGACTGCTTTAGGTGCTGAACCCAACGGAGACAGACTCTCGCTACCCAAGCTCCACAGATAGAAGCTTGTAATGAAATTGCATCAGCTTCGAAAGACTGCTTTAAGAGAGCATCTAAATTCCTATCTTGCACATCCTTCAGGGCCGCGCTGCCCTCTACCGGGATGGTAGTCTTCTTAGTGACCGCCGAAACCGCCGCATCCACATTTGGGGCACAGAACCTTTCCTTGTCTTTATCAGCCAAGGGGTAGAGCTTACTCATAATCCTAATCCCCTTCAGTCCTGCTTCCGGATGATCCCACTCATTCTGAATCATCTGATCTATTACCTTATGGATAGGAAAGACTACCTGCGCTTGACGCACTGCCTGAATAATGGGATCCGCGATATCCTCTTCCTCGACCGGCTGCTCGGGAGACAGACTGAGGGTCTGCAGTGCCTCTGAAATAAGAGCCGGCAATTCTTCTCTAAGAAACACTCGAATAATCCTAGCTTGGTCCTCTGGCTCAGGAATCTCGCCCTCTTCTAATTCATTGTCATCTCCCTCCAGCTCAAAATCCGCCTCTTCTACCTCGTGCCATCCCACGTCCGAGGTAGAAGGCTCTGGAGGCCGCGGCCTCTTGGCCGCTCGTAATGGTAAAGATTCACCCTCCCCAAACCCGGGCTTCTGGGTGGGAACGGGAACTGAAAGGGAAGTAGGTAGCTGGCCCTGCCTTCTATGACAAAAAGCTTGATGCAAGAGCAATATAAATTCTGGGGAAAATTCCTCCATTAGTGCACCAGAACCAAGATCTGCAGCCGCTCCAGAAGTACCAGAAGCTCCCTCTGGAGCCGGAGCGGAGGGACCCGCTATCCAAGAATCACTCTCCGTTCCCGCAACCGCTTCCTCGGGCCCAGAAGGCTTAGGGGTCTCTATCTGCTGACAACCACTGACAGGCCCTGTGACACAGCTCGAACAGACGCCTGTGCCACCTGAAGTGCCCTTCCAGGATCCACAAATAATACACTGGGAGCTGAGTGACATGGATGGAACAAAAAGGGCAGACTGAAAGCAGCGAGCCCTGAGGACAGGTCAATGAGCCCTACACTACAGTTCCTGTTTCCTTCGTTTTTTGTTTTTTTTTGTAAACTCTTAAATCAATGACAGTGCCTCATAGACTACCGCCTAAAGCAAATGCCTGCAGAAAATAACGAATTTGCCAAAGAAAAACAAAGGAAAAGCGAAGGTAAAAGAAACTGCTAACCTGAATCCGGAGACTCCTCTATGCCCGGCAACAGCCTTGCAGGCAATATACAGGCGCCGTTGTAGAAACCGCGTGTCTAAAATGGCCGCGGTTTCACAAGGCGTTTAGGCGGGAACCAGCGGGAATCTCTGCAGCCCCGAGGAGATAAGACAAAACTTCTCCCGGACCGTCCGCTCTCGAAACCGGCACTCTGCAACTGAACAAAGCGGCGCGCAGGCCTGCCGCGACGTCAGCTGTGTGTCTGCGGAACCGCTTTCACCGCCGATGCCTGCTGCGAGAGGAGAGCCGGCTGACTGAGCGCCAATGAGAAATTTAAACCCCGCTCCGTCAAGGGGAAAAATAACTCAGAAAGAAATCGCCGAAAAGGCGCGTGGCTAGGCAAGGACAGGACTCGGATACCAGAGTCCTGTAGCCCAAATGTTATGCAAAGGTATCCGTCAGAAATTAACCCCTTAATGCCGGTTTTTCTTTTATGTTTTAAAGTGACAGCCACAAATAGCCCAAAGGAGAATTTCAAAGAGACAGCCAACAATGTCAATCTAACCAAACCCAAAAGAAAAGTAAATAGAGGAAAAAAAAGCAAATTGAACGCTGAAAGCTAACTAGCCTGCTAAGAACAAATTCCTTAGTGAGGCCAGCACCTAGGCTCACAAGTCCTCATGCTGCATGGAGACTGGACACACTGAGGGCTGATGGGTGTTCCAGTACGCTACATCCAGTGTTGGCAAGATTTTGATTGGTCCAGTCTCCATGCTGCAGGAGGAGGTGCACTACCCAGTGGTAGAGGACTAAACTGGAGGAACGATAAGGAAAATGACAAGACTTCAGTTTTCATACTTTGGAAACATTATACAAAGAGAAATATCATTAGAAAAAGACATCATAATTGGCTAGGTTGAAGATCAGCGCAAAGGAGGAAGACCGGCTCGATACAATAACAGTAGCAATGGATGCCACTCAGGGTCACCATGAGTTGGCATTGATTCAACGGCACTTAACAACAACATAAAATAAAATAAATTGTAGAATGAAATACATGACTTACAACTTCTCCTTGTAGTCCCCGGGGTCCAATAGATCCTTTTGGACCCTATAAAAGAGTTATGTAAATTTAACATATAAGAAGAAAAATACTTCTAAAACAGCAGCAAGTTATATCCAGAACAAACCATAAAAAGTAAAAATGTAATGTATACAATTTTTGTGGAAGATTATGTAATTTGTATATTTGTTCACAAATTTGGATCTCAGTAAACCCAATGAAAGATACCAAACATTTGTTTAGTTATGTAAAGTGGCATTTTAGAAAGGGCACTCAAGTTCAATCTGGGATGCCCAGGGCAAAAGTGCAGAAAAATATCTATATTTTGGCCTGATTAGAAACAGAAATCCCTGACACGGACACCTGCACTGGCATCAACATAGACGTCCCCACTGCAAAACCTTGGGACGGGGACATCTATCATATGCCAGTTTACATACAGAGATGGCCATCAGCATGGTAAAATGAAACCAAGAGCCCTCATTCCCTGTTAATGTTCACTATCAACATGGAGAATATAGGGGATATCATTGTACCTCCTTCTCCAAAACCTATGAATACTTGGCTGGCAAAACAGGCACTTTTCCCTGCATATTCATGCTTGGAGCAGGTATAACCTTTGACATGGCTCGGGATGTGAAGCTATTTCTGAAATTGGGTGAAGGCGTCCAAATTCTTGGGATCTCTCAGGATACGCCACTTCCATGCCTCTTTATGTTTTGGGCACCCTTGCATCTGAAACGTTTCCGGAAGCAGCTTCTAAAATGCCTCTGAAGATGTCTCTGTGATTTGGATGTCTGCATGCACATCTGCAAACGTCCAAAGCATGAATAGCACTTTTGAAATAATCCCCAAAGAACCCGATTCCCTAAGGGGCCCGTCTGGCCAGTAGGACAGGCCCATTTGGACCCAATTCTGCACCGAGGGTACCAGATGTTCCTGCAGATGCAGGATTGAGCCTTGAGATGACCCAGTGTGCCACAGCAAACATGCGGGGACGTCCTCCCCACAGGCCCCCTGACTCCTGCGGTGCCGACCCTCTAGTTCCCCGCAGCCCAACCCAAGGCTGGGCAGCCGGGGCCAAGATCGGGTGTTGGGGACCTATCTGCCCCCAGCTCTGGCCTCAGGGGGGGGGGGTTCTCCGGCCCCAATCGCTGGTCAAAGCTGCTTATTCTAACTTCAAGGTGGAATAAGCAGCATGTTCCCCCTGACCCCACAGGATGTACAGGGCTGTGGCCTGAAATGGACCGGTACATACTGCCGCCTCGGCCCGCTCCTGATCCACCCTCACTCTACCTCCTCCTGCCCCCCGCCAGCTCTCCCCATACTGTACTGCTGCTCTGGCCGTGCAGGGAGAGTCGGAGGAGGAATATGGGCAGGATGGCTTGCAGGGCTGCATGTCCCACTAGTACGTGCAGCCCTGCAAGTAATCTCTCAGAATCGAGCTCATAGTGTATTAAGCAGCTTCCAAGAGAAGGTTCTGGTATGCTTTTACTCACTGTATCAATATATACAGACAGTTAGAGGCCTGTTTACTAAAGTGTGGTAAGTTTTTGTAATTACCGCATGTAAGGTGCAAAAATGAATATGCAGCAGGTACAAAGCCTGTATGGTAACTGTTGGGGATGAACTCAGTATCTGCCCAGCAATTACCACACAGGGAAGACACTTAAACAGCACAGTAAATGTATCAGCAGATACTGCAAATGCACTTACTGTGCTATCTGCCTATGCAGTCACTGAAACCTTGTGTATGAAAAGAACACATCCTGTTGACTAAAACCCCTATGATCCCCCTTTCTATATAGCATTAGGCCCCCAATGACCATAGCGTCTTGATCCTCCCTGAGTAGCATGAAAGCCTTAATGACCATAACTCCCTCTGACCCCCGCAGCACTTACTGGGGGTTTCTCTGCTGCTATAACAGTGAGGCAGGAGTGATCCCTGAATGTTCCTGCTCCATTGCCATCCCAAGTTCAAAATAGTTGCTCTGACTTCTAGCATTATTCTTGCAGCACTACCACTAAGGGTGTGGGGGTGGGATAAGTTGCCCAATAAGAGCATTTCACTTTAGTGAGCATGCCCCTTAGTGATATATTTTAAGTGCTACTATAAATAATTTTCCATACCTCTGGTCCAGGGTTACCAATAGGTCCTTCCATACCAGGTTCCCCTTTTTCACCCTATATGCAAATTTTGAGAAAAAGGATCTGCTGTAATCACATAATATAAAATAGTGATCTGAGGGCTGATCATTAGCATATCACATTCCTTTGTATATACATTAAAGCAATATGTGTTATGGTTTAGAAATCTGGTAAGATGTTTTGTAGGTTTTAGAGCATGGGACCTTTTAGGACCCTATTTGTGAAGTATATTAATCACTAATGTGTGAAAATGCAAGTTAATTACTATAAGCCTCATTATTCTCAAAGCAGCCTATTCACTGATAGTGTGAACTCTAGCACGCTAATGTTTGATGCGCATTCATGAATAGGGCCAAGGTGTTGCTGGACATTGTTTCCTCTTGCTAAAGAAGTCTCTCTAGTATATACAAGATAGTGATTTGGTGTCAGCTTTCTGCTTCAACATTTTCCATAGTACAAGATTCTCTCTCTATAACTTTCACAGATTTCTTTATGGAATAGCAATATATTTGAAGTATTTCCAGTTTATGAGCATGCAACTAGCAACCAAAATAGAATGAAAAATCTGAACAAGGTTGCATGCAATGTAGCGGACATGCAAGTGAAGGCCCATTTTATATAGCACGTTGAGCTAGGAATTGAGATATGGATATTCAGAGGAGCTCGGTTCCAGCAGTATTTTAAAAAGGCTCTGTTAAGTATAGAGCCTTTTATAGAATATGTACTGTATAACAGCATGCAACGGTTCACGTGGATTTGCCAACACGTACAGCTGGAGGAGTCGTTTTAAAAATCTACATGTGCGGAAACTGACTGTAACAAACATGGCAGCATCCACATAGAAGTGACAATTTTGCAATTTACACATACAAATGCCTTTGCTTCTACTTGTAACTGGGCCATTTTGCAAACTTGTACGTATAAGTGCAGCTGATTAAGTACCGAGCCTGCAATATTTGTTTGTTATTTTTCATTTTGGAAGAGGAAATAAAACATGAGGGATTAAGAATAATTCCCTTAATCCCGCATGCAAAGCCCTGGCCAAAAGGAGCACTTTTGAAAAATCTATTCAGGCCCTAGAGCAGATGCAAATCCTGATGTAGAAATGTTTAGACATATATGCAGTAAAATGGGGAATGCAGGTCTAGAGAATTGGACAGCACAAGATACTCTCACGCATGCATCCACCACATTCACTTGAAATCTCTACATGGTGCAGATGTGCAAATAGTAGCTTTCTGAAATCACATTTACATATGCATTTCAATCTAGACAGGTAAATGCTGCTATTTATACCTGGAGGATTATGTAGAAGGGGAATGTGTTTGCCTTTGACTGCTTCCGAGTTCGTGGGATCTGGGAATGTCTGTCTTTTACCACCCTACAACGCACACCAGACCTGTGCTGCCCTGAACTACCATCACCCCATATATGCTGCTTCAGCTATTGGCCTCTGGTATCAACTGTCCAGTGTGCAGTCCCCAGTTACCTTGCTTTCTTACGCATGCTCTTCAATGGACTGGAGAAAGGAGGCTAAGCCCATGTTGGACTGGATTCCTTTGGGAGTAGAGATTGCCTGTCTTTTAGTGCCCTGTGCCACCCACCCAAACTGCTCCAAAAAGTGAGACTGAAGGCCAAAGAGTGAGATTTTTCAGCCTATGCATCTGGACTATAACCTTAGAAAGATTTAAATGTACAGTATTGCTTTGCAAAAGAAAAAATACAGCATAAAATGGTACTTGTTTTTCTTTGTGCCTCTTAAAGGACACAGACAGAGTAGAAAAAATGAGACAGTTTTCAAAGGAATTTGCCCAATGGTTAAAGTTTGCACATATGTACTTGTGAGTGGAGGGAAAAAATTGAGGCAGTGGGAGGCAGTAGGCAGAAAAGTGTGCTCAGATTTCTTCCTACTAGTAGGAATGCTTGGCTTTTCTCCTGATAGACTTGCCTCTCATGGAAGCCTAAGCTCTAATGAGTGAGAGAGGGGCTCAAAAAGCATGAGAGTTAGAGAGTCTTCAAATAAGTGTGACACTCTCCTAATGAATGAGAATTGGCATCTGTGACTCCCCTCTCACTTTCACAGCTGCTGCTACAGACAATAAGAGCCCAATTCTACAAGGCAACTAGTGGGGCTGGACATCCCAGCGGGATGTCCAGCCTTGTTAGCTGCCAGAACCTTATGCCACTTCTGGGCTGTTGTGCGTGCTGTGGGAGATGGGGGGCGGTACAGGAGCAGAGAGGGGCCCGAGCATGGGTGGGACCGACCCCCAGACGTACAGGGCCAATTCCGGTCACGGCCCTGTACATCCGGGAAACGCTGAGGGGGCAGCCAGCACTTATTCCACCTCAGAGGTGGAATAAGCACTGGCTGCCCCTCTAGATTGGCTGACCAGCCCTCCCAGCAGTGATGGCGGTTAGCAGGGTGAGTCCCCGCTGCCTGATCTGGGCCCCGGCTGCCCCTGTCGGGGTCGGGTGGTGGGGAAACAGGGACTCCAAAGCAGTGGACAGATTGTGCTGTGGGGAGGATGTCCCCACAGTGATGCAGGGGCATGCCAGAGTGTCTCTCAGGTCCCGATCCTGCACCTGCAGGAACGTCTAGCTCCCGTGGTGCAGAATCGGGTCCTAAAGGGCCTGTCCTGTTCGAGGCCATCCAGACGGCCCGGATGTTCCCCTACTGGAATCAGGCTCCAAGTAAATAACATTGTTGCAGAAATTATTTCATTTGTATCTTGTGCTTGTTCAATACATTAAATACAGTAAACTATCTTCCCCCACTAGCACTGCATGCTTTAGAAAGTACTGTTGTGTATTAGTGCATACTTTCTACCAATACTTAGCACAGTAAGCAATTGCCAAATGACAGTCTGTAAAGGCAGAACTTTCCTAGGCTCTCTCTCTGATTTTTCTAATCTCCTCCCCCCACCCCAGAGAGACATTCCCTGCAGGACCAGATAAGAGAAGGAAGCCTACTAAAACTTTTAAGCTTCCTAGTTGTAAAGCAAACAACAACAAGACTCCCAAGCTTAAAACAAAGAGGAAGAAACACTCTACTCCCTTCAACTAGCTTTTTTGTGCCTTTAACTAGGAAACCCTAGCATCCCTTCCTCACACTCTAGGTCAAATTTCAAGCTCTCTATTTTTCAATCTTTTTTTCTCCTTTAAAGTTCTAAGATCCAGAGCCCCTTCCTCATTCCTTCAAAGACAGACTTCAAGTTTCTGCCTTTTTCGGCCCCCGTTTTCTGCTTTATTTATTTATTTATTTATTTTAATTTCTTATATACCGCACTCTTTGACATCAGCGCGGTTCACAGAGAACACAACAAAACCAGAACAACAGGCTGTTCGGTGTTACATATAACAGGAGTATCAACTTGGAGAACATGGGAGAACTATTTACATGGAATATGCAATCTGTTAACTAGATAACATGCTCGAACTATGTACATGAATTAGCACGGATGTTGGGAGCAAGGAAAGAAACTGTGGTTGGATATGTAGTGGGACTATTATGTTAACTTCATATGGGGTAGTATTTGGTGAATAGGGTGAATTTAAGGGCCTTTCTGAACTGGGCTAAGTCGGTTATGGTACGGATGTCAGAAGGGAGGGAGTTCCAGCATTTTGGTGCTTTAAACTGCTAACTCCTGGTAGCATCCCTTCCTTACTCTCTCAAGAGTCTGATACAAAATGGATCTCTGGGGTTTGTGTTGTGCTGTGAATTCCAGCCCTACTATGACATAATTGTCCATGAGATTTGCAGAACACAGGCAAGGATCATTTCTGTGGCTGCTTGCGAAAGATTTTCAGCATAATTGGCTGAAGTGTCTCATGCTGATGCTGGTGAGCTTTCCTTAACCTTCTCCCCTTCCCAGATTGGTTCCAGTGTGTCTGGGCACATGCATGCAGATGCATGCATACGACAAAAATGAAGTTCACGAATGACTGGTGAAATTTTCTGAGCATGCACAGTTGATTAGTTGGTCCTGAAATGAAGACAATATCATGCTTTTTGATGAGTTTTCCATTCGTATAAAAATTTACATACATGCCTATCTTCTTTTCACAGCTTTCTTCTAATTACTGGTGCAGAAGTAATTGATTTTGAGGCTAGGTATTTGATGCAGGATGCCTATTGCTATTAGGGGAAATGAAGCCTATCCTTCAGTACCACAAGCCCAGTGTTCCTCACTTAAAGGAGGTCAAACTGCGATGAAGCTAAAATTATTCATATAGTACATAGATAAAGGTGGTCATTTTCTTGGGATATCACTGAACACCACATCAAGAAGTAATTTAATCAAGGCTTATGAAAATTTTTCAAAAAAGGCCTTAAAACATATTTCTTTGAGCTAGTTTTTGATGGGCCTTGACAGATGAAGTGGATAGGAGGGATGTGAGCTGGAGCTGATACAATGATACTTACTCATTTTCTCCTCTCTCTTTGCTCCTCTATTTTCTTCTACTTATTGGGCTTGATAATATATTGGGCAGGCTATGTGCCACTACGGCGCATAGCCCTGCCCGTTGACCCTTAACACCAGATATTCAATGCGGCAGTGATGGCATTGAATATCTGGCATCATCGCACATGCTCCGGAGCCACCAAGGCTAACCAGGTAGCGGCGATATTGCACCACTACAAGGTTAGTATCTGTGGCTAAAACTAGTCGATCCAAAAACTGGCATAGTTTTAGCCACGGATAGCTAGCCAGGTAGCGATGCAATATCGCTGCTATCCGGTTAGTGGCAGTCACCAGATCCGCTCCACCCCAGAACACCCCAAACATGCCCCAATGCTAACTGCAGAGCATCGGGCACGTGGTGGGCTTTGAAGGGGATATTCAACAGCACTAACCATGTAAGTGCCATTCAGTATCCCGCTTTAGGGCATTTACACAGTTTCCTGGGCTGTAAACCGTGTAAATCTCTTCGAATATCGGGCCCATTATGTTTCATTGATTTTTAGTTTTGTAAACCATCTTGACGCTGTGACAAAAGGCAGTATAGCACATTTTCAATGTAAAATGTATGAATTGCAGAACAAACGTTTGACAATTTCTTTCTTTCAGATTGCTTGTGGATCATGCCCTATAACATCTCTCTCTGAGATGAAATGCTTGGTAAACACATCCCATGTTAGACATAGCTGTGACAATACAGATGGAGAAAGATACTGTAGATGGAGAAAGAGAGAGAGACTGTGGTGCTGTAATTTACCTTGTCTCCGTGCATTCCTTTCATTCCAATTTCTCCCTGGAAAAAAATACAATTAGGAAACAGTTGAATTTCAGCATCATTGTGGTTAATAAAGATATATGACAATTATTTTAATTGTGCTATATGCATCTAATATAAATCACATACAGCAGGTAACCAATAAATAAATGATACATTTATAGACAGGTAGGAAGACAAAATATTGCACACAAATAATTAATGGCCTATTTTAGTAAGGTGCACTAAATGTGTATGAATTAACATGTGTTTGTTAGTGCATGAGTGTGGTAAGCTCTGTGCTGGCATGAGTTAATGCATGCTGATTTACTCACTAAAGGGGTCATTCTGATCCTCGTTTAGTGGGTTTGGACATCCGATTTGGATGTCCAGATCTGCTAAATGCCCGGATCGCACTGCCAGGGGCAGAGCTCCCTGCATGTACAGCGTACTTGTGCGGGGAGCTTTGTTTGTGAGTGGGAGAGGGTGCACTAGGGGAGGGGCGAGGGTGGGAAGTAGGTAGCACCTGAGCCCAGATGTATAAGGCCGATTCCCTGGCCATGGAAAGCCGGATCGAGGGTTGGGATGCGGAGAAAGAAGTTTGTCATTGGCAGCCTGTGATCGTGACTCCAGAATGGAGCTGCGGTGGCATGACAATAGGACGCCATGACACCGTCGCTCCATCTAGGAGCTGGTTGAGCTAGCCGGGAATCTGCTGGGCATCCAGCCTGACAGAATCAGGGCCTGGCCTGCACGTTCAGGCTGGTAGACCAGATTCTGATCCTGCTGGCATGTCTAGCCCCCGCAGGATCAGAATCGGGTGCTACCGCTTCATGCCCAGATTCTGTCAGGCCATACAGGGGCAGGACGTGCAGAATAGAATTGGCCCTTAATGATATAGAGTTTTATGGGGTGGACAATAGGCAGGTTTTGGGTAGGGAATGCATATGGGAGGCATTTTGCAGTTAACACGTGATACTTTATCATGCTCTGTCACTTGTACAGTTACATAGAAACATGTTGTGGATGAACTCAGTATCTGCCCAGAAAAAAGACCATATGGCCTATCTAGTCTGTCCTTCCATATCAACCACAACAGTCCCCTTTTTTCCTTTAGAGATCCTCTGTGTTAATGCAAATACACTTACCACCCACCATAATAGGAAGCGGTAATTGCATCTATACTGTCAGTACACTTACCCCACAGAAAAAAAAATACTTTTCTGTCTGCTAACTGTATGGAACATGCTGATAATGCCCCCAGATAGTAAACACACAGGACTTGATGCAGAGTCCAGTGCTAAAGCTCTAGAGTAAGGTTTCTTAATTCTAGTTTAATGCAGTCTTTTTGCTCAGCAATGCTATAAGCAAATAGTATGGGGATCATTTTAGAAGTCCTGTTTGTGAGTTGGACATCAGAAAATAGGCACTTAGATGCGTAAATCATGGAGACGTCCCTGGAGCTATTTTACAAAGCCGGTATATAGATGTTCCTAGTGCAAGAACATCCATATAGCATGAGGGTGTGCTGGAGGCATGCTCTGGGCGCAGCAAGGGAGATGCACATCATGGTGCAAATTCAGAATGACACAAGCATGTCTGGCTCTTGCTGTTCAGGTGCCTGTGTCTATACCTACTCCTGACCACAAATAAGGTACAAAAAACGGCTTGTTTCATGGCTGTGACGCTTCCAGGGGAAAGACCGAAATATGCTGTCATTTCCACAGTTAATATTTCCTGGCCAAAGAAACCTGCAGGTAGATACATCCTCCAAATACAGCCAGGCCCACTGCTGCACATCTGAGTATCTGAAATGGTAGACCAGGATGAACTACCTTGAACCACCTCAGCCAAGACATCCAAGTACCCGGTTCTGCAGTTTGCAATTCGGGGATGTACCCATTTTTGAAATGGCCTAACCTGTGCACATACCCAGCCTTGCTATCTGTGTGAGGCCCTTCCCCAGAACTGGTTACTAGGTCGTTCATTATTTGGGGTGGAGAAGCAATTTCAGAAAGCACTTATGCATGCCTCCCTTCGCTGCTGCCACTCCTCCAGATTTTTGGACATTCTGTTCTGGATGTACCAGATTCTTCCCAGAAGTCCCGTCTAAGATGCCAATTTATGCAAATAAGCTCTATTCAAAAAATTTGTTCTAAGCAGAGAGACCAAGCCAGACAAATGCACACAGAGGACTGTGTTAGCAGAACCTATACCATGTGAATGTGTCAACATGTTCCCCAAAAAGAACAGGTCATCGGAGGTGAGTTTGACACTTTACTTCTGATGATCAAAGCCCAGATCGCAATCACATGAGTTGGGTTTGCGGGGTGAGTAATATTGGCCATTGGGCCACTAGGCAGTGGGGGGTTCAGGATCACTTGGCCACAATGACTGAATGGTAGCATCAGCAGGCATGTGATCAGGTTTCTGGGCCTTGATCATCTGAGGTGAAATATGCACTCCTTTGAATGGGATTAGCAGGGGTGGCTCTATAATGAAGCGGTAGCCTCAGGTGGCAACTTTTTGGGGGCGGCAAAAATTGCCCCCAAAAAGATCACCTCACTTGGCATTCAAAGAAAAAACAACCCTCCGGCTGCAGAAGCCGCTGCCACTGCAGCGGTGGCAATGGCAGAATGAAGTGCCCCGTGGCCGCAGCCCCCCCACCTCCTCAGAGAGCCGTGCCAGGGTTTCCCCAATGTGCCGGCTCAGCTTTGCAAAACCATGTGAAAGGAGAGTGTTTCACTTCCCCGCAGCTCTGTTAAAGCTGAGCCTGCCGGCGCTGGAAATGCCTGTTTCCCATCAGTGCCGGAGGGCTCAGCATTAACAGAGCCACGGGAAAGGGAAACACTCCCTTTGTGCAGCTCTGCAAAGCTGAGAGGCGGAGGGGAAACGCTGGGCTCTTCCAGGAGGCGGGGGGCTGCGGCTGTGGGGCACTTCATTCTGCTGCTACTGCTCTGCAGCCAGGTTTGTTTGTTTTTTTCAATTTTCCTGGGCTGGGGGGGAGCAGGACTGGTAATGGGCTATGGGGGAGTTAGGACTGGAAGAGGGCTGATGGGGGGTTAGGATTGGTAATGGGCTATGGGGGGGTTAGGACTGGAAGAAGGCGGGAGGGTTAGGATTGGTAATGGGCTATGGGGGGGCTAGGACTGGAAATGGGCCGATAGGGGATTAGAACTGGAAATGGGCTGATCTGGAGGGGGGCTAGGACTGGTAATAGGCTATTGGGGGGGGGGCTTAGGACTGGAAATGGGCTGATGGGTGCGTCAGAACTGGACAAGAGCTGATGGGGGTTAGGACTGGTAATGGGCTATGGGGGGTTAGAACTGGAAATGGGCTGATCAGGAGGGGGGCTAGGACTGGTAATGGGATATCAGGGGGGTTAGGACTGGAAATGGAATTATGGGGGTTAAAATTGGAAATGGGCTGATAGGGAGGGGGTGCTAGGACTGGTAATCGGCTATCGGGGGGGGGGGACTAGCACTAGAAATGGGATGATGGGGGTTAGGACTGGAAATGGGCTGATCGGGAGGGGGGCTAGGACTGGTAATGGGCTGATTGGTGGGGTTAGGCCTGGAAATGGGCCAATTAGGGGGGCTAGGACAGGAAATGGGCTGATTGGGGGGCTAGGACTGGAAATGGACTTATTGGGGGGTTAGGACTGGTAATGGGCAGATGTGGGGCTAGCACTGGAAATGAGTTAGGACTGATAATGGGCTGATTGGGGGGCTAGGACTGGAGTGGGCTGATTTAGGGGAATAGGACTGGAAATGGGCTGGAGCTGGAAATGGGCTAATGGGGGAGGGGAGGAGAGTGCTTCTGGCCCTGGAAGTAAACTAGGGGCTAGGGTCACAAATGGGCTGATGCAGGAGGATGGTAGAATAGGACTGGAAGGGAGTGGATACAGAGAGAGTCTGCCAAGGGAAGGAGGGGGCTGGAAAGGAGCTGATACCTGGGAATGGGAGTGGTAGGTGGCTGGGTAATGGGGAGGAGGCTGGAAAGGAGCTGACATGTGAATGGCACTGGAAGGGAGATGGACAGAGGGTAGGGCGACTGGAAGGGAGCTGACTGGGGGATGGCACTGAGAGTGGACGTGAGCTGATACGTGGGATTGTATTTGGACTAGAAGGGGCTGGACAGTCGGGAAGGAGGGGGACTGGAAGGGAATGGACACCAGTGGCAGTCATGGGAATGCAAGGCAGTTGACATTGGAAGGTACTGGGAGGGAAGGACTGGAAAGTTGGCTGATACTGGGGAGGGTTACTGGAAATGGAAATGGGCTGGTGGAAGGAAGTGAAGAAAACAAAAGATGAGATAAGACATGGCAGATGATCTGGACCATAGACCACAGAAAGAGAGCTAAGAGAAGACAGGAAAGCAGAAGCCTCAGATCGGGACCAGCATGATCAGAGAATAAAATGGTCAGACAACAAAGTTAGAACAAATAATTTTATTTAATTTTAGTGATTGGACTTTGTGCTGTTTTTATATTTTACATAGTATTGGGGAACTGAATCTCTTATTTATCTGATGTTGCACTGCATGTGGACTCTGGCTTCTTGCGGTTTCAGTTTAAATTTTATCTACATATTTTTATTTTTACCATAGATTGTTGTTACTTATTCTGTACTTGGTGAGGATTGATGCTGTGAGTGTGTGACTGAGGTCAGGTGTTCTGTTAACATGGAGTTTGTACATAAATATCTATACTGTACTGTAGTAATTTGACTTGTTCAGCTTTTTAAATGTGTATGGATGTTCCAGGGCCCACTGTAGTACTTACAGTGACGCTTTTGTTGGATGGGCGCCTTATGTGAGTTTTGGAAGTTTGTGCTGATATGGTATGGTATGGTAGGTTTGCTCTTTGATGTAGGGTTTTGTATTAGTTCACAATATGCCTTGTACTGGAGAATAGGATCTAGGCATCATTATGGATAACATGTTAAAACCCTCTGCCCAGTGTGCAGCAGCAGCCAAGACAGCAAATAGAATGCTAGGTATCATAAGGAAAGGAATGGAGAATAAAACAAAGGATATTATAATGCCTCTGTATCATTCCATGGTGAGACCGCACCTTGAAGATTGTGTGCAGTCCTGTTCACCATATCTTAAAAAGGATATAGCATTATTTGAAAAGGTACAGAGAAATGCCACTAAAATGGTAAAGGGGATGGAAGGATACCCCTATGAAAAGAGGCTAAAAAGGTTAAGGCTCTTTAACCTGGAAAAGAGCCTGAGAAGAGATTTGCTAGAGGTCTATAAATTAATGAATGGAGTGGAACAATCAAAAGACTAGGAGACACGAAATGAAGATACCGGGTAACCTATTTAAGACTAATAAGAGAAAATATTTTTTCACACAGCGTCTTATCAAACTCTGGAATATGCTACCGGAGGATATAGTAAAAGTTATTATCGTATCCAGGTTTATCTTTATCTTTATTTACATATGATATACCGCCCACGTCAACACATTAGCATGGTTTACAATAAAATATTAAAACATTGCTGCAGAAAGAGAAAGGAACGCTATATTTGAGACAGGAAAGGAACAGAGAAAACAGCAAAACATAGACAATAGGCTAAGGAGATCATTCTTTGAGGTCAAAAGCTTGTTGAAACTGGTGGGTTTTGAGCAAATTCTTGAATGTTAAGTAAACAGATTATAAATGGAGTGAAGACAGCAGGGCATTCCAAAGTGCTGGACTAAGAAAAAAGAATGCAGCATGTCGAATCCGTTCCAGGTGAGCTTGGGAAGGAGATGGGAGAATGAGGCGATTGGCATGAAGGGAGCGCAATTAGTGGTAGGGAGTATGTAAAGAGACGAGATCAGACAGGTATAACGGGGTTGACGAATAGAGCACCCGGTGGGTTAAAATTAGTATTTTATATTGGACCCGAAAGCGAAGTGGCAACCAGTGAAGACTAAACAAAAGTGGAGTAACATGATCCGATCATCGAGCATTCGAAACAAGCCGTGCAGCTGTATTTTGGATTAGTTGTAAATGTTGAAGTTGATAAAGAGATAAATTAGCCAGTATTGTTAAAATAATCTAATCTACTAATAACTAGTGCAAGCAATAAAGTAACAATGGATGATGGGGGCAAAAATGAGCGGAGGTTTGGACAAGTTCCTCGAGGAAAGGTCCACAAACCGTTATTAAAGTGGACCCGGGATAACCATTGCTTGCCACAGTACAAGCATTGTGGAACCTGCGTCTTTTGGGGAAACTGCTAGGCACTTGTGACTTAGATTGGCCACTGTTGGAAACAAGATACTGTGCTTGATGAACTTTAGTCTGACCCAGTATGGCATATCTTATGTTATGTTCTTACATATACAAGCTTACTTGCACCACACACACTTTTAGGTATGACCTAATTTTATAAGGCACCTTTTCTACATGCAGAATAGCCATTGCACGCAAATAAATATACAAACCAAAGAGAGCAAAAACCTCCCACATGGGAGTGAAAAGAAAAACCAAGCAGGAGAGTCAAGCACAGCACAGATGCAAACAACTTTATTGAAAAACAACCTCGTTTTAACTTGTTTTTTTTTTTTAATACTTTATTTAAATCCGCCAAGATGTACAAGCAAACAAAAAAAGTACAGTGAACAGACCATCCACAAGGGGTGTACTCTTATCCCCTCTGGAAGGCAACAGAAAAAGAATATACCAGGTGGCTTTTTATCATATTATCCTCTCCCCCCTCCCTTCCCAACCGCCCACCCTCCCATCCACCCCCCCCCCCCCGCCCCACACTCCCTCAGCAGCCAAATAAATCCTAGAACAAGAAATGGAAGCACCAACTATTCGCTCCACCTCCCCCATAATCATTCAGCACCCCATTTGGAGGATTTCATTACGGCTACCAGCCCCTAATTGCTGAATATAGGGTTCCCATATTGACATGAACCCTGTCCATCGCTTGACACTGCCCCTTGCATGCCAACGTTCCAACAGCATCATATGATGAAAACTATTCCGCCACTCGCTGAAGGTTGGCGGCTGGCGTTCTCTCCACAATCGGAGAATCGGCCCCTTACCCACCAGATAGGCCTTCCTCAGGAGCAGTTGTTCCCCTGCTTTCGCAGGCCAGGGAGGGGCTAGTAGGTCCAAAACCACAAAGGAGCTAGTCCATCTAACCCTCTGTCGCAACAACTGGCTGAGAAATTCCCTTATCTTCGCCCAATTTTAACTTGTTTTTTAATCTATTGTTACATATGCATTTAATTTTCATGTTTTTTAGTTCTAATGTTATATTTATGTTTGTTTTTGAGGCTCTCCCCCTGAAGAAGGCTCATAAGCCGAAACTCTTTGGGGATTTTGTTTTTCAATAAAGCTGTTTGCATCTGTGCTGTGCTCGACTCTCACACAAATAAATATACACATACATACACACATAAATAGATATAAAAAATAGATCTTCAAAATAACAGAAAAAGTAAAAGAAAAGAAAACTAATTTATTTCAAAGAGGAAATTTATTTCTATGGATCAGACAAAATGATCAGATATTAGATTTTCAGCTTTTCAAAAATTAAAATAATACTCCAAATACTTTATTTATTTATTTAACTGTGCTAATATACCACTGATCTACGAGTCTAAGCAGTTTACAGATAACACTTGGCCAACTGAGCTTACATGGAACATTCAAAACTTTATGAGGTATATAGAAATATAGGAAAGAGCATTGAAATAGGTAGAATTTTAAGTTCTATGAAGCTAATGTAGTAAACTGCTTTTGTGTTTGGAACATATTTTTTCATGGGTTATTTGCATATATGAACACAAATGTGCTTCATGAAAATCAACTCATTAGCAATTTTTGCATACTTAAATTCCACAAGGAAAATTGCACAGATCTGCAATTGTATATGAAACACCTTCAATACTGTAGTGTCTTTGCTGTAAATTTCAAGCATTAGTACAGAATTCACCAAGGAAAAGCATTTCAAAATGTATTTGAATATTATGCAAAGAGCCTAAGTGGGGGAGTTAAGAAGCTGCAATAAAATGTTGCTTTTTACCACAGCTTGTTTATCGCAGGAGTCACTAACCTCTGGTAAATCAATACTGCAAGTCAACGAATACTGCTTGTGAGCAACTAACAAGCTGCATTATTCTGCTCCTCAAGAGTATCAGGCCATTAAAATGTGGCCTGATGCTCCTGCGGAGCCTTTCTTAAAGGGACTGGGTACATTTAAAAGAAAAACAAGTGTGAACTGAGGATTCTCTTCCTCCATGAAAGACTTTCCCCGAAAGCCCCTCCATCCCTCCAGACCAAAGCCTCCCAAAGATATCTTCTAAATCCCCATGACCCCCCTCCCCTCATAAGCCACCACAGCCTTATCTGTTCCAATAAATAATGGTCTAAGGGATCCAGGCAGGCAGGAGTGATCTCACTTTCTCCCTCCTGGGTCAGTGCTGGGTTCAAAATGGCACACATAACCTCTGCCAGTAGTCTTGCAGTACTATTGCTAAGGATCAAGTAACCATAAAAGGAGTGACTTCCTCTATTTGGCAGATTAAGCCTTAACAATAGTACCATGAGGCTACCGCTAAGGGAGAGAATCAGAGGTGGACAACTCCTGCCTCTTCACTAAACCATCAATATAAGCTTGGGATAAGTGGCAGAGTTTTTCTTTAGGTATGTGCCTGAGTCAATCCTTACAACTGTCAATCAGTTCAGTAAAACTATAGCAATCACCAATAAATATTATTCTTTAAACAAGGCATTTTTTCTTCAAAAACACATTAAATCCTTCATTCTTTCAAACATATACTCTCTTCTTCGCTGAAACAGTTCAATGTTTCAGGTGTCAATAAATCCTGTGAGCAATACACTGTTTTAAAACAGCTCACTTTTAAGATTTTTCTTTTCACTGCACTGGGAGTTTTATACCTTCAACTTTACTTTTTCTTCACTGCTTGAAGGACTCTAATGTTATAGAAAGCAAGTCACACACTGTTGAACTCTTAATCCAAACAGTGTTCAGAATTTAACTCACTCTTCAAAAAATCACTTTAAATTCTCACTCTCAAATAAATCACTTAAAATCTTCATTCAGCTTCAATTTAAAACTGCTTGAATGAGTTTCAGATCTTCTTCAGTCTTATTCCCATCACCAAGAAAAACATTTCCAAATTTAACTTAAATTTTTTTCCAGCTTTCATTACGGCTTCTTACGTGCTCCTCCTGCAATTAATTTTCAATTAATTACAGCTCTGATGTCAATTAAATCATTTACCAGCTTTCCCACATAGACACACTCTCTCTGGCACACCTTTCTCTATCAGAAATCTTCCCAAAAAATACCTCCAGCTAAAGTTCCCTCATGTGGATTCTATCTTTTCTGTAAAAGTGTTCTTATACCCAGCTCTATCCAGAAAAGGCCCTAACTACCTTCATTTCAACTCACACAGCACACTTTCAGTGCTCTAAAGCCCCTAGCAGACCTTTGCACACAAAAGTAATTATACAGGTCATTTTCTTTAAAGTTTTCTTAGTATATGTTTTATTTGCTTAACTGGGTCATGCTTTTTATCTCCTTATCTCCTGTGAGCTCTCCCCCTTGTTGTCTCTGGCTCAGCTGCTTCCTACATCAGCCCTGCTTTGTGCATTAACTCCATTAACATGGTATTGAAACTGCAGTCTGATTCCCTGTACATTCATACAGACATATGTCCACATATATTCGGAATCAGTAAAAATTTATTTATTTGGCATGTTTCCTTATTTGAGATTTTACTGACCCTTTTTATTTAATTTTAATGTGGTTGTCAGCAGGTACTTATAACTTTTTTTTCTCTTTCATTACATAAAGCTACTTTATTTACATATTTTCTGGGCTTATTCTTATAATTAAAGAAATGATTTACTTTGCAATATGTTTGAAGGTCCAAATTTCAAATAAGCTTTTCCATGTAAAAGTTACTTTCTAAGGATCAGAAATGCTTTTCATGACAATGATCTCTATGTTCAACTTTTAAGAAATGTTTCACGCTTCCTTAATACTAGTATTAACCTGTGTGAAATTAATGCCATGTGTCTTTTCTTCTTCTGATTCCTTCAAATTGATTCAGGCACTCCCAGGGGAACATAGGCTGTATGAACATTCACAGGAATTACAGAAGGGTAAATCCCTGTCAAGTTACAGGGGCAGTTTTTATTGTAAAATGGGGTTAGAATGATACATCCATAGATAAAAGCCTAATCATATTTAGTATGAGAAAAGATGTACAGTTAGTACATAAATCCAGCTCTACATGTAAAAACTGAGTGATGTGCTGCTGTCAGACCCTAAGGGGATAACAGTCTTCTTATTAATGCCTGCCAGAATACTTGGTATGGTTTATCAGTTCATATTAATTCTATTATTTACACAGGTAACATGAAAGAAGCTGTTCTACATTGTTGCAGAAAGAATAGATTGAAAAACTGTCTACTTCCAAGACATCTAGAGATTTTCATGCTAATGGCAATAGCGAAAAGCACATCTATCAATCTTAATGTAAATTCAGCCATTGATAAAATGATGCAAAAGCGTGACCCTTTAGGCAGGCAGCTTTGCCTTTAGAAATAGATAATCTAGAGTCCTAGGCAAGAAATATTTCATGTTACAACAAAATACTTCATGAGAATTCTATAATCTGAGAGAACATATCTACATCTCTTTTACTCAAGGGTTAATTTTATAATTGTGCTTGAGGGTACACGTTTTATTACTGTAAAACAAGTCCCCACACAATTGTTCTTATAACTGGGGAAGCACAGTATTATAATCCTATAATTTGATTTTAAAAGTCAAGGGTTTTTAGTTTTGTTATGTTAGATCTGCTTTGCGGTTTTTAACTGTGTGCTGCCTTAAATGCTTTAGGTCATATGGCAGGATACAAATATTTTAAAATAAAATAAAGTGGGAATCCCAGAAAAAAAGATGGTTTAAAGTGAACTCATGATGTGCCACATTGTTTAAATCACCATTCCCTGGCAGTCACAAAGTTTAATGGTTGGGTGCAGCAGGTTATTAAAAGGATGTAGAAGACACCAAAGAGGGGTATGGTGTAATGATTTTCTCTGCAGAGAATCAAACACAAAATCAAAAAAGTGAAATATCTACAATGTTAAACTCTGTTGTTGTGGTGTTATATCTTGGACTATAAAAAGCTGAGATGATGGACTTGTGAGTCTTGGGAAAGTTGATGGTGAGCTCTACTGAGTGCAGCCTGCATATTGATCCACACTGATTTGTCCATCTCTACCCGAGGCATACTTTTGATTAGCTAATCATTCATATGAAGATATATATCGACATTCCCATCAAATATGTTGCTATGGCAGCAGACATTTGGTGAAAGCCCAAAAGTAGAATCAATGAGGGACATCCTGTGCTGACCATCTCCCCCCTGTATGGCCGATCAAAATCCTGATTTACAAAGGTAGACCTGATTCTGATCCTGTGGGGGCTAGATGTGCTAGACCTCTTAGGTGGAAGAAGTCCCCCATCTCCATGGCTGACCCCAGACATTCAGGACTGACCTTGGACTCGGTCCCGTATGTCCAGGGTCATTCTCCACCCACCGCACGCCCTCTCTCTTCCTCTGTCCCGCCCCCTCCCTCCCATGAACAAAGCTCCCTGTACAAATCGCCTGTTCAGACGGGGAGCTCTGTCACTGACAAGCTGCCCAGATGTTTAGCTAAACGGTGTTCAGAATGGCCCTGAATGTGAAAAGATAGGATCAAATCTAGAAATGCTGTGCTCCAACTGCAAATCTCACATATATCCTGTGAATTAAATGTATCCCTATACAAGTATATACCTTGTTGATATATAGAGAAGATAGTCCGTTTTTTTATTTAGAAGACAAAGAAGAGTAGTTAGGGTATTCAACTTGAACTTTTCTTGTAATAGGAATGGGTTCTGTTCTCTTAGATTCTCTTGGGAACCAGGACATACTTGGAATAAAATACTCACTCTGTTTTGCAGTTTTGACTAATGCAGTGGTTCTCAACCCAGTCCTCGAGGCACACCCAGCAAACTGGGTTTTCAGGATTCCCACAATGAATAAACATGAGATAGATTTTCATGAACTGCCTCCATTGTATGCAAAAATGTTTCATGCATATTCATAGTAGATATCCTGAAAACTTGAATGGCTGGGTGTGCCATGAGGACTCGGTTGAAATGCACTTGACTAATGGATGGGCTTGCAAGAGGAAATAGGTTTCAAACTTGCATCAATCCTGCTGGAGGGAAAGCCTGAATGCCCTTTTGGAGTGACATTTGACAAGCTAGAAGTACCAAGTATCTGAAGTTGCATGGGTCAGTGGCTCACAGAGAGGCCCTGCCTCTTCTTTACAAGGAGATCAGCACATGGAAGGGAAGAAACAGAATTTGCTAAAGAAGACAAACTTTTTTTGAAAAATTATACAAAATGATACAAGCAAACAAGAAAAAACAAATGACAGAAGCACAAATACAGTGGGAAATACAGCCACTTTACTGAAACCATAAGTAAAACAAAACCTGAAACAGCAATGATTAAGCAAAAATGAACTTAAACGTGAAGATAAGGGAATGATAATTGTAGCATAGGACAGTGGAAGACTGGCAAGATAGTTCAGGCAGCATAAAAAAGGTTAAATAGACAAATGCAGATTTTGTAAGAGACATGCACCTTGTTGATGGATTTGGTGTGCTGGTGTTAGCTTGTACACAGTAAGACACAATAAAACAGCATGTCTCATTTATAACATCACTTTGCCAGAAAAAAAAATAGTGGGATCACAACCCTGAGAGTAATTGTGGAGAATGAAGAAGTTGCGATCACCTGGAGCATTCCCATTCCCATCAATAAAACACACAGTACAAAGAAAAGGGCTTTGGGATAAAGGAGAAATGCATAAGAATGGCATTATTAATAGAAGTGTCATATCAAGTGATTATTCTTGCTATGTGTACACGAAGAAGAGATCCTTAAGTAGTAGCTAATGCAATCAGAGACCAAGAAAATATGATAGAAAAGATACTGAAAGTGCTCCAATTATATTGGGTGCCACTAGAATAATTTAAAAAAATTTGGAAGTGCACATTGATATTTTGCCGGTATGTATTACTTCTGTACTCCAGAAAGAAACAGTTTTTGGCACAATGCCAATGTGGAGATGAGCACTGGCAGTAAATCAGGGAGTCTGTGTTAATCTCTAACATATCCTGGCATAGCAATGAAGTTCATTCCTGTCATGAAATTCTCAAAATTTACCCAACTGGAGGCATTAGTCCATGGGAGATATTAGAGGGACAGTGCAGATCCCCAGGTGCAGCCTCAGGCAGTGTAGGACCAGACAGCAATCCCAGCAGCAAAAAGGAGAAAGGTAGCATCAGAGGCAGGTCAGTCCAGTGGAGAGGGCATCCAGCCTTGCAGAGTCCCTATAGGAGCCGAGAAAGAAGGTTAAAGGTTCCCACTCCAGTGAAGAAAGTAAGAGAGATTTAAAAGAGTTCCTACTCTCCATCCAGGAGGGCTGGACACAGGAAGAAGACCTCTGGACCCCTGGGAGAGGAAGCGGTCTGATATCAGATGAGGAAGAAGACCTCTCCTCCAACGTGGAAGAATGACATCACTGACCTTATGTGAAGCTTCAAAGAAGGTCAGAATGCATTACAAGCATGGGGGAGCCACAGCTTGCCATGGAAAAATAGAGAGCACATGTGCTGAAGAGCTAAGCACAAGAGCAGAAGATAAAAACATCCATGTGCTCAGAAGAGAAAGCCTATAGAGGAAGGAGGAGCTGAGTTGAATGGAGATATAGAGCCCCTGACCCTCCCTCATCGGGAGAGAGAAAAAGAAAGCAGCCCAAAAGAGCAGAGAGATGCCTTGAAGAGAAATAAAGAAAAGGAACAGAACAAAAGCAGAAAAGAAGTAGAGCAGAGAACAGCCAGGACTGCAGCCTCAGTGAAGCACTTAAGAGAAGAAGGGAGATCCAGGGAAAAGGCTGTCCAAGTGTCCAACCAATCAGAAGTTCACTGCAGGAGGGTAAGTACTGTGTGCAGAAGCCCTGTGTGAAAGGTGCAGCCACATAGGGTGTAAAGAAATAGGGATGCATTTGGGGCTGCCAGCCTCAGCTGCCCTCCACGCTGCCTGCCCTTGCCCGGCCTTCACCATTTTTAGTGTTGCCTTGGTGGTGACAGTGGAGGTAGAAGCAGCAACATCCAACTGAAAAAAAAACAAAACAGGTCTTTCCAACTCTGCGCTTGCAAGTTGGCCTGATCCCTCCCTCCTCTGACGTATGCTCACATCAAAGGAGGGAGGGACCAGACAAGACATTCAAGCATGGAGTTGTAAAGACTTGTGTTTGAATATCTGGTCTGGTTCCTCCCTCCTCTGATGCAAGCATACGTCAAAGAAGGGAGAGATCAGACCTGAATGCAGGCATGGAGACAGAAAGACCCACATTTTTTTAAAAATTGGATATCGCTGCTGTCACCATCACCGTTCCCGCCAAGGCAACACTAAAGCGGCGGCAATGGCTGGGCAAGGGCAGGCAGCGTGGGGGAGAGCCAGTTGGATGTGGAAATAAAATGGAGAGATGATGGGGCAAATGGCAAACCTGTGACTGGGGGAGGGGAGAGGAAGCGCCAGATGTGCAAGTCACACAGGGCGCATTTATGGCTTGGTATGGCCCAGGTGTGCAGTGCTGCTAGAAACAGGAAGAAGAGAACTACAGGAGTTTCCAACTGCAGCCAGAAGAGAGAGTGGCAGAAAAGTGTCCAACAGCTGCTTAATGCAAGAACAGATCAGAGAGCTGGAGATAGGGAGCACTGGGACAGCAAAGTCTAGTATTTCTGCTTGTGAAAGTGAGTCAAACTGGGTAGGATCTAGTGAAGAATTGCCCCAGGAGTTTGAACCCAGCCATTGAAGTGAAGTTGAGTGAAGAAGGATTGTGGCCAGAGTTGTTAGCAGACCGATGCAAAGCCTGAAGATGGCTAGAGGGATAGCAGCTGTGCAAGACGCCTTTGAAGTAGTGAAAAGCTACTTGGATCCTAAGAGACCCTTCCACTCAGAAATTGCCGTAACATCAAGCACTGCAAACCTTCTATTAAGGACAAAAGTGTTAGATACTCTAAGTAGAGTACTCTAGTTTGTTTTATTTCCAGTTTTGCTAGTATATAGTTCAGAATCAGTCTATACACCTTAGGCAAGCTACTTTCGGTTAAGGCCCAGACAGGAGTTTTGCTCATTTTTGTAGATAGTCATGTGTGGTGAGGGATCTGAGGGCATGATTACCATAGCATGAGGGCACCACAGACCTCTGTGGGAACTGGATCTACATGATGGACTGAGATAGCCACCCAGCAGCGAGGGTATTGAGTGAGGTACCTAGAGATGAGACCTAAACTTGCACCACCACACCTCTGGCTAAAATACTAACTTAATTGAACTCAATTAACACAAAGAACCGAGCCTTTAAGTTCTATGCTCCTAGATGCTGAAATGCACTCCCAACTACCGTCCAAGCGATTACTGACCTTGCTCAATTCAGAAAAGCACTAAAACACCACCTTTTTCTCCTACACTACTCACAGCCCAGCAATTCAACCTCAACCGCCTTACACCCAGCTAGCCAATTGTAAATAACAGGCAACTCATGTTTATATTGTAGATAGCTGAAGATAGTTTCCCCAGTTGATATCCAAGTTGTATTCCCGTTCAATATAAGTGCAATACAGGCCTCCTGCTTTGTACAAAATGTTATCTGTAAACTGCACCGATTTTAAAAAGCGTGGTATATAAAAGCAATAAATAAATAAATAAAATAAATAAAAATCAAGTGTGGGTGTTGTTTAAAAACACTATCTTGAAAGCCCAGATCAGCTGTATTCCACACTTTAAGAAAAGTGGAAGGAAGTCCAAAAAACTGCAAGCATGGCTTAACACTAGAAGCCCCAAAGTGCGTCAATTGACGCAAATGCATCTTCGAAGTTGTATACCAGCGCCACTGCTAGAACCATGTCAGTCATGTTCCATGACTTTGTTAGCAAGATCAAGATGTTCAAATATGTGCATCGAAAATTAATGACAGATGCACCACCTAGCGGGAAAATGAATTTATACCTAGAAGCCCCAAGTACGTCAATTGAAGCACTCAATTGTCTTGGATGCGTCAACTGACGTACTTTGGGGCTTCTAGGTGTAAATTCATGTTCCCACTAGGTGGCACATCTCAATCACTGTTTACAGTTTTACGCTGACATTACAAACAATAAACACATGATGACTTCATGTAATGACATCACATACTGCTCGTAATTAACAAATAAGTAACTACACATTAATTCACATCTGCATTTCATGGTAAACGCAGTCGTCGTGACTCAGAAAGGATTAAATTTTTGCAGGAAACAAAATCTGCTGTAGAATCTATATGGATTGAAATTCCATATAAAAGGGGGAAGGCAATGGCAGTGGGGGTGTACTATCGAGCACCTGGCCAAAATGACCAAATGGATGATGAAATGCTCAAAGAAATCAAGGAAGCTAACAAAAGTTACAGCGCAGTAATAATAATGGGTGATTTCAATTACCCCGGTATCGACTGGGTCAGTGTCACGTCAGGACATGCTAGGGAGATAAAGTTCCTAGATGAAATAAATGACTGCTTCTTGGAGCAGATGGTTCATGAACCGACCAGAGGGGAAGCCATATTAGACCTAGTCCTTAGTGGAACACCAGATCTAGTGCAAGAGATAAGGGTGTTGGGGCCACTTGGCAATAGTGATCATAGCATGATCGCCTTTGATTTAATTAGTGGAGGAGGGATAGTAAGGAAATCCACAGTACTACCTTTTAACTTTCGAAAGGGAGACTATGATAAAATGAGGAAAACAGTTAAGAAAAAACTAAAAGGAGCAGTTGCGAAGGTTAAAGACGTACATCAAGCTTGGGTGTTGTTGAAAAATACTATCTTGGAAGACCAGACCAGCTGTATTCCACGCTTTAAGAAAAGTGAAAGGAAGTCCAAAAAACTGCCAGCATGGTTTAAAGGTGAGGTCAGAGAGGCTGTTGTTGCCAAAAAAGCATCTTTCAGGAAATGGAAAAAAGAGCCAAACGATGAAACCTGGAAACAGCACAAGCACTGGCAAGTCAAATGCAAAGCATTGATACGGCAGGCAAAGAGAGAATTTGAGAAGAAGCTTGCTGCGGAAGCAAAAACACGAAATAAAGACCTTTTCAAGTACATTCGTAGCAAAAAAACTGTGAGAGAGTCAGTTGGTCCATTAGATGATAAAGGGGTTAAAGGAGCACTAAGAGGTGACAAGGCGATAGCGGAGAGACTGAATGAATTCTTTGCTTCGGTCTTCTGAGGAAGATGTAGGGATGTTACCCATGACTGAAGTGGTATTTAAAGGTGCGGAAGAATTGAAGGAAATATCGATACATCGGGAAGATGTCTTACAACTATTAGATAAACTGAAGAGTAGCAAATCACCTGGGCCGGATGGTATACATCCAAGGGTGTTGAAAGAACTGAAATATGAGATTGCAGAACTGCTATCAGTAATCTGTGAACTATCATTAAAATCATCTCTAATACCTAAAGATTGGAGGATCGCCAATGTAACACCAATTTTTAAAAAGGGTTCCAGGGGTGATCCGGGAAACTACAGACCGGTGAGCCTGACGTCAGTACCGGGAAAAATGGTAGAAACCATCATAAAGAATAAAATTACTCAGCATGTAGATAGTCACAACCTAATGGGAGACAGCCAACATGGCTTTAGACAAGGAAGATCTTGTCTTACTAATCTGTTATGTTTTTTTGAAGGAGTGAATAAACTGGTGGACAAAGGTGAGTCAGTTGATATTGTGTATCTGGACTTTCAGAAAGCCTTTGACAAGGTCCCTCATCAGAGACTTTTGGCAAAACTAAAGAGTCATGGGATAGGAGGCAGTGTACTATTGTGGATCAGAAACTGGTTAAAAGATAGAAAGCAGAGGGTAGGGCTAAATGGCCAATTTTCCCAATGGAGAAAGGTGAATAGTGGTGTACCCCAGGGATCTGTGCTGGGTCCGCTGCTTTTTTGACATATTCATAAATGACCTGGAAAGTGGAATAACGAGTGAGGTTATCAAATTTGCAGATGACACAAAACTATTTAAAGTTGTTAAAACCCAAGAGGATTGTGAAAAATTGCAAGAGGATCTTGATAAATTGGAAGACAGGGCATCAAAATGGCAGAAGAAATTTAATGTGGACAAGTGCAAGGTTATGCACCTAGGGAAGAACAACCCAAACTATGGTTACACGATGCAAGGTTCCACATTAGGAACCACCACCCAGGAAAAAGATTTAGGCGTCATTGTGGATACCATGTTAAAACCCTCGGCCCAGTGTGCAGCGGCAGCCAAGCGAGCAAATAGAATGCTAGTTATGATAAGGAAAGGAATGGAAAATAAAACAAAAGATATTATTATGCCTCTATATCGTTCCATGGTGAGACCACACCTTGAATACTGTGTGCAATTCTGGTCGCCGTATCTTAAAAAGGATATAGCGATTTTAGAAAAGGTACAGAGAAGAGCCACCAAAATGGTAAAGGGGATGGAAGGATACTCCTATGAAGAAAGGCTAAAAAGGTTAGGGCTCTTTAACCTGGAAAAGAGACGGCTGAGGGGAGATATGATAGAAGTCTATAAATTAATGAACGGAGTGGAACGGGTAAACGTAGATCGATTGTTTACCTTATCAGAATATAGAAAGACTAGGGGACATGCAATGAAGCTACAGGGTAAACTATTTAAGACTAATAAAAGAAAATATTTTTTCACTCAACGTGTAATCAAACTCTGGAATTTGTTACCGGAGGATGTAGTAAAGGCTGTTAGTGTAGCTGGGTTTAAAAAAGGTTTGGACAAGTTCCTGGAGGAAAGGTCCATAAACCATTATTAAGAAGTGACCAAAGATATCAATGCTTGACCCAGTACAAGCAATGTGGAACTTGTGTCTCTTGGGGAAACTGCTAGGTACATGTGACCTAGATTGGCCACTGTTGGAAACAGAATACTGGGCTTGATGGACCTTGGTCTGACCCAGTATGGCATATCTTATGTTCTTATGTACATCAATTGACACACTTTGGGGTTTCTAGGTAAAATTCCTTTTGGGGCTTCTAGTGTTAAAGATGAGGTCAGAGAGGTTGTTGTTGCCAAACAAACATCTTTCAGGAAATGGAAAAAAGAGCCAAATAACGAAAACTGGAAACAGCAAAAGCACTGGCAAATTAGATGCAAGGCATTGATAAGTCAGGCAAAGAGAGAATTTGAGAAGCTTGCTGTGGAAGCAAAAATACGTAATAAAGACTTTTTCAAGTACATTCGTAGCAAAAAACCTGTGAGAGAGTCAGTTGAACAATTAGATGATACAGGGATAAAAGGGGCATTAAGAGGGGACAAGGTTATAGCGGAGGGACTGAGTCAATTTTTTGTTTCGGTCTTTACTGAGGAAGATGTAGGGATGTTACCCATGACTGAAGTGGTATTTAAAGGTGATACTGTGGAAGAATTGAAAGAAATATCGATACACTGGGAAGATGTATTATTACTATTTGATAAACTGAAGGGTAGCAAATCACCTGGACCAGATGCTATACGTCCAAGAGTGTTGAAAGAACTGAAATATGAGATTGCAGACCTGCTATTAGTAATCTGTGAACTATCATTAAAATCAATGTAATACCTGAAGATTGGAGGATATGGCCAATGTAACGCCAATTTTTAAAAAGGGTTCCAGGGGTGATTCGGGAAACTATAGACTGGTGAGCCTGACATCAGTACCAGGAAAAATGGTAGAAACCATTATAAAGAACAAAATTACTCAACATGTAGATAGTCATGGCTTAATGGGAGACAGCCAACATGGCTTTAGACAAGGAAGATCTTGTCTTACTAATCTGTTATGTTTTTTGAAGGTGTGAATAAACAGGTAGACAAAGGTGAATCGGTTGATATAGTGTATCTGGACCTTCAGAAAGCCTTTGACAAGGTCCCTCATCAGAGACTTTTGGCAAAAATAAAAAGTCATGGGATAGGAGGCAGTGTACTATTCTGGATCAGGAACTGGTTAAAAGATAGAAAGCTGAGGGTAGGGCTAAATGACCAATTTTCCCGATGGAGAAAGGTGAATAGTGGAGTACCCCAGGGACTTGGAAATCGAAATAATGAGTGAGGTAATCAAATTTTCAGATGACACAAAACTATTTAAAGTTATTAAAACCCATGGGGATTTAGGAAAATTTCAAGAGGTTCTTGATAAATTGGAAGACTAGGCATCCAAATGGCAGATGAAATTTAATGTGGACAAGTGCAAAGTTATGCACCTAGGAAAGAAAAACCCAAACTATGGTTACACAATGCAAGGTTCCATATTAGGAACCACCACCCAGGAAAAGGATTTAGGAATCATCGTGGATAACATGTTAAAACCCTCCACCCAGTGTGCAGCAGCGGTGAAGAGAGCAAATAGAATGCTAGGTATCATAAGGAAAGGAATGGAAAATAAAACAAAGGATGTTATAATTCCTCTGTTTCATTCCATGGTGCGACTGCACCTTGAATGTTGTGTGCAATTCTGGTCGCCGTATCTTAAAAAGGATATAGCATTATTAGAAAAGGTACAGGAAAGAGACATCAAAATGGTAAAGGGGATGGAAGGATATGCTATGAAGAGAGGCTAAAAAGGTTAAGGCTCTTCAACCTGGAAAAGAGATAGCTGAGGGGAGATATGATAGAGGTCTATAAATTAATGCATGGAGTGGAATGGGTAAATGTAGATCGATGGTTTACAATACATCATCAGAATATAGAAAGACTAGGGGACATGCAATGAAGCTACAGGGTAACCTATTTAAGACTAATATAAGAAAATATTTTTTCACTCAACTTGTAATCGAACTCTGGAATTTGTAACTAGAGGATGTAGTAAAAGCTGTTAGTGTATCTGGGTTTAAAAAAGGTTTGGACAATTTCCTGGAGGAAAGATCCATAAACCATTATTAAAAGGGACCCAGGATATCATTGCTTGACACAGTACAACCATTGTGGAACCTGTGCCTTTTGGAGAAACTGCTAGGTACTTATGACCTAGATTGGCTACTGTTGGAAACAGGATACTGGACTTCATGGACCTTGGTCTGACCCAGTATGGCATATCTTATATTCTTATGTTCTTAACCGGAATATTCAGAAACCTAAGGTTTCACACAAGGGCTACTGTGCAACTTTGGATAGTGGACAAGAGGATCGAGTGTCTGCCTTAGATGTGTCTCTTAGTTAGGGGGTTCACACCCCTCGCCCTCAGCCAAGTTTTACTGTTTCTGTTCACTCCCATAGAGGGTCTCTGTTAGGGAAGCCACTTCCCACACAGCTTCTACCCCACTACATGTTGGAACATTTTCTTCTATTGCTATTCCCCAGGCAGTTTTCTAACCTTTCTGAGTATGCAGCTACAGACCATCTTTCACAAAAGAATGGCCTGCTGCTTGAATGCTCCCCAGTACAAATTTCACCTTATGGATCCTTTCATTAACAGCCACAATTGACTCCATATGGCTATGCAAAACCACAGCGGTATTCCGGGTAAAGTTGCACAGTTGAGTGAGATTACCCACAAGGACCCCCCTCCACCCTATGGAGCACAACCCTAACATCTTTCAGGGAAATATCCCCCATAGCAGAGTCCAGCATCCCTAGCATACTACTGCCGGATGGTAAAGTCACAGGGTCCGGATACGACAAGACTACCTGGGGAATAGCAATAGAAGAAATTGTTCCAACATGTAGTGGGGTAGAAGCTGTCTGGGAAGTGGCTTCCCTAACAGAGACCCTCTATGAAAGTGAACAGGAGCAGTAAAACTTGACTGAGGGCGAGGGGTATGAACTCCCTAACTGAGAGACACATCTAAGGCAGACACTCCATCCTCTTGCCGACTATCCAATGATACAGGTCATACAGTACTAATGACATGTTGATCCTTGGGGCCAATAGCCACCTTCAGAGTAACAAGACCTTTACAGTTGGCCTTCTGCTTACCCATTACAATCAGAGAAGAAGAGTGTCATCAAAAGGCTTCCACAGGCACTCCAAAGGGGCTCCCAAGGAGCAGAATGTGCCCCTTAGGTTACGCCCCTTCGGACATGCACACACTGCTATGCACCTAGAGCCGCATACTGCCCCAATGCAGAATGGAAGGAGGAGCTGTAATCTGGTAAGGTGAAGTGCAGGTGGTAACAGGATCACTGCTACCATGTTTCCCGACAGCAGTAGCAAATCCTAGCAATGCTTCCATGGAGCATGTAACAAGTGCAGATTTTTATCCCCCAATGCAGAATGAAAATGGGAGCTGTAATCCAGTCAGGTGAGGTGCAGGTGGTAATGGGACCTCAGATACTGCATCTCCCAATAGCAGGGCCTCTATTTTGGTGACCTTCAACATTGCAGCCTTTTATACACATATCCCTCAGACTGCAGTTCTTGCTCTGGTCAAGGCTTGACTCCATAAACATCTCAACCCCAAAGAGTAACTTCCTCTTTTTTAGTGGCATTAGCACATATTGTGTTAACCAATAACTATTTTTAATTTTGAGAACAGTTTCTTTTTGCAGACACATGGAGTGGCAATGGGCGCTACGGTAGCCCCCAGTATTGCCAATATCTATGTAGTAGCCTTTGTTGTTGCTGTTAAGTGCTGTTGAGTCAGTGACGACTCATGGCGACCCTCTGGATAGTTGTCCTAAATTGCATTTGGTCTTCAGTCAGGCAGCTCATTGTTGACAGACTGGTACCCATATCTGCTGTTATTGTATCGGTTGTAGCAGCCTTTGAGGAATTGTTTTTATATACATTAACATGGTTTGTTCACATTTTTCTCTGGCTCTGCCACATTGCTGATATATTTTTTGTATATGGGCTGGCACAGAAGATCAGCTGCATCAATTTCTTCAATGGTTGAATTCACAAGATCCAAACTTGAACTTCACTATGTCTTCTTCCATGTCATCTATTTTGTTTTTGGATGTCCTGGTTAAATATCATGAATTCAACATTGTTACCTCTGTATACTGAAAGTCAGTTAATCGAAACACATTGTTGCCTTTTGAGAGTCATCATCCTCTTATGCTTGAAAAAGCACTACCTATAGGGCAGTTTTTGCGGATCAGAAGGATCTGCTCTGATATAGAAGACTTTAAGCTACAAGCCAAGACTTCAATGGGGTAGTGGCTCCGATAACGATCGGAAACCACTACCGCGGCTTTGTAAACAAGCCCCTTTGACTCAATGTTTTTTGGATAGGGCATACCCCTGCCATGTCATCAAGTCAATGTACTTTTGAGCACTTTATGCAAATAGGTCCCTGCTTCTCTCTAAACAACATACTGTACCTCGATGGAGAGACAAGTATGTATGATACACTACTCTGAAGGTGCTTCTAACTTGGCACAGAACATATACATTTGTTGGCACGTGTTATCTTTATATCAGGGGTTTTGTGAAAATCCTTGTATTGCCTGTACTAAAAGGAATAATGTTCGGGACTTGGTTGTTCTTTCTGATGTTGCATGGTCAGCATCATCATTGAAATTTAGTGGGAACCATTTTCTGTGTGGCCATTGTGTGGTGTGTGAGAATTCCTATACATTGGTGAGTTGGACAGATCCTCAAACAAGCCGACAATACAGTACAACCTTAGACATACCACCAATTGCTGCACATCTTGGGATATCTATGTGATAGTGTGCCCATGTGACAAAATATGCGTGGGCAGGACATGCTGCATGGTTAAAACATGCCTTATAGAACACAAGTCATGTTTGTCTATATGTACACTGACAACACCTACAGTTCAACATTGTGTCACCCATCGTCATCTTTGGTGAGATCTTAAGTGGTTTATTATTGACTGCATTCCCACACAAGTGTGAGGTGATTAGGATCTTTGGCTGACATGGCTTGAGCAATGATGGATTTTTAAGCACATTTGTTTTCAACTAGCTGGGTTAAATGAGGATAAGGAATGGTTGGCTGATCTTTGATGACTCCCTAGGGTTGATGTCATTACATTTTGTTACCGCAGGCTCCTTTTAAATAGTTGTGAATACCAGGGAGACATGTTCTCTTTTTCAGTTACTCTCTTTAATCCACCGGTTCATGTCTAACGGCGAAACTCGCGTCGAGTATCTGTCTCACAGTGGCTTACACTCTTGATTTATTTCTTTTGGGATTCCAAGTTTCAGCTAAGCATCTTCTTTAAGTTCCTACATGCATTAAAAATTAAAATAAATATGCTGTTATGGGCTGTGACGAATGAATGAAAAAGATGGGGATATATAAGATTGGTGGGGCTCCCTCAACTGAGGTCTCTTTCTTCCCATTCAATACTTATTTGTTTTGATAAAATCTTTTTTTCTGGAGAGTAAAGTTTATAGTTTTGGAATCAATTGATGTGGGGGTTTCCTCATTGTGGAGTACCTTTTGTGGTATGGAACACCCAGGTGTGGTGTGTTTGGTGTAGTGTTTCCATTTCTAAAATGGCAGGCTGGGATGTGTATGTTGTAATATATACAGTACATCTGCATGTTCTAAATTACTGTCACAGACATATCTGTGGGAGGGAGGAGTGGCCTAGTGGTTGGGGCAAGGTACCTCAGACCAGAAGGCCAGGGGTTCAAATCCCACTAGAGGACAGCAACCTTGGGCCAGTAGGACTGGGGCTTCCAGAGGTGCTCCTTGTGGCCTTGGGCAAGCCACCTAACCCTCCATAGCCCATGTTCCCCATATGCATTAGCATATGTGTCTCATATCCCCTCATGTTAAATGTATCCCCCAATTGTGTTGTGACCACTTTGATTGAAGGACAAGGTGGTATACAAATCTGTCTAAATAAATAAATAAAATATCTATGTTGCCAGTCCCAATGATGTCCATATTTTGCATTTGCACATCTGAGCCCTTATTCTTAACATAAAATATAGTGGAATTAGAAAAGATACAGAGAAAAATGACCAAAATGATAAAGGCTTAAAAGAGGAGGTCTCTTCAGCTTGGAAAAAATGGCTGAGCAGAGATATAACAGAGGTCTCTAAAATAATGAGTGAAAAAGAACGTTTAAATATAGAGCCATTGTTTATTTCTTCAAAAAAGTAGAAAGACTAGGGGATATGCAATAAAGTTACAATGTAGCACTTTTTTTTTTTTTTTAATTCTTTATTTTCGTTTTACAACAACAAAGGAAAGGAAGACATACAGCTAAAAGACAAATACATACATGAAATGTGATACATACACCAAAGTAAACCCCTGCCACCCCCCTCCCCCCTGCTTCTTCTCTAGAAAACTAAATCATTCCCGAAACGGGCGTGTACTGACATGATTGTGTTACAAAACCTAACGGTGATCTGAAACATGATGAGTGTACATTAAACAGACATGTCGGAGCAATGAGCAGATTATACATGATCATGGAGCATCTGCCATTTAGACAAGCGAGAATGAATTTGGGTATGGAATATAGCTCTCCGAGATATCTGCTCATATTTACTATATAAGCAGACAAGGTTCCATTAATCATTGACAGTAAGTCGAGAGCTATCCTTTCAAGTCCACGTGATTAAACATATGGCTATACCCAGCGTGATATCAGGAGAAAGCGACCCTTCTTAGGAAGAGAGGGGACCTCCGCCACTCAGCGGAGTCCCACAGTCTTTCAAGAAAGAGGCTCGTGAAGGTGTAAGATAAATGGAAAACGACCCCAGACCCGCCCCCAGTAAACCTGTAGTTAAGGACATTCATAAAGAACATGAGCGAGGGTTCCCACATCAGTATGGCAAGACCAACACTAGTCCCTGGCAGTTGTGTTCCATTTGGCTATTTTCCTGGAATATAAGAACATCTATGTGCAAAAAAGAAGAGAGTTTGGGTAACTGAGGCAGATCGGGAAACCCGCACTATTTGCTCAGAAAACGCTCCAATGCACAGGGGTTAAAGTGGTTTGCGGCTAGCGATCCCAGGCTTGTTGGACTCTACAAGTGGCAGCATCTGTACCCTGACATAATAGTTTATAAAAGTTAGAGGCTACCCCATGTGTACTACTAATAGAGTGAATTAGTTCTAATAGCCCGTCCTTAGTAGGGACAGAGGGCAGCATGATTGGAGCACTTTTGAGGCAGCATGGAAGCTGCATCAATTGAAAGTAATGTTTCGCTGGTAACGCAAATTCCCTGTATAAATCAGAAAAGGTTTTCCAACGAGCTGCAGAGAAGAGCTGTTGGGGTGTCCAGATCCCCCTGGAGTACCAGGGTCTGGAAGTAATCATGTATGGCTGCTCGAATTTCTAACCGGAACTCTGGCTGAGTTAATAGGGCTCTATCAAAGAACCAGGCCCCCGAATGCCCTTGGAGTGCAGTGGTGTGTAATTGAAAAGAAATAGCAGCATGATCTGAAATATGCTGGGAGTGAATCTTTGCAGCGTCCACCTGAGGAACTAACAGTTTTGATATTAGAAAGAAATCTATGCGAGACTGGGATTTGTGAGGGGAAGAGAAGAAGGTAAAGTCAAGCTCATTGGGGTGTAGTAACCTCCATAGATCGACTAGAACAATATCTTTGATCACAGAGGTAAGCGCGATGTGACTCTTGGGGGGACCACCTGTCCCAGGCGGCTATTTGTCAATCAGGGGATCAAGAACTAAATTGAAATCCCCCCCAATATCAATAAAGTATGAGCAGAGGCCTGCGCAACCTGAGCAATAGTAGCAAAAAGGCAGGGTCATCCACATTAGGAGCATAAAGGCATATACATGTAACTTTAAAGTTACCTATCTTGAGGTGAACTCTGGACCATCTACCCGCTGTATCTGAGCAAGTCGCAATAATAGTAGCATGCAGAGATTTCCTATCCAATATGGCAACCCCACATTCCCTAGAAACGGCTGGGGAATAGGCGGCCACCATGTAAGGTTTAATATTGAGTTTGAGAGCTTCCTTCGAATTGAAATGTGTTTCTTGGAGGAAAATCAGGTCCGCAGCTTCATGACTTAGATAGCTTAGGATTTTCCTCCGTTTTATCGGATTATTGATTCCTTGTACGTTCAATGAGAAAATCTTACATGGTGCCATCAATCGATAATAGACATTTTAGGTAAGGGCGCTTGAAAACTTACAACATAATCAGAATCTGTACAATAATGACATAAACACCAAGTATGCTGGCCAATACACCCATATTGAAAAGTATGTACCAAAGTAACTTAGAGAAGAAGCAAAACCCCCAATGAATATGGCGACCATATGTCTGCGGGAGGAGGCCCTAGAGAGGAAGATAGAGACATAATAAAAGAAAAGAAACACCAGAGTCCATAAGTAACACTGTCTCTGATACTCATCGAGGCTACTATGGGTAGATGGAGTCGGGTCACAGATATCTTCAAAAATAAGGCAACAAACCACCCTCAACAGACTCTTCGCTGAGCCGCGGTAAATCCAATATGGCAGGTACAGCGGACATGAGAGTACTGGCAGGAATATTCTGGAAGTCAGCGCATCAAGTCGGCTTCTTTAGAGTCCAAAAACTCCGCTAGTAGATCAGGGTCCTCAAATGTTCTTGTCTGATTGTGAAGCGTGACTCGGAGCTTGGCTGGGTACATCAGGCCGTAGCGTGCTTGTAGTTGTTGAAGCCTCGGCCGGAATTCCAGAAAGCGCTTTCGGCGGTCGACCGTGGGTTTAGCCAAGTCAGGATAGAAGGAGACCTTGTGGCTCTCAAACTCCATATGGCCCTTTGCCCGGGAGGCACTGAGAATTTGTTCCACATGTTGATATCTCAAAAGTCGAAAAATGATAGGCCGCGGGGTCTTCCTGTTGAGCGTTATGGTTGTGGGTACACGATGAGCGCGATCGATCTCCAATTCTTTGGTAAAGGTGATTTGGAGCAGGGAAGGGAGGATTTTACTTAAGAACTCCTTCATGTCTCCCGATTCCGCTCCCTCCGGTATGCCCACGAGTCGTAGGTTGTTGCGGCGCGCTCTATTATTGCCATCTTCCACTTCTTTCTGCAAGGCCCGCACCTGACGTTCAACTTTGTCGAGTTTGGACAGCCGGACCACATGGGAGTCTAATATACTCTCCATTTTGTCCTGACGCGAAGAGAGCCCCTCTAGCCTGCCTTGCAGTACACCAAGATCTTCCCTCAGCGCTCGAAGTGCTTCACCGTTTGACTGCACGAGGTCCTTAACCCCTCTAATTTCTGCGAGGATTTCCTGCTGCATTTCGGGGCCCTCGCGCGAAGCCAGCCCCTTCTGCGGGGACGGGGGTTCAGTTTTGGAGCGTTTGCCGTGAGAAGCCGCTGGAGATCCAAATTCCAGGCACGTAGGTTTGGTCCCCGCCATCTCACCAATGTGCCCCGGCAAGATCAGAGCAGAAATTCAAGTATGTCCGGTGTTAATTCAGGATTCTGAGTAGGCCTCTCGGGAGCCTCAGCGTTATGCGACCATCCCGCTGGACATCGGGCTCCGCCCCCCCTACAATGTAGCACTTTTAAGACTAATCGGATAAAATATTTTTTCACTCAACACATAATCAAACTCCAGAGTTAATTGCTGGAAAATGTAATAAAAGCTGTTAGTGCAACCGGGTTTAAAAGAGCTTTTGACAAGTTCCTGGAAGAAACGTCTATAAAGCATTATTAAAGTGGACTGGGGAAATCCACTGCTTACTCCTGGGATAAGCAGCATGGAATCTATCTATCTTTGGGTTCCTGACAGGTACTTGTGACTTGGATTGGCCACTGTTGGAAAGAGGATATTGGATTTGATAGATCTTTGGTCTGTCCTAGTATAGTAAGCTTTATGTTCTATAACCTACAGCAATCATGGCAAAATATACCCAATTAAATTTACACCTGCTCGGGAGTTAGCATAAATGTATGTGCATAAGGTGCATGCATATGTGCTTATTTTATAAAATACATAATACTTTATTTATTTATTTATTTATTTGCGTTTCTTATATACCGCACTATTTGCGATCAGCGCGGTTTACATAGAACAAACAGTATCCGACAATATGCAAAAGTCAGGTCATTACATTGAACAGGAACAAGTAACTTGGACAACAGGGTAAACTATATACATATGCGATACCTTGAGTAAGGTAAATTATATACATGTACAAATGAAATTATTAGGTATAGGTCATTACTTGGGGGTGCCCTAATAATGATGGCTGGGGTTCAGGGGAGTCGGTGAGGTGTTTGATAAAGAGAAAGTGTTTCAAGGACTTCCTGAACTGGCTGAAGTTGGGGATTGCTCTGATGTATGGTGGTAGGGTGTTCCAGAGACTTGGGGCGCATAGTCTGAAGGCTCTATTTGATGTTGCTTTGGTGCATTTTGTCATGTCTTTTGGTATAACTAGGATGTTGGCTGCTGAGGATCTCCTTAGTCTGTTGGGTGTGGGTGGATGGATGATGTCACTTAGTGAAAAGGAGGAGAGCCCCTTGATGGCCTTGAATGTCATCACTAAGATCTTGAAACTGATCCTGGCTTGAATGGGGAGCCAGTGAAGCTGCTTTAGGAGGGGAGTGATATGCTCTCTTCTCGGAGCTCCAAGGAGAATTTGCGCAGCACTATTCATGGCATGTTGTAAGGGGTTCAAGGTGGCCTGAGGGAGTCCTTGTAGGATGGTGTTTGCATAATCAAAATGTGGAATAATGAGGGCTTGATAGATGGTACGGAAGTCGCTTGGTTCGAGTAATGGGCGTAGGTGTCTGAGGGATCTGATCTTGAAGTAGATCGCTCTGACGGTGTTGGCTATGTGTTGCTTCATGTTGAGATTCTGGTCCAATGTGACTCCGAGATAGCGTATAGATGATTTTACTTGCAACTCGGCGTTGTTCACTTTCAAGTAGCTGGGTGGTGTGAACTCTGGATTTCTGGAGATGAACAAGACCTCTGTTTTCTTGTGTTGGATGCGCAAGTTTTGAGATAGGAGCCATTCGGATATTGTGTTGAAACATTTAATCAGAGGGGTAAGGGGTAAGGTCATGACTCTGTCAATACTTCATGAGTCCATAATACTTCATGACTCTGTCCATGCCCCACACAAACTCCTTTCCCTAACACATCCACAATCAGGTCATAAAAGTGCAAACATTCTCCACTCCTACTCTATATTTATTTATTTATTTATTTATTTACAATCTCTTATATACCGCACTATTCAGCATCAGCGCGGTTTACATGGAACAAAATGCTCAGTACAGTTAACATGTATGAGTTTACAGATAACAGGGAACAAAAACTTGGATAACCGGGGAAAACTATGTACAATACTTACTATATGGGGTCATAATCAAAGAGGTTGCATGATATACTGTACATTTGTCTGGGAATGGTATCGGAGTATCTTAGAGCTCTAGGGGGTGCAGTTATGCTCTATAAGGTACTTGTTAAAGAGGTGGCCTTTGAGGGCTTTCCTAAACTGTGGTAGGTTCTTAATAGCTCGGATCTCATGGGGTAATGCGTTCCAGTATCTTGGGGCACTGAGATTGAAGGCCCTGTTAGCTGTTGATTTGGTGCAAACAGTAAGTGCCTTCGGGACTTTTAGGGAGTTTATAGCCGTGGATCTTCTTGCTCTATTTGTGGATGTGGAATGGATGAGGGAGGTTAAGGATGCAGCTGAGAGATTGTGAACAGCTTTAAAGGTGATTGTCAAAATCTTGAAAATTATTCTTGCCTGAATGGGTAGCCAATGTAGCTGTATCAGCAGAGGCGTCACGTGGTCGCTCCTGGAGGCTCCGTGGAGGACTCTTGCTGCCGCATTCATGGTTAGCTGAAGAGGGTTTAATGTAGATTGGGGAAGACCTTGTAATATTGCATTGGCATAATCAAAATGGGGTATGACCAAAGCCTGGAAGATTGTCCGAAAATCAGTTGGTTCAAGTATGGAACGTAGGTGCCTAAGTGAGCGGATCTTGAAGTAGACTGATCTGACTATGTTTCCTATGTGGGCCTTCATATCCAGGCGTTGATCTAAGGTGACTCCCAGGTATCATATTGAGGATTTAGAGTTCAGCTCAGCTTCTTTTACTTTAAGATATTGCGGTGGGGTAAAGTTGGGGTTCCTCGTAATGAAGAGTACTTCCGTTTTCTTATGTTGTATTCTGAGGTTTTGGGAAAGAAGCCAATCAGATATTGCATTGAAACAGTTCGTCAATGGGGATAGGTCCAGATTCTCAGTAGAGAAGGGTAAGTAGAGCAGGACATCATCTGCGTATAACATGCAATCAACATTGAAGGACCGGATGATATTACAAATTGGTTGCATGTAAATATTGAACAAGAGCGCCGAAAGGGAGGATCCTTGTGGGACTCCTTGACTTTGGTGGAAAGGTTCAGAATTTATCCCTCCAGAATGAACGTGTTGCCATCTTTCGGACAAGTAGGATCTGCACCACTCGAGCGCTCGTCCATTAATGCCTTTGTCAGTCAGTCATCCTAAAAGCAGCTCATGATTCACTGAATCAAAAGCTGCAGCGATGTCCAGAAAGATGAGAGCAAATCCTTGACGGAGGTCATCAATGCCTGTGATTATCTTGCAGAATAAGGTGGTAAGGAGAGTTTCCACACGATGGAATTCCCTAAAACCATTTATTTATTTATTTATTTTTCTTATATACCGCGCTCTTAAATCAGTGCGGTTTACACATGAACAAATATAAACACAATGGTACAAACAGCATTGGTTTTTTACAATGAACATGTTTCCTAACCAGGGCTCCACACATCAAACAGTAAGTAAGGATTTGAGGGTTTCTTTGTTTGGTTTTTTTTTTTATTACATTGCTAGCTCTCTGACTGGGAGCTCTTAAAAGGGTTTTGTGTATACTTTTTAAAAGCAAGGCTACTTACATTTTTGCTGTTTTAGGGGAACTTTACTGGAGCACAGTAGGTTGCTGAACTCTGTAACCTCCTCAGATTCAGAAACTGCTAACACCTAATCAGGAGTTAGTGGGCCTGTTTCCTGAGTGCAGTTGAAGCCTGCATAAAAGGCTCCTGTGCCCTGCCCTTTTGAGGCTTTCGTAACCAGGGCTCCACACATCGAACAGTAAGTAAGGATTTGAGGGTTTCTTTATTTGGGGTTTTTTTTATTACATTGCTAGCTCTCTGACTGGGAGCTCTTAAAAGGGTTTTGTGTATACTTTTTAAAAGCAAGGTTACTTACATTTTTGCTGTTTTAGGGGAACTTTACTGGAGCACAGTAGGTTGCTGAACTCTGTAACCTCCTCAGATTCAGAAACTGCTAACACCTAATCAGGTGTTAGTTCCCTCCCTACCCACCCCGGCACCAACCCACCCCTAGTGAGCAGTCTTGCTTTATAGGGCACCTCCCCCTTTAGCAAATCACAGTGAATTGGACCAGCACATATTGAATATAATTAAAGAGATTTAACTGCTTTTTCTCTGAAAGGACAGCTGCGAAACCAGCTGGTACTTGGTAGATCTCTCTCTTTTGCTTTAACAGATACCTAAGCTCCACAAACAGAACAATGGCTGGGAAAAATCATATTGCTAAAGCTGTTGCCCCCGTTACAGCTTCTGCCTCGGTCCAGACAGAGGTCCTAATGCCAGATGAAGAACCGGTTCCATGTGCAGGGTGCCTGCATGCTGAAGCTCTGAGGAAACAAGTGGAGGAACTCAGAGAGGAGGTGGCGAGGCTGAGGAGCATTCAAGACAGTGAGAAGTACATTGATGAGATGCTTCTTGCAGCAACCAGGCTCTCCAGCACAGGAGAAGATGGGTGCCAACAGAATGTCGATGGTTGGACAACAGTCACCAGAGCCTGCAAATTCACCAATCCAACTTCTCCAGCCCTTGAATTGAAGAACCATTATGCAGCCCTGGAAGTGGAGGAGGTGAAAGCATCCCTGGAAAGGGAAGAACCAGAGTTCAAGTACCCCATAGTTGCGGAATCAGTGACCAGAAGGAAACGAAGGGTAGTGGTTGTTGGAGACTCTCTTCTGAGAGGTACTGAGGTGTCCATCTGCCGACCAGACTTGATGTCCAGAGAGGTGTGCTGTCTGCCTGGTGCCAAGATCCAAGATGTTACGGAGAGTTTGCCGAGACTCATCAAGCCCACTGACTATTACCCAATGTTGCTAATCCATGTTGGAACAAATGATACTGCCAGGTATACCTCAGAACGTATCAAAAGTGACTTCATGGCTCTGGGACAGAGGGTGAAGCAGGTAGGTGCACAGGTGGTGTTCTCTTCAATCCTCCCTGTTGAGGGTAAAGGCCAAGGCAGAGAGGCTCGCATCCTGGAGATGAATGCATGGCTGCGTGGATGGTGTCTTCGAGAGCATTTTGGTTTCCTAGACCATGGGATGCTGTTCCAAGGGTTGCAGAGCAGAGATGGCATCCATCTGTCCAAGAAAGGTCAACGCATCTTTGGTAGTAAACTGGCTAATCTACTGAAGAGGGCTTTAAACTAGATTCGTTGGGGATGGGTGAAGAAAGCCCCCAGGTAAGTGAAAGCCCCCAGGTAGGTGATACATTAAATACCTTTATGGAAATGGGTAACAGGGGTAACACATGGAAAGCAGTGTGTATTAATGCCCGTAGCATGGGAAATAAGATCCCTGAAGTTGAAGCTTTGGTGGGAGTGGCTGACTTGGATTTAGTGGCAGTTACAGGAACATGGTTCACAGAAAACCATGACTGGGATGTAACTATACCTGGCTATACTTTATTCAGAAAGGACAGGGTAGGAAGAAGGGGAGGAGGAGTGGCACTATATGTAAAAACTACTATTAAAGCTTTGGAATTACAGAGCTTAAAAGGGAGAGAGGAGGCATTGTGGGTTAAACTAGAAAGAGGGAAAGAGAAATCTATTTGCATTGGTGTGATATACAGACCTCCCTCACAAGAGGAAGAGGTGGACAGAGAGTTAATTGAAGACATACGCAGCATTGCTAGGAAAGGGGAAGTGCTACTGCTAGGAGATTTCAATATGCCAGATGTTGATTGGCACATTCCTGCTGCAGTATCATCTAGAAGTAAGGAGATCCTGGATTCTCTACAGGGAGAACTATTCAGGCAATTGGTAACAGACCCCACACGTGAAGGGGCCATACTGGACTTGGTGCTTACCAATGGTGAGAGTGTTTCTGATGTTGTAGTGGGAGATCATTTTGCATCCAGTGATCACCCGATGGTGTGGTTCACTATTAGGACTAGGGCTGTTAGAATCCATTCCAAGGTGAAGATCTTAGACTTTAGGAAGACTAACTTTGCGAAGATGGGCCAATACCTCAGGGAGTCATTAGTGGGATGGGAACAGCTGGGGGATGTAGAAAAACAGTGGGCAAAACTGAAAGGGGGTATTTTAAAGGCAACCAACCTTTTTGTTAAAATGGTAAATAAAGGCAAAAGGAACAGGAGACCGCTATGGTTTTCGAAGGAAGTAGCTGAAAAAGTGAAGAAAAAGAGGGAGGCCTTCATGAAATACAAGAGATCACAGAGAGAGGAAGACAGGCATCTGTATTTGGAAAAACTTAGAGAAGCTAGCAAAGTAGTCAAGAAGGCAAAGATTCAAAAGGAGGAGGAAATAGCCAATGCAATAAAATGGGGGGATAAGACATTTTTCAGATATATTAGTGAGAAGAGGAAGGGCAAAAGTGGTATTGTCAGACTCAAGGGTGCAGGGGGGGAATATGTAGAAGCTGATAAGGATAAAGCGGAATTGCTTAACAAATATTTTTGTTCTGTGTTCACAGATGAAGAACCAGGAGCAGGACCTCAGAAAACACCCACAAATAAGAACAGAAGCGAGGGACATCTTGAACAATTTTCAGAAGACTGTGTTCGTGAGAAACTAGCTCAACTTAAAGTAGACAAAGCGATGGGACCAGATGGGATACACCCTAGAATACTGAGGGAACTTGGGGACGTTCTAGCAACTCCACTGACTGACCTTTTCAATGCCTCGTTGGAGTCGGGAGTGGTGCCAAAGGACTGGAGAGAGGCTCATATGGTGCCTTTACACAAAAGCGGAAGTAAGGAAGTGGTTGAAAACTACAGGCCAGTTAGTTTAACTTCAGTGGTGAATAAATTATTGGAAACGCTGCTGAAAGAGAAAATAGCGAGGTTTCTGGAGTCCGGCGGATTACAGGATCCGAGGCAGCATGGATTCACCAGAGGCAGGTCTTGTCAGACAAATCTGATCGATTTCTTTGACTGGGTGACCAGGGAGTTGGACTGCGGGAGAGCTCTAGATGTGGTGTATTTAGATTTCAGTAAAGCCTTTGACACTGTTCCTCACAGGCGACTTATAAACAAACTGAGCACCCTAGGGATGGACCCTAAAGTTACTGCTTGGGTTAGAAATTGGTTGGGTGGGAGGCGACAAAGAGTACAAGTAAATGGAGCTCACTCTGAGGAGAAGGATGTTACCAGTGGTGTGCCCCAGGGATCTGTCCTTGGTCCGATTCTTTTTAACATCTTTGTTAGTGATATAGCGGAAGGACTGTCTGGTAAGGTTTGCCTCTTTGCGGATGATACCAAAATCTGTAATAGAGTAGACACCCAGGAAGGTGTAGATAACATGAGGAGGGATCTAGCTAAGCTTGAAGAATGGTCTAGAATTTGGCAGCTGGGATTTAATGTTAAAAAATGTAAGGTCATGCATTTGGGCTGCAGCAATCCAAGGGAGCAATACAGTATAGGAGGTGAAGTACTTTTGTCCACTAAAGAAGAGCGGGACCTAGGCGTGGTTGTGTCTGATGATCTTAAAGTAGCTAAACAGGTAGAAAAGGCGACGGCAAAAGCTAGAATGATGCTTGGGTGCATACGGAGAGGAATGGCTAGCAGAAAAAAGGAGGTGATAATACCTCTGTATAAGTCTTTGGTGCGACCTCATTTGGAGTATGGTGTGCAATTCTGGAGACCGCACCTTCAAAAGGATGTGAACAGGATGGAGTCGGTGCAGAGGGTTGCTACTAAAATGATTAATGGGCTTCATTATAAAGCATATGAGGACAGACTTAAGGATCTTAATATGTACACCTTAGAGGAAAGGCGGGATAGAGGTGATATGATTGAGATGTTTAAATACCTCCGTGGCATAAATGTTCAGGGAGAGAGCCTCTTTCAATTGAAAGCAAGTTCTGCTACGAGGGGACATGGGATGAGGGTGAAGGGAGATAGATTCAGGAGTGATATGCGGAAATATTTCTTTACGGAAAGAGTAGTGGATCCGTGGAATAGTCTCCCAGTGGAGGTGGTAGAGATGAGGACAGTAACTGAATTCAAAAAAGCATGGGACCAACACAGAGGATCTCTAAAGGTAGAAAGTGGACTTTTGTAGTTGTTGTTATGGAAGGACAGACTAGATGGGCCTTGTGGTCTTTTTCTGTCATCATGTTTCTATGTTTCTATGTTGGCATGGGTCTAATGGTGCAGCGGAGTCGATGTGATCCTGCAATTGACGTTGAGCTTCCTTTTCAATAATCTTCACAAGTAGTGGAATGCTGGATATGGGTCTGTAAGATTCCACCTGTTGGGGATCGAGCTTACAGTTTTTTAGCAGAGGTCTAATGGAGTTGTGTTTAAGGGCTGAAGGGAAGGAGCCGGTTGAAAAGGAGAGGTTAATTATTTTGGACAGTACTGGGCTGAAATGACTGCGAAGCTCCTTGATCCAGAAGGCTGGGCATGGATCAGATTGGGCAGTAGTGGTATTAAGGGCAGCAATAGTGTCCTCAAGTCCTCTTTTGGTAGGGGTAGAAAACATGGTTAGTGTTGTTTGGCATTCCTGCTCTATTGCGGAAGTTGTAGCAGTAGTTTTGTTGGTCTGGCATATCTTGGATTGAAGATAGGTTGCAAAATCTTGTGGGTGTATCTCGAATGAAGGTCCGGAGGATGGTTCTTTTGATAAGGTCTTAACCAGGTTGAAAAGGTCATGTGGTTTATTAAGTGATCTCTTTAAGGTGTCCGAGTAGTATTGCTTCATCGTTTTGGTGATTGCGTTGCGATGCTCGGCCAGATGACAGTTGTATGTTGTCAGGTCATTTATAGAATGAGATCGTCGCCAGCGTTTTTCTAGTTTCCGTAACTGGTTAAGTGATGCTTTAAGATCAGCTGAGTACCATGGGGCACTTGCCCTTTTACCTGGAGGCCTGTTGATTGGCGTACGTTGGGCAATTGAGCTGAGGCAATTGTTCCAAAGGGAAATTAGGTCGTCAAGGTTCTGAGTGGTTTCAGAGAAGAGTTGTTGCGTTTCTGCAAGGATAAGATCTTTGTTGTAAGGCTTGAAACATCGAGAGGGCGGTCTTGTAGTGTTGCCTTGTGTTTTGTTGATTTTTGTATAGGCTTTGTACGAAGGAATCTGGATGATGATCAGTTTGTGATCTGACCAAGGAACAGGCGATATGGAGGTTATAGGATCTTGGGCTGGATTAAGAGAGGTTTGCGGGGCGAATACTAGATCCAGGATATTTCCCTTAATGTGAGTAGGATCATTAACTAATTGTTTGAAGCCAAGATTTTTGAGGGCATCAAGGAAGGCTGATGCTTGATTATCTTGTAGTGTAGGCAGGTTAAAGTCACCTAGGATCCAATTTGGGATGTTTGGGTTATGAGTGTTAGATGCCAGATCGATGATAGCCGAGAGATCATCTGGGGAGGCTGAAGGTGCTCTGTACAGCAGGTTGATTGAGCAGTGTTTATTGGAGATGGTAACCGTCTCCAGGTGATTTGTACTGGTGGAGTCTACCGTTCGAAAGTGGAGGTCTGTCCTTGTGAGGATGAGCACGCCGCCTCCTCTTTTTTCTTGTCTATGACTTGAGTGTGCAGTGAAATTCTGGGGGAGGAGCTGGTTGAGTATAACATTGTCTTCGGCGGATAACCACGTCTCGGTGATCATGAGTATATCAAGGCTATGGCTTGCAATGATGTCGGTGACAGCTGGCCACTTCTTCCGGATGGAACGGGCGTTGATGAGGGCACATTTTAGGCTTTGAGGGTAGGAGTTTTCGAATTGCTTGGGTTTCGTATTGTGTTGAAGTGCAATGTGTAACAGATGGGGGTGGCGTGGGCGGGTGTCCCAAGTTATGTTGTCGTGGGATGCACTGGTCCACCTTCTCCCATGGCTCCGTAAAATAGGAATCTGGTTGGATGCTGGGGTTAGGGCAAGAGCATTGGAGAACCAGCTTGAAATGATGATATAGCATCCTATTATGGTGGTAATGGGGGAGCACATCTTGGAAGAGCCCTATGTAATTGGGAGCGGGTCAATCAGGTTAAACTACTAGGAAATTATTAACAAACTTTGATAGTTAGAGCAATATGCTTGGTCACAACAGGCAATATAGTCACAGGCAGTGGTTGGAGTTAGATAACTAGTAGAAGTATACTGACAACAGTACAGAGGTTGATTGGCTACTGACAACAGTATGAATGTTGGCTGGCAATATGCTTGGTCACAACAGACAATATAGTCATAGGCGGAGTTTAAAGTTAGATAACTAGTAGAAATATACTAACAGTAGTACAGAGGTTGATTGCCAACTGACAACAGTATGAATGTTGACTGGCAATGAAGGATTACTGGTAACAGTGCAGTGGATACTAGTAATGGAACATTAGAGACTGGTGCTATGAAAGGTTACTGACAAACAGTATGTTAGATACATGGAATGGTGGTGACTGGTACTATTAGAGATACTGACGACAGTATGGTGAGTAGGTACTTAAATTTAAATAGTCATGATATGTAGATGCTATATAGCGAGGCTATACTTGCGATAGAGAACATGAGAGATGAATGTCTGGGCTAGAGGTTAATTCAAATCTTGTAGCGTGCTGTCTGTATTGCTGGCAATGAGCTGTGCAAGGAGGTGCAGTACTGTAGGCTGAGTCATCGGTAAGCGAGCTCAATCTCATGGGAGTTCAAGCTGCTGGACAGTCGTGTGAAGGATCTGTGGCCGCTGAGGTGTATGGGCCAGCTGCCTAAGGGCCACGCCAAAGGGCCCTCTGGCGAGGCCTTCAGGCGCGGGCCCGCAAGGCGCGGGCGCGCCCGATGGCGTTTACTTTTAAATGGAGAGCGTTGGCTGCCCCGATTGGGCAGCTGAAGTTGGAGGCGGGCCCTGTATCCCCGGCGGCTCGATCCCGGCCGGGAGAGCTGTTGCTGAGCCGGGGTGCAGGAGGGCAGAGGCCTTCGCGCCCGACGGCATTTACTTTTAAATGGAGAGCGTTGGCTGCCCCGATTGGGCAGCTGAAGTTGGAAGCGGGCCCTGTATCCCCGGCGGCTCGATCCCGGCCGGGAGAGCTGTTGCTGAGCTGGGGTGCAGGAGGGCAGAGGCCTTCGCGCCCGACGGCGTTTACTTTTAAATGGAGAGCGTTGGCTGCCCCGATTGGGCAGCTGAAGTTGGAGGCGGGCCCTGTATCCCCGGCGGCTCGATCCCAGCCGGGAGAGCTGTTGCTGAGCCGGGGTGCAGGAGGGCAGAGGCCTTCGCGCCCGACGGCGTTTACTTTTACATACTTTTACATACTTTTATATGTACATCATTCCTGGGATACTTTTATAAAAAAACCTTTCTATAGGTAAAACAGATTTATCCATGAAAAAAAGTTTATACAATTAACCTATAATTGTTTTCTTCTATTTTTGAAAAGTAAATTCAGTGTCTCAAAACAAATGCAGTCAGCAACAGACCACATATCTTTCCTAACACTGAACCATGGATTTAACTGTTTTATTCATAAAAATGCAATGTGTGCTGATGAGTCAATGCTGACTCCTAGTGATTCAGCAGCAGCTGAGTTTTCTTGGCAAGGTGTGACTGGAAATAGATTGTCAGGCCTTTCGTCCAAGGCAATGGAGGGTAAAGTAACTTGCCCAAGGTCACAAGGAGCACTAGTGGGCATTGAATGCTGGCCTCTTGGTCAGCAGGCCACTGCCCTAATCCCTAGGCTACTCCTCAACAGAATGATAAATCTCTTTACCAGAATATTTTTCTAAATCAATAGATGGGGTGAGATGAATTGTATATGAAAAAGAAATCAAGTAGACAATTGCACTTTTGTCTTATGATGTTAAAGTTCTGAAGAAACATAAGATATACTAAAAAAAGATAATCAGCATAATTAATCATAATAAATAAATTGCAATGACATTCCTTACCAGATCACCCTTTTCCCCTTTCGAAAGATATTCACCCTGCAATAGAGCAGAAATCAATATAAATATGAGTATTATAATTTAAACTGATGTTAGATAGATGCATACTTTTTGCTTTAAAACTATTGAAAACATACTGTCAGCATGAAAATAATTTATCTTCAAATCTAATGCAGCTTACAGTAAAAATTTAAAGGATCATTTTAAACAACACATGGAGCCTGATTCTAAAAGGGGCATATCTGGGCCTTCCAGACAGCTCCAAGCAAGACGGGCCCATTTGAACCCAATTCTGGTCTGTGGGAACTGAATGGCGTGGCATGCCTCTGCTGCCTGCAGGGATGTCCTCCCTGCAGATGCCCCCAACACTGTCTTTTCTGGCCCCCCATTTCCATGCCACCCAACCCACGACTGGCCTTCCATGACCTGGATTGGGCGGCAGAGACCCCCTGCACCTGACCCCGGTCCCAGTGAGGGCTCCCCGGGCCTGATCGGGTATAAAGTGCTGCTTAAACCACCTTGAAGGTGGTATAAGCAGCACATCCCTATGGGCCTGGCAGCACATACAGTACCATGACCTGAATCACCCTGTATGTGCTTCTGGGCAGACCACCCCTGCTCCACCCCCACCCCCCTTCACCCCCTCCTGCCCCTCCTGATGCACAGAACGTATGGGGAGAGCCAGTGGGGGAATAGGGTTTATGGACGTGCAGCTCCACAACCCACATTTCAGAATAACCTCCTTAGTGCTTGGCAGCTATATTTACCAATGACTGGTTCAAGTGCAAGTGATGCACACAGGGAAAATAAACCAAACTTCTAGTATACAATATAGGCTTCCATGTTAGAAGTCGTCATCCAAGACAAAGATCTTTGCGTTACTGTGGATAACATATTGAAATGTTTGGCCCAGTGTGGTACAGCTGCCCAAAAAGCGACAAGGATTATTCAAAAAGAAATGGAAAACAAAATTGAGACTACCATTATGTCTCTGTATAGATCCCTGATGAGACTGAACCTTGAGTATTGTGTGCCATTGTGGTCACCCAATCTCAGAAAGGATATAACAGAAGTAGAAAAGGTTCAGAGAAGGGCAATAAACATATAAATGGGATGGAACACCTCCCTTATGAAAAGGGCTAAACAGGTTAAGGATCTTTAGTTTGGAAAAGTCATGACTGAGAGGGGAAATGATTGAAGTAGAATGATTAACCCTTCATCACACATGTTAAATTACCGATGACTTTACACACCTGGGGTCAAATTGACCCCGTCAGTAAATGACCAGAAACCGTGAACAATTTCATCCACATAGGATTGGTATTTTAATGCATTTATTAAAAACAGTTCTCAGTTTTTGCTGTTTACAAATATTCAGTGTTTATGATATAAAAGTAGTCTAACTATTAACTTCAGTTTATCACTTAATTGTAATTAAGTCTCGACACCCCTAGTATAATCATCTATCTAGGCATCTTTTAGTCAGAACATTCATTGCATAACAGTTGGCAATGTTCTGGGCATATGGCTGTACCACATCGCTTGCAGTATTTTGATGTTTTCTTATCTAAGGATCTGGTGCAAAGCTGGCAGCGCAATCGCGCCCCTCTGGATTCACAGCCTGTAGGACCAGGTAAGCTGAATCCAAGTAGTTGCATGCAGATCCGCACCCCTTTCTGAAGTGTTCTTGGGTTCTGCAATCTCAATGTCTGCTGTGGCAGAACTAACTCCTTTTCCAGTTCTGTTAGGAACAGTCGCCGTTTGTGGGACACCTCTGTTTGCCATTTGGGTTTTTGCTGCACCCAAATTATGTAAGCTGCCACACCAGCGACATCGAACATGTTCATCAGCAGGCAGAACGGCCATCTTCTAGTGCCACTTTTGCATGTATATGTACGCACAAGCTTGTCCAGATTGTCTACTCCAGACTTAGTAGCATTATAGTGCAGAATCATCTCAGGCTTCTTTTCATTCTTGTCGTCTATCGTCTTGTCATGATGCATGCTGCTCAAAACAATGACCGTTTTGTTTTTCTTTGGAACATAACTCACTAGTGTGATCTCTTTGCAAAAAACAAACTGTGATGAAAACAGTTCCTTGGAATAATAAAATAACAGAAATCATAATAAATAACTGTTATTACCAATCAAATTTATCTCAGAAAAAAGAAACAATGTTGGCGGCAAAGCACCATTACTTCTATAACAGCAGTGAATAGGTCTATACGAACACATGCCTGGTATGAACTCAAATGCTAAAAAATGTCGCCTTAATTTCACATGAAGATCACAGTAGCCTACAGATGAAATAGCCTAGCAATGCCACATTAACAATAATAACTACAACATGAACCTGAAACAGAAGTCTGACAACACAGGTTTCGCTAAGCTGGGGTCAATTTGACCCCAGGTGTGTATAATACGTATATACACCATAAAAATGTTAACATAAAATTACTGTTCTGATTAAATGATAGCACTCTATGGGAAATTCAATGGCTGTCAATATTGAGACGGAAGTTTTAAGTCATGGCTGAAATAAATAAGTAAGTAAATTGACATAACAAAAGGCTTGGGGTCTAAATGATCCCATGTGTGTAGTGGAGGGTTAAATAGAGGACAGTTGTTTAACCTTTCATTAAGCACTAAAATCAAAGGGCACTCATGAAACTGACTACCAGCAGACTGAAAATAAATTGTAGGGGGGTTTTTACGCAACTTACAATTAAGTTGTGGAATCTGTTGCCAGAGGATGTGGTCAACGTGACTGAAAAAAAAAAGTCTACAAAAAACTTGTTAGCCAGATATAGTTGGGAAAGCCATTGCTCATTCTTGCAAACAAGCTATGAGAAATAAATTTTTATTTTTGGGATCTGCCAAGTACTTGTTAACCAGACTGATCACTGTAAAAAACAGGGTGCTGAGCTTGATGGATGTTGGTCTGATTCATCATGACATTTTCCTTTTGTTTTTGTATTCTAAAGATACTATTTATTTATTTAACAATATTTTTATACTGCTTTCTCCTTCAATCAAGCAGTTTACATTATAACTCAACAGTACAGAAAATGCTTAACTATTATACATTGAACGCTAAAACTGGGGGAGCTTAGCTAATATAAAGGGGGAGGGGAAGGGGAAGGGGTTGGTCAGTAGCAGGTAAACTTGTATGCAATGTCATAGTTATATGACAGACTGTGGGTAGTTCAGTTCGTGATGTTGAGGAGAAGCTGTTATTCCATGGCTTGTCGGTGGTTGGTGGTTTGGGCCCTTATGTCGGTCAGATGGTTAAGTAATGTGTCCCAAGTGACTTGTATAGAGTAGTATTTTTAGTTTCTTCCTGAAGTCTTTGATGTCTGTAGTAGCTCTCATGTCATCTGGGAGCATGTTTCATATTGATGGGGCATAAAGTGAGAGTACTGTTCCGGATGTGGATTGTTTGATCTTTTGGTAATCGTGGGGTGTGATGATCATGTGTTGGTGTTGCTTCTCCTGGGTTGGGTGCTTGTGTCTCTTATTATGAGTTCTTGTAGGATGTCGGCTGAAGATTGGTGGATGATTTTGAAAATGTTTAAGGTTGTCTTGAATCTGATGCAGGAATGTATTGGGAGCCAGTGTAATTGGTTGAGTATGGGGGTGATGTTCTTGTTTGGGTGTTCATGTGATGATTTGTACTGCTGTATTTTGTGCAATTTGGAGTGGCATGATGGTCTGTTTTGGGAGTCTCTGGTAAAGTGAGTTGCAGTAGTCTAGTGTTGGGGTGATTACTGCCTAGCAGATGGTGTGGAAGTGATCTTGGTCCATGACTGGTTTTAGCCTCCTGATCACTTTCATTTTATGATAGGCATTTGCAGTGGTTCTCTTTATGTGTGGTTGCTTGGTGAGGTGTTGGTCCAGGATGATGCCTAGGTAATTGATCTTTTTTTTTTTTTTACTGTTATGGACTTTTGTTGTATATTTATTGATTGTGGTGGGATTAATGAGATATGTCTTGTGATTTAGAGGGCTTCTGTCTTTTTGTAGTTTATATAGAGGTTGTTATTATTGAGCCATGCAATCATATCTTCCAAACATAGTGTTACTGTTGAAAGGTCAGGCTTGATTATGTCGAGCGAGGCATATACCATGATGTCATCGGCATATACTCTATAGTCTATTTTGTGTTTCTTGATTATTTCACATATAGGTTGTATGTAGATGTTAAATAAAAGTGATGAGTATCATGAGCCTTGAGGTACTCCTTGATGTATGGGGAAGGGTGTGGATCTGTTTGTTCCACATTTGACCTGTTGTTGTCTTTGGCTGAAGTAAGATTGAAACCATGCTAGTGTATTGTTGTGTAGTCCAATTTCTTGAAGGCGTCGCAGCATGATGCTGTGGGAGACTGTGTCAAAGGCAGAAAATATGTCCATGAATAACCTGTTTGATGTTATCTATTCCTCCAGTAATGGAGTGGAGGAGTAGCCTAGTGGTTAGAGCACTGGCTTGGGACCCAGAAGACCAGGGTTCAATTCCCACTAGCACTCCTTGTGGCCTTGGGCAAGTCACTTAACCCTCCAATGCTCAGAAAAATCCAAGTTATCAATGTCCCTGTTTAATGTATGTTTACCAAGTTTAAGTTACAATGTAAACCACTTTGATTGAAATAATAAAGCAGTATAAAAAAACTGTTAAATAAATAAATGACACTGTCAAGTAGAGATGTTAGAAGAGTCTCTGTGCCATGGTTGGGTCTGAAACTATGCTGATGTGGGTCATGTGTTCTTGCAGTTGTTTCTGAACCACCTTTTCAATGATTTTAGCAATGAATGGCAAGCTGGAGATTGGTTGGTAGGCAGCTGGATCATCCTTGTTGAGGGACGTGTTTTTTAGTATAGGTCGTATGGTAGCCTGTTTGAGAGCTGTTTGCATATATCCCTGAATGAGAGATAAGGTTGACATTTTGTGGATGAAGTGTTTAAGTTGTTCTTTGGCTGACTTTATCGAGATGACAGAACATGGGTCTGAGGGTGATTTAGTAATAATAAGTGATGATATGATGTCTTCTATCTGCTGGGTGGTTGGGATCCTGAAGGTTCCCCATAGTTCTTCATGGGTTGAGTCGTGAGGTTGGTCTGTTGTAGTTGTCAAGGATGTGTGGTTTTGTTTGAGGTGTTTGTCTCTTAGGTAGGTCGCTATGACTTGAGGGTGTATTGCAGGATAATTATTTTTTAGTGGGTCTCCAGTAAGTGTCCACATGATACTGAATATGAAATATACCCCTCATACATGCATGTATTTAGCATGCATGGCATAATCATTTTTGTATGCAGTGGTGTATCTGTAGTCTTTAACCATCATCATTAAAAAAAAGCAAGTTTCTTTGAGAGCCACAGATGATGCTTAAGGACTATCTTCCAGTAACAAAATTAGATAACTGTTCTGAGCTATCGTTATTTCAAATGTGATGATGCCAATGTGATGTTTGCTCACATTAACATAATGTAGCTGATCATAAGTGAAGGTGATAAATCCATCCACACAGCCTGACCAAATTCCTGATCAAGTCTGGTCATCACAGCTCCCAGATACACACTGCTAAGCATTCATACTTTACAACTGTCTGTTTTTTTAAATAAAACTTTTAACTGTTGGATATAAGTTTTTAAGAATATTCTGACTGCTAACATTCCTTGCAAAGGCTTTAAATCAGATATCTGAGTGTGCCCTCAGTTCATATAAGGACTACTGCCCAGGGACACTTGTGATATATGTTGTTGTCGGATTCGACTCACGGCAACCCCTCTGGATAGCTATCCTAAATTGTGTTCGGTCTTCAGTCAGGTGGCTCATTGTTGACAGACTGGTACCCGTAGCTGCTGTTATTGTATCAATCCATCTCATTGCTGTCCTTCCTCTTTTGCGGTGACCTTCTATCTTGCCAAACATGATGTCTTTCTCTAATGATCTTTCTCTTCGCATGATGTGTCCAAAGTATGAAAGTCGAAGTCTTGTCATTTCAGCTTCTAAAGAAAGCTTAGGTTTGATCTCTTCTAGTATCGACTGGTTTGTTTTTCGGGCAGTCCATGGTATAGACATAATTCGCCGCCAACACCATAATTCAAAGGCATCAATTTTCTTCCTGTCTATCTTTTTCACTGTCCAGCTTTCACATCCATATGATATTAGTGAAAATACCATGGCCTGAACAAGTCGAATCTTTGTATGGAGAGAGACATCTCTGCTCTTGAGAATCTTATCTAGGTCTTTCATAGCCATTCTGCCAAGAGCAATGTGTCGTCTGATTTCTTGACTGCTTGTTGCATCTTTATTGATAGTTAACCCAAGTAGGTTAAAGTTGTTCACAATTTCAATTTCTTCTCCTTCAGCGATGAACCTGTTGATTATGCCAGTTGTCATGATTTTTGTCTTCTTTACATTAAGGTGCAGGCCCATTTTGAGACTATGTTCTTTGATTGTGAGAAGCAAATGTTTCAGATCATCTTCACTTTCAGCCAGTAATGTGGTATCATCAGCATAGTGAAGGTTGTTGATGAGTCTTCCACCAATCTTCACACCTCTGTTCTCTTCATACAATCCTGCTTCTCTGATGATTTGTTCTGCATATAAATTAAACAGGTAGGGGGAAAGTATGCAGCCTTGTCTTACACCTTTGCTTATTTTAAACCATTCTGTTTCTCTTTGTTCCGTTCAAACTGTTGCTTCTTGATCAATGTACAGATTGTGCAAGAGAACGATCAGGTGTTCTGGTATACCCATGCTTCTTAATGAGGCCAGAGTTTCTCATGGTTTACACAGTCAAAAGCCTTGCTATAGTCAATAAAGCACAAATAGATATCCTTTTGGTATTCTTTAGTCTTTTCAAGGATCCATCTCACATCTGCAATGATGTCTCTCCTTCCTCGCCCTTTCCTGAACCCTGCTTGCACTTCAGGTAGTTCCTGTTCCAGGTATGGTTGTAGTCTCTTTTGAATAATCTTCAGTAGAATCTTGCTGGCATGTGGGATCAGAGTGATTGTGCGATAATTTCCACAGTCAGTTGGATCACATTTCTTTAGTATTGGTATACAGATCTTTTCCAGTCAGTTGGCCATGATGTTGTCTTCCATATTTCTTGGCAGAGCCTTGTAAGTACGGTAACAGCTGCATCAGATTGCTGTAATACTTCTTTGTGAATGCTATCAATGCCTGGTGCTTTGTTCTTTGATAAGGCTTTCAATGCTGCTTTGACTTCTTCTTTCATCACCAATGGTTCCCGATCATAAGGTACAGGTTGAAACGGCTGTTGGTCCACTTGATCTTTATCATATAAAAACTCTGTATATTCCTTCCACCTTTTCTTGATCTTCTCAGCATCATTCAACATAGAACCTTGAGCATCTTGTAACATTCCAATTCGAGGCTGGAACTTTTTCTTTAACTCTCGTAGCTTTAGGAAAGCCGATCTTGTTCTTCCTCTAATAGTTTCTGCTTCTATTTTCTTGCATGCGTCATTGTAGTACTTTTCCTTGTCCTGTCTTGCTGCACGTTTGAAATCTCTGTTGAGTTCTGCGATTGTCTTTCTTTCTCCTCTGGCTTAACTTCTCTGCGTTTCTGGGCAATTTTCTGAGTTTCTTCCATCATCCATTTTGGCCGTTTTTGCTTTTTCACCTTTTGTAGAGACTTCTCGCTTTCTTCCAACACAATCTTCTTAATGTCATTCCATAACTCTTCTGGAGCTCTGTCATTTGTATCTAAAGCAGCAAAGTGATTTTGCAGGCAGTCTTTAAAGTCCAGTGGTATATTCTCAAGGTCATATTTTGCTGCATTCATGAGTGGTTTGCTCTTTTTCAACTTTAGCTTGAGTTTGCATACTAGTAGTTGATGATCTGTACCACAGTCAGCTCCAGGTTTTGTCTTTGTTGATGTTACAGAGCTTTTCCATCGTTGACTTCCGCAGATGTAGTCAGTTTGATTTTTATACAATCCATTGGGTGAAGTCCATGTGTACAGTCGCCATTTGTGCTGCTGGAAGAAGGTGTTTGAGCTGAATAGATCGTTGGTCTTGCAGAATTCTATCAGTCTTGTGATATATAGCTACTTGGAATAGAAGTACACATTTGATTTCAGATTTGCAGAGACCTGGCCTTCTAGCTACGTCTGCTACTTAATTTTGCAGCAAAGGTATACATTTTAAGGTTACAGGGACCTTTGTATAGTAGGCTGATACACAGAAGTTAGATTTTTCAGTTTGAATATTTCAGTTTCCATTGTCTGTTACAAGCCTGCTTCACAGGGTGTGGCTAATTGAATCAACTCTACAGCCTGACCAAGTACCTGATCAAGTCTGCTCATCACAGCTCCCAGAAAGACTACACACAGCTAAGTTTTCAAACTTTACAATTGCCTGGGTTTTTTAATATAACTTTTAACTGTTGGATATAAGTTTTTAGGAATATTCTGACTGCCTACATTCCTTGCATACCCTTTAAATCAGACACGTAAGTTCCCGTCCACCCTACCCCACACCCCACCCACCCCAGGGTTGCATTGCCTATATAGTCATCGTATACATTGACATATGTCCTTTAATTAGGTGTTACACCAACCTTTTCTCCTTCTCCTAGGACTGCTAAATCAGCATGGTGTGTATTCAGTGCTATAACTGTGGTGCTTTCATTCTGAGAAGAATTATTTGGAATCTAAGAGCTTGCCCTATATGCCTCAAGTTAGCTGACATGCATAAAGAATTGACTCTACTAAGAGAAGAATTAGCTGCAATTAAACACACCTCTTCTAGGGTACAAATGGAACAAAATCCATCACCACTCCCACAAAGAATCAAACAGCCCAGGAACAAATGGATCATAGTGGAGAGACACCCTATACCAGTGATGGCTAACCTTTTTGAGCCCGAGTGCCCAAACTGCCGCACAAAACCAAAGAATTTCCTCAAAGTGCCAGCACGTCAATTAAAGCTCCATTTGCATAAGGTGCTTCATTTGCATAAATATTTGCATAATGTTACCATACACTAACTTTTAGTAAACATGCCTCTTAATGAGTATATGGATAAAGAAAGACTAAAAGGTTTCTACATTACTATAATCCAGTACCAACCGCCAGGCACATTAGGAACTACTACAAACGCTGCCCATTTAGAACCCATAGCAAACCCGCCGTATCCTAACAGCACTACCAGGACTCACAAAGCACCATACTCTACCTATCAAAAGGCAACACTGCAAATATTAAACCAATACATCTCAGAGAACAACAATACATGACCTACTGGGGAAAGAACAAGTGGCAATGTCAATAGGAATTATATAAACAGAATACCTCAGCTCAGTTACACATGCAGAACAGACCATTACCAAACAAGGAATCACAATTTAGAAACAGGAAGACAATAATTAAACTGGGAACCCCAAAAGCCAAACTTGGAATATACAACAACACTGTAGAAATAAAACTATATATTAATTTCCTCTTGTACTAAACAAAGCGCAAAAATTAATGATGCACATTTCCCAGAGCTGACATATTCCAATTAATAAATTCAAAATAAAGAGATATTTTTCTACCTTTTGTGCATTTTTTTCAGTTGCAATTGTTCCAGCCACTTTCTTCTGGTTTCGTGTCTTCTGCTAACTCTCCATCTGCTGTCCATTTGTCCTTTCTTCTGTCTTCTTGGTTTTTTTTCCATTCTCTCTCTACATCTGCTTTAACATACTAATCTTTCTCCTTTTGCTCTTTCCTCATTCTATTTCATCTACTCAAAATTTACCCCTCCATCCTCAATCCCCACTTACTCTCCAATACCGGCCAATTGTAGATTTTTTATCCCTCCCACACAAAATATTTTTTCCCCTCTCCATTTTACTCTCCCAGCCCCATCCCATTCTAATCCTCCCCCAACACCAGCTCCCTTCTAGTTCCAGCCTCACCCAGCATCCATTCCCTTCTAGTCCCTGCATCAGCCCATTTCCAGTCCTAGCAGCCCCCCAACCCATTTCCAGTCCTAGCAACCCCCCAACCCAATACCAGTCCTATCCCCCCCTCATCAACCCACTTCCAGTCCTAACCCCCATCACCCCATTTTCAGTTTAAGCCCCCCCTATAACCCATTACCAGTCCTAACCCCCCATCAGCCCACTTCCAGTCCTAACCCCCCATCAGCCCACTTCCAGTCAGCCCCCCATAGCCCATTGCCAGTCCTAACCCCCCCCATCAGCCCACAGTCCATTACCAGTCCTAACCCCAGTAGCCCACCTCAAGTCCTAACCCCTCCCCATCAGCCCATTTCTTGTCCCAGCCCCCCATAGCCCATTATCAGTCCTAAACCCCCCCATAGCCCATTACCAGTCCTAACCCCATCAGCCCACAGTCCATTACCAGTCCTAACCCCATCAGCCCACCTCAAGTCCTAACCCCTCCCCATCAGCAGTCCTAACCCCCCCTAGCCCATTAGCAGTCCTAACCCCCCCCTCTCTAGCCCATTAGCAGTCCTAACCCCCCCCCCATAGCCCATTACCAGTCCTAACCCCCATCACCCCATTTCCAGACAGCCCCCATCAGCCCACAGCCCATTAGCAGTCCTACCCCCCCAGCCCATTAGCAGTCCTAACCCCCCTAGCCCATTAGCAGTCCTAACCCCCCCAGCCCATTAGCAGTCCTAACCCACCCCCCATGGCAAATTTAAAAAAAAAAAAGCAGCTGGCTCTGGCTTCTGCCGCGGCAGCGGCAGAATGCAATGTCCCGCGGGGCCCCCTCCGCCCGCTAAGCCCCTCTGCAAGGGCTTTCAGATTCGCGAGGGAGAGCGTCTCCCTCGCGTCTCTGTTAAGCCCGCAGGGGCTAATGGGAAATTTCCCATCAGTCCCTCTAAAGGGGCTGATGGGAAATTTCCCATTAGCCCCTGCGGGCTTAACAGAGACGCGAGGAGACGCTGTCTCCCTCGCGAATCTGAAAGCCCTTGCAGAGGCTTAGCGGGCGGAGGGGGCCCCGCGGGACACTGCATGCTGCCGCGTCCGCGTCCGCGGCAGCAGCCAGAGCCCGCTTTTTCTTTTTCTGCGGACCTTCACGCGTGCCAGCTGCAAGGCCTTCGCGTGCCACAGCTGGCACGCGTGCCATAGGTTCGCCATCGCTGCCCTATACATCAAGAGATATTCCTGCATAATGCCTTCTCTGCCTTGGATAATGAGGGTGTCCAATCTGTGGAAACTGAAGTGCCCTTAAATGAGAGAGTCAATGCCCAATCTATTGATAATGTACCAAATATGAAGAAAAAAATCACAAAACAGAAAACTAATACTACTTGGAAATTCTGTCATCAGAGGCACCAACTTGGGAGCACAGTTCAAAGGACAGAATATGGTAAAATATCTCCCAGGCTCTTCAGCCAGCAGGAATACAAACCAAATTGTTGGTATAGTTAGTGCAGAAAGTGGGCACTCCAAAATTGATGTTGTCATCCACTTGGATACAAATGACCTGGCCTGAAACAGTGCCTCTATAGTTCAAAGGGATTTCCAGACTCTGGGAGAGAAACTAAAGCCCATTGTTAACGCTATAGCATTCTCAGAAATTCTACCTGTTCCTGGTAAGGGGGCAGAAAGGCTGCATCGAATAAACAACTTTAATACATGTCTCCAAACCTGATGCAAACAAGAAGGATTTAGATATTTAGACAACTGGGGAAACAGATAGATTAACAAAAGACTATACTGTGCTGATGGACTACATCTCTCTTTCACAGGGAAAAGGATCATAAGTGAAAAATTCAGGCAGTATGTGGACAAGCATTTAAACTAGGGAAAGAGGGTGATGGATGGAGAAGGACAAGTTCAGGACGTCACTCCCAGCAAAAGCATAATAACATTGGAAACAGCCACACTTTTAAATCACATATCAATGGCAAGTGGGAAGAGGCGTGTACCACAAAATCCATGCAAAATACAGGCAAGTTAGCCAACAAATGCTAGAAAGCAATAAGCACAAATGCTCGAAGCCTAGCCAACAAAATTCCTGACCTGGAAGCCCTAATGGTGGAAATGGACTTGGTTATTGTGGCCATTACAGCAACATGGTTTAACAAGTTGCATGAATGGGATATAGTCATAGCTGGCTATAATATATTTAGAAGAGATAGAGAGGGTAGAAAAGGAAGAAGAGTAGCAATATTAAAGCTTCTGAAATGCAGGGGACTTGGGGAAAAGAAGCACTGTGGAAAGAGGAGATGGCACTGTCATCCATACTGGTGTAGTCTACAGGCCTCCAACTCAAACCGAAGAAATGGATAGCAAATTGATTATTGATATTGCAAAAATAGCCATGAAGGGGGGAGTGATCATATTGGGTGACTTTAATCTACCCGATGTGGATTGGAATATTCCTTCTGCAAACCTGGAAAGAAGTAAAAAAATTGTGAATGCCTTCCAAGATGCTTTACTTAGGCAAATGGTGAAGGAACCGACCAGGAAAAGCTTGATGCTGGATTTAGTGCTCCCCAACAGAGATAGTGTGTCAAATATCTTGGTGGGCTCCCATGTGAGCAGAAGCAATCATCACATGGTGTGGTTTGAGATTAAAGCCAAGGTAGAGTCCAATCACAGCAAGCTTAAAGTCTTGGTCTTCAAAAACATTGACTTCAGGAAAATGGCCAAGTGCCTGAAGGAGAAGTTGGCAGGGTGGGAGGGGATAAGGGAAGTGGAATTGAAGTGGGCTAAACTAAAGGAAGCAATAAAAGGGACAACAGATACATATGTAAGGAAAGTAAACAAAAACAAGAGGAAAAGGAAACCTATTTGGTTCTCCAAAGAAGTGGCTGCACAAATAAAGGCAAAAAACACAGCTTTCACAAAATTCAGAAGTTTGCAAACAGAAGAACACAGAAAAGAATACAGGATCAAACTACTGCAAAAGAGGCAAAAAGAGAAATAAGGATAGCAAAATCAAAGGCAGAAGAACAGATGGTTAAAGATGTGAAGTGTGACGACAAAACGTTTTTTAGGTATATTTGGGAGAGGAGGAAAATCAGAGGCGGAATTGCAGGACTCAAAAATGCTGGGAACCAATTTGTGTGGAAAGAGACATTGAAAAAGCAAAAATCCTAAACAAATACTTCTGCTCTATTTTTACTAAAGAAAATCCTGGAGAAGGACCACCGGTGATTGACAAATATACAAATGAGAATAGAGTAGATACCACACTATTCACAAAAGATGATGTGTACAAACAGTTTGCAAAACTGAAAGTGGACAAGGCCATGGGACCAGATGGGATATATCTCAGAATATTGAAGGAGCTCAGAGGGGTTCTTGCAGGGCCATTAATGGATGTTTTTAATAGATCCTTGGAGACAGGAGAAGTTCCACAGGACTGGAAAAGGACTAATGTGGTACCTCTTCACAAAAGTGTTAATAGTGAAGAAGTGACAAACTACAGGCCAATAAGACTTATCTCGGTGGCAGGAAAAGTAATGGAGGCACTCCTGTAAGAGCGAATAATGGACTTTCTCGAAACCAACAGGTTGCATGATCCATGGCAACAAGGTTCACCAAAGGACGATCTAGTCAAACAAATCTGACTGGCTGACCAGAGATCTAAATCAAGGACATGTGATGGATGGGATCTACCTAGATTTCAGCAAAGCCTTTGATACTGTTCCTCATAGAAGGCTTATCAATAAACTTAACAGCTTGGGGATGGGTCCCAAGGTGGGAACTGAATCAGAAATTGGTTGACTGACAGACGACAGAAGGTGATGGTAAATGGAACTCACTCGGATGAAAGGAAGGTGATTAGCGGTGTGCCCCAGGGTTTGGTCCAGGGACCAATGTATTTGTGAATGATATTGCTGAAGGACTGAATGGAAAAGTCGGTCTTTTTGCAGATGACACGAAAATTTGCAACAGAGATGACTCCCCTAAGGGAGTGGATAACATGAGGAAAGATTTACAAAAGCTTGAAGAATGGTCTAATGGTTGGTAGTTAAGATTTAATGTGAAGAAGTTCAGTGTCATGCATTTGGGAAGCAGAAATCTAAGGGAATTGTATGTGATAGGGGACGAAAGGTTGGTGTGCATGGACCAGGAGAAGGACCTCAGAGTGATTGTTTCTGAGGATCTCAAGGTGGCGAAACAGTGTGACAAGGTGGTGGCAAAAGCTAGAAGGATGCTGGGTTGCATACAAAGAGGAATTACCAACAGAAAGGAAGAGGTACTAATTCCACTGTACAAGTCCCTAGTGAGGTCTCACTTGGAATATTGTGTTCAGTTTTGGAGACCATATCTCGCAAAGGATATAAAACGACTGGAAACGGTTCAGAGGAAGACAACCAAAATGATTTGGAGCCTGCGTCAGAAGACTTATGAGAAGAGACTTGAAGACCTAAATATGTACACTCTAGAGGAGAGGAGGGATAGGGGAGATATGAGTCAGACCTTTAAATACGTAGAGTATTAATGAAAAAACAAATCTCTTCCAAAGACTGGAAGCTGTAAAACTAGAGGGCATAACATGAAGCTGCAAGGGGGTAAACTGAAAGGCAATGTCAGGAAATATTTTTTTACTGAAAGGGTGGTGGATGCTTGGAATGCCCTCCCGGTGGAAGTGGTGGAGGCAAATACAATGATAGAATTCAAAATGGCATGGGACAGACATAGTGGATCCCTTTATAGCAACAGGATAAAATCAAAATAAGCATAACTATCTATTATATCTCAACAAATAGGGGTGACCTACATGGAGTGTGGGTACACCCCTAAACAAAGTCATGAGGAGGTGTGACTTGCACGGATCAGCAGGTGCATCTACTCTTGCTGCCTTGCTGGGCAGACTAGATGGACCATACTAGTCTTTGCCTGCCATCATATACTATGTTACTAAACCTCTTAGCTGTAACACAACTTAACAGTGGAAGAAAATGGTCTGTTGCTAAACATTGCTCTATAATTTCTGTGTGTAATACAGACTTCTAAAACCTCTCTTGATATCTGTTGGAAATTATAAACACTAAACAATAAACTTTAGCTTCTAACCTCAAAATATTCAGATTTTAATTTACTTCTTTGCATGTTGGATTGTATGTGATTTAGGATAGTATGTTTATAGATGAAGTTAATGTCAGGGTTCATGAAGTCATTAAACTTAGCATGAATGCATAATCCATTTCTAATCTTCTTCCATGTTATGCCAGAAATGTTTCCACCACCACAGGTGATATAATGGTGAGAATACCTGCTTTTGAAACAATTGCCTCAGGTTCAAATCCCACTATAAGATAGCTCTTTTTAGAGCCTCAGAAGTGGATATTGCCATAACTACATTTTATCTATTTAGGAGGGATAGAGAGAGCAGGAAATGAAGAAAAGTAGCTCTCCTGTGTCAAGGGACTTGGAGTGAGAAAGGAACTGTGGATTCGTTTGGTACTACCAGGGACCATTCACATGACACTGCACAGTACTTTCCAACTGATTCACTAGACCAGTGCTTCTCAACCCAGTCCTTGGGGCACACCTAGGCCCATCAGGTTTTCAGGATTCCTCCAATGAACATGCATGAGATACATTTGCATGTACTGCCTTCATTGTATGCAAATTCATCTCATGCATATTCATTATGGGAATGCTGAAAACCTGATGGGCCTAGGTGTGCTCTGAGGACTCATTTGAGAAGCACTGCAAAAGGCCAATCCTCTAAATTGTCTTCTGTACTCAGCATAACAGATTGATTTCTTGGGAACACAAATTCCCACCATCCAACAAGAGGGAATATTTAGCATAGTCATTTTTGGTTCTCTTAGGTCAACCTGTTTTGCAAGCGATGGAATGTATTACATGTGCCTCTGACTCTTCTGCTAGTTCCTCCCTATACAACAGGGGATCTCAACCCAGTCCTCTAGATATATCTAGCCAATCAGGTTTTCATAATAATCACAATGACTATGTATGAGAGAGATTTGCCTACAATGCAGGCAGTGCCTACAAATCTCTCTCATGCATATTTATTGTGGTTATCCTGAAAACTGACTGGCTAGGTGTGTCCTGAGGACTGGGTTGAGAACCCCTGCTTTTTCCCACCCTCTTCACTAAGCCACTTATTTTCAGAATAATCAAGTTTGCAAAGAAACAATCTTTGCATTAACTTTTACATTAAATTTTCAAAGAGGTTGTCCTGTTTGAAAGAAAAAAAGATGAATTCAGTCATGGCTCATGTAAGGATGTATAATGAAATGGGTTGCTTTAAAAGTGCAATTTGGATGCAGAAGTAGCACAATATAGAAAATAGCTTTGGATTTTCTACATTTGGTTTTGACATGCTAAAAATTAACCAGAAACAAGCAGAAATGGAGGTAGACACAAGGCACAGCAAGGCCCAGTCAAGCATTTTATTGCACAGAGACCCGACTCAGCTGAGTTTCGGAAAACTAACAGCGCAGTAAATGGCTGTTCATAGAATACTCCTTTTAGTTAGCTCAAAAAGAGTATTCCATGAGCAGATGTTTACTGCACTAGCTTCTATGAGAATTCTAGTGATTACCCACATCGACCCCTGAGGAAGACTAGCTTGCCGAAACTCAGCTGAATCAGGTGTCTTTGCAATAAAATGCTTGATTGGATCTTGCTGTGCTTTGCACCTACCTCCATTTCTGCTCGTCTCTGGTGTTCTTTGTATTTTGAAGGTTCCTTCTCCTTTGCTTGGCATCATGCAAAAAATTAAAACAATATTTTATAATTACCATTCCTGGTAGACCAGGTAGCCCTCTTGGGCCAACTTCCCCCTAAAAATAAAAGGAAAAAGGTACAAAAATATATATTAGCCTTATTCCTAAAAATGAAAATACTGTAGTTTGCTTTGCATCTTCATGTGCACTTCCAGAAAAGATCCAATTGAAATTTTGCAGCATTGATTACAAGCACTTTGACAACAACATTTTCAGTAACAATTATAGCAAGTAAAAAATTTGATTCACAGATCTTAAGTATGGTATAAATAAGAAAAATGACAGAATGGAGTTTTATTACATGGAATAGGGATTATCAACAACAGTGATTCTAAAAATTGGTCCAGTTTGTCTGTCCTTTTGTTGAAGGCTGCCCTCAAAAAATTGATGAATGCTGCTTCGACCCAGGAGAGAAGAGCTGTCGGGCCTGAATTTGGAGTCAGTGCGGCAAACCAAGTGAGGGCTATTTAGATGTAAAAAACTAATCAGGCAGGCCAAGAGAGACTTTGAAATGAAGCTTGCGGTAGAGGCAAGAGCTAATACTAACAAGTTAAAAAGTGAATTTTAGAAACATTTCAAATTGGTGCATTTTGCTGAGTGGATGGGTGGGGAGTGTATTCAGAGTGCAGCAAAGTGGCAGGGGTATGCGTGGATGTGTTTGTGTGTATATGGTGGGTGTGAGTGAAGCAGAGTGGCTGTTGTATTCAGGTGTCTGTGTGTCTCTGAGCATAGCAGAGCCAAAAATGTAATCTAAAACATGACAGAGTTAAGTGAAAAGGAGGAGTGAAAGCAGACAACATATAATTTGCCGCCATGTCGTTGAACAACAAAAATTATGAGACACTCCTCATCAAGTTGGTGAGACACACGTGCAGCAGTGCACTATTGATGCTACTACATCCATGCTTCTCAACATGATCTACTTTCTACTTCTCAAAGTGAAATATATTAAGTCATAACACTGATCTTCAAAAGGCAAGCACTACAATACTAACACCCACAAAAATTTTTTTGCCCTTGTATAAAGAAGAGCACTTGACACTTTACAGTCTGAATCTGCCTGCTAGAAGCCTTACATTACTTTTATGTACATCTGATAATCTTTCCTCAACATCTTTCATTTAAAAATAAAATCCACCCTGAAACTATGATCCTAAAGCACCAATATTACAGTTTAACTGAGGAAATTAAAATGTGTATATAAAAGCATAATTTCATTTTAATAGACACCAGCTGAAGGAAAGAACAATAGATGTGATCTGCACATCTACTGTTCACCAAAAGTGGACAGCGATATCAGTCTATCTGCACTTACAATAATACACTGAAACCCTCCAACAGGGCTACATAACATTCATAGTCTAAGGAAGTTCATGAAATGACATCACTTATTTACCTATTTCTCTTTCTTAAATGGGAATGAAACAGAGGTCAAGCCTGAAATGAAAGGTATAACTGGGACAGATGTTTAGTATGCTATAAGTAGGGTTGATCTGCCAGGTCATGCAAGGTCACCAAGCTGGAATCTCATTGAACTGTACCAAAGTGCTTCCTTTTCCCCATTGCAGCAGGGATGGAAAGGTAAAGCCCACCACAGGCTCTGATTTAAAATAAAATAACCGCTCTTGTAGATGTCCTAGCCAATGGAAAACATCCCAAAATGAGATCTTGGTACGAGTGAGGATGCTGCAGCTTGCAATCAACCTACCAACACTAACAAAAACTCCTAACCCCCTTAGCCAAATCTCTGAAGGCTTTTATACTACCACCGTTTGACATATCCTGATGCAGCTCATCTAAAAGTGGGTGAAACTCGAATCGACTTGTTCTCATGGTTCGGTTGGGGTCTCTGGAGCTCGGAGAGTGATTGGGATGATACTGTTGGTCAAGTATCAGCTAAGTGTTTTTCAATTGTTTTAAATGCAGTTAAAAATTGTAAAAAAGTAACACACTGTCTTTAGAAGCCTATGAATGACAATTGGGGGCGATTTATTGAGCTGTATTGAGCAGCTGCAAGCTGCAGAGTTACAACCATTAGCTCTAGCTCTGAGGTTTCTTTTCCCATTCACTCCTATAAGGGGTAGTATATACTCCCTTGGGGCTCTACATAAGAGCACCTGTTTAATGCATGCTTTGAGTCTGTCAGGGGTACAAGCCTTATATATCGCTATCTCCCTTGGTAAGAAGAGTTGCAGCTTGCAATCAGGCATTTAATCAGAGTTAACTTTTTTCCTTAGAGAGTGCTACAGGACTAAGTTTGCTACCTGAGCCATGTACAGCACATCTTCCATTTCCCCTCAGCATTCTACTCTGTACAGATGTCATCTGCCACTTGAAATATCTTCAGTGGTAATTGTATATTTCATTACCAATTCAGAATATTAGAACATATATGATTTATTCCAAATTTTATGAAATGTTAAGAGCAATCAGGTGCCATCTTTTGGTTTAGGTTTAATTTATTTTAATTTATTTCTTTTTTATACCACACTCTTTAGAATCAGTGCAGTTTACATGTATACTAACAGGTATGTTTTATTCCCTTGTCCCCGAAGAGCTCACAATCTAAGTGTACCTGAGGCAATGGAGGGTTAAGTGGCTTGCCCAAGGCCACAATCATGTGACATACTGCCATTTATTATCCAACATGGCTGTTTACAATCATACAGTAAATAAATTAAAGACAGAAATAGACATAAGCCAAGGAAAATCTAAGATAAACAACATAACTTTCAAAAACATAATTCACACACATGGCCATCAGACACTGCACAATCCACATAAATAGCAACAACATCTTTGATATAAAGGCCACTGTGGTGTGCCAGTTCCTTAAGTGCTTAGTGTCCTTGACCATGGTTTGATGGAGAAAGTGAAAATGTATTTAGCCAAGGAAAGTCTTGTCTTATTAATATATAATTTTTGAAGGTGTGAATAAATAAGTAAACAAAGGTGAGCCGGTCGATATAGTGTATCTGGATTTTCAGAAATCCTTTGACAAGGTCCCTCATGAGAGACACTTGGCGAAATTAAAAGTCATGGGATTGGAGACAGTGTACTAAAAGAAAGAAAGCAGAGAATAGGACTAAATGGCAATGTTCTCAATGGAGAAAGGTGGCTGACATTCTAGAAGAACTGATTACTAGAGTACCAGACGAGACCTAAGAGGACTAATAGCAAGAACATGATTCTTACACCCAGCATCTACTCAAAGTCCAAGCATACCACATCAAATAGAGCACTTTCTTTAACAGCTCCTGCACTCCGGAACACATTGCCTGCAGATATAAGAGCTACAAAGGATATCAAGGACTTCAGAAAAAAAGTTTAAAACACACTTATACAAAGAATACTTCAGAAAAATCACCTAGAGCCAGAATACCAGGACACACAATGACACTGAATACGGACACCAGCATATTAATAGTCCGTATTGTATATGCAAACTGTATATAGGTTATGGTACAGGTTGAGTACCCACATGTAATGTAATCTTCTATAATTAATGATAGTTTGTTTTGCTAGATTGTTAAAACCCCCAAGAGTTATAATATTCTTTATATAAACTGAGTTGTAATGTCATATCGTTATCTGTAAATACTGAATTGTAATGTAAAACGTCTTGATTCAAGGATGAAGCAATCTATAAAGTCTGTTAAATAACTAAAAATAAATAGTGGATTACCCCAGGGATCTGTGCTGGGCCAGAATTGTGAAAATTGCAAGAGGACTTGATAAATTGGAAGACTGGATGTCCAAATGGAGGATGAAATTTAATGTAGATAAGTGCAAAGTTATGCACCTAGGAAAGAAAACCCCAAACTATGGTTACATGATGCAGGGTACCACATTAGGAAGCACCACTCAGGAAAAGGATTTAGGTGCCATTGTGGACAATATATTGAAACCATCCGCCCAAAGTGCAGTGGTGGCCAAGAAAGCAAATAGAATGCTAGGAATCATAAAGAATGGAATAAAGAACAAAACCAAGGATATCACAGTGAATTGAAAAAGTATTCATCCCCTCTATATTTGTCTTGTTTTGTTGCATTACAACCTGGAATTAAAATGGAGTTTTGGGGGTGAGCACCATGTGATATACATTACATGCCTATGACTTTGAAGGTGCAAAATATATTTTATTGTGATACAAACAATAATTAAGACAAACAAAACCTGAAAGTAGGAATGCGCATATGTATTCACCCCCCAAAGTCAATACTTTATACAGTCACCTTATGCTGCAATTACAGCTGCAAGTCTCTTGGGGTATGTCTCTATTAGCTTAGCACATCTAGCCACTGGGATTTTCACTCATTCCTTAAGTCAAAACTGCTCCAACCCCTTCAAGTTAGATGGGTTGCGTTGGTGTACAGCAATCTTCAAGTAATGCCACAGATTCTCAACTGGCTTGAGGTTTAGGCTTTGACTAGGCCATTCCAAGACATTTAAATGTTTCCCTTTAAACCAGCTTTAGAAGTATGTTTAGCATCATTGTCCTGATGGGAGGCGAACCTTTGTCCCAGTCTCAAATCTCCGGCAGACTGAAACAGGTATTTCTCAAGAATTGTCCTGTTCTTAGTACCATCTATCGTTCCTTCAATCCTGATCAGATTTCCTGTTCCTGTCAATGAAAAACATCCCTACAGCATGATGCTGCCACCACCATGTTTCACTGTGGGAATGGTGTTCTCAGGATGATGGGAAGTGTTGGGTCTGCGCCACACATGGCGTTTCCAATGATGGCCAAAAAGTTCAATTTTTGTCTCATCTGACCAAAGAACCTTCTTCCATGTGTTTGGGGGGGTCCACCACATACTGTTGTGCAAACTCCAAATGTGTTTTCTTATTTCTTTCTTTAAGTAATGGCTTTTTTCTGGCCACTCTTCCATAAAGCCTCACTCTGTGGAGTGTATGGCTTAAAGTGGTCCTTTGGATAGATACTCCCATCTCCATTGGGGATCTTGGCAGCTCCTTCAAGGTTATCCTTGGTGTCTTTGTAGCATCTCTGATTAATGCCCTCCTTGCCTGGTCTGTGAGTTCTGGTGGGCGGCCTTCTCTTGTCAGGTTTGTAGTAGTGCCATATTATTTCTTGTTTGTTATAATGGATTTAATGGTGTTCTGTGGGATATTCAGAATTTGGGATATTTATTTTATTACCCAACCCTGATCTATACTTCTCCATAACTTTCTCTCTGACCTGTTTGGAGTGCTCGTTGGTCTTTATGTTGCTTGTTTAGAGGTGTTGCAGAGTCAGGGGCCTTTTAGAACAGGTATATTTATACAGGCATCATGTGACACTGACTGCACACAGGTGGACCCTAATCAACTAATTATGTGACTTCTGAGGTTAATTGGTTGGACCAGATCTTATTTAGGGGTTTTATAGCAAAAGGGATGAATACATATGCACTTGCAACTTTTCAGTTTTTACTTTTTTTTTATATATACAAGGTATTTTATTGTCATTTCACTTCATCAATTTGGACTACATTGTTAGGTACATCACCTAACATCCAAATGAACCTCCATTTTCATTCCAGGTTGTAAGTAATGTGACATAACAGGACAAAAACTAAAGGGATGAATACTTTTGCAAGGCACTGTAAAATGCCTCTGTATTGTTCCATGGTGGGACCACACCTTGAATATTGTGTGCAATTCAGGTTGCCATATTTTAAAAAGGATATAGCAGAATTAGAAAAGGTACGGAGAAGAGCCACCAAAATGGTAATGGAAATGGAAGGATACCCCTATGAGGAAAGGCTTAATTGGTTAGAGCTCTTCAACTTGGAAAAGAGATGGCAGAGGGGAGATATGCTAGAGGTCTATAAATTAATGAATGGAGTGGAAAAGGTAAACATAGATAAGTTGTTTACTTCATCAAAAAGTAGAAAGACTAGGGGACGAGCAATGAAGCTACAATGTAACCCATTTAAGAGTAATAAGAGAAAATATTTTTTCACTCAATGCATAATCAAACTCTGGAATTTGTTACTGGAGTACGCAGTAAAAAATGTTAGCGTATCTGGGTTTAGAAATGGGTTTGGGCAGGTTCCTGGAGGAAAGGTTCATAAGCCATTAAAGAGGACCCAGGAAATTCCCTGCTTACCCTGGGACAAACATTGTAGAACCTTTGTATCTTTTTGGGAACCTGCAAGGTACTTGTGATCTGGAATGGCCACTGTTGGAAATAGGATACTGGGCTTGATGGACCTTGGTCTCACTCAGTATGGCATTTCTTATGTTCTTATGCTGATTATGAAAGAAAAAAGGATTGTATGAGGCAGGGCTGTGCATTCCAAACCTGGTCTACCCCACTACAGCTAATAAGGTTTTCAGGGTATTTGCAATGAATATGTATGAATACAATTAGACATACTAAGTCTACCATCATGTAAATGCATCTCACATTCATTGTCCTATGGGCGGCGGGGGGGGGGGGGTGTCAATAGAACAGGTTTGGGGACTCTGGAACAGAGTGGCAAAACTGTGTGTGTGTTTGTGTGTGTGTGTGTGAGTGCAACAGATTGGAAAAGGTATATGTGTGTGTGTTAGTGCAGCAGAGTGGTAGGAGTATGTGTGTGGTGTGTGTGAGTACAGCAGAGTGGTAGGTGTATGCTAGCACATGCGCGCGCGTGTGTGTGTATGCATTTATAATATATGCAAATGCAGCAGAGTAAGCGTAATTCTTCACCTGTAACAGGTGTTCTCCAGGAGCAGCAGGAATCAGTCCTCACATATGGATGACGTTGGCGCCGACGGAGCCCTCGTGCGGAGCATTTCCCTAGCTTTCAAAGAAAGCCTTTGGGAATGCAGTGCACATGAGTGGTCCCCTTCCCGCCCAAGGGTGCCATCTTGCTCAGTCTGATGACATAGCTAAAAGACAGCAAAAATCAAAATGAAGTATATGACTGCAACTCCAGGGGAGGAGGGAGGGTCAAGTGGACTGATTCCTGCTACTCCTGGAGAACACCTGTTACAGGTGAGTAACTACGCTTTCTGCAGGACCAAGCAGGAAGTCAGTCCTCACATATGGGACTCCCCAGCTCTAGGCTACTGTGAAGCCAGAGCTGAAAAAATGGCTCCCTCTCAAGAGCCTCAGCATCCGTGATAAGAATTTTCTCTGAGAACGCACCCCATACGGTAGTCCAACATAAGGGCCAGAGGGTAGGAGTTGCCTAAACCTCAAAGAGATTACAGAGTACCGCCTGGCCGAAAACACTGTCCCATCGGAACAGAGCGGAGATGAGTTACTGACGCGGCCTTCACCCTGAGACGGTGGACCGTGACTCAACCCTGCAAGGGGAGGTCAGCTGCCCTGTACACCCAGGCGATGCAATCTGATACCCAAGTGGACAACGTATGCTTGGAGACAGGTAGCCCCATCCTAGTAGGGTCAAAGGAGACGAAGAGCTGAGTAGCCCTGCGATGCTCCCGCGTACGTTCTATGTAAAAGGACAACGCCCTCTTACAGTCCAGGGTATGCAAGACTGTCTCAGCCTGGCTGGAATGTGGCCTGGGAAAGAAGGTTGGAAGGACCACCTCCTGATTGAGGTGGAAAGTGGAGACCACTTTTGGGAGGGACTTGGGATGGGTCCGTAGGACCACCCTGTTCCTATAGAACCGTGTATACAGTCTATCAGAAATCAGAGCTTGTAGCTCACTCACACGTCTGGCCGATTTAAGAGCCACCAGGAAGAGCGCTTTACAAGAAAGGCAGCGCAAATGGCAAGTAGCCTTCGGCTCAAATGGTGGACGAGTAAGTTGTTGCAAGACCACGTTCAAATCCCACTCAGTCGCCGGTGGACGAACCGGAGGCTTGAGTAGAAGCAGACCTCTCAGAAATCTGGACACAAGGGGTGAACTGACAGAGACTGTCCCTCCACCGGTGAGTGGTGCGCTGACAAAGTACTGAGGTGGACCCGAACAGAGTTGGACTTAAGGCCTAGGTCTGAAAGGTGAAGTAGATACTGCAGTACTACTGGCACAAGGCAAGAGAAAGGATCTTCATTGCGCTGAGCACACCATACCATGAGCCTAAGCCACTTGAGGGCATAGGAATTCCTGGTGGATTGCCTCCTAGAGGCCAAGACCACCTCCTCCATCTCCTTAGGTAGAAGTAAGGGAGCTAGAATTATCCTTTTAGCAGTCAGGCCATAATATTGAGGGACCTGAGATTGGGGTGCAGAAGGGAACCCTGCTCTTGAGACAGGAGATTGTGTTGCAGCCCCAGAGGGAACGGAGCTTCCATTGCCAACTGTAGAAGAAGTGGAAACCACAGCTGCCTCGGCCATCTGGGGGCTACCAGAATCACCGAGGCCTTGTCCCGGAGGATCTTGAACAGAGTTCGGGTCACAAGGGGCATGGGAGGAAACGCATACAGGAGGCCCGTAGACCAAGAGTTTAGAAAAGCATCTGCTGCCATCCTCAGGGGATGCAGTTGTCTGGAGCAAAACCTGGGCAGCTGACGGTTTGTAAAGAGATCAAAGGATGGAAGATGCCATTGGAGGAAGATCTGCTGGACCACCAATGGATTCAACTGCCATTCGTGGGGCTGGAGAATCCTGCTTAGCTTGTCTGCTAGGAAGTTTTCCTGACTAGGCAAATAAACTGCTTTGAGAAACATGCCTTGTTTGACTGCAAAGGAGCAAAGGTCCCGTGCCTCCTGACATAGGAGCCTGGGCCCTGTGCCTCCTTGTTTCTTCACATAGAACATTGCTACCTGATTGTCCATCTGAACTAGGCCAGACTGTTGAGAGAGAGCATGACAGAAGGTTTGCAGAGCTAAGAAAATTGCTCGCAGCTCTAAAAGGTTGATCTGCTGTGTGGCCTTCCGAGGGGACCACAGACCTTGAGTGCATGTGCCCTGGCAATGTGCACCCCAGCCCTTTAAGGATGCATCTGTCATCAGCACCCTGGTGTATGCTGGAGCCTCCAAAATCTCCCTCCCATACTTTATAGATTTCCCGCTTGAATTTATGAGTCCCTTCTCTCTATAGAGGGCCCCATGGGCATGGAGTGTAGTGAATGCATACTTAGAATCAGTGAAAATGTTTGCCTTCAGACCTGCAGATAACTGAAGGGCTCAAGTAAGGGCAATAAGTTCAGCTTTCTGGGCAGAAGTCCCTAAGGGTAAAGGCTCAGCCATCACAACAACCCCAGGAGTGACCACAGCATATCCGGCCTTCTGCTGTCCATCTTCCACGAGACTGCTGCCATCGGTAAAGTATTGAACATTCGGAGAGGCCAGAGGTACATCCTTCAAATCCGGACGGCTGGAGTACACTTCATCCATTACCTGGATACAATCATTTTCAGGTAACCCAGGTGCTACAGGGAATAGAGTAGTAGGATTGAGTGTTTTCACTATCTCCAAGTGAACCCGAGGATTCGCACACAGCATGCTCTGGTACTTTGTCATCCGCTCATTGGTAAACCAATAATTGCCTTTGTACTCCATCAGTGTGAGTACTGCATGCGGCACTTTAACATACAGTTCTTGCCCAGGGGACAATTTATCAGCCTCTGTTGCCAAGAGAGCTGTTGCTGCTACTGTGCGGAGACAAGAAGGCCACCCTCTTGCTACTGGATCCAGCTGTTTGGACAGATAAGCCACCGGTCATTGCCAGGAACCTAGACTCTGAGTGAGGACACCAACTGCCATTCCCCTTTCTTCATGGACGTACAGATGGAATGGTTTTTCCAAGTCAGGCAGTCCTAGACTAGGGGCTGATAGCAAAGCCTTCTTCATATTATGAAAGGCCTCCTTTTGGTCCGGGCCCCAGTCGAAAGGATCTCGTTCTCCCCCTGTTGTAGCTGCATACAGGGGCTTTGCCAACACTGCATAGTTGGGTATCCAGATTCGACAAAAACCGGCAGCCCCTAAGAAGCCTCTTAACTGCCTGCGATTTTGTGGCTCAGGAATAGAACAAACAGCCTCCCTCTGCTCAGAGCCCAATCTTCGAAGGCCTTGGGCAACATGGAATCCCAAGTATCTGACTTCAGTCTGGCACAATTGGGCCTTACTTTGGGACACCCGATAGCCAGACATCCAAAGTAGGTTAGAAGTTCTGAAGTAGCGGTTAGACATTCTTCCCGGGAAACAGCAACAATGAGTAAATCATCCATGTATTGTAGCAACACGCGTTGAGAAGGGCAAGACTGAAACTGACGCAAATCTTGACTAAGTGCATCCACGAACAGTGTGGGGGAGATTTTGAATCCTTGGGGTAACCGTGTCCATGTCAACTGACCCTTACTGCCAGTAATAGGTTCTTCCCATTCAAATGCAAACAGTGGCTGGCTAGGAGTGGCCAATCTCAAGTAGAAAAAGGCATCCTTTAAGTCCAGAACAGTGAAGCAGGTTGCTTGTGCAGGAATCAAACTCAGTAAATTGTAGGGGTTTGGCACAACAGGGTGAATGGTAACAACAGCTTCATTGACCTTCCGTAGGTCCTGCACAGGTTGGTAATTATCAGTACCTGGTTTTTGAACTGGCAGCAAAGGGATATTCCAGGGTGATTGGCATGGTTTTCAGAAGTCCAGACTTAAGTAGTTGCTGGAGATGTTTATGAATGTCCTCAACATCTCTTCGGGGCAGGGAATATTGCCTGACACAATTGGGACATTCGTTTTTCTTCTCTTTTTCAGTAGCCCATTTCTCTGCAATAGGTACATTGATTTTGTTTCAATAGTCCTTGCTCCAATGATCCTCGCTGGGTTCCTCTACCCCGGCCTCGGCTTCTTGATTCCTATGTCGACTTTCCTTGTCCTTTCTCGACTAGCGCCACTGCTAACATATCAGCTTTCTTTTTCATTTTTCATTCACACTCAAGCTTCATCTCCTGATCTCTGTTCACAAATACTTTCATAGCAACTTCCATCCATTGGGTTATATTCATTCCAGCAAAACCTTCAAGCTTCTGAAGTTTCCTTCGAATGTCCCCCTGTGATTGTCCCACAAATGCTGTATTCACCATCCGCTGGTTTTCAAGTGCTTCAGGGTCAAATGGAGTGTAAACACGGAAGGATTCACAGAGTCTTTCATAAAACTGGCCAGGACTCTCGCCAAGGGTTTGCAGTACCTCACCTAAATGCCCTGCTTGCTGTTGCCTGGATGCATTGTGTTACTGCCTTTGGGATTACTAGTGTGTTGATTGCTGCAGATCTTCTGGCACTGTTGGGGGGAGTAGTGTGGATAAGCTCTGAGAGTGAGGCAGAGGAGAGCCCGTTGATGGCCTTGAAGGTCAGCAGTAGGGTCTTGAAAGAAATTCTGCCGTGGATAGGGAGCCAGTGGAGCTGTTTCAGGATGGGTGTCCCATGGTCATGCCTGGAGGCACCATATAGAACTCTAGCCGCGGTATTCATTGCAAGCTGGAGCAGACCCAGGGTGGATTGTGGGAGCCCTTGTAGGACTGCATTGGCATAATCGAAATGTGGGATAATCAGCGCTTGAAAGATTGTCTGGAAGTCGTCTGGTTCTAGCAGGGACCGTAAGTGTCTGAGTGTCCGGATCGTATGGTAGACTGCTTTTACCGTGTTGCTTATGTGCGCCTTCATGTCCAGGCGTTGGTCTAATGTGACTCCAAGGTATCAGATTGTGGACTTGGTTTGCAGCTCCGCTTCCTTGACCTTTAGGTAAGTTGGAGGGGAGAAGTTCTGGTTCCTCGTGATGAAGAGAACTTCTGTTTTCTTGTGCTGTATTCGGAGGTTTTGGGTCTGGAGCCAGTTGGCCACTGCGTCAAAGCAGTCTGTCAGTGGAGAGAGGTCAAGCTGGTCGGTTGAGAATGGCATATAGAGTAGCACGTCATCGGCATATATCAAGCAGTCAACATTGAATGAACGGATGAGCTTACAGATGGGCTGCATGTATATGTTGAACATCAGGGCGGAGAGGGAGGAACCCTGCGGAACGCCCTGCTTCTGGTGGAACGGTTCTGAAGTTGTGGTCCCAGATTGTACGTGCTGCCATCAGTTGGACACGTATGATTTGCACCAGTGTCACAAATACCCTTCTCTCTGAGTCACCTCAAGAGAAGCTCATGGCTTACTGAGTCAAATGCAGCAGCTATATCCATGAAGACGAGGACGAACCCATGATGGATGTTATCGATTCCAGCAATTATGCTGCTGAAGAGGGTGGTGAGAAGTGTTTCCACACCATGGGATTCCCTGAATCCATGTTGGCAGGGGTCCAGTGGGGCGGTGTCATTGATGTGGTGTTGGACTTCTTTTTGAATTAACTCGGCTAGTAATTATCTCGGCTAGATATAGGTCTGTATGAGTCAACCTTCTGGGGGTCGAGTTTGTTGTTTTTCAGCAGAGGTCAGATGGACCTGTGTTTGAGGCTTTGGGGGAATGAGCCTGTTGCGAAAGACAGGTCCATGAGTCTGGCTATGAAAGGACTAAATACGGTATGTAGCTCCTTTATCCAGAAGGCAGGACAGGGGTCCGTTTGTGCTGTGGTGGTGTTGATTGTGGCAATGGTGTCTTCAATGTGCTTCTTGGACGGGGTAGAGAATGTGGTTAGTAGTGTTGGGTAGGCTGGCTCCTGTGCGGTGGTGGGTGCTGTGGACTTATTGGTCTGACATAGTTTTGATTGCAGGAAGTCTGTGAATTCCTGAGGGTGGATCCCATTTGTTTGATCAGGGCCTGGTTCTTTTGTTAGGCTCTTGACAAGATTGAACAAGTCATGTGGTTTGCTTAGTGATTGTTTTAGGGTAGCAGTGTGGGATTGCCTCATTTTCTCTGTTATTGGTTTGCAGTGTTTTGCCAGGTGAAGGTTATATGCTCTCTGGTCTTCCAAAGATCGTGATTGCCACCATTGTCTTTCCATTATTCCATTCAGGTTCCTCTTATAAAAGTCTATAGCTGCGGCAAGAGCGCATGCGCGGCGTTTTTTAGAACGAGATGGTTAATCCGTGAAGATGCGGGCAGCATCACTTTTGCTGAAACCAACTGGTCAGTACTATAGTTTTACAATGTAGGTGGTAGCTCGATTTTAGCGTAATGGGGGCTTAGTTTTTTTAATTAGTTTTTTGAATTGGTCAATGTTAAGAAGATTGGAAGCTGTTTTTTATTTTCGTTTATAGGGGACCACGAGAAGCAGGATCTTTTCTCAGTGATTCTGAATGGCGGAACCAGTGGTTTGAAATAGGAGTTAAGTTAATATCCTCCTTGAAGACGGATTGATATTTTCCCTGAAGAAAGTGAATTGATGAAGCATTTTGCTTAAATTTCCCCTGAAGAATCCCTGAGTGGGAGAAACGCGTGGGAGCGCGACTAAGACAGCGTTGGGAACATTTATATGGACTTTGGGAATATTCATTGGGACTTTGAGGACATTATTTCATATTTTTTTCAGAAAATGTTATTTCTTCAAATGTTATTTATGAACACACTTTGGTAGGGTAGATGGATAAAGTATAATTGGTACTATTTTCAATATAATATGTTTTAAGTGTATTTAAAAATAAACTAGTTACAACATTGGCAGGTCGTTGATGCTAGTTGGCGCGGCTATGTTGGTTCACTGACAGATTGCCAAGAAAGCGCCGGGAAGTCTGAGACCTAGCCAAATTTTATGTTGAATAGTTACGTTGAGAAAAGTTTTGGAATAGTAGGGGTATGAATTTTGGAGCGCAAAATTGATTTAACAATACATTAATACACGCTCTGTAAATACGCCTTTAATCACCATTGTCTTTCCAGCTTCCTTAGGTAGAGGAGTGAAATACACAGCTCAGTGGAGTACCAGGATGCAGTGGTTCATTTGATGGTGAGCATTGTGCAATGGTACTGAGGCTGTTATTCCAGTTTGAGATCAGCTTGTTGAGGCTGGGTGTTGTCAAGGCAAGGAGCAGTCAGGTTTTACTCAGGATCATTTATTTTATTTTTAATTATTTATTTACATTCTCTTATATACCATGCTATTCTGCATCAGTGCAGTTTATATTGAACAAACTGAAATTACACTGAACAGGACATTATAACTTGGAGATAACTATTTTACAGGAAACATGGGCTATGGAGGGTTAAGTGGCTTGCCCAAGACCACAAGGAGCACCTGTGAGACTAGAAACCCCAGTCCTTCCAGCCCAAGGTTGCTGTCCTCTATTGGGATTTGAACCCCCAACCTTCTGGCCTGAAGTACCTTGCCCCAACCACGAGGCCACTCTTCCACTCCACTCCACTTTCCTTGTCGAAAGGTCAGAAACTTCGTGGAGGTGTCCTGGTGGTACTGCTCAAACTTCCATGGAAGTGGTATGCAAAAGGTTTGATAAGTTCCTGGAAGAAAGGTCCATAAATCATTATTAAAGAGGACCTAGGAAATCTACTGCTTCCCCTGGACAAGCCTGGTTGAGGCTGTGTGTCTTTTCGGTATCCTTAAAACTCGAACTATTTGTGACCTTCGAGGACTGTCAGTGAATACAACTGATCTAAGGTGTTCCACAAAGTACACGATATAAAGAATACTAAAAATGGACTATTCATTAAAGTACTTTACTCCATCTTTAGATGTTCCACAAATGTATTTATTTAAGAGGATTGAAAAGGGCATCCAACCACATGAAATGTTGATGCTTTGTGTGATAAAGAAGCTTATCATAGCTCAGGAAGGAGCTATAGAAAAGGTGAAGTGACTCTGAACAAGCAACCTGTCAGTTCTGGTAGAAATATGAAAACATAATTTTGCCATAAAAGACTACCAGTCCCAGAATGCACCAGGTTTCCAACAGCCATTAGAGGAGCTGAAGTGAGGAAACGTGTGTTCAATCAGGAGGGCTATGAGGTAATCCCTAAGCACTCATCTCAAAGGGCAGGGCCTGATTCAGCACAGCTGCGCTGTGTTAGGGAGGATCACTCATCTAAGCAGAATAAGAATAGAGTTTATTCTACAGATGACCATCTTCATGATCACCTTGGATATCCAGAGAATGATCATCAGTTTCATCTGAAGGATCATCAGAAGCAGAAGCCAAACCGGACAGACAGAGAGGCAAGGAAACCCTCTGGAAGAAAGAGGAGAAAAGCCTATGAGAGGTCTAGAAGAGTCCAAAGCAGTACGTATACTGGGAGGTATTCCAAGGGCCAGCATACACCATTGGACTGGGGAAAGCCAGAGGAATGGTGCTGCAGAGCTAGGAATCACCAGAGGCTACCTGTGAGGGAGACGGCTGCACGTGGAAGGGACCCTAAGACCTGTGCCAGAAGGTATGTGAAGAGAGATCCAGTGTCCAGGGATCTGGATTGGAAGGCTGGACATAAGAACTGGACTACATACTGGCCAGGCTATATAGAGAGGAACTCTAGCAGCAATGGAAGCTCAGGTATGAACACTGATCTATGCCCTAGCTATAACCTTGAAAGACAGCAGGGAAACAAGTATTCTCCTGAAAATGCTCCATTGAGAGATTCATCTGTGCCAATCCATGATATTGAACCCATGCTTGTTGAACAAGGGGGAATAATAGCAGATGAGGATCCTGTTTATATGGAGTGCTCTCTATCTAAACTCCGTTGGTAACTTTCTGTTATAAAGTACAGCAACCATCACAAAGAAATACAAATTTGTTCTTTAATCTACTCAGAAAAGCTCCTGAAGCAGGATTTGACCCACACAGTGGAAGGCAAGCCAGCTAAGGGGTTTCAGCTGGTAACTGCTAGCAATTAAGCCTTACCTAATTGCTTGTGAGCGAGGAGAGAATCACTTCTGTATCTATGTGGGAAGTAATCAGAAGTTAACCTGAAAAGAACAGTTTGTTTCTTGCTTTGTGGCTTTTCATTTGTTGTTTTCCTGATTTTGACTTTGTTTTTCCAAGTTAACACTGAAAGCAAGTAACCTAATTTATGTGCTACCAAGCATATCTGTGTTGGGAGAAATAACCCCATAAATAAATATCTTATTGGCTTTACCCAAGAGCACAACTAAATTATTGTCAGCAGCTGTGTCTGGTGTGAATGAACTACATTGCCCACAATCCCTTGCAAATCATATAGAGATATGCACTTGCCAAGATTGTGAAGGTTATCACCCAGGCAGCCGTCTGACATTTGTTCTTTATCAAGAAGACAAAACTGAAGTAAACGGCATTTAATAGTTTTACCAGCAAACAGTACTTCTAGGAATTATAATTTATTTTTTGCCTTTTGTACCATCTATGCAATTCTCCATTTTGACACTAGTGAGAAAGTCAATTATAATATTCATAAGCAAATGCTTTTTATAGAATGTTTGGTTTAAATTATTTATAAATACAAACAGCGGTCTCTGGTTTCCAATAAAACTATTTATCTTTGTTTTTCTTTTCTTTATCTTATTCTGCATTTCAATTTATTCTTCTAACACTTTTTCTTTATCTCTACTGCAGCTTTTTCTTTCAGGACCTATTCAAAACCTGACTAAGTCTTACTAACTCTTCTAGTGATGTGGACAGAAATAAAATTCAGTTCTTTATTTTGACTTTTAAAGTCAATGGTCGGATGCTTTCTTGGTTCATTTCAATAATTTCTTTTAAATGTGCATTAGACCTTCTTAGCATGCATTAATTAACTTAACATATTAATTCCTAATTTGACAGATGTTACATCTATTTAGTGTGTGCAGAATTTTTAAAGACATGCTTACAAACTGAATATACGCTAATGAATGCACATCCCTACTGTTTTAAGATAGGGGCATTCTAAGGTCAACAGTAATTGAGGTTCTGTCTTCACAGTGCAGCTCTTCTGCTCCTTCTGTGATATTTTTGACCCAGTATTATGGACTTAGAATATAATTATCTTGGGTTCTGGGATTTGCACTGTTCTTCTTTTCATTTTCAGAGGTTTTCATGGTCTTTCATTCTATTTAGGGGCATATTTACTAAAATGTGTTAACGGTTAGCGCAGGGTTTACCATGCACTAAGTGAGCTGCATTAACTGTAGTAGTTGCAGGAGGAGTGGTCTAGTGGTTGGGACAAGGTACAGCAGGCCAGAGGGACAAGGGTTCAAGTCCCACCTGGGGACAGCAATCTCAGGCTGGAGGGACTGGGATTTCTAGTCCTACAGGCACTCCTTGTGGTCTTGGGCAAGCCACTTAACCCTCCACTGCCCATGTTCCCTGTAAGTATTAGCATATGTGTCTCATATCCCCTCATGTTAAATGTATCCCCACTTTGACCCAGTGAAAAGCAGGATATAAATACAACTAAATAAATAAAACTGTTAACACTTGATAAAAATGAGGCTATGGTATAATTCACAAGAAATAAGATATGCCATACTGGGTCAGACCAAGGTCCATGAAACCCAGTATCCTGTTTCCAACAGTGGCCAATCCAGGTCACAAGAACCTAGCAGGTTTTCAAAAAGACACACAGCCTCCACAATGCTTGTCCAGGGGAAGCAGTGGATTTCCCAGGTCCTCTTTAATAATGGTTTATGGACTTTTCCTCCAGGAACTTGTCAAACATTTTTTAAACCCAGCTACACTAACACCTTTTAATACATCCTCCAGTAACAAATTCTAGAATTTAATTACACGTTGAGTGAAGAAATATTTTCTCTTATTAGTCTTAAATGGGTTATATTGTAGGTTTATTGCGTGTCCCCTGGTTTTTCTACTTTTTGATGGAGTAAACTACCTATCTACGTTTACCCTTTCTATTCCATTCATTAATTTATAGGCCTCTATCATATCTCCCCTCAGTTGTCTCTTTTCCAAGTTAAAGAACCCTAAACATTTTTTTTTATTTATAAAATTTATCATTAACATATTCAAGGAATAAAACTTGAAAAGGAAAAAAGGCAAGAGCAGAAAAATTACACAATTAGATACAAGAAATAAGCAACAAAGAAAACAAATTACACAAGTCCATTGCCTCACTAGCCCTCACACTACAGAGAATCCAAGACAGATAATAAGAAATAAAACTATACATCACATGAGAGGATAAACTGACTCAAGTGGAACACCCAAAGCTTCCAAAAGATAAGACTTGAACATGTCCCATGTAGCCATTATAGGGGATTGAGGAAAACCGCAAATTAGTAAACGTAAGTTGATTCTCCAATGACTCGACTTTAAATTAATGACCAGTCAAATCCTTGAAAAAAGTAGTAAGTTGCTCCTCCATCTGTACAACCTTTTTATCAGTGTTATCCACTTGAGATTTTACAGCAACCAGAGTCTCCTGGTATTTCCGAACAGCCACACCATTATCACAAATGAGCTGCAGAGTAGTATTTGTTTGGGATACCAAACACTCACCCAGTCTTGTTAAGGCTGCCCAAATATAGCCCGATTCCGTCCCCGATGTCGAAGAACTCTGTACGTCTGAACTGGAAGGCATCGTGATTCTGATCCCGTGGGGCATGTCTAGCCCCGTGGGATTAGAATCACGAACAGTCCTGTACATGCAGGCCGGGACTGCAATTCAGCCTGGCCTGCATGTACACGACATGCCTGACTAACTCAGTCAGGGCTTTTAAATGGAGCCGCGGTGCCATGGCGTCCAGTTGCCATGACACCATGGCTCAATTTAAAAGACACGATCCTAGCTACCAGCTCCTGCAGCTAATTTCCCACAGCCCGAACCCCAATCCGGCCACCTACGGTCAGGGTCAGGCTGCGGGGAATGTCCTCGGCCCCATCCGTACCCCAGGCCCGCCGATCCACCACATCCAGGCAAGTTATTCCACCTCGGAGGTGGAATAATTTCCCTGTACATGTCGCTGACAACCACCCACCACCTGCCCTAACTCCACACCCAATCCGCCCCCTCCGTGAACCCATTTAACTTCCCCGTATAACCAGCGGGAAAGTTAGACACAGGTGGGGAGGCCCACAAATAGCAGGGATGGACGTCCCATTGGGACATCCACCCCTGCTATACAGTGGACAGAACAACTCCCATAGAGTCCAAGGTGATGTTGTCCAGATGCTCAAAGGAAAAGGGGGCCATAGCATACAGCTCAGCCCAGGCCTCAACAAAACTCGATGGGTCCCCAGGCTCTCCCGATGAAGAAAAAACAGCTTGGGAGTCGCCCAACCATGCTTCTCAAACCTCACTTGTGGCCACAGATGTTGACCCCCAGCAACAAATCCCTTGCCTTACTCGACTCCTATCCGATGACTTTTTAATTTTGCGAAGAGTCAAAGGCTTTCTGAAAATCCAGATACACTATTTCGACTGGCCCACTTTTGCCTGTTTATTCACACCTTCAAAAAAATATAACACATTAGTAAAACAAGACCTTTCCTGTTTAAAGCCATGTTGGCTTTCTCCCATTAAACCATGACTATCTACATGTTCAATAATTGTATTCTTTATAATGGTTTCTACCATTTTGACTGGTACTGACATCAGGCTCACCAGTGTGTAGTTTCCCGTATCGCCCCTTGAACCCACTTTAAAAATTGGCATTCCATTGGCCATTTGCCAATCTTCAGGTACTATAGATGATTTTAATGATAGTTCACAGACTACTAATAGTAGGTCTGCAATCTCATATTTGGATGTATACCATTGGATGTATACCTTGGATGTATACCATTCAGTCCAGGTGATTTGCTAGTCTTTGGTTTATCAAATAGTTGTAATTCATTTTATCGGTTCATAGATATTTCTTGCAATTCTTCTGATGAATCACCTTGAAATACCATTTCAGGCATGGGTAACCTCCCTGCATATTCCTCAGTAAAGACTGAAACAAAGGATTCATTTAGTCTCTCTGCTATGACCTTGTCCCTTCATAGTTCCCCTTTTATTTCTCTGTCAGCTAATGGTCTAACTGACTCTCTCACAGGTTTTTGTTCCAAATGTACTTGAAAAAGTTTCTATTATGCATTTTTGCTTCCACAGCAAGCTTTTTTTTAAATTCTCAATTTGCCTGCCTTATCAATGCTTTGCATCTAACTTGACAGTGCTTATGTTGTTTCCAGTTTTTATCTTTTAAGAACATAACATAAGATCATAAGAAATGCCATACTGGGTCAGACCAAGATCCATCAAGCCCAGTATCCTAACAGTGGCCAATTCAGAGGGAGGAGTGGTCTAGTGGTTGGGGCAAGGTACCACAGGCCAGAAGATCAGTAGTTCAAATCCCACTAGAGGACAGCAACCTTGGGCCAGAAGGACTGGGGTCTCTAGTCCCACAGGTGCTCCTTGTGGTCTTGGGCAAGCCACTTAACCCTCCATTGCCCATGTTCCCTGTAAGTATTAGTGTATGTATCTCATATCCACTTGTGTTAAATGTATCCCCCAACCACCTTGACCTGGTGAAAGGCAGGATATAAATGCAGCAAAATAAATAAAATAAAACAAATATCTAGCAGTTTCCCAAACTGAGACATAGGTTCCATAATGCTTGTATTGGGGCAAGTAGTGGATTACCTGGGTCCTCTTTAATAATAGTTTATGGACATTTCCTTCAGGAACTTGTCCAAACCTTTTTTAAATCCAGCTACACTAACAGCTTTTACTACATCCTCCGGTAACAAATTCTAGGGTTTGATTACGCATTGAGTGAAAAAATATTTTCTATTATTAGTCTTAAATGGGTTACACTGTAGCTTCATTGCATATCCCCTAGTCCTTCTACTTTTTGAAGCTGTAAAGAATAAATCTACGTTTACCTATTCCACTCCATTCATTACTTTATAGACATCTATCATATCTCCCCTCAGCCATTTCTTTTCCAGGTTGAAGAGGCCTAACCTTTTTAGCCTCTTTTCATAGGGGTATCCTTCCACCCACTTTACCATTTTGGTGGCTCTTCTCTGTACCATTTCTAATTCTGCTATACCCTTTTTAAGATACAGCGACCAGAACTGCACACAATATTCAAGATGTGGACGCACCATGGAACAGTACAGAGGCATTATAATATCCTTTCCTTTATTCTCCATTCGTTACGATTCCTAGCATTTTAAATTTGTCTTCTTGACTACCACTGCACACTGGGTAGAGGGTTTCAATGTGCTATCCACGATGACACCTAAATCTTTTTCCTGGGTGTTGGTCCCTTAAGTGGAACCTTGCATCTTGTAACCATAGTTTGGGTTGTTCTTTTCTAGGTGCATAAATTTACACTTGTCCACATTAATTTTTAACTGCCATCTGAACGTCCAGTCTTCCAATTTTTCAAGGTCCTCTTGCAATTTTTCACAATCCTCTTGGGTTTTAACAATTTTGACTGATTTTGTGTGATCTGCAAATTTGATGACCTCACGCGTTATACCCATTCCCAGGTCATTTACAAAAATGTTGAAAATCAGCAGACCCAGCACAGATGCCTGGGGTACTCCACTATTCACCTTTCTCCTTTTGGAAAATTGGCCATTTAGTCTTATCCTCTGCTTTCTATCTTTTAACCAGTTCCTGTTCCGCAACAGTACACTGCCTCCTATCCCATGACATATTAACTTCGTCAAGAGTCTCTCATGAGGGACCTTGTTAAAGGATTTCTGAAAATCCAGATACACTATATCGGCCAGCTCACCTTTAGTAAGACAAGACCTTCCTTGGCTAAAGCCATGTTGACTTTCTCCCATTAAACCATGACTATCTACATGTTCAGTAATTTTGTTCTTTATAGTGGTTTCTACCATTTTGCCCAGTACTAATGTCAGGCTCACTGGCCTGTAGTTTCTCGGATAACACCTGGAACCCTTTTAAAAATTGGTGCTACATTGGCCATTCACCAATCTTCAGGTACTATAGATGATTTTAATGATAGTTCACAGATTACTAATTAGGTCTGCAATCTCATATGTCAGTTCTTTCAACACCCTCGGGTGTATACAATCCGGTCCAGGTGATTTGCTACTGTTTAGTTTATCTAATAGTTGTAATATATCTTCCGGGTTTATCAATATTTCTTTCAATTCTCCCGATGAATCATCTTGACTACCCCTCTATCATCTAATGGTCCAACTGACTCTCTCACAGTTTTTTTACAAATGTATTTGAAAAAGTCTTTATTATGTGTTTTTGCTTCCACAGCAAGCTTCTTCTCAAATTCTCTCTTTGCCTGCCTTATAAATGCCTTGCATTTAACTTGCCAGCACTTGTGCTGTTTCCAGTTTTCATCATTTGGCTCTTTATTCCATTTCCTGAAAGATGCTTTTTTGGCAACAACAGTCTCTATGACCTCACCTTTTGAAAGGTAAAATGTAGTACTGTGGATTTCCTTACCATCCCTCCTTCATTAATTAAATCAAATGCTATCATGCTATGATTTCTATTGCCAAGTGGCCCCAACACCCTTATCTCTTGCACCAGATCTGGTGTTCCATTAAGGACTAAGTCCAAAATGGCTTCCCCTCTGGTCGGTTCATGAACCAGCTGCTCCAAGAAGCAGTCATTTATTTCATCTAGAAACTTTATCTCCCTAGCATGTCCTGACGTGACGCTGACCCAGTCAATACCGAGGTAATTGAAATCACCCATTGCTATTACTGTGCTGTAAATTTTGTTAGCTTCCCTAATTTCTTTGAGCATTTCATCATCCATTTGTTCATTCTGGCCTGGCAGTTGATAGTACACCCTGACTGCCATTGCCTTCCCCTTTTTACATGGAATTTCAATCCATAGAGATTCTACAGCAAATTTTGTTTCCTACAAAACTTGAATCCTTTGTGACTCAATGCCCTCTCTAACATAGAGCGCAACCCCTCCACCAATTTGATCAGCTCTATCATTACGATATAGTTTGTACCCAGGTATCACAGTGTCCCACTGGCTGTCTTCCTTCCACCATGTCTCTGAGATACCAATCATATCTAACCTCTCATTTAGTGCTATATATTCTAACTCTCCCATCTTATTTTTTAGACTTCTAGCATTTGCATACAAGCCTTTTAGAGACTGTATTTTATTCATAGTAATCTGGCTTTTGGTAGGCAGGGGTAATTTGGAATCTTTCAGCTCTTTCTGCTCTGTACTTAAGGGTATTTGGGCTACTTTTGTCTTTATTGGAACCTCTCTGCTGATATGCCCTAACTTCATTTTTTGGTAATATCCTTCAAGGATACATTGTTCCAAACCATGTACTCTTGGGTGACTGTCGGCTCTCCCCTATTATCTAGTTTAAAAGCTGCTCTATCTCCTTTTTAAAGGTTAATGCCAACAGCCTTGTTCGATCCCGGTTAAGGTGAAACCCATCCCTTTGGAAGAGCCCCTCCTTTCCCCAGAATGTTCCCCAGTTCCTAACAAATCCAAAATTAGCTGAAGGACTGAGACCCACATTGAGGGGGGTACCATGACATCTTAGTTTTTGCTGCCTTTTTCAGCACAGATTCAAGCTCTACAAACTGGGTTGGCAACTGATGCTGGCTGAGTATCTCAGCTACCTTGTCACAGTGTCTACCTTCTTACCAACTGGATGTGCTGAAAACCTGATTTCCTGCATGTATATTAGCAAACTGAGTGAATGAATAATACCTGTGGGATGTAGGCACATGTGGATACCATATATTGCTCCCTTATCTGGGATCAGACTCTAAGTAAGGGAAAATTCACTTTTTTAGCAATCTAATCCATAGTGGTAACAGCATAAGACTAGGGAGCTGAGGTCACCATTTTTAGGTAGGAAGCCACCAGTCCAGGAATGCCTGAGGATTGCTGCTGCCCTCCCACTACCCACTAGGGAAACCTTCAGTAGATGTGAGGGATGGGCAATCCATCAGAGTGGGGAGGAAGGTGATTTCAGTATATTTCAGAAGGAAGATTGGGTGGGATATATCAAAATGGATCAGAGTGGGAGATCAGATATATGTCAGCAGGGAATGGGTTGAGAGGACTGGGGACATGTCAAGAAGGATCAGGGATGAGGGGATCAGGTGTATGTCAGAAGAGGATCGAGGTATCAAAAGGGATGGGGTCCAGGTATCAGGGATATGCTAGCGGGTGGAAGTAATTCAAATGGGGGACTATGTTTGTGGGAGAAGTTTAAAAAAGGACTGGAGGGATGTGGTGTATTTTTTACAAAGCACTGGCCTGGCTCTTTTAAAGACAGTGGATCCAGCTTGTTGTCTGTCACTGTCTTTATGTTGCTGTAGCCAGGAACGTACGATATACCCAGCTGCAACAAAAATAAATATATAAATAATCAAACTGGTGTTGCAGATAGGTAATGGGTAGGTTTTTCCCCCTCTCCTCTGCCCTTGCCCAGATGTTTTCCACTTACCTTTGCCGCTGTCCAATAAAGCAACAGTGATGCAGTAGTATTGCAGTATCTTTGCAAAGAAAATTTAGTACATGCCCTCATGCACTGAGTGGCTCTGGCAGTTTGTCCTACCCCTTCTAGGGAATTCCTGCCACCATGGAAACCTACGCAAGGGGTGGGGTACTCTATGGCCTGTCAGGCAGGAAGGCTGGCAGGCTCTGAATTGAATGTGGAGATGCTGCAGTGCTGCTGGGCCAACCTTCTGCTACAGCAGCTCAGTGACTGACTCAGACTGAAGCACAACAAAGGCGTCAACATTCCAAAACCTATTAAACTCTGGCACCAGATACAGTTTCCTACATTGCCTACTGCTAAATCCAGGCCTACCCCAATGATTGGACTGTTAAACAATTTTATAGTCCCATATGGAAATGCCTAGCTCAACCCATTCCTGGACAAGACCTTGACACTTTACCCTAAACAGTCTGGCTTTTGTACAGTATTGAATCCCTCTTTACTTCTATGCTTAGAGATAAGATTATTTCTCGATCATGGAAGATCTATTTTGCTCATTTCAATAGATCTCTATTCTGTGTTTGACTTAATTGATTATTCCTTTCTAATTCTACGTCTTCACAATCTTGCTTTATTTTTTCCTGAGACCGCCATTCTTTTAGTCTTTTCTGTTTTTTTCTTTCTTGTCCAGCATATCACTAATCACTTCAGGGGTCTCCACATTATTCAGGATTTTCCTGGCTCCTCTTCCTCTTCTCATCCAGTTGCTTAACATATGTCTGTGCTAATAACATTCAAATTTTGTTTCAATTTGATCACCTTTTCCCAGATATCTCTGCTTTACTGTCCTATTTGCAGGCAACTGAATGTTTGTCAAAGGCTCATAATCTTTTCCTCAATGTCTTGAAATGCTTTCCCGGCCCCTGCCTGTCTTTTCCCCCTTCCCCTTCTATCTCTGGAATACCACTGCAGTTGTCCAATTCAATACACATGCTAGGGGTTATTTTAGATTCCTCTGTATTGCAAACCTCAGAGTGATGCAGTAGTGAGATCTTCTTTTCTTCCTCTTCAAACGATTTGTTCTGTTAGATCCTGTTTTTTGTTTGATCAGCTTAAACTTTTAATTCAGACTCTGATCATTGTCAAATTAGATTATTGCAACTGTCTTCCCCTCTTTTTCTTAAAATGCTTACAACTTATACTATTCATGGCTGCTAAGCTCCTGACAGGTGGCCATTGCTCTGATCACGTTTCACCTTTATTGATTATGGCCCACTTCAAATATAAACTTAGTAAATGACATAGCAACATAGTAAATGATGGCAAATAGAGACCAACATAGTCCATCCTGTCTGCCCAGTGAGGTAGCTAGAGCCATACCAACTGCTCCGTACAGATTATCTCCTTCTATGCCTTTGTTTAGGGCTCTATCCACTACTCCCACACAGATTATTCTCCTGTATTTTTTGAAGTATAAAAGTTATTTAAGTTTGCATTGATTCCATCCTCTTGCTATAAAGGGATCCTTTGTGTCTGTCCCATGCCTTTTTGAATTCCGTCACTATTTTTGCCCTCACAACCTGCACTGAAAGGGCATTCCAAATATCCACTGCCCTTTCCGTGACAGACTATTTTCCAGTGTTGCTTTTACCTCCTTGCAGCTTCATTTAATGTCCTTTAGTTCTACAGCTTCTCTTCTATGAAAACATTTTGCTTGTTCATTAATACCCTTTAATTATTTAAACATCTGCATCATATCCCTCCTGTCCTTCCAATCCTCCAAGGTATACATATTTAGGTCTTAAAATCTCTTCACAAATGTTTTTAGGAACAGGAGTCATATCATTTTGGTCACCTTTCTCTGAACCCTTTCAGGCCTTTTTATATCCTTTGTGAGATATGGTCTCCAAAACCAAACCTAATGCATACTACTCCCTTAGATTTCTGCATCCCAAGTACATCACTCTGCACTTTCTCACATTAAATTTTAAATTCTAAGCATTCTTCTAATTTTTTATGTCTTTTCTAATGTCTATTTCCTCTAAGGTCTCAACTCTGTTGAAAAGCTTTACATCATCTGCAAAGAGCTATACTTTTCCTTTTAACCCTTCACCAGTATCACTCAGGGAAGCTGTAATACTAGAGGGCATAACATGAAGCTACAAGGGGCTAAACTGAAAGGCAATGTCAGGAAATACTTTTTCACTGAAAGGGTGGTGGATGCTTGGAATGCCCTCCCGATGGAAGTGGTGGAGGCAAATACAGCGACAGAATTCAAAATGGCAAGGGACAGACACAGTGGATCCCTTTATAGCAACAGGATAAAATCAAAATAAGCAAAACTATCTCTTATATCTCTTCCTTAATTGTACTTCTCTGCTGCTTTCCCTTCCTGCTTTCTTTTTCTCCTATATTTTCAAATTATTGTAAACTGCCCTGTTGGCTTTTGTGTTTGTTTCTATTGTTAATTATTCTAAATCAACTTGATGTTTTTTTGTTCTGAGGGTAGTATAGTAAGTGCTTAGAAATAAATAAAGAAAATTACATATACACATGGGAGACAGTCCCTGCTCAATAGAACTTACAATCTATGCCAGACAGAAACACAACAAAGAGGAGGCCAGAGATGGTCTTGGCAGACATGGGTGATAAACAGGAAAATAAAGGGTCAGGATCAAAAAGCAGCCTCAAAGAGGTTGAGTTTTTAGCCTGACTTTGGATAGGAGCAGAGATGCAGCCTGATGCACCGAGCTGGGCAGACTATTCCAGGCAAAGGGAGAAGCAAGGTAGAAAGAATGCAGTCTGAAGCTGGCACTGGAAGAAAAGGGCACAGATAGAAGGGATTCTTAGATAATGATCTCTTACAGTTTCGCCTTTTTGTCCTTTTTGACCTGCAAGTCCAGGAAATCCCGGCTGTCCTACATCTCCCTGTTCAAAATAAGAAATACATTTACTGCTGATAAGGTAATAAAGATTTGCAAAACTGTTTCACAGTACAGCAGTGGCAATCCTGAAAGTACAGTACTATACATTAAGCAATGTAATGCCAAAATATATAATTTTTCATGAACTTTTCAGGAGCTGTTGTTTTTCAGGGTTTTAGAATGAGTTGATTTTTAGATAAGAGATATTAGAGTAATAATAGTGGCCTTTTAAATCAAAGGAAGATAGTGACAAAGCCTGTAGAGATACTACTGGTACATCCCACACAATGTACACTATCTGTAAGGGAAATGGACTTAATTCACAGTTTTCTCAGAAAATCACAGTAGGTTACATTCAGGCAGTGTAGGTATTTTCCTGTCAGATAGCTTAAAATCTAAGGTGGGCATTTTCAAAGCCATTTAGGTGGTTTGCAGACTTACAAACCGCCTAAATAGCACTCTGCAGGATATTCACTGAACACCCAAAGCAGTGAAAGTTAGGCCCCTGAAAGGTCAGCAAACCTTCGCTGCTGAAGCTAACCAGGCAGTAGCTGAACAGTTAGCTGTACAGTTAGCTTCGGCACTATCCAGCCAACCTGGATATTCAATGCCGGTGGCCAGATATGACCCTGGCATTGAATATACCAGTGCAAAGTTCAGCGGCGACAGCTGGCCGTTGTACAAGCGCTAGCCACCATCACTGAATACCCCCCCCCCCCTATGTTTGTACCCAAGACAATGGAGGGTTAAATGACTTGCTGAAGATAACAAGGAGCAGCAGTGGGATTTACACTGGTTCTCAGCCCACTGCTCTAACTAGAGATTTAATTCCCGTCACAACATCTCAGTAACCTCTGCCTGAATTTCAGTTCATCCTTGAATAGCTCACAATTCTAGGGGGTTCTGAAGGAGAAGCAAGGGAGCTCATAAATTAGCAATGACCAATACGACTAAATTTAACTGGTTTAACACATCTTTTCAAAGGAATAAATTATGGATGTGTTTTTTCTTAGTAACCATGTTAAAGTTTGAAGCAGCTTGAGAAGTTCTCTGTAACATCTTAAATATTTGATATTTGTTGGGAAACTAGAACAATGCCCATTATAAAGGCTGGAAAGCTGTACGTCATGAAGAACGTAACATTTCCAGAGGTGCTCTTTACAGTGTGTGTGTATGTTCTTAATCCCCAGTCCTTTCTAACTCTCTTCTCCCTTCCTCAGTCCGCTACTCTTCCTCTCCTGCCAAACTCAATTAGTCTTTCCTTCAGTTCCCCAACTAATCTAGATCACCCCTCTCAGTGCCACCTAGCAACTCCATTCTGCCTCTGTCAGTTATTTGATGAATTTAAAAATATTTAGGTATACTGGTTCTTTGACTTAGAGCTACACAAGGTAGTATACATAATTAAGAGTGCAATAGAAAATATGCATTAAGATGCATAAAGGCACATTCCAAGTTGGCCACCAAGCCCCTGTGCACCGGATCAGAGGCAGGACACACAGAGATAGACCTAATTCTAATGACGTGGGGGCTAGACGTGCTCCACAGGATCGTAATTGGGTCTGGACCTGTACGTGCAGGCTGGGACCCAATTCAGATTGGCCTGCATGTACAGGCCCCTGCCTGGCTAATTCAGTCAGGCTCCTGAATGTAGCCATGGTGCCATGATGTCCCATTGCCATGGCACCACGGCACCATTCAGGAGCCGCAATCCTGGCCACCGGCCACTTGTTCCTTTCCCCACAGCCCGACCCCCGATCTGGCCTCCCATGGCCAGGGTTGGGCTGCGGGGAACCTTCTGCAGCCCCTCGCCCCACTTCCTCTGCCCAGGCTTGCTGTCCCCCATCCAGTCCGCCAGCCCTGGATCGTACAGGGCTGATGTCAGAATCGGCCCTGCACGTCCGGGGCCACAGACCACCCACTGCCCGCCCTCATCCTACCTCTGAAATGCCCCCTCCACCCCCATCTAAGCCTCCCTGTACAAACTCCTTGTTTGTACAGGGAGGCTTTCATCGGGGACAGCAATGGGGGTGAATAGCGGGGACGGAAGTCCCAATGGGCGCATAGCCATCGCCACCAAATTTTAACCCTGGATATTCAATACTGAATATCTGGTGTTGCTGCACAGCCAAAGACACCACAGAAACTAACTAGGCAGTGTCAATATTGCGCCACTGTCCAGTTAGCTCCCAGCTTTTGCTGTGCCTATCTTTACCTGCGGGTCGCTAACTGGTCAGTGGTGCAATATCTCCGCTGCCTGGTTAGCGAGTGTTGCCACCTCCGCTCCGTCCCAGAATGCCCCAATGCTAGGCGGTTAGTATCAGGGCATGTAGCAGCGTTAATCAGGAATATTCAGCGGCACTAACCATGAGAAGGAGATCAGATTGGAGAAAAGGGGAAGAAGGGATAAGAATGGATGGAGGGTAGGAAAGGCATCAAAGGAGGAAAGAGTGGAAGATGGAGAAGAGAGCTGGAGAAAATAAAGGGGAGAGTATAGTTGAGAAAGGGGAAGAGAGGGGGTGGTGAAAAGGAGGTCAGCATGAAAGAAGGGGAGAGAAGAAGGAAGAGGGGAAGGAAGGATGAATGTGAAGAGGGGAGGGAGGAAGAGGTAGAGAGAGGGTGAGGCTGGAAAAGGATTGAGAGACTGTAAAGAAGATGGTGGAAGGGGTGCAAAAGCATGAAAATGGTAGGTGAAAGAAGGAAGCTGGGTAGAGTATAACAAAGAAAAATGGGACTTCATGTTAGAAGGGCTTGAGTGACAAGAAAGGAGCTGGGTCTGGTGAAGAAATGAGAGTTGGAGAAAGGTAGATGAGGGCTGGGCAAATGGTGAATACACAAGGAGGAAATAGGTATTAGGGAGTGAGTAAAAAACAAGGAGGGAATACAAAACTGAAGAAGGAGAAAGAGATAGAGGGAGCAATGTGAGGGCTGAGGAGATATGAAAATGGAAGACGGAAAGTTCGTAAGAAGTAAGACGGTGAAAAGAGGAAGACTGAGGGACCATTTTACTAAAACCCATTAGGGTTCTACACTTAATACACATTTAGCATGAAAACTAACATATGGTAAGTGCAAAGCCTCTGCTGTAACTTTCGGGGGTGGGGGCAGCATGTTCTTGGACGTTACCATATGAGCACATACCCTAATGTATAGCGCAATTAATGCGTGTGCACCTAATGCCAAACATAGAAACATCACTAAATGCAGCTGTGCTAATTGCCATATTGAAAGCATGTGGCAATTGTCCCCATGCTAACTACAATGTGCTCTCCACACCCACACTCTGCCCCTAACCTGCCCATTACCCACCCCATTGGACAATTAGCGTGTGGTAACTTATGCCTGTGCGGTAACTTAGCGTGTGGCAATAGCCCACAGTAACACGCACATTAACTGCTTAGCAGGTTTTTGTAAAAGGGCCTCTAAGGACTGGAGGGTGAGAGAAGGAGTGAAATTCAGAGCACAAAAGATGACTGGAAGATCAGTGTCCGACAGATATAGAGAAAATAAGAGGTGAAAGAAGAAATGGAAAGGAGACCCTAGAAAAGAAGAGAGAAGACTACACAAGGAAACTGGAAAAGAAACTGGAATTAGAACATTAAAATGCTCAGACAAAGGTCAAAAATAAAAAGATTTGTTTTAAATTTTGAGGGATTGGAATATGTCACATTTGAGAAATGTGCATTTCTTCTGTTTTTTATTTTGCAAAGTAGAGAATGAAATGTATGTTTAAGCATGTCTTGTCTAGGCATGGAATGGAGGAGTAACCTAATGGTTAGCACACTGGCTTAGAAACCAAGAGACCAGAATTCAGTTCCTACTAGCACGCCTTGGGCAAGTCACTTAACCCTCTATTGCCTCAGAAAAGTTATCAATGTCCTTTTTTAATATAAATTACCAAGTTTAAGTTACAATGTAAACTGCTTTGACTAAAATGATATAGCGGTATAAAAAACTGTTAAATAAATACTAAATGTTTCACATAAATGATAACGCCAATTGGGCTGGCCCTATCTTTTTTTCACTTGAGCTTGTAAATTGCTACTGTATTTCACACCTTGCTTTGATATGTAATGACATATGCGGACAGCCCAGAGTCTAGATAGGTTTGCACTACTTAAACCTAGTGTAACTGCATTATTCCTTCATAGACCTGATGAAGAGATTATAACTTGAAAGCTTGTCAAAAATATATTAAGTTAGTCCAATAAAAAAGGTATCACCTACAACTTATTCACAGGTAACCTAGACAAACCTTCAGCCTTCTCCCCCCACCCCCCAAGATTTTGATAATCAAATACAACAATCATGATCATCAAAACTCTGTCATTCCAACATTAGTCCTGTAAAGATGCATAATTGGACATCATCCTTATAAATATGAAACTCTGCATTGTATATATGTGTGTGTCCACTCTTCTGGCAGGTAAAAGAATATACCAGTGGTTATTTGAGTTTGACTGGCTGTCACAATCTATTGTTTTGTTTTGACCGCTGCTGGATTTTGTTACTCCTCAGAAGCAGCAGCCCTATGTGACCACCTAGTCTTGCCTGATTGTTGGACAGGTGCTGCACAGACACTCTACCCCTGCACCACACATATACAGATACCTTTCCTCCACACTTCCACACCCCCCACACACCCCCCTTCCACACACTACCACACCCCTCACCCCCCCTCACACACGCATACTACTCCCATTCCATACACACACACATCAGATATCCCCCACACCCCCCCCTCCACACACGGACACACCCCTCACCCCCTCACACGCGCATACTACTCCCATTCCATACACACACACACACACACATCAGATATCCCCCACACCTAGAGTTGCCAAGTTACCCAGTTCCAGGAGTGAGATATTTTGCCAGTTCTGTTTTAAATTTGCATTCCAGAGCAGTATGGTATTTGAAAGCCTTGGAATTAGTACTGCAGGTCCCATAACGCATCAGGATGAAACTGTCAGAAATCCAGGACTTGCTTAAAATCCTACTCTTGGACTTGGTAACTTGGCAACTCTGTATACCGCGCCCCTACACCACATAGATACCTGCCACCCTATTCCCACACCACACACAGTCTTTACCCCCATATCATGCACACGCAGACACCCCACCCCTAAAGCACACACACACACAAATACATACAGGAACTCCATTTCTACACCACATACAGATAAATCCCATCTACACACAGAACTCCGCCTCATACCACCCCCTGCACCACACACACAGACAACCCCCACCATCCTACACCAGAGCCCCTCACCAGACACATATATAGACACCCCATCCCCACTCCTGCCCCATGCACCCACACAGACACCCCATCCCAAACTGCATCCGCACAAAAACACCCAACTGCGCACCAAAATCATACATACACTAGAGCTGACAAATGACTCAAGATGTGCCTGACAAGCTTGATCCAGTCCTAGATTCACCCCATTTCATGCAGGGATATGTAATTCTGATTAACTATTGCACTCCATAAGAAAAGCAAAACTTCAAGTCCCTGCATGCAATGGGGTACATCCAGGAATGGATCAAGCCTGTCTGCAGTATCTGGAGCCAATTGGCAACCCTAAAACACACACATACACACCTCACTCCCACATCACACATACACACAGGGCCGGCCCGTCCATTGAGCAAGAATGTTTTTTGCACAGGGCCCCGCGTTTCAGGGGGCCCCGCGCAAAAAACATTCTGCTTTTTTAAAAATTAAATTTTAAAAAAAAAAAGCTGGCTGCTGCCGCTGCTGCTGCCGCCGCAGCAGCACTAGAATGGAGTGTCCCGCGGGGCCCCCTCTGCCCGGCTGAGCTCTCCCGGCCCGGCTGAGCCCCTCTGCGCCGTCTTTCAGATACGTGAAGGGAGAATGTCTCCCTCACGTCTCTGTTAAGCCCGCAGGGGCTGATGGGAAGCAGGGGCTGATGGGAAATTTCCCATCTGCCCCTGCGGGCTTAACAGAGACGCGAGGGAGACACTCTCCCTTCGCGTATCTGAAAGCCGGCACAGAGGGGCTCAGCCGGGCAGGGAGAGCTCAGCCGGGCAGAAGGGGCCCCGCGGGACACTCCATTCTACCGCTGCCGCGGCGGCAGCAGCAGCCGCCAGCCTTTTTGTTTCTAAATTTTCCATGAGCCGAGGGGGGGGGGGGGGTTAGGACTGGTAATGGGCTATGGAGGGGGTTAGGATTTGACTTGAGGTGGGCTGTGGGCTGTTGGGGGGGCGATAGGACTGGTAATGGGCTAAGGGTGGGTAAAGACTGGTAATGGGCTGTGGGCAGATGGGGGCTATCTGGAAATGGGGTGATGGGGGGTTAGGACTGCTAATGGGCTATGGGGGGCTAGGACAGGAAATGGGCTGATGGGGAGGGGTGAGGACTTGAGGTGGGCTGATGGGGTTAGGTCTGGTAATGGGCTGTGGGCTGTTGGGGGGGTAGGACTGGTAATGGGCTATGGGGGGGTTAAGACTGGTAATGGGCTGTGGGCTGATGGGGGCTGTCTGGAAATGGGGTGATGGGGGTTAGGACTGGTAATGGGCTATGGGGGAGTTAGGACTGGTAATGGGCTATGGGGGGGTTAGGACTGATAATGGGCTATGGGGGGCTAGGACAGGAAATAGGCTGATGGGGAGGGGTTAGGACTTGAGGTGGGCTGATGTGGTTAGGACTGGAAGTGGGCTGATGGGGGGTTAGGACTGGTAATGGGCTATGGGGGGCTGACTGGAAATGGGCTGATGGGGTTAGGACTGGAAGTGGGCTGATGGGGGTTTAGGACTGGTAATGGGTTATAGGGGGGCTTAAACTGAAAATGGGGTGATGGGGGTAAGGACTGGAAGTGGGTTGATGGGGGGCTACGACTGGTAATGGGTTGGGAGTTGCTAGTACTGGAAATGGGCTGAGTGGAAGGGAGGCTTGAACTGCAAATAGCTGATGGGGAGGGGGCTTGGAATGGAAATGGGTTGTGAGGGAAGGGAGCTAGGACTGAAAATGGGCTGATGGAGTAGCTAGGATAGGACTGGAAATGGGCTGTTGGGTGGAGCTAAGATTGGAAATGGGCTGTGGTGGGGGCTTGAATTGAAATGGACTCATGGAGGGGCTAGAACTGGAAGTAGGCTCATGGGGGGCTTGGACTGGAATTGGGCTGAGTGGAGGGGAGCTAGGATTTGACATAGGCTGATAGTGCGGCTAGGAAATGACTAGAAATGGGCTGATGGGGGGCTAGGATTGGAAATGAGCTGATGAAGGGACTCGGACTGGAAATGGATGGGGGAGCTAGGACTGGAAATGGGCTGATGGGGGGCTAGGACTGGAAATGGGCTGATGCAGGGACTAGAAAGGAATGGATGCTGGGTGAGACTGGAACTAGAAGGGAGCTGATGTTGGGGGAGGAATAGAATGGGATGGGGCTGGGAGAGTAAAATGGAGAGGAGAAAAATATTTTGTGTGGGAGGGATGAAAAATCTACAATTGGCCGGGTATTGGGAGAGTAAGTGGGGATTGAGGATGGAGGGGTAAAATTTGTGTGGATGAAATAGGAATGAGGAAAGAACAAAAGGAGAAAGATTAGTATGTTAAAGCAGATGTAGAGAGAGAGAATGGAAAAAAAAACTAGAAGAGAGAAGAAAGGACAAATGGACAGCAGACGATAGAGAGTTGGCAGAAAACATGAAGAAACCAGAAGAAAGTGGCTGGAGCAATTGCAACTGAAAAAAAAAGCACAAAAGGTAGAAAGATATCTCTTTATTTTGAATTTATTAACTGGAATATGAAAGCTCTGGGAAATGTGCATCATTAACGTCTGCGCTTTGTTTGGTACAAGAGGAAATTAATTTATAGTTTTATTTCTACAGTGTTGTTGTACATTCCAAGTTTGGCTTTTGGGGTTCCCAGTTTAATTATTGCTTTCCTGTTTCTAAATTGTGATTCCTTGTTTGGTGATGGTCTATGTTCTGCATGTGTAACTGAGCTGAGGTATTCTGTTTATGTAATTCCTATTTGACATTGCCACTTGTTCTCTTTCCCCAGTATTCTCTGAAATGTATTGGTTTAATATTTGCAGTGTTGCCTTTTGATAGGTAGGGTGTGGTGCTTTGTGAGTCCTGGTAATGCTGTCAGGATACGGTGGGTTTGCTATGGGTTCTAAATGGGCAGCGTTTGTAGTAGTTCCTAATGTGCCTGGCAGTTGGCACTGGATTATAGTAATGTAGAAATCTTTTAGTGTTTCTTTATCCATACACTCATTAAGAGACATGTTTACTAAAAGTTAGTGTATGGTAACATTATGCAAATATTTATGCAAATAAGGCTACTTATGCAAATGAGGCCCCACACCGAGTCTCCGCACATGGCCCCGCACCCCCCTTGGGCTGCCCCTGCATACACACACACCGATTTCCCAACCTCAAAATATACACACACCCCACCCTTCCACAGCAAGGATTCAGATTCAGATAACTTTATTGGCCTTGCATTTTTACATATGTTGCCAGTTTAGCTGTTAAAGAGTTGCCAAGTTGCCAGGAATGAGATTTTAAGTCAGTCCTGAATTTCTGACAATCTCCTCCTGATGCATTATGGGATCTGCAGCACTGATTTCAATGGGTAAAACCAGGGACTACAAATAATCAGTGCCTTTTTCCTAGTAAAAAATGTGCCAGTACTCATCCGCAATGCTCTTTTATTAATACATGAGAACTAGGGGTCAATCTTAGCAAGCAACAAAAAAGCAGCTGAGTACCTCCCTCAAAAAAGCTCTGCAAATAACATACTGCATTGCAATGCAAATTTAAAACCAGAACTGGCCCAAAAGTCTCCCTCCTAGAAATGGGTAGCTTGACAACTCTGCAGTTAAAGTAACAAAGAAAGAGACTGAGAGAGAAAATTTACCAGTTACAGTGTACAGAGAGGATCATATCAGAAACTATTCTGGTTCTAGTCTATTATAACATTAACAAAACAGAAGCCATGTTCATATCAAGAAATAAACACTTCACACCACTTTCACAAATATACATTGGAGAGGCAACAATTGCAATAAAAGATGAAATAAAATATCTAGGAGTCATATTAACAGTACCCTAACACTTACTGCACACGTAACCAATGCAGCTAAATCCATATATAGAACACCAAAAATGCTTCAGAGGCTAAGACCACTTCTTGAACCATCTGACTTTAGAATGGTCATTCAAGCAATGATCAATCCCTACTTAGACTATTATAACAGCATACTCCATGGACTCCCAATGCAAACACTATCGCACCTTCAACTTGCACAGAACACAGCAGCACGTATAATAATGCATGCAAATACTACAGATCACATCACACCAATCCTACAGAGCCTCCACTGGCTACCATTAGCCAGTCGAATCAAATACAAAAACCTTGTTATCATATTCAAGCTCCTTCTCGACATAGCACCATCACACATCACCACATTAATATCAACACCACAAAATGATAGACCAAGAAGGAGCTCCACGCAAAACTCCCTAAACCACCCAGACAACTTCCGTAAAGCATCCAAAAACCACAAATAAAAGAGCATTCTCTCACTATGCCCCAACTCTCTGGAATACATTGGCACCAGACTTAAGAGAAGAAAAAAGATCTCACCAACTTCTGAAAAAAATTAAAGATGCTCCTATTTAAGGAATACTATGGGCAATCACACCTGCAAGACCCTATTTTAAATCATAAAGCACCTAACACCACTCGAAACCTAATACTACCAACCTGATACTATACAACGTTCCCTTCAAGTCCCAAACAACATCACATCCCCAAACACCCTCAGATCAAATATGTAAATAGCTCAGTTACGTTATTATTGTACATAGTTAAGTATGTTTTGTTATAATGTTTAATGTAAACTGATTAATGTTTAATGTACCTGGTTTTGCTAATTGTAAACCGCCTTTATTACCAGATAAGGCGGTATATAAGAATGTGAAATAAATAAATACTGCCCCTGGTCAGGTTACATTTCTTGCCTAATGGCAGAGGACAACCTATTTTGCTGCTATATGAGGTGTGATCAAAAAGTATCAAGACTTGTGTAGCTATATAGCAATATGTTGCATGCAGTGACCTAGTTAGGTGCTCTGCATGTGCAGAGTGTAGCGTGGCTGCAGCACACCTGTACTTTTTTAAATTACGGAATGTTTGATATTGTGTAAAAGCAGTTAGTCAGATTTTCGATGAGAGAAAAAAACTGAACAGCGAATTTGCATTAAATTCTGACAGAAACTTGGATATTCTTGCAAAGAGACTTATGACAACTTACAGCAAGTGTATGGCGATGAATGCATGAGTCATGCTCCAGTTTATGACTGGTACAAAGTGTTCACAGTGATGAACGTTCTGGAAGGCCATCCATGAGCAAGAATGAAGACAAAGTTGAAGTAGTGTGTGCCACAATACGCTCAAATCATTGATTCATAATTATCTGGGAGCTTGCTAAGGACATAGACATCAGTTTTGGGTCAGCACAGTCCATTCTTATTGTTGATTTGGGGATGAGACTTGTGTCAACAAAATTTGTGCTGAAATTCCTGTCCCCTGACCAAAAAGAAGATCAACAGTCTGCTGCCAAGGAGTTGTTGGAATGCATTGGAAATGACTCTAATTTCATCAAAAAGATTATTATTGGTGATGGCTCATGGGTTTAAGGTTATAACCCAGAAAATAAGGCTCAATCCTCACAGTGGAAGACTCCAAACTCTCCCAGACCCAAAAAAGCCCGTCAGGTGAGGAGCAATATCAAGGTCATGCTCACAGTTTTCTTTGATTACCAGGGTGTTGCTCATCATGAGTATGCTCCAAAAGGCCAGACCATCAATAAGGAATACTACATCCAAGTTCTGACTCGTTTGAGAGATGCAGTTAATCATAAGAGCCCAGAGTTACTCAGGAATGGTGAATAGTTGCTTCATCATAATAATGCCCCAGCTCACGCATCACATCTTGTCCAGCAGTTCTTGGCCAAACACCAAATCAAGCAAGTCCATTAGCCTCAGTACTCACCTGACCTTGCACCCTGTGACTTTTTCTTGTTTCCAAAACTGAAATTACCACTGAAAGAAAGCAGATTCAATACTTGGAGACCATTAAGCAGGGCTCCCCATTGTCACCAATCCTTTTTAACCTAATTTTGACAACCCTGGGATGTGCTTTTGAACAATTGAATTTAAAAGTTTATTCATATGCTGATGACATTTCAGTGTTACTCATTTTTTCTCCATCTTCTATAGACTATTACTCAACCATTAACAATGTTTTGGCACAGTTGGATGTTTGGGCAAAGTTATTACGGCTACAAGTTAATATCTCAAAAACAAAGGTCAAATGTTTTAACAACAGTAAACTGTTACCAGAATCTTTACTGTGTGCACTATCACAATTACATTTTAAGACAGAGCCAGTTCTAAAAGTTTTAGGGGTTTTGATAGATTCAGATTTAACTTTTTAAGCTTAGCTCGATTGTCTCAAAAAACGTTTTATGGATTACGTCAATTACGAAGGCTGAAAGCTTATTTTCTAAATAACATTTTCAACTTGTGGTGCAAAACTCTATTTTATCATATTTGGATTATGGAAATTTACTAATTTTGAATTGCTCTCAATATCAGATTAGACGAATACAACTATGTCAAAACAGAGCTGCACGCCTTATCTTTGGCGTTTCACAATATACAGTAATAACCCCTTTACATCGCAACTTACATTGGCTGAAAGTCTTTAACTGGATTTGTTTTAAGTTTTTTATTTTTATATATAGATGTTTTAATGATTCTGTACCAGAATATTTTTGACATTGAAAAAGCAAAAATGCTATACAAATACTTCTGCTTTGTTTTTACTAAAGAAAATCCTAGAGAAGGACCACCTGTGACTCCCAAATATAAAAATGAGAATGGAGTGGATACCACACCATTCACAGAAGATGATGTGTTAGAACAACTTGCAAAACTGAAAGTGGACAAGGCCATGGGACTGGATGGGATATATCCCAGGATACTGAAAGAGCTCAGAGAGGTTCTTGCAGGGCTGTTAAATGATGTTTTCAACAGATCCTTGGAGACAGGAGAAGTTTCTCAGGACTGGAGAAGATCTGATGTGGTACCTCTACACAAAAGTGATAACAGGGAAGAAGTGACAAAGTGAGGTTCATGAGTGTCATGGTAAGTGCAAAACGAACCTATTTGGGGAAACTGCCCCAAGTCAAGCCTCTTAGCACACGTTCTTGTCCTTGCCAATAACTACAGATGCACCTAACTTCACATATTGAGGTGATGGTACTTGCACCCATGCTAACTACAACATTGACAATTAGCACATGCTACTGATGTCCACACGAACCATGATGTGTAGTCAACACCCACTCTCCACCTCAATCTCATTCAGACCCCATCTCATCATGCAATGCATGGTTAATGTACATTTCAGAGTGTGGTAATTGTTCTGCCTGCATTGTAAGAATTACTGCGGGCCTGCAGAAACAGTTAACACATGCACTTTAATAAAAGGGCTCCTCTGAATTTATTTCTTGAGTATTGCATTGCATGCACAGTATGTCTACTTTGGGTTTCCAGTTCGTTTTCTGTCTGCATCTATCTGTACAAGGGAGGGATGATAATTCTCTGGCCAGGTAATGAAACAGAAAGCTATGGGCACACTTCAGTCCCATCACTGAAGTGTGTCCATAGCTTTCTCTTTCATCAGAAGCAGGGACTGTCTCTATCTATGTTCGTACAGTGCTGCGTACACCTTGTAGTGCTTTATAAATGCTGTTCATTAGGAAGCTTAGGGGTAGGTTTACTAAGCGGCACTAGTGGTGCTTGAGCAGTATGTGCGCCAAAAGTCCCATGTTATTCAATAGGACCTCATTGCACATTTATTTATTTAACTGATGTTATATTCCACTCTATTTCGCAGTCAGGACAGTTTACATATAACAAAAACAGTGAACAAGGAATGTTTACATAGAACAGGATTTAAAACTTGGAGAATTTTACAAGGTAAACTAAGTAATGACAGGTAATTTATGGGGCATAAGGGATGAGGATGGTTGTGTGTTTGAGTAGTTCAGATCACTAAGTAGGCTCTTTATTTATGGGATGTTGTCATAATATAGTTGGAATAGGTATATCTTCAGAGATCTGTGGAAGTTGGAGAGATCAGAGTTGGATCTGAGTCAAACAGGTAGCATGTAAATAAATAAATAAATAAAAATGTTCCAAAGGGTGAGAGCATATAATGAGAATGCTATGCTGCAGATTTAATGGGTACTTCTTGTAATTGTTGTGGGAATTAAGAGGGTGTTTCACATTCTACTTTGTCTTAGTCTGTTATCAGGAGTCCAGTGGATGGTGGTTGTGAGGGAGTCAGCGGATAATTTGTGTACGATTTTAAATATCATGAGCAGAGCCTTGCATTGTATTCGATGCACTATCAATAAACAGTGTAGGTGTTTTAGTATTGTTGTGCTCTGATTTGTGTGATTCTTGTAGAAATTGTGCTGTGGTATTTAGGGCCATATGGAGTGGATGCAGGGTGTATTTGGGTAGGCCTTGATAAATATTACAATAATCAAAATGTGGAAAGATGAGAGCTTGGAAGACAGTTCTGAAGTCAATTGGGTCAAGTAGCGGATGGAGTATATGTATCTTATGGTAGATGGCTTTAGTGACGTTACTGATGTGGGATTTCATATTCAGGTGCTGTTGATGGTGATTCCCAGGTATCAGATCTCTTATTTTACTTGAAGATCTATGTTGGTGACCTTCACGGTAGGTGGTGGGATGAATAATTGATCTCTGGTTATCAATACTTCAGTCTTTTTAAAGTTGACCATGAGGTTGTGCCTAGAGAACCACTGGAAGATTATGTCGAAGCAGTTTAGCAATTTGGTGTAGTTTGGTTTGTCTATGTAGAAGGGGGTATATAACATAATGTCATCCATGTATATATGGTAATGAATGTCAAAGGACTGTATATGGGAGTAAATGGGTTGAATGTATAAGTTGAATAATAGGGAGGAGACTGTTGAATCCTGTGGGACACCATGTGTCTGGGTGTAGTGTCAGATGAGTGAGCCCCTATTTTTATTTGTTGCTGGCACCCGGTTAGATTGGATCAGAACCAGTCAAGTGCTATGTGTTCTAATCCTTTTTCATGTAGGTGACTTATCAGGATTTTATGGCTGATGGAGTCAGAGGCCGAAGCGATGTTCATAAATATTAATATAAAGGCTTGTGTCTGTTTTTCAATACTTCTGATGAGCCTATCCATGAGGGAGGTTAACAGGGTTTCCACTCCATGGTATTGTTTGAACCCATGTTGATGTGGACCTAGAGGGGCATGAGAGTCTATATGGTTGGACTGCCTTTGCTGTTACTTTTGCCAGGAGCAGTAGGCTGGATATGGGTCTGTAGGAAGTTATGTTTTTAGGGTCCAGGTTCCTGTTCTTTAATATAGGTCTTACAGATGCTGTTTTGAGGGCCATTGGTAGTATGCCTTGACTTAAGGAGAGACAGATGAAGTTGGTAATAAAAGTGCTTAGTTTTGATCGTGCAAGTTTGACCCAATTGGTTGGAAAAGGGTCAATAGCTGAGGTTGTAGTGTTGAGGTTATAGATTATGCTTTCTATGTGTTCCTGTGTGACAGGTTTGAAAGTAGAGAGCCTATGTATTGATGTACTGCCATTTGGAGGATCTTCTATGGTGTGAGAATTTCCTGGATATTTGTTTTGTAGGTAGGATGCAAAGTCTTGTGGGTGTAGGGTATTGGAGGGAGGATGCTTTGCTGGATCTTTTAGCATAGACTTGACCTCGGCAAAAAGTTTTCTAGGCCAATTTAATGAAGAAAGTAGTTGCTTTTGATAGTATTCTTTCCATTTCTGATTGATCATATTTCAATGTTCCTGGAGGCTGGACATGTAGGTGTACTGATCAGTTGGTAGCCTGGTGTGTTGCCATTTGCTTTCCAACTTTCTGTGTTTTAGTTTGGATTCATGGATTTCTGTGGTATAGCATATAGCTGCATGGTGCCTCTTGGGATAGAAGCATGAAGCTTCAGCTAAGTTGTTATTCCATGTATCAATTAGCGTGGCTAGAGGAAGTCCTCCTCAAGTTTGGGAAGGACTTCCTCTAAGAAAGCTGTCTGGTTGAAATGGCGGAAGCGACGAGTGAAAGTGTGGCTTTGAGTGTTCTTATCTTGCCTTATGATGTGGGGGATGTAGAATTTTATGGCATGATGATCAGACCATAATATCAGGAGGATGGTAGGAAGGGTTAGGTTGTTCTGGTTGAGGATGGTCTAGGGTGCAAATATAAGATCCAATGTTTTCCTTTTATCATGGATAGGTATATTTATTATTTGTTGGTAGTCAAGTGCATCCATTGCTTTGGTAAAGTCTTTGGAGTGTTTTGCTGTAAAGTATGGGAGGTTGAAGTCACCTAGAATCTATAGCTGCTTGCCTTGTGATGAGTGGCTACTCACTTGTCATAGTATTGCAGGCATGTCATCAGTGAAAGCCGATGGCGATCTGTATAATAGGCATATTGTCAATTGCTAGTTTGTAATCACGATGGTATTTAGAATATCTGAGCGGTCGCAGAAGGTTGTATTAAATTTTAGGTTATTTCTAGCTAGGATAAAGATTTCTCCTCCCCTTCTATTCACTCTAAGGCAGTTAAAGAGATGATAGTTAGGATGATTTAATTGGTTGGTTAGGATTGTATCTGTGTCCATGAGCCATGGTCCTGTAACACATAGTATATCTAAGTTAAGGTGCTGTAAATAATCCATAAGGACTGGTGTCTTATTTCGGGCTGATTGAGCATTGATGAGCATGCACTTTAAGCTTTCAGGCATTGCAGGATCTTGTGCTGAAGGCTTAGTTGATGGCTGTGTGTTTATGTGAATGAGATAATCTTGTTCTCTGAATTGAGGAGCACAGATGTGGTTGCATGCATCATGTCAACCCCTATGGCTGATTCCTTGTATGATGGGGATGAGCATTGGAGGATGTACATAGGTCGCAGTTTCTGTGAAGGTTAGGGTGAAACAGAGAAGTAGGTATATGAAGGCTAAGGTGTGAGCCATTGTGCAGCATCATATGGGAAATTAGGCTATACTCTGGAATTTAAGGGTGGGTACTTGTCAGTTTAGTGAATGCTATTATTTATTTAGGTCTGCTTACCAGGTAAGAGTAACTGATTATGTCGCTGCTCTCTTCAGGTTTGATGGCTAGAGGGGCTGGTGTTGTAATTGACTCCGGCTGTTGCAGGTGCTGGAATGTCAGGCTGTGTAGTTGATTTGAGTGATGATGTAGGTGTTTAGGAGGGCTCACTGACCTTTCTTTGGTCCATCCTGGGTTTTCTCTCCTGGCCAATCTAAGGGCCATGCCTAAGGGCCCTTTGGTGTGGCCTGCCAGGCATGGGCCCGCCAGGCATGGGCCCGCCAGGCATGGCCACGCCTGAGGAGCTTTTAAATTTAAAGGAGTGATGCTGCTGAGCAGGGAGGAGCTTTCCTCCTAGCCCAATAGCAGCACATTTCCCTGATCAGGGCTTTGCAGGATTCCTTCTTGTCAGCAGTGCTCTCGAGGTAAGGTGGGTTGCGCTGGCGATAGTTGCCTCTGTTGCGGGTGAGAGGGGCACACACCATGCGGCACTGCTAGTGTCAGTAAACCTACCCCTTAGTATTCACTTGTTAAGTGCATTATAGAACAATTTATTAATGTTGCTATTGACACAGATCCCTCTGTAGTTATTTGGGTTAGTGGTATCTCCATGTTTGTGGATTGGTTTGATGAGCCCCTCTAACCATGTCTCAGGGAAGAGACCAGAGAATAAAATCAGGTTAAATAGTTTTGTTAGTGCTTCCTGAAATCTGATTTGTGAATTGCTGTATTTGAGAATTTCATTTGATATTCTATCAGGGCCACACGCTTTTGTGTGTTTAAGCGTCCAGAGGCATTCTTTGATTTCTGGTATTGTTATAGGGGTATTAGTGGGGTTTGATTATCTTTGAGAATTCTTCCCAGCAGCTTTAGTGTTTTTGCTCTTGTGTGAGATTTTCAGGTTTTTTCTCCTTATAGAGATCCTGGATGTGTTCAGTCCAAATTCTGACATTTTGGACTGCTAAATCTTATTTTATTTTGGGATTAAGTCCCTTTCACATACCCCAAAAGGAATTTGCTATTCACGGCCTCCTCAGTTTCAGGCAGCCTTTTCTTCATATAGTCATATTTTTTGCACTTTAGAGTTGATTTGTAACTTCTAAGATTTTGAAGATAAGCTTCTCAGAAGGCTTTTCTGTGTTTTGGACTCCATAATTTTCTTACTTTGTATTTTAAAATGTTGCATTCTTTATCACATTAGGTTGATTTTGGTGCTTGATGTTTGGTCTGTTCTTTAAAGTCTGGTTTGAGAGTTAAAGCCTCCCTTGCTACTCTGTGGAAGATTGCATTTACAGTAATCTAGTAATGCATATACTAATAACCTGTATATACTTACCATGTATTCTCTATCTATTCTGACCAAACTCAGCGTGTATATAGTTACTCTGTATTTGTATCGTTTAAAGCTATCGCAACATGTAAATAGTTACCCTGTATGGTCCAAGTTCTAACTCCTGTTATAATGTAAACTCAAACAGTCTTGACTACACTGAGCCCTCGTTGTTGAATGTAAACCGCACTGATAACAAATAGCGCGGTATATAAGAATGGTTAAATAAAATAAAATAAATAAATAAATAAATGCTTGATTGACATCATGTGGGATAGGACTGCAGCTCTTGGTGAAAAAAGGTCTTTATTTGTTTTTTTTTTAATCTCAGTCTTTGGCTATGATCTGATAGATAAGATTAGGGATCTTATAGTTAGCGCATTGATCGCTTTGATGTCTAGGCTTGTTATGGTATAATCCAGAACACTTTGACCTTGCTTAGCATTAAAAGTAAATCTTCCCAGAAAGTGTCCTCTGATCCTACTGCTTGAGATATATGAGCCTTATATTCAGTTCATGGTGGTCAGTACTTATAAAGTGCCTGGCTGCCATGGACAAAACTGAAACCAGATATTCAGTGCCAGACGTCCTCTGGTGCTGGATATAAAGTTTCACCATCTACCTCTGTTGCTATCCAGTAAGCCAGCGCCAGACAGCAAAACCGCATAAAGTTAGGACAGCCTTTGACCTGCCCTAACGTTATGTGGTTAGCTATCAAATCAATGGGCTGAAAATCGCTGCTGACTGTATGGATGCAGGGACTGCCCCCAGTCCTGCTCCAGTCCTGCCCAAAGACTGCCCCAGTGCTACGGAGATTGTGTCAAGGTGGTCTGTGGGGATATTAGGCAGCACTTGCTACTCACTGAGGTGGTGTTATCTGCACCCATACTGTCTACAACTTTGACGGTTATTGCACGCTGATGATGATGCCTATGGTAACCATGCATTACAGACATGCCCACTCTCTGACCATTTTCTGCCCACTTTGGCAGTTAATGAGATTTGTGCAGATAGTGCACAAAATAGTTGCGCTGTCTACATTTGCCCTGCGCTATTAGCAAGTTTGGATAGTGCACACTATCTCCATTTTAACAGATAGCACAGCTTAGTAAATGTGAGGTTGAAAGTTTCTTTCCATTTGTATTAATTTGACCATCAAAGCTGTTCCTTTGTTTTTTTTAGTAATGCTTAAGCAAGGTATATTGTTTTCAAATACGTGTTTGTTTTCCAAGTTGGAAATAAAGCCTGGCTCCCTTCTTGTTTGAACAGTCATATCACCAATTCTGATCAGCTTTCCTTTTGTCTCTGAAGGTGACAGTTTCAGATTGGATGGTTGTAAAATATTCAGGATCAAAATAAGGAGAGCCTGAAGGAGGGATGTATAAGGCACAGACAAAGCTATCTTGCTGCATTTGAAGTAAATCTTTTGATATTTTAATCCACAAGTGTGTGCCACTTTTTTTGATAGGTGTAATAAATTCTGCTAACTCCTCTCTGTACCTTATTATGATGCTCCCAGAGTAATTCCCTGCTTTTTCTTTAAACGGTAGGAATTAATAGTTGTTAACACACATACATACAGACACCACCCCCCCAAACCCACACTACACACCCCACCCTTCACCTCACATATATACAGACACCCTAGCCCTGCACCACACACACACACTTCACCCCATCCCTGTAGTACACACACACGTGCTATCTAATGATAGATCACACAAATATATAACAACAGTCATAAAGATGCTTCATACAGCCCCACAACCCCCGCTACCCTAACAAGACAGACTTAATTAGTCCCTTTGCACCTCCTCCTCTCCCCCCCCCCCCCCAACTACCTACAGACATGTATAAATTTGCAATTGGAGGAAGGGAAAACAAGATGTTTTGCCATATTTTAAGTCTGTACTTTTTGACTTGTTCCTTCTGTTTCTTGTTTTCCACTACTGCATGACTCATTGCCCGGTTTCTTTAAGATTACCAGATGTCTCTGATTTTCAGGGACTGTCCTTGATTTTAGTACTGTGTCCCAATTCCCACCTGTTTGGCAACCTCCTGTCCCTGATTCCAGCAATGGGGACTGAGGGGGTAGAAAAAAATGTATTTTAAATTTAGTAATTTGAATATGTCAGTTTTTGAATTTAAATATCTATTATCTTTATATTTTTATTTTGCAACTTTATACTGCTGTATCTACAAGTCACAGTGGTGTACATGGAACAAATCGAACAAGAACAGTAACAGTAACTGAAATTAAACCAAGTGAATATAAGTATTTATATGGCAGAGTGGGGGTTGGGTGTGATCACAGTCAAGATATGGTGGGTGGACAGTTTAGAGTTTGCACACTATGGAGAAAATGCATTACTGTTTTTATTTCTTTGTTGATTTGTCTGCTTGGAATGATATTGTTGCTGTCATGGGATGCATGAGAGGCAGGGTAATGAATTCTCTTCCCTCCTGCACATCTTGTTATTTTTATTTATTTATTTATTTATATTCTCTTATATACTGTGCTATTCTGCATCAGTGCGGTTTACATTGAACAAACTGAAATTACATTGAACAGGGCATTATAACTTGGAGATAACTATTTACAGGGAACATGGGCTATGGAGGGTTAAGTGGCTTGCCCAAGACCACAAGCTTTGTTGCTCAAACCTGGAATTAAGGTGTCCTTTCCTCCCCCTCCCCCTCCATCCCTACCACACTTCGAATGAGTGTCCTAGATATACATGCAAAAAATCTGGTAACCTTAGGCTTCTTGGGGGTTCCATTTAAGGTTCTGTCTACATATTTGTTTCTAATTTTTGGTTCCTTATTCTGTATTAGATGAGGGTCTGTTCATTTTCAGCATATACAGGGCTTGGCTGAGGGTGTCTGCCACCCTAGGCAGACCCTCATGCCACCCCCGAGGATTGTGGCATTACCTGGACTGCCATGCTGCCCCCCTGGCTTCCAGCTTCTCGCTGGGGGGGGGGGGGGGGTGATGATCCCTCTGCTGCATTGGACCTTAAAGTAACTCAAGGCCGGCGCTCCTGCCCCCCTCCAACACAACCTCCTGTTGGAGGAGGCAGGGGTGGCAGGCCAGAACATGCCAGCATGGGCACTTTAAGGCTCAATACAGTGGAAGAATCACTCTCTCCCCCAGTCAAGAAGATGGATGCTGGGAGGAGGGTCGGGGCAACATGGTGGACTGGGAGGTGCCGCAATCATTGTTGTAAAGCCTGCCACGGTGATGAATTGACACTTTACTGGGGGGGGGGGGGGGCATAATGCCACCAACCGGTGCCTGTCACCCTAAATGTCTGCCTAGTTCGCATTGTGCCGGCCTTGAGTATATATGACCAAGACAAAGAATTCTGCTGGAGTATAGTTTCTGTGTAGGGATCTGTGACAGTTTTCCAACAGGAAGTGTATTAATTTTCTAGAACCTGTTTTAATATTGTCTCTTATATGTTAGATTGCTTCGGCTTGAGTTGTGACATTTCATGCTGTTTTGGTATGACAGGCTTGCTATATACAGTAGATTCTGGTTATCTTTTTATAGGGTTTTGTATTTCTCCATGGTATGCTGCTAATAGAGAAAGTCGATTTTGCTGTTACTAGGATGGCACAAGCATCAAAAACGTTTTTGCATGGTAAATACTAATGGAAAACATCCTAGTTCCGCTTTGTGCCCACTGTGGAGGATCTTATGTGAATGCAGGATGTGTATACAGAACTGGACCTACAAGCTTTATACTGAGGTTCTCTCCCATCCTTTATAAATCCCAGACCATATAGGAAGGGGTTTAAGGGATTATGGTACTTTTGTCCCAGCTGTTTATCATTAGATGGGGTTCTTCTGTATCTCAAGATGTTTAATATCATGCATTTCCAGACTCCTCAGCACCCGGGGCGGCGTCCACCAGTGCTGCCAGCGTCCACCTGTGCCCTACGATACACTCCCCCCATCCCGACTGGGCCCATTGAGGCAGCACAGAAAACTTATCATAAAGTTGGCTTGCTGCACTGCCTCACACTCCAGGCCCAGCCGCTCATCTCTTCTGGCCAAAGTCTTAAGATTCACAAGACTTCAGCTGGTTCAACTGTCCATTACCTAGATGATTTCCTGTTCGTGGGGGCCGGGTTCGAGGAGTGCAAAAGGATCTTGGATTCCTGTGAGCCCATCACACAGTGGTTAGGAGTACCTCTGGCAACAGAAAAGACCATGTGACCCACAGGACACAGTCCTCAGAATTGAGCTAGATATACAAGCCCAAGTGTCTAGACTGCCCAGGGATAAGTTGGAGAAATTAAAAACCACCATTGAAAACTACAGGCAGGTTAGTCTAACCTCTGTGGTGAGTAAATTATTAGAAAAGCTGCTGAAAGAGAAAATAGTGAGGTTTCTGGAGTCCAACGGATTACTGGATCCAAGGCAGCATGGATTCACCAGAGGCAGGTCTTGACAGACAAATCTGATTGATTTCTGTGACTGGGTGACCAGGGAATTGGACCAAGGGAGAGCCCTAGAAGAGGTGTATTTAGATTTCAGTAAAGCCTTTGACACCATTCTACACAGGCGACTTATAAACAAACTGAGCACCCTAGGGAACCCTAAAGTTACTGCTTGGCTTACAAATTGATTGAGTGGGAGGAGGTAAGTGGTACAGGTAAATTGAGCTCACGCTGAGGAGAAGGAAGTTACCAGTGGTGTGCCCCAGTGATCTGTCCTTCATCCGATTCTTTTTAACATCTTTGTTAGCAATATTGCAAAGTGCTGTCAGGTAAGGTTTGCCTCTTATTTATTTACAGTCTTTTCTATACCGCGCTTTTTAAAATCAGCTCAGTTTACAGTAACAGCAGATTGAACAGTTACAGGCAGCACCAGTACTGGTCTTACAGAGAACAGGGTTATTTAACTTGGGCTAACTGGGATAACTATGTACATGTAAATACTATGTACATACCAAAATCTGCAATAGAGTAGATAACCAGAAAGGTGTAGATAACATGAGGAGGGATCTAGCTAAGCTTGAAGAATGGTCTAGAATTTGGCAGTTGAGATTTAATATTAAAAAATGCAAGGTCATGCATTTGGGCTGCAACAATCCAAGGGAGCAATATGGTATAGAGGGTGAAGTACCTCTGTCCACAAAAGAAGAGCAGAACCTAGGTGTGATTGTGTCTGATGATCTTAAAGCAGCTAAACAGGTAGAAAAGATAACAGTGAAAGCTAGAAGGATGCTTGGGTGCATAGGGAGAGGAATGGCTAGCAGAAGAAAGGAGGTGACAGTGCTTCTATTTAAGTCTTTGGTGCGACCTCATTTAGAGTATTGTGTGCAATTCTGGAGACCGCACCTTCAAAAGGATATAAGCAGGTTGGAGTCAGTGCAGAGGGTTGCTACTAAAATGGTTAGAGGTCTTTGTTATAAAGTATATGAGGACAGACTTAAGGAAATTAATATGTATACTATATGGGTGAGACGTTTAAATACCTCTGAGGCATAAATGCAAGGGAAGAGAACTTCTTTCAATTGAAAGCAAGCTCTGATATGAAGAGACATAGGATGAGGATGAAAGGGGATAGACTTGAGGAGTAATATGTGGAATATTTCTTTATGGAAAAAGTGGTGGATGTGGGGAATAGTCTCCCAGTGGAGGTGGTAGAGATGAGGACAGTATCTGAATTCAAAAAAGCATGGGACAAACACAGAGGATCTCTTAAGGAAAAAACGGGACTGTTGTAGTGGTTGATATGGAGCGGCAGACTAGATAGGCCATGTGGTCTTTTTCTGCCATCATGTTTCTCTGTTTCCATTGGGCAAACGAGAAGCTTGCAAAAAGCTAAATTAGAGCAGTTTCAATCTTTGCTGAGTTTATTATGTTTCACCTGTTAGGTGATCCCAATGAGGCGGGTTTTCTGTTGCCGACTGGCTCTTGTGACAAGGGGGGTCATGCAGAGGCACCACCACGTCAGGGTTGATAAAAGCATACGCGAAGATCTACAAATTGGGGAACATTGCCTGAAGGCCTTTAATGGCTTAGCCTTCTGGCAGAACTGCCCCTGTTGAAACTGCAACCTGGAATTGTTTTGGGATATACTTCTGGGGGGGGGGGGGCCTGGTACTCAGAGTCTTTGGTGCTAACGAGGATATCACATCCCTGGAGTTATTCCCCATAATGGCAGCCCTGTTTATCTGGGCCCCTCAATTGACTAACAGGGTGATTACATTCCACACCGATAATTTGGCAGTGGTCTAAGCAATACACAAGATATATGCTGGGATGCTAGGGGTGGTGGCGCTGTCCAGGAAAATTGTTATGCTCTGCATGCTGCATATCATCACCTTTAAGGCAGAGCATATTACGGGATTCTACAATAACATTGCTGATGCCCTTTCTCATTGTTCCATGCCATCAGAATGTCCATTCCAGCAGCAGTCTGGGCGTTTGGCCCACTGAAGTGCGGTAGCTATTGACACATTTCCTTGGCCAAATGCACCAGCCAGAAATATTTTGAAAGCCTGGGAGCATTTTTGTGAATTCTGTAGCCTTAACGTGATCAGGGACAGTGACCGATGCATGACGGTCTCCACTTTCCAGTGGATTCTATCATGCAAGGGCAGCGGCATGATGAAATCTGCAGTACAAATGTGCCTAGTGGCAGTCACTTTCTTCACCTGGGTAATGGAGAAAAAGAGCCCGTCGGCCGATTTCATCATTGCCAAAGGATGATGGGTGGGGCAGCTGACCATTGCCATGCTCCAGACTGCAGGCGCCCGATTGCCCACGAATTGTTAAGGAAGCTGCTCGCCATTATGGATGGTGGTCTGCTAGGACACCTTTGAGACCCATCTTTACAGATGCGCCTTCTCCTTAATGTTCTCCGGGGCACTCAGGGTAGGAGAGCTTCTTTTGTAATGTTCCTGGTTCCATAACATGATTGCCAATACCCTTTCTTGTTTTAAGATGGCAGCATTCAGGGACAGTGCCCCTGAGGCAGATGCAGTCAAGGCATCTATTCCAGAGGCAGTCTGGGAATTGGGCTTGCCAAAGTTTGGAGCCTCTTGATGGATTTCCTGGAAGAGTGTACTAGGCCAACATACGTGAAGGCCGGGATCACTTCCGGGAATTTTGTGTGCAGGATAGCATCAGGGAGGGTGACTGCTTTAAGGCCAGCACCATTCTTCACTATATATTCTGCTGCAGGAGTAAATCCGCGGTAAGAATGTGTTTAATGGCCATCACCCCTTTTGCCAATGGGAGAACGGAGCCCTTCAGTGGATTTCATCATTGCAAGTATAATGAAGGGAAAGTCAGCTGAGCATCGCCGCATGCCTGACTGCAGACCTGCAGCTTTAAGATGGACCCCATGAAAGGGGGGGCCAAATTGTCATGGTCACCCCTGCCAGGAGACTGCAAGTGGAGGACTGCAGATGATTTTGCCCGATGGGAGGAGAGCAGTATTGGTCAATGTGGACAGAGCACCCCTGTCTCACTTCCGGTTTGCCAGGGTGCAGAGGCTGTCATCGCAGAGGCGGACCTTGAGGTTGGCTATTACGGCATTCATTCCTTCTACATTGGGGTGGCTACCATGGCAGCTGAGCTTGGCATGACAGAGGAACAAATCATGTCTTTGGGCGGGTGGCATTCTGACTTTTATAACTTGTATGTTCTCCTGGAAGTTAGGGATTGACAAATGCTGCTGTGACTAACCTGACCTTTCTTATGTTCTTCTTTTGATGGTTTGTCCTAGGCGCAACTCCCCAGGAAATGTGGATATGAGGCTTTAATATGGGCCTGAATTCTGAAGAGGTGTTGCTCATTGGGATGGGGGTGTGGGGAATGATATGGGACCTGCTGGTTCCGTCCCTTCCATCCCTTATGCACAGAAGGAGGATGGCCAGGAGCCCTTGCATCTTAGTGGTGCATCTGGAGGGGAACGATTGGCCAATACTCACAGTGTCAAATTAAATGGAAGATGCAGCTGGCTGACATTTTCTCTGGGACTTGGGTGGTGTGGTCCCATATCATACCATGGAGGGTCTGAAAAGGCAAAAAGGTCGCACTGGGCAGTGGAGAAAATGAGACAAAAGGTGAAAAGATGGTTGACTTGCTTCATGGAGGCAATCAAAGGGGAGAGTTGCATTGGGCATGACCTCATCAATGTAAGTTGCCCTGGCCTGTGTCGGATATTGGTATAGATGTTTTCCTGTACGTGGCCCAGGATACGGTAGAAATTATGTTGGCCACAACCGACTATCGGGTGGCCCTCCCAACAAGCGAGAAGCGAGGAGTCACTGTTGGTGGGGTGTGGCCAGAAGTTAAGCATCATCGGACCGAGTATAGGGGGAGTGGCCACAAGGAAATTGTTCACCTCTTGACAGGGTCGATGGATTTACAACAGGATCAGCAGGTAATGTGCCTCCCCACGCTTTGATGGTGGGGGGAGGAAGGGATACACCTCATTGCAATCCTGAGCTTTGACGGGTCGAGTCAAAAACAGAGAAGGAGGACGTTGCTGCGACTGGGGGTATAGTGCATGCTTTACTGGCATGCTGCCCCACACAGCGTATTATGGATAATGTATATCAGTTATGGCAACAATGGTTAAGTAGTGTTTTCAGGTCAAGAGGCGGGCTTTGATGGCATCTCCCTTTGGCGAGTACAGGCTGTGCTTCTTGATGATAAGTGTCAGAGAGGTTTAGGGCAATTTAATGTTGTATATATGTTTGAGAATTATACACTGTGAATGTTGGTTATATATTTGTTTAAGGTTATGCTGTGGCCAACATTATCAAATAAACTCTAAATTTTTGTGGCAAAACTGGTCATCTGTGCATTCTGTCAGTGGTGAGGATAAGCAAGGGAACACGGGGCAGGGCAAAAGAGGGGGAAAAGAGAGGGAGGCAGTAGGGGAAGGGGGGAGGGGCAGGGAACATGGCCTAGGCCTGGATGCCACTTGCCCGGTTGTGTGGGAAGCACTTTTCAGCTACTCAAAAAGTAACAAAACTGGGATTTTGAACAGCTTACTGGCAGTGTGGCCGCCTTGTTTCAAAGCTGATTGGATGTCAAGAGACATTATGAAGTCAGGATCTTTTTAGGACAGCAAAACAGACAGTGGCTTTTATTAGATAGAATAGGGTATTTATAGCACAAATATATGCCTTGGAATATTGAAACTTTGAAAAATGTGATTTGCTGCCCACAGCAATCTTCATGCAGTGATACATTTAGCTCACCTCAGTTTCTGTAATTGAAACATTAGAAAACATTTGGAGCCTGGAAATGAAACATCAGTCTGAAAGTTCTCTATCTAGTCTCATTAAATGACAAATTCTGACCTTTGCCTCAAAGCTCCCTATAGTCACAACAGGTACAAGCTGAAAATCATTTATAATCTTATCACCATTGCCTTTAATATTTTAGCAGTCTGACAGTGTTGTGACATCAGGTCACACATGTTGACAACGAATGTGACATTTTCTTCATTAACAGCATATCTTGAATATTAATTAGTGCTCAGCTCTACTTATTAAATTCAACCTGCTGACCCAGAACAAAGCAACAAGAGATTTCTTTTTACAAATGTCTTTCTATTGAAGATTTTTTGTTGCTCTCTCCAAGACTGTTCAGAGAATTTGTAGAGCTTCACTTTGTCTTAAATGATCTGAAGTCAAAACAACTTATTGCTTGCTGGAAATAAAATATGGCATTGCTCTGTAGCAGTCCCAGACTCTTATTTCATTGCCAAAAGTGTGGTAAAAAATCACCTGTCCTCTTCTAGGTAAAAAGCAATTGCTGTTTGAGGATTTTGGCATTGAAAATACAGCCTGCACTTGCACATATCAGTCTGTTATTTATATTCCTCACTATTTCTGCCGTACTTCCTCCACAAAGGCTTTTTGTTGCATTGGGTTGGAACTACAGGAGCACTGTGACACAGTGGAATACCAAGCCCGATCTTTTATAGTTGCTACATCAGTTTGGCTTAAAGACACATAAACATAAACAAACTGTTGAATCTCCCCATCAGCGACCTTAAAAGGTCACAGTCAATGTTGATAAAAATTAGGATTTGTTGTGTCCAGCTTCATAAGATATTGCTTTTTCTTTCATGCTTTGGCTTTATTTATTGTAGACCGCAGAGAACTTTGATGTTTGATTTGCAGCACATCAAATAAATAAACTATAATGTCCCTGGCCCTGCCCAGTCACCTCCCAAACACACACTACAAGGGTAGCATGGAGTTTATTGCGTGGGACCCCATGCTACTTTCCAGCATGGCGACGATAGCATGTGCTATATTAGTACCTGCTGATTTATCAGTCCCATTACACTAATCTGCAACTTATCAATAAGAAATTAATCTAGTTGAGCGGGATCAATAAACACATACAGTAGAACCCTATTCCAGAAAATGCATGTGTAGCCGCAGGCACGTCTGAATCAAAAATGAGCCCGAATTGAACATGATTCAGCAGCTGTGGGGATAGGCACACCTGTGGTTTTGGAATCGGGGATATAGACGTTTTCTGTGCGGCACAAAAAAAGCACTATGGAGTACGAGACATGGCTATATTTTAAACCCAGCTACATTAACAGCTTTTACAACATCCTCTGGTAACAAATTCTAGAGTTTGATTATGCGTTGAGTAAAAAAGTATTTTCTCTTATAGTCTTAAACGGGTTACACTGCAGCGTCATTGCATGTCCCCTAGTCTTTCTACTTTTTGAATGCATAAACAATTAATCTATGTTTATCCATTTCATTAATTTATAGTCCTCTATTATATCTCCCCTCAGCCATCTCTTTTCCAGCATGAAGAGCCCTAACCTTTTAAGCCTCTCCTCAAAGGGGTATCCTTCCATCCCTCTTTACCATTTTGGTGGCTCTTCTCTGTATCTTTTCTAATTCTGCTATATCCTTTTTAAGATACGGTGACCAGAATTGCACACAATATTCAAAGTGAGGTCACACCATGGAACGACACAGAGGCATTATAATCTCCTGTTTCATTCTCCATTCTTTTCCATATGATTCCTAGCATTCTGTTTGAATTCTTGGCCACTGTTGCACACTGGGCGGAAGGTTTCAATGTGTATCCACAATATCGCCTCAATCTTTTTCCTGGGTGGTGGTTTCTTGCATCATATAGCCATAGTTTGAGTCATTCTTTCCTAGGTGCATAACTTTGCACTTGTCCACATTAAATTTCAACTGCCATTTGACATCCAGTCTTCAAATTTATCAAAGTCCTCTTGAGGTTTTTCATAATCCTCTTGGGTTTTAACAACTTTGAATAATTTTGTGTCATCTGCAAATTTCATTACCTCACTCGTTATTCCCATTTCCAGGTCATTTAAAAATATGTTAAAAATCAGCAGACCCAGCACAGATCCCTGGAGTACTCCACTATTCATCTTTCTCCCTTGGGGAAATTGATCATTTAGCCCTACCCTCTGCTTTCTATCTTTTAACCAGTTTCTGATTCACAATAGTACACTGCCTCCTATCCCATGGCTTTTTAATTTTGCCAAGAGTCTCTCATGATGGACTTTCTCAAAGGCTTTCTGAAAATCCAGATACAACATATTGATCGGCTCACCTTTGTCTACCTGTTTATTCACACCTTCAAAAAAATATAACAGATTAGTAAGACAAGACTTTCCTGTTGGCTTTCTCCCATTAAACCATGACTATGTATATGTTCAGTAATTTTGTTCTTTATAATGGTTTCTACCATTTTGCCTGGTACCAATGTCAGGCTCACTGGTCTATAGTTTCCTGGATCACCCCTAAAACCCTTTTTAAAAGTTGGTGTTACATTGGCCATTCAATCTTCAGGTATTACAGATGATTTTAATGATAGTTCACAGACTATGAATAGTAGGTCTGCAATCTCATATTTTAGTTCTTTGAACACCTTTGGATGTATACATCCGGTCTGGGTAATTTTTTACTCTTTAGTTTATCAAATAGTTGTAATACATCATCCTGGTTTATCGATATTTCTTTCAAATTTTCCAATGCATTCACCTTTAAATACCATTTCAGTCATGGGTAATTTCCCTACATCTTCTTCAGTCTCTCCGCTATGGCCTTTATCCCTTCCTAATGCCCCTTTTACTCCTCTGTCATCTAATGGTCCAACTGACTCTCTCATAGGTTTTACGTTTTTTGCTACGGATGTACTTGAAAAAAGAGTTTTTGCTTCCACGGCAAGCTTCATTTCAAATTCTCTCTTTGCGTGCCTTATCAATGCCTGGCATCTAACTTGCCAGCGCTTATGTTGTTTCCAGTTCCTATCATTTGGCTCCTTTTTCCATTTCCTGAAAGATGCTTATTTGGCTACAACAGCCTCTCTAACCTCACATTTAAACCATGTTGACAGTTTTTTGGACTTCCTTCCACTTTTCTTAAAGCGTTGAATACAGCTGGTCTGGGCTTCCAAGATAGTATTTTTAAACAACGCCCATGCTTGATGTAAATCTTTAACCTTTACATCTGGACCTTTTAGTTTTTTCTTAACTATTTTTCTCAATTTATCATAGTCTCCCTTTTGAAAGTTAAAAGATAGTACTGTGGATTTCCTTGCCATCTGTCCTCCTTTTATTAAATCAAATGTGATCATGCCATGATCACTATTGCAAAGTAGCCCCAACACCCTTATCTTTTGCACCAGATCTTGTGTTCCACTAAGGACTAGGTCCAAGATGGTTTCCCTTCTTGTCAGTTCATGAACCAGTTGCTCCAAGATGCAGTCATTTATTTCGTCTAGAAACGTTATCTCCCTAGCATGTCCTGCCATGACACTGACCCAGCCGATACTGGGGTAATTGAAATCATCCATTATTATTACTGAGTTGTAACTTTGATTAGCTTCCCTGATTTCTTTGAGTATTTCATCATGTGTTTGTTCATTCTGGCCAGGCGGTCAGTAGTACACCATCTCTGTCATTGCCTTCCCCTTTTTACATGGAATTTCGATCCATAGAGATTCTACAGTGTATTTTGTTTCCTGCAAAACTTTAATCCTGTGTGGCTCAATGCCCTCTCTAACATAGATTCTGCTCCATAGTACCTCACATACCATCCCTACATCTACATTCCCATTTTTCGGGACACTGGAATTGTTAGGGAAGCCGAGAATAGCCCCTTTAGCACAAACAGCAAATGTCAGCATAGCCAAAATAAAGCCTAGTACATTGCTTTATATTTTTTGTAGGGGTGTTTTTTATTGTTCCTTAACCTTACAAACATCCCTCACCTGTGCATTCTATTGTTTACAACAGCATCTTGTGCTCTCTCACACAGCAGACACACCAGTTATACAGACATTTCACAGTCATTCATCGCTATGGGACGTGTTGAAGATCAGAGCAGAAAGTTTTCTAAATCCTGGCCTTATTCCACGTTGCCGCAGATATAATGTAGGCGTCTGCAGGAAACACTCAGGATGTACATGGGCCTTTCCTGAATATGCTTTCTACATCTCTGCGGCTTGCCACGCCCCCGTTCCGTCCCCTCCCACCCACATTCTGAGATAGCTGTGGCTAGTGCCGTGTACATGCAGGGCTGCATGGCTTTGGAATACGTTTCTAGACCTTTTCGTGAGAAATATGTCTATCCTGAACATCTAACCAGCATATTTGTGTCCTGGAATGACCTCCATAATGAACATCTTGAAATTTAATAAGACATTTACACAGAAATGTTAGGAAAAGGGTTGCCTCCCTAAAGTTATCACCTTTTCCTTTAATTGAAGAATCATTTTACGCCACAATTGAGTAACTTGCATCACATCAGGAAATATTTGTAGTCTTTAACCACAAAACAGGTTTTTATGTTTAAAATATCACTTTCAATTAAAATTGAGCATTACAATTAGACTGTGCCACTTTGCAAATATGCTGACATTTGTTTACAGGTGGCATACACTTGCCCCTCCAATTAGACATTCTAAAGAAATAGTTGTGCAGCTGAAAAACTGTACATTTATTTTTTGGAAAATAGGTATCAACATTGTGAAGTTAATAGTCAAAACTACTTATGCAGTCAGCAGCGGCACCAGCCACATAATTGTTTTTTCTTTAAAATTTCTGGGAGATGAATGGATAATTTTAAATGCACAAATCCATATGCAGCCAAAGTTAACCATCCAAAAATGGGATGTGGTTGAGGGTGTTTCGGGGGTGGCACTACTTTGATGTATATATCTTGGTAAGTGGCACAAATAAAACATATTACTTGAAATACCTTAGGGGCCCGATTTTCTTCTGGGCGGGCTATGCACCACTACGGTGCATAGCTCTGCCCGCCCACCCTTAACTCTGGATATTCAATGCCGCGATGATGGCATAGAATATCCGGGTTGTGCGCCAAGGGGTCAGTGCCACAGAACTTAACCGTGTAGCAGCGATATTGGATCACTACATAGTTAGTGGTCTGTGGCTAGAACTAGGCAATCTAAAAGCTGGCCTAGTTTTAGCCATGGACTACTAACAGTGTAGCAGTTCAATATCACATGGTTAGCAGCAGTCACCACTTCCGCTCCACCCTGGAATGCCAACATGATGTCCCTATGCTAACCGCATAGCATCGGGGCACGTAGGGGAAATAGTCGGGCAAATGTTTAAGGAATTTAGATGGTTTACTTGGCTGTAAACAGTGTAAATCTCTTTTGAACATTGGGTCCTAGAAATTCAAGCTATACATGGATAGTCAGCAGTGATAGAATAGCATCTCTGGAATCATTGCCATGCTTTCAAATTAATAAAATTAAATCACTTTCTCTAAAATAAATGTGTGTTAAGTGGTCTTCAAAAGCCCAATAAATTATCAATAAAATACAGCCTAAGAGGTAAATTGTTCCACATAAATGGGAGGGAACTAGAAAAGGCCTTAGCCTCAAACTGAGCTGAACAATGTAACACTTGGTAAAGAAAAGAACTTGCATCCTGAGAACGTGTTAGCCATAAAGCTGTATGAACTGGTAAATAAGAGGATAGAAATAATGGACTTATCTGGTGAAAAACATTGAAGGTCAACCTCAATAACTTAAATTCAATTCTTTGAACTACTAGTAACCAATGCAAAACATGGAAAATAGGGGTGACATGGCCTCAAGGCCCAGCCCCAACCAATAGTCTAAAAGCTGAATTTTGAACTCCCTGTAGTAAACGTAGGGTCTTAACTATAAGACCGGAGTACAAAGAATTACAATAATCCAACCTAGAAAATACCAAACAATGGATCAAAGTAGCAAAGTCTTGATGATTAAAAAAAACCAAAACCATTCTCTACTTGCAGAGTTAAGAGAAACACACCTTAACCACCTTTTGATACCTGAGCTTCAGACATCAAATTACCATCTGACTCAACACCTAAACTATGCACTTGATCCTTTGCTTCCATTCCAGAAAACAGATGGTTGACTCAATCTGTTCAACAGACCAAATCAAACTCCATCTTCTAGCAATTCAACACTAATTTAATATCCCTCATCCACTTTTCAATCACACAGAAACAGAAACGCGATATCAGAAAAAGACCACATGGCCTATCTAGTCTGTCCTTCCATATCAACCACTACAATAGTCCCCTTTTTTCCTTTAGAGATCCTCTGTGTTTGTCCCATGCTTTTTTGAATTCAGACACTGCCCTCTACTCTAACACCTCCACTGGGAGACTATTCCACGCATCTACCACTCTCTCCATAAAGAAAAATTTCCTCATATTACTCCTGGAGTGGAGGAGTGGCCTAGCAGTTGGGGCAAGGTACTTCAGGCCAGAAGGTCAGGGGTTCAAATCCCACTAGAGGACAGCAACCTTGGGCTGGAAGGACTGGGGTTTCTAGTCCCACAGGTGCTCCTTGTGGTCTTGGGCAAGCCACTTAACCCTCCATAGCCCATGTTCCCTGTAAAATAGTTATCTCCAAGTTATAATGCCCTGTTCAATGTAATTTCAGTTTGTTCAATGTAAACTGCACTGATGCAGAATAGAATGGTATATAAGAGAATGTAAATAAATAAATCCCCTTTCACCCTTATCCTATGTCCCATTGTAGCAGAGCTTTTTTTCCATCGAAAGAGGCTCTCCTCCTGTGCATTTGTGTCATGGAGGTATTTAAATGTCTCAAACGTCTCAATCATATCACTTCTATCCCGCCTTTCCTCTAAAGTATACATATTAAGGTCCTTAAGTTTGTCCTCATTTGCTTTATAATGAAGATCACTAACCATTTTAGTGATCCATCTGCCAAGGCAGAGAAGCTCACATCCTGGAAATAAATGCATGGTTGCGTGGATGGTGTCATTGAGAGCGTTTTGGTTTCCTGGACCATGGGATGCTGTTCCAAGGGTTGCAGAGCAGAGATGGCGTCCATCTGTCCAAGAAGGGTCGACGTATCTTCAGTAACAGACTGGCTAACCTACTGAAGAGTGCTTTAAACTAGATTTGTTGGGGATGACTAAGGAAAGCCCCCAGGTAAGCGAAACATTAAATACCTTTATGGAAATGCGTAAAAAGGGCAACATATGGAAAGCAGTGTGTATAAATGCACATAGCATGGGAAATAAGATCCCAGATGTTGAGGCTTTAATGGGAGAGGCTGACTTGGATTTAGCAGCAGTAACAGAGACATGGTTCACAGACAACCATGACTGGGATGTAACTATAACAGGCTATACTTTATTCAGAAAGGACAGGGTAGGAAGAAGGGGAGAAATAGCGGCAGCTATGGAAATACAGGGCTTAAAAGGAGGAGAGGAGGCACTGTGGGTTAAACTAGAAAGAGGGAAAGAGAAATCTATTTGTATTGGTGTGATATACAGACCTCCCTCACAAGGAGAAGACATGGACAGAGAGTTAATTGAAGACATACGCAGCATTGCCAGGAAAGGAGAAGTGCCACTGATAGGGGATTTCAATATGGCAGGTGTTAATTGACACATCCCTGCTGCAGTGTCATCTAGAAATAAGGAGATCCTGGATTCTCTACAGTGAGAATTATACAGGCAACTGGTAACAGAACACACAAGTGGTGCCAGAGGACTGGAGAGAGGCACATGTGGTCCCTTTACACAAAAGCAGAAGTAAGGATGTGGTTGAAAACTACAGGCTGGTTAATCTAACTTCTGTGGTGAGTAAATTATTGGAAACGCTGCTAAAAGAGAGAATAGTGAGGTTTCTGGAGTCCAATGGATTGCAGGATCCGAGGCAGCATGGATTCACCAGAATCAGATCTTGTCAGGCAAATCTGATTGATTTCTTTGACTGGATGACAAGGGAGTTGGACCGAAGGAGAGCCCTAGATGTGGTGTACTTAGATTTCTGTACAGCCTTTGACACTGTTCTGCATAGGCAACTTATATACAACCTAGCACCCTAGGGATGGACCCTAAAGTTACTGACTGGGTTAGAATTTGCTTGAGTGAGAGGCAGCAAAGGGTACAGGTAAATAGAGCTCATTCTGAGGAGAAGGAAGTTACTATTTATTATTTTATTTATTTACATTTCTTTCATACCGCGCTATTCAACATCAGTGCGGTTTACATAGAACATAGAACATACACGTTGCAAATACTAGTGGTGTGCCGCAGGGATCTGTCCTTGGTCTGATTCTTTTTAACATCATTGTTAGTGATATTGCAGAAGGGCTTTTGGGTAAGGTTTGCCTCTTTGCGGGTGATATCAAAATCTGCAATAGACACCCAGGAAGGAGTAGATAACATGAGGAGGGATCTAACTAAGCTTGAGGAATGGTCTAGAACTTGGCAGCTGAAATCTAATGCTAAAAAATGTAGGGTAATGCATTTGGGCTGCAAAAATCCAAGGGAGCCATACAGTATAGGGGGTGAAGTACTTCTGTCCTCAAAAGAAGAGCGGGACCTGGGCATGATTGTCTCTGGTGATCTTAAAGTAGCTAAACAGGTAGAAATGGTGATGGTGAAAGCCAGAAGGATGCTTGGGTGTATAGGGAGAGGAATGGCCAGCAGAAAAATGAAAGTGATAGTACCTCTGTATAAGTCTTTGCTGTGACCTCATTTGCAGTTCTGGAGACCATACCTTCAAAAGGATATAAACAGGTTGGAGTTGGTGCAGAGGGTAGCTACTAAAATGGTCAGTGGTCATTGTTATAAAGCATATGATGACAGATTTAAAGATCTTAATATGTATATTTTAGAGGAAAGGCAGGATAGAGGAGATATATAGACGTTTAAATACCTCTATGGCATAAATGTACAGGAGGAGAGTCTCTTTCAATTGAAAGCAAGCTCTGCTATGAGGGGACATAGGATGAGGGTAAAAGGGGAAAGACTCAGGAGTAATATGCAGAAATATTTCTTTATGGAAAGGGTAGTCGATGTGTGGAATAGTCTCTTGGTGGAGGTGGTAGAGAGAAGGACAGTATCTGAATTCAAAAAAGCATGGGACAACACAGAGGATATCAAAATGGTAAAGGGGATGGAAGGATACCCCTATGAAGAAAGGCTAAAAAGGTTAGGGCTCTTTAACCTGGAAAAGAGACGGCTGAGGGGAGATATGATAGAAGTCTATAAATTAATGAACGGAGTGGAACGGGTAAACATAGATCGATTGTTTACCTTATCAGAATATACAAAGACTAGGGGACATGAAATGAAGCTACAGGGTAAGCTATTTAAGACTAATAAGAGAAAATATTTTTTCACTCAACGTGTAATCATACTCTGAAATTTTCTACCGGAGGATGTAGTAAAAGCTGTTAGTATAGTTGAGTTTAAAAAAAGGTTTGGAGGAAAGATCCATAAACCATTATTAAAAGGGACCCGGGATATCACTGCTTGATGCAATGCGAGCAATGTGGAACCTGTGTCTTTTGGGGAAACTACTAGGTACTTATGACCTAGATTGGCCATTGTTGGAAACAGGATACTTGGCTTGATGGACCTTGGTCCGACCCAGTATGGCATATCTTATGTTCTTATGTAAAAAGGGAAACTCTATTTTTATGAGACTATTTCCATCAGAGACACAGAAACATATACACATGCATGCACTCTGTTGTACTTCAGTCACACACACATGCACATGCATTCATCCACCCCCACCCCCCAAATCAGGTACACGTATGCACACAAGCACTTTTCAAATAGACAGATTCTGTCTCTGACTATCTACTGGTGCTGTGCTGCTTCTGCACTCCTCTACTTCCATGCGCCCAGTTCTTGCTTTTGCTACCAGTTCTTTTTCTCAGCCTGCAAAAGCCTCTTCACACTTTACCCCATTCCTCTAACATTTCTACCCTTTCTCAGCAACCCCACTCACCCCTACCAAGAAACTCACTTATTCCACTGAATTTCTCCCAGACCCTGTGCAGAAAATCAGCCCACCCATCCTGTAAGTAGTGTAGCCTTTCCATTGGCTGGAAGCTACCACTTACTCTGCACAGTGAAGGGGGAGCACTGGCGAGCTGTAGAGCTAAACTCTAAAAAATACCCAGACAATTCAGACATCATTCTGACTAAGACTAGAGAAGTACAACAAGTAGGCCTGATTAGCACACTTGCAAGTAAAGTTATAAACCTAGCCTACTGATTAAAATTTTGGGTTAAAATTAAAACTGTAATTATAAAAATATGTTTTATTTTCCTTAACTTTGAATCCCTCAGCTTGAATGAGTGTCCCGTATAGAACAGATGGTCGGGGAAAAGCTGGAGGACAGCACCGCTGCTGTTCTGGTTCTGGTGTTTGAAAAGAAGTGGTGGCACTGTGTTCTGGGCCATGAAATATAGCAATTATTACAAGGTATACAAATATAAGCAAATCATACCTAACACATGATTTAAAAAAGATAATATGGGTTGATATTCAAAGGGAAATATCCATATAGTAGAAATTTTCCTTAGCCGCTGTTATCTGTGGATATTCAGTGTCATTTTCTGGATAGTGCCAGTGAATATCCTTACAGACCGCCTTGGCATTATACTGTACATAGGTGGATCTTGAAGTTATCTGGAAAGCAGCAATATTTAGACCACTACGTATAGGGTAGCATTCTCTGAAATACTTCCTGTTCCACGCACAGGACCCAAAAGGCAGGCAGAGCTCTGGAGTCTCAATGCGTGGATGAGACAATGGTGCAGAGATGAGGGTTTTGGATTTGTTAGGAACTGGGGAACATTCTGGGGAAAGGAGGGGCTCTTCCGAAGGGATGGGCTTCACCTTAACCGGGATGGAACCAGGCTGCTGGCATTAACCTTTAAAAAGGAGATAGAGCAGCTTTTAAACTAGATATTAAAAGAAAGCCGACAGTCGCCCAAGAGCGGATCGTTCGGAAGAATGTATCTTTGAAGGATACTACCAAAAGCAGAGAGGTTCCACAAAAGAGTAAAGTAGCCCAAATGCCCTCGAGTATGGAGCAGACAGAGCTTAAAGATCCTAAATTACCGATGTCTAACAATAGCCAAATTAATATGAATAAAATACATTCTCTAAAATGCTTGTATGCAAATGCTAGAAGTCTAAAAAATAAGATGGGAGAGTTAGAATATATAGCACTAAATGGAAGGTTAGATATGATTGGAATATCAGAGGCATGGTGGAAGGAGGACAACCAGTGGGACACTGTGATACCTGGGTACAAACTATATTGTAATGATAGAGCTGATCAAATTGGTGGAGGGGTTGCTCTCTATGTTAGAGAGGGCATTGAGTCAGAAAGGATTAAAGTTTTGCAGGAAACAAAATCTGCTGTAGAATCTATATGGATTGAAATTCCATGTAAAAGGGGGAAGGCAATGGCAGTGGGGGTGTACTATCGAGCGCCTGGCCAGAATGACCAAATGGATGATGAAATGCTCAAAGAAATCAAGGAAGCTAACAAAAGTTACAGCACAGTAATAATAATGGGTGATTTCAACTGTTGAAAGAACTGAAATACGAGATTGCAGACCTGCTATTAGTAATCTGTGAACTATCATTAAAATCATCTCTAATACCTGAAGATTGGAGGATCGCCAATGTAACACCAATTTTTTAAAAAGGTTCCAGCGGTGATCCGGGAAACTACAGACTGGTGAGCCTGACATCAGTACCGGTAAAAATGGTAGAAACCATCATAAAGAATAAAATTACTCAGCATGTAGATAGTCATAACCTAATGGGAGACAGCCAACATGGCTTTAGACAAGGAAGATCTTGTCTTACTAATCTGTTATGTTTTTTTGAAGGAGTGAATAATCAGGTGGACAAAGGTGAGTCGGTTGATATTGTGTATCTGGACTTTCAGAAAGCCTTTGACAAGGTCCCTTATGAGAGACTTTTGGCAAAACTAAAGAGTCATGGGATAGGAGGCAGTGTACTATTGTGGATCAGGAACTGGTTAAAAGATAGAAAGCAGAGGGTAGGGCTAAATGGCCAATTTTCCCAATGGAGAAAGGTAAATAGTGGTGTACCCCAGGGATCTGTGCTGGGTCCACTGCTTTTTGACATATTCATAAATGACCTGGAAAGTGGAATAACGAGTGAGGTTATTAAATTTGCAGATGACACAAAACTATTTAAAGTTGTTAAAACCCAAGAGGATTGTGGAAAATTGCAAGAGGATCTTGATAAATTGGAAGACTGGGCATCAAAATGGCAGATGAAATTTAATGTGGACAAGTGCAAGGTTATGCACCTAGGGAAGAACAACCCAAACTATGGTTACACAATGCAAGGTTCCACATTAGGAACCACCACCCAGGAAATAATTTAGGCGTCATTGTGGATACCATCTTAAAACCCTCGGCCCAGTGTGCAGTGGCGGCCAAGAGAGCAAATAGAATGCTAGGTATGATAAGGAAAGGAATGAAAAATAAAACAAAAGATATTATAATGCCTCTATATCGTTCCATGGTGAGACCGCACCTTGAATATTGTGTGCAATTCTGGTCGCCGTATCTTAAAAAGGATATAGCAATTTTAGAAAAGGTTCAGAGAAGAGCCACCAAAATGGTAAAGGGGATGGAAGGATACTCCTATGAAGAAAGGCTAAAAAGGTTAGGACTCTTTAACCTGGAAAAGAGACGGCTGAGGGGAGATATGATAGAAATCTATAAATTAATGAATGGAGTGGAACGGGTAAACGTAGATCGATTGTTTACCTTATCAGAATATAGAAAGACTAGGGGACATGCAATGAAGCTACAGGGTAAACTATTTAAGACTAATAAAAGAAAATATTTTTTCACTCAACTTGTAATCAAACTCTGGAATTTGTTACCAGAGGATGTAGTAAAGGCTGTTAATGTAGCTGGGTTTAAAAAAGGTTTGGACAAGTTCCTGGAGGAAAGTCCATAAACCATTATTAAGAAGGGACCGAGGATATCAATGCTTGAAGCAATACAAGCATTGTGGAACCTGTGTCCCTTGGGGAAACTGCTAGGTACATATGACCTAGATTGGCCACTGTTGGAAACAGAATACTGGGCTTGATGGACCTTGGTCTGACCCAGTATTGCATATCTTATGTTCTTATCTTATGTTCTTATGTTAGAGATATTCAGATAAATTCAGGATAGATTGCTTCCCTAAATTTATTCAGATAGCTATCTGGATAATATTCTGAATATCACCACTTATAGAAAGTGGTGGTGCCCGCCACTCTCCGGATATTGAGCGCTGGCCACAGGCAGATACCAGCAATGAATATCCAGAAATTGAAGAAGGAAATAACTAGTAAAATCGAGAAGAAAACTTTGTGATTCAAGTACCAAGCATCTATTTTTGTATTCTACATTCTCCAAACAGAGACTTGATTAACAAAAAGGGATTTTAAGGGACTGAAATCCTGACAGAGTCCTGTGCACCTGTTTGGCCTCTACAAATAAAACAATAACCAACAATTCCTTACTCAAACATATTAAACCCATCTCTCCCATCTGCCCTCCCAGCAATCATTTCTCCTCCCCCCAACCCACCCCATCCTAGCCTGCATTCCCTAACTGGCAGAAGGAGGAGGCCCATGGAAGTTCAATGCCTTCAACTCCTTCTCTACTGGACAGGATTGGGGAATAATTGTTTGGAATAATGTGGACTTGAGATTGAAAATAGCAGCAGTAGTACACATATCTTTCACCCTCCCTTTCCCAGGCAGCACATCACTGCCTTCTTCCTCCTACTTAGAGCCCAGACCAGCCCGGACTGCTGTCACAATATCCAGCTCATCCTGTTCTCTTTCTCCTACAGTGCTTCCATAATTAGGATTGGTTCTTAAGGTCTTTACTACAGAACTTCAGAAGACTAGGGACCATGCCTGTTTTCAGCAAATATAATTTAAGACAAGAGTCTTGTTATTCCAATACTAAATGCGTAGAAGAATTATGCTGATAGTATATAAGCTGATACCTGCTCTTTACTACTCCAGACTAACATGGCTACCCACCAGGACTGGACCCACTTGAACTCACCAGGACTTTCTCTTCTCTCTCGACCTGTATCTCCTTTGATTTGCATTCTTTCCTCTTCTCCCTCTACATGGCTCTACATTACTTTGTGTTCTTGATGTTAACTCTCCCTAATCTTTTCCCCTCATTTAGACAATTCCGTGGCCCTGCTTCTCATTACACACTCCTTACTGTCCCCACCCCCTATCATTTTGTCTTCTACATTATCATTTGCTCTTGAACTTCACCATTTTCTTCCTCTCATTCAGCCATCTCCATTCTCACCGAGGGAACCTCATCCTTGCTCCTCTCTCCTCTGTTCTCTCCTACTCCTTCTCCTTCTCTCATCTGGAGATGTCAACCCCAACCCTGGCTCCCCTAGACATTTTTCATACTTCCATGGCAGATCAATGCGTAACATTTCTAATCTTGTTCAGATCCCTCTTCTCTACCTTTTTCATTCTCTACCTTTTTCATTCTGTCTCCAATAAACCTGCCTTCATTCATGACCTTTTTTTCTCTAATACTCTACATCTCCTGGCTCTTATAAAAAATTGGCTTCTCCCTGAAGACTCTGATTCAGTCGCTGCCCTCTGTCATGGAGGCTACCTATTTTCCCATACACCTCGGCCTATTGGCCGTGGTGGCAGTGTTGGGTTCCTACTCTCTCATTCCTGTCAATTTCAACCCCTCCTGCCTCCATCTAATTCCCTTGCTTCCTTTCAAGTCCATGCCATCTGCCTATTTTCTCCTACAGTAGCTCTCCAGATAGCTGTCATTTATTAACTCCCAAACAAGTCCACCGCTACCTTTCTCACCGACTTTGACTCTTGGCTCGCCTCCCTTCTGGATGCATCTTCCCCTTCCCTTATTCTTGGGGATTTTAACATTCACATTGATGACCCTTCTGACTCTTATGCCTTAAAGCACCTTTCCCTAATCTCATTCAACATCCAGTTGTGCTCTACCACTCTTACTCACAAGTATGGCCACTGTCTTGACTTCATCTTCTCCTCCAACTGCTCACCCTCAAACTTCTCCAACTCAGTTCTGCCTTTATGTGACCATCATCTGATAATCTTCATCCTTAACTACCCCCAATCTTGTTCTCACCTGATCTCCACCAACATGTTTAGGAATCTTCACACAATTGCGGTTTCAGCACTGTTATCTTATCATTTCTTTCCTCCACTATGTCATCTGAGTCTGTTGATGATGCAGTATCCTCCTAAAACATTATACCCTCCTCTGCTCTGGATGCACTGACTCCTCCCATTCCATGCCCTGTGAGATGTACCATATCTCAACCCTGGCTATCCTCGACAACTTGCTACCTACATTGATGTGCCCGTTCAGCTGAATGCCTTTGGCTTAAATCATGTACCCTTGCTGACTACCTACATTTTAAATTCATGCCAACCTCTTTCCAGTCAGTCATAGCATTTGCCAAGCAAGAGCACTATGTCCATCTGATTAACTCTCTTGCCTATGATCCTTGCCATCTCTTTGCTATGCTCAACTCTCTCCTCAAGGTCCCTCCTCCCCCAATCCCTCTTTTACTGTCTGCCCAGATCTTGGCTGACTATTTCAATGCCAAAGTACAGAAGATTAGCCTTGAATTCTCTGCAAGGTTATCTCCACTTTATCTTCCCCCTCCCTCTTCAATCTCAAATCCTTCCCTCACCTTTAGTTACCCTTTCTTCCTTTTCTGAAATCAATGAGGAGGAAAATGTAAATCTTCTCTCCTTCTCCAAACTGACTACCTGCTCCTCTGATTCCATTCCCACCTGGCTACTAAACTCTATCTCTTCCGTTTTCATCCCTTCCATCTGTCATATCCTTAACCTATTGCTTTTCACTGCAACTGTTCCTATAGCCTTCTACTAGAACTGTTCCTGTGGTTACAACTCTCCTCAAAAAGTCTTCAGTAGATCCTACCTGTCCTTCAAGTTATTGGCCCCTCTCTCCCCTCCCCTTTGCTTCAAAACTACTTGAACAAGTGGTTCATTGCCACTGTCTTGACTATCTTTCAAGCCCTTCTGGGTCCACTGCAATCTGGCTTTCATCCTCTATACTCCACAGAAACAGATCCTGCCAAAGTCTTCAGCAACTTGTCCCTTGCCAAATCCAAAGGCCTCTATTCGATTTGCATCCTTCTTGACCTTTCTGCTGCCTTTGACACTGTTGATCACCACCTTCTCCTCGATACCCTGTCCTCACTTTAGGGGCTTTATTCTGTCCTGGAGGAGTGGAGGAGTAGCCTAGTGGTTAGAACACTGGCTGGGTAACCAAACAACCAGGGTTCAATTCCCACTAGCACTCCTTGTGGCCTTGGGCAAGTCACTTAACCCTCCAACACCTCAGAAGAAAGGCCTGGCAATCTACTTCCAGTCACAATGCCAAGAAACCCAGGAGCTTCTGAGTCACCAGGAGTCAGCACTGACTCAAAGGCACACATTGCATTCTGTCCTGATTTTCTTCTCTAATCACACTATTAAAGTATGTTCTGGTGAATCCTCCTCTACTGCCATCCTACTTTTAGTTGGTGTATCTCAGGGTTCTGTCCTGGGACCTCTTCATTTCTCTCTTTACTGTACACTCAGTCCCTGGTGCACTTATTTCCTCCTATGGCTTTCAGTACCATCTTTCTGCTGAAGTTCTCAGATCTGCCTTTCTGCACCTGAAATCTCTCCAGGAATTGAGCCCCAGATCTCTACCTATTTATCCGACATTACTGTCTGGATGTCTCACCACCACCTGAAAATGAACATGGGCAAAACTGAGCTCCTTATCTTTCTCTCTAAACCCACCTCCTCCTTTCCCCCCTTCTCTATTTCTGTGAATCACTACACTCCTCTCTGCTTCCTCAGCTTGTAACCTTGGGGTCATCTTTTAATCTACTCTCTCTTTCTCTGCACATATCCAACAGATAGCTAAAACCTGTTGTTTCTTTCTCTATAACACTAAAAAAAAATGCATCCCTTCCTTTTTACACATATTACTAAGACCCTCATCTGCTCACTAGTCTCCTCCCATCTTGACTATTGTAACCTGCTCATCTTTCTCCCCTTCAAGCTGTTCAAAACTCAGATGCATGGCTTATTTTCTGCCAATGTTACTATGCTTATGTAACCTCTATTTTGCCATACTCTATTCCCAAGTCCTGCGATGCTTTTTCTTCTTGATTAGATTGTAAACTCTGATGAGCAGGGAGTGTGCCTTACATCTATATGTACAGCTTTGCGTACACCTTGTTGTGCTTTATAAATGATTAGTAGTAGTAATAGTAGTAGTAAAAGAAGTACTACTCCTCTGAAAATTTTCAAATAGCACTGGTGTAATCTCTTGTTCACCTTTTCTAATCTTGATCAATTCAGTGCTTGAACAATAAGGTATCCAAGTACTGTATAATCTACTGTATGCTGTATTTTCTGAAACTGTATACAATATACATTTCAAAATAAATGAAACATTTCCCTTTCTAGAATTTTCTTATCCAAAACCTGTCTTAAACTAGAACCAAAATGCAAAATTATAATATTTTTCAGTAGTGATACACTAGTTCAAAGGGGTTATAAACAAATAAAATATTGTATCATTATTGTCTATCATTCCCTATCTGTGACATGCTCTGGATCTTATTTCTCTCATGCCAACAATCTTCCTCCCTTTCCCCTTCTTCTCCCTCTGACCCCTCAGCAGTCTCTCTCCATTCTCTCTCTTTCTGTCATCCTCTATTGTAAGTCCAACCGTCTCTCTCTCTTTTTTTCTCTGATTCTTCTTTCAGCCCAGTAGTCTCTCTCTCTCTCCATGTGCGTGTCTCTCTCACTCTTGCAATCTTCCTTTAACTTGACAATCAGTTAGTCTTTCTCTCACAATCTTGAGCAGTATCTCTCTTTTATTTCCCTCTCAATCTTCCCTCAGCCTGCCAGTCTTTTTATCCCCCATGTCCCTTTTCGTTCCACCTTTTGTCAAACACTCCCATCTTTCTCCCCTAACCTCATACTCCCCCACCCCTTCTGTCATCTCTCTCAATCCCCTCTCTAATTCCACTTTCTCTGCCCCTTACTCTCCTTTCTCTTCCCCTCCTGTATGCACCCTTCTCTCTGTCTTTCTCATCTTTTATCCAGAATGAGTAATCCTTGACCCCTCTGTCTTTTTTCCATTACCATGGTGCTCAACATCCCTCTTACTTTCCAACATCCCTCTCTCTTCTCCACCCATCCCCCCCTACCAGTTCTCTTTTCCCACTCCTGCCACACACGTTAGTCTTCTCTATTCATTTATAAAAGTTTTATATACCATCCTTGTCACATAGTGACAATATTTATTTTATTTATTTATTTATAGTCTCTTATATACCGCACTATTCAGCATCAGCGCGGTTTACAATAAACAAGGAGTTACACAATTCAACGGTACTTAGTGTTTACAGAAAAAACAGGAAATACAACTCGGATAACAGGGTAATTAATTAATATAACAGACATGATCTCATCCTGGCTTCAGTATTGTGTATGGGAGGTCTCTGGGGTGTCTGTATTGAATTTGTATGTTTGGAAGGTCTGTGGGTAGGTTGTGTTATCTGGATTGTTTAATGGATAAGACAAGAGGAAAAGGTAGTGTTTCAAAGCACTCACCCTTGATATATTCATATATAAACTTGTACATAGTTTGCACACGGTTTGGTATTATATTGCACTGTTTATTCTACATTTAATATGATGTTCCTTGTAAATAAGTTCTGTTATATCTCAATGTTCCATGTAAAACAAACTTGCTTTGTTAATTGTTGTTAACTGTAAACCGCAACTGAACTTTGGAAGATGCGGTATAGAAATGCGAATAAAATAAAATAAACAAAAATAAAGCTTTTCGAAACTGCAAAAGGTCTGGTATTGATCGGATGTTTTGAGGAAGGCTGTTCCAACACCTTGGTGCACAGAAAAAGAAAGCCCTGTCAGTAGTAGTTTTGGTGTATTGTGTTATTGATTTAGGGACTAACAGAGAATTGAGTGATACTGACCTTCTATCCCTATTGAGGGGTGTTGTTTGGATCATATCTGATAATGATGCAGATGAGAGCTCTTTGATGGCTTTGAATGTAATTAGTAAAGTTTTGAAAGTGAGTCTATTTCGTATCGGGAGCCAATGAAGATGTTTTAGAATAGGTGAAATATGTTCTTTCCGGGATGCTCCATGAAGGACTCTTGCTGCGGCATTCATTGCCAATTGAAGTGGATGTAATGTGGCTTGAGGGAGACCTTGTAATATTGAGTTCGCATAATCAAAATGAGGTATGATTAGCGCCTGATAGATGGTTCTAAAATCGTCTGGCTCTAGCAAGGATCGTAGATGTCTAAGGGAACGTATTTTGTGGTATACTGCTCTTACAATATTTCCTATGTGTGCTTTCATATCCAAGTTCTGGTCTAAAGTGACACCAAGGTATCTGATGGTGGTCTTGGTCTGGAGGTTAGCATCCTTTACTTTCAAAAAGGACGGAGCAGTGAAATTTCGGTTCCGTGTAATGAATAACACCTCTGTTTTTTTGTGTTGGATCCTTAGATTTTGAGATTGTAGCCAGTTGGATACTTCATTTATGCAGTTTGTTAAAGGAGTGAGGTCGGGGTTCTCTGTTGTAAAAGGAAAATATAATAGTACATCATCCGCGTATATCATGCAGTTGACTCTAAAGGATCGTATCAGGTTGCATATAGGCTGCATGTATATATTGAACATAAGGGCGGAGAGGGAGGAGCCTTGAGGGACACCTTGTTTTTGATGAAACTGATCTGATGAAGTATCGTTGGATCGTACCTGTTGCCATCTGTCCGAAAGGTAGGATTTACACCACTCGAGTGCTTTATCGGTAATTCCCTTCCCTTTGAGACGTTCTAGGAGGCGTTCATGGCTCACAGAATCGAAAGCGGCTGTGATATCTAGGAAGACAAGGACAAACCCTTGGCGGATGTTATCAATACCTGATAATAAGCTGCTGAACAGTGTAGTTAGAAGCGTTTCCACACCATGGGATTCTCTGAAGCCGTGCTGGCATGGGTCTAGTGGAGCGTTAATTTCAATATGATCCTGAATTTGTTTTTGTACTTCTTTTTCCAATATTTTTGCTAGTAAAGGAATGCTTGCTATTGGTCTATATGATTCTGGTTTAAGAGGGTCGAGCTTGTTGTTTTTTAGTAATGGCCTTATGGATGTTTGCTTAAGGATACGTGGGAAAGTTCCTGTTGTAAATGATTGAATCATGAGTCTGGATATGATGGGACTGAGGTCAGCTCGTAAATCTTTGATCCAGAACGCAGGGCATGGATCAGTATGAGCGGTGGTCATGTTTAAGCTAGCAATGGTGTCCTCGATTTGTCGTTTAGGTGGTATTGAGAAGATAGTAAGTAGAGCTTGATCTACTGGATCTAGAACTATGTTAGGAGCTGAGATATTGTCAGTTTGGCAAATTTTGGATTGTAGATAGTTAGCAAATAATTGAGGGTGGATTTCGTATTTGAGTTGCGAAGCGGGTTCATTTGTCAAACGCTTAACTATGGCAAACAGGTCATGAGGCTTGTTTAGAGATCTTTTTAACGTGACCGCATGGTAATGTCTCATTGAGTCAGTAACCGCTGTGCGATGAGATGTGAGATGTAGGATATATGCAGTTCTGTCTACTTCTGAGTGTGAGCGTCGCCATCGTCTCTCAAGTTTCCTTAGGGTTGTGCGAGAGGCTTTCAGCTCAGATGAATACCAGATAGCAGAGTGTCGTTTGCTTTGAGATTTGTTAGTCAATGGACATGTGGCAATTGAACTGAGCGTATTATTCCAATTAGAAACTAAATCATCAAGGCTGCACTCTGGTAAGTTGGTTAGTGGAAGTGTTGTTTTTAGGATTAAGTCTTTGTCAAATGGCTTAAATCTTCTCAGGGTGGGACTGGTAATGCCATTCACTCCATTTTCTTCCTTTTGGTTACATCTGGGAAGGGGAACCTTGAATATAATTAGTTTGTGATCTGACCATGGAACTGGGTTGATTGATAGATCCAAGATGGATGGTGAGTTGACAGTTGTTTCAGTTGTAAATATTAGGTCTAATATGCCACCTTTAACATGGGTTGGATCTTTAATTAATTGGTTAAACCCTAAAACCTGTAAAGCTTCAAGAAAAGCTGTTACATGGGAGTCTTGGAGAGATGGTAGATTGAAGTCTCCTAGAACCCAACTTGTTATATGGGGGTTCTGTGAGTTGGAGGCTAAGTCAATTATCATTGATAGTGAATCTGAATTGGATGAAGGAGCGCGGAACAGTAGAGTGAAGGAACAACAATTATTTACTATTGAGATAGTATCTAGGAGTGTTGAACTTGTTGCTTCCTTAAGGTTGAAATGGAGGTCAGATTTGAAGATGGCTAGAACACCACCTCCTCTCTTGCCATTTCTATGACATGTATGTAAGGAGAAATTGGAAGGCAGGAATTGGTTGATTAATACATTGTCATCACAAGAAAGCCAAGTCTCAGTGATTAGGAGTAAGTCAAGGTTGTGTAGTGATATTAAGTCAGAGATGATAGGTCATTTCTTGCGCACAGATCGGGCATTTATCAATGCACATTTCAGATGTTGGGGAATTGGATTTCCTTTTTGTTTCTTTTTTGTGTTGTTTTGTAATGAGATGAGTAGAAGATGATGGTGGGAAGTTTGGGTAGAATCTATAGATTTGAAGAAGGGTGTATCTGTCCATTTTCTTCTGTAATTGTGGATTGTTGGTATTCTATTGTGGCTAGTGTGTAGGCTGGTAACATTACATATTCCTATAGTGATAAAGTAGAACGTAAATGTTATAATGTAGGGTAAGGCCATAATGTATGTGTGGATGAATAAGAGTGTATTATAATTTAATAATAATAATAGGAGGTTAACTGGAGCTTACAGGATGGATGAGAAGCTATAACACCACTTAACGGTATTTCAGTGATAGCAGGTTAACTGGAGCTTAAAGGATGGATGAGAAGCTATAACACCACTTAACGGTATTTCAGTGAGAGCAGGTTAACTGGAGCTTACAGGATGGATGAGAAGCTATAACACCACTTAACGGTATTTCAGTGAGAGCAGGTTAACTGGAGCTTACAGGATGGATGAGAAGCTATAACACCACTTAACGGTATTTCAGTGAGAGCAGGTTAACTGGAGCTTACAGGATGGATGAGAAGCTATAACACACTAGAAAGAGTGAAACAATAGAAAGAGCTGAGCAGTGCAGTGAGCAGTCGTGAAGCAACTCCTGCACACACCTTCTGTGTCATCAGCGGGTCATCACTGCTGCTTCCTGATTTGCTGAATCACAGCAAAGAGAAAAGGCACTAGCTAGCACAGGGAATGATGCAACAATGATGGCACATAGGTTGAGGAAAGAAATACAAGGCAATTAGGGTCGAGGATTCTCTGAATCTCTTAAAGACACAGAGTACACACCACTGAGTTGAGAGGATGAGTTAGTTTCCTTACCTGTTCAAATGCTAATAATAAGATTGCCATTTTAGATATGTGGACATTTGCCTGTTGGGTTCAGGACTAATGCTACCAAGATACAGTATTTCATATAAGCCTTGTGGCCTTGGGCAAGTCACTTAACCCTCCAGTGCCTCAGAAGAATCCAAGTTATTAATGTCCCTGTTTATTTATTTAATTAAAACACTTTTTAAAATGTATATACCGCTTTTCTACAAGTCAAAGTGGTATACATTCAGGTACTGTATATATATATATTTTTTCGCTTGTCCCCAAAGGGCTCGTAATCTGTGTTTTTGTACCTGAGGCAACAGAGGGTTAAGTGGCTTGCCCAAGGCCACAAGGAGCACCTGTGGGGCTAGAAACCCAGTCCCTCCAGTCCAAGGTAACTTAATGTACATTACCAAGTTTAAGTTACAATGTAAACCGCTTTGACTGAAATGATAAAGTGATATAAAAAGAACTGTTAAATAAATAAATAAGCCACTATTTTAAACCTCTACCAGATTCAACCATATTTAAACTTGTGTTTTATACTGAGAATTTCCTTAGAAAGATAAATATATTCCTTGAGGATATCATCTTCATAATAGGGTTAAGTTTCAAAAGTATGGTCATTACAGAAGAATGCTATTTAATTTTTTTAAATTCTCTATCTCTTCTTACCAACTCCCCACTTTAAGTGCCTAGGTACAAACTCTGGGAGAGGAACATACCTTCTGGGCCTAAATTATAGCTCACCTTTACCATAGGCTTGAAAGGGCGAGTAACTAATGCCAATCCCTACTCCAGGGGCAAGGTTTAGGCTGCACCAGAAACTTGCAGTGGTCCCAAGGACTGAAGTGATGTTTCCTTTGAGATGACTTGCCGGCACTACTCTTTTGGACAATGCTATGTTAGGGACAACCATCTTTCCTCCTTCTTTGGGACTGAGTATATCATTGCTGGGGCATACATGCACTAACCAGGCTTGAATCTAATGTACTGTAGTGTAGGGCATTATGACCTTGCCATAAGGTTGACATCAGCTATTTTCTCTAGGTAAGTCCTTGACATTCCTTTACAGCTGTCAATCAGTTAGGGGATCTCACACAGAATAACTACATGTAGGTGAAGCTTCTCAAGAAAATACCTTAAAGCCTCAGAAAGCACTCGGCTATCAGAACAGACCTTTATGATGGTTACAGCTAAGAACCTGATTAAGCATGCTACTTTCCACTTTACCTTATCTCCCTTGTGTTCAGATGCTTCTTTGCCACTTTGTTTTCCCTGCAAGGGTTAAGGCAGAAAACAGCATCAGTCATGCATATAATGTATTTTGTGTAGAAGAAGGTAAAAGAATAGACAGATACAAAACCGATACAGATATATCAAAAACTGGAAGTAAATTGCCTCGCTGAGTTGCCATTCTCAGAACAGTGGGACTGTACTGCTATAATGTCAACTCTGTGAGAAAGATATTGCCAGTCTCCATATCTCCTCACCACCTGCGTGTGAAGGCCACTCTCCCTCCTGAGGTGCCCTCCATGCTGTTCTAACCTAAAATGGCTATTTTTGTACTGTGCACTTACATCAGAAAACTTGAACTTGTTTCTTTGTCAGAACAAAACTCAGAGCAAAGACTGAATAATAAAGATATAAGGTCGTAAGGTTTGGACATCTAACTATGAAAGCATTCATAGCATATTGGAAACCAAAATAGGAATATGACCTCTATTTTTAAAGAAAAAGACCAGTTTTTGGAAATTATTTACTTCAATTTTACTTTTGGAGGCTAAACCCACACTTGGAAATAAAGTATTTCCAGAGGGAATTTCATTAAAACACATTTCCTTAATTATAGCAACATAGAAACGTAGAATACGATGTCAGGTGAATATATTCCAGTCTACCCATTATCCAACTGCAATGCTACAATGTGCATTTCCAGTTATTAGTTTCTTAGGAGCATGTTTACTAAAGGTAAACGCATGTTATCAAATGTTAATGAGTGTTAAGTGGCTTCACTGCACTTTTACTTCTATGAGCATAGTAGCATATAATGAACAATGATGAACGTTAATGTGCATTAACCTTTAGTAAACATGCCCCTTACGTATGTACATACTGCTTTCTATAATCAAAACTACTTCAAAGTGGTGTCAACCAATAATCATTTCATACAATACCATGCAATAACATAAAAAACTAACAGATGAATATTTTGTCATGATGGTCAGCTTTGTTTTTTAAACACCAGCCAATCTGGATAAATTAAATCCAGATATTCAGCAATAATATCCAGATAGTGACTATTTATTTTATTTATTTTTATTTATTTAACAGGTCTTCTATACTGCCTTATCATTTACATTCAAAGCGGTTTACAATGAAATGGTTATAGCAACAAGCTTTACATTGAACATGGTTATTCTAGAGCTGGCACGACTGTATATGGAAGTGGCAATATTCAATGTCTCTATATGCGTAGCTGTATCAATAGCAACTTAAGACGTCTTTTTGCTGCCCTATGCTATCCATATAATGGCACCCAATATCACCACTATGCAGGTATCTCTTACCTCTGTCCTCATTCTGCCACTGACCTTCTTGGCAGTATCTCGATAGTGCCGCTCAACATCCCTTTCACTGGCAATTATCTAGTTTGTGGGTGGCACTAACCAAATAAGTCCCTTTGAATATTGAGCCATAAAATTACAACAAAAATAAATTTGTAATAAAACATAAAACATAAAAATGCATATACAGGGTGGCCCAAAAAAGTGAGAACATCTCGTAAATTAAAAGCTTAAATAGTTTACTTATTTATCTTTTTTAGCTATATAATGTCTTTATTTTGACAATTTCCAGTCGCCATCTTTTTTTTTCTTTAAATTTGTCAATCATTTACATCTGTCTTTTTGAATTTTTAAATAACTTATATGCTACGAGATGTTCTCACTTTTTTTGGGCCACCCTGTATATTTATCCACACCTAAAACTATATATTGTTAAACAGACAATTATTAATAGGGGGATAAAAGAAGTCTTTGGGGGGCATTTTCAAAGCAATTAACACATCAAGCAGGCTATTCAGCAGCTCTAATGTGGTTCGTGACGTTGCATATTTTTGGGTGCTGCCACTGAACCCCCTACTAGCTAGTATCGGAGTGGTTCGGAGGTAGCACCTGAGGATAAGTGGGCAGGGATGATCTTCAGCCTCAGCTTGGTCATCACTCAGCAGTGGGCTGGCCTATCTTTCACCGCTAAAGCTAATCGGATAGCAGCTGAATATCACTGCTGCCTAGTTAGCTTTGCTGCTATTCAACCGACCCAGATATTCAATGCCGGTGGCCAGATTCGACCTCAGTATTGAATATCCAGATTTAAAGTCCAGCAGCGATGACTAGCCACTGTAATTGTGCTAGCTGCCACCTCTGAATATGCCCCCCCCCCATTCAGATTTTTTCTGCAATTGAGCAAGTTGGTTTCCTGATGCAATTCTTTTGGTAGACTGTTCTACGACTGTGGAGAAGCTAATGAAAAGGCTTGGGATGACCCCTATTTCCTCTGAATCAACAATCTAGAATGGACCAGGATCCTTCTGGAATACTGTCATCATGAATCTTAAATCAAACCAGTAGTTGTTGTTGCACAAAGACTAAAATTATGACCCCCCCCCCACCCCACACACACCCCTCACCGGGGCTGTGAATGCTGCCTCTGCACCATTGCCAACTTTGGCTTGCCCATGGACAAGTAGAAGTGAGCCAGGAATCAAACAAAGGTCTTTGACAGGGTGCATGGCACTAAGTCACTACTCAAAACCCACCTCTTTCAGCCTGCTTTCAACCTTCTCTCCTCTGCCTCCTGATCCCCCTCTCATGCTTTCTCCTTCCTCTTCCTTTTTCCCATCTCCCCCTTCCTGTATAAATGTACTATTCTTTCCTGTCCTTATCTTTCTGACTACAGACATTATTCTGTATTTGTAAAGCACCTTGATGTCCACAAAGGGTGACATATTAAGCTCCAAATAAAGATAAAGATACCACTGACAGATTTGTATGCCACCTTTTCCTTCAATCAAGGTGGCCACGTCACATCACAATTGGAGGGTTACATTTAACATTAGGGTACGTGTAAACATTTAGACAGCACAGTTACGTAACAGTATTTAGACATTTAAACAATGTTTAGACAGTACAATTGAAGTAACATTTAACATAAAGGTATTTACTAATGAGGTGTGTTGAATTTGTGTGTGTGGATGGGTGTGTGTTTAGTTGGCGGAGGTAGTAGTGTTGCTGTTTGGGTAAGAGATTTTTCTTGATGTTGCACTGAGTCAATTGTATAGTCGCTATACTTCTTTCCATAGCATAGGAGCTATCATGATAGTCTTATCAAATATTTCTCAATATTGCCTTCCTCATATGATTTTAAAATCATATTCTATAATTAATAAACTGCACTAGAAAGCCCTGGTCTCTCATGAATGGAACATACTGGTATATATTCACGACCTCTTATTCTGAGGGTATGAAAATCACTGCACAAAACCTGGTTAGGATATCATCCACAGTAAGACAGTACTCATAGCAAGAAAGTTTCATTTTTGAACTGTCAAAAAAGAACATTAGATTGATAAAAGAGTCAAATCCTTCTTTTCATTTCAAAAGATCAAATGCAAAAAGAGAGGTTTATTTTTAAATATACTTATGGGGCCGAATGCAGCAGCGGAAACATACATGCTTTATGTTGAAATACTTAGTGGGGGCTGAACAGATTACACTGGTCAACATTGAAATCGTTACTGACTTTAAAAGGCCCTAATCTGTAGTAACTTGGTGAGCTGAACACGAATATAACATTAAACAAACTTTATTGGCTCTCGTTTTGAAGATATTGCATGTAGTTCATTTTTGATGTTTCACCATGTAAATTTATCCAGTAGGACATCAAAAACATCCCAAATAAGCCTTGAATGATGTAATATTGCATCACATTGCATAATACCAGCATGCACACATCATACAGAGTTGATTGCATCATTTTCTGATGCAATGCAATACTATTGCCAGACGGCTGCTGAAGCCATCTGACGTCAGCAGTGTACTATACGCAGTCGGAAAGGAAAGTTATCTGGTATTCTGTTCCGATATTGAAAGCCTCATGAATGCCTTAAAAATCACTCATGACCCACAAGACTGGAGACTATTTATAGACTCTTCGAAACTGAGTCTGAAGGCTGTGCTTTTGAACAATGGAAACAGTCTTCCATCTATTCCAGTAGCGCATGCCGTACACATGAAAGAAAGTAAAGTAATACCCCCCAAAAAGTGATACTAACTCAAAATAGTAAATATATAAGAATCACTTGAAATATCCCCTATGAATTGAACAGAACGGAACAGTAATTTTTATATAATTTTTGTCGGAGCTGAGCCGTAGGAGGGATGTGAGTGATCACAATCCCCCACCAGACTGCTAGCTTCTTTTATTATTAAAGGTCCTTAACCTGTTATATCATTTCAGTGCTTTAAAAAGGATTTTCAGTCACTTATCTCAATTTTTTCTTCGATATCGTCGCAACAATCGCTCCTCTTCAGAAAAATGAACAGCACGACGTGCACGTTTCGGGAAAAGAACCCCTGTGTCAAGTGCTTCTTAAACTTCCATTTAAATAGGCGAACAGAACAGAACACCGCCGTCTTCGCGGCTGAGGCAAAACTGTGTTTTATAAGGGCCGTTGGAAATTTAACTTGCATATATAAGAGGGACCTTCCAATAGAAGGCAGGGTAATTCCCATCACCTAGGGAATCCCTGTCTCTATTGGCTAAGGAGACATGAGGTCATAGAATACTGCGCCACTCAATCTCCTGATTTAGCCCATTGGGCTCAACTGAGGATAGCCGAAAAATCCATTGTTGTTCCAACAGTTGTAATCTTTTTAATCGATCCCCTCCTCAGGGATCCGCCGGGACTTGATCAATGACAGTCCATTGGATATCAGCAAAAACATGATCTTTTTCAAGACAGTGAGAAACAACGGGAGCAGTAAGTATCTTGCAGCGTAGACGCGATGCATGTTCAAATAAACGAGTCTTCACCGGACGAATCGTACGGCCTATGTATATTAATGCACATGGGCATACAAGCATGTATAACACATAGGTGGACCGACATGGGCTATCTTTTGTGCCGACAGCAGCTTACGATGGTTTCTCTATGCGTTTACATCTTCAGCGTTTTTTCCGTAAATTACATATTATAAAGTTTTTTTCTGATAAACCAACCGGACAGGACATTTCTACTGTCCGACCGGTTTCACAATGGTTGCCACCCGGACCAATAGATCCGATTCTTACGACGTATCAGACCATGGTATGGCATGATCTCCAGAAGTTAGAGGCTCAAACATTATTACATCATTCAAATTTAGATAGAACTAGTTGGCAGGCTCTAAAAGATTTGGCATCCGATTCTACTTTAATAGTTCGTAGAGCAGATAAGGGCGGTGCTTTGGTGTTGCAAAATTTAGAGGATTACCAATCCTTATTAAAAGAACATTTGGCAGATCGTTCTACTTATACTATATTGGATGCTGATCCGACGCCTGAGCTTTTGACCACAATAAAAATATTGGTTGGTGAAGCATTGCAACGTGGATGGATCACTACTAAGGAACACCGTTTTCTTATAAATTCTCATCCTAAAGTTCCAATCATATATTTAGTACCTAAAATACACAAGTCTTTAACCACTCCCCCAGGTCGGCCGATAGTTTCGTGTTGAGATTCTATCTTAGAACCACTATCAATATTTTGTGACAATTTTTTGAAACAAGAAGCCTCTCAAGTTGATTCATTCATTAGGGACACTACACATTTTTTACAGCAGTTAGCTGGGATAGAGGTCCCTTCGAATGCTATTCTAGTGACTCTTGATGTAGTGTCATTATACACGAAAAGCGATCAACAAGAAGCACTTCTGTTAAATGAATGTTTTCAATTTGCACCATCTCGGATCCCTCGATCCTTTATGCTCCAATTAATTGAATTGGTTCTCACTAAGAATTACTTTTTGTCAGGGGGTATTTATTATCAGAAAATTTCTGGTATAGCGATGGGGGCTACCAGTGCACCCTCCATCGCTACCTTATACATGCATCAGATGGAAAAACTACAAATTTATCCTTCCTCAGAATTTACAAAGGTTTTGTTTTGGAAACGCTTCCTCGACGATGTATTTTTTATATGGACTTCTGATGAGTTTTCTCTCCAAGCCTTTTTAATGTGGCTTAATACTTTGCGTTCCAACATTCAATTTACAGCCCATACAGCCTCATCTACAATAGAATTTTTGGATGTCCAGATCACATTGTTTGAAGGCAATTTCACCACTACTCTATTTCGGAAATCGGTTCAAAGAAACAGTTTACTGCATTATCACAGTTATCACCCTGGTCCCTTACGAAGGGGTCTCCCATTTGGTCAATTTTTAAGACTTCGCCGAATTTGCCATTCGGTGGAGGATTTTAAATTGCAGGCTTTGGACTTATGCAGTCGATTGGAACAACGCGGTTACCCTCGAGGAGTGATCAAAAAGGCAATGCGTCGAGCGCGCTACATCCATCGCGAATGGTTAATTGACCCGCAGTATCAAAACACACAATCTACTTTAGATGATTTTATCACGGGTATTCTCCCATATATGGAAAGGAGTTCGGCGGTATTACATATCTTACGCACCCATTGGCCCATGTTACAGCTTTTAGATTGTTTTAATAAGCCTCTACGCGTTGTTTTTTCGCGGGGAAAAAATTTGGGGGATCTATTGATGAAGACCTCTCTAGCCATCGATCGCTCTAACCGCCCTCCAGAGCCTAAAGGTCACTTTCCGTGTGGATCTTGTCCTTTTTGTACAACTACCTTGACTGGGGTAGATTGGACTCATCCACAAACCTTTCGCTCTTATAAACGGCTCTGGGACACTTCATGTCGGTCCACCTATGTGGTATACATGCTTGTATGCCCATGTGCATTAATATACATAGGCCGTACGATTCATCCGGTGAAGACTCGTTTATTTGAACATGCATCGCGTCTACGCTGCAAGATACTTACTGCTCCCGTTGTTTCTCACATTAAGTTGGGTCTCATTAAGCAATTCATCAAGTCCCTTCCAAAAGATGGTGAGTGCTTTCGGTACCTTTGCTCAAAGTTCCCCCGACTTTCTGAAGCAAAGCTAAAGGAAGGAGTGTTTGTTGGCCCTGATATAAGGAAACTCATTTCAGATGGAGCATTCGCTGAAACGATGTCTGAGAAGGAAAACGAAGCCTGGGATTCCTTCAAGCATGTTGTTCTCAAATTCTTGGGGAACAGGCGGGATGAGAACTATAAGGATATTGTTGCCAGGATGCTCAATGCCTTCAAAGAACAAGGCTGTAACATGAGCCTGAAAGTCCATTTCTTGCACTCCCATGTGAACTACTTTCCCGAAAACTTGGGGGCGTACAGTGAAGAACAAGGTGAAAGGTTTCACCAGGACATCAAGGACGCAGAGAGAAGGTACCAAGGAAGATGGAACACCACTATGATGGCTGATTTCTGCTGGTTGCTGCTGCGGGAAACCCCAGATGAAAAATACGCCAAGCAGCGCACCAAGAGAAGCATTCGGGGGAAGAAGAAACGGGCCCACCAGGAGATTGATTGACCCAAGAATGACTTTAAAATCTAAACTGTGTTGACAAAAGATATAGAAAAACAACTGGGACCATCATGTGTACAAATATTTACAAATTATGTAACAAATCCATTGGCCTGGAAACCACCATGGTAGAAGAGAATATTGATAGCACTGCAGTAACTGGGAGTCAGAGAAAGTCAGGACTGCAAGGTGAATATATTAGTATATTATTTGACTAGATTGTAAGCTCTGATGTGCAGGGACTGTCTGTTACATCTATATGAACAGCGCTATAGCACTGTATAGCCTTGTAGCACTATACAAATGATTATTATTACTACTAGTAGCAGTAGTACTCATTTTAAAAAGATAGAGAAGACAGAAAAAGGGTAGGAGCAATTATTTATGTTAGGAATAAAATGACAAAGCATTGAGATGCCAAGTGGGCAAGAAAGAGCTACTACTGCTACTCCTACTCCTACTAATCATTATACAGCATTACAGGGCATACACAGGGCTATAAGAAATTGTCCCTGCTCATCAGTGCTCACAATCTAATCAAGACAGACAACAGAACAACCGAGGCTTGGGTAAATCTGCAGGAATGATAAAGACACACATAGGTGGTGAATAGGAGAATAAGGGGATCAAATTAGCCTTGAAGAGTTGGCGTTTTAGCCTTGCTTTGAATACGGCTAGAGGAGAAACCTGACATATTAACTCAGGTAGTTTGCTCCAGCATATGGAGCAGCAAGGTGGAATGAATAAAGTCTGGAGTTGGCAGTGACAGAGAAGGGCACAGATAACAGGGATTTGCCAGAAGGGCAGAGTTCCCAAGAAGGGGCATAGGGAGAAATAAGAGAGGAAAGGTAGGGAGGAGCCTCAGAATGAATGCATTTATAGGTCAGTAGGAGAAGTTTGAACTGGATGTGGAATAGAAAGGGTGCCAATGAAGTGATTTTAGGAGTTATATGAACATAGCGACACTGGCAGAAGATTAGCCATGCAGCTGAGTTTTGAACAGATTGAAGGAGAGAGAGGAGTTGCTTTGAAGATCCCATTGAATCTAACATCGGTGTAGGTACAAGGAAAAGAGGTAGATATAAAAGTACAGAAGTCAACCAAAGGATAACATGCAAAGGTAAAGTACTTTTAATAGACAGACCTAAATCTATCAAATATTGATTAGAGAATGCCAACTTTAGGATAACTAGAATACTAGAAGCCTAGAAAGTCTTTATTTAGAAAATAGTTGAGCTGTTCTGGCACCTGAACCTGGTAATAATACTTACCAAACAAGGTACTATTGCTGAGGTTATAAGTAGGGGAAAACTTGGGAGTTCAGTGATCACTGTATTGTGTAGTTCGATGCAAACACTGGAACAGACTCAACCTACACTACATTCAAAACAATGAATGATTATGTTAAGGAAGTCGGATCGGGAATGATAGAACTCAGTAAAACAATAAAAATTTTGAAATATCAAGAAATCAGTGTCAGGCATCTTGGCAAGAGAAGTAGAATAAGAGATCATTATGATTTACCAAAGGAGTAGGAGAAAAAAAAGAGCCAAAATAATATCATTTAGCAAATATAGACACAGAAGGAAGAAGACAGACCCTGTTGCGCTCTGCTTCTTGCATGGGTTTCCAGGGTAATGGAGGCCAGCCATGAAAGGGTGCTGGCCCATAACCGGGTTGCTGGGGGAAGGAGGGCTCCTGAGGTGGCACAGGATAGGTGGGCAACAAAGGGACAGCGGTGGTGGAGGGCCAAATAAAGGTTGGGGCCTGAGGGGCAGCCTCCTCTTTTGTGTGGGCTGCCAGCCAGAAGCCACTGCATCTTCTGTCAAAAGCCAAGGAAAGGCCTAGATTACCCTCAGCGCCGGTGGGCTCAACTTTAGCAGAGCCACGGGAAAGAAAAGAAATGCTTTTCCTTCCCGTAGCTCTGCAAAAGTGAGCCAGGGCGCAGATTAGGAAGTGCAGGGCTCTTCCGGGGGGGGGGGGGGGGACGGGGGGGGTGGGGGGCTGGGACTGGTAATAAGCTGAGCAGGGCTGGGCTGGGGGGCGCTTAGCCCCAGAAATGGTCTGATGGGGGGGGGGGGCGGTAGGACTGGTAATGGGCTGATCAGGGGGGTTAGGATTGGAAATGGGCTGATTATGTGGGCTAGAACTGGAAATGGGCTGATCAGGAGAGTTAGGACTGGAAATGGGCAGACTGGGGGGGCTAGGACAGGAAATGGGCTTATTGGGTGGGTTTAGACTGATGGGGGGGCTAGCACTGGAAATGAGCTAGGACTGGTAATGGGCTGATAGGGGAAGCTAGGACTAGAGTAGGCTGATAAGGGGAATAAGACTGGAATAGGCTGGGACTGGAAATGGGCTGATGGGGGGGAGGAGAGAGCTGCTGGCACTGGAAGAAGACTGGGGGCTAGAAATGGAAGTGGGCTAATGGGTGAGGGGGGAGGGGAGGAGAAAGCTGCTGGCCCTGAAAGAAAACTGGGGGCTAGGGCTACAAATGGCCTGATGCAGGGAGATGGGAGAATGGGACTGGAAGGGAACAGATGCTGAGATGGTCTGCCAGGGGAAGGAGCTGATAGGGTGGGGGTGGAGCAGGAAGGAAGCTGACATGGGGGAAGTGAGGGTAGGAAGGGGACTGACACAGGGGGAAGGGGGGGGCTGGAAGGGAGCTGATATGGGGGGAAGGAGGGGGGGTGCAAGGGAGCTGACAGTTGCGGATGGTACTGAAGGGGGATAGGAAGAGAACTGATACTTGGGGTTGGGAATGGTAGGTGGCTGGGTAATGGGAAGGAGGCTGGAAGGGAGCTGACACGTGGTGATGGCACTGGAAGGGGGATGTACATACGGTAGGGTGACTGGAAGGGAGCTGACGGGGGGGGGGGGGCACTGGGAGTGGAAATGAGCTGATACCTGTGATGGTATTTGGACTAGAAGGGGCTGGACAGTGGTGAAGGAGGGAAACTGGAAGAGAATGGACACCAGAAGCAGTACTGGGAATGCAAGGCAGTTGACACTGGAAGGTATGGGGAGAGGAGGACTGAAAAGGGGGCTGATACTGGGGAGCTTTACCAGGAATGGAAATAGGCTGATGGAAGGAAGTGAAGAAAACAAAAAAAGGGATAAGAAATGGTAGATGGACCATAGACCACAGAAAGAGAGCTAAGATAAGTCAGGAAAGCAGAAGCCTCAGATCGGGACCAGCCTGATCAAAGAATAAAATGGTCAGACAACAAAGGTAGAAAAAATAATTTTATTTCATTTTAGTGATCGGACTTTGTGTTATCTTTATATTTTACACAGTATGGGGGAAATGCATATCTTATTTATCTGATGTTGCACTGCATGCGGAGTCTAGCTTCTCGGGGTTTCAGTTTTATTTTTACTTTAGATTGTGGTTGCTTATTCTGTACTTGATGAGGGTCTGTGTTCTGAATGTGTGACTGAGGGTCAGGTGTTCTTTTAACATAGAGTTTGTACATAAAGATCTATACAGTACTGTGATAATTTGACATGTTCAGCTTTTCAAATAGGTGTATGGATGTTCCAGGGCCCACTGTAGTATTTACAGTGTTGCTTTCTTTGGATGGGCTCTTTATGTGAACTTTGGAAGTTGGTGCTTGATATGGTATGGTATGGTAAGGTAGATTTGCTCTATAGATATTCAGTGACTTTGTTGTAGGGTTTTGCATTAGTTCACAATATGCCTGGTACTGGAGAATGTTTGTTGTTGTTGTTAGTGAGATGATCAGAATCAGATTTTTTTTTAAGATATTGAGTTCTGTGGGTGAATGTCCTGGTTCTGCTCTATACCCACTGCTGAAGGGGGTTCTGTGGATGCAAAATATATGTTGAAAAATAAAAAGCAAGAAACATAACGCAGTTTATAACAACAAAATAAAAATGAGTTATAATTTAGTTTTATAAACTGTGCTGTGGTTGTCACTTTCTTTTAGTTCCTTGGTGTACAGACATCTTGCATTTCCTCCATATAATCTAATCTGCTTTTTGGTTTGGTTCAGTCCCTGATTGAAGTTTTGAGAAAGCCCTGCCCCTCTCATCCTTTGCCTCAGGCAGCAGATTGCCTTGAGCCGCCCCTGTGTACAGGACAGTAACACCTCCTTCTTCCTGCTGGATTTTCCTCTCTATACATAGCCTAACATCCTTCTGACTTTGGCCTCTGCCTTGTCACACTGTTTCGCCACCTTAAGAACCTCAGATACTAAAACCCCAAGGTCCTTTTCTTGGTCTGTACATAGCAGCCTCTCATCCCAATCACATAATTGTGTCTGATGAGCTTAAAGTTGCTGAGCAGGTAGAAAAGGCAACTGCAAGAGCCAGAAGGATGCTTGGGTGTATCGGGAGAGAAATGGCAAGCAGAAAAAAGGAGGTGATAGTGCCTCTGTATAAGTCTGTGGTGCAACCTCAGTTGGAGTATAGTGTGCAATTCTGGAAACCACAACTTCATAAGGATATAAGCAGGTTGGAGTCAGTGCAGATAGTGGCTACTAAACTGGTTAGAGGTCTTTGTTATGAAGCACATGAGGACAGACTTAAAGATCTTAATATGTATTCTTTAGAGGAAAGGCGGGATAGGGGAGATTATGAAAAGACTAGAAACGGTTCAGAGGAAGGCAACCAAAATGATTTGGAGCCTGCGCCAGAAGATGAATGAAAAGAGACTCCAAGACCTAAATATGTACACTCTAGAGGAGAGGAGGGACAGGGGAGAAATGTTACAGACCTTTGAATACTTAAGGAGTATTAATGACAAACAAAACTTTTTCAAAGACGGGGAAGCTGTACAACTAGATGGCATAATATGAAGCTGCAAGGGGGTAAACTGAAAGGCAACGTCAGGAAATACTTTTTCACTGAAAAGGTGGTGGATGCTTGGAATGCCCCTTCGACGGAAGTGGTGGGGAAAATACAGTGACAGAACTCAAAATGGCATGGGACAGACACAGTAGATCCTTTATAGAAACAAGAAAAAAATCAAAATAAACTGTTTCTGATATCTTAACAAGTCGAGGTCACCTGCATGGAGTGGTGGGTACACCCCTAAACAAAGGCATGGGGAGGGGTGATCTGCACGGTGCACGGTGCAGCGGGCGCACCTACTCTTGCCACCTTTGCTGGGCAGACTAGATGGACCATGCTGGTCTTTATCTGCCATCATATACTATGTTAAAAGTGCATCATTCTACACTTAATTTGATACCTTCTGGTATTATTTTCGGGGTGAGGTTGGGGGAGATTGTTATTGTGGGAAAATTTGTATATATTATTTTGCTGGTCCATTTCACTAAGTGGCTCGACTGTACAGTGTATATGTGTAAACTAAATAAATAAAATAAATAAAGATGTTTTAGAAGGTTCCCAAACAGAAAGATGTCAAAGCAGCCAGCCAGTCAGTGTGACAAAGCATTTAGGAAGGTTAATAGTATACTAGGGTGCATAAACCTGTATCACTAGCAGAAAGAGAGAATGATCCCACTTTAAACCATACACACTCTGATAAAGCTAAAGATGTGAAGTCCAATATTCAATGGGAGTAATACGGTTAGCAGACCTGCTGTGTTATTCCCTTTATCTGGATGTTCAGCAGTACTAACATAGTGCCGCTGAATATCTGTGGGTGCCTCTACTGCACAGTACGATGCTAAACAGTAGTTCTGGGGTTGGCATCCGGCCATAACCGGGCAGTGGTCCTGTCCAGTTATGGCTAAGTGGCGAAAGTAAGGGAGCAGATGAATATGGAGGAGTGGATGAGTGGCCTAGGGGTTGGGGCAAGGTACTTCAGGCCGGAAGGTCGGGGGTTCAAATCCCACTAGAGGACAGCAACCTTGAGCCGGAAGGACTGGGGTTTCTAGTCCCACAGGTGCTCCTTGTGGTCTTGGGCAAGCCACTTAACCCTCCATAGCCCATGTTCCCTGTAAAATAGTTATCTCCAAGTTATAATGCCCTGTTCAATGTAATTTCAGTTTGTTCAATGTAAACTGCACTGATGCAGAATAGCACGGTTTATAAGAGAATAAAATAAAAAAAATAATTGCTGCCCGGTTAGCTTCCTGCAAATCATGGCAACCTTGATATTCAATGACAGAACCATATATGACCCCAGCACTGAATATCTGGGTTTAAGTTTGGTGACGGTGGATAGCCATGTTAGATCGGCTAGCTGCCACCACTGAATATTGGCCCTGTAGTCTCTAGAAGAAAGAAGGGAAAAAGAATACAACACATACATTCAGTGAAGAACCAGAATGCAAAGCTCAAAGGCAAGAGCTTCCTATGAAACGGAAGAGAGGGACACAAAAAGACCTTAGTAGTAAAGCAAAGGAGAAGACTGCTACTTGAGGGGGTCTTTTACTAAAAAGCTCTAATGCGGGGCCCTGACAGTGCAGCCGTATCTCCACGTTAACTGTCCATAGTTCATCGAGGGAGCAAGTGGGTGAGTTTGGGGTGGAGAAAGAGTAAGGACAGTGGTTTTGCATGCTATTGGCACATTAGGTGCAATTCATAACACACTTCAGCAAAAGGGCCCCCAAGAAGGAAGTTAAAAATAGTCCTTTTCTGCTGACATTTTAGGTATTTCAAAGTTTCAGTTTTAAGCAGGTGTGTGTTTTGGTTTGTTTTGCTTTGGGGGTTCTTTCATTTTGTTTTATTGAAATCTATTTTATAATAGTATGTGCTAAAAGAAAACACCTCTTCCAAAAAAAATCCCCTCTGGGATTTAGCAGCATCTTCGCAATCTTCCCTTTGACTATCCTTTCCACACCTTGTACCATCTGTGGATCTTTAGTGGCAGGAACAATCAGTAGTTGCATTTTAGAACGACATCAGTGTCCTTTTAGAGAATGGTGCATTCTTCAAAATGGTACTAGTTTACCTGAAGCCAGCACAGTTTTGAAATATGGCATTGGTGGAACCAGAGCGAATGAGGTTTACTCCTGCCCATGAAGACCCACCAGTGGTTAAGGCACAAGGTGGGAGTCCTGCCTAGTAGGCTTGGGGGGATGGCAACAAGTCCCGGGGTTTATTTTTATTTTAGTAGAAGCAGGATTTGTCAGAGGGATTTTGGAGTTACTGCTGTTTTCTTTGACTTGAAAACAAAATGAGAAAGAAAGCAAACATTTTGTTCACTTTTCTTTCAGTTCATTTTTAAAAGACAATGAAATATAAGAGGAAATCAACAAAATGTCTTATTTCATTTCATATTAAGGGGGCTAATTACTAGGTGCACTAACATTAATGCATGTTAATTCATCATTAACATGCATTGTTAGAGGCACATTCTAAGGTATGTATCTAGACTCCTGTGTGTCTGATCGGAATCAGGACATCCAGAGGTAGACCCAATTTTGATCCCGCGGGGGCCATATGTGCCCCATGGGATCAGAATCGGGGCTAGGGCCTGTATGTCCAGGCCGGGACCCAATTCCAATTGGCCTGCATGCACAGCCACCTGCCCAGCTACTTCAGTGAGCCTCCTGAATGGAGCCACAGTGCCATGACGTCCCATTACCATGGCATCATGACTCCATTCAGGAGCCGTGATCCCTGGCTGCCGACCACAATCTTCTTTCCCCGCAGCCCGGCTCCCAATATGGCCTTCCATGACCAGGATCGGGCTGCAGGGAATCCCTTGCACCCCTCACCTTTCTGGCGCTGCCCAGGCCTGTCATCCCTGGACGTCCAGGGGGACTTATTCCACCTCCGAGGTGGAATAAGTCTCCCTTCCAGTTTGCTAACCCTGTATGTACAGGGCCGACCTCAGAATCGGCCCTGTATGTCTGGGGTAGCAGACCGCCCATGCCTCCCCCTCACTCCACCTCCAGAATGCCCGCTCCCACCCCCGTCTAAGCCTTCCCATACAAACACCTTGTTCATATGGGGAGGTTTTTGACGGGGACGTCCAAACTAGACGGAATAGACCCTTAGTAACTAGATCCCATTGAATGACCTGTGACCTGTGCTAAAATAACATGGTTTATGGTGAATTAATGTGTCTTAGCATTTGTGCACCTAGACATTAAGGGGCATATTTGCTAAACCCCATTAGGGTTTTGCAGCTAATGTGACATATTAGTGCAAATAGCACTATATTATCAACAAAAGCCATGTGATATCTGTTGGGGGACTTGGACAGCATTTCCTCAGCAGATACTGCACTGAAAATACAGAGAGCATGGTTGGACAGCAGCCTGAATGCAGCTAATGTTACCTGTTATTTGCAGCTGTGCTGTCTGTAAATCCGATGCTGTTGACATACATGGTAACCACATGGTGCTGACATGCCCACTTTGCCCTCAATCCGCTCATGTGCACAAATGCACATTCTTCATATAGCTCAGATAATTGCTGTGCTTTCAGCAGTTTCTCTGCATTAGCTTTTAATGTGGCATGCTTGACAAGCGCTATTTGCTATGTTAAGAGCCGATGTGATTTAGTAAACATGCCCAAAATGTTCTTACTTGTAAACCTTCCTTTTTTCCTTTTCCCTTTTCATATAAACTCTCTATTCCCCATCTTTGCCAGTTTTACAGAGATTTCATAGTTTCGGTGTGAGATTTCTCCATTGTTCAGTTGTTCACGAGCAGGGATAGTTCTCACAAGGTTCCAGCTTTGGCATGGACACGGCCAATAGATTCAGTGATGACAGTAAAAGAATGGTAGCTCTGATATCGCCTATATTTTTTCCCGAGGAAACCAATGCTACTTGTTAGTACAATATGACACCCATTCATCTTAATTCAAGTCCTTCACCTTAATATTGTAGCCAGTAAGAGACTCGTGCATTCTTGTTGATTCCGGAGAACCCTGTATTGAGAAATAAGAAAGATTGTTTTCAGATGTTTGGCACTAACTTATTTTGAGCATCTTCAAAACTGCATATTGAATATATTTATTGCAACATACATTTGATCAAGTTTGAAGACTGAGAGATAACTCATATGCTTTGAACTGATTGAGTGTAAAATCAATCACCACTATTCCTATACTCCTAGTCTCATCATTTTCCGAACACAAAAATATGTGCAATGACAAGAACCCCTGCATTTTTATGTGATTCAGGAATAATTGTGTTCAGAGGAAGATTTTGGATGGTGCATGGGCAGAAATGTAACTTCCGTGTGTATTGATAAAGTACACACATACATTTACATCTGCTCTCAAGCAATCACATTTTGATCTTGACTGGATTCTTCATTTTACCGAGAGAAAAGTTTCTTATTCCTTTTGTATGGACCAAATCATAAACTATGTTTTTTCCAACTTTGTGGGATAACCAACATCAGCATTTTGAATTTTTGAGTAGGGAGAGCAATTTTTGACAGACTATGTTGTTGCAAGATATGTGCATACTTTAGTCTCCTTGTAGCACCCCCTTGAAAATGCCCTAGAAGATACTGGCTGGAAAGTGCCCACATGCTTTTACCCCACTATATCAGTAAGCAATCAATCAGGGTAAAACAAAGTACCATGCATGCATTTGGAAACAAGGGTGTAATTTTATAACTGCCCACATAGGTGAAAAGTATTTGTGTACATTTCACTCTGCGGACATTGCTGCATATTCAAAGTGAAAGGACGTGCATGCTTGCACTTTACAAATTATCCTAGGAAAAATACCAGTGCACATTTACTCCTAGTCTCTCATACAAATATTTATTCAGAGCTAAAAATTAAAAAAAAAAATGCTGTTTAGTGAAAACCCCCCACCCCCAGCCCCAGTCCTGGAAGCACCTCTTCCAAATCCAGGTAAATTAATTCATTTATTTATTTAACTGTTTTTCTATACCGCCTTATCTGGGAATCACGGCGGTTTACATGGAACAAGAACTCAACAGGTTTACATTGAACATTTAGTTGAACTACAGTAGAAACGTTTTAACAGTTGAACTTATGTACAGCAAACTAAGTATAGAAGAAGGGGTGGGGGCCGGGTGGGGGGGATGAGAGAATTGTGGGGGAGGACATGTGAAAGTGTCCAATGGACTGTTGCAGGTATTGACCGTGTAGTGCTTTGAAGATGATCATGGAGGACCTGTATTTGACTCTGCGGTGCACAGGTAGCCAGTGTAGGTTTTTCAAAATTGGTGTGATGTGATCACTCTTTCTTGCATTTGCAAGATTGAGTGCTGCAGTGTTTTGGGTCAATTGTAGCTTGTAGAGAGCATGCTTGGGGAGTCCTTGATATATGCTGCTGCAGAAGTCCAGTATGGGGAATATAAGCGCTTGGAGAACAGAGTGGAAGTCTGAGGTTGCTAGAATGGGTTGTAGGCTGTGCAGTGTCTTTATTTTGTGGTATATTGACTGTGCTGTTTTGTTGATGTGGGGGTGAACGTGAACTGTTGATCAATTGTCACACTTAGGTATCATACTTCAGGTTTTGTTTCTGGTTCAATATTATGTATTTTGCTAGTTTTAGGAGCTGAGAGTGATCTGTTTCTGGAGATATGTAGGACATTAGTTTTCTTGTAGATGATCTGATTTGTAGGCCATGTAATTTTATCTTTACAGAGGGTAATCAATTTAAACAAAAGCCCACTTTCACAAGTGAAATACAGTTTTACCCATAGAAATGGTTTTAAAAATTGGCAATCAACTCTAAAACCACTGTTTTCCTCTTTGTAATCGATCTACAGCTTTCCATATTGTGAAAACCAGATGTACTTCTAATTGCTGTGAAGGGGATATATTCATCCAGCATAATCTACCTTGGTAAATCTCTATGCCTTTGAAATTGTCTCCTACTAGATAAACTAAACAGAACATACAGATTCTGAGTATTCTGGTACAGTTCAACAGGGGATATCAGTCCATTAGGAATAACGTCATTTACAAACTTTGCCAAGAGAATGTTTATATTCATGACATCTTTTTGCAAAACGTAAAACAAATCAAGATGTCCTAGAATGCATTTCAGATTAAAATGCTCTACCTGAGCCAGAGAACCTCCTTACTCTGCCATTGATTACCAGAACCCGTCATGAAGCAACAAAGCCATTGGCCTTCTTCTATATAACTCCACAGCTATGAAAGACATTGCCTCCATATCTACAAACTGAGATCTCTAATGGTAAATTTAAGAAAAGACCGAAACACTGTCCTTTTGGGGACTTACTAGTAATGGATACCTAGTGGGCTCATTGTCTTTCCCTTATTGGCTTTCTTCCTATATTTAGGACAATTACTATTATTTAATTATTCTGTGTTTGATGTGCTTTTTGGTTTTAGTAAGTGCTTGTTCTTTTTGAGTTTCAATGTGTTTGTAATCCTCCTTTCTTTCCTTTTTTTTTTGCACCTTTATCTTGTAAATAGCTCTGAAGTATTATAATAAAGGGCAGGACAGCAGACACAAGAATAAACAAATCTGTCCCCAACTCAGATCATAATCCTATAATCTGTGGAAAGGAATCACTACACAATCAACAATATTCTATTTTCAGGATTTTCTGTAAGACTAATAAACAAACCAGGCAGCACTAAGAAAGTTGTTTTGTTTACCAATGAAAGCATTGATACTTACATTGCAGCAAATTAATCGAGAGATTTTCTCGCAGGCACAGGAATGGGTGAGAACCCCCCTCCCCCTCCACAAATAAGAGCCATTGTATCACATTTCAGGATAAACTCATTGAAATAGCATTTTTATTTTAATTCTGCATTGTTTATTTCCTCACACTGTATATGAACAGTGAACATATAAAAGAATTAAAAAGAAATATTATTATTTCACTGAGCTTGCACTAAAGAGATAAAAATGGACAGATGTGCTAGATATTTTCCCCATACCCACAAATGAAAACAGCCCATTAGCCAAATCAATCCTTAATGTACGAGGGGGGGGGGGGCTGATAAGTCTCTAGCCTTGTAACAAAACAGAAAGCTATGGGTGCACTTCATTTCCAGTGGTCCAAATGATCTCTCTGCAATTTCGTTTTATTTTGTTGCAAATAAAACAAAACTGCAGAGAGATCATTTGGACCACCGGAACTGAAGTATGCCTGTAGCTTTCTCTTTTGTCAATTGTATCATGCCACTCTGATATTATGCACTAAAGTGAAGTGTATCTTGCACTATTTATTTTATTTATTTAACCGTATTTCTATACCGCCTTATCCTGCAATCAAGGCGGTCTGAACAGCAAACAATCAATAAGATACAGTGTATAGTGTGCACATGCAGTGAGTAGTGTATGCGTGTGAGTGTGTCTGGACGTTGATTCTTGTGGTGCTATTTACAGCGTGCGCTATTTACAATGCTATGGGTATGACTTTATCATTCATCTCCTATTAAATCTTCATGCTTTCTCTTTTGTTACAAGGCAAGAGTCTATGTTTCTAAACCTAGGAGCCCAAGTTTTCAGCTGAAAATTCATCCTAATTTAGGAGCTTAAAAGCTATGGGCCCAAGTTTCACAATTGCCAATATTCAAATATTTAGCCATGGAGCTTAAATTGCAACGGGATATTCAGCGGCAGTACCTGGATCGGAGCTCTCAGTTAAACATCAAGAAATCTGAAGTCTTACCATTCTTGACCCATCTTTGCTTCCAACCAAGTCTGGTATTCCCCTTGTTTTGAGGGATTCAGTTAAGATCCTGGGCATGTTTCTTAATAGAAAGCTCACTTTAGCAACACAGGTTTCAAGTGTTATGCATAAAGTTTTCTTTCTTTTATCTCGTCTTTGGTCAATTCGTTCTCTTTTGGATCACACAGCTCTACTTACTCTTCTATTGGCTCTGGTGGTCCTTATCATTAATTACTGTAATTCTCACTGTCATGGCTTATCTCAGAAATCGCTTTTGCATCTCCAGTTGGCTCCGAATACTGGTCTTAAACTCCTTCATGGGCTAAGCAATCAGATCATGTCACTCCACTATATATTCTGAACACTGGTTACCAGTTCAATATCGTATCTGCATTAAGTTGCTTCATATTGCTCATCAGCTCAGCCAGGCGACCAGCAAGACAGCCTCAGGTCACTACCCCCCCTCCTTCGCCCCCCCCCCCCCAATAACTGCACTCGATCCGTATTTGCAACAAAAGGAGACACGTATTTTATTTGGTTATCAACATTTCTTGGAAAGTACAGTATCAAAAACTGTTGGCCACAGCATAAGCCTATTACATTGACTATTTACAGAATCCTTTATAAATAACATAACAACCATTTATACAGTAAATACATTAAATTACGATTTCCCTTCAACCCTTCTCCAGAGGCACAGCCCACTCTAATTAGGTCCTTGTCGCTCGGCAGGGATATCTGGAAAAGCTGCCGTTCAAGCCTTTTCCCCACTGCCGTCCTTTCTACATAGCATATCATCATCAAGGGGGATGCTTTCATTGACAACAGGCCCTCTTCTGGGCTCTGTTCCTCTTGCAACAGTGTCCCGTTCCGCCTCTGCCCAAGTCCCGTCAAAGGCGTGAGCAGGGCTGCGTTGGGAATCTCTATACCCGTCTCTCCCGCCGTGAAAGCATCGGGAGGCCCTCTAGACACTGTTCCTGCTTCCACTCTGTGTCCTGTTTATGGACACATCCTATATGTTCAACTCCCCCTTCTCATGTCTGGGCTGTGCGCTCTCTCGAGAGGAGGGGGGTCCCTATCTCTCCTGCCAATCCCGCCCGGCAGCGATTCCTCGCTTGCCGGGGGGGTCCCCACTTCCTAACGGGTCCCCTCCTGTAGCTGTGGCCAACACTTGTTTCTGCCATAGGCGTTCCAGTGCGTCCTGTATTGCGCATAGGTACACATCTGTCCCAATTTCGGACAGATGCACACTGTCTGTACGATACAGGCCAGGGCAATTCTCCTCTATGAGATCGTGAACGATGTTATACCCTCCAATTGTGTCCATAAATCTAGCCATCCACCTATTCACTTTCCATCTTGTTCTTTCAACTGCCTGATGCAACCATTCGCCCCTGCAGACTCGCCGAGGTATGATGTGTGACCAGACCAGTAATGCTCCTGGAAAGGTATCTGTCAGTGCCTGCATATCCTTTTGCATTTTCTTTGTTAGCTCGACACTGCGCGTACTCGTCAGGTCATTACCTCCGAGATGAACTACTATTACCCAAGGCCTTCCCCCTGCATTTTTTAGCCGCAAAAGGAATGGCATGAACTGGTCCCACACCATGCCTCAACGGCCCATCCACTTCACTGCCACTTATCGGTGGGGAGGCCCAGATTAAGGCCTTGTGGTCAGATGCTTGTCCTCCTTTCCGCCCAGTGCACGAACGAGTGGCCGCATATCCACGCTTCCTGGCAGGGTTTTCCACCTACGTACATTAGTATTGACAAGAGAATTGGCATGTTAAGATTTGTTTGATAACAGTTACTGCACTGTTTGAGACAACAACTTGAAGCAAATTAATACCATTCAAAATATAACGTATCACATAACCCCCAACTTAGACTCCCCAAACATAATTCACCTCTTTTTTTTTTTTTTTGTGTTTGTGTCTCCTACTCCTCATGGCCTGCCCATGGCATTAAACCGGGCGTACGTACAGCTTGTACCTATCGGAGCGCCATCTACCGATGTTCATGATCTGTTCTCTGGTCATTCCCAGGCTGGCCGCCGTTGAAGCAGCACCGATACGGAAGGAATGAGTGCCGTAGAAGCACGTCGCCACGCCTACCGCCTCCAAGGCCTGCTTAAGTACCCTGGCAAACTGAAAACGCGAGAGGGGCGCACCGTTCGAATGCACCAGCCAATGATCTGTTCCTGTCGGCTGTAATTGCTTATAATCGGCAAAGGTTTTGACCGGGCAGGATGGGTCCCCCGGCAGCTGGGCTAACCTTATTAGGGTGCCTTTCGCTTCTGTGTCAGTTTTGGATCTCCGAACCCGCAGAACGAGCGTTCTGTTGTGTAGACTGACATCTTGTTCCCTAATACCCCCTTCGGCTTTAGCCCTGCTCGCCGCGGCAACCAGCTCGCCTACCCGGAATGCCCCAAAAAAGGCCCAAGAAAAGGCACATCGGAACAACCGAGTCTCGAAATTGTCGAAGCATATTCGGCCCGTGACCGCTATCAGCTTCTGTAATATATGATGTGTTATAGGGCGCCGCCAGTCTTTTTTGCGTGGCTGTTCCATTGTCCAGCCTTTCATCACCCTCGTTATCAGAAAATCCGCTCTTGGGCTGCTCTTGCCCATTGCCTTTGCAAAGAAAGCGATCGCCGCCAATTGCGCCTGCACCGCTGATTTCTTGCTACCCGTCCTATTTAACTGCAAGATCCACCGTAGGATGGACTCCGTGGTAGGACAAACCTCCTCAATCCTGTTCCTTGCACAGAAAACCTGAAATTTCTCCCAAGCCGTTAGGTATTTTTTTCTTGTCCGCTCAGAGAGTGAACTCAGCACCAGCTCCCATACTTCGGTGGACCAAAGTCCCATGCCTGTTCCGGGATGGTCGTCTTGATTGCGTCGGCTTTGGGCGCAAGTGATCGGAAAAGCGAGATCTTGGAACGAGAGAGAGCATCGGCCAGGTTATTGAGAGTACCCGGTATGTGTTTCGCTCTGATAGTTATATTATGCATTAGGCATGTCAACACTATATGTCTCAGGATTGCCACTACCCCATGCGTGTGAGCGTGCATCCCGTTCACTGCGTAAACCACTGCCATGTTATCGGTATAGAATGTGATCGCCTTGTTGCCAAGTTGCGGGGCCCACATGTCTAATGCAACCGCTATGGGAAAAAGCTCCAGAAAGGTAATATCCCTGGTAGCGCCTACAGAGTGCCATTCAGGGGGCCATTCCTCCGCGCACCATGCACCTTTGAAGTATATTCCAAAACTGGATCTGCCTGCGGCATCTGTGAACAAGTCAATATCTTCATTCGACACTGGGTGTTCTTGCCAAAACGCCCGCCCATTAAAGGATTGCAAGAAGATTTCCCACATGTGTAGGTCCTCCTTTATGCCCTTCGTGATCCTGATCTTGTGATGCTTTCTCCGGATCCTTTTTGTCGCAAATGCCATGTGACAGCAGAAGACCCGTCCCATTGGCATGATCCTGCATGCAAAACACAGCAACCCCAGCATTGATTGAAACTGTTCCAACGTAGCCTTTTTGCGGGCCTGTATGGCTCGAATGGCGGATCTCAATTTTTGTATTTTGTCAGCAGGCAGGCGTGACTGCTGCGCTGCTACTTCCAACTCAATACCCAAAAAGGTAATGGCCTCCAAGGGCCCGCAGGTCTTTTCCTTTGCCAGTGGAATACCGAAGCGCTTGGCCACTTGTTCAAAGACCTTGAGGATTCTTTGGCAGTCTTCTCGGTCGTTTCCAAGGAATAGGAAATCGTCCAAGTAGTGTACCAAAGTATCTGGCCCGGCGATATCCTCGACCACCCAGTGTATAAATGTGCTGAATTGCTCGAAATACGCGCACGATATCGAGCAACCCATGGACAAGCATTTATCAAAATAATACTCCCCATTGAAGGTGAATCCCAGCAAAACGAAGGACTCTGGGTGGACCGGCAGGAGTCGAAAGGCTGATTCAATATCAGCCTTTGCTAGCTTAGCCCGATGTCCCCGTTTCTTTATGATGTCTACTGCGTGATCGATCGTCGAATAGCTGACCGAGCATATCGACGGATCAATTTGATCGTTCACTGAACTCCCTTCGGGGTATGATAGGTTGTGTATCAGGCAAAATTTTCCCGTCTCCTTTTTTGGCACAATTCCCAATTTCGGAATGGGCGGGGCCCTAAATGGGCCTGCCACCCTCCCCAATTCTCTTTCTTTTAATAATTTTTGTTGGACTACAGAGCTGAATTTATTGACTGATAGGGAGTTGCGTGTCCCCTGGGCAAGCAGGTTGGCTGCAACCGGGATCCTAAAACCATAAGCAAAGCCGCTCTCGAGATTGAGAGCATTGTCCCGACGCGGGTAAGTGCATAGCCACGGTCACATGTGATCAAGCCTGATGGGGATTGGGGCCATGGCCATCGCCTCCTCGTTGCTGCACCGGTCTAAAGGACTTGTTGTCCCTGCTGATGCGGCAAACGGTGACAGGGTGATTCCCCCCGCAGTTGGTACATACATGTCGGAATTTGCACGGCCGCCATGTGCAGCTCCCAGCGTTGAACTGCCGGCATGCCCTGCGCCCATTCGTCTGGGAGGCCTGCTGCCATTGTGGCGCCTGAAAGGACTGAAAAGACCCTTCCAGACAGTATGGTCTGTTGGGTGCCATCTCTTCTAGCCATAAATCCACAATCCTGTGTTGCCAGGTCATGGTTGGGTCTTCGGCCAAGCTCTGTCTGAACTTAACATCATAATTCAGCCAGGCCCACCCCCCTAATCGCTTGTGCGCTTGGGTTATTGTGTCTACGTATTTAATTAAATACTGGTTCAGTTCTGGTTCACGCTCTAGGACCACGCTCATAAATATATGAAAGACAGAAACCCAATTGTTTATGGATTTAACAATCTTTGGCTTCCTCTCCCACTTCCTATTCTTCTCTTTGCCTTCATTTATTTCTCCGTCCTGATCCCTGATCAGCAACGAAAATGTATCGATAAATTCCCTCCGCCAAATTCGTTTTTTTAATTTTCTAGGCACGGTGCTGGCTAAAGAGCTTACTCTGCAACGCGGGTCTCCGCTTACTGCCACTGGGCTTGTTAGCATAGCCGCCTGCGCCAACCTGGTTGACCCTGATTTACTGCTGTCCGCTCTCTGCGTGTGTGTCTCGCTACGCTCTACCCACACCTTTGCCAGCTGTCTTTCCTTGTGGGATTTATTTTTTCTTTTGAAAGTTTTCAAAATGCTGTGCATTGTGTTTGCTAAGGAAATGTCTCCGTCATTATCCGAGATAGATTCCTCTGACGACGAGGAAGACAATCCCACAACTGTTACCTTTTCGCCCGCGGGCTTACCTTTTGCTGAGGCGATGAGTGGTGCGCTGTCACCTTTCGCTGAGCTGGTGCTTGGCGTGCAGTCACTCGTGGCCTGCGGTTCTTCCTGCCTCGCAGTAGCTATCTCCAAACGTTGCTTGAAAGCGCTTAGTCCGTGTTGGTTTACCTGGTCACGTATAAGCCTCACTAGCTCATCCAGCTCCTGACTGGATGTCGATTGTGGCTGCTGTTGTGTTGTGTCACGACTATTCTGTTGCGTAGTCTTAACCGCACGGCTCCCACGTGCTCCGTTCCCTTTCGCGGCTGTTGCAGATGCCCGTTTTGAAGCACCGCGTGTCGCTCTGCCCTCTGCGCTCAGCGTGCTACTCATTCCCTCCACGCTGCGCTGTTTCCTGCGGTCCTTCTCTCCGCTCTGTGTGGCCCTCCATGGCATCTTATCCTGTTTTCAAAAAATGCTATGGGAGGACACAGGAAGGGACACATAAATGCATATTAGCACTGAACTTGCGGGCACCGTACAATTGTCTGGGCACCATCGTTATAGCCAAGTGTATAGACATTAACTCCTATTTTATGCAATGTAAATATCACCAGGTGCTTCCCCCACAACATTTAAAACCACCAAGTCAAGCTTGTTAGTATCATGAGATACATCCCCAATTGGAGCCCGTAAATGGCAATCACAGTGCATGTACCCAATGATCCCAACACTAAATATATGCAGCAAGAATAAATCAGAAAAGCAGACAAAGCACCAATGTTGTTAAAAGCAATTATAAATCCAGGTACGACAAAAGGTGTTCCCCATACCATATAAAACAAACAACCGAGTCCAGCATTGTTAATATCATAAGGAGCATCTCCACTTTGAGCCACTAGATGGCACCCCTAGCGCATGTAACCGAACGACCTTAAACACAAATGATAAATCCCGTTACAACTTTCGCCCTTTCATGCATACATACCTGTACAAGGCCAAAAGCCGTGGGGGGGGGGGGGGGACAATGTGGATTCCCCCCACACCTTCGATTCCCCGTACCAAACATACACATACTCTTATTTACCCTCTCATAAGGAAAAATTATCTGAGCATCATGCTGGTACAAGTCGTGACTGATCCGTAGTTTCTTTTTTTTTTTTTTTTAATAATAGTATATCCCCATTGCATGCGCTTAGTATGGCTGGCTTATCCTAACATGCCACGTGGCCCAACCTTTATCCGCCATTGGTGACTCTCCCCATCTCCAGCCTCACTTACCCTTGCATATGTCCTGCGACTGCCGCGATAAAGCTCTTTGATAAAGCTGTTTGCTTTCGCTGATTAACAGCTTCCTCTCCCTGAACCGCCATCCTCCTAGATAGCATGCATTTTTTTTTTTTTAGTACGCCCTTGCTCCAACCACGTGGCCAAACTCTTTAGCCGCGGTCTGTGTCTCTCTCCATACCCCCCCCCCCGCTCTGCCTGCAGCCCTCATTTGTTCCCTTGCTCTCCTCTCCTCAATCCCCTCCCCCTCCCCCCGTCTTCTCCCCCGTGCCCCCACAATCCCCCAGAACACTCACCAATAGAAAACGAAACTCAAGCCCGACTCCGACGCCGGCCTTCAGCTCACCGACGGTCAAATTCTTTTTGCTGAGGCTGGGTCTAAGAACACCCATCCTCCGGCTCGCTGGCTCTCGACGGCTGCCTCGCGTGTCAAGAAAGAGGTATGATCGCCCTCTTGTGCGGCACCGTGAGGGGGGGAAAAGAGGGCGAGCAAAGGCACGGCCGGCCTTTCTATGGTCGCCGCGCTGCCCGCCCCCCCGCCCCGCCTCCCCCCGCCAAGGTTAACCCTTGGCCTGCCGCCTGCTGCCGCCTGCCTGTGCCTGGCCGCGTTAATTCGCGGCCGGATCTTTATTACACTAATTTCCCTGTTTTCTTTCCTCTTCCTTCATCCCTTATATCCCATCTTTTCCCTTGACTTGGCAGAAATAGGTTTCCTCCTCATCCCGTTTCCTCGAGTATCATTAATTTGCCATTGTAAGTTCTTTTTGTTTTTTCCTTCCTTGTCCTTATATTGTTTTGTCTGATTTCCCCTGCATTTGCTTATGTATACCGCTTAGATTCTAGTATTTTGATTTGCAGTATATAAAATGAATAATCTATAAACTAGAGAGCATACGTGCCTACAACTACCTAGTTAGTGCAATGTTAGGCCGGCATTTGCTCAGATTACAATTTACGGCCAGTCTTTCACAGTGCTCAAGTGATCTGGATAAGTTCTAACTGAAAATAGCACCATCCAAATAAAGCTGGCACTTTTTCGGGTAGCCCCAACACTGTCCTTGCTGTGCCACAGACAGCCCCTGCACTAACCAGATAGTGCCAGGGCGGTCTGTGAAGATATCCAGCGGCACTATTTGGATAGTGTCGCTGAATATCTCGGGCAGCATCCTTATCTAAACAGCCTCTCATTGGCTGTCCAGATAAAGGTTTTGTATATCAGCTTGTTTGAATATAAATTTAGGCACTCAGCCAAAGTAAATTTTCAAAGAGGTCAATTTAGGAGCATAACACACAAAGTTAGGAGCATAAATCCTTAGACCATTGGACCCAGTAAAGCTTGTAAAATTGTTTGTGAACTGAACTTTTTTACAGAGCCTATTTTCTGTGACATCATGAGCTAACAAAATGACTCTTTTCATGTTGACTGATCTGCAACATATACAATTTTGAAAGCAGAATGTATTTTCAGTTTGATGGCAAAAATAAGTGAAATTAATTTCCTTAACACATGTGATTGTATCATGATTTAATGGCGGCCCTCAGCAGCTGATTAAAAAAGAAAGCTGGACAATAATAGTGCAACCCAGCAGTCTTCAAAACATGAATAGAAGTGCTATCTGTAGTCACAGCCGGGCTGTGTATACTCATGAGATCCAGGCTTAGAACTTGCTAAGGGATCTCATAAATGATAAAATGGCAGAACATTCTCCAGAATTCAGTGTGCTGCTTCTACTAGTACTGATCCTTTCTTTTGCATCATTAAACATACTCAATCCTGTACACATACAGTGGATATTTAGAGATAGTCCCTTCTCAGTAGAGCTTATAATCTATTCAAGAAAGACAAACACAATAAATAAAGTGGTCCTTACACTAATGCGTGATTTAGCGAGCTTTAACAGCATGACTGGGCCTGTGGTAATAGTTACTGCAGGGGCATGACACTTACCACATGCTAATTTGCACGCTAACTGCCATTGACACGGTAAGAGGCAGAATGGACAGAGTAGTAGCAGAGAGTGGGTGTGGCATGCACACTGCAAGTAGCATGGGGAGACATATCATATGCTGTCAAGGTGCAATTAGAGCAGGTGTATTTACCTCCACCTCAATAAGTGGGTGTAAGTGCACCCATGGCAGTAGTACAGTGTGTAAGAGTATGGATCCATGTGTTAACTATTGGGAACATGCCGGTCATGCCCTCCACAGTTACCGTGTATGCTTTGCACTTAACACATGTTAGTTTTCATTCCACATGCATGTTAAATGCAAAAGCCGAAGGCACTTTAGTAAAAGGTTTCCTCCTCCCCCCTCCCCAAAAAAAGTATGGAATTTCTTTTATTATGGGAAATGTTTAAAACCAACATGGATATGAATATGAGAATAAGGGGTTAAGATTTAAAAGCAGCCTCAAAAGCTGAGCTTTTAGGCCCTATTTTATTCTTCCTAGACAATCTACCCATACACTTGTTTTCTCTAAGTCTTTACTTTACACTCTCCTTGAAGAACTGCTGTTGCTTTTTGGGTCTACCCCTTTTTGTTCATACCAGAAAAAATATTCCACCTTTAATTTCACACCATTGCTATTAAGCCTTTTGTATTGTTCTCAAATCCTCCAAGTCCATTTTGAGTAACTTTCACTGTGGAAAGCTAATATCTGTGATGCAATCTAAATAAAGTCCTCTCAAGATTGCTGTACCTAAAAGGGTTTGTAGATGCATAATGTGCTATCTGGTTTTGTTAAAACACAATAACAATTATATTATTTATAGAAAGCCATATAGATTGTGATAAATGCATTTTTGGCCTGGCATTTTCTACCTAGTGCTCTGGGCTTCCAGTTCAACTGGAACAGGTCCTAACAAGGGTATGATAGCATGAGCCTTCATTATCAGCTATCCAGTATTTGTAGTGAAACCATTAATAGCCACAAACCATGGCTTCCTCTGGAACTAGATAGAAGTGTATCCCAAGCCTGGTCACTAGATCTCTCTATTGTGAGTTGACTCAAACTCCCTCCCCTTGGCGCTTGGAATACTACCTCTGCTGGACCCCCTGCCTCTTCCAGCACAGAAATTGGGATGGAACTCAAATCTCTGCTTTCTGCGTAACAGCACTTAGCACCGTCTCTAAGCCCTTCTTAGGCCAGGCTTTTTGATACCTTTTATTAAATCAACATGTGTGTGTCTTACATAACTGAAGTAAGACTTTACAGATTATTTTGAAATCATGTAAAATTACTCAAAAAATTGCAGAGAACAATCTCGTTTTCTTCACATTTGTTCATATTAAAGGGACTAGAAAAGGAAGAGATTCTGTGGTAGCTGTTTTTAGAGCTCATATTTCAAAAAGCACTGAAAATCTTTTAAAAAAATATTTGTCTGAAGCAAGGTCATTGGCTTTGCTTTAGATGATGATTTTGGATATCAATAGCAATTGCACACTCACTAATACATTATTTGTGAATGATACTCCATCTAAACTGAAGATGACAGACAAGTTATATACTAGGATGCTTTTGTACTGTGGTACCAAAGGAAGAGAGCATAAAGATGTTGTGATAGATGCTTGAAGGCAGATTGATACAACTCCTGAGAAAATAATAGTTCTCATGAGTAATGGAGCACCAACAATGACTGCAAAGACAAATGAAGCAGGTCCTTTGCTGAAATAACAACAGAACTGATATTAAAAAAAAAGTCTTCTCCTGGTATTTTTCATAACACTTCTTTCCTGAATTCTAGTCATGAATGATACAAAGAATAAACTAATCACAAAGTTACTTGCAGACAGAAGCATCCCAAGCTTATAAGAATGGTCTTTACATTTCTCTCATCTGCTTCCACAGGGAGTTGTAGTAAAAAAACAACCCCATCATCCCTTCAAAGGGCAAATTGGAACAATGTAGCAATGTTGGGGATATCTAATAGCATAATGATGCAGACCACTACGCCAAGAAACTTAATCCGCAAGTACCCACAGTCACGGATCACAGGATGTCTTTAGCACTCACCTCTCAGGAAGCCAACACGGTCCCTCATAAGGAATTGGCTGCAGAATGGAACACTTTCCACCAATTAAACAAACAACAGGTCATAAACATTATAACCAATTTAAAATCCACCACCTCCCCTCTTGACCCATGCCCTGCAGCATGGATAAAAGCAACCAAAAATGAAATAGCAAATCCTATCACCCACATTGTCAATCAATCACTTCATCAAGGTGAAATGCCTGCTTATCTCAAGAGATCGCTCATTAGGCCCATCTTAAAGAACAGATCGCTCAACAAAAGCGACCCTGCGTCATATAGGCCAATCTCGAGTATATCTTTCTTAGCAAAAACTATTGAAAAAGCGGTGCAGCAGCAGCTGCAAGATCACATTGACGATAGGAAAGCCCTAGACATGCATCAATATGGTTTCCGCCAACATCACGGAGTAGAAACCCTTCTGCTAGCACTCCTCGACAACCTCCTCAGGGGTCTTGAGAACAAAAAGGACATGTTCATACTTGTATTTATAGACATCTTGGCAGCATTTGATACAGTACATCACAGCACCCTCTTAAAACGACTATCATCAATAGGTATAACAGGGACCCCCCTAAAATGGTTTGCATCATACATCTCCAACAGGATGCAACAAGTCCTATTCAACAACGATAAAGCTGATGCCTTCCCCCAGACACAGGGCATCCCGCAAGGATCTGCCTTGTCATCTCTACTTTTCAACCTGTACATAAAACCAATCTGTGAAATCTTTCAGAAGTGCAACATCAACTACCACATCTATGCTGACGATGTGATGCTGTACACACGCCTAAACGCAGCACAGCCGGATTTCACTCCCCTAGAAAAATGCCTTGACATGTTACAAACATGGCTTCAACAAAACAACATGTCAATAAACCACAAGAAAACAGAGGTCATGTTTATCTCCAAAAAAACTAATTTCGACCCACCCACTACAGTAACCCTCAACAAAAACATTTCCCATGCAAAGCCTGCAATAAAGTACCTAGGGGTCCTAATAGACAACAACCTTAAGATGGATAAACATCTCCGAACAGTCAACCGAGCCATATTTTACAAATTGAAAGTTCTCCAACCACTTCGCAGTATCTTAGAAAAATCAGACTTCAGGACTGTCGCTCAAGCGCTAATCATTCCTCACCTGGACTACTGCAACGCCATTTTACAAGGGCTCCCGAAGAACACCCTAAATATCTTACAAATGGCCCAAAATGTTGCTGCAAGAATCATCATGGAAAAAAACGTCACGGACCACATAACGCCAGTGCTTATGGAACTACATTGGCTCCCAGTAGCCGCCCGCATCATCTACAAACTACTCATAACAACGTTTAAACTCATTCACGATATTGCTCCCTCATACCTTGACAACCTAATCACTAAGCAAACACACAACAGGAATAGAAGAACCATACATCTCAACACGCTCTGTGTCCCTACCAGCATGAGATCTGTTAAAACAGAAACAAGCAACAGAGCATTCACCTATGCAGCGCCGATCCACTGGAACCAGCTCCCTCCTGAGCTCCGAATGTCAAATAGCCTTATTGAATTCAGAAGGAACCTCAAAACGCATTTATTTCAGACATTCTACAACCCAACCTAATTGCAGCACCTTACCACAATCAGATATCTTCTAATGACACTTGGAACAAATGCAGCATTTGACGACCGATAGGTAATCATGTATATATGTATATTGTATCCCCCACCCTCGCACCCTTGAATCGAATGTTTATTTAGAATTATGAAAAGTATCTAGTCTCTATTTCGTGTGTTATGTAAATCGTTGCCAAAATCAAAATTGTACTCTAAAAATTCATTGTATTGTACGATACATGATGATTCTGTAAAGTAACCGCGGCTGATCGTAGGAAGCGGCGGTATACAAATGTTTACTAAATAAATAAATAAATAAATTAGAGTAGTGAGCTAAAAGAACAGTAGTTAGGGTTCAGATCCCAGTGTGGGCCTTTGTGATCTTAGGCTAATCACTGAGCCTTGAAGTACTACCTAAAGGGACTACCACTGCTGGAAAAAAAATTTGCACTTGTACATATTTGCCTGCTGGGAAATTCTCTAAATCTTGTAGAAAAGAGAATTCTTTGGGTTAAAGCTGATACATCTGTATATTTTAGAATTCAGAGTTTTTGTTAAGTTAGTACCAGCATAGAGCTTTCATTTAAATTTAAAGTCAGTCAGGGCTTAGCACCACCAGAGAAATGTCATTTAAATTGAAAGTCAGTTGGGGCTTTTCATTTAAATGAAAATCAGAGTATAGCTTAGCATAGAAGGCAGAATAGGGTAAATATTCTTTGAGTAGAAATAAATAAATTGTTTCTAGAGACTTTTACAAAGAGACCTTCCAGTTGGGAGGCAAGAGACCTGTAAAATTGTTTTAAATAGGTGTTAAAGCTAAGTGAAAGATCAAAGGGGCAATTTGAAAGCTTCCTCTGTCAAACCAAGTGCTGTGTGAATTGCCCAGGAAATTGTTAAGAGATTATGACAGAGGCACAGGTCAGGGCACTGTGTAACAATCCATCTTTTACTAAGTGTTTCTTTCCCTCCCACATACCCCAGGCATAATCTTAGATTACAGGCTCTTACATTTTTTAAAAGGAAAGGGATGGTCAAATTTACTTCAAGGTTCATCTGATTATCCTCATCAGGAATAGATTAATTAAGGCCCTAAAATTAATTCATCTTGGGGTGAACAAAGTCCCCCATACATTAGGTATAGATGTATTGGTTCAAATATGCCTAGTAAGTAAATGACCCAGAAATCAAACTCATTCCATGAGAGCAAAGAGCTCCTTGCATCTAGTGCACATGTAAAACTTCTCACCAAATGAGAGAAAAATTGTACATGTGATTCTCCATGCAAAAGATTAGATAGTCCCATCTTGCTGCTGGACTGCTGACTGCATCTTATTTTAAAGGATTTGTTTAGGTCAGTGGTTCTCAACCCAGTCCCCTGGGACCCCAGGCCAGTCAGGTTTTCAGGATATCCACAATAAATATGGATGAGATAGATCTGTATATAATGGAAGCAGTGCATGCAGATCTATCTCATGCATATTCATTGTGGATACCCTGAAAACCTGACTGGACTAGTGGTTCAAGAGGACTGAGTTGGGAACCACTAATCTAAACAAATCCTTAAAACTAAGATACAGGCAGCAGTCTAGGAGCAAGATGGGGCTATCCAGTCTTTTGCATGGAGAATCACATGACCAATTTTCTCCCAGTTGGTGAGAGGTCTTACATATGCATTAGATGCAAGGAACTCTTTGATCTCAGGGAATGAGTTTGATTTCTGAGGCTAGAGTAGCAGTCTTGGAGGAGCTAAGGAAGTCAGAGAGGTATATAGATGAGATCTATAGAGATGTAGAAGTGAAGTCCCACCTCCAGTCTGGCAGCCTCTCTGTTGCCATGGAGAAGAGAGGTCACACGAAAGGAGAGCATAACTTTGGTGTGTCAGGAAGTGATCTTGTAGCTAGGACCTGTCCTCCAGGTGATGTAAAACCCTCTTGTACCACAATTGTTCCTCCAGGCCATGTGCCCATGAGGGAAGGGTTAGGATGGCCATTATAGTTGGTGATTCAATCATTAGGCATGTAGATAGCTGGGCGATTGGTGGACATGAGGATCACCTGATAACATGCCTGCCTGGTGCGAAGGTAGAGGACCTCAAGTGCCACCTAGACAAGGTTTTAGATAGTGCTGGGGAGGAGCCTGCTGTCTTGATACATGTTGGTACCAATGACATAGGAAAATGTGGGAGGGAGGTTCTGGAGGCCAAATTTAGGCTTTCAGGTAGGAAGTTGAAATCCAGAACTTCCAGGGTAGCATTCTCAGAAATGCTTCCCATTCCACGCAGATGAATCAAAAGGCAGGAAGAGCTCTTGAGTCTCAATGCGTGGATGAGACGTGGTGCAAGGAAGCGGGGTTTGGATTTATTAGTAACAGAGCAACATTGTGGAGAAGGGGAGCTTTTCTGAAAGGATGGGCTCCACCTTAACCATAGTAGAACCAGGCTGCTGACATTATCCCTTAAAAAGGAGATAGAGCAAATTTTAAACTAGATAATAGGGGAAAGCCGCTACACACCCAAGAGTACATGGTTTGGAATGATGTATCCTTAAAGGATACTAGCAAAAGAGGGAAGTTAGAGAATCCTGATATGGAGGTTCCAATAAAGGTAGGGAGGGAGGCGTGGTCTAGTGGTTAGGACAAGGTACTTCAGGCCAGAGGGTCAGGGGTTCAAGTCCCACCTGGGGACAGCAATCTCAGGCCAGAGGGATTGGGATTTCTAGTCTTATAGGCACTCCTTGTGGTCTTGGGCAAGCCACTTAACCCTCCAATGCCCATGTTCCCTGTATGTATTAGTGTGTGTGTCTCATATCCCCTTGTGTTAAATGTATCCCCCAATTGACCCCTTTGACCCAGTGAAAAGCAGGATATAAATACAGCTAAATAAAATAAAATAAAAATAAAAAAGTAACCCAGATGACTTTAAGTACAGAGCTGAAAGATTCCAAATTACCCTTGTCAACTGATAACCAGATTTATTTTTAATACCATCATAGAAACATGATGGCAGAAAAAGACCACATGACCTATCTAGTCTGCCCTTCCATCTTCTACAATAGTACCCTTTTTCCTTTAGAGATCCTCTGTTTCTCCCATGCTTTTTTGAATTCAGATAGGGGGTTATTCGTGCCTTTCCCTGCCGGCATCTAAACCTCCCCGCCGGTAGTGCAGGAAAGTTAGACGGGGACGGGAAGGGGCAACTAGGGGGCAGAGTCTGGGTAGTCGCCGGCCCTGGACATACAAGGCCAATTCTAATGTTGGCCCTGTACTTCCAGGACCGGCGACACAAGTGGGGAAGTTATTCCACTGCTGAGGACCAGGGAAATAACTTCCCTGGATGTGCTATTGTTTAAATGCTGGGGCGCAGATGGGGCAGGGGAGGCTGGAGGACATTTCCCGCATCCTGGCCCTGGACTTAGGAGACCAGAAGTGAATAAGCACTTTTGTCCGGCAGCTGGCATCGCAGCTTTTAAATGGAGCCGCGCTGCCATTTTCAACCAGACGCCATGGCGCTGTGGCTCCATTTAAAAGCCCTGACTGAGTTAGTCGGGCAGGTCATGTACGTGCAGGCCAGACTGAATCGCAGTCCCGGCCTGCACGTACATGACTGATCGCGATTCTGGTTCCGTGGGACTAGACGTGCCCCGTGGGATCAGAATTGCGAGCCCCTCTGTACGTCTGGCTCAGACCGGACGCACAAAGAGAGTGTATGTCTTGAATGGAATGAGCCCTATACTATCCTCGTCTCTATTATCTCAACTGGGAGACTATTCAACTCATCTACCACTCTTTTCATAAAGAAATATTTCCACATATTACTCCTGCGTATACCCCCTTTCATCATGGATAATATGTTTAAACCCTTCACCGAGACTGTAGTGGTGGCCAAGAAAGCAAATAGAATGGTAGGAATCATAAAGAAAGGAATGGAGAATAAAACCAAAGATATTACAATGCCTCTGTATCATTCCATGATGCGACCGCATCTTGAATATTGTGTGGAATTCTGGTCACCATATCTTAAAAAGGATATAGCAGACTTAAAAAAGGTACAGAGAAGAGCCACAAAAATGGTAAATTTATCTATGTATGTAAACTTGCTTTTATCTACAATTCAAAGTGGTTTACAATTAACTAACAAACAGGGCTGTTAGGCACTCCCTTGTACCTTGAAATTAAACAGTAGAAATACTATACGGGTACCAGTCTGTCAACAATGAGCCGCCTGACTGAAGACCGAACACAATTTAGGATAGCTATCCAGAGGGTCGCCATGAGTCGACTCCGACTCGACAGCACTTAACAACAACAACTATAACAGTAATGTTTGGATATCCCTATGATGAAAGGCTTAAAAGGTTAGGACTCTTCAACTTGAAAAATAGACCATTATTAAGGAGGACCAGGGAAATCCACTGCTTACCCCAGGATAAGCATCGTGAAATCTGTTTACTTTTTTGGGAACCTGACCGGTATTTGTGATCTGGATTGACCATTGTTGAAAACAGCATACTGGGCTTGATGGACCCTTTATCTGACCTCAGTATGCCATTTCTTATGCTCTTATGTTGATCATCTCACTTGTCACTCCTGTCTCCATATCATTTATGAAATGTTAAAGAGCACAGATCTAATACGGACCCTAGTGGCACTCCGCTCCATATGGAGAATTGGCCATTCAATCCTACTCTCTGTTTCTTGTCTTTTGGTCGGTTTCCATTCCACAAAAGAGAATTGACTCTTATCCCATGACTTTAATTTCCTAAAGGGTCTTTTATAAGGGATCTTGTCAAATACACTATACCATTATCTACTTATTTGTTAACACTTTCCAAAAAATCTAATAAATTGGTAAAGTGAGACTTTCCTTTGCTAAAACAATGGATTTGGATATGAGATTTAATTACATGACTTTCAAAATCCGAGTTCAAGGCTAATTCATTCCCTTTATGCACAGGAAAGCTCGGAGATGAGTCTGAGGAATGCATTCATTTCTGGGTTCAAAAATATGGATACATCCAGACCTCTGTCATGTTGCTCAGGACAAAAGAGAAACATTTCTAAATCCCAGATGAAGGCTTATTTGCCGAAACTTGCAGAGTTGGGCCCAGAAATAAAATTGTTTGCCTTTGCATGGTCTCCTTACGCTTGTTGTTGTCTTTATTCCTGATTATGTCCTGCGGAAGTGCACCGCCAATGTTTTACATATAGCTTCAACCATTTTCTCCAGCACCAATATCAGGTTTACTGGTCTATAGTTTCCAGGCATAACTATTGCACTGTCTCATTAGGATGTTGGCACCAGGTGGAATTCCACTTAACAGATACAGGAGAGGGTAGTAGAGCAAAGGACAGCCCTCCATCAGATGTCATTGAATACCAAGATATGTAATGAAAACCCCTGAAGCATCGGTATTTGGCAAACATGACTCAGGTCATCGAAGTTCTGAAGCCCTATAAGAATGGCATGGAGGAAGTGAATTCAAGAAGGGCCACCATGAGCATTGTCATCCCCATAGTGAATGTCCTGGAAGTGAAGTTAAAGTGTTTTCATTACTGAGAGGTGTTGACATCAGAAGTGCAGGTTTTGGTGGAAATGCAAAATAGTTTGAAATTACTCAAAGAGGCTGCTCACATACTAGCCAACCTGTGTGAACCAAAGATAAAATGAGGTATCATCCTTCAGTGCAATCCATGAATATATTAAAGGGAGCTAAATACTACTAAATAAGTAAGTTTATGATTAAGGTGGAAAAAAGAAAGCACTAGAGGCAATGAAGATGTTCTAGTGGAAAGAGTAAGCTTGCCAGCAAATAATACTGGCAGCATAAGCAGTACTCTGTCAGTTAACATTTCTTCCCCTTCATCTATTCTCCAGTCCTCCAGAGAACCAACATACTCATCTTTGTTGACAGAAGGCCTATCTATAGCAACAAGAGTCAGAGAACAACATTAGTCTGATACAACTGAGAGCTCTGCATGAACTTAATACTTGTACCTTGCTAAACTCATCAAGACCATGGCCACAGGCTTGTTGGAATACTGGGCACATATGTCTGAAGTGCAGTGTTTAGGACAACAATCCAGAGAGTCGCCATGAGTCAACACTGACTCAACGGCACTTAACAACAACATGTCTGAAGTCTGCCCAGAAATGGCCAGGGCTGCCCAGCAATTCCTTTCCTGTCCACCAACCAGTATGTCTAGTGAACCCATATTCTCGATGGCAGGGAATATCATGAATCTTTATCATTCATGGCTAGCACCAGACTTGGTGGAAAAGCTGGTATTTCTATAGCCAAATCTCCCTGGGCTTTGTTTTTTCTCAATTGCTATTTGACTGGAACTAGGCCTGAACGAGCAGCTGCACTAAAGCAATGCATGCTCACACTTTTAACCCTTAAAGTCTAATTGTGGTTTTAACAGCTGCCATGACAATCAGTGCTGTCTGGTGTCTAATTTTCCAGGGGTTATTTTAGCACCATGTACAAACCAAGAAAAAGTGAGAAAAACCTACTCTTCCTTGCTCTCTCTGCTTCTGGTGCTGCTACAGCCTGTGTCAATGTCTCCTCCAATGTGAATTGGATATGGAAATGGAAAGGAAGCCAGTGAAGTGATTTGAGAAGAGGGGTTATATGAGTATATCAAGGCTGGTGAAAGATTAGTCGCGCAGCAGAGTTCTGAACAGATTGAAGGGAGAGAGGTGGCTAAGAGGGAGACCAGCAAGAAGAAGGTTGCAACAGTCAAGAAGGAAAGTAATTAGAGAGCGGACACATGTTTTAATAATGTGTTTAGAAAGGAAGGATCGAATTTTGTTAATGTTATAGAGAAAAAAGAAAGATTTTAGATATATGTTGGATATGTGAGGAGAAGGGGGGAGTCAAAGATGACCCCAAGGTTGCAGGCTGAGGAAACAGGAAGTAGAAGAATGTTATCCACAGAGAAAGAAAAAGGAGGAAGGGGGGAGGAAGGTTTAGGGGGAAAAATAAGAAGTTTGGTTTTGGCCATGTTTAATTTCAAATGGCGGTGAGACATCCAGGTGGCGATGTCAGACAGGCAGGCAGAGATGTGGGTCAGGAGTGTCGAAGAGATATCAGATGTAGAAAGATAGATCTGAGAATCATTGACATAAAAATGATACTGAAATCCATGGAAAGAGATGAGAACACCAAGCGACTGAGAGTAAAGAGGGAAAAGGAGAGGGCCAAAGGGGTACACCAACTGAGAGAGGAATAGCAGTAGAAGAGGAACCACCAGAAGAAACACTAAAAGGGCAATGAGAGAAATAAGAAGAGAACCAGGACAGTACAGAGTCCCTAAAACCAAGTGAGGGCAATGTGTCAAAGAGAATGTGGTGGTCAACAGAGTCTAAAGCAGTAGAAAGCTCAAGAAGGATGAGGATAGAGTAAAGGTCCTTGGATTTAGACAGGGACAAGTCAATGGGAACTTTGGCAAGTGCCATCTTGGCAGAATCTAAGGGATGAAAGTCAGATTGAAATGGATCCAGCAGGGCTTGAGAGAAAAGAAATTCAATGGTGGAGGACTGCACTCTCAAGAAATTTAGAAATGAAGGTAAGAAGGTAAGAAGGGAACTGGGTCGATAATTGGAAGGACAACTAGGGTCAAGAGAAGTTTTCCTAAGGAGAGGTGTGACCACAGCATGCTTGAAGGCTGCAGGAATCGTGACAGTGGAGAGCAAGAGGTTGAGAATATGTGAGATGGAAGGGATGATAGAGGAGGAAATGGAGCTAAGAGTTGGGTGGGGATAGGATCAGAAGAGCAAGTAGTAAGTTTAGAGAAGGAAAGGAGATGAGAGGTTTTGTCATCAAAGATCATAGAAAAGAAAGAAAGGTAACAGAGATCGAGGGGGAAAATTGGTATTGAGGTGGGGGAAGAGAAACATAGAAACATAGAAACATAGAAATATGACGACAGAAAAAGACCACATGGCCTATCTAGTCTGTCCTTCCATAACAACTACAACAGTCCACTTTTTGCCTTTAGAGATCCTCTGTGTTGGTCCCATGCTTTCTTGAATTCAGTTACTGTCCTCATCTCTACCACCTCCACTGGGAGACTATTCCACGGATCCACTACTCTTTCCGTAAAGAAATATTTCCGCATATCACTCCTGAATCTATCTCCCTTCACCCTCATCCCATGTCCCCTCGTAGCAGAACTTGCTTTCAATTGAAAGAGGCTCTCTCCCTGAACATTTATGCCACGGAGGTATTTAAACATCTCAATCATATCACCTCTATCCCGCCTTTCCTCTAAGGTGTACATATTAAGATCCTTAAGTCTGTCCTCATATGCTTTATAATGAAGCCCATTAATCATTTTGGTAGCAACCCTCTGCACCGACTCCATCCTGTTCACATCCTTTTGAAGGTGCGGTCTCCAGAATTGCACACCATACTCCAAATGAGGTCGCACCAAAGACTTATACAGAGGCATTATCACCTCCTTTTTTCTGCTAGCCATTCCTCTCCGTATGCACCCAAGCATCCTTCTAGCTTTTGCTGTCGCCTTTTCCACCTGTTTAGCTACTTTAAGATCATCAGACACAACCACGCCTAGGTCCCGCTCTTCATTAGTGGACAAAAGTACTTCACCTCCTATACTGTATTGCTCCCTTGGATTGCTGCAGCCCAAATGCATGACCTTACATTTTTTAACATTAAATCCCAGCTGCCAAATTCTAGACCATTCTTCAAGCTTAGCTAGAGGGGATGAAGCTGATCTAGTGGGGAATTGGAGTGTAATCTTGTGAATTTTTCCATGAAAATAGTCGGCAAGGGTTTGGACAGAAAGAGAAGGAGGGGTCGGAGGGGTCGGATACTTGAGGAGAGAGTTAAGAATTGAGTAGAGACAGTAGGGGTCATTAGCAAGAGAGTTGGTCAGATGTAGTTCTAAATTCAAGTGAGTTGGCAATGTGTTCCAAAAACGTGGACCAAGCACAGAAAAGGTTTGTGACAGGATAGGCTGAAATCGCACATTTCCTGTTACTTGGAGTAAAAAGTATTGCAGTGATCATATGCTCTTATCATCAAGTTCTCCCAGGCAGACTTGTTTAGGGAGACATGCAGATACTCCTTCATGTATCTCCCAAATGGGTTCATTTTTCCCACAAAACTCTGATCCTGGCCTAACCTTTTGGTCCTTCTTTAACCAACTCCAGAGGATTTGGGGTCTTCATGCCAATGTCAGTGTTGCTTTACCCCTCTCTTGATGTTGCTTCCCCCCCCCCCCCCAGTGCCTTGAATCTTGCTGCTTTGCTCCTTCTCAATGCCTTGAGGTTTTCCTGTCAAAGTTGATACCACTTTTCCCCTCTCCCTGTGGCTTGGGGACTTCATTCTACTATTTATGCCACTTTGACCCCTCACAGTTGCTTGGGGTCTTCTTGCCACTGTTAGTGCCTTTTGCCCTTTGTTTGTAACTATGTTTAAGCAAGTTTGGTTAAAAATGGATGGAAACACCCAATATTAAAGTATAAAATTGCATGCCCCATTTATTTTCATGGACTGGAATTTTCTGAATAATCCAAATAATATGCAATCCAAAAATGAACTGAACGGACGATTGAGGAAAACACAAACCAAACAGAACATTTTTACTGTGCACATTTTCAGTATCTGGGGATGATCCTATCTGATGATCTTAAAGTGGCCAAGTAGATAGATAAGGCAGTAGCAAAACCCAGAAGCAACTGATAAGAGGAATGACCAGCAGGAAAAAGAATATAATATTGCCTCTGTATAATTCTATGGTGAGACATCATTTGAATCACTGTGTACAATTCAGGATACAGCATCTTCAAAATGATCTAAACTAGATGGAGCTGGCCTAGAGGGCAGCAACAAAAATGGTGAATGGCCTTTATTATAAAGTGTATGGGGACATCTAACATCTATAGCCTGGGGGTAAATTAATAGAGACATGAATGTACCTTTAAGGTATAAGTATACAGGCAGTGGACCTTTTTCAACAGAAAAGAGTGTAAGCAGAAGATTCTAGAGTATTCTAAGGTAATATGTCTTTGCAGAAATGGTGATGGATGCATGGAACAACATCCTAGTGAATGTGGTTGAGACAAGGACAGTTTCTGAATTCAAGAAAGTATAGGACAACCACAGAATATCTCTGAGGGAGAGCAATGGAATTTATACCTGAGAACTGCCAAGAAAAAAGGAGCTTCTGGGTCGCCAGGAGTCAGGACTGACTCAAAGGCACACATTGCATTACTTGATCTGGATGCCAGACTAGATATGCTGTATGGCTTTTTTCAGCCATCGTGTTTCTCTGTTTGCATTTTTCTAGCATTATAGTTAAGGTTCTCATCTCACCACAAGACCATCAGACAGGTTGATCTCCTTCTAGTTTTGTCCAGTTACATGCATGGAGTTTTAGTTCTTATCATTACATTGTTTTCTGTTACATAATCAGAAGTAATGAAGAAAGCAATGGAGCAAAGCAAGGACTGGATCAGCCTGTTTTGATTGACGTGGGCTGAGTTGGCAGCCATAGTTCTAATTAGATTAAATTATTTTCTTTCTGTTAACTTTCTGTGAAAATAATTAGTTTAAGCTGCTTTAAGCATTTTCCTTCTACATCAGCAGTTCTTAATCCAGTCTCCGGGAGTATTCTAGCCCTGAGATGCAGAAATGTGTTCTTGAGGGCCACAGATAGGTCTGGTTCTCAGAACATTCCCAATAAATATTGATGAAGTATATTTGAATGTGTTTAGGATAAAAGCCAGGCTAGTTTGCATAGTTTGTTTACCCTGAAAACCAGATCTGTTTACAAGCCCTGATGATTAGAATTGTGTATTCCGGTCTATGACAGTCTAGTTTTGAGGTTAATGAATGTGTGCAAATACCTCATGCATATTCAATTGTGGGTAGTCTGAAAACCACATCGGATACAGTGTTTCTGTGGACTGACATGACAGCCCTTGCTCAAAATTAATTATTTAGCAAAGGTGCCCAACCAAGCTGAGCATTTGGTCTGCCATAATTTCAACTGGTTGCTCTGAAGATTTTGCTTATGGTTGCTTCCAGCAGATAATTATTTCCCTTCCTTCAAGATCCTGAATATCACCAGTTCTTTTTTTTTTTTGCGGTCTGACAGGAAAAAAATTCCCTAGTCCTACATGCAGTGTGGTCTTCAAGGCAGCTGAGAGCTCAGTTTCCTCTCTTGGCTGATTAATGAGTAACTGCAGATGGAGTACCATGTCCTTGCCACTAGATGGCGAACTTGCATAACACTCATTTCAGGCATAAAATAAATTGCACAACCTAAATATGTGGCTTTGTTTCCAGATGATTGTGCTTTATTTTCTCCAGGAGGTTCAGACACTTGGCACTCTCTTTTACCTGTACCACATATACAGTCCTGAATTTTAGGCTTCTTCGTAAAGAGGGTATCAGAACATTGCTCGGATGTATATTCGACAGGAATAGTCAAGTGGGTGAGAAGACAGGCATGTGTGCAATACTCTATCCTTGACTTCCTTTCTTCAAGATCAGAGTCATTTGCTGTCTCATAAAAAACTAAATTAAGACAACAGTTTGCTACAGGATCTTTTGATGTGGCGCTGACTTCCTCCGCCATGCTGCTGTTTTTGTATTTCTAAGATTTCATGCAGGAGAAGAGAGACGTGAATATCGTTTACATTCTGATGTTAAAACTAACTGACTTCATGCAACACATGCGGATTCTAGGGTTTCTAATCAGACTCTATCAATGTAACATGGAAAATGTCAGCTTGCAAGGAGTGCTCAGTCTTTCCCTTTGTGCCTGCTTTTGATGTTGTCACAGCTTTTACTTGGCCACTTGGTCTGTGGCCCCATTGCCACTCACTTTAGGTCCTTTGTTCCTTAAGTTAGGAGCTTGGACATATCTACATAAATAAATATTTTCCCTTTGCTGAGTTACTAAATGGAAAGACCTATTTTTACCATGCACCTAAATTTAAGCTCCTAAAAAAAAGATGAGCAAGCATAGGGTAGGGAAAGTAAATTTGATGTTTAGTGCTGATTCCCAACATGATGCAGCTAACATCAGGAGGAAGGAAGGAAGGAAGAGAATAAGAGAGAGAGAGAAAGAGAGGGAGAGAACCGTAACTATGGTAGAAAGTGATCTTGTCTCTTGGAGGAGATTTTGCACATGTGCGGCTTAGGATATTTATCATTTTTTGTGCATCCTTTAGCTCAGCCTGTGTGTTTTTAGATGGAGCAGTGTAACTGAAGAGTTGAAGCATAGCAAGCTTATGGTCACACAAAAACAAGGCATTTACAGCCTGATTGCTTTTCAAAAGTGCACATAATCTCACACTGAAGCAGGGTGTAAAAGTCAATAAGCTTTAAGAAGTATAATAAAATTGGATGCTTTTAGCTAGTTTTATTACAGTTCAATTATAGTTTATACCACTTGGTTTATCAATTAGAATCCTGCTGTATAAATGGTATGCAGTTGTGAAGTCTTCTGAGAAATACCATTTTACTGTATTTGATATTGAGCACTGCAATTTACATACAACTCACTCATCATCTCCTACTTTGACCTTGAAATCAAGGACATCTGTGTATTTTACCAAAAGATCACATTAGGGACCTGCAAGAATTTTTTCAGTGTGGCAGACTTGGATTGGAGGAGTAGCTTTGTAGCTAGAACTGCAGGCCAAGAACCAAGAAAACTAGCATTCAAATCCCACTTTTACCCATGAGTCTCCTTGTGATCCTCTTCAACTCAGTTCACCCTCCATCCCCTCAAGGACAACCTAGACTACAAGACCATTGGGATGAGGAAATAACATGTCTACCTGTCTGTAAATCAGATTTGCAAAGACAAGTAATTAAATCTCAAATCCAAATGTTTCCCATTAAGCTATCAGTTGGTAGATCCTCCTCCACCTCAATCCTTTTATTGGTTGGCATGCTCAAGGCTCTGTTCTAGGCCCTTCAATCTCTACCCTCGTTCTCTTTATTTAACTAGGCTTAATATGCAAGTCAAAGAAGTGCACATTCAGGTACTGTATATATATTTCCCGTGTCCCCAAAGGGCTCACAATCTATGTTTTTGTGCCTGAAACAATGGAGGGTTAAGTGGCTTGACCAAGGCAGGGCCGGCCTGTCCATTGAGCAAGAATGTTTTTTGCACAGGGCCCCGCGTTTCAGGGGGCCCCGCGCGAAGAACATTCTGCTTTTTTCAAAACTAAATTTTAAAAAAAATGCTGGCTGCTACCGCTGCCGCCGCTGTGGCAGCGGCAGCATGGACTGTCCCGCGGGGCCCCTTCTGCCCGGCTGAATCCCTCCCTGCCCCACCCTCCCTCCCTCCCTCCCTCCGTGCCGGCTGAGCCCCTCCGTGCCAACTTTGAGAGTCGCGAAGGGAGAGTGTCTCCCTTGCGTCTCTGTTAAGCCCGCAGGGGCTGATGCGAAAAGGTAATGTGCAACATGGGGCGGTCCAAGGGTCCCTGGCAACCTAGGCAGAGATCCCAGATGCCCCCCTACTGCCACTGATGCCGGCTCTGGAAGAAGAGGCTGGTAGCACCAGCAGCTGTAGCTCTACAGGGGGCTGCAAAAAGCAGCCGCCCAGGAAAATATCACTACTGCGACTGTCCGCCTCCCCCGAGACATATCTGCGGCTGGCAGGGTGGGGTTATACTGGTGGCAGTTGTTTGGGGGGGGCAGCGTGGCCACCCATGTGTGCCTATGCCCCTCCATCTAGAATTGGCACCCTAGGCGCATGTCTAAGTCACATTGTGGATGGGTCGGGACCGCACCCCACCCCCACTGACAGCATGTTGCTATGTCAGCATGGTATGAGGATACTGGCAGTGGGTGCAGCATCTGCCACCATCAGCACACAGAGCCATGGCGGCATACAGACCAATAACACACCCCCCCCCTCCAAAACCCACAAACACACCTTGTCAGACAGATATGGCACAGGGCAGGCAGAGATCACAGCAGACACAGAAAGACCCCTACTCATACCCACATTCATCCTGTCAGTGACCACAGCTCCACACAGCGGCTGCTGACTCCATATGGCAGCTTTGTGGTACAAGACACAAAACCAGTATGCATATGAGTGGAGGGTCACAGGATCAAGACCTGGCTATGGATCATGTCTTGCATGTCCCTGTGGGTAAACCTTAGCCTATAGTGCAGGTATAGTACCAGTATGTGCAACCCCCAATGAATCAAATATCAAAAACGCATTGCAATATAATAACTCAACAAATTTAAACAATTACACTTTCAACATATTCTTACTAGAAAGAAAACTTCCACTAAATTAAAAAAATACAGATACATTAAATACATATGAATATTTTATAAATAAACATACATCATAATCATCATGACTTATCATAAGCAGCATAAAGGTTTTAAATTCTAATATTTCACAAACGGCATCTAGCTAATACACTGATATTCCTATCCAATATTCAATATTTCACAACCATTTACCTATAAATACCCTCCCACACAAACAAAATCACTAAAAAACTTTAACAAAGACAACATATAACAACAAATGGAAACCAAGCACAAAACCTCACAAAAATTACATATAACCCTGCTTATTTCAATAGCTCCATATCAAAAAATCTTTTAACATTCTTGTTCCAACAATTCATATCGGAACCATCAAAAATTATTTTAACATTCTTGTTCCAACAATTTGTATCGGAATCAACCTTCAATCAAAACAAGCCATAGTTTCACCACACCAACGGGTTCCTCAGGGTAATCCATACATTCTACAAAAATCATAAACGATAAATAACACCCACACACATCACTGTCAAAGTTTTATACAATAAAAACCATATCAATTCATATCAATACCAATCTCAAACCTGACAGGTTACTCTTACCACACAACAGCTCCCGTCCAAACGAAAAAACGCCGAAAATCGGAATCAACGCATGCGCTTTTATACTAGCCACTCCAAATGCCATAATGTTAAAAGAACCAATGCCACTCCACTTGTGAGTTCAAACCATATGGTGTCATACTCCTCCAACAAAATATGTATTGTTGTTCTCTACGACACAATCGCCGTTGAAAATTGCCACCCACACCTCCCCTAATCTGTTCTAAAACAAAACAACGAAAGTCCTCAAGGGAATGATTATTCGAAATCCAATGTGTGATGAGGGGGGCTGTCTCCAGCCCTCTACGAATAGCTGACAAATGCTCAATGATTCTTCTCTTGAAAGGGCGCGAAGTTTGCCCAATATAGATCATAGAGCAAGGACATACTATAATATAAATCACCCCAAACGAATTACAATCTGTGCTATCACGTAAAGTGTGAGTAAAACCCAAAACTAGATGTGTAAAAGATCGTACCTCCATGGTCACTGCACAAACCACACACCACTGACATTTCAAATGTCCTGGATTACTCTCTCTCGGGTTATATGAAACACAGGAGTGAACCAATAGATCCCTCAGATTTTTACCCCTCCGAAAAGAAAAAAACGGAGTCGCCGCAAATATGGGATGTACACTTAAAATATTCCAGTGGGCCAACATCAAATTACGTATATGACTAGCTTGAGCTGAAAAAGGTAAAACACACGTCAGGGACGGTTCCCTCTTTTCCCGTGAACATAAAAACAACCATTCACGATGGGCATTAGATGCCCTTTTATGAGCCCTATTAATCACTGAAGATGGATACCCATGCCCTTGAAATTTCTGTTTCATATACTGTGCTTGTGTCAAAAATTCTTCTTTAGAGGAACACAATTTGCGTAACCGCAAAAATTGTCTCACAGGTATGTTATCCTGTATATGCTGAGGATGGAAACTAGTGTAATCCAATAAACTATTACGATCAGTAGATTTGGAAAAAATAGATGTATGAAATATATTATCCTGTAATGTGATCCTAATGTCCAAAAAATGCACCTCCCTAGTCGATATCTCAGGAGTAAACTGTAAATGTGGATCTTGATGATTCAACCAATCCAAAAACTCCCTTAAATAACTCTCCATCCCTTGCCAAATAAAGAAAATATTATCAATATATCTCACCCATTTGGTCACCGAGGACCAATAAACAGATTGTAATACAATATTCTCCTCAAAATGGTGTACATACAATCCAAAACCACACCAATCACAGCAAGTAACATTGAATGTGCAGTTTAGTTTACTCCTAACCCCTGAAGAAGCCAGGATTAGGCGAAGCAAAAGCTTTTGTAGGGTGGAGTTTTTGACTTCAAAGTGGTTTGAGCTGCTTTTAGAGAAAATCTGCCCGCGAAAGAGATTGGGAGTGGAAGATGGGGTATGTTTCAGCAGTCATGGAGTCCTTGATGGATTAAAGATGAACAGCCATTGATCTTCTATCTCGAGTCCTTAAGATAAGTACTAGTGGATTGATTCGCTGTTTGATGGTGTTGAGATTTACTAATGCTAGTCTTCTGTTGTTTACGGGGGCGATACAGAGTCTAAGGGCTTGTGATTGAAATTGGCAAAAATTATGCTATTTGTGCAATCTGCTTAGTGGTGTAGTTGAATTTAGTTATATATGAGTAGGTCTTGAATCCCCAGGAGTACTCATGTGGAGTTTAAAAATTGTGTGATTGATAATTTAAGAATATATAATAATATTGTTGAGGCTTTTTGACCTGTGATGTGAGCGTCAGCTGTTCCCTATAGTGAACTTGTTCACTGTATGTGGGGTATAAGCCATCCTGAGGTCATTATTGCCTAAATTATTGAATCATTTTGAAACACTGTAATTGTAGTAATTTGTAGTAATCTGGATTTGATTAACAGCTGTTTAGTTGTAATGCTTGTACATACAATCCAGCCACTGACGGAGCAACAGTAGCTCCCATTGATACCCCCTCAATCTCATGGTAAAACTGACCAGGCATGTTAATAATTTCTATATAATATCAGAATCAACAAATTCCAAAAAAAGATTCACGTAACGGAGATAATTCTGTGGTAACTAAATACTGCATTGCCGCATGCAAACCCTGTTGCTGAGGGATATTAGTGTATAATGCTGATATATCCATAATCACCAGTACATATGGTCCCTCTGTAAGTTGCCAAGAATCAAGATATGATAATAATTCATCCGAATCCTTAATATATGAAACCGCCTGACACACTAGAGGACGAAGAAAGGAGTCCATGTACTGTGATAGAGGTTCTAAAAGAGAACCTATACTAGAGACTATAGGTCTACCCGGTGGATTAAGCAAGGATTAAGTATTTGCGGGACAATATAAAAGGAAGGGGATCCGTGGTTCCTGGACATACAAAAATCTCATTAACCGTTCTGTAAGTAAACCCTGTTGCAAGGCTGCTTCAAGAATGTCCAGTATCTCTGCCTGTATAGCCACTGTTGGATCTTCATCCAACACACGATAAAAACGTGTGTTGGATAATTGAGACATAACCTTATGGTTTATGCTTTTGGTAGAATGTATGGATTACCCTGAGGAAGCCGTTGGTGTGGCGAAACTATGGCTTGTGTTGATTGAAGGTGATTTCTTCATAGCAGTGTTGATGGTTCCTGGCTCAAGGAGGAGGTTTCCCTGTTGAGTGGTTTTCTATTTTGGATAACGGCAGAGGTTAGTTTTGGTAACAGTGATACTATGTAGCAAGTTGCTTTAATTTTGATTGTACCTGGGGCTGCTGTTTGATTGTTATTTTGTAACATTTCTCCTGTCTCTTCTAGGATATTTATCCAGAGTCCGGTTATTAATTATTCTGGATATGTTGGGAGGTCTAATGAAAAGATATGAAGGTGTGATAATTGGCCACTAATAGAGGCTCGTTGGTGCATATGTTGTCCTTTTTAATATCTGGGAGTGATTTTTTACGTAAAACATAATTTTTTGTTTTTGTTTTTCAGGCATATTCAATGGATCTCCTTGGGGTTGGGTTAATAATATCATCAGTACTAATATAATCACTGCTATACTGGAGTGATACTCAGTGGAGTTAATGCAAGTTGGTTTCACTACGACATGAGCCACAGTTAGTTCCGATACGAATTGTTGGAACAAGAATGTTGAAAGATTTTTTGATATGGAGCTATTGAAATAAACAGGGTTATATGTAATTTTTGTGAGGTTTTGTGCTTGGTTTCCATTTGTTGTTATATGTTGTCTTTGTTAAAGTTTTTTAGTGATTTTGTTTGTTTGTGTGGGGGTATTTATAGGTAAATGGTTGTGAAATATTGAATATTGGATAGGAATATTGGTGTATTACCTAGATGCTGTTGTTTGTGAAATATTAGAATTTAATACCTTTGTGCTGCTTATGATAAATCCTAATGATGATGATGTATGTTTATTTATAAAATATACATATGTATGTTTAATAAACATTCACATATTTAATGTATCTGTATTTTTTAATTTAGTGGAAGTTTATTTGTAGTAAGAATATGATGAAAGTGTAATTGTTTAAATTTGTTGAGTTATTATATTGCAATGCATTTTTGATATTTTATTTTTTTATTTGCAATTTGGTGGTTCTCTTTGTGCTATAACCCCCAATCAATCAGCCAAGAAGGATCCAAACACCCATCAGCCACACAGACAGGCTCCACTATCCACAGCTGGATGGAAAGGCAGACTGATAGCACCAGCACACTGAATGGGCATGAATGTCAGAGTGTGCTACTAGAGCCTGCACAATGAGCACAATGCCTGAGCTGATATGGAGACCAAGTGACAGGCAGGAATGCCAACCATCGCCACTTTTGCACAGCACGGTGAAGTGAGTGTGTGTGCGTGTGTGCATGTCTCTCCAGAGTTCTGTGGCCTTCTGCACTGCATTGTGCCCCACATTGCCTAGGCTGATCCCAGTGTTAGCCTGCAAATGTGCATGATGAGGAGCAGAGGATTGTGGGTATGGCCTGAAACATACTGTGGTGGTTTGCCCAGGATCTTTAACTTTTATTTTTATCTTTATTTAATACTTGGTCTACTGCTTTATGAAAAGACACCAAAGTGGTTCACAATAGACTAAAATAATTGCCAGAAAAGGAAAAAAATGTCATAGTCAACAGGAAAGAGGAGATAGGAAAAAGAGGAGCAGAAGGAAGCTAAGGGAAGAAAGAAAGGGGAAAGAACCTCAACTAGGAGCAGCAGGAACAGGGAGGTTGAAGGCAGACCAAAAAAGGCATGTATTGAGAAGAGATTTAAACCTGTTGAAGGAGAGTTCTAGCCGGAGATCTGGGGGGAGAGAATTCCAGAGTTTAGGGCCTAGCTAGAAAAAGGCAGAATTCCGAGTAGACTCCAGGTGTGCAACAGAGGGGGGAGGAAGGAACATGCAATTGACCTGGATGTGACGAAGTGTACGGTGGGGAGTATAGAGATGGACCAAATTGGAAAGCTACTGGGGGGAACCAGAGTGAATAGCCTTGTGGACAAGAATGAGGACCTTATATTGAATATGGTAAGTAATGGGGAGCCAGTGAAGGTGGATGAGAAGGGGGGGGGGGGGTGATATGGTCAGTGCAAGATGCATGAGTGACAAGACGGGCGGCAGTATTTTGTAACAGTTGGAGTCTTCAGAGCTGAAACTGAGGGAGACTGCCGAGAGCAATATTGCAATAATCAAGTCTGCTGACAACTAGGGAAAGGAGAAGGGTAACCAGGGAGGGAGTGGCGAGGAAGGGACGGACAGCACGGATCTGGCAGAGGGAATAGAACGAACGACGAATCACAGAGGACAAATGATCGTGGAATAAAAAAGCAGAGTCCAGAGTGACACCAAGGTAATGCAAGGTAGGGACCAGAGGGTTGGGAGTGGAGGAGAGCGAAGATGAGAGGGTAGGGGCAGGGCTGCCAAATTTAAACCAGATAGCTTGGGTTTTGGTCAGGTTAAGATGGAGAAAGATGGAGGCCAGTCAGGTACTAACTGAAGAGAGGTAATCATTAATGGGAGTGATGTCAGGAGCGGAGGGATCAGTATGGTACAGGAGTATGATGTCAATCGGCATTGTAGTATGCCGAGATGCAGTGCTGTTGAATAAGGGTAGTGAGGGGGCCATAAAGACATTAAAGAGGAGAGGGGCAAGAATGGAGCCCTGGGGGATATCGCAGGGAAGTGGGGTGCTAGGTGAGGAAGAAGTACTGGAAAAAACTGAAAAAAACCAGGAAGACAGAAAAGAACAAAACCAATTGAGTACCGCTCCCCCCCCCCCACAAGCCGGCACCAGAAAGACGAGTGAGAAGTGTGTGGTGGTCCACAACATCAAAGGTGGAGGACAGATTGAAGGAAACCACAATAGAAAACAAACCCTGGCCATGGGAAGAATGGAGTTCATTGAGAAGGGAAGTGAAGGATAGTTTCAGTGCTGTGTCCCATATGGAAACCAGACTGACGGGGGTGAAGGATTAGTGCAGAGTCCAAGTGAGAGGAGAGTTGGGTGAAGACAAGCTTTCCCAAAAGCTTAGACAGGATGTGTCTGCATTGGAGTTCAGGCCAATGGCTGAGACTTTGTAGTGCCAGTCTGCCACATGCATGGCCTGGGTGGCCACAGCAGATCACACTGCGAGAGCACTCTCACTCTGACCAAGCTGTGACCATGGGACAGCTATGTATCCACATAGCACTATATAATGTCCTACTCCAATGATGTGGGTGCTCTCCCTGTCCTGGGAGCCTAAATGCTGGGTGACCATGCTATTTGTCCTAAGACAGGGTGAATGTGGTTGCCCTGTGCACATACATTGTGTGCAGACCAGCTGCAGATGGTATGTGCATGGCTGAATCAGCTCTGTAGTGAGGTGCAATCTGATTGTGCTTGCTGTGGTGGATTCTTACTGTCATACACCCTAAGGCAGGTTAGGGAAATCAAAGAATTTTGGGGTGCTGTGGTGGATTGGCATTTCCAGAAGGTTTGGATAGTAGTTGTTCCTGACATGCTCACTGTGATCATGACAGGATGGTAGCAGCTGCCCCATGCAAGCCTAGAGGTTCCTACTGGGCACTGACATGCACTGTTCTAGAAGGGTCCCTGTCCAACAAGTGCAGGGGGCAGGACACGGGCCCCTGCTGTGACAGGCACCTATGGCATACTGCAATTGTGCAGGAAACAAGGTGACTAGCATAACACACTGCAAACAATACCTGCTACATACTGGCAATGACATAAAACTGCGACATGGCCAGCAGAAACCATATTTAACAATGCAAGTTCTGGAGACGAGGTTCTGGGCACCAATCTTCACCCTCAGGGTGACTGCTGAAACTGCTCAGTAGCAGGGCCTGTAACACATGCTCTCAGTGCGTCTTACTGAGCTGATGTGATGGATCAGTGCATTCTCCTTTTGGTGATCAGCTGCAGACTGCTGTCCTGCATATGCAGTGCATCATGGGTACTGGAGAGGCTAACCTATGCCAGCACACACAGCAGACATTTTAGGAAGTGACCTACAGTCTCTTTGAATCCAGACATTGCTGTGTATCAAGGTATGTAGATGTGGCCTACTGGTTAGTGCATAAACAGGGACAAGGGTTCATTTCCTACTTGTTTGTTTTAGGCCTGTGTGCTACTCAGGTCATTTCCCTGCCTGAAACAGTCCAGGCTGTGCTGTGACTTGCAGACATGCATCCTTCTACTCTGTTATGCGTTCTGGCCACACTTTGGGTCAGCAAACATGCTATTTCCGATCATGGCCTTCTGAGAGCATGGGTTTATTGGCTCTGCTGCAGCCCATTGCAGGGGGTCAGAAATGTTCACCTTGCAGATAGCAGGCCCCTACTTAGAGGCATGGCATAATGGTCATGGAAACAGCCGAGGGACCAAAATACCAAGTTTGAGGCACATTAGCACTCCTTATGTGACACTTCGTAATGTGTTACTGTCACATTTTATGTCTGCCACAACCTTCATGGACTGACAACACCTCCTTGTGACCTTGAGCAGGTGACTTAATCCACCAGTGGCTTAGCTGATTGCAGGTCCGAACAGTCCCTGTTTATCATCTAACATTACCAATTCATTGGTAAGATGTACCCCGATGTGACTGCACTGGTACTATGGTATACTAATAGGCAATTACATGCATACAGCTGTAACCTACATGTAAGACATGAGTCATATATGACATCATGACTGTGACTGTACAGCTTTGTCTCCATCACATCTCTGCAGTACATGCGGACACATCCTACCCCTGTGACCTCTTGCAGGTATCACCTCATGTCTGTACGTGCCCCATTTGCCCAGTTTGGATGATACCTGTTTAGTTGTTATCTGCATATTTGTCTGGGGTGTTGTATGGTGGTTGTGTGGCTGAGACAGGTGTGAGACCCATATGTCTGGTATCAGGCCTTTCACGTGGCACTGACACACATTTTCCCACACAGTACAAATTCTTTGGGGATGGCACCTATGGCACATTAGTGCTCCCAGCCCATACCACCCTCTCCTCTGCCACCATCCTTCCTTCAGTCTATCCATCTACCTCTGTCTACTGTGTGCAGTTATGTTTTCTTGTTCAAGCTGCTACACCATGGCCTACACAGGTACTCTTTCCCGCATTTCAGCTCTTCATGTACGCTTCTCCTGTGACTGATCTGCATGTGACCCCTCCTGCTCTGTCCTTCTTTCGCTGTACACATCCTGCCACTTCTGAGTCCACTGGGGGACACGTCTTCCCCATCCTATGCCACACACTGACATTGCACCATTTTGCATTAGCACCTTCCAGTACATCAGTACAGCTGCCTCCCACATGCTCATCCAAATTACTGGCTGCCACATAGGATGCCCACGGATCTGGCAAGTCCATCGGCTCCCACCTGTCCTTCCATCCATTACCTTTACATTGACTTTCCTTGGTGCTCCCTTATCCAGCGTTAGGGTGACAGCCATTTTCAGATGTTAAGGTGCATGCCATTCTGCCAGGAGCAATGCATCATCAGATTTCTTGAATGCTTGTCATTTCTTTATTGATAGTTGATTCAAGTAGGTTGAAGTTGTCAACTATTTCAATTTAGTCTTATATGAAGCCAAACCTGTTTGAAGGTCTTCTCGGTGGTTATATGGAGCTCTCTTCCTTGCCCGATACACCACTTTCTTAGGGTAACCACCTTCCAAAAACCTAGATATCAGTGTACCACCTTTTTGTTGATATTCTTCTATAGATGAAAAAAATCCTCCAATAATGAAGGAATTGGGAAGAACATAAGAACATAAGATCTGCCATACTGGGTCAGACCAAGGTCCAACAAGCCCAGTATCCTGTTTCCAACAGTGGCCAATCTAGGTCATACGTACCTAGCAGTTTCCCCAAAAGACACAGGTTCCACAATGCTTGTACTGGGTCAGGCATTGATATCCTGGGTCCCTTCTTAATAATGGTTTATGGACCTTTCCTCCAGGAACTTGTCCAAACCTTTTTTAAACCCAGCTACACTAACAGCCTTTACTATATCCTCCGGTAACAAATTCCAGAGTTTGATAACACGTTGAGTGAAAAAATATTTTCTTTTATTAGTCTTAAATAGTTTACCCTGTAGCTTCATTGCATGTCCCCTAGTTTTTCTATATTCTTATAACGTAAACAATCGATCTACGTTTACCCGTTCCACTCCGTTCATTAATTTATAGACTTCTATCATATCTCCCCTCAGCTGTCTTTTTTCCAGGTTAAAGAGCCCTAACCTTTTTAGCTTTTCTTCATAGGAGTACCCTTCCATCCCCTTTACCATTTTGGTGGCTCTTCTCTGAACCTTTTCTAATAACGCAATAGCCTTTTTAAGATACGGCGACCAGAATTGCACACAATATTCAAGGTGTGGTCTCACCAGGGAACGATATAGAGGCATTATAATATTGTTTGTTTTATTTTTCATTCCTTTCCTTATGATACCTAGCATTCTATTTGCTCTCTTGGCCGCTGCTGCACACTGGGCCAAGGGTTTTAACATGTTATCCACAATGACGACTAAATCTTTTTCCTGGGTGGTGGTTCCTAATGTGGAACCTTGCATCGTGTAACCATAGTTTGGGTTGTTCTTCCCTAGGTGCATAACTTTGCACTTGTCCACATTAAATTTCATCTGCCATTTTGATGCCCAGTCTTCCAATTTATGAAGATCCTCTTGCAATTTTCCACAATCCTCTTGGGTTTTAACAACTTTAAATAGTTTTGTGTCATCTGCAAATTTGATAACCTCACTCGTTATTCCACTTTCCAGGTCATTTATGAATATGTCAAAAAGCAGCGGACCCAGCACAGATCCCTGGGGTACACTATTATTCACCTTTCTCCATTGGGAAAATTGGCCATTTAGCCCTACCCTCTGCTTTATATCTTTTAACCAGTTCCTGATCCACAGTAGTACACTGCCTCCTATCCCATGACTCTTTAGTTTTGCCAAAAGTCTCTGACGAGGGACCTTGTCAAAGGCTTTCTGAAAGTCCAGATACACTATATCAACCGACTCACCTTTGTCCATCTGTTTATTCACACCTTCAAAAAAACATAACAGATTAGTAAGACAAGATCTTCCTTATCTAAAGCCATGTTGGCTGTCTCCCATTAGGCCATGACTATCTACATGCTGAAAATGGGAGGCTTTGCTTCAGAACCTCAGAGTTAAAGTTATTATAATGCAGGAATGTATTCTGGTCAGACAGTTTCACATAAACAGTGCTATCAAACCTGGTCTTAGCCACAGACACTTCCACATCAAGAAATGCTATTATCTTGGACATACTATAAGTCATTTGAAGCTAGTTGGCTGAATCACAACCATTCAGTTAATGATGAAAAGAATTAAGCTCAGATTCTGAGCCTAACCATACAAGGAAGATGCCGTCAATGAATCTTTGCCATATACTGTTCTTAAGACCTATGCAACTTCATAATGATATAAATACAAATTCGCTAAAGAGGGTGCAAAGGTTGTGATCCAGCCATCCGAAGGTAATATTGTACCATTCGCAATGAAGTTTTCCCCTTGTGCTTTTCAAATTGAGGCAATTGTGAAGAAGTATTGGAATGTGTTAGGTGTGAATTCCATCTTTGCAGAACTTGAGTGCTTTTAAATCTTTGAGCACCATTATAACGAGGATGCCAAAGACACTGTGATCTATTTGGAAAAGTAGGAGGTCTGTTGGATTTATGAAAAATGATGAAGCAGACTTAAATTTAAGCCCTTGAAGCAGAGGGGTTTTCAGCAAAACAGAGACCTTTGTTGGCCAATTTTTTGACGTTCAATTAATGATCTCAAGTGTTCTGATACTAAATGTTCATATATTGTTTACAGACTGATAAATGATTTTCAAATAATTCTAAAAATGTAAAAAGAAAAACATATTTTCATTTTAATAACTATTGAGTAAAGATTTAGAATAAAGGAGTGTTTTCTGGATCAATGATGTTGGTTTGAATGCCAGACATTATTACATCATAAGCTTGGCTGACACACTGAGGTCCTTTATCTCCTTCATCACTAGTATATATTATCCAAAGAATTTGGTTTATTAGGTATATGATCTTTGTAGTGTGATAACCTGGAAAACTACAGTGATCATGATACTAGCTGCAGAAGCCTGAAAGAACACTTTGCACTTGTCTACATTCAATTTTATCTGCCATTTGGATGCTCAGTCTTCTACTCTCTGAAGGGCCTCTCCAGTTTCTCACAATCCACATGTGATTTAACAGCTTTGAAAAAATTAATCACCTTGCTTATTGTTTCCAATTCCAGGTCATTTAAAAATATGTTACAAATCTCTGGTCCCAATATACTCCACTCTTCACCTTCCTCAATTGAGAAAATTTACCATTTATGCCTGCTCTCTGTTTTTAATCTCTCAACCAGTTTACAATTCACAATAGGTCTCCAATACCATGGCTTTTTAATACCCTCATGGACTTTCCAAAATGCTTTCTGAAAGTCTATATACACTATGGGGGTATTTTAGATGCTCTATTCATGATTTAAAGTCTGAAAAAGGGAATTCAGATGTGCAAATCACAGAGAGGCCCCTCAACCCATTTTAAAAATCCAAGTATATAGACGTTCCCAGCCTCAGCTCTTTCATTTATTTATTTTATTTAACTGTATTTATATCCCGCTTTTCACCGGGTCAAAGCGGATTAACATAAAAAGGGGGGGGGGCACAGTAATCAAGCTGACAGAGAGAGTGAGGGGGGCTGTCACCAGGGGGATAACATACTTGATCTTCACGGAAAGTAACAGTACTAGACCATGTAGCACAGGGGCATGGTTGAGGCATGGCCTGGGAGGAGGAATGAAGAAGCACATTGCAGTACAATTTTTGAACAGCACAAGAATGTCTGGACCTGGTTGGTGAGTCCTATATCTGTTCCAGACCACACATAGAATGCGATTCCATAACTTGTATGTCCAGCCAACGAACACATCTAAATCAAAAACGGGCCCCCTTTGAACCTAATTCCGCATTCGCAGATCTGGACCTGCTTGCAGAGCCGGAATTGGGGAGATAGATGTGTTTGGCGGACACATGCAAGTGCTATCCAGCTGGCCCCGTGCCTCGGACACAGGTAAATGTTTTGGACATCCCCACACCCACCGGATTCTGAAATGTTACATGCTTTGTATTCTGCCCGTCCCTGCGATGTATCCATGGACACCATACCCCTCGGGAAAAACGTGCATCTCGTAATTTGCCCATCACAGATAGTAGTGTGCTGATGCACACTAGACATACAGTAAATATCAATGAGAAATGACAGCTGCTGCAACCTACAGTAGACCATATACCAGTCCCCCTCCTACCCTGAAAAGTGCTAGGTAAGCCCAGAGCACCCCTATATGTTATTCAAGAATATAAATATGAATATGTATGTCAGGACATACCTAGCATCAAATGGTATGGGCATGAGGAACCAGCCCCAGTGATTCCTGCCCTGGTCATCTCTACAAACACGCCTTAAACTGTTAGGGATGGACCCTCACCAGGTTCACAAAACCTCGAACAAACCTTGCAGGTCCCCAAAGGATGCATAATATTGCTGAGCAACAAATGTATGCCCTTTTTGTGCCTGTGGCCTATAAGTGCACTCATTCTGCTGCTCTGCATTACCATTCCCTCTTTTCTCTCCCTACACCCTTCCCCATGAACACCACTCTTCTGTCAGATTGCTTCTATCTGTGCTCTTCCCTTCTACTGCCAAACCTGGATGTCGCTCCCTTCACCTTACTGCCCTGTATGCCTGGAACAAACTACCCGAGTCTGTACATCGGGTTCTGTCCCTGGTCCCTCTGAAATCCAGGCTGGGCACTCATCTCATCGATGCCACTGTTGGATCAGATCCAGCTCCCGTCCCAAGATGTCCAGCCCCTCCCCACAGCATCCAATACCCACTTTCCTATATGCAAATAATAACATCTCTGAACAGAAATCTTATCTTCAAACAACAATGTTTCATGAAAATATTTCTCTAGAAAAATTTCAAGAGATAGCAACGTGGTAACAGGGAAATTGAGAATACGTAAATTTTGGGCTCTAGTGGAATTTTCTAGAGCTTCCAATTTAGAATGAATAGAAAGGGAATCTTTAATAGAGGAAACACTAGTCTGCTGGACAACCTGAAGTTGTCCCTCTAACCTGGAAATTGTATTAGACATCTCAGTCATCCTGTTATCTACGCCCTGAAATTGTTGTACAGACTGCTCAGAAAACAAACATAAGGACTGAACAGTATTAGAACATTTAGAATCTATACTAGCAATTGCTACCCACACATCTTTTAGTACCATAGTAACATAGTAAGTGACGGCAGATAAAGACCAGCATGGTCCATCTAGTCTGCCCAGCAAGATGGCAAGAGTAGGTGCACCTGTCGCTCTGTGCAGGCCACCCCTCCCCATGTCTTTGTTTAGGGGTGAACCCACCACTCCATGTAGGACACCCCTATTTGTTGAGACGTTAGATGGTTCAGAAGTTAGATGGTACCGTTTATTATGTTTTTATCCTGTTGCTGTAAAGGGATCCACTGTGTTTGTCCCATGCCGTTTTGAATTCCATCACCGTGTTTGCCCCCGTGTTGCCCCCATTCCAAGCATCCACCACCCTTTCAGTGAAGAAATATTTCCTGACATTGCCTTTCAATTTACTACTTTGCAGCTTCATGTTATGCCCTCTAGTTTTACAGCTTTCCCGTCTTTGGAAGAGGTTTGTTTGTTCATCATTTCTCTTTAAGTATTTAAAGGTCTGAATCATATCTCCCCTGTCCTTCCTCTCCTCCAAAGTGTACATATTTAGGTCTTCAAGTCTCTTCTCATAAGGCTTCTGATGCAGGCTCCAAATCATTTTGGTCGCCTTTCTCTGAACAGTTTCCAATCTTTTTACATCTTTTGCAAGATATGGTCTCCAAAACTGAACACAGTATTCCAAGTGAGGCCTCACCAGGGACTTGTACAGTGGCATAAGTACCTCTTCCTTTCTGCTGGTAATCCCTCTTTGTATGCAGCCCAGCATCCTCCTGGCTTTTGCCACCGCCTTGTCACACTGTTTTGCCACCTTGAGATCATCAGAGATAATCACACCAAGGTAATATCTTGAGATGGAACAGGCAAAAGAGGAGCTGCTTGTGCATAAACTACAGGAACCAGGAGTGGCCGGTGGGGGGAGAAGGGCACGACTTCCCAAGCGAGACAACTGTGGAAGAAAGTTGTGGAACTGGGCCCTGAGGGGGGGGGGGGTCCTTTCTAGCGAGCTGATAGAAGCCCCTTCAGCTGAGAGATGCAAAGGAAAAACAGGACCAAAATGTTTATCCAAAGGCCCTGTAACCTTATGGGGATCCTGTGACAAGGAAACCGGAGCAGCAGCAGATCTTTTAACCATACTTTTTCCCATCGGGGTTCAAACTCTTCAACAAAACAGCACCACAGTACCTTGTCACCAGCAGATGGTCTATTCCACCGGCTCACCACCGGGTCATCGAAGGGGCATCAAAGGGGCGTATCCTGCCCCTTTAGACACGCCCTTTCAGGCCACGGCCCAAAAGGTCTATGGAAAGGATTATCAACTGTCCTAGGGCCTCAACGCTGACGTCAGGGAGGAAAGAGAGGAAGGTTGACCACCCAGATGCCTGCAGCATCTCACTCCCCGATGGAACAAGCACCTCACAGCAGCGCAGCTCACCAAGCCCAATGGGAACTCCCGATCTTCCACCAAACTGCTGAACCGGTGTGCTTTTACCCTCTATCCTAGGGCCTCAATGCTGATGTCAGGGAGGAAGGAGAGGAAGGTTGACTGCCCAGATACCTGCAGCGTCTCACTCCCCGATGGAACAAGCACCTCAAAGCAGTGCAGCTCACCAAGCCCAACGGGAAAGCCCGATCTTCCCACAAGCTTCTTTTCAAATTCTCTTTTTGCCTTCCTTATCAGTGCTTTGCATTTAACTTGCTAGTGTTTATGCTATTACCTATTTTCTTTGTTTTGTTCCTTTTTCCATTTTTTGAAAGATGGTTTTATTTTTTTTGCTCTAATAGCCTCTTTCACTTCACCTTTTAACCATGGTGGCTGTTGTTTGGCCTTTCTTCTGCCTTTTTTTAATGCATGGGATACATCTGAACATTGGCTTGGGAACCAAGAGACCAGGGTTTGATTTCCACTAGCACTCCTTGTGGCCTTGGGCAAGTCACTTAACCCTCCATTGCCTCAGAAGAATCCAAGTCATCAATGTCCCTTTTTAATGTACATTACTAGGTTTAAGTTACAAAGTAAACTGCTTTGACTAAAATGATAAAGCGGTATAAAAAACCTGTTAAATAAAATGAGTAAATAAATCTAATCTGGACTTGTAAGATTTTATTTTTTAAACAATGTCCATGCCTAATGTAAATTCTTGACTTTTGCTACTGCTCCTTTTTATGTTTTTTTCTAACCATTTCCTTATGTATTATATTTTCCCTTTTGAAAATTAAGTGCTGGACATGACAATGACAATTACATGGAAACTTCAGGAAAAATTTAGCCCCCAGAGCCACCACCCTTGGACGGACCTCCAAAAAGGCTTTCCGTCTCATTTGGGTGGCCCTGGAGACATCTGGAAACAGTTGAATAAAATGACCACAGAATTTTTCATGTTTTTTCTTAAAGTAAGCCTTAAAAATTTTTTGCTTATCCAAATCAGAAACTAAGGAAACCAAGAGAGTTGCTCTGGTAGGTATCTCGTCATGAGAGGACTCTAAAAAAACAGATAAATCCATCAGGGGAGAAGATTTCCCACTACTCTGTCCTCCCTCAACCTTATCAACAGATCTATTTGAATCCCTCACCGGTAAATAATATATACTTGAGATACCCATAGCATCAACATCAGATAAAAGCAAAATTTCTTTCAAGTATTTCTTTAACAAAATAATTGGGTCCAAATAATGAGTACAGGAAAAATTTAGGAAGTGCAGATTCTTAGCACGCAAGGAGTTTTCCAAACTTTCATCCTGACGACGTAATAGGGTAACATCTTTCACCAAAGTGCCCAGAACTCCTTGGGTGGAAGAATCCTGCGCTTCACATAGAGCAACTCTATTTTCTAAATTAACCAATTTAACCTCCTGGTCAGACAATTTATTTACCGTTTCTTTAGAAAAGGTAGAAAGTTTTTTCAATGAATTATCAAAAAGCAGTTTCCATGTAATTGTTATGTGTTGTATCAAGGAAAGCGGTATATATTTGGGGAAGTTGAACATCTGTTAGATTTTTTGAAAGGGAATTCTTTTGTTGCTTCTTAAACGTTTTTCTTTTTGTTTTACCTTTGGGACCCTTGAGGTTCACTGGGTGGCTAGTGGGCCTAATGTTTAATTTCTCTATAGAATGCCTCCTAGATGTGTGTTATTTGCTATTATGATTGAATTATGCGATTTCCTATGTATTGTGGGAATGCCTGTGATTGGCTTTTTCCAATCCTCTTTTCGATTTGTATATTTTGCTTTTCATAATATGTAAAATGATAAAGATTAAATTTAAAAAAAAGAAAATTAAGTGCTGGCACAGTGGATTTTCTTTGCATAATCACTCCAGTTATGAAATCAAATTTGATCATATTTTGATCACTAGTGCCAAGTGATCCAAACATAATTAGCTCTTGTACCAAATCCTGTATTCTACAAAAAACTAAAGGGTATCTTAACTTGCTCAAGAACCTATGTACAGTACATGATGGTTTGTTTGTGTGGGTCATGTCTTTAAGAGGTCCTTGGTCAGTGTCAGGTGTAGTATGGCACTAAGTGATGCTTCCAAAGTGTTCTTTATAAAGATGCATTTTTAACTTTTTTCTGAAATCTTTAATGTCCAGAGTGGATCTTATGTACTCCAGGAGTAAGTTCCATAAAGCTGGAGCTGTAAGTGAAATTGCTCTTCTGGATGTGATGTGCTTGGACTTTGAGTAATCGCTGGGTGTGTGAATCATGTTCCTATTATTATTCCTTTTTGGTCAGTTGTCTGGGTCTCTGGTAAAGTTCCTGCAATATGTCGGCTGAGTTGTTTCTTAGTATTTGGAAGATGTTGAGTGTTGTCTTAAACTTGGTGCGAGAGTGAATTGGGAGCTGGTGTAGTTGGTTCAGTAGTGGCATCACATGGTCATATTTTGCTGAGATAGTGATGTTGTGCCCACCGTGTTCTGTGCCATCTGAAGCGGGTGGATAGTATGTTTTGGGAGACTCTGATACATTGAGATGCAGTAGTCCAGAATTGGTGTGACTATGGCTTGGACTACTGTACAGAAGTCGTTCTGGCTGAGCAATTGTCTCAGTTTCCGAATAAGCTTCATTTTACAGTATGCTTTGTGTGTAGTCTTATTTATGTGGGACTGTAGATTTAGGTTCTGATTCAGAGTGATTCCTAGATATTGGACTTTGTTTTCATAGCTATACTTCTGTTTAACAGTTTGATCAAGTATAGGGGAATGAATTTTTGGTTTCTTGATATAAAGAGGGCCTCTGTTTCTTGTAGTGCACAGTAAGTGCAAAACCTCCAAATTAATTGTCGGGGACATGACAAGAATGTGCCCAGCAGTTTATGCACCGATGCATATGCTAACATGCAACACTATTAATGCAGTTGAACTTAATGATATCCACAGAGGTATCATTGGATACACTCATGCTAACTGACACAGTAACAGTGAGCCAAATTAACCGCAATGCACAGTCAATCCTCAAACTCTGCCTCTAACCCACCCCAGTCCCTGCTCGATCACGCAATGGTCAATTAACATGTAAATTAGTGATCGCTTGCTATCATTCCCACACATTATGTGTTGCTGTGGATAGCATACATGTGCTAAAACACATGTTAACCACCTAGGGCCCGATTCAGAGACAGAAATAGCGGGACTGCCCCCTATTTATAAGGAGGGTATGCTGCCTCACTCTCTCCCTGCATGAACTGAGCTGCTGTGTGGGGAGAGCTGGATGGGGGTGGGAGAGGGAGGGAAGTACGTGGAGCAGGAACAGGCCAAGGTGCCAGGACATACTGGGCCGTTTCAGGTGGCCCTGTACATCAGGCGGGAGGGGGAATGAGGTGTTGCTTATTCTACCTCAGAGGTGGAATAAGCAGTGGCAAAGGTGATGATCGGGCCCAGAAGCCATCCCAAGGCAGGATGTCATGGCACCGGCACACCAGCAGGAGCATAGGGAGAGATGGACAGGGTGCCAAGTGGACTCCTGCGTCTCAGAATCAGGGCACCGCCAGGTCATCTCAGTGCCCGATTCTGAAGCCGTGGAAACATCTGGCTACCAAGGTGTAGAATCGGGTACGATCTGGGCCCGTCCTGTTCCTGGATATCTGGTTGGGCCAGATGTGCCCCTTTCTGAATCAGGCTCCTATTGACCTTTAGTAAAAGGGCCTCAAAATAGCTCCTTTTCTATTTGCTCCAAGAAGCAGTCATTTATTTCATCTAGGAACTTTAACCTCCCTAGCATGTTCTTATGTGATGTTTATCTAATCAATATTGAGGTAACTGAAATCACTCATTATTTTTATTGCCAAATTTGTTACCTTCCCTAATTTCTGATTCTGTACAGGTGGGTGGTAGTATACTCCTACCAGGTTCTACACCATTTTGGTGGCCCTCCTCTGTACCATCTTCAATCTGTTCATATCATTTCACAGGTTAGAATAGCAATACTCTAGGTCAAGTCTCACTAGCACTTTGTACAGAAGCAGTTATTACCTCCTTTATCCCTACTAGTTATACCTCTCTCTCTGTGTACCCAAGCATCCTTCTAGCTCGGACTACTGTCCTATGTATGTTTTTGCATTTATATATACATACAGTATTACGTTACTCAGAAAATACCTAAATCAGTTTACACCATAGCAAACATTTCAAAATATGCATATAAAATAAACAAATATGTGTAAGAAGACCCTTATTCTCTTATAGAAGCCCATCTTTCACCATTGTGAAGCAATGGAACTAGGAGCCTTGCTTCTGTACAGCACAGCATACAGAAGATAGGAAAGAGGATAAAGTGTAGAGTAGACTGAATCATGAAGACGCTGGCAGGAGTGAGCAACATGGTACAGTCCAAAGGAGATGGTGAGTTGCCCACATGGGAACTAAGGAATGTTTTGGAGAGTTCTTGAAAAGGAGATGGAAAGAGCAGGCGTGTTCTGCAGGGAGAGAGCTCCAGGAAGTGGCTCATCTTTTAGGGGACCCTAGAAATGGAGTCAAACTTATTTTATTCCAGAGGATAATAAAATGGAGGGTGGGGGGGAGGGGGGAAGGGGAGAGGAACACCTCCTCAGAATATCTTAATAAGCATCCCAAATGTTTAGTGAAATTTAAGTTTCTCTCTGCACCCTAACATTTGGAGATTTGTTATTAAAGAGGGCAATGAGTTTCCCCCTGTTTCCTCCAACTCAGTCTTCAGCCCTTGGGACACAGCATTTTGAGGGTTGTGGGAGCAGAAGCCCGTCCGTACCTTCATGTGCACACCTACTATTGAGAAGCTTCAGTCATGCTTGTTCCTAACATTCCGCCTCATCACTGCTCCCTGCATCCTTGGCCATGGCTGCATTAAGTACAATAGAATTTGGTTCTCCATGGTGCTGGCAGCTCATGTGTGCATGTGCTGTCACTTGGTCCCATGTCTGCTGCAGCACTGCTGCCTGCAGCACACTCGAACACCATGCCTCTTTTCCTCACAGGGCACTTTGGGAAGCAGCAGGTTCCTGGGTGAGCTAAAGTTTCCTCACCAAGTTAAATTTCTTAATCTAGTTAAAATACTAAAAGTGACTTGAGTTAATAATAAGCTACATGCTCACCTCCAGTTTTTAGTGTTCCAGTCTGAGTGTGTGAAAAGGGAATAGATGCCCCAATGGTACTTGATCCAGGAACCCAATGGATTCCAGAGGAGAAAGGGAATACTTTTAGAGGAGAGATTCAAGCATTGGAGTATCATGTACCAAACAAGGATCCTTAGGGAGTTAGGAAACCCTAAGAAGTATAAAGGGAAACCAGAGCCTCATGAAAAGAGAAGGAGAGGTCACTGGAGTGTGTGCATGAAATGCTAAGAGTCTGAAATAAACATTGCATACAATAAATATCTTAAACTTCCTCAGCCGCTCCCCATGATCAACCTACCTATAGTATATATTAAACCTAATAAGATCCAATTATACAATAACAAAATACTCTTCACCATACCTGCTCTTCCACCATATAATCATGCGATGCAGACTACTGTGACTCTTCAAAGCAGTGGTTCCAAAACTGTGGGTCGTGACCACAAATGGGGTTGCAAAATTCTCATTTTGGGTTGTGGCCACCAGAGTTGGCACAGGATCGGGAGAGGCCAGCATTAAAAATCAGTATGGGGCTTTGAAACCCATTCGCACACTGCACCTTTGAATGTATATGGACTCCAAAGTCCTGCTCTGATTTCACTGGTCAACAATGAAATTGTTACTGACTTTAAAAGGCCCTAATCTGTAGCATCTTGGTGAGCTGAACACAAATATAACATTAAAACAATTTTATTGGCTCTTGTTTTAAAGATATTGCATGTAGTTCATTTTTGATGTTTCACCGTGTAAATTTATCCAGTAGTACATCAACATCATCCCAAATAAGTCTTGAATGATGTAATATTACATCACATTGCATAATACCAGCATGCACACATCATCCAGAGTTGATTGCATCATTTTCTGATGCAATGCAATACTATTGCCAGACAGCTGCTGAAGCCATCTGACGTCAGCAGTGTACTATACGCAGTCGGAAAGGAAAGTAATCTGGTATTCTGTTCCGATACTGAAAGCCTCATGAATGCCTTAAAAATCACTCATGACCCACAAGACTGGAGACTATTTATAGACTCTTCGAAACTGAGTCTGAAGGCTTTGCTTTTGAACAATGGAAACCGTCTTCCATCTATTCCAGAAGCGTATGCTGTCCACATGAAAGACATACGATAACCTAAAGCATCTACTGACTTCCATTAACTATAACAAGTACAGCTGGCACCTCTGTGGTGACTTGAAGGTAGTTGCCCTTTTAATGGGACTGCAGCAGGGATATATAAAATACATGTGTTTCTTATGTGAGTGGGACAGCCGAGCAAGGGATTGGCACTACTTGCGGAAGGAATGGAATCACAGACAAAATGTAACAGTTGGAGAGAAGAATATCCAGCACCCAGCTCTGGTTGAGGCTCACAAAATCCTGCTACCACCCCTTCACATCAAACTAGGTTTGATGGAAAACTTTGTGAGAGCCATGGACTGCACTTTGCCAGCTTTCCGATACTTGCATGAAAAATTCCCTCGACTCAGCGAAGCAAAGATTAAAGAGGGAGTTTTTGTGGTTCCTCAGATTCGAGAGCTCTTCAAAGATGACCGGTTCAACAACTTGCTGCAGGGTGATGCGAAACAAGCATGGAATGCTTTTCGCCTAATGTCAACCAACTTTCTCGGGAATATTAGGGCAAAAAACTACAAGGAACTAGTAGAAGACATGCTAATGCAGTATCAGAAACTTGGCTGCAATATGTCTCTAAAGATCCATTTCCTTGATTCCCATCTTGATTTCTTTCCTGCAACTGTGGTATGGTTAGTAATGAACAGGGTGAACATTTTCACCAGGATAGCGCAACGATGGAGCAAAGATACCAGGGAAAATGGTCCACTACAATGCTGGCTGACTACTGCTGGACACTCCCCAGAGAAGCTCCCGAACAGCTGTACAAGAGACAGGCAAAAAAAAATCAAAGAAGTAGTCTATGACTTGGTTTTTACAGGTATAAACCAAAGGCCTATTATATTTACTATTGACATGAATTTCATGATGTAAACATTAATTCTTATAGATTACAAAAAATCTAGAGCCAACTTTGCAATTTCACTGTCATATTTGTGTTCAGCATATAAAAATTGATAAGAAATGACTACTTTTATTTCAGTAACATGACTTTTGTAAAAATTTGTTGACCAGTGTTTAGTGCTCCTTCACATTCAGCTCCATGCATGTAGATTGAGCTCCGCAGTTGAGGAAGCTCTGCTGATCTTGTGAGACTTGAAGTAGCTCGATAAGCAAAATGTTTGTCACTGCGTGGCTCAAGCCGCATACACAGTGCCGATTGCAGTGGAGGGCAGCAAAGACAAGACTGGTGAGCCTAGCTGCTCAGAGGAGGGGAATGGAAATGAGAGAGAAATATATGGGGGGGGGGGGGGGAATGAGGGATGAGACAGATGCAACGGGTGATGGCTGAGGAGGGGGGTAGGAATGAGAGAGACACATGCATCAGGTGATGACTGTGGGCAGGCATGAGAGAGATACATGCCTTGAGTGATGGCTGCGGGGGGGGGGGGCATGAGAGAGATACATGCATCAGGTTATGGCTGTGGGGGGTGCAATAAGAGAGAGGCACACATTGGGTGATGGCTGCTGGGGGTGAATGAAAGAGCAAGAGACACACGTGGGTGATAGCTTCAGGGGTAAGGGCAATGAAACAGAGAGACACACACATGCGTGATGGCTGCAGGGGTGGGGGCAATGAAAGAGAGAGACACACACACATAGGTGATTTGCTGGATGTTGGGAAAGGTGAGAGGGAAGGCAGATGCTGGATACTGGGTATACAAAGATGGAGAGAAGATGAGGAGGAGCCTGTGGAAACGTTGGAGGCTGGGCTACCAGGGGAAGGGGAAATAGGGAGGAAACTGGACATGATGGGGGTTGGAATAGTTTGAATGGCAGAGGAAAAGACACTGGACATGATAGGGAGGGACACAGAAGAAATGCTGGGCATGGGGGGGGGGGGACTAGGGAGACAGAAGATAAGCTGGACATTTGTAGGAGAGATGAGGGAGGTAGACAGAAGATACTGAACATGGGAGAGATAAAGAGGCCCTGGATGAGGATGGTGAGAGGGGAGATGCAGGACATGGGGGGGGGGGGGGGACAGAGACAGGGGAGAGATAGTGAAAGAGTGGGCAATAAGAGCTTGGGAAGGAGAGAGAGACGGGAATGGGAGGGCTGAATGACGGGAATTGATGAAAATCTGTGAGGTAAATACAGCAAAAATCAGGAGAAGGAAGAAAACTGAAAAGAAGAGATCAGTATCACAGACTGATATGTGATGAAGTGAAGACAGGAGGAGAGAGAAGAAATAGCAAATAGATAGGTAATACTGGAAACAAGAGTTAAGAGAAGGCAGAGAAAAGCAGAAACTAGACCCTGGGACCCACACGATTAGAAAAATAAAATGACCAGAAAACAACGTAAAAAAATATTTTAATTTTCTATTTAGCGATTGTAATATGTGGGCTTTTAGAATGCACTTCTGCTAAGACCTGTGTTAGATATAGCTGGGGCCCAGCTCAAGGCAAAAATTTGGGAGAGGACCTCAAAACCCACTATCAGGCTGTGCGCCTGGTTGGAACCGTACGCACTGAAGGAGTCACAATTCTGATCCCATGGAATTAGGTCTGTATGTGCAGGTCGGGACCCCGATTCCGTCTGGCCTGCCCGTACAGGCTTTCCCTGGCTAACTCAATCAGGGCAGTTCAATGGAGCCATGGCACCATGGTGTCCGATTGCCATGGCACAGAAGCTCCATTGAAAAGCTGTGATCCCCAGCCACCAGCTGCAAAGGTGCTTTCTGCACAGCCTGACCCCCAATCTGGCCTCAAAAATCCAAGGTCAGGCTGCAGGGAAGCTTCTCTGCCCTCTTCCACTCCTCCCAGCCCCGGGCCTGCTGGCTGGGGAACTTATTCCACCTCCAAGGTGGAATAAGTTCCCCGTGCAAGCCGCTGGCCCTGGACATACAGGGCCGACATTAGAATCAGCCCTATATGTCCGGGGCCGACTGCCCACTCTAATGCCACCCCTGATCTGCCCCTTTTCACCCCGTCTAACTTCCTCATACAATGCGCTGGAAAGGTAGACGAGGTAGTGCCTCAGAATGACCTCATGGGTCCCCACGCAAACACACACATACACACTGCCCCAACACATTTACCCCCCTCCCACACACACATACTGCTCCCAGACACTTACGTCCCAGCACACACTGCCCCCAGAGACACTCAGCCCCCACACTGCATGTGTTCAAGAAGCTGTGTCATAACTTCCAAGCCTGTGTTAGGCGAGATGAGTACATCAGATAATTAATTGAAAAAGCATAGATTTATATGTTTATATTTATGCCATTTGAGTGATAATTTTGATTACTATCCGGGGACATGGGAATTTTTAGCTGCTAAAATGGGGTCACACCGGAAAACAGTTTGGGAAGTACTGCTCAAAGGCTAGTCTGAACAGCCATGCTTTTAAATTCTTCTGGAAAACCTAAAAATTATGTTTGGTATGAGGGATCCAAAGAAACTGAGTCCTATAGCTGAGGGCCAAAATATACAAATACACATGAAGGCACATTTTAGCTATTACATAGAGATCAGAATTGAGACAGTGAGGTCAGGATGTAGGCAGTTGCAGCAATATTTCAGAAAAGGTTGTGCCAAATGTGAAATCTTTTCTGAAATATGTATTAGGGTATACTGGAATGCATATATATTTGCTGACATCTAGAGCCAGAAAAACCATTTTACAAATCTACATGTAGGAAAAATCAATGGAGGCATCTTACACTTGTAAGTGAAGTGGAGGAGTAGTCTGGTGACTAAAGAGACTAGAGTTCAAATTCCACTAACACTCCTTGTGGCCTTGAGCAAGTCACTTAACCCTCTATTGCCTGAGGTACAAACTTAGATTGTAAGCCCTCTGGGGACAGGAAAATACCTACTGTACTAACTCACATTAGTACTACTGGAAAATCTAAATACTACCAAATAAATAAATCAGGTTAGCCTGAAAAATAAATAGCCTCTTGAGCTTTTTCCATAGGAATCTGTCCTTGGTCCGATTCTTTTGCAAAAGAATTATCGGATAACATTTGCTTCTTTGTGGATGACACAAAATCTGCAATACAGTAAACACCAGGAAGGTATAGATAACATGAGGGGGGATCTGGCAAAGATTAAAGAATCTTAAGAATGTAGAAGTTGAGATTTAATACTAAAAAATGCATGGTCATGTATTTTGGCTGCAAAAATCAAAGGGAGAAGTATGGTATAGGGGGCGAAGTACTTCTGTCCACGAAGGAAGAGCGGGACTTGGGGGTGATTGTTTGTGATTATCTTTTTTTTTTTTTTTTTTTTTTTATTGCATATATTTAAGTTTTATACACACACAAAAAAAAAAAATCAAAACATCAGTGATACAATGTCCGGCTATCTAAATACATAGTTAAAACATACCCCACCCCCCCCTCCTAAAAAGAAATAAAAATACATAAAGGAATAACATTAGAGAAAAAAAATAAAGCAACCCCGACCCCTACCTCCCCAGCGCACTGCAGGTCCAACTGAGAAAACAAACATCTTGCCTACAATAGTATTCAATGTACTGACAACATAAAATAAAATCGGGTAGCAGAAAGACACAGAAGTATTCTAACCGAATCTACTGCTAGGATAGTGCTACACCGTATCCACATACCTATCCAGAGCAGACCATCTCTCCCTCCTCAGTGTTTTCCCCTCAAGAGAAAGGAGTTTGTCTTGAGTTTTCTCGTATTTGCTGTAAAGACAAACTTGGGTCCACCAGGTTGTCCAGTTTAGCTTAGTGAAATCTTTCCAGGAGGACAGAATCGTTTTTACGGCTATCATCAGCATGAAAGTTAATAAGAAAAAATGTTGCTTATCTAGCGAGGGGATCTCTGTCAGCGATCTCAGGGTAATTATGTTCCAGGTGAGAGGAGCTGAAAAAAGAAGGATCTGCTGTATTCTAGTCCAAACCGGCTCCCAAAAACGCCGAAGGGCAAGGCAATCCAGAAACATATGTCTCACAGACCCCGCGGTCTCTTTACAGGACCAACATAAGGAAGAGCCCTCTTTAATCCATTTGGCTGCTTTCACTGGGGTGATATACGCTCTGTGTGCAAAGAAGAACATTGATTGAGTGAGTGCTGCCGACCTTGAGCTACGAATTGAACATCCCCAGAGACGATTCCACGACTGTGGAAGTATAGGAGCCCCTAGTTCTACTTCCCAAACTTTCCGTAGTCCTGCCAGTGGCCTGGAATAGTGAGTGCGGATTAAAGCATAGAGATTGGACATTTCCTTCCCTTTACCTACAACTTCTTCCATGACAGTCTTCAACTCCCATTGTGGGTCTAATTCCCCGGAGCTCCTCTTTACCGCTGAAATACAGTGGGTGAGTTGTAGCCATTGGAAATAACAAGAAGACGGTAGCCCGAATTCCCTCTGCAGCCCGCTGAAAGACTTCCACGATTTTCCTGCTACCAGCTGCCCCACTGTCCAAATCCCACTCCTCTGCCAACTCTCCCAGGCGATAGTTTTCTTGTTAATTTTAAACAGGGGGTTGCACCATATTGGCATGAGAAGTGAAGGCGAATTTCTTCTATCGAGAATAGAACCAAACCATTGAAAAGCCTCTTGGGTGGCAAGAATAATTCGACCTCCTCTGAGGGACCCCGGTCCCTTCATCCCTATGAGCAGCGGCATTGGGTATGGACTGGCCAACCGTTCTTCAATCTCCAGCCATCGGACCTTAGGTACAGACGCGTCCACCGTGGACCATGCACTGCCCTGTTTCAGTATGGTGGCCATATGATACCAGTGAAAGTCGGGGAGATGCACGCCCCCTTCTGATTTATGCGCCTTAAGCTTCTGGAGAGCTATCCGAGGGGTTTTCCCTTCCCAGAGAAAGTGACTGATAATCCGATCGAGAGCTTTATAAAAACTGCAGGGAAACAGAATTGGTAGCATGGCCAATTTGTAATTCAATCGTGGCATTAATACCATCTTAATGGATTCAAGTCGCCCCCACCAAGAAAGATGCAGGGGAGACCACTTTAAAGCAAAGGCTCTTGCATCCGCCAACATCTTCTCCTTGTTATCCTGCAGCGTTTTCGCTAACGGAGCACTAAAGTGTACCCCCAAATATTTTACAGCAGAAGTTTCCCAGTGAAACGGAAAATCAGCCAGCAAGTTCTTATGGGCAAGGTGGTTTAAGCTGGAAGGCAACAGATTTCGTGCGATTAACTGTATACCCGGAGATCCGAGAGTAGTTGTCAATTTCCACCATCAGTGGCTCAAGTGATTCAGGAGACAAAAATAGTAATAAATCATCCGCATACGCCGACAATTTGACCTGCAGGTCCTTCACAGCTATGCCCTTAATCTCCTCTCGTTGTCGAAGGGCGAGCAACAGCGGTTCCAGCACTATATTGAATAGAAGGGGTGACATCGGGCAACCCTGACGTGTTCCTCTTCGTAGCCCAAAAGATGGGGAGAGGTCTCCATTGACCATCACACGTGCGCTTGGGTTGACATAGAGAACCCTTATCATTTCGACAAAAGGAAGTGGACATCCAAACCATTTCAAAGCGTGAAACAAAAAGGGCCATTCTACCTTGTCAAAGGCCTTTTCCGCGTCGACAGATAAGCCAAGATAAGGCACATCGGCGTCTCCAGCTACATCTAGGAGATTACAGAATACCCTAGCGTTATCCGCCGTGGATCTTCCGGCAATGAAGCCACATTGGTCTGGATGGATTAAGAGATGCAGTACTTTATTTAGTCTGTTAGCCAAGACCGTGGAATATAACTTGTAGTCAGCGTTGAGAAGCGATATTGGCCTATAATTGCCCAGCTCTGTCGAATCTCTGCCTGGTTTAGGAAGCACGATAATTGTCGCACTAGCAAAGGCTCCCGTGTTACTTGCGTGCAGCCGAAGTTTCCTGAAATATTCCAGCAGAGGAGGCATGAGATCTTTGGCGAAAACCTGATAAAATTCTATTGGTAGCCCATCCGGGCCTGCCGCCTTACCGCTCTTCATTCCCTTTAGGGCAACCCTCAGTTCATCCAGCTCAATCTCCTTGCCAAGCAATGAACATTGCCCCTCAGTCAGGTGAGGGTGATCAATTTGCTCCAGGAAATGCAGTATCTCCGCCTCTGAGCAGCTCTTTTCTGAATGGTAAAGCTGTTCATAGAATTTACAAAATTCAGCCAAAATATCCGAGTTTGCTGTTACCGCTTTGCCAGTTTCTCCCTTTATGGTTGCAATGTGAGATTTCTCTCTCTGGGCCTTCCCTCGGGCAGCTAAAAGTTTCCCAGCTCTATTACACTCGACATAGTAGCGAGCCCTCTGCTGAAATATGTTCTGTTCCACTTCATTATTCAAGATCATGTTATACTGAAATCGTAGCTTTTGTAGCTGAGTCAGGACTGTAGGATTAAAATTCCTCTGCAGGAGTCTCTCACCAGCTCTTATTCTTTGGTCTAAGAGGAGCATTTTCTCTTTCGCTTGTTTATGAGCGGCAATAGAGAAACTGGTAATTTTTGCTTTGATAGACGCTTTAAAAGCTTCCCACCAGGCCCACAGAGGGGTATCTTCCATAAGATTGGTGGCAAAGTATTCTTGAATGGCCTGTTGCATCTTCTGTTTGAACGCTTCGTCCGCCAACAGTGCTCGAGAGAAAGACCACGCACGGTTACTGAAAGACTCTGCTGACAGGACCATCTCTAGGGATATCGCCGCATGGTCAGATATGTGAGTACTTAATATCTCAGCCCTCTGGATCCCGTGTAGTAAGGATTTAGACAGCAGAAAAAAAATCCAGACGTGAGAAAGAGCCATGAGGCTGAGAGAAAAATGTATAATCTTTTTCCATGGGGTGGAGAGCTCTCCAGGCGTCAACAAGACCCAGCTCCTCGATCATACATTCCAGGACTACCCGTGCTCTGCTTCTCCTATCTACTCTTCCGGGTTGACAATCCAGGAGCGGGTCAAGCACCAGGTTAAAATCGCCCCCGACTATCATTGGGACATCTGCATTGCCGTGAAGGGCTTCGGTTACCTCCTGAAAGAATTGAGGGCTATCGGAAGTTGGGGCGTACAGATTAGCTAGGGCGAATTGCAGACCGTCTGCTTTCACCATAGCTGTGGCCCAACGGCCATCCAGATCGGCCTTGGTTGACAGCACTTGAACATTCATGGCTTTGTTTACCAACAAAATTACGCCATTTTTCCTCCCGTAAGCAGGGGAATGCGCAACTAATTGATATTTCCCGGAAGCTAACTTCATCGCTTCTTGAGTTGATAAATGCGTCTCTTGCAGGAACACTATATCTGACTTCAATTTCTGACAGTAGGTTAGGATCTTCTTACGCTTAGCCGGATGGCTTATGCCCTTTACATTCAGAGATATTATTTTAAAGGCACACATGAGGAGAGCCCGTTTGAGATCTTGTGAGGAGAGAAATGAGTCTGCTCTGGATACGTCTAGACCGGAGATATTGTAATAAATTTTGAACACTACTGGACTTGCAAGGCACCATTAAACCTCCACTGTAGGGGAATAAAAAATTAGGGTGAAACAGTGTGAAAAACATGATTACCACTAAACACAACCCCTTAGCCTATAAGCCTCCCAGCGATTCGTTATACAACAGAAACCACGTAGGTTAAAATCTTATATAATACTCGTGATATGGCAGAATACCTATTCTTTGCATAGAAAACTGCATATATACAATATTATGTACAGCCAATCTTCCCCATCTCCCGCCCTCCATAGGAAACATTGCAGAAAACACCATACAGCATCCCTACTCCCAGAAAAAAAAAAAACAGTTCGCCAGTTCAAAAAGGTAAAGCAAGGGAGAGAAGAAAGGGGGAGCAGGGCATTATTAGCACAAAGAACTCAAGGCTCCATACTGTGGGAGACTCAGCCCAGCTCTGTCTCATACCCCTCTCCCAGGGTTCTATCCATCCTGTGCAGGTGAGATTCTTTCCATCGGCGAAGACCGGCACGCCCAAAGGAGCAGCGGAGAAAGATAAGAAGTAAAATAAAATAAAGTCGCATGACCAGTCATTGCATCTTCAAGGCTTCATGATCATCGATAAATTGTGCTGCTGCCACAGGATCATCAAATGTCTTAGTTTGGTTGTCTATCGTGATCTTGAAGCGCGCTGGGTAGAAGAGGCCGAAACGCGCTTGAAGCTTTTGGAGACGTGGTCGAAGCTCGAGGAATTGTTGTCGCTTGACTACGGTCGACTTGCAGAAGTCAGGGTAGAACGCTATAGTATGGCCTTCATATTTCAGTGGGGCCTGTGCCCTCGCCGCTGCCAGAATTTGTACCACCTGCTGATGCTTTAAGAGGCAGAAAATAATCGGCCGGGATCTACGGTTATGCAACCCAACTTGTGACGGCACTCGATGAGCTCTCTCGATCTCCAACGATGAGGAGAACTTCAGGCGCATAACCTCTGGGAGCAGATGTAATAAGAATCTGAACATGTCAGCGCCCTCCGCTCCCTCGGGAATGCCAACCAGTCTGATGTTATTGCGCCGAGACCTGTTACTTAGGTCTTCCAAATTGGCCTCTAGTTGTTCTATTTTCCGATGGGCCTTGATAAGTTTTCCAATTTGCTCCTCGTGCGCGGATAGCGCCATATCTACCTTGTTCAGTCTGCCTGTTAACCCCTCGATCTGACCCTTCACATCTTGTATCTCCGACTGCACCTGAGCCAATTTCTCGCCATTTGCGGTCACTAGCGTTCTAACAGCTCTGATTTCTCCTAATATTTCTCTGGTTACCTCCTCGGTCTCCTTTGCGGCGGCCATCTTGAGGGGAGAGGGGGGATCGGCTTTAAGTCGCTTGGATCCTGCGTTCCCTCCAGCCGTGAAATCTAATTTAGTAGGTTTCCCACTCGTCATGATTACCTTTACCGAATACTACAAGGTAGTTACCGGGAGGCAGGATTTTGTGCGAGAAATCGCCGGATTCTTGCAGGGGTTGAGAGGAGCAACTCTCCTACGCGGCCATCATGCTCTCCCGCTGGCTCTGCCTCCCTGTTTGTGATTATCTTAAGGTGGCTGCTACACATGTAGAAAAGGCAAAGGCAAAATCCAGAAGGATGCTTGCGTACATAGGGAGAGGGATGGCCAGCAGGAAGAAGGAGGTGATAGTGCCTCTGTATAAGTCTTCGGTGAGACCTCATTTGGATGTTGTGTCTGGAGACCACATCTTCAAAAGGATATAAACAGGATGGAGTTGGTGCAGTGGGCTTGGTCATAAGGCATATGAGGACAGACTTACATATCTCAATATGATACTTTTAAAGAAATGTACAGTAGGAGAGGGGAGATATGATAGAAATTGTAGGTCTTATTTTGGATAAGGATCTTTAGATGAAGTACTAGGTTACATCTGCGGTCTGAGCTTCATTTGAAGCTTTGCAGATGCCATGATGGATGCATATGGTCTTGCAGGTGTCACATCTAATGACTTTCAGAACATGCAGGCTAGATCATCATTGTAGTAGCCTGCATGTAGGGCTGCCAAAGAATCAAATTTGTCAGCTGCAACTGGTCAAAAACACGGCAAATCTATTTGCTGTTGGGGAAAAAAATTGTCCAAACATATAACTCTGTTAATACATTCATCAAATTGACTTCCATCGGAGTTTAGAGTAAAATATAAACTATCTTGTTTGATCTTTAAGGCACATATTTTGGAGGGACTTCAATATCCATCTGATTTATTGATTCCTTATGTGTCTGTGATGTTATTATGGTCTTCCCAGCAATTGTTGCTAACTACGCCAGATCATGTTTGTTTACAAGGCGATGGGGGTTATTTTAGAAGCTTGATTCTCAGTTTCCACATGAAAAATCTGGCATTCACATATGGAAATGGCATCCATGCATAAATGGCAATTATAGAGAGAGATAAATTTACAATGTAGAAATTGAGAGGGGGATGTTAGGACATGGCCTGGGTGGGTCAAAAATGTACCCGTGTATTCATAGAAACATAGAAACATGATGGCAGAAAAAGACTACATGGCCTATCTAGTCTCCCCTTCCATATCAACCACTACAAAGGTCCCCTTTTTTCCTTTAGAGATCCCCTGTGTCTGTCTCATGCTTTCTTGAATTCAGATACTGTCCTCATCTCTACCATCTCTACTGGGAGACCATTCCACGCATCTACCGCTCTTTCTGTAAAGAAATATTTCTGCATATTACTCCTGAGTCTATCCCCTTTCACCTTCATCCTATGTCCCCTCGTAGCAGAGCCCGCCCTCAATTGAAAGAGGCTCTCCTCCTGTGCATTTATGCCACTTAGGTATTTAAACGTCTCAATCATATCATCTCTACACCGCCTTTCCTCTAAAGTATACATATTAAGCTCCTTATGTCTGTCCTCATATGCTTTATAATGAAGACCACTAACCATTTTAGTAGCAACCCTCTGCACTGACTCCAACCTGTTTATATCCTTTTGAAGGTGTGGTCTCCAGAATTGCACGCAATAATCTAAATAAGGTCGCACCAAAGACTTATATAGAGGCACTATCACCTCCTTTCTTCTGCTGGCCATTCCTCTCCCTAAGCACCCAAACATCCTTCTAGCTTTCGCGACTGCCTTTTCTACCTGTTTAGCTACTTTAAAATCATCAGACACAATCACACCTAGATCCCGCTCTTCTTTTGTGGACAGAAGTACTTCACCCCCTATACTGTATCACTTCCTTGGATTGTTGCAGCCCAAATGCATCACCTTGCATTTTTTAACAATAAATCTCAGCTGCCAAATCCTAGACCATTCGTCAAGCTTATGTTATCTAAACCTTCCTGGGTGTCTACTCTATTGCAGATTTTGGTATCATCCGCAAAGAGGCCAACCTTCCCCAAAAGCTCTTCCGCAATATCACTAACAAAGATGTTAAAAAGAATCGGACCAAGGACAGATCCTTGGGGCACATCACTGGTAACCTCTTTCTCCTCAGAGTGAGTTCCATTTACCTGTACTCTTTGCCACTTTGCACTCAACCAATTTCTAAATCAAGCAGTAACTTTAGGGTCCATCCCTAGGGTGCTCAGTTTGTTTATAAGTTGCCTGTGAGGAACGGTGTCAAAAGCTTTACTGAAATCTAAATACTCCACATCTAGGGCTCTCCCTGGTCATCCAGTCAAAGAAATCAATCAGATTTGTCTGACAAGATGCGCCTCTGGTGAATCCATGCTGCCTCGGATCCGGTAGTCCGTTGGACTCCAGAAACCTCACTATTTTCTCTTTCAGCAGTGTTTCCAATAATTTAATCACCACAGAGGTTAGACTAACCAGCCTGTAGTTTTCAACCACATCCTTACTTCCAGCTTTTGTGTAAAGGGGTCACATGTGCCTCTTTCCAGTCCTCTGGCACCACTCCCAACAGGCACTGAAAAGGTCAATCAATGGAGCTGCTAGAACATCCCCAAGTTCTCTCAGTATTCATGGGTGTATCCCATCCGGTCCCATCGCTGTGTCTACTTTAAATTTAGCTAGTTCCTCACGAACACAGTCTTCTGAAAATCGTTCAAGATGCCCCTCACTTCTGTTCCTGTTTGTAGGTGTTTTCTGAGGCCCTACTCCTAATTCTTCATCTGTAAACACAGAATAGAAATATTTGTTAAGCAATTCTGCTTTATCCTGATCAGCATCTACAGAGTAGTTACTCACCTGTAACAGGTGTTCTCCAGGAGCAGCAGGAATCAGTCCTCAGATATGGGTGATGTCGGCACTGACAGAGCCCCCATGCGGAGCATTTCCCCAGCTTTCAAAGAAAGCTTTTGGGACTGCAGCACACATGCGCGGTCCCCTTCCCGCCCAAGGGTGCCATCTTGTTCAGTCAGATGACATAGCTAAAAGACAGCAAAAAACAAAAATAAATCATATGACTTCAACTCCAAGGGGAGAAGGGAGGGTTGTGAGGACTGATTCCTGCTGCTCCTGGAGAACACCTGTTACAGGTGAGTAACTACTCTTTCTCCAGGACCAAGCAGGAAGTCAGTCCTCACATATGGGACTCCCCAGCTTAAGGCTACCGGAGACCCAAAGCTGAAAAATTGAGCTCCCTCTAGAGCCTCAGCATGTACAAAAAGAATCTTCTCTGAGAATGCCCCCATATGGTAGCCCAACACCAGGGCCAGAGGGTAGGAGTTGCCTATACCTCAAAGAGATTACGGAGTACCGCCTATCCGAAAGCACTGTCCCTGTGGGACTCCCTCTCGAGGCAGTAGTGGGCCTCAAAAGTCTGGCTTGAAGACCAAGTAGCGGCCCGGCAGATGTCTGCCAACGGAACAGAGCAGAGATGAGCCACTGACGCAGCCTTCACCCTGACACGGTGAGCCGTGACTCGACCCTGCAATGAGAGGCCGGCTGCCCTGTACGCCCAGGCGATATAGTCTGCTACCCATATGGACAGGGTACGCTTGGAGACAGGTAACCCCAACTTATTAGGGTCAAAAGAGATGAAGAGCTGAACAGCTCTTCGATGCTTCCATGTACGGTCCAGGTAGAAGGACAACACCCTCCTATAGTCCAGGGTATGCAGGACCATCTCAGCCCGGCTGGCATGTGGCCTGGGAAAGAAAGTCGGAAGAACTACCTCCTGATTGAGGTGGAAGGAGGAGATAACCTTGGGAAGGAACTTAGGGTGAGTCCGTAAGACTATCCTGTTCCTATAGAACCTAATGTATGGTGCCTCTGCCACCAGGGCTTGAAGCTCGCTCACTCGCCTTGCTGAGGTAAGAGCTACCAAAAACAACGCTTTCCAGGAGAGAAAACGCAAAGGACAAGTAGCCATATGCTCAAATGGCGGGCAAGTAAGCCGCTGCAAGACCACATTCAAATTCCACTCAGGGGCAGGTGGACGAACTGGAGGCTTAAGCAAAAGTAGGCCTCTGAGGAAGCGAGCCACCAAGGGGTGGCTTGAGAGAGACTGACCCTCCACCGGTGAATGGTGCGCAGAGAGAGCACTGAGATGGACCCTAACAGAGGTGGATTTAAGGCCCAGATTGGACAGGTGAAGCAAATATTGCAGCACCACTGGTACTAGGCAGGAGAAAGAATCCTGCTTGTGTTGAGCACATCAGGTGGAGAACCTACGCCACTTGAGGGCATAAGACTTCCGGGTGGACTGCCTCCTAGAGGCTAAGACCACATCCTCCACTTCCCTAGGCAGCAGTAAGGGTGCTAGAACTACCCTTTCAGCAGCCAGGCCATCAGATTGAGGGACTGGAGGTTGGGGTGTAAGAGAGATCCCTGCTCCTGAGACAGGAGATCGGGTTGCATCCCCAGAGGAAGAGGGGTGTCCACCGCCAGTTGCAAAAGAAGTGGGAACCAGGGTTGCCTCGGCCACCTAGGGGCCACCAGAATCACCGAGGCCTTGTCCCGAATCACTTTGAACAGTGTCTTGGGCACTAGAGGCATGGGAGGAAACGCATATAGGAGGCCTGTAGACCATGAAATGAGAAACGCATCCGCTGCTACTCTGAGAGGATGCAGTTGCCTGGAGCAGAATTTGGGCAGTTGACGGTTCAGTGGACTGGCAAAGAGATCTATGGTGGGAAGACCCCATCTTAGGAAGATCTGTTGAACCACCAGAGGATTCAACTGCCATTCGTGTGGCTGTAGAATCCTGCTCAATCTGTCTGCCAGGTAATTCTCTTGCCCAGGGAGATAGACCGCCCTGAGAAGTATGCCATGATTGACTGCCCAGAAGCACAGGTCCTGTGCTTCCTGACAGAGAGGTCGGGACCCTGTGCCCCCCTGCTTGTTCACATAGAACATAGCAACTTGATTGTCCGTCTGAACCAAGATGGACTGGTGAGAGAAGACATGAGAGAAAGTCCGCAGGGCTAAGCGGATCGCTCTGAGTTCTAGGAAATTGATCTGCTGTGTGGCCTCCCAAGGGGACCAGAGGCCCTGAGTGCATGCTCCTTGGCAATGTGCACCCCAACCTTGAAGAGAAGCATCGGTTGTCAGCATTTGAGAGTGTGGAGGTGCTTGAAAAGGCACCCCTTGCAGCAGATTCGGAAGATGAAGCCACCACTGTAGAGAAGAGGCTAGTAGCTTGGACACCCTGATCTTGTCCGTCAGGTTTCCTGTGGCCTGCAGCCATTGAGTTCTGAGGCCCCATTAAGCTGGCCTCATGTGCAGACGGGCATTTGGAGTTACATGGACCGTGGATGGCATGTGGCCTAAGAGCCTCAGGAATTGTCTGGCGGAGACCAGAGAATTGCTGTGGAAATGTCTGGCCAGATCCATCAGTCTGTGGGTCCTGTCCATAGGTAAAAAGGCCTTTGCCTGAAGGGTGTCTAGTCTTTCTCCGATGAACTCCATGTTCTGTGAGGGGCACAAAGCGGACTTTGTGAAGTTTATGACAAACCCCAGATGCTGGAGAAGAGAGACAGTGCTGAGGGTGGCTTGATTGGTCTCCTGTGGAGACTGACCCCTGATGAGCCAGTTGTCCAGGTAGGGAAACACAAAGAGTCCTTGAACCCTGAGATAGGCCCCCACCACCGCCAGGCACTTGGTGAAAACCCTGGGGGCGGAGGTTAGGCCAAAAGGGTGTACCCTGTACTGGTAATGGTTTCCTCCCATGACAAATCGAAGATATTGTCTGTGGTCTGGATGAATAAGGATGTGAGTATAAGCATCCTTTAGGTCTAAGGAGCATAGCCAATCTCCCTGCTGGAGGTAGGGCAGCAGGATTCCAAGGGTAAGCATCTTGACCTTTTCCCTCTCTAGGATGGGTCTTAGGCCTCCTGTTCTTTTTGGTACTAGAAAGTACCTGGAATAGAAGTCTTGACCTCTCAGGTGGTGGGGCACTTGTTCCACCACCTGCTCCTTCAGAAGACTTGCTAACTCTGCAGGAGTAAATCCCTGTGCAGAGGGAGTCTTGGAGGCTCCCCTGGAAAGTAGGAGGGAGGTACCTGGTGGAAGTGGAGAAGATAGCCCCTCTGGACTATGCTGAGCACCCAGGTATCCCTTGTTATGGCTGACCACCTGTGGGCATACAGGGTCAGCTGGCCTCCTGTGCTTAGGGGGGCCAGCTGAGGAGGAGAGGCTATGCCACTGGAGTCAAAACCCCGCTCCCTGCTGTGCAGGAGCCGGAGCTGGTGGCTTGGGGGTTTTCTGCCTACGGGGCCCATGTCCCTGCCCCTTGGCCTGCTGACCCTGCTGGGGAGCTGCGGAGGCCTGAAAGTGAGGGTATGATTTGTAGGCAGATGACTTCCTTGGGTTAAAGGTCTTTTTCCCTGAACCCTTCTTCTTCTGAGAAGGGCCAGAGGTTTTTCTGGACAGCCTTGTCCGGGTGAGAGTCTCGGACTCGAGTTCTGCAGCCTTTTCAGCCATGGGCTTGCCAAAGAGGTTTTCACCTCGGCAGGGGACATCGACCAACTTGTCCTGCACCCATGGCTCGAGGTCCATTGACTGTAGCCAGGCCTGACGGCGTGCACCGATGCTGGCCCCAGCTACTCGAGCTGAAGCCTCAAAGCCATCATAGGCTGCTCGAGAAATAAATTTCGAGCACTCTCGGATCCCCGATGACAGGGCCTTGAACCTCTGCAAAGGTTCCTTGGAGAGACCAGCAGAGAACCCGGCAATCTGCTTTGCCAGGTCTCGAAGGTACATGCCCATGTACAGCTGGTAGGTCTGGACATGGCAAGCAAGCATAGAGCCCTGGAAGCACTTTCTACCGAGAGCATCCAGGTTCCAGGCCTCCCGGCCAGGAGGCACCGAGGAGTGCATCTTCTGACTCTTCAAACGATGCATGGCCGATTCCACAACCATGGAGTGGTGCGGCAGCTGTGCCTTTTGGAACCCGGGGCTCTTGCGGACTCGATAAATGGAATCGACCCGCTTGCTCAGAACTGGCATTGAGGCCAGCGCCTCCCACATGCGGAAGAGCAACCACTCCAGCATCAGAGGAACCGGTTCAGTAAAGGCCTCCTTGGGAGGAGAGTCATACTGCAGGGCCTCGAGCTCCTCGGCTCGAGGTTCCTCCTCGGGGTCTGCAGGGAAGGCCAAAGCCTTGGCCATGTCCCGCACGAAATCCGAGAACCAGGTGTCCTCCAGGGGGGACCGTCTCCAAGGTTCGGACTCCAGTGAGTCCAAAGGGACACACCGGGTCCGAAAGGTGTCCGGGGACTCCTCATCCTCCGTTTCCCAGCCCGACCCCTAGGAGGAGAAATCGAGCGGCTCCGGTCGGGCAGGCACCGATGCCATCCGCCCCGACGCTGAGGGTACTGGCGTCGACGACCTCAGTCCCGAACGGGAGGCCGAGGGGACCTCGGCTGAGGATTGACTCGAGTGCGCATGGACTCGAGGATTGGCTCGGCCTCCAAGGTCGACTTGGACGTCGATGTCCCGGTGGTCGGGGTAGATGCACCGGTGAGACCGGTGATCAGTGCCCGCTGCTGTTCCATGAAGGCAGCCAAGCTGCTCTCCAAGGCCATCAACCTGAGTCTGAGCTCAGGAGACTCAGCAGCCCCCGACTCGGGCCCCGATGGTTTCGGGCCCGACATCGGCTCCCCCGGAGGAGAGAGTCTATGAGGACTACAGTACTCACGTGACCCGGGGACTCCGGCTCCACATGAGGTTGTTTAGCAGGCCTCTCCGACTCCAAAGACCCGGGACGGCATTCGGGGCTATGTGACCTGGCCCCCGAGGAGCCAAGTGTGTCCACCGACACCGCCCTCGCGGGTTTCTTCTTCCTGCGATGCTCCCGCAAAGGAGACCCCTTCTCAGAGGAACCCCGGCTATGCTCAAGGCTTCTGACGAAGTCTGGGCCCGACCGGACGCGGAGTCAGAGAAGATTCTTTCCTTCTGGTACTGCCGACTCCTCAACACCTTCGAGGACATTTTCCCACATGGGCCACAGATCATCGGGTCATGATCGGGCCCGAGGCAGCAGTCATGTGTGTCGGTGAGAGACATAAGCTTCTTACACCGATCACACTTTTTGAACCCGCTAGCAGCCATTGGGGGAAAAAGGGCCCCTACTAGGTCAAAGACAGGGCTGCCAGTGAAAAACAGAAAAATGTCGCGAACGCTAGTCACGAAGGACAAATAACGAAAAAAGAAGTCCGGGCTCGATACCGGTGTACCGGGCCCAGGCGGGAAAGGAAAACCGGCGTCGAACCGATGAAAAAACAGTTCCACTACCAAAATCAACTTTTTTCTCGGGTGAACACGAAACACGTCCGTCGGGCTCCGCGGAAAAAAGAAGATTGAGCAAGATGACACCCTTGGGCGGGAAGGGGACCACGCATGCGTGCTGCAGTCCCAAAGGCTTTCTTTGAAAGCTGGGGAAATGTTCCGCATGGGTGCCCAGATTGAAAGTAATTAAAGATACGGTAGCAACCTCTGTACTTAATTGGTTGCATTTTTATGTATAGGTTTGCAAAATACCAACTTACAGGTATATGTTACACTTGTAAGTTACATAATAACACAGAAACATGATGACAGATAAAGACCATGCGGTCTATCCAGTCTGCTCTTCCATACCAACTACTAAGCTTTACAATCTCTTTTTTTTTCCTTTAGAGATCCTCTATGTTTATCCCATGCATTATTGAATTCAGATACAGTCCTTGTTTCTACCAACTCCACTGGGAGACTATGCCATGCATCTACCACTCTGTAAAGAAATAGTTCCTCAAATTACTTCTGAGTCTATCTCTTTAACCTTCATCTTATGACTACTCATTGCAGAGGCTCCCCTTCTGTGGATTAATGCCATGAAAGTATTTAACCTAACTGGCCTTTAAAGAGTCACCTGCTCATTAAACTGTGGTTATAAGCACACCTCGTATTTTAGATTGAGCAATGTCCTATGTGACCAACTAATCCATAAAGCCTCTGAATTATCCAGATTTAATTACAGTTTATGGTTTTGGAACCAGTCAACAACAGCATCCAAAATGGCCAAAGCTTCCAACACAAAGTTCCAGCTATTCATAACATGCAATATTTAAATACTGAGATGGTCAACTATCATCTGGATATTCAGCATCAGTAACCAGATAGCTGCTGGCACTGAATATCCAGATACTGCAGTCAGCACTGGTGGCTATCCAAATAGTGTGATATCCAGCTGCTATCTAGCTAGACAGTGCTTAGGGTGGCTTTTTTGAATCCTAAGTTATGCGGATAAACTATACACAAGGATGGACTTGATCAGTTTAGCGATTGTTTTGCCAATTGTTATAAATATTATATAGTTGAAAAATTTAACTAAACACAAACTCTGGACTGGACTGTAATTTGTGAATGGAAAAAGATACAAAAGGAGTTTAAATGCCAAGGGTCCCCAAAACATATGCTGGCCCCAGTGGTAGGACTGGCCCGGTTTGGCCCAGTTTGTGCAAACTGGTTTCTGCTGTGGCCCGCGTTCACTGAACCGGGCCAAACATGGCATGGAAATGCTGGTACTGCAGTGGCATGAATCCCCCATCTGACAATGTTTGACGGCATCAGGGGATCGCAGCATTGGGAGAAGCCCCCAGTGCCATCAAAGCACTGTCAGGCAGGGGATTGGGCTGCAGGGCAACAGCCGGGTTGCTGCACCTTGGTGGAGGATGCAATTCCTCTTCCTGAAGTGCAGTTACCCAGCCATCACGCACATGGGAAGGCTGAGACCGAACCAGTTTTTAGTCGGTTTGGATCCCACCACTGGCTGGTCCCCATTCAAAGAACCCAGAAATTTAATTCCATAAGTTGTATTACTCCTGGAATTTGTGTGACCAGGAACACACAAATAAATAGGAACAGAATCACAACTTTTACCAAAGCAATAGATATAGAGGCATATTTCACAATGGGATGCCCAAGTGCAATCTGGGACATCAAAGGCAGAACGTCTAAAGAAAAAGCAGGCACGTGCAAGTTCAGGCAGGATTCCAGAAACGTGGACATGCTGATATACATGTGAGTCGAACGTCTACATAGACATCCCTAGGTTAGTATTTTGTAACCGAGACATCTAATAGCATAATGGTTAGAATAATGGCTCAGGTTGGTCAGGGTTCACATCCCAGGGTGGGCCTTTGTGATCCAAGGCTAATTACATAATTATCCATGTTTTCTATACTCTCTGGATGTTTTAAGGCGAAAACAAACACTTTCCTGATACCTATTTGTGCCTGGAGCAGGAATAAACATGGACATGCCTACGGATGTCTCCCATGTTTCTGAGATCAAATGGGGATGTGTATTTACATTGCCCCTTCACAGACAAGCCTCTGCGACTCCCCTGTGCCTACTTGGACATTCCTGCACCAGAGATGTCTGCGAATGTCATTTGTGGAATGGCTATGGAGACGTGCTGTAATTTTGACATCCATGTGCACATCTTCAGATATCCAAATCATAGCTAAATCGTGACTAAACCTTTCAAAATAGCCCTCATAATATCCAGTAGGCAATAAGTCACTCTCATTTTAGAGACAAACTGCGATACATTCTCAGCTGTGACATTGGTAAACATTTCACAGTTTCTACTGCCTCCTTCTTCCCTGGCCAAGTAGTGAAATTCTTCTTTATCACTATCGGGCATAGGAGACCCCTCACTTTATTTACATTCTCTTATATATCACACTATTCTGCATCAGTGTGGTTTACATTGAACAGGGTATCATAACTTGGAGATAACTATTTTACAGGGAACATGGGCTATGGAGGGTTAAGTGGCTTGCCCAAGACCACAAGGAGCACCTGTGGGACTAGAAACCCTAGTCCTTCCAGCCCAAGGTTGCTGTTCTCTGGTGGGATTTGAACCCCTGACCTTCTGGCCTGAAGTACCTTGCCCCAACCACTAGGCTACTCAGAGAAACAATTAGCACCTCTTCAGGAGAGGGTAAATCATCATCATTATCAATCCTCAATATATCTCAGAGCAAATATCAACCAGTTGAGAACAACTCTTCCAGTATAGAAAATGACCCTTTGGTTTTATGGGTAAAGAATTCCCTCTTCACTACATCCTACTTCACCTTATACTGCTTGAAAATATACATTTAGCTCCAGTGAGAATCATCTGGCCAGTGCTTACGTCAATATCATTTTGCCCTATGTAACTCTCATTTCATCTCATGTAACCTTTCATTGTGCTATGGGGTATAATTAGTTCTTACTATCTTTCCTTTTATTGATTCTACCTGCCAAGATTTATCAGTTCATAATCTAAAATTTGTACTAACTCCTCCACCGTCAATCCTTCAAGGGCTTTATCCAAGAGTGGCCACTGCTCTTTGAAGCAAAGCAGCTGAAAGACAAGCCGAGCAACAATTTTTGAAACATTAGGGACTGCCCAAAGTCTACCTATTAATACTCTTTTAAATTGCAATAAAACATTATCTGTCCATGGTAAGTCATATCAATAAAAATCCAAACAGTATAGATGGGAATTATTAGATAATGGAATGAAATTAAAATCTAGCTGTGTAGGTACATCTATTGCTTATCTAAAGTCAAGCACATCCAATGATCACAAAAACCTATCTGCCAAGTTAAAGTGACTGCAGGGGTCTATGTGTATATGAAAAGTTTCCCATAACAATCACATAATTCAAATCAGCATCTAATGTACTGTAACAAGTCATATTTAAGAGCCCTAGATTCGTGGATCTCCACAGGGTCATATTTATCATCCCTTTTATTTAATGCCTTTCTTTAATCATTGGGTCAAATTATTCATTCTTCTACCTTTTCTGGGTTCTTATATGCTGTTGACATACAGGATGTCCTAACTTTATCTGCTCAGCTACTGTAACTGGATAGTGATAAGACTATTGTTGCTAGAAGGGTAGTGATGGTGGCCAGCACCGAATCTGGATATTCAGCGCCAGCCAATATCCAGATACTGGTGGTGAATATTCAGATTTTGGGGCCCTTTTAACCAAAGTGTGGTAAGCAGTTACTATGGGGTTCAGCATGCGCTAAGCATCCGTGGTAACCGTGACCATGTACCATGTGCAAACAGTACAAGGTAAAAACTCTTGCAGATTCAGGGCAAGATGGGGGAGGTGTTGGGACAGAAAGTGGGCATGGTGACTGGTGACAGCTAGTGTGCATAACACTGCTGCGAGCTAGTTGAGCAGCTGCAATTACCTTCACTCCAGAGATGGTGGTAATTGCAGCTGTGTCACTGGCAACTCGGTAACATGGCGGCAGTCAATGCAAGCTGCCAAACAGCAGTGACCTCCCTGCAATCCCCCCCAAACATGCTCTTCCCCATGATCACCCCTGAGTAAGGTGCCCCCACAAGTATGGCGATCCCCATGATTAAGCACCCCCCCCCCCCAGTAATGGCCCCCTTCAGGACCTCCATGGCCAAAAATAATTCTAGTCATGCAGGTTTTACAGAGGGGCCTGCCAATTCCAGAGTTGGATTCCACCCTAGGCTCATGTCCAGGTACTCCCTGGTGGTCCTAATGGTGCTAGGGCAGGAAAAGGGTACACCACATGGTTCTACCACCAGAGGTCGCAGGGTGCCATTTTGAAGACTTCCAGAGCAGGGATGGAACAGAGGGGGACTTCTCTTGCCCCAATCAGGAGGAGGGGGGGGGGGGGTGGCAGCCTGATCATGCCAGAGAATGTGGAGCCTATGTGTTCAGTGTCTGCCCTGTGCATTAAATGCAGGGAAGATTCTGGGCACACTCCCTGCAATTTTTGCAGACTTTGTAGTAAGTGTAAAAACTTACTGCAGTTTAGTAAAAGGACACCTTTATTTGACAGTAGCTGCCAGCATTTAATTAAAAAACAAACAAACAACATATTGACCACTGTGGTTAAGTACTGACTTCTGTTCTTTACCTCTTATAGATTTGGACTGAAGATCTGCAACATTGTGTTTTATGTGTTGTGCTCTGTGTTGCTAAGTTTAAGGAAATTGTAAATTGTATACTATTAAGCACTTTGAATGGAGTTTTTTGGGAAAGTGGTATATAAACAATTTATAAATAAAATATAAATAAATCATCATCCTGAGAAAAAGGCGCAAACTAAATCCAATCTTCCGTTATCTGTCACTCAGCCAGTTTCTAATCCAGTCAACTGAATTTGAGTTTACCCTGAGACAGCTTAGCTTATTTATACCCCTCAGATGTGTGATGAGATTGGAAACAAAATCCAAGTATATCATATCTTAGCACATCTCCTTGACCTAATGTAAAATTATTGTTGTATATATTGTTTAAAATAGAAACATGACGACAGAAAAAGACCACATGGCCTATCTAGTCTGTCCTTCCATATCAACCACTACAACAGTCCCCTTTTTTCCTTATGAATACATAAAAATAAATAAATGATTCTCTAGTTGTTTGACCTGATCTCTCTGGTAAAATCATACTACCTTGGGTCCTGAATTTTTTTTCTGTAACAGCCGGTACTTAGGGCCATATTTACTAAACCTTAATGTTCAGTATCTGCCACCATACCCATAGGAATAACATAGGCTCAGCAGCGAATAGCAAGCACTAACTTTTAGTAAACATGACCCTAAGGGGTAAGTTTACTAAACCGAGTTTATGGTTAATCCGGGCTCTCTGCAACTAGGTCCCATGTTATTCAATGGGACCTAGGTGAAGATCGCCCAGGTTAACTGTTAGCCCGGCTTGGTAAACATATCCCTAAATGTGGATTTATATCAAAACCAGAAGAATGTTAGCTGTTAGCACATATAGACAGAGGCATAGCTAGTAGAAGAAAAGAGGTGATAAAGTTTGTATCTAGGTCACTGGCAGGGCTGATGCAAGGTTATTGGATGCCCTAGGCAAGCCTTCAACCTTGCAACCCCTCACAATTGGCTTTTAGACCCCTAGCAGCCTCCCTGATAATTAAACTCAATCATCATCACAACATCATTGCTTTCAGAAAATCCTATAAAAAATGCATATTTGAACATCATGGGCCCAATTTTCGAAGGCATTTACACGGGTAACTGCCCTAGTTACCCAGGTAAATGCCTTAACAGAGAATTTTCGAAGGCACCTACATGGGTAATGCCTTTGAAAATTCACTGGTTTGTCCCTCACACAATCCGATGCTATGTGGTTAGCATCGGGCCATACTGGTGGCGTTCTGGGGCGGAGCGGGGACGGAGGAAAGGGCTAAGTGGGTAGCAGCAATTTTCGATGCTACCCAGTTAGCCTCGGTGCCTTAAAGATAGGTGAGGGTTTTCCTTGCCTATATTTGAGGCGCTAGGGCTAACCGGGTGACATTGAAAATCGCTGCTACCTGCTTAGCCACGGCAGCTGCCGGCATGTCCAGTTAAACCTGGATTTTTACTTCTGTTGCCGTGGAAGTGAAAATCCAGGTTAAAGGGGTCGGTGGGCACCGACACAGTGCATAGCCTGCCTAAATGAAAATTGGGCCCCATATTTTTAAAAATTAAACATTGTTTTATGTATATCTGTGAAAGATATGGGAGGGGTTGGTTTTCTCTTTTTCGTTTGTTTTGCGATTTTATATGTTTTAATATTATGAACGTAAAGTTTCAACTTGCCCAGTAATGCTGTGATGGGTGAGGAATAAATGTTAATAATAAATAGCTAAAGTAAATCAATAATGAGGTAAATTTCCAAAAAAACACTTACATGGATAAATGGACTAGTTGTGGGTAAAATTAAGCACTGATGAGAAGTAGATCACATACCTTGTCTCGTAGAAATAATTATTTATTTTTTCTTTTATTATGATGTTTTATTTATTTATTTACCTGTAGATTAGGTTTTGCCATCTGTTTTATGAGCTCATCCTTTTTGACCCCCTTGTCCCGTTTAAGCCCAAACATTCTTTTTTCCAAGGTTAACTTTTTAGTTTATTCTGATATCTGTTAAATGCCATCTGCTTTTTAACAATTTTTATTTTTAACACTTCATTTTTACTATTTTACTTTTTATATCATTTTACTATTTTACGTTGTTTATATTAATGCCTGGATCGGTTTCCAAATATCCAGTGGTATCTCCAAAACAAGGTTCTATGGCCCTCATTCTATAATCAGTTTTTTTCAGTGAATCAGGGCACGGCAGTCACCACTAGGGCAGGGGCTGGATGGGGGGGGGGGGGTTCCTGCCGCCCGATCCAGGCCGCAGGAGACCAGCTGTGGGTCGGGCAGCAGGGATCTTGGAGTCTTCAGCTGCGGTAGTCTGGGGTGCCTGTGGGAAGGATGTCCCTGCAGGCCGCAGGGGCAAATCAGGCCATTCTTGGGTCCAATTCTGGCTCCCATGGGAACATTTTGTTTCCATGGAACAGAATCGGGTCCTAAAGGCCCTGTATTCAGCAGGGACATCCGGACAGCCTGGATGGCCCGCTTCCAGAATCTGGCTCCACAGTTCCTATGGTTTAATTAGAATTATTATTATGTTTTTTTATGGCTCAGGTCCGTCTTCACATAATTTCTTAGTCCATATCCTTCACATTTTTACATTTAATATCATTCATCTATCTAAGATATTGTTTGGCTGCATTACAAGTTTGTTTTATATTTTTGGCTACATTCATAGCCCATGATAATCTATACATATTCTTTATTAAGTATATATGGAAAGAGTAATGGTAGCACTGTTACCCCCTCACTTGGTTTGCAGCTACTAGATTGTAATTTCTGATGAGCAGGGACGGTCTCTTACATGTCTGTACAGTGCTGGGTATGACTGGTAGCACTATATAAATGCTCAATAGTACTAGTAGTAGTAGTAGTAGGTCTCAGATGAGATGCCAGACCAAGACAAACCACCCATCTGAGCATCAGCAGAATGGAGCAGTGTTGGCAATGGAGGGTCACATTTCTGTGACAACGGCAACACTAAACTTAAACTGCACGGAGGAAAGGCCCGGCAATCTACTCCTGTATCTTGCCATGAAAACCCAATGGATAAGAAAACAAATTGCACTATAGTGCTGGAAGATGAGACCCCCAAGTCGGAACGCCCTCAACTAGCTACTAGGGAGCAGGGGCGGCCCAAGGGGGGTGCGGGGCCATGTGCGGAGACTCGGTGCGGGGCCTCATTTGCATAAGGTGCCTCATTTGCATAAATATTTGCATAATGTTACCATACACTAACTTTTAGTAAACATGCCTCTTAATGAGTATATGGATAAAGAAAGACTAAAAGGTTTCTACATTACTATAATCCAGTACCAACCGCCAGGCACATTAGGAACTACTACAAACACTGCCCATTTAGAACCTATAGCAAACCCGCCGTATCCTAACAGCACTACCAGGACTCACAAAGCACCATACCCTAACTATCAAAAGGCAACACTGCAAATATTAAACCAATACATTTCAGAGAACAATAATACATGACCTACTGGGGAAAGAACAAGTGGCAATGTCAAATAGGAATTACATAAACAGAATACCTCAGCTCAGTTACACATGCAGAACATAGACCATCACCAAACAAGGAATCACAATTTAGAAACAGGAAGACAATAATTAAACTGGGAACCCCAAAAGCCAAACTTGGAATATACAACAACACTGTAGAAATAAAACTATAAATTAATTTCCTCTTGTACTAAACAAAGCGCAAAAATTAATGATGCACATTTCCCAGAGCTGACATATTCCAGTTAATAAATTCAAAATAAAGAGATATTTTTCTACCTTTTGTGCATTTTTTTTCAGTTGCAATTGTTCCAGCCACTTTCTTTTGGTTTCTTCGTGTCTTCTGCTAACTCTCCATCTGCTGTCCATTTGTCCTTTCTTCTGTCTTCTTGGTTTTTTTTTCCATTCTCTCTCTACATCTGCTTTAACATACTAATCTTTCTCCTTTTGCTCTTTCCTCATTCCTATTTCATCCACTCAAATTTTATCCCTACATCCTCAATCCCCACTTACTCTCCCAATATCCGGCCAATTGTAGATTTGTCTTCCCTCCCACGCAAAATATTTTTCCCTCTCCATTTCACTCTCCCAGCTCCATCCCATTCTAATCCTCCCCCAACATCAGCTCCTTTCTAGTTCCAGCCCGACCCAGCATCTGCTCCCTTCTTGTCCCTGCATCAGCCCATTTCCAGTCCTAGTCCCCCATCAGCCCATTTCCAATCCTATCCTAGCCCCACCATCAGCCCATTTCCAGTCCTAGCTCCCCCATCCATTTCCAGTCCTATCAGTTCCTCCATCAGCTCATTTCCAATCCCAGCCCCCCATCAGCTCATTTCTATTCCTTTCCTAGCCCCACCATCAGCCCATGTCAAATCCTAGCTCCCCTCCACTCAGCCCATTTCCAATCCAAGCCCCCCATGAGCCTACTTCCAATTCTAGCCCCTCCATGAGTCCATTTCAATTCAAGCCCCCACCACAGCCCATTTCCAACCTTAGCACCACCAACAGCCCATTTCCAGTCCTATCCTGGCCCCTCCATCAGCCCATTTCCTGTCCTAGCCCCCCCCAACTCAGCCCATTTCCAGTCCTAGCTCCCTCTCCTCACAGCCCCTTTCCATTCCAAGCCCCCCTCCCAATCAGCTATTTGCAGTTCAAGCCCCCTTTCCACTCAGCCCATTTCCATTCCAAGCCCCTGTCCCCATCAGCTATTTGCCATTCAAGCCCCCCTTCCACTCAGCCCATTTCCAGTCCTAGCAACCCCCCATCCCATTACCAGTCCTAGCTCCCCCATCAGCCCACTTCCAGTCTGAACCCCCTATAGCCCATTTCCAGTCCTAACCCCCCATCAGCCCACTTCCAGTCCGAACCCCCTATAGCCCATTACCAGTCCTAACCCCCCCATCAGCCCACTTCCAGTCCTTACCCTCCCATCAGCCCATTTTCAGTCTTACCCCCCCATCAACCCATTACCAGTCCTAACCCCCATCAGCCCATTACCAGTCCTAACCCCCCATCAGCCCACTTGTAGTCTTAGCCCCCCCATAGCCCATTACCTGTTGTAACCCCCCATCAGCCCATTACCTGTCCTAACCCCCCCATAGCCCATTTCAGTCCTAATCCCCTCATCAGCCCACTTGTAGTCGTAGCTCCCCTTAGCCCATTACCTGTTGTAACCCCCACATAGCACATTACCAGTCCTAACCCCCCCAGACCATTAACTTTCCTAAAGCCCCCCTCAGCCCATTACCAGTCCTTACCCCCTATCAGCCTACTTGCAGTCTTAGCCCCCCCCATAGCCCATTACCTGTTGTAACCCCCCATCAGCCCATTACCAGTCCTAAACCCCCCCATAGCCCATTTCCAGTCCTAATCCCCCCATCAGCCCACTTGTAGTCGTAGCTCCCCATAGCCCATTACCTGTTGTAACCCCCCCATAGCCCAGTACCAGTCCTAACCCCCCCAGCCCATTACCAGTCCTAACGCCCCCCACAGCCCATTACCAGTCCTAACCCCCTATCAGCCTACTTGTAGTCTTAGCCCCCCCATAGCCCATTACCTGTTGTAACCCCCCATCAGCCCATTACCTGTCCTAACCCCCCCCATAGCCCATTTCCAGTCCTAATCCCCCCATCAGCCCACTTGTAGTCGTAGCTCCCCATAGCCCATTACCTGTTGTAACCCCCCCATAGCCCAGTACCAGTCCTAACCCTCCCAGCCCATTACCAGTCCTAACACCCCCCATCAGCCCATTTCCAGTCTTAGCCCACCGCCCCATAGCCCGTTTCCAGTCCTAATCCCCCCATCAGCCCACTTGTAGTCGTAGCCTCCCATAGCCCATTTCCTGTCATAACTTCCCCCCATCAGCCCATTTCCAGTCTTAGCCCCTCCATAGTCTATTACCTATCCTAACCCCCCATAGCCCATTCCCAGTCTTAACCCTCCCCCCCCATCAGCCCACTTCCAGTCCGAACCCCCCCCCCATCAGCCCATTTACAGTCCTTCCCCTCCCTCCCTCCCCCCATCAGCCCATTTACAGTCCTTACCCCCCTTCCCTCCCCATCAGCTCATTTACAGTCCTTACCCCCCCCATCAGCCCAGCTAAGTTTAAAAAAAAAAAAACCAGCCCCGCGGCGTGATTAACAGAGCTGCGAGAGGAGAAGCTCTCTCTCTTCCCGCTGCTCTGACAGCCGACGGAAGCCGCATAGAAGACAGCAAGACAGGGGGGCCCCGCGGGATTCTCCATTCTGCCGCTGCCACGGCGGCAGCGGCAGCAGCAGCCGGTTTCTGGGTTGTTTTTTTTTTTTAAACTTAGCTGGGCTGATGGGGGGGGGGGTGGTAAGGACTGTAAATGGGCTGATTCTCGATTCTGCCGCTGCCACGGCGGCAGCGGCAGCCGCAGCCGGTTTATGATTTTTTAAAACTTTGCTGGGATGCAAGATGTTTTTTGCGCGGGGCCCCCTGAAACGCGGGGCCCTGTGCAAAAAACATTCTTGCTCAATGGACGGGCCGGCCCTGCTAGGGAGGAGCTGAAGACTTTTCAGAGTAAAGCCAGCTTTTATGATTGTGATTGGATCAAAGCCCTCGGGACGTCTGACTGCTGATGCAGCTGCACATGAAATGAGAGTCAGAAGCTGTAAAGATGTCTTACATATTGGGACATGGAACATACGAAGCATGAACCAAGGGAAGTTGGAGGTGGTCAAGATGAAATGGAACGTGTACAACTTGATCTGTTGGGTGTCAGCGAACTGAAATGGACTGGCATCGGGCACTTTGCATCAGATGAACACATGCTCTACTATGCTGGAAATGAAAGACAAAGAAGAAATGGTGTTGCATTTATAATAAAGAAGAAACTTTCAAGAACTGTAATGAAATACAATGCAGTCAGCGAATGCTTAATCTCAATTTATCTACGAGGAATGCCTATCAACACAAGTATAATTCAAGTATATGCCCCAACAACAGCTGCAGAACAGGATGAAATTGATGAGTTCTATGAACAAGTACAAGCTGAAATTGACAGAACATGCAAACAGGATAGCCTGATAGTCATGGGTGCCTGGAACGCAAACGTTGGCAACAAAGAAGAAGGCAAAGCGGTTGGAAAATATGGACTTGGCAACAGAAATGGACTGATAGAATTCTGCAAGACCAATGATCTATTCATCTCAAACACCTTCTTCCAGCAACACAAGCGGCGACTCTACACATGGACTTCACCCAATAGATTATACAAAAATCAAATTGATTACATCTGTGGAAGTCAATGATGGAAAAACCCTATAACATCAATAAAGACAAAACCTGGAGTGACTGTGGTACAGATCACTGACTACTAGTATGCAAACTCAAGCTAAAGTGGAAAAAGAGCAAGCCACTCATGAATGCAGCAAAATATGACCTTGAGAACCCCGACGATGCTCGGGGTCAGACTCCCGAGACGTCGAGGCCTCAGACGAGGTCCGGGCCCGGCCGGAGGCCGAGTTGGAGAAAAGCCTTTCCTTCTGGTGCTGATGACTTCGAAGTGCCTTAGTGGACATTTTTCCACACGGTCCACAGATCTTAGAATCATGATCAGGACCGATCGTGTGTGTCGGTGAGAGACATTAGTTTCTTGCACCGATCACACTTCTTAAAACCACTGGAAGTCATCGGGGAAAAAAGAGTCCCCGCGAGGTCAAAGGACCGGCCTTCCAGGGAAAAGGAAAAAAGGGTGCGAATGCCAGCCACGAAGGGCAAAAACCGAAAAAATAAGATCGGACTCGATACCGGTGTTCCGAACCCGGCGAGAAGGGGAACCGGCGTCAAACCGGACAAAAACCGCGAAGAAAATCGCAAGGATGAGACGAAAAAATCTCACTACTTTCCGAGTGGACTAGGACACACGTCCGAAGGGCTCCATGGAAAAAGAGAGACTGAGCAAGATGGCACCTTTAGGCGGGAAGGGGACCGTGCATGCGTGCAGTATTCCCAAAGGCTTTCATAGAAAGCTGGGGAAATGCTCCGCAAGGGGCTCCATCGACGTCGATGTCACCCATATGTGAGGACTGACTTCCTGCTTGGTCCTGGAGAATTAGAAAAATCATCCATATAAAAAATGTGGTTATTTATAGGGTGGATATATTGTTTCCTGACCGTTAGAACATGGACACACACTGAGCAATGACCACATTGGAAATGTCCTTTATATTTCGGAAGAAATTTACATTCAGTGAATGCTGATGGAACTAGCATATTGCACAGATTTACATTGCGCTTATGAGCTATTTTTACTTTCAAATCCTGGAAACCTGGAAGAGTTTGGATCAAATACCAATTTTTTTTTTATTATCGATCGGATCTTTACTAGAACCATTCTCACAACTTATGGATGTGCTTTTGCGTCCTTATGTTCAAGAAATGTGGTCTTATGTCCGTGATTCGTCACATGTCATCCAGATCCTTGCTTCAATACGACAATTTAATCCAGGATTACTTTTAGCTACGCTTGATGTAGAGTCACTATATACAAATATACCACAGATGGAAGCCTTGAAAATAGTGGAGCAATACTTATGTAACAGAAAAACACATAAGCGTATCCCTACAGCATTTTAAATAGATTTAGCTCGCATGGCCATTTGTGAAAATTATTTTTGTTTTCGGGAATTGTTTTACAAACAAGTGAAAGGAGTTGCAATGGGCTCCTCCATGGCCCCTGATGTCGCAAACCCATATGTTTTTAAATTTGAAGAGACTTATATAAAAAATAACCCATTCCATACTAATATAAGGTTATGGATTAGATATATAGATGGCATCTTTATATTATGGGATGGCAGTGTAGATCTATTAATGAAATTCAATGACTGGATTAATGCATGTGATGACAACCTATGTTTCTAAGTTACTTTTGATGAATGTCAAATACCATATCTAGATCTACTTATTAAAAAAAACAGTAAAAATTTTGTTAAGTGTTACTACACTTAACAGGAAACATACAGATAGAAATCAATTACTTCATTTTCACAGCTTCCATAACCCAGCACTTAAACACAATTTACCTGTAAGTCAATTCTTACGAGCCCGTAGGATATGTACCACTGATCAGGATTTTGAAAAGCAGGCAGCCATTATGAAAGATAGGTTCAGAGTTAGACATTACCCTCAGTATTACATCAATAAAGCATATAATAGAGCATGCCAAGGTAACCGGGTAGTCGGACTCGGTGCTCACCCTTCCTGTTTCGAGTACCCCCTTACCCCTCCAATACACCACCCTCCTTTCCCACGAATGCCACAGACAACCATTCTTGGGTAACAACTAGTTGCAGCTTTATTTGCCAATTTAACATACAGAAAATACTGAACCAGAATAATAAAAAAAACAACAAACCCCCAGCGGAGTGATGTGTCACCAGCCATGCTATTAGCAAGGTGACTTCGCCTCTGCACCGGCCACGGCCACCGGCCAAATTCTTACCACCCCTATCCGACTTCGCCATATCACTAGCAAAAGTCTACCAGGGGTTGTCCGGGTCATGGACACCCCACCCCCGCCCCAAGTGGCCTCAGGCTCCAGACCCCGGACACTTCCGGGATCCCGCCACTGGCACAGGCTCCCTGAAATGCCCGTGCCGTCCCCCCCATATCAAGCTGCGACCCACTCGTGTCATCCTGCACCACTCGCTCCACCGCCTCTTGCCAGTCATTCAGGAGCAAGTCTACCCCCACCGGAGAAAGATGCACCCCATCACTCCTGTACAAACCAACACACGCCACCTCCACCTATGAATGCTGCACCTGATACCCACCTTGTTCGCATACCCACTGCACAATCTGCCTATTAATTTTTGTTAGTCCCCGAGACCAACCTCGTTGCCCCCAGCACGCTGGCCGCAGGATAATATCTGACCAAATTAACACCACCCCCACAAACATTCGCAGCACTAAGGCCAAATCCTTCTTTGCAGCTCTGATCAGTTGCTTGCAAGTCCAGGCAGCCAAGTCATTCCCCCCCAGATGCAACAGAATAATCCCCGGCTGTTTCCTTATGCCGGAGCAAAGGCATCAGCTGCGTCCACCGTAGACCACGCTCGCCCAGCCATGAGATCGACACCAACGCAGGATCCAACCCCAGGTTCAGCCCGATAGGCCGCACTGCTGCTCGCTCACCAGCCCAGAACACGAAGGAATGCCCCAGCAGCCAACAATCCCACACACTCTGTCCCCCATCTGCAAAAGAAAGTATGTGTTAATCTCCCCTTGTCTATTGGGCTTGCCCCTTAGAAACGAACATAACCCATAAAGGCCCTAGACCGCCATCTACTAATACTTTGTATCTGCCCTCCCGACAACCCGACCGCTGCCGCACTGGTCGCTGCACCGATGCGAAACGAATGGGCTGAGAAAAGGGAAGGGTCTTCACCTATATGCCGTAAGACCATCCGCAACACCGCTGATACCTGAAAGCGCGTCAACACCCGCGCGTCTCTGTGGATGAATAGCCCCCCCTCATCCCCAGGATGAATGCAGAAGTAGTCCCTCATTGAGGCCACCGAGCATGTGAGCCCGCCAATCTCTTTCAGGACCACCCACAGCCCCTTACTGCGCTGGTCCATTTTGGATTTTGCTAGTAATAAACGCAACTGCCCGCCGTTCACTTGTACGTGCTGCCACTGCAAACCACTACCAACTCCCACTTTCACAGAGTCCGCTACCAGTTCGCCCACCCAGAAGGCGCCAAAAAAGGCCAAGCTGAAAACTGCCCGAAAAAGTGTGGCTTCATAGCGCGACTCCGCCACCTGCGGTAATTCCTCACACAATCTCAATAATAACTGATGCGTAATCGGTCGTCGATGATCCCGGGGGTCGGCCTCGAGCATTCCCAGCCCTGCAGTAACCTTCGAGCTAGGAACCCTCCCCCAGAGGAACAATATTCCCTCTAATTTTCTGTAGGCTGTGTGCGCATAAAATATCAGCTGTGCAGCTTTTGAAGGAAGGTTAAATTTTTGTGCACCACATAACGACACTCGGAGTTATATACTTTACAATTTGACTACATGTCAAAATACAGTAAGTACACCACATTGATTGCACTAGAAAATATTGTACAAATTGTGAAAACCGTAAATACACAACAACTTTTCAATTTTAAGATGTCTGTGTTGTTTTCTATCAGAATCAGAACCGTAATTTTTGTGCGCTCTGTTGTAAAGTATGTGCGCTCGCTCGGCAAGGTGTGTGCGTGCGCACACGCGCACAGCTTAGAGGGAACAGTGCAGAGGAACCCCATCCCACTGCTCTCGCAAAAAATGCAAAACCCGTCAAATGGCTACGCACCGCTAATCTCGTAACCCCTTGCCCTTTTGCACTGAGGATATACTGCCCCAGCAGGTGATCCAATACCGCACCCCCCTCCTTTCCACCCGCAGGCCTGCAAAAACTCCGCCACTCTCAGACCACCTCACCGATAAGCATCCCATGTCCGCTCCGCCACCGAATTCCGCAGCAGACTCCTCATCTCTGCAGGCCACAGTACCACAAGTTCCCTGGGACCACAAACCCATCCATGTCCGCTTTCGGTACCAACCTCTGAAACCGGTCCAACTGCAAACGGGAAAGAGCATCAGCAATTCCGTTAGTATGCCCCGATATATGCCGTGCCCTCAACATGACATTCAAACTCAGATATGACAATACGACGTCCCTCATTAGTGGCGCAAGATGGAGACATCGCAGCGAATAACGGTTGATGACGTTCACCACCGCCTCATTATCACACCACCATACCACCCTGCAGTTGCGCAACCGGTCCGGCCACAGCTCCAACGCTACCAACATAGGGAAAAGCTCCAAGAAGGTAATATTACTTAACAGTTGAGCATCATATCACACCTGCGGCCATCTCTCGGCACACCATGCTCCCCCAAAGTAGATACCCATACCTACTCCCCCCGCCGCATCCGGATAAAGCTGCAAGTCTTCACTAGAAATCTCGGCTTCCATCAAAACCAAAGTCATGTTGAAGCCCCTCAAAAATACGTCCCACACCTGCAAATCCTCACGCATCACTCTTGAAACTCGTATGCGGTGATGAGGCTTGCCCACCCCTGCCGTCGCTGCCGCCAACCGACGAATAAATACCCGCCTCATCGGGATCACCCTACAAGCAAAGTTAAGCGACCCTATCAACGCCTGCATTTCCTTTAATGTCAACTTAGAAGAGGCCAGGGCATTAGCTACCAATACCCGCAACTTCACTACCTTCTCCACCGGCAGACGCACCACCATGCCCTCGGAATCCAGCTCAATTCCCAAGAAGGTAATCCGAGTCGCCAGGCCCACCATCTTGTTGTCAGCCAAAGGTACCCCTAATTCACTAGCCAGCTTCATAAAGCCTTCCAAGAGCGCTCTGCATCCCGTAGACTGTGCTGCGCCGACAAACAAGAAATCATCCAGATAATGCACCACGTCCGGCCAACCTACCCTCTGCACTATGACCCAATGCAAGAAGGAGCTAAACTTCTCAAAATAAGTGCACGACACTGCATAACCCATTGGCATACACTTATCGAAATAGAATTCCTCCTCAAATCGGAACCCTAACAAATGAAACACCGAAGGATGGACCGGGAGCAAGCAAAAGGCGGATTCAATATCCACTTTAGCCATCAATGCCCCACTACCGGCATTCCAGATTAACTCCACCACCCTATCGAATGAGGCGTACCGTACCGTACAACACTCGCGCGGGATGAAATCATTTACCGATGCCCCAACTGGACAAGACAAATATGTATCAACCGAAATTTCCCAGGTTCTTTCTTAGGTATGAGTCCTAACGGAGATACCACAAAGTGCTGGAAAGGCGGTTGCTAAAACAGACCTGCTATTCTACTCAACTTCAACTCAATAGCCAAGTTCTCTCGCGCTATCGGCGCCCAGCGCCGCACCGTCGAGGAGTTTCCCACTGTCACGCCTGCCGCTACATCCCGAACCAGAATAACAAAACCAAACTGAAACCCTAACTGCAGTACGGCACTGTCCCTCTTCTTCGGGTATTGGCGAAGCCACACGCTTAACAACTTCACCCTTATCGGAGAGGGGGCTAATCCAAACCCTGATTCACTACTTGGATGCCGGCCCGGGGGCCGCCACTGCACCTTTTTTAACGCATTTTGCCGCCAAGTGGACCCGCCCGAGCAAACATGCTGGAACTTACAGTCTGGGAAGGGACACACGGACTTATTAAACCTCCAGCACACATCCCTGCCCCCAATTGCTGCCGGCTTGATCTGCAAGGTGGTCCCTCCGCTCCGAAAGGAACGGCTCGCCCCTGCGTTGGCCGCCGTCCCTCCCTTTCCCCCACTCCCATTGCTAGCCCCCATTCTGGCTGACATCTGCATCAGCCACAAGTTGATGTCCTGTGTACCCCAGGTTAATAATTTGTTCTCCTCCATTTTGTCTCTAAACGTCTTGTCATAATTAAGCCATGACCATCCCTCATGGGCTTGCGATGCTTCGAGAATCGAATCCACATAGGCCAGCAACATACCATACTGGTCTGGATAAAGCTGGCCCCATACACTTGCCAACAGCAAGAACACTCTCACCCAATTCACAACATTCCTAGAGACCTTTCTGATCTGACCGGCCTTTTCATCCTCCTTGCGCTTTTTCCTGCTCTCACCCGAACGCTTCCGATCTTCAAGCAAGCGGAAAATATCTATACATCTCCGCTTTCGAATTTTCCGCCGTAACTTCTTAGGTACACCTTCCCACAACTAGGATAAGGTTGCCAATGTAGGAGCACCCCCCCCCTCAATTTGCTGCCCAACCCCCCTCGGCCCTGCGCCCCTGACCTCGTGCTTTCCTCCCCCGATGACGCCTCCGAAGAGCCTGAAGACGATGAGGAAGAGGATTCCGAACTACGCCGACGCCGGCAGGAGTGCTTCTTTTTCCTACTCGCTTTACCCAACCGTTCCGCCCGCAAACCGCTCCCCTCATGCTCTGACACCTCCGCCGACCGCAACTCACCTGTCTCCGCTCCCACAGCCATTCTCATTACTGGCTGGCGAAGCACGCCCTGCCTTGGGTCCTCAATCTGCTGCTGCGCACTGGCTCCTCGTGCCGCTGCCCCATCCTCCGAGACTCCCTGCGTCGCCCTGGCTCCCGTGTCCATATTCGTCGCACGCGATGGCTCTTCTGCACTGGGCACGAATCCAAGCGATGCCAGAAAAGGGGCCTGTGGAGAGAAAAAAGGAGGGGGGAAACCCCGGAGACCAAGCTGGTTGCCAAGCTCCCACCCACGCAGCCCTCGAGGAACCTCACCCCCCACTCCTCCAATGATCCCAAGGACTCTGATGCCCGGCTAGCCCATAGCCCATTTGTACTGCTGTGCCGCCCCCTGGGGACGCCAGACCTCCACCCTCACCACCGAAGGTCCCATACCCAGGCATGTCACCCACCCCCCAACTCCTGCCCCCTCAAAACAGTGCCTGGCCCCCATCCCCTGTCCCCGCTCTGTACTGTCCTCACTGACCGGATCAGCCATAGCCCCAATGGTGCTGCCGTCCTGACTACCTCCTCCCCTGTCCGTAGCCATTTCCGCAAACACGAACAAGAGCTCCTGCTCGCAGATTAGGCTCAGAAACAAAAACAGCAAGCAGAGATGAGGTCACTTGCGCTTTATTGATAATCATTATTATCAATAAAGCGCAAGTGACCTCAACTCTGCTTGCTGTTTTTGTTTCATAGCCATTTCCGCAGCCATCAATCTCCCTGTCCCAGGTTGTGGCACGACCCCTCGGCCCCTAGCTCTACCACCACCCTGTGCCCTCTTGGGCAATGCTGGGGTCACCCCTGGCCCCCGTGCTGTATGCTGTGCCTCCTCCACTCCCCGCTGAGCGGCCGGGGTCCCAGATCTTCCCCGCAGACCCCCTGTCCTCCCCCGTTCAGCCCCCCGACCTCCCTGCCCCCCAACAGGCCTGTCCACCCCGGCCCTGCCTGCTCCATGCCCCCTGCTCTGATGGGCCTTCTTAGCAGCCATGCCAAACCCCTCCCTAGCCCACCACCTTTCCTGCTCCCTTTCTCCCCTTTGTGCTTAAGTTTTTTATTATTTTTTTATTTTTAATTGGCCCCTCTTATCCCTCCTGCATCTGATTATTATTTTTTTAAAATTTTATTTGGACTAGGACCTCACTCGCCTGCACACCGCTACACCGACGTCCAGACTCCAGCCATCTCCCGTGATGATGCCGTGCACTCCAATCCTCTGCTGCCGCTCCGGAATACCTTAAAGCAACAGCCCCTTCTGCCTGCAACAAGAGCCGCCCCGCCACTGCAGCCGAAGCCCGTCTGCCTGCCGCTGCTACCCCAATAGCAGCTCCACGCGAACCCCGAGGTGTCCCATTACATGTGCTAGGCAACCGCTGCAGATGCCAGAGCACATGCCTGCCTCCTGATTGGCTCCCTCGTGCTCGATCCCGCGAGCAGAGCCAATCATTTTAAAAGATGCCAGCAGCGTCCCCGCCGCACCTTCTCCCCTTACACAGATGTGCGCAGGGTCCCGCACCGGGCCGAGCACCCGGTTACACTCGGTCGCCGGGACCCTGCCCGCGCCCTTTTTCCTTCTCGAGATGAATTATTACAGCAACATAAAAAGGATAACGAGGTTGGTATAGTGTGTCCTTTATTGTATTCTCATCAATCCCGCCGAGCAGAAAAAATAATAAAAAAACATTGGTATTTGATCCAAACTTTTCCAGGTTTCCAGGATTTGAAAGTAACAATAGCCCATAAGCGTAATGTAAATCTGCGCAATATGCTAGTTCCATCAGCATTCACTGAACGTAAATTTCTTCCGAAATATAAAGGACATTTCCAATGTGGTCATTGCTCAGTGTGTGTCCATGTTCTAACGGTCAGGAAACATTATATCCACCCTATAAATAACCACATTTTTTATATGGATGATTTTTCTAATTGTCTCACAAGTCATGTCATCTATGTTATACAATGCCCCTGTAATAAACTATATGTAGGGAAGACCACTCACCCCATCCACAATAGAATCATAGAACACAGGAGTTGTATTAAGAGAGGTTTGGTGGACAAACCACTGGTTAACCAGTGGCAAGAACTAACACACAAAATATCTGATCTAAAGTTTTTTGTCATCAAAAAAGTCAAATTGAATTGGAGAGGAGGGGATGTGGATAAAACCATTCGGCGGTTAGAGGAATGATACATTTTTGCCCTGAACAGTTTACATCCTAATGGATTGAATATGGACAGGGACTTGTCAGTTTTCCTTTAGTTGCCTTTTTTCTAAAAAAAAGCGGTTAATTTAAATAAAGTGTTTATATATTATCTTCTTTAACAGGTTCATATCTGACTATATTTTTTAAATTTGTAATCTATGCGCAAGGCACATTTTTTATCTAGGGTTTTAAAGGATTTCAGTTGGCATAATTTAGTTTGTTCCTCCTCTGGAGCACCGGATAATTTAATTTGTATAAATTTGCATTTATTTATATTAATACTGGTTTTTGTGTTTATACGGGTGCGCGTACCATGAGCCATATTTTATATATAATGGTTTTTCATTTGAATAGTATGTACATTGGTTTCTAAATTGGCCCTGTTTTTTAGATTCTAGAGTGCCATGAACCTATGGGTTATTCACTTTGTATAAATTATTAAAAAGAGTTATAGTCCATATACATTTATAGTTTATGATTGATCAAGTAGCTAAAATATGTTTAAAAGAATTGGGATCATTTAAGGAACTGGTAGGGACTTATATATGCCCTAATAGTTTTGATCTATTGGCAATTATGCTCGTCTTTTTTAGCTTCTATGTGGGTGGTTCAATTTGCATAACGAATCCTGTTTGAAAGGTACAATTTTCCTTTCAATCGGAGGTTTCAAAGATTGAGAAGATAAGGATTTACATTTACACAGGTTGCCGAATACGTCATCTCATCGTTCCGGCATAAATTACTCCTCTTGGTTAGAGTGCAGACGCCGGCGTTTTTCTGGTTTGTTAGCAGTTTGTACGAGTGAGACATGTTTAACATGTTTATTTTGTAAAATGTAAGTAAGAGATTAACCTGTATCCGACGGTTACGATTTGTTGAATTTTAGAGTTTTTAATCAAGGGTTTATTTCACAATTCCTCTCGTCCGTATACTGTATAATAATACTTCTCAAATTTTAAAATAATCAAGTGTAGTTTAATATTAGTTTTAGTAAGAATCTTTTTGAATTTAGGGTTCATATTCGCTTGTGCTTCGAGCGCATTTAGTTAAAATATGCTTTACATTTATGATTGATCAAGAATATGCACTACCAAAAAGTACTAGTATATGCTTTCATTTTTTCATTCTGATGGCATAAAAATGAATCACCTTTTTTCGCTTCCCTCCCTTTCTCCTCCCCCCCCCTTTTTCAATCTATAGGAGTGCAATACATAATGATGTTTAGAAATATGTCCGCAGCTAGTTCATGCGAACGGTCTTTTGGGATATGACTGGTTTTATCCCTGAAATACCATTTAAAATTTTCTTTTATAGTGATAAAACAATGGTGATTCTGGAGGATTCTTCTCCATTCATGGTGCATAGCCAACGGTGATCCTGGAGGACACATTTTTCCAATTTGAAAGAATACACAAATTATCTGTTTTTGGTTATGCAGGTAACGTTTTAAGCGGTTCAAAGGGGTTATGTATAGTTAATCTATGGAGTTTAGTGAGGGGAGGCTAGCCATAATACAATACAATATATTTCTATAGTGCGTCAAGCGATTCCACTGATTCCTTTTTATTGTATTAAGTTTTCAATTCTCCTTTAGCAATACGAATTTAAATTATTCCTTTATTGTATTAATCTATCAATTCTCCTTTAGCAATACAAATTTAAATATCTCCGCCATCCCGTTTTTTTATATGATGATTTTTTTATTTTATGTGAGAACATATACATATTTGTTCATACATATAATTTGTCTTCTTTAAAACATAGAATGTATTGAGTATACAAGAGTATACAAGAGTATACAGAGATAACATTTATGTTTTTTATGTTATATTTATGTTTTTATAGTTCTATGACAAGTTAATTGATGCATTTATATTAATTATTAATTTATTTATTAATTTATTAGATTTTTTCCATATCTGCTGTATTATTCCGACTAATAATGGTTTTTATGCTGTACTATTGTTTATTATTTGATCTGTTCTTTTAAGTTTATATATGTGTATTTTTCATTGTAATTACATACTGGTTTCACTATTCATTTTAAGGTTGCTTATGTTTCACACAGTTTGTATTTTAATGTTTTTAGTTTATAGTGATGCATTTACCAATCTTTTATATGTTTTTAGTTAAGCCAGTTTTAGCCCCTGAAGAAGGCAACAAAACACGGCCTGTGTCGGGCCAGTGGCTTAAGATTAATCAATAAAAAGATAATCTTCCTCTGCTCCCCACGTTTTTGGAATGGGTTCGGTGAAAAAGATAAGACAGGAAGAAAATTGATGCCTTTGAATTATGATGCTAGCGGCGAATACTGCGTATACCATAAGAACGTAAGATATGCCATACTGGGTCGGACCAAGGTCCATCAAGCCCAGTATCCTGTTTCCAACAGTGGCCAATCTAGGTCATACGTACCTAACAGTTTCCCAAAAAGAATACAGGTTCCGCAATGCTTGTACTGGGTCAAGCACTGATATCCTGGGTCTCTTCTTAATAATGGTTTATGGACCTTTCCTCCAGGAACTTGTCCAAACCTTTTTTAAACCCAGCTACACTAACAGCCTTTACGGAGTGGAGGAGTGGCCTAGTGGTTGGGGCAAGGTACTTCGGGCCGGAAGGTTGGGGGTTCAAATCCCACTAGAGGACAGCAACCTTGGGCCGGAAGGACTGGGGTTTCTAGTCCCACAGGTGCTCCTTGTGGTCTTGGGCAAGCCACTTAACCCTCCATAGCCCATGTTCCCTGTAAAATAGTTCTCTGTTTGCTGTGCTTTCCTGTCTAATCAATGTGTTTATACCTCAAAAATTTCCTGTCATGATTTGACAATTTCCAATCTGTAATCAAAACCGCTACTGATCGCTGGAAGTAGCGGTATACAAATGTATACTAAATAAATAAAATAAATAAATAAATATCCTCCGGTAACAAATTCCAGAGTTTGATTACACGTTGAGTGAAAAAATATTTTCTTTTAAATACTTTACCCTGTAGCTTCATTGCATGTCTCCTAGTCTTTCTATATTCTGATAACGTGAACAATCAATCTACGTTTACCCGTTCCACTCTGTTCATTAATTTATAGACTTCTATCATATCTCCCCTCAGCCGTCTCTTTTCCAGGTTAAAGAGCCCTAACCTTTTTAGCCTTTCTCCATAGGAGTATCCTTCCATCCCCTTCACCATTTTGGTGGCTCTTCTCTGAACTTTTTCTAATAACGCTATATCCTTTTTAAGATACGGCAACCAGAATTGCACACAATATTCAAGGTGCGGTCTCACCATGGAACGATATAGAGGCATTATAATATCTTTTGTTTTATTTTCCATTCCTTTCCTTATGATACCTAGCATTCTATTTGCTCTCTTGACCACCACTACACACTGGGCCGAGGGTTTTAACATGTTATCCACAATGACCCCTAAATCTTTTTCCTGGGTGGTGGTTCCTAATGTGGAACCTTGCATTATGTAACTAAAGACCAGACACAATTTAGGACAACTATCCAGAGGGTCGCCATGAGTCAACACCGACTCAACGGCATTTAACAACAACAACACTGTTACCATGATAGTTAAGACCACCAATTTGTTTTTTTAAAACTTTCTGTGTCAGTACGCAGTACATTTTACAGACCCAGCTGCCAGACAACACCTACTGCTGTTCTCCACGTCACTGTGCTCTTCCTGCCTTGAGGACACCTTGTCTGTTCCCTGTTCTGGGACCTGCATTTGATGGGAGGTAGATGTGCCTTCTGAGGATGAGCTGCTGTTGCTGCTACAATCCCCGCTGTTTCCCCCCCATCACATGGAATGGTGGGAACACCATAGGCAGCCCCACATGCTGAGGCATGGGGTCCAGGACCCTAGACAGTCCCCCAGCCATGTCCTCCAGCCGATGCCTGCTTTGCCCTGGTGCATGCTGACACCTTGCTGGTAAAAGGCATGGCGGTAGGCACAGGAGCATGTGCAGCAGCAGCAGATGGTGGCAGAGGTGGTGACTCAGTACTAAGAGCTACAGATGGTAGACCAGGGGCCAGGATGGGTTCAGGTGCACCCTGAGAGCTGGCCAGCTGGCCTATCAGAGTCCCAAACTGGATGCCCAGTCAGTCTAAGGAGGCAAACAGGTTGGCTGTAGCAGTCAGTTGCTGTCCCTGAAGGGGCAGCTGTCTCTCCTGGTGTGCCATCTTCTGCTCCTGGAGTGAGACACTCCTGTGAAGGAGCCCCACCTTTGCATGCATGTGCTCTGCATATGCCTTCTGATGTCCGAGCAAGTGCTGTGATCACTGCACAAGCAGTGCATATGTGCAGTAGCGTGGCTGCTCCCTGCGAATGGGCTCTTCTTGGGGCACTAGCAGTTCTGGTGATGGTCTGAGCTGGTCAACCTCCACCTCCGATGTATCATCCTCTGTCCCCATTGTGGTGGCTGGCACTGGCACCATGTCTGTGGAGCCCCCTGGAAGCAATCTCCCTCAACGCCTCTGGTGCCACAGAGGGTGCAGCAGGAGCAGATGACTGGGACTGTGGCAGAGCAGCTTGTGGCCTTGCTGGCATGGGGGCAGTGCTGGATTCTGCAACTGCAGCTGCACCTGTTGGGAGAGGCACAGGTCAGCAAACCAGCAATAATGGATGCATGCAGTGCGCGCACACACGTGCAGATGTGTAGATGAATGGACAGGGGGACACAGCAGTACAGATGTTTGGGTGCAGCAGAGACCAAGCCACGCACCACAGTGCAGACCCAGAACCACAGAGCCCCCCAATGAGGACATAGTGGTGGTGCAGCATGCCCATGTGTGCCTCATGCCCATCCCGAGGGTGGACATGTGAGAGGTGGGTGGGCAGTGAATGGAGCCCTTAACCCCATGATGCAGGACACGGATACTGGCTATTGAGGGTGTGGATGAGACAGATCATGCACGTACCCTGGTCCTGTGGCAGCCTTAAGATATCCAGGTCACTGACACCGTCCAGTGTAGCAGGGTCAACGGTCACCAGGTTAAAAAATGAAAGTTGACACATTGGAGACTTAGTAGAGACCACCACTGATCATACTAAAGTGTATTCCTAATGGGAGGATAAAAATACAGATGTTTGAAAATCTTTTTGAAAATTTCTTTTGATGAATTGTCAATGTGTGCGAGATGCAGCCTATTGGATAATAAGAACTAAGAAATGAATTCCAATTAAAGTAACTGATACGAAGCTACTTATGTTTCAGTAGTATCATAAAATGATGTTTTATGTGTATACTTTTATATATATTATTTGTATATCCCTTCGTGTGTGAAAAGACTTATTTTTTAACCCACATACTGTTACAAAAAAGGAAAAACATCTCAACTGAGGACTGGCCAACCACAAAAAAGTGTGATCATTTCAGTAAATAGTTTTATAGTTCAGAGATACATGGATAAATGCTAGACATTCAAAATAGTGGCTACATTATTGCACAATCATGTTTGGCACACTGTGTTTATTTATACTAAACATTTTTTGAAGACAATTATTTTCAGCAAGTACAATATGAGCCAGATTCTACTAGTGATCAATACAATATATATATATATATATATATATATATATATATATATATATATTGTGATGACGAAGGCTGTTCAGGGGACATGGAGTGGCAAGAAAGTGAATCCTGTTCCTTTAAAAATAGTAGCAAACAGGGTTTCCCTAGCAACCACAAACCTCTGAGTCAGAGTGCAGCCAGTATCAAGCCCCGCCCACTTCAGCACGTCAGAGCTAGGTTGAGTCCTAACAGGTCCCACGTGTGCTGGGAGAAGGGTGTGGTCCCTAAGAAGGATCAGTTTAAAACTTCAGTGTTTGAGCAGTTAGAACGAAGAACGAGCAGCCCAAGCACGAGAAGGAGAGCAGCTGGAACCAGGAGCAGAGACGAGCAGTTGGATCTGAAAGGAACAGATCAGAGGCAGACACAGCTAAAAGGGAAATTGCCAGGAGAAAGGCAATTGTATGAAGAGAGAAGGCAGCACGGCACAGAGCAGGAAGGATTGGGACAGCTGAGAGGCCCAGAATCAAGGCAAGTGCGTGTTTCAAAGTCCCTGCGTGAAAGAAAGCTGAAAGAGTCAGTTCCTAGTAGGGGAAGCAACTCAGCTAGCCAGCTAAGCTGCAAAGGTAGAGAAAATAGCTTTTCTGTGTTCCCTAGCCAAAGTCTCTCTGCTGAGATAGAGCAAAAGAAACTCTTGTTAGCAAAGCTGAATGAGTTGTTGCAGAAGCAGAGTAGTAAGCTCTATGACCCTGTTCCACCTGAAAATAGCTGCAATGAATCCATTGAAGAGATGGAGATAGAAAGCTGCATTGAACCGTATGAAAGTGAGTCTGAGGAAATGCAGTGCTCATATTGCAGAGCTAATGAGTTTGAGATGTGCAGAGCCTAAGCACATGTAAAAGAATGAGTGTTTAAAGTAGAGCAAAGCTTGTTTGTATGAAGCTGAAAGACACAGCAAGGAAAACTAACCAGAAGTTTTAAGCCAATGTGTTTTCCTCAATGCTCTGAAGAGAAGTAAAACTTACTGGGTGTTTTAGAAGCTGTGTGCCTCCTTGTGAAAGAAGATGTGAGAAAAACAGTCTTCATAAGAAAAGTTAAGTTACCTTGGAAAAGGTTAACAGCCTGAGCTTTGTAAGCCAGTTTCTAGTACCAAAGTTAACTGCTAAGTGACCAACTCTGTGAATACAACCTGTTGAACTTTATTCTTTGTTTTGGAGACGTATCCAATTTATGTTCAGTGCTATTGAATTTGATGCGAGGGGGAAATCCCAAAAAATAAAAATATTCTCTGTTTTTCGCCTAACACCGTGTGGTCACACTATTTGCTCTAAAGAATAAGTAAACTACATTTCCCAGCAGTCCTAGCTGGCAGCCATATTTATGGACATTATTCGAAGAGGGCAATAAGGCGACGCCCTCCTGCTTACTGGCTATCGGCCCGGGCGGGAGGTGCGGCGACTATATATATATATATGATGAGGCCGCCGGGCCGGTCCCGCGGCCGATTGTAACTCGGGCCCGGGCCCGGCCTCGGCCCTCGTCACATGACCGGGGTGTGAGGGAAAGGGGGGCGCGAGGGCTTGGGGCCGGTTTCCCTGGGATCGCTTTTCGCGGGCGCGAGAAGCGATCCTATTGGCTGCAGGGATTGAGGTGGGGGTATAGGGTTGCGAGGAGCTGCGTGGCTCGGCCTTTCCTGCGGCTCCTCGCTGACGATCGGGCGTGTTTCCCCCCCCCCCCCCCGGGGTTTGAGGGGGGGGGGGGGGGGGGGGGGGTTGCAGCTGGGGGGGGGGCGGGGTAGCGAGACAGCGCTCACCGAGGCGGCGGGAGTGCTAACTGCTTTAGGAGCTGTGGGGAGTGAAGGGCTCCCCGGGGGTGGGGGCGAGACATCCCGGTTGGGGGTCTCGGCCCGGTAGGTGGGTGTGAGGGCCGGCCTTTGCTACTAGGATGGCGAGGCTGGCGGTGGGGGGGGTGGTGAGGAGGATGTTCCGCCTTGCTAATAGTTTGGCGGGTGGGGCATCGTCCGGTATGGGGGTGGGGTGAGATACCGGTTGGTTGCCCATGTTGGGCGGTTATTACATGTATTACATTGGTAAATAAAGCTGCGACCAAAGTTGTACCATGTTAAAGTGTTTGTGTGCTTATTATGTAGGACAAATGGTGTGTGGGGGTTAGCTGATGTTGTAGAGGGCGAGGAGGGCCTCCGGGTTACCTGAGTTAATATATATATATATATATATATATATATATATATATATATATATATATAAATAGCTCGCAAACTGATATGTGTCCGACAGTGTTAAAAACTGAAACCGGTTATACTACGTATTATTAAGAATGATACTTAAAACCTAACTACCATCTGATATTAAACTTTTTTTTTAAAATGACATCAATTGTAAAGCATACTCTCGTAAATTCAAAGAAGGAAAGCTTGCCTGACTGGCGTCCAAGGACATCTAGCAGCCTGAAATAGTGTGTGAACAAGTTGGAACGTCAACCTCTGAACTATTTAAATGTTTTTGTGAGGTGCCGGAATGGCTTAAGGTGGAATAAAGCAAAAAAAACTAACAAACGTGCATAATCACTCATTATTTATATATGAGCCAGATTATACTAGTGATCAATACAATTTATATATATAAACAGCTCACAAACCGATGTGTGTCCAACAGTGTTAAAAACTGAAACCGGTTACACTACGCATTATTAAGAATGATACTTAAAACCTAACTACCATCTGATATTAAACTTTTTTTTGAAAATGACATCAATTGTAAAGCATACTCTCGTAAATTCAAAGAAGGAAAACTTGCCTGACTGGTGTCCAAGGACATCTAGCGGCCTTAAATAGCGTGTGAACAAGTTGGAACGTCAACCTCTGAACTATTTAAATGTTTTTGTGAGGTGCCGGAATGGCTTAAGGTGGAATAAAGCAAAAAAAACAAACAAACGTGCATAATCACTCATTATTTATATATGAGCCAGATTATACTAGTGATCAATACAATTTATATATATAAACAGCTCACAAACCGATGTGTGTCCAACAGTGTTAAAAACTGAAACCGGTTACACTACGCATTATTAAGAATGATACTTAAAACCTAACTACCATCTGATATTAAACTTTTTTTTGAAAATGACATCAATTGTAAAGCATACTCTCGTAAATTCAAAGAAGGAAAACTTGCCTGACTGGTGTCCAAGGACATCTAGCGGCCTTAAATAGCGTGTGAACAAGTTGGAACGTCAACCTCTGAACTATTTAAATGTTTTTGTGAGGTGCCGGAATGGCTTAAGGTGGAATAAAGCAAAAAAAAACAAAAAAAAGTGCATAATCACATTTATTATTATTATTTATTTATTTGTGTAAGACATGTTCTTTTTATCCTTTTTAATTCAAGCTATATGATTTAATTAGTCTTATTTTCCAGCTTTCACCTGAGCACATGGTTTTAATTAACTTTTAATATAAAATACATATTTTTATTGTTTTACTTCTTTTTTTATGTTCTATTTAATTGTATTTTAAATTGCTCTGCACAATTGTTCTCTGAGGTTCTCCCTGACGAAACACGGTTGTGTTGGGGTTTTGAATAAAAGACCGTGTTTTTACTTCTCACCTCCTTGTGCTACTATATTTGGAAGGATGCATTTAATGTATTGGCTTATATAATTTGATTTTATATAGTATATTGTATTATTATTTTAAAGTTTATTTTTTTGTAAATTTAATTTATTTATTTTGCAGTATAGTGTATATTTGGGAAGATGCTTTGGGGTTGATTTATATTCTCTTTTAAATTGCCTATTGTATTATAATTTTGAAATTTATGTGGATTATCTATTCTGTAAATGTGTTATTTTATTATTTTGTAACCCACATAGATCCCATTTAGAAATGGTATAAAATAGAAATGCTGAAATTAGAATTAAGATAAAATTAAAATTAAGTATGGGGGATATAACAGACATATTTAAATAAAGAGAGAGAGGCACACTGGCTTAACAGGTAGAAAAGGTGGCAGTGAATGCCAGAAGAATATTTGGGTGCATAGGAGGGGAATGGCCAGCAGAAAGCATAAGGCAATAGTGCCTCTGTATAAGTCTTTGGTGAGACCTCATTTGAAGTATTGTGTGCAGTTCTGGAGACCACACCTTCAAAGGGACATAAACAGGATGGAGTTAAGACAGATTTAAAGAGGACAGTCTTAAAGATCTAAATATGCATACTTTGGGGAAAAAAGCGGGAGAGGGAAGATATTATAGGCAAGTTTAAATACCTTTATAGCATAAATGCACAGGAGGAAAGCCTCTTTCAATTGAAAGAAAGCTATAAAACAAGGGGGCATAGAATGAAGGTTAAAGGGGATAGACTTAGGAGCAATATGCAGAAAGATGAAATTAGACTTACCTGCTAATTGTAATTCCTGGAGTGTAGCCAGTCTAGTCCCGGACCTCTGGGTTCCCTATCTTATCCAGCAGCTTTGGAGACTGAGAAACTCCTCCTTTTTTCATGATGTCACTGGTATATCCATTCAGGATCTGCCTCTTGCCATCAGTAACCTATTGACAAAGCAGACTCACCGGAGACACAAGTAAGCGTTTGACAAATTAACCTGAATTAATCCAGAACCTCGAAACCAAATTTGAAACTATTGACATACAGAACCTAAAGCTCTGTAAACTACTGTGACTTTAACTGACGCAGGTTTCTCCCTCACAGAAAGGAAAGAAAACCCCTGTATGACAGACTTAGCTTCGTACCCTGAATCCGGACTGCGATCATCCCGGAACTGCTCCAACTACTCATAGAGAAATGCAATATCCAAGAGAATCTTACCTGTAAATGAGGCTAATACTTCAGGCTACTGTAAAACTACAGATACCGGGCAGGGATACGGGACTAGACTGGCTACACTCCAGGAACTACAATTAGCAGGTAAGTCTAATTTCATCTTCCTGTTCGTGTATCCAGTCTAGTCCTGGACCTTTGGGTAAGTACCAGAGCAGTAACCAATTCAAGCCTGGGAGGGTCCTGGAAGACCAGCCTGAAGTACAGCCGCACCGAACGTAGTGTCAACTGTCCTTTGAACATCCAGGCGATAATGTCTCACAAATGAGTTTAAGGATGACCAAGTTGCCGCTTTGCAAATTTCCAGCGGCGGGACCCAACGGAGCTCCGCCCATGAAGAAGCTGGAGCTCTAGTGGAATGAGCCCTTAGCCCTTCCGGCACTGACTTACCTTTCAGGATGTAAGCCGACGCAATGGCCTCTTTAATCCACCTTGCAATGGATGCTTTTGAGGCCGCTTCGCCCTTCCTAGGGCCCGCGAAGAGAACGAAAAGCCTATCCGACCTACGAAAGCCGTCTGTCCGAGAAAGGTACTTCTTTAACGATCGCCGAACATCCAAACTGTGTAAGTTGCCTGTTCCGGATTCCCTCGCGGACTGTGAAAACACCGGTAATGAAATCTCTTGATTCATATGAAAAGGTGAAACCACCTTAGGGAGAAAGGTAGGAACAGTTCTTAGAACCACCTTCGAAGAGAAGAACAACAGATAGGGCTCTTTGCAGGAGAGAGCCTGTAATTCCGAGATTCTCCGCGCTGAACAAATAGCCACGAGAAACACGACTTTCAAAGTGAGATCTTTGAGGGACGCCCGAGACAGCGGTTCGAACGGCTTGCCCTGCAAGGCATCTAAGACGGAGGGCAAATGCCACTGAGGAACAACCGGTCTCGACGGGGGCCGCAAGAGCGATCCCGCCCGCAGAAACCGCTTAACATCCCCATGACAAGCGATCGTTTGTCCTCCAATCTTTCCCCTGTAGCAGGACAGGGCCGCAACCTGCACCCGTAACGACGAAGGGGCCAAACCTTTTTCGAAGCCATCCTGCAGAAAATCCAAGATCTGAGAAATGAAGGATTTTAACGCCACATACTGCCTGTCCGCACACCAAGACTCAAAGACTCTCCAGACCCGAACATATGCCAGCGACGTAGACCTCTTCCTGGCTTTCAACAGAGTAGCTATAACCGACACCGAGTAGCCTCTCGTTTTTAACCTTGCCCTTTCAAGAGCCAGGCCGTAAGCGAGAATCGATCCACGTGGGGCATGAGAAGGGGCCCCTGCAACAGAAGATCCGGCCGGTTTGGGAGGCTCCATGGCTTTTCCACTAGCAGCCGTACTAGATCCCCGTACCAGGGTCTGCGAGGCCAGTCTGGAGCTATTAGAATTACATGACCTCTGAACAACTGGATCCGTTGCAGTACTCTGCCTATGAGGACTCATGGAGGGAACACATAGAGGAGCTGTTCCCGCGGCCAGTCCTGACTGAGGGCATCCAGACCTTCCGACATCCTTTTCCTTCTTCTGCTGAAGAACCGGTCTATATTTGCCGACACGAACATTGCCATGAGATCCAGGACCGGCGTGCCCCATCTGCGGACGAGCATCTGGAAGACATCGGGATGGAGGACCCATTCCCCCGGGTCCACGCGAACGCGACTGAGAAAATCCGCTTGCACATTGTCTATTCCTGCGACATGCGCCGCTGACAGGTCTAGAAGATTCGCCTCTGCCCACTCGCAGAGGGCTGCGGCCTCGATTTCCAGCACGGTGCTGCTGGTCCCCCCCTGCTTGTTGACATACCGCTGTGGCATTATCGGAAAACACCCGAACCGCCGCACTCTTGACGAGCAACCGAAACACCAGTAGCACTAAAAATACCGCTCGCAATTCCAGCCTGTTGATCGACCATGCCCTTTCCTGGAGGGACCAGTGCCCTGCGTGAACCTGCCTTGACAATGATCACCCCATCCGGACAGACTGGCATCAGTCATCACTGAGATCCAAGCCGGTGCTTCTAAGTTCTTCCCTGCCGCTAAGGACGCGGGACACAACCACCATTGGAGCGACTGGTGCGCCTCCTCCGGACAGGGCAATCTCCGGGATAACGGATCCTGTTGATGCGACCACCGGTGAAGCAAAGCCCATTGCAATGGTCTCATGTGTGCTCTTGCCCAAGGAACCGTCTCTATGGACGCGACCATCGTACCCAGTAACTGGAGATAACGCCAGGCCGAAAGCACCTGGTAGCGAAGGAAACGGGTCACCAGACGACGGAGACCCTGTGCTCTTTCGTTCGTTAGAAACACCTTCCCTACCTGTGTGTCGAAGTGGGCTCCGAGATATTCGAGATTCTGAGAGGGAGTCAAATGACTCTTTGCCAAATTGACAATCCAACCAAGCTCCTCCAAAAAAGTTACTACGCGAGCCGTGGCTGACGCACTCTCGGACCTTGACTTTGCCCGAATTAACCAGTCGTCGAGATACGGATGCACCAGAATGCCTTCCTTTCTCAGTTCCGCCGCCACGACCACCATGACCTTGGTGAAGGTTCGTGGGGCCGTCGCTAAACCGAACGGCAACGTGCGAAACTGAAAGTGGCCGAACGGGACTGCGAATCGGAGAAACTGATGGTGTTCCGGCCATATGGGAATGTGGAGATAAGCTTCCGACAAATCCAGGGAAGTAAGAAACTCCCCCTTTTGGACCGCCACTATTACCGACCGAAGGGTCTCCATATGGAAATGTGACACGCGGAGACACCGATTCACCCCCTTGAGGTCCAAGATGGGACAATGAAATAGATGGAGTATCGACCGCCGCCGAGTTGGTCGGGAGGGACAGGCACTATTGCCCTGAGCTGCAACAGCCTGTGCACCGTCTCCCTTAAAGCCACGCACTTGGCGGGGGACTTGCCAGGAGACTGTACAAAGGCGGGACGAACTGGCTTCAGCAGCTCCAGTGTGTATCCCTCTCGAATAACTTCCAGAACCCACTGGTCTGAGGTTACCCGGGCCCAGGCAGGATAAAAGTCTTGCAACCGACCCCCTACCGGCAGCAAGCTTGCCTGGACCCCCTTATCTCATTGTTGTTTTTTGGCCGGGAAGGCAGAGGAAGAGGAAGGGCCAAACCCCCTTCCTGCCCCTCGAAACCCCCGGAATCCGTGACTTCTGTTAGGGTAACATCCTCTCTGACTGGGGCTAAAGCGCTGTGACCGGAACCGCCAAAAATCTTTTAACTGTCCTCTACCAGCCGGAAACTGACGGGCTGGTTTGGCCTTGTCTTCTGGGAGCTTACCCCCTTTGGACTCTCCCAAGTCCTTTACCAATTTCTCTAAGTCCTCCCCAAACAAAAGCCGCCCTTTAAACGGGAGCTTGCTCAAACGAGCCTTGGAGAAACCATCTGCTGCCCAGTTGCGAAGCCACAAATAACGTCTCGCCGCTATTGCCGACGCCATGCTGTTGGCCAAGCTACGCATAAGATCATAGGCTGCACCGGACTCCAACTTAGCCAGTTCTCCAGAACCTTCGACCTCCTGGCAGCCCTGTACTCGCTGCGACCAACGGAGACAGGTCCTAGCCACCCACGCTCCGCACATGGCCACCTGAAGCGATAAGGCATTTACATCAAAGACCTGACGCAAGAGCACATCCAACTTCCTATCTTGCGGGTTTTCTTGGTTACCGCCGAAACGGCTGCATCCACCTTAGGAGACTTTAAAACCTCCTTATCCTGATCCAACAAAGGATAAAGGCGACCCATGATTCTGGACCCTTTCAGAGGAGCATCCGGCACGTTCCACTCCTCCTGAATCATCTCCCGGAACACCCTGTGCACCAGGAACGCTCGCTGAGTCTTTCTGAACACCTGCAGCAAAGGATCTTCCAGGGTGTCATCTTCGGCTGCTCCTGGAACCGGCATATTCAAAACTTTCAGGGATTCCACTATCAAGGCTGGAAGCTCTTCCCGTCTGAAAACGCGCACCACCCTGGCTTGGTCCTCCCTTTCAGACAGCTCGCCTTCCTCCAGCTCTTCCTCACCGTCTAAGTCGCGGGTTTCATCATCTGACAACTGACCCTCGGAGGCTAGAGAACAATCTGCCGGTAAACCTTCAGTACGCGGTCTCTTGGCTCCGACGGAGGGATCCTCGGCCTCGGAAACCAGCGAGGGTCTCTTCAGCCCAGCTGATGTCCCTGGCCGCTGCACCTGCTGCGAACCAGAAAATAAAGCGTTTTGCAACAGCGTGACAAAATCGCTTGAAAAAATGGCTGTCCAGTCTTTGGGCAAAGGAGCCGGAGGCCGAAGAGAATCCGGGGCAGAAGAGGGTCCCGCCTCCTGGGCTGCCTCAACTAAGGGAGTGGAAGAACCGCCGGACTCAGCCAGCTGGACCTGCTCTTTATCAGACTTGGAGAGGTCCATGCTAGAATCTCTCACGCAGGCTTTGCAAACTCCTGAGGAACTTTTCCGCAAGCCACAAACCAAACAAAGTGGCTTGGAGGACATTGCAGCCCTGAGCACAAGTGAAAAAACGTTTTGCCCTTTGAAACCATTTCACCCTCCCCAGGGCAGACACAAGTGCTTTACACACCGCGGGCTGAGCTGAAACCCCGGAAGTTGTTGGTTTTTTTTTATCAGACTCCTCCCCTAAGGGAGAAATGCCTCTGACTGAACCCCCAAGACAAATTTAAGGAGCACATGTAAAATCGTCCGAGCAGGGCCAGCCGGTCGCACTGAGAGCCGGTGTTCACACTCGGCCGTGCCACGCGGCTAGGCCCGACGCGCCAAGTCTGTGCGGCAAAAATATGCTCCCCTTCAGGCGATGTAAGCTCTGGCCTTCTTACCTTTGCCGTAATTGGAGCAATCAGACCGTTAAATTCCGGGGGGGCAAACCGCTTACCAGCGGTCTCGGAGCATGACTGACAGGCAAACGGTCTAGCAGCCTGCTCCGGTAAAATCTGTGTACGATCGCCCCGAGCCTGCCAGCACGCTTACAGGCAAACTTCTGTGTGGCGCTCGCTAGGCTAAACTCTGTGTCGCTCCAAACAACAGTGCCTGCAAAGAACTCAGAGCCCCTATAAAGAAGGTAAGCTCTGCTGAAACTGCTTTTGCTAAATACTGCAGAAAACCACAAGATTTGGAGAGGGAGGGAGGGGGAAGAGCAAGGAGAGATGGAGCGAGATGCCTGCAACTAATCCCTTAAAGGCACAGCCCTTTCAATCAACTTTTCCCTCTCACTAGACTAAAAATCCTGTCAAATACTAATCATCATAACTCAATTACACTTAATTGGTTCTCCAGTGAGTCCGGGACTCCAGGCTCCTATCTCACAAGCTGCTTGGAGACTGAGGTAACTGATGGCAGGAGGCAGATCCCGAATGGATATACCGGTGACATCATGAAAAAAGGAGGAGTTTCTCAGTCTCCAAAGCTGCTGGATAAGATAGGGAACCCAGAGGTCCGGGACTAGACTGGATACACGAACAGGAATATTTCTTTATGGAAAGAGTGGTAGATGCATGGAATAGTCTCCCGGTGGAGGTCGTAGAAACAAGAACTCTATCAGAATTCAAGAAAGCATGGGACAACCACAGAAGATCTCTAAAGGGGGTGGGGGAGGGACTGTAAAGCCTAGCAGTTGGTATGGAAGGGCAGACTGAATAGGCTGTATGATCTTTGACTGCCATCATTTTTCTATGTTTTTCTGCTTTCAGTAATCTGTGAACTATCATTAAAATCATCTCTAATACCTGAAGATTGGAGGATCGCCAATGTAACACCAAATTTTAAAAAAGGTTCCAGGGGTGATCCGGGAAACTACAGACTGGTGAGCCTGACGTCAGTACCGGGAAAAATGGTAGAAACCATCATAAAGAATAAAATTACTCAGCATGTAGATAGTCACAACCTAATGGGAGACAGCCAACATGACTTTAGACAAGGAAGATCTTGTCTTACTAATCTGTTATGTTTTTTTGAAGGAGTGAATAAACAGGTGGACAAAGGTGAGTCGGTTGATATTGTGTATCTGGACTTTCAGAAAGCCTTTGACAAGGTCCCTCATCAGAGACTTTTGGCAAAACTAAAGAGTCATGGGATAGGAGGCAGTGTACTATTGTGGATCAGGAACTGGTTAAAAGATAGAAAGCAGAGGGTAGGGCTAAATGGCCAATTTTCCCAATGGAGAAAGGTAAATAGTGGTGTACCCCAGGGATCTGTGCTGGGTCCGCTACTTTTTGACATATTCATAAATGACCTGGAAAGTGGAATAACGAGTGAGGTTATCAAATTTGCAGATGACACAAAACTATTTAAAGTTGTTAAAACCCAAAAGGATTGTGAAAAATTGCAAGAGGATCTTGATAAATTGGAAGACTGGGCATCAAAATGGCAGATGAAATTTCATGTGGACAAGTGCAAGGTTATGCACCTAGGGAAGAACAACCCAAACTATGGTTACACGATGCAAGGTTCCACATTAGGAACCACCACCCAGGAAAAAGATTTAGGCGTCATTGTGGATACCATGTTAAAACCCTCGGCCCAGTGTGCAGCGGCGGCCAAGAGAGCAAATAGAATGCTAGGTATGATAAGGAAAGGAATGGAAAATAAAACAAAAGATATTATAATGCCTCTATAACGTTCCATGGTGAGACCGCACCTTGAATATTGTGTGCAATTCTGGTCGCCGTATCTTAAAAAGGATATAGCGATTTTAGAAAAGGTACAGAGAAGAGCCACCAAAATGGTAAAGGGGATGGAAGGATACTCCTATGAAGAAAGGCTAAAAAGGTTAGGGCTCTTTAACCTGGAAAAGAGACAGCTGAGGGGAGATATGATAGAAGTCTATAAATTAATGAACGGAGTGGAACGGGTAAACGTAGATCGATTGTTTACCTTATCAGAATATAGAAAGACTAGGGGACATGCAATGAAGCTACAAGGTAAACTATTTAAGACTAATAAAAGAAAATATTTTTTCACTCAACGTGTAATCAAACTCTGGAATTTGTTACCGGAGGATGTAGTAAAGGCTGTTAGTGTAGCTGGGTTTAAAAAAGGTTTGGACAAGTTCCTGGAGGAAAGGTCCATAAACCATTATTAAGAAGTGACCGAAGATATCAATGCTTGACCCAGTACAAGCATTGTGGAACTTGTGTCTCTTGGGGAAACTGCTAGGTACATATGACCTAGATTGGCCACTGTTGGAAACAGGATACTGGGCTTGATGGACCTTGGTCTGACCCAGTATGGCATATCTTATGTTCTTATGTTCTGTTTCTTGAAATGTAGGAAGTCAGTATGGGTATGGAATTTGAGCCAAAGGTCCTCAGCAGAGCAGGTATAGGAATGTGGGTAGTAGATTTTTTAGGTCAGTCAAGGCTGAGCTACAGGGCAAGGAATGGGAGGAGTGAGACCATCCAAAGTGGAGGAGAGCATATTGTTATAGGAAGAGACTACTTCATCAACAGGGTCAGATAACTAGCAGAAGAGAAAGGAGATAACATTAGAAAGAGTAGAGGGATCACTAGTCTGAAGATTCCTAAATGTGGTGATGGAAACAGGACAAGACTGTGGTAGGGGTGATTAAGAGTGAAAGTTAGCAGATGATAGAGAGGGGAAGAACTTAGGGTGAGCAGTTGGAGAAAGAGATGACAAGTTTGAAGTAGTGATCATGCTGATGAGTAAGGGCAGTAGAACACAGCTAGAGGTTGAATGAGGAGGCTAAGGCAAGGAAATTTGAGTCATAAGAGTCAAAGGGGTATCATCATGAATGTTAAAATCCCCTAGAATGAGGGAAGGTGAAGATGGATCCAGAAAGAAGGAAAACCATGAGTCAAAGTGAAAAACGAAGAGGTAGACTTGTCAGTGGGTCAGTATATGACACCAGAGAGGTAATGGAGTAAATAGGTGGATATAGTGGACTTCAAAGGAAGGAAAGGAGTGAGACTGAGGTGGAAGGAGGGGTTGAAACCATCAGGAAAGAGAGAGTAGCAACCCCACCCCAACACTGTAGCAAAGGAACAAGATGTATGGGAGAAAAGGTAGCCTTGGTGACAGAAGGCAGCTATTGAAGCAGAGTCTTCATGGAAAAGCCAAATATCAGTTAAAATAAGAAGATGCAGAACATTAAAAACAAATAGGTCATAAATAAAGATAAATTTGTTGGAGGCAGAATGGACATTCCACAGGGTGAATATGAAAGGGAAACAGGAGGAATGAAGGGAGGAATATGAATGAGATTACAGGATTTGTGGTTGGATTTGCATAGGGAGTGAGAAAAATACCTAGGAGTGCAGGGTTGGGATTGATATCCCCTGAAGGAGAAGGAGCAGGAGAGTATGGGGGACAGAAGAGGAGGAATAACAGTCACAAGAATGAGGTGCTCTTAGACAGAGTGAAGATAGCTGAATTAGAGAAAGGAAATGATGAAACTCAAGAGCGTATGATAGGGCAGAAGATGAAAAAACAGGAGAGGTAAAGAGAATGGGGAATGGGTGATAAAGACTAGGGGTTTGAAATTGTTGGAATGAAGGGAAATGATTAGGGAGAGATAATATTAAGATGAGAAAGCAACGTGGAACAATAGGAATAGATGAAGAGGAGAGACTACACATTAGAGGAGATATAATATGGTGAGGAAAAATAGAAGCCCCAAAGGATTTGGGTGCATCTATGACATGATCAGAATAAAATACTTCAAATATACCATAAATTATTAGCTCAGGGATCATGCAGTTTTGGACATAATTCCCTTTACTCAAGTAGTTTTAAAATTATATATAATGGGTCATTTTGAAAACCCTATTTGTGCTTTGCATGTCTGAAAACGGGTATAGAGACATCACCAGAGCCAATTTAGAAGCCGGGTCTGTGAACGTCCTTAGAGTGAGGATGACATGGGGGCATGGTGGAGGTGTAGCTGTGTGTTCCCAGAAACCTGGATGTGTCTGCCTGATCTCAGAAACACCCGGAGTCGCTTCTATGTTTAGACCTGCTCCAGGCACCTGAAAAGTGCTCCTTTTGGTTGAAAAACATCCAGATGATGAAGAGAAGAAAGCACTCCATTATCCCTGCTACTTAGCACAATTTCACTGACAGTAGCAGTGGGATTTGAACCCCAGCTTCTCTGTTCCTAGACCACTACTCTAATCATTAGGCTATTCCTGGACATCAGGCTCTGAAATATTATTCTGGAGATGTCTATGCAGACGAAGCACCCCCCCCCCCTCCCCCTTCCACCTGCAGACACTCATATTGGACATGTCCACATTTGTGAAATCATGTCTGCACCAGGATTGCATGTGCATGCTTTTTTTCCAGACATTCTGGCTTAGATGTGACATCCCAGATTGCACTTGGATGTCTTTCCTAAAATTAATTTATTTAACAGGGGGTTTTTTATACCACTTTATCATTTCAGTCAAAGTGGTGTACATTGTAACTTAAACTTGGTAATGCACATTAAACAGAGACATTGATTTTTCTGAGATAATGGAGGGTTAAGTGACTTGCCCAAGGCCACAAGGAGTGCTAGTGGGAATCACACCCTGGTTTCCTAGCTACCAAGTGAGTACTTTAACCATTAGGCTGCTCCTCTCCTCTGCGGTGCTTACCCCTGTAATAGAATAGCTAATCAGAAACAGATTCTGTTTTTGGCTAACTAAAATTGTTTTTATGTGGCTTTGATCATTAAATCATTGTGAACCCTTGAAGAATGATAACTGATAGGATGATTGAAGAACACATTTTGCTTATTATGCAATCAAATCAATAGAGGGAGCTAATGTCCTGCAAATCAAATGGTTGGCTGTGTTACCTTTAGTATAAATTACTGGGCATTGAAGTGCGACAAGAAGTCACACTGCTTAGCTAAACTCTGACTCTGAAATGATGAAGGCTATGCACAAACAAACATCAAGAATTTTATTATAAAAGCCATTGTTTGCATGATCATACTGTATATTTGTGTGAAAAAAACATTGTTTTGACCTAAGATTAGGTAAAGATGGTGTAAAGGGAATATATGAGTCTTAATGTTAAGACCGAAGCAGAGGGGAGATGAATGCAAAATGCTCCATTTTCTGTTAAAAACTATCTTTTTTTTGTGTAACTAATTTTTAGCAAAATAAATGAAATATGAGCATAATTTTTGGAGGTATAATTATTTGTGATCCATTTTCAAAATAAAAACTGAGTTAGAAAATAAATTATTAGGAAGAAATGAGCAGAGCATTTTCCCTGGAGTTTTGTGCTTCATCCCAGTTTAGGATAGGAGTAAACAATAACTGTGGAATTCCTGGTCCAAGCACATTTTTATAAAGTAAAAAGGCAGAAAGGCGTTGGGATTGTAGTTGAAATGACTCAGAAATGAATCTTCTTCTTTTCTGGATTCCATCTAGTACAAAAGGCAGCTCCCATGTCAGCCTGTATAGCTCAACACTGTCCCCCACCCTCATTAGAATCTGCATGCACGCAAGAGGTAAAATTAGTTTATGATTCATCATAATTGGGGCTCTAGCAGATCAAAATATATCTCAGCTATGAGATGAGAATTCTAAATTACTGCTTCTTTTATCAGAGCTGACCTAGTGATGTTCAAAATTTGAATACCAGACCTACTAAGGGGTATGTTTACTAAAGGGCGTTAAAGGAGCAAGTGTGCCATTAACACGTGTTATCGGCACCTCTGCGCCCTTAACGCTGCGAAAAAACTTCATTAACAGGCATTAAAGGCTCCTGCAGCATTAAGGGCACAGAAGGCAGAGGAGAGTGGATGTTAACGGGGCGGAGAGTGGGCATTAACAGCGGATGCTCCTTTAACGCATGTTGCACAATGTGTGTTAAAGCCCTTTAACACTGGGAACCTTAACGCCAAGTAAAACCTCATGGAAAGGGTATGTTTTGAGGGGAGAAAGCCTATTTTACTGTCTGCAATGTGATCCACACACAGGGGAGCCCTAGACAGTGATAGTAGTACTCCATTAGCAGCAACAGCATACTGCCCGAGTATGAAAGGGCACTATGTTGATGGTGCAAATGGGGCAAAGGAGGCAGCATGTGGGTCATTCAGTGGGGGTTGCTGGTGTACAAGGCAGACCAGGCAGCTGCCCAGTTGGCACATCTGTGATGTCTGTCCTGATTCCACAGTGACAGTGGTGGCACACAGACATACTGCTGCTGTGAAAATGTGATGTGTCACTTGGAGCGGTCCAATGGTTCCTGGCACCCTAGGCAAAAATCCCAGATGGCCCCTCCCGCTGCTGCTGAAGCTAGATCCAGAGGAAGAGGCCAATAGTGCCAGCAACTGTAACGCCACAGGGAGCTGCAAAATGCAGGCACATGGGGAAATACCACAGCTGCAGCTGTCCACCTCCCCCTCAGACATATCGGTGGCAGGCGGGGACGGGGGTCCCCAGCAGTGATGGCAGATTGGGGTGGCATTGTGGCAGTCAATGTGTGCCTCTGCCCCCACCCAGACCTGGTGCCCTAGGCATCCACCAAAGCCACATGGTAGATGTGCTGGGACTGTGCACCACCCCCACTGACAGCATGCTGGCATATCAGCATGGTGTGGGTGTGCTGGCGGCAGGTGTAATGGCCCCCATGTCCTGGCCCTGTGCGTCCTGCAGATCACAACATTTGCCAAGGTTTGCCTAATGGGGAACATTTTAGTGCCAGAGAGCACATGCAGATCCCACTCTGCCGAGGCTGGACATAGCATGACGGGTTCCAACATCCCCAGTGGAGGGGGGCATGAGTGGCAAGGTGTGCAGAGCTGCATGGGTGCAACATCAGTGAGGCCACCTGTAGCACTGAACTGGTGGGTGGACCACAATGGGAGGGAGGAACGGAGTGGGCAACAGGTCACCCACTCTGACCATTGGCTCATGCCACTGGTCTAGGGATCATGTGAATTGTTCGGCCCATGGATCAGACATAGGAAGATCCTTACACAGGCTCACATTTACCCTGTCAATGACCACAGCTCCACAAAGGGTGTGTTGACTATGTGGCAGCTTTTTGGCTTAACACACAAAGCCAGTGCATATATGGGTAGATGGTCAGAGGTTCAAGACCTGGGTGTGGCTCATGCATTGCATGTCACTGTGGGTAAACTTTATCCTACAGTACAGGTACAACACCAGCATGTGCAATCCTGAATGAATTGGCCGGCAAGGGTACAAACACATATCAGCCACACAGACAGAATTCACTATCCAGAACTGCATGGAAAGTCAGCCTTATAGCACCAGCACACTGAGCGGGAGTTAATGTCAGAGGGCACTACTAGTATCTGCACAATGAGCACACATTAACAATGCTTGAACTGATATGGAGACCAAAGTGGCAGGCAGGAATGTCAACCATCCCCACTTTTGCACAGTGTGGCGATGTGAGTATGTGTGTGTGTGTCTCTCTAGAGTTCTGTGGCCTTCTGCACTGCACTGGGCCTTGCATTGCCTAGGCTGATCCCAGCTTTAGTCTGCAAATGAGCAGAAGATTGTGGGTATGGCCATAAACAGAATGGTTTGCCCAAGATGTGTCTGCATTGGCGGTAGGGTCAATGGCTGAGATTTCATAGTGCCTGTCTGCCACGTTCATGGTCTGGGTGGCCACAGCAGTTCCTGCTGTGAGGACACTCTCACTCTGACCTAGCTGTGATCATGGCATGGCTATGTATCCACATAGCGCTTATATAGTGTGCTACTCCAGGATGTGGGTACACTCCCTGTCCTGGGAGGCCAATCACTATGCCACATGCTGGGTGTCCATGCCTACCCAATGCACATGCATTGTGTGCTGACCAGCAGACTGGCCCCAATTGGTATGTTAATGGTTGAGACAGCCCTATGTTGGGCAGCAGGTGCAGTCCAACTGTGTTTACAGTGGTGAATTGGTAGTTCTAGATGGTTGGGACAGAAGCCATTCCAGCCACTGTGGTCATAGAAGCAGGGCTAATCAGTCCCCACTGAAGTTAGCATGCATGACACCTTCTCCTGCAACACAAGGCACTGACATGCACTGTGCTAGGAGATCCCCCATCAAACAGGAGCAGGACACAGGGCCCATATGTGACAACCACCTACACTATGCTGCAATTTTACAGTAAACAAGGTTACTAGCATCACACACTGGCAGTGATGTGGATCTACAGCAAAGTCAGTAGAGACCATCCCTAGCAGTGCAAGCTCTGGGGACCAGGGGCTGGGTGCCCATCCTCACCTTCAGGGTGACTGCAAAAACTGATCAGTAGCACAGTTTGTGCTTGTATCACACACTGTCAGGGCATCTTAGTGAGCCAATGCGATGGATCAGTGCATTCTCCATTTGGTGATCATCTGCATCATTGGTACTGGAGTGGCTAGCCTATATTGGCACACACAGCAGATATTTTAGGCAGTGATCTTCAGTCTCTTTGTATCCAGCCATTGCTGTGCAGAGAGGTGTGGAAGTGTTGTCTATTGGTTAGTGCAATGTCTCCATAAGCAGGGGACAGGGGTTTGAGTTCTGCTTGTTCACTTTGTGACTGTGTGCTACTCAGATCATTTTCATGCCTCTAACAGTCAAGGCTCTGCTTTGACTGGCAGACATACAGCCTTATAGTTTGTTATGCGTTTTGCCCACAATTTGGGCCAGCAAACAGACTATTCACTATCATACCCTTCTGAGAACCTCGTAAGCAATTGCCCCAACAAAAATTGGCAACCCAACAATAAACAATGTGTGAACAAAGGTTCCAATGTAAATGTCTCTCGGGAAACAAGTAACCAATGAAAAACGTATTATTTTTTATCAAAGCCACATTCAAAAGGGAGTGGACAATATGACACACACCCTCACTGTAGGGACTCCTTTTACTAATTTACTCGCCCTTTTGTGACATGGTAGTGGCTAATTGGTTCAGTCTGGTCCTTATTAATTGGTCTTATTAGTCATGTGATTTAAATATCATCTGAGTTCTAAATGGCACCCAGAAAGTTTGGTTGCTATTCACAGGACATCATTTTTGTGGTCTCTGAAGCGTTGAAACAGGGCGTTCATAGTTGTTTGTGCCCCAAACGCAGTGCTGTGTCCGCTGTTTGTACCTCATCTTTCTGCAATGGAATGCAGTTTGCGAAGTCATCTTTACAGATAAGTGCATCATGTTGTTGCGCTGTTGGTTTTGCATTTTCAGCAAACTGTTACTGTTCACAGAGTGATTCCTTTAGATAAGATTGCACGAAGATTTTTCACATAAATGTTGGGTTCATTTTGTGTGTGGCGCATTGTTGTGTTTTTTCACATAACTTTAACATAGGTTCACTGTTCACAGTTCAGTAAACCTTTATTTGAGTAAAACGGAAGAGTGGTCACGAGACGGGTGTTCTTCTCAAGACAATCCTTCCAACATATAAAAAGACAATTATTTTTACATCATAGTGCTCAGACAATACAGTTCTTTTTGTTGTTTTACAGTGCAGGTACAACACCAGTATGTGCAACCCCCAATGAATCTAGCAGCAAGGGTTCAAACACCCATCAGACACACAGACAGGGCTCCACTATCCACAGCTGGATGGAGAGTCAGGCTGATAGCACTAGCACACTGTATGGGCATTACTAGCTCCTGCACAATGAGCACATGCTAACAATGCTTGAGCAGATATTGAGACCAAAGTGACAACTATCCCTATTTTTGCATGGGGTGGCGATATGAGTGTGTATATGTGTATGTCTCCCCATTGTTTTGTGGCTTTCTACACCTCACTGAACCTCACATTGCCTAAGCTGTTCCCAGCGTTAGTCTACAAATGTGCATAATGAGAAGCATAGTATTGTGGGTATGGCCTGAAACAGGGTGGATTGGCCAAGATGTGTCTGCATCGATGGTAGGGTCAATGGCTGAGACGTCGTAGTGTCCATCTGCCATGTGCATGGATTGGGTGGCTACAGAATGTCATGCTGGTAGGGCACTCTCACTCTGAATGGGCAGTGACCATGGCACAGCTATGTATTCGCATACTGCTATATAGTGTCTGGCTCCAGTGATGTGGATGTGCATCTTGTCTTGGGTGCACATTGTCATTCTGTGCACATGCAATGTGTGCTGACCAGTGGACTGTCTGCAGTTGGTATGTGCATAGTTGGAAATCCCAGTGGTGAACAGCAGGTGCAGTCTGACTGTGCTTGCTGTGGGTGATTGTCAGTCCTAGGTGGTTGAACAGCAGGTGCTCAAGGCCTACTCCGTGTGTTAATCGTAGCACCAGCAGGACCGTAGTAACAACTCCCCATGCAAGCCTAGAAGCCCCAATGGCAGTTAGTGTCCATAGCAATAGCAATGGGTATTAACATGCACTGCTCTAGGAGGGTCCATAGACAACAGGTGCAGGATACAGCATTTGTGTAGGAAACAAGATGACTAGCATAACAAACTGCATACAATACCTGCCACACACTGGCAGATTTCTGCAGCAGAGACCATCTCTAGTACTGCCAGTTATGGGGATCGAGTGCTGGGCACCCATCCTCAACCTCAGGGTGACCGCTGAAACTGCACAGTAGAATGGTTTGTAGCTGTTATGTGATTGAAGCACACATTGTCAGTGCGTCATACTGAGCTGATATGATGGATCAGTCCATTCTCCATTTGGTGATCAGCTGCAAACTGCTGTTCTGTGTGTGCAGTGCATATGGATACTAGAGGGGACTAACCTATAGCAGCACACACAGCAGACAGTTTAAGCAGAGACCTGCAGGTTCTTTGACTGCAGACATTGTAGGTTGTGGAGGTATAGCATTCTGGTTAGTAGCATTTCGCCATAAGCAGGGAACAAGGGTTCTATTCCCACTTGTCCATTTTGTGCCTATGTGTTACTCAGGTCATTTTCCCACCTGTAATAGTCCAGACTCTGCTGTGATTTGCAGACACTCATCCTTCTACTTTGTTATGCATTCTGGCCAAACTTTGAGCTAGCAAACATGCTATTCCTGATTATAGCCTTCTGAGAATATGGCTTTATTGACGCTGCTACAGCCCATTGCAGGGGATCAGGCATGTTCACCCTGCAGATGTCAGGTCTCTGCTTTGAGGCATGGTGTGATGGTCATGGCAAAAGCTTGGGGAACAAGATACCAGGGTTTGAGGCCCACTACTACTCCTTATGTGACATTTTGGAATGTGTTTCTGTTGCATTCTATGTCTGCCACAACTATCATGGACTAACAACACTTCCTTGTGACCTTGAGCTGATCGCTTAACCCACCAATGGCTCAGCTGACTGCAGGTCCATTCTGTCCCTGTTTACCATCAGACATTACCAATTGACAGTATGATGTACCCTGATGTGACTGCACTGCTACAATGGTATATTAACATGCATGCAGCTGTAACCAACTTAGGCAACATGAGTCATGTATGACATCATGATTGTTACCGCACAGCTTTGGCTCCATTACATCTCTGCAGTACATGCGGACACATCCTACCCCTCTGACCTCCTGCAGGTATCACTTCATGTCCGTACGTGCCCCATTTGCCCAGTTTGGATGACACCTGTGCAGCTGTTATCTGCATATTTGTCTGAGCTGTTGTATGGTGGTATGGTGGCTGTGTGGCTGGGACAAATGTGAGTCCTACATGTCTGGTATCAGGCCTTCCAGGTGGCACTGGCACACATTTTCACACATAGTATAAATATGTTGGGGATGGCACCTATGGCACATCAGTGCTGTCAGCCCATACTACCCTCTCCTCAGCTGTCCATTTGCTTCTGTCGGCTGTGTGCAGTCATGTCTTCTTGTGCAAGCTGCTACACCATGGCCTACACTGGTACTTTTTTCTGCATTTCGGCTCTTCATGCATGCCTTTCCAGTGTCTTTTCTGCACGTCACCACTCCTACTCTGTCCTCCTGTCACTTGTGATAAGGAAGCTTATCATAGTTCAGGAAGGAAAAACATTAGAACAGAGTGTTTGCATACCAGACCCAGAATGCACTAGGTTACAGAAAGCCTCTAGGAGAGCTGAAGTGAGGAAATGTGTACCTAATCAAGGAAGCTATGAGGTAATCCCTAATCACCCATCTCCTAGGGCAGGGCTTGATTCAGCACACCTGGACTGTGCTAGGGTGGAGTGTCCATCTAGGCACTTTAAAAGTAAAATATATTCTTCACAGAGACAGAAGCAGCAGGAGCGAAGGAAGCAGGAGAAGCAAGAGAGAGGCCGGCAACAGCAACAGCAGAGAGAATACAGAAGGAGGAACAGCAAGACATCCAGGAGGTCTAAGGAAGGAGCCCAAAGCGGTACTTGTGTTGGGAGTGATTCCAGAGGCAAGCATTCTCCATTGGACTGGAAGAAACCAGAGGCTTGGAGATATAGAGCCAGGAACCCCCAGAGAGCACCTGTAAAGGAGACGGCTGCATCTACTGAGAGAAGGAGCTCTGATACCTATTCAAGGAGGTATGGGAAAAGAGACCTAAAGTCCAGAGATTCTGACTGGAGAGCTGGGCACAGAAGCTGGACTACCTACTGGCCAGGATACCCAGAGAGGAAACCTAATAGCAACGTGATCTCAGGTATGAACTCTGATCTGTTCCCTAGCTTTTCACAAGGAAGACAGCAGGGAAACAAATGCTATCCTGAGAGTGATCAGTTTGAGAATTCCTCTGAGCCAGAGCATGATAATGATTCCATGATATTTCAGGAGCAAGGGGAAATATCAAATGAGCAAGTAGAATGCATGGATTGCTCTCTGTCTAAGCTGCTGTTTTAAAGTAATCCTCAGTAAAGCAACAATCACCAAAAGGAACTGTAATGTGTTTTAACAACCCAGAAAAGTTTCTTTAAGCGAAGGCTTTAGGGTAAGTTAGAGCCACGTAGAGAGTAGACCAGCAAGGGTTTGCAGCTGGTTAATTACTTGTGATTAAGCCAGGCACAAGTGCATGTGAGCTCTGGAAGGAAAACTTCTTCATTGCGTGAATGGAAGAAAGTTGTTTTTGGTAAAGAACATTTTTCCTTTTGGGTTTGTTTTTCATTTTAAGCACTGCTAAGAAGGTTATTAGCAGGGGCTAGCAGAAAGACCTTTTCTGTTCCATCAAGGTCTTTATTGAGTTATTGCCTAAGAATTTCAGTTGCCTTATACAGTTGTTTTGTTTTTCCTGATTACAATTCCTGAAGAAAATATCCTATTGATGCTACCAAGCATATCTGTGCGAGGGAATAATCCCCATAAATAAAATCTGTTTTCTGCTTACACTCGAGCAACTACAATTCATTATTTTGTTGAACGGCTGATTTTGGTGTGAATGAACTACAACACCCACAATCCTTTGCAAGTCATATAAAATTCTGCCTTTGCCAAGATTGTGGACTTTCACAACCAGCACCCCCGTTTACACACTGCACACATCCTGCAACTTCTGGCTCTGCTGGGGGACACGTCTTCCCCATCCTATGCCACATACTGACATTGCACCATGTTAAATTGGCACCCCCTGTGCATCGGTACAGCTGTCTCCCACATGCTCTTCCACTTTACTGGCTGCCATGTCAGTTGTCCACAGATATGGCAAGTCCATCATCTCCCACCTGTCCTTCCAACCATCACCTTAACATTGACTTTCTTTGGTGCTCCTTTATCCAGTGTTAGGGTTACAGCCTTTTTCGGATGTTAAGGTACATGTTTGACACTGTAACACCTGATATCCTGTTAATGCCCGTTAAATGGCCCATGTTGCCCTTTCACTGGAATGTCCCTACCCGCCCAGTGCCCTTTACACATGTAACACCCATTATTGCTGCTGCTAACGCCTGTTACCTTAACACCCTTTAGTAAACATACCCCTTAGAGAAGCTAGGAAAGTAGAAGGGATAGCCAATGCAATAAAATGGGGGGACACAATCTTTCTCAGATATGTTAACAAGAGGAGGAAGTGCAAAAGTGATATTGTCAGACTCAAGGGAGAAGGGGAGGAATATGTAGAAGCTGATGAGGATAAAGCATGATTGCTTAACAAATATCTTTTTCTGTGTTCGCAGATGAAGGGCCAGCAGCAGGACCTCAGAGAACACCCACAAATAGGAGCAGAAGTGAAGGGGATCTTGAACAATATTCAGAAGATTGTGAGAAACTAGCTAAACTAAAAGTAGACAAAGCGATGAGGCCAAATGGAATACATCTGAGAATACTGAAGGAACTTGGTGATGTTCTAGTGGCTCCATTGACTGACCTTTTCAATGCTTTTTTAAGGTTGGGAGTAGTCCCAGAGGAATTGAGAAAGACACATATGGTCCTTTTACACAAATGCAGAAGCAAGGATGAGGTTGAGAACTACAGGCTGGTTGGTCTGACATCTGTGATGAGTAAATTAATGGAAACACTGCTAAAACAGAGGAAACTGAGGTTTCTGGAGTCTAATGGATTGCAGTATCAAGGCAGCATGGGTTTATCAGAGACAGGTATTTTCAGACAAAACTGATTGATTTCTTTGACTGGGTGACCAGAGAGTTGAACTGAGAGAGAGCCCTAGATTTGGTGAGAGAGAGCCCTAGGTGTGGATTTCAGGAAAGCACAGTTACTTACCTGTAACAGGTGATCTCTGGGAACAGCAGGAATAAGTCTTCACATATGGGTACATCGGTACCGACAGAGCCTGCGCGGGAACGCTCCCCAGCTTCCCAAAAAGGAAAGCCTTTGGGAGCATCCCACAGTGCCTGCACACTGCCTTCCCGCCTTTCCTAACTGCCTCTCCTCAGTTTGAGTTTTAAAGCTGAGATAAAAGAGAGAGAGAGAGAGGAAAAGAAAGACAGATAGAGAGATACAACTCCTAGGGGAGGTGGGAGGGTTGTGAAGACTTATTCCTGCTATTCCCAGAGATCACCTGTTACAGGTAAGTAACTGTGCTATCTCCAGGAACAAGCAGGAATGAGTCTTCACATATGGAGACTTCCTAGCTAAAGATGCCTGGGAGATCCCCAAGGATATGAGACCTTGGGAACATAAGAACATAAGATATGCCATACTGGGTCAGACCAAGGTCCATCAAGCCCAGTATTCTGTTTCCAACAGTGGCCAATCTAGGTCATATGTACCTAGCAGTTTCCCCAAGGGACACAGGTTCCACAATGCTTGTATTGGTTCAAGCATTGATATCCTGGGTCCCTTCTTAATAATGGTTTATGGACCTTTCCTCCAGGTACTTGTCCAAACCTTTTTTAAACCCAGCTACACTAACAGCCTTTACTACATCCTCCGGTAACAAATTCCAGAGTTTGATTACACGTTGAGTGAAAAAATATTTTCTTTTATTAGTCTTAAATAGTTTACCCTGTAGCTTCATTGCATGTCCCCTAGTCTTTCTATATTCTGATAAGGTAAATAATCGATCTACGTTTACCCGTTCCACTCCGTTCATTAATTTATAGACTTCTATCATATCTCCCTTCAGCCGTCTCTTTTCCAGGTTAAAGAGCCCTAACCTTTTTAGCCTTTCTTCATAGGAGTATCCTTCCATCCCCTTTACCATTTTGGTGGCTCTTCTCTGAACATTTTCTAATAACGCAATAGCCTTTTTAAGATACGGCGACCAGAATTGCACACAATATTCAAGGTGCGGTCTCACCATGGAACGATATAGAGGCATTATAATATCTTTTGTTTTATTTTCCATTCCTTTCCTTATCATACCTAGCATTCTATTTGCTCTCATGGCCGCTGCTGCACACTGGGCCGAGGGTTTTAACATGGTATCCACAATGACGCCTAAATCTTTTTCCTGGGTGGTGGTTCCTAATGTGGAACCTTGCATCGTGTAACCATAGTTTGGGTTGTTCTTCCCTAGATGCATAACCTTGCACTTGTCCACATTAAATTTCATCTGCCATTTTGATGCCCAGTCTTCCAATTTATCAAGATCCTCTTGCAATTTTCCACAATCCTCTTGGGTTTTAACAACTTTAAATAGTTTTGTGTCATCTGCAAATTTGATAACCTCACTTGTTGTTCCACTTTCCAGGTCATTTATGAATATGTCAAAAAGCAGCGGACCCAGCACAGATCCCTGGGGTACACCACTATTCACCTTTCTCCATTGGGAAAATTGGCCATTTAGCCCTACCCTCTGCTTTCTATCTTTTAACCAGTTCCTGATCCACAATAGTACACTGCCTCCTATCCCATGACTCTTTAGTTTTGCCAAAAGTCTCTCATGAGGGACCTTGTCAAAGGCTTTCTGAAAGTACAGATACACAATATCAACCGACTCACCTTTGTCCACCTGATTATTCACTCCTTCAAAAAAACATAACAGATTAGTAAGACAAGATCTTCCTTGTCTAAAGCCATGTTGGCTGTCTCCCATTAGGTCATGACTATTGTCATGAGGTGCAGAGATCAGAGCCCGTGGAGACAGGAGATTTTGATCAGAATAAAGCTAACTTTGACAGCTCAGAAATAAACATGGAGGAGGGTTGGCATAGAAACTGTACACGAACCAATTCACGTAGTGCTAGGGAACGCCAAAACCAAAAGCTACCTCGTGGCTCATCAAGAGATAGGGGACAGCTGATAGGGGGCGAAGCCCAAACAAATACCAAATGCAACACATTTAAAAATCCCTTACCGGAGAGAAGAGAGAGAGCAGCAAACACAGGGAGAGCAGCAAACACAGAGACAGCAGCCAACACAGAGAGGGCAGCAAATACAGGGAGAACAGCAAGCACAGGAAGTCCCAGTCGTAGGAGAAGCATTGAGAGAGAAAGCTTCAATGAGGAAGGAAGCTTTGAGAGACATGCTGACCAGAGGAGACTGGTAGGATGGTGCTGCGCTGTGAAACCCAAGGGAGACTGCCTGGAAGAGCAGTACACGGCTGACCGTTGCACCAGAGAGCTCTGCTGTCGTGAAAGCAGAGAGAATTGCTCTGAAGCCCAGTTAAGGCAATTCCAGCCTTACAGCTCAAGGTACCCAGCAAGAGAAGTTTATTTTCCTGAGGCTAATTTGTTGCTCAAAAGAAAAGCTAAGCAAACACGAAGGGAAGAGTTTTTCCCCGTGCAAAGTTGTGCTCAAGGGAGGAAGCTTGGAAGAAACTTGTTAGAAGGTAGGAGTATTCTCCCTAATAGCAGGAAAGAAGAGTATAGCCAAATTCCCTGCACTTACCAGGAACTCTGTGACTCAGTTGAGAGAAACAGCAGCAATTACGGTAAATACCCATACTCCTCTAAGCTGTTGGGGGAAGGAAATACCTTAGGCTATAGAGAGGAACCCGGCAGGCAAGATAAAGGTTTCAGCCCACGGGAAACTGGTCAAGACGTTGAACACATGCAGTGTGATTTTTATGAGGACCCGGACACGGAGGTATTTATGGATTGTACATATACTTTTTCTGACAGCATACAATCTTTGTGTTAAAGTGCTACAAGGGCTGTTTCACAGGAGAAAACAGACAAAAGGAGTTTTGGGAAAGAAACTGTTTTCTCTGCATTTTCATTTCTTTTTGGCTGAAGATAAGCATTGCCTGAGTTCAAGTTAATTCTTTGTTTGTAATTCCAGACACATGGTCTTTGTGTTACTTTGTTTTCATGGTTTAAGAATCCAACCCTGGGAAGGGAAATAAATCCTATTTGACCTTATCACTCTGACTGCAACTACTTATTTCTACTGGCTGTGGAAATACAGTACCCAGAAGGCTCTGCTAAGCTTCATTATAATATTCCACAGTTATCAAGGAACTTTACCTCGCTCACTCTATTCACGCCCGTGGCCTCTGGGAGGGTGAGCGGGTGACACTATCTACATGCTGAGTAATTTTATTCTTTATGATGGTTTCTACCATTTTTCCCGGTACTGATGTCAGGCTCACCGGTCTGTAGTTTCCCGGATCACCCCTGGAACCCTTTTTAAAAATTGGTGTTACATTGGCGATCCTCCAATCTTCAGGTATTAGAGATGATTTTAATGATAGTTCACAGATTACTAATATCAGGTCTGCAATCTCGTATTTCAGTTCTTTCAACACCCTTGGATGTATACCATCCGGCCCGGGTGATTTGCTACTCTTCAGCTTATCTAATAGTTGTAATACATCTTCCTGATGTATCGATATTTCCTTCAATTCTTCCACATCTTTAAATACCACTTCAGTCATGGGTAACATCCCTACATCTTCCTCAATAAAGACTGAAGCAAAGAATTCATTCAGTCTCTCCGCTATCGCCTTGTCGCCTCTTAGTGCTCCTTTAACCCCGTTATCATCTAATGGACCAACTGACTCTCTCACAGGTTTTTTGCTACGAATGTACTTGAAAAGGTCTTTACTTCGCGTTTTTGCTTCTGCAGCAAGCTTCTTCTCAAATTCTCTCTTTGCCTGCCTTATCAATGCCTTGCATTTGACTTGCCAGTGCTTGTGCTGTTTCCAGGTTTCGTTGTTTGGCTCTTTTTTCCATTTCCTGAAAGATGCTTTTTTGGCAACAACAGCCTCTCTGACCTCACCTTTAAACCATGCTGGCAGTTTTTTGGACTTCTTTCCACTTTTCTTAAAGCGTGGAATACAGCTGGTCTGGGCTTCCAAGATAGTATTTTTCAACAACACCCAAGCCTGATGTACGTCTTTAACCTTTGCAACTGCTCCTTTTAGTTTTTTCTTAACTGTTTTCCTTATTTTATTATAGTCTCCCTTTCGAAAGTTAAAAGGTAGTACTGTGGATTTCCTTACTATCCCTCCTCCACTAATTAAATCAAAGGCAATCATGCTATGATCACTATTGCCAAGTGGCCCCAACAACCTTATCTCTTGCACTAGATCTGGTGTTCCACTAAGGATTAGGTCTAATATGGCTTCCCCTCTGGTCGGTTCATGAACCAGCTGCTCCAAGAAGCAGTCATTTATTTCATCTAGGAACTTTATCTCCCTAGCATGTCCTTCACTTTCCCTATGTCTTCCTGCTTCCTGGTTTAAACCCCAAGACCTGACCACACCCTCCCCAGGCATTCTCTAGCCTATTCTCTTAAAGGGACAGGGGTTTAAGCTCTTACCAGAGCAATACCTCACCAGTTCTGGCCTTGGCTGGGTAGAGTCCCTGGGAAGGGTTCTACCTCCTCCTATGGATCTCAGACATCCATCCAGGGAAGGAGGGTAGGAGTTGATTAAGAATGGAACAGGTGTTTGAGAACAGCCTGACCAAACAAGACATCCCGGCGGGAGTCCTTATCCAAGCAGTAATGGGCTGTGAAGGTATGAACCGAGGCCCAGGTGGCTGCTCGACAGATGTGGTCGATGGACACAGAATTTAGATGAGCCATAGAGGTGGCCATGGCCCTCACATTATGAGCTGTGAAATGGCTCTCCAGAGAAAGGTTCTTACTCTGGTAGGCGAAAGAAATACACTGAGCAATCCAATTGGACAGTGTCCTTTTAGAGACTGGAAGTCCCAAATGAGAGGGATCAAAAGCAACAAAGAGCTGGGAAGAGTTTCTATGTTGCTGTGTCCTTTGTAAGTAAAAGGCGAGAGCTCTTTTACAATCCAGAGTATGTAGACTCTTCTCTGCACTTGATGCATGAGGAGCTGGAAAAAAGACAGGTAAATATACCTCTTGATTAAGATGAAAAGGTGAGACCACTTTAGGCATAAAGTGTGGATTGGTCCTAAGGACTACCTTGTCATGATGGAACCTTGTATAAGGTGGATTAGCCACTAAGGCCTGCAGCTCACTGATGCGGCGAGCTGAGGTGACTGCAATGAGGAAAATAAACTTCCAGGAAAGGAATATCAAGGAGGTGGTGGCTAAGGGTTCAAAAGGAGGCTTCATAAGCTGACCAAGAACCAGATTTAAATCCCATGCCACCGGAGGAGGCCTAATGGGAGGTTTAGTTAAAGTTAGGCCTCTCATGAATCTTGCAATAAGAGGATGAGAGGAAATAGGCTGTCCACTGATAGGCTTAAGGGATGCTGCAATAGCACTCAAATGGACCCTTACTGAATTCGTCTTAAGGCCTGCATTGGAAAGATGCAGGATGTATTCCAATAGAGAATTCAAAGGTAGTGCTTGAGGGTTGAGACCTTTTGAGCACACCAAATGGAGAATCTTTTTCATTTAAAAGCATAGGAACGCCTGGTGGAAGGTTTTCTGGAAGCATGGAGGATATCCTTCACTTGTTGAGAAAGATTCAAGCCCTGAAGGTCTAGGCCTTCAGTAACCAAGCTCTGAGGTGATGGGACTTGGGGTTTGGGTGCCACAAAGTCCCCTCCTCCTGGGACAGAAGGTCTGGAGCAGCTCCCAAGTTCAGGGAGGGGGCTTGGGAGAGATGCAGAAGTAGAGGGTACCACACTTGGCGTGGCCAGCGTGGAGCTATGAGGATCATAGATCCTTGATCCCTCTGAAGTTTGAACAGAGTCTTGGGAATCAAGGGAATGGGTGGAAAGGCATACAGGAAGCCCTGACCCCAATGAAGGAGGAAGGCATCCTTGGCCTGAACTCCCTGACACGGAATTCTGGAACAGAACCGGGGAAGTTTGGCATTCCACGGACTTGCAAAGAGGTCTATGTCCGGGGTTCCCCACTCTTGGAAGATTCTGAGTACCTGATCCATGTGCAGGGACCATTCGTGTGGGAACAGAACTCGACTGAGTCTGTCTGCCCAAGAGTTTTGGATTCCTGGGAGGTATACTGTCAGGAGATGGATCTGATGCTCTCTGGCGAAGGCCCACAATCTTAAAGCTTCGTTGCAAAGCGACAGAGAGCCAGTTCCTCCTTGCTTGTTTATGTAAAACATGGCTACTTGATTGTCCGTATGAATGAGGACTGTCTTGTAGATGAGCAGGCTATGAAAGACCTTGAGAGCTTGAAAGACTGCTCGAAGCTCCAAGTGGTTTATATGAAGAAAGGTCTCCTGTGGGGACCAAGTGCCTTGGGTGGAGAGGTCTTGTAGATGAGCTCCCCAACCTGTTTGGGAGGCATCTGTTGTGAGGGTTGCTTGGGGCAACAACTGTTGGAAGGGGGACCCCAGCAACAGATTCTGAGTGGACATCCACCATTGGAGAGACCAAAAGAGACGTTTGGAGGTTGCTATTTGGTCTGAGAGAGCTCCTGATGCTTGAGTCCACTGGGTGGACAGAGTCCATTGGGCTGCTCTCATGTGTAGGCGAGCATAGGGTACCACATGCACTGTGAAAGCCATGTGGCCTAGCAGTTGTAGCATCTCCCGGGCAGTTTAGTGGCTCTTTGACTGAATCTGGGAGGCTAACTGCACTAGACGTTGGCAACAGGCCTGAGGAAGGTAGGCCCTTGCAGTGGTAGTATCCAACCAGGCCCCTATGAATTCTAGGGACTGAGTAGGGGTGAGCTGAGACTTTGGGAGGTTTACCACAAGTCCCAGATACTGCAGAATGCATCTTGTGCGGTCCAGGGAAATCTGGGCCTCTGACTGAGATGGAGCTCGGATGAGCCAGTCGTCCAGGTATGGGAATACAAATATTCCCAGAGTGCGTAGAAATGTAGCTACTGTTGCCATGCATTTGGTGAACACTCTTGGAGCAGAGGCCAGACCAAAAGGAAGCACCCTGTATTGATAATGTTTTCCTTGGAAAAGAAAACGGAGGAATCTTCTGTGAGATGGATGGATGAGGACATGTGTGTACGCATCCTTGAGATCTAGAGAACAAAGCCAATCCTGACTTTGAAGGTATGGAAGGAGAGTGCCCAGAGAAAGCATCTTGAACTTCTCCTTGCATAGAAATTTGTTCAATTCCCTGAGATCTAATATGGGTCTGTATCCCCCTGTCTTCTTTGGAATGAGAAAATAGGGGGAGTAAAACCCTGACCCTTGTTGAAGAAGGGGAACTTCTTCTATTGCCCCTTGGGCAAGAAGGGTAGCCACCTCTTGACCTAGAAGGTCGAGAAGAGATGTGGGAGAATTGAAGTGTCTCACCATGGTGTGGGGAGGAAGGTCTGAGAAATGAAGTTTGTAGCCCTCTCTTATGATGGAGAGGGTCCACTGCTCTGATGTAATCTGCTCCCATCTGGGAGCAAAATGAGCTAACCTTCCTGGAATGGTGAGAGGTTCTGGCTGTTTTAAAGCCAGAAAGGCTAAGTTCACTAGCATCAAGTCAAAAACCCTGAGGAGGTTGGGTCTGCTGAGTTGCAGCAGCCCCTGTAGTCTTAGGCCTGACCTGTTTAGGTTGCTGACACTTAGTAGCAAAGCGACCTGTAGAGGATTGTTGGCCAGAAGCAGAAGGGAATCTGCTCTTTTTGAAAAAAGACTTCTTGAAGGGTTTTTTCTTGGCAGGAATGGAGGTTGACTTTGAAAGTCTATCCAGAGCAGAATTTTCTGCATCCATTTGAGTGGCTTTTATTTGCTATTCTTTGCCAAACAGGTTTTTACCTGTATAGGGGAGATTTCCTAAGCCATCTTGGACCCAGGGATCTAAATAAGAAGCTTGGAACCAAGCAATTCTGCGAGCAGCTATGGCAATGCCAGAAGCTCTGCTGGCACCTTCAAAGGAGTCAAAGGCTGCCCAGTTGGAAAACTTTGAGATGTCTTGAGTATGCTTAAGCCAAATGAGGAATTCATCCCTTTTATCCTCTGGTAGAAAAGGGAGGAAAGTGTGCAGTTTATATGCAACCTCCTTTAGAAACATACCCATGTAAAGACTATAGGAGTTGATTCTGGCAATGAGCATACTGGCTTGGAAGATTTTCCTACCAAAAGCATCCAGGATCCTGCATTCTCTTCCTGGAGGAGCAGAAGAGTGTCTCTTTGTACTCTTTATCCTCTTCATAGCTGACTGCACCACAATGGAATGGTGAGGAAGCTGTGTTTTATGAAAACCAGGACAGGGAGGGACACGATACATAGTGTCTAATCTGCGAGAATGATGAGAGATAGTGAGAGGAGTCTCCCATAAATCAATCATGTGTTCATAAAGAATCTCATGAATTGGTAAGGTGACTGCCTCTTTAGGAGCCTTAGAATAACCCAAAATATCTAATTTTTTTTGCTCTAGGCTCTGATTCAGAGGTTACTGAAACAGAAAGTCCTTTAGCTACTTCTCTTATGAAGTCTTGAAAGGACAAGTCCTCTGGAGGAGACATTCTTCTTTTTAGAGAAGGCGGCTCTTCAGGAAGGGTTATGGATACTTCAGCAGACTCCTCTGATGTATCAGAATCACCAGAGGAATCAAAGTACCGTCTGTCAGGGTGCTCTTCTAATGCTCGGTATGCGTATCAAGCAGTATCGACATCGGGTGTCATTGGTACTGAATCGGTACCGATGAGCAGCCCTGGACAAGGAACCTCTGCAGTCGGTATCCTGGTCGATGTCGATGCAGTCTGTACCGGTATCGGCGCTGGTGCCGGTACCCGAGTCGATACCGACAACGGAGTTTGTTGTGGTATCAACGGCGTCGCAGCTTGAATGAAGGCATTGATAGCCTGCTGCATGGACAGAACGTTCTGATCCATCGACGCCATGAATGCCTGGAACTCGGTACCGGAAGGTTGTGCCGGTACCCCAGAGCATTCTAACAGGTGATCGGTCGAGGCCGTGCCATCGATGTCAACCTGTAACCCCATAGGTGGAGCTTTGGAAGCCGTAGCATCCCGCCGGGGTTTTTTTGCCAGTGCAGGATCCTCGAGGGCAAGCCCGGAGGCATCTCGATGCTTAGAGGGAGATCTACCCTTCGAGGACCGGCTGGATTTATGTTTGGTTACGTGAGATCCATTACGGGAAGAAGCAGCCCTGGAAGACGTCGATGCCACTGAAGCTGCATCAGCAGGAAACAGCACATGGAGCTTAGCTGCTCGGTTCTGTAAACCCCGTTTAGACAACAAAGAGCAGGACGGACAATCCGAAATGGAGTGTTCAGGACCCAAACATTTAAGACACCATTCATGGGTGTTGGTAACAGAAATAGTACCGCTGCACTTAGTGCATTTTTTAAACCCGGAGGCTGGTTTTTCCATGAGGAAAAATCTCTTGTGAGGCCTAAGGCCCAAAGAGAAAAATACACTAAGTGAGGGAAAAAATATATAGGTTTTTTTTTGTTTTTTTTTAAAGAAAAGACCCGCGGTACCGGTCCGGAGTCGGGGGAGGCAGACACGCGACCAAAGAAATAAAATAAAACAAAGAACTTCTTCAGCGGTGATAGGGCTCGACCTGCTGGCTCCGCGGCAAAGAAGAACTGAGGAGAGGCGGTTAGGAAAGGCGGGAAGGCAGCACGCAGGCGCTGTGGGATGCTCCCAAAGGCTTTCCTTTTTGGGAAGCTGGGGAGCGTTCCCGCGCAGGCTCCGTCGGTACCGACGTACCCATATGTGAAGACTCATTCCTGCTTGTTCCTGGAGATAGCCTTTGACACTATTCCACACAGGTGACTTATAAATAATTGAGCATCCAAAGTGACTGATTGGGTTAGAAATTACTGTAGTTGAGTGGGACGTGCAAAGTGTTCACGTAAATGGAGCTTACTCTGAGGAGAAGAATGTTACCAGTGGTTTGCCACAGAGATCTGTCCGGGGTCTGTTTCTTTTTAACATTTTTGTTAGTGATATTGTGGAAGGGCTGTTGGGTAAGGTTTGCTTCTTTGCATATGATATCAAAATCTGCAATAGAGTAGACACCTAGGAAGAAGTAGATAACATGAAGAGGGATCTAATTAAGTTTGAAGAATGATCAAGAATTTGGTGGTTGATATTTAATGCTAAAAAATATAGGGTTATGCATTTGGGCTGCAAAAATCCAAGGGAGCCATACAGTGTATGAGGTGAAGTATTTCTGTCCACAAAAGAAGAGCGGGACTTGGGCGTGATTGTATCTAATGATCTTAAAATGGCTAAACAGGTAGAAACAAATCAGAACCCCAGGGCAAGGGAAACACTGCCGTCCAAATACATAGAATCAAACAAGAACAAAGGCTTCTCTCATCAAATGATCAAACAAATCCCCAACAGCAAAAGTAAATGTTTTTGTCGGACAAGGAACCCCAAGCAAAAACCTCTTAACTGAAGGTTCACGTCCTTTTATTCAAAATGCAGTAAAACCTTTAAACTGCCAAAAAATCTTTTCATGAAGAAAGTACTTAACTGAAACCACAGCGCTTCAACACAGTTCATCGGTGAAGGTGGAAAACGACACAGTCCTGCGTTTCGGGTTAACAAACTTCAAAACCCTGCTTCAGGTTAATATCCACCAACGTGCACATAGATAACTAGGGAGAAAGTGAGATCTTTAAACCCATGGCGTCTGACGTCATTTCCGGATATAGCATTACTGCTTGGCTCGCCAGGAGGTGAGCCAAAAGAAAATAGCGGAAGAAATGACCACGGCCTACCAGATGATAGTTAAAATCCTTTATTGTGGACCCAACTTAACAAGTTTCGGCCAAAGCCTTCATCAGGGGTCTAAAAAACAAACATACATAAAATAAACCAAAGATCAAAATTAGAAACAATGAAACACAAATATCATAAGAATGAACATGATAAAAGAAAAATTTGTATATTGGAAGTTACCAGGATACCACATAGATGCTGTAACAGACACGTTAAAAGTACATGAATGTGTGAAATACATATTATAATGCTTAACAAATTGTAAATAGCAAACAAGAGACTGTGTCCATAACATAAGCTGTAAAAAAGGCATAATGCAACACAAAGGATGCTAATTAAAAAATGATAAAACCATAGAATAGTGTACATAGGGAAAGTTAAAAAACATTGGAAATGTTTTTTAACTTTCCCTATGTACACTATTCTATGTCTCACTTATATTCTCTAGATTCTGTTCACTTTTTAGTTTATCTTACATGTAGGTTTATCTTTGTTTATGCTCTGTTATGTTTCTAATATGGTTTTATCATTTTTTAATTAGCATCCTTTGTGTTGCATTATGCCTTTTTTACAGCTTATGTTATGGACACATTCTCTTGTTTGCTATTTACAATTTGTTAAGCATTATAATATGTATTTCACACATTCATGTAATTTTAACTGTTATGTTACGTATAATTACTATCATTACTATTATCTTTCAGATTGGGAAAAGCGATTGCTTCACCACATAGACGTGTCTGTCGGCCGAAACTTGTTAAGTTGGGTCCACAATAAAGGATTTTAACTATCATCTGGTAGGCCGTGGTCATTTCTTCCGCTATTTTCTTTTGGTTCTCCAATTTGCGGAAGATATTCTTCTTTTCTTCTCCTTGCCAGGAGGTGAGAGCAACAACCATACTGACACCAAACTGCCGGCTAGAGAATGGTCAAAAAAAGATCGAGAATGATCAAAAAGGAAAAAGGGAGAGAGAGATATTTAAAGTGATCACATCAAATTGTACCAATCCTGTTGCAAATTTAATCCCCATGGCATGACGGTATTCAGTCGAAAAATCCACTGTTGCTCGCACTTGTGTAGGTGGGCAAGATGATTGCCATCAGTCATCCCTTAAATGAGGGCTCCCATTTGGGCAGTTCCTTCGCTTACGAAGGATCTGCTCTTCAAATGCAGATTTTAAATATCATGTGCGGGACTTGTGTCAGCGCTTATATGCTAGAGGGTATCCTAAAGCTGTGGTTCGTAGGGCTTATAAACGAGCCCTCTACAACCATAGGGATTGGTTATTATCATCCTCCCCGGCTTCTCATGATCCCCCTGTGTCTGATAAAATTGTGGGAGTTTTGCCTTTTACTAATAGAAGTACATCAGTGCAAGATATATTGCGAAAACATTGGAATGTGTTGCGCTTACAGAGTTGTTTTGACAAACAACTTTGTGTGGCATATACCCGGGGAAAAAAACCTACGAGATTTATTGGTCCATCCTTTTCCATTTTCTCAAAAATCTTTGGAACGGATTGGCCATTTTCCCTGCGACCATTGTGTATATTGTTCGGCATCTTTGAATGGTGAGACCTGGACAGACCCGACCACAAATAGAATTTGGACAGTTCGACATTTTACCACATGTGATTCTACTTTTGTGGTTTATTTACTTGTGTGTCCCTGTGGTCTAAAATATGTGGATTGTACTTCCCGGCCCATCAAGAAGCGGTTAACAGAGCATGCATCAAGAATTCGTACTCGGACCCTTTCAGCTCCGATAGTCTCACCTGCAGTGCAATGCACCCCAGAGTTTATCAATTTTTCTTGGCGTGTGCTTGATCATATACCATCTTTTGTTTCTGGGGGCAATCGTCTTGTATCTGAATTCAAGAAAGCATGGGACAAACATAGAGGATCTCTAAAGGAAAAAAAGGGACGATAGTATTTGATATGGAAGGGCAGAGTAGAAAGGCCATATGGTATTTTTCTGCTGATATGTTTTTATGTTTATTATCAGATTGTGAGTGTTAAGCTGTAAACCACCTAGGATTGTAAAGACAGACAGAATATAAGTGTATTAAATGAAAATGAAAATGAAATTAAATGAAAGGAATCATGCTGTTTATGCCTGTGTAGTACTGGTTCTCTGGTTATTTGGAGGCCTTTTTTCCCCCCAGAAAGGAATCATGCTGTTTATGCCTGTGTAGTACTGGTTCTCTGGTTATTTGGAGGCCTTTTTTCCCCCCAGAGCTGTTAGTAGCCATGATTTCTGCAGGATTTGTGCTAGTAGGTGCCTCTGTGTCTTTCTAATAAAGCCCAAAAGAGGCATTACTTGGCCTCCCTACCTAAGCAACTTGTTATAAAATTATTCATGTGCCAGTAAACCTTTATTGTGAATAAAACCCTGTTTTATGACTGTACAAGGTTCTTTACAAAATTACCCCATGGAATATGTTTGTAAAAGTGTGTACAATGAATAGAAGGCATGTGTTTTTATACAACCTCTGTGAAGGGGTGTTCTAGGGTGCAACACAGTGCTTTTTAGAATCAGTGTGGTTTACATGTATACTAACAGGTACTTTTTATTCCCTTGTCCCTGAAGGGCTCACAATCTAAGTATACCTGAGGCAATAGAGGGCTAAGTGGCTTGCCCAAGGCCACATGGAGTGGCCATGGGACTAGAGACCCCAGTCCCTCCAGCCTGAAGTTGCTTGTCCCCATGTGGGAATTGAACCCCTGGCCTTCAGCCTGAGGTAACCTGTCCCAACCACTGAGCCACTCCTCCCTCATTTATCCAGCATTAGGGTTACAGCCGTTTTTGGATGTTAAAGCACATGCTTGACACCTTACCACCCGATGTCCTGTTAACGCACGTTAAATGGCCCATAGTGCCCTTTACAACAGAATGCTTCCTACCCGCCCAGTGCCCTTTACGCATGTAAAACCCCTCATCGCAGCCATTAATGCCTGTTACCTTAATGCTCTTTAGTAAACATACCCCTATGTTTCCTTTACAAAGTAGGTGATTTTCTAAGATTTTTCACATAGGCACCATTTTTATAAAATAACACCCATAAAGTTATATATGTATATTTGTCAATGGCACTTATATGTTTACAGTTCCTGAATATTCATATAACTTTAAGTGGAGGAGTGGCCTAGTGGTTGGGGCAAGGTACTACAGGCCGGAAGGTCAGTGGTTCAAATCCCACTAGAGGACAGCAACCTTGGGCCAGAAGGACTGGGGTTTCTAGTCCCACAGGTGCTCCTTGTGGTCTTGGGCAAGCCACTTAACCCTCCATTGCCCATGTTCCCTGTAAGTATTAGTGTATGTGTCTCATATCCCCTTGTGTTAAATGTATCCCCCAACCGCTTTGACCTGGTGAAAAGCAGGATATAAATGCAGCTAAATAAGTATAAAATAAATTATCTATATAAAGTCATATGGTTGTCATCCTTCTGAACACTGACATCTTACCTTTTAAATACAGTACCATGTAGCTGAAAGAAGAGCCAGCACTTACTGCCTACAGTTACTGTATGTCTGTTGGCATTTTCACACACTGCAAAGCAATCTCTTCAAGATATTAAGGTTTCTTTCTGTGCAGCTCACATCGACCTTCTTATCTACAATCATGTGTCTTTGGTTTATTAAGAAAGTAGGAATATGAGCCATGTGTCACTGCACAAGGCAGAAAGGTCTTTAGAAAGCAGTTATATCTGGCCAATAATTTGTCATGAACAATGTATAAGGGTGGAGGTCCCTCTACTTACAGGTGGTCCTGGAGGTCCTGGGTTGCCGGGAGGTCCTGTTTTGCCTCTTCTCCCCTTGAAACAAAAAAAGTCAAAACTTCATAAGCAGCATAATTCCAGATTGATTTGAAATAAAGCAATCTGTCTACTACATAGATTGATTGCTGTGTTTATCTAGATAAAAATCAAAATTTGTCTAAGACAATCATGCTATATAGGAATAACTACAACATCAATCAGATCTTATACCTGCTGAACAGTTCTCAGTAACTGTAGCAAGCAAAGTATTTGCATGAGAACAATTTTTACTGGTAGATTTTTATTTTGCAGAACTGAAAGTTCATTGATAGCACAATACCATTAAAAAGCATCATCGGCCTTTTGATATTAATCTTATAAACAGATCTTATTTTTTTTCATTGTCTAGGGCAGTATTCACTTCCAGCTCTCCAGGGTAGGGTTTTCTGAAAGTTCCTAATATAGTGGTAGTATGCATGCTAATCTATCTTATGCATATTCATCCAAAATATCCTGAAATTCTGACCTCTTTTCAGTTCTTGTGAGTGCAAGATTATACAGCCATCATCTTGATTTCCATTTAAAGATGGATTTTACAAAAGGCTGTTTATGCGGTTGCAGTGACATCCAAGTGAAAATGTCTACAAATCTATGACAATTATAAAGGAGAGGGAGGCACGTGTAAGTCTGATGAAAAATCAACATATCTCTGCCCCTCACCGAGGACATGCAATTTATAGCAAAGAAGAAGAGCAGGGGCGCGTGGGGATGGCATCTACAAGCACTGAGAGGAACCATTTCACCAAAATACACATGGGAAAAATCGCCATTGGAAACCCAGCAACTTACAAGTCTATGTGCCAGCATTTTACAACTAATGACTATGTAGCCAAAGGTGGTGCACAAAAATAACACATACAAAGCACTCTAACCAAACAAATGAATTTCCACAAAAGTCTCTCATAAGAGACCTTATCAAAGACTTTCTGTATCTGGATTTTCAGACAGCATTTGACAAGGTCTCTCGTGAGAGACTGTTCTGGAAATTAAAAAGTCATAGAATAGGAGACAGTGTATTATTGTGGATTAGGAACTGGTTAAAAGATAGAAAACCAAAAGTACGGCTAAATGGACAATTTTCTCAGTGGAGAAAGGTGAATAGTGGAGTACCCCAGGGATCTGTGCTGATCCTGCTGCTTTTTAACATATTTATAAATGACATGGAAATGGGAATAATGAGTGAGGTAATCAAATTGGCAAATTACACAAAATTATTTAAAGTTGTTAAAACGCAAAAGGATTGGGTAAAATTGCAAGAGGACCTTGAAAAATTGAAGGCTGAGTGTCCAAATGGCAGATGAAATTTAATGTGGACAAGTGCAAAGTTATGCACTTAGGGAAGAACAACCCAAATTACAGTGTGCAGCCACAGCTAAGAAAGCAAATAGAATACTAGGAATAATAAGGAAAGGAATAGAAAATAAAACCAAGGATATTATAATGCCTCTGTATCACTCCATGATGTGACCGCACTTTGAATATTTTGTGCAATTTTGGTCACCATATCTTAAAAAGTATATAACAGAACTGGAAAAGGTACAGGGAAGAGTGACCAAAATGGTAAAAAGGGTGGAAGGCTATCCCTATGAGAAAAGGCTTAAAAGGTGAGGCCTTTTCAACTTGGAAAAGGGACAGCTGAGGGGAGATATGATAGAGGTCTATAAAATAATGAATGGAATGGAATGGGTAAACATAGATTGGTTGTTTACGCTTTCAAAAAGTAGAAAGACTAGGAGATATGCAATGCAGCTGCATTGTGGCATATTTAAGACTAATTGGAGAAAATATTTTTTTCACTCAGCACGTAATCGAACCCTGGAATTCATTACCGGATGATGTAGTAAAAGCTGTTAGTGTAGCTGGGTTTGGACAAGTTCCTGGAGGAAAAATCCATAAATGGATCCATTATTAAAGAAGACGGGAGATATGTACTGCTTACCCCTGGGATAAGCAGCATGGAATGTGTATAATTTAGGGAACCCGGCAGGTACTTGAGACCTGGAATGGCCACTGTTGGAAACAGGATACTAGGCTTGATGGACCCTTGAAGAATTTTTAACTATATCAAAGAGACATCAGTATACATACAACCTACTGCAGATCATATAATTGAAATTCACCACTGGATGAATCAGATGTCCCCACCACTGTTTCGTTTTTATATTTTCATGTAGAAATGGTGTACTTTTTTGGTGACTATAGTCTTTTTATCCAAGCTGCATGGATATGCTGATCCTTCAGCTTCCTTTTTGGTGTGCAAGCTGTTGCAGGGCTTAGTGCAGGCAAGAGGGCAGGATATTAAACAGGTGCTGTGGCTACCCATTTTGTTTGATGTTCTAGTAACACCTTTAGTATGCTGCTGGGCATCTGCTCTTCTGCTTTCAAGGAAGCGTTTTTTAAGGTGGCTTTCTCATGTGCATTTTTTGACGTTTGCATGTTGAAAAATTGGTGTAGTGGCAAAATAGGTGGATGGTTTCACTGTGCTGTTATGGAATGATGTATGGGTTAATGAGGAATTAGTACGTCTGAGGATCCATTGCTCCAAGACAATTCAGTTGGGTAGAGGGGCATGTTTTCTTTGCGGCATGTCCCTACCCTGGCTACCTGTCTAGTGCACTGAGCACAATTGTTCCTATGCCTGAGAGCCCCTGGGGGTTATTTGCTTATCCCATGCTGATGGATCCCCTCTAACCAGATTTCAGTTTGGGGAAATGCTAAAAATCCTGTTTGTCTATGGCATACTTTAATCTGGGTCTGTATGGGATGTCAGGTTTTGCCAGTAAAGGCTATTCAACATTTGTGGCATTGTCAATCTAACAAATTTAAATGTTATATCCACTAATACTTTAATTTTTCTGTCTTTTTTTTTTTTGCATGTTGTATTTGGTTATTTTTTCTTCAGGCACTGCATCACGGGAGTTACATGTTTTGAAATGTAGCTAACATTCCTGCTAAGCAGCCTCGAGCCATGCAGGAGTCCTCTACCACCATTCCTGCCAGAGGGGGCTAGTGCAATGCTATTGTGGTTTGAATTTTAGGGGTTAGACAGATTGCAATGGACAGGTGGGTCCAGCATTTAGAGAAGGAATGGCCTAGTGGTTAGGACATGGTGCCTCAGGCTAGGGGTTCAAGTCCCACCAGGGACAGCAATCTCAGGCTGGAGGGAATGGGGTTTATAGTCCTATAGACACTCCTTGGGGCCTTGGGCAAGCCACTTAACCCTCCATTGCCTCAGGTACACATAGATTGCAAGCCCTTTGGGAATGTATCCAGTACCTGCTTGTAGCGATTAAATAATGTAAATCACTATGATTGAAGGATAAGGCAGTATAGAAAACTGGATAAATAATTTTTTTGTGCTTTGTAGGGTTAAATACAGATGTTCCCTTAGACAAGCAGGGTGACAGCCAATGCACTTAAAATGCCCCAGGCTTTGTCAAAAGCTCTGAAATCAGAAAACTCTTACTACTTGGAGATTCCATTATGGGGGAACACAGTCCAAGGGACAAAAGAAGGACAAATGCCTCTCAGGATCTTCGGCTAGCAGTCAGAGAAAAATCTAAAATTGATCTTGTTACCCTTCTGGGAACAAATGATCTGACTAGAAACAGTACTTTTCAATTCAGAAAGACTTCCAAATTTTGGGAAAGAGACTTAAACCTATTGTCAACACTCCAGCATTCTCAGAAGTTCTGTCTATTCATGGTAAGAAGAGATGCTGCATTATCAAACCATCTTTAATATGTGGCTCCTAATTTGGCATACACAAAAGATATAGGTGGCTGGATATATAGGTGGAACAACAAGAGGCCATATTGCAATGATGGACTATATTTTTCTGTGATAGAAAGAAGGATCCTAGGTAAAAACAACAGGTTGACATCATTTAAACTAGAGAAAAGGGGTGATGAATAGAAGAAAACTAGTTCAGATGTTGCCCCCAGCAAAAGCATCACAGTAATGTTGAAAACAGAAAGAAACATCATCTTAACTCACACATCAGTAACAAAAGAGAAGAGGAATAAACAACTTAGAAAATACAAGCAAGTCACACAAAAATTGCTGGAAGATTGCTCACAATCTAGGCAACAAAGTTCCTGACCTGGAAACCCTGATGGTGGGAATGGACTGGGACACTGTGTTCATTACAGAAACATGGTTCAATGAATCTCATGAATGGTATATCATCATACTTGGCTATAATCTATTTAGGAGGGATATAGAGGGCAGAAAAGGATGAAGAGTAGCCGCAGCAACAATATTAAAACAGCTGAATGCAGCGAGCATGGAGAAAAGAAGGATTCAATGCCATTTGCATAAGTAAAAAGCGGGTTGGCATGTGTATAAAGGCATATTCATATGAGTAGTGGTTTCAACAAGATGCTACTTACATGTGTATTTTACAACATGCACGGATTTCAAAGGAACATGTTGTGGGAATGGTCTGAACAGAATTTAATGGCCTGATATTCAGTTGCTGGTAGTTAAATAAAATATGGATATTCAGGGCTGGTATCTGGATTGGGGCTGGTACTGAATATCTGTCATGCTAGACAAATAGGTGTCCCAAGCCTTTTTGCCACTGCTTGTTATCTGAATAATTTGTTTGGATAGCGGACTGCATATCATCACTAACTGGATAATTCTCTGGACCATCAGTGGCCCTATGCAGACAGTACCACTGAAAATCACTGGATAGACTGGGCCAATGGCACTTTTTCAGTACCAGATGCTCCTATTTAGCAAATTGTTTTCAATATCAGGCCCTACAATTATACATGTTGGGCCTGATATTGAGATGGGCGCATCTTTGAAGGGCTATGCGCCTCATTGGCACATAGTTCTCCCCGCCGACCTCTAACCCAGATATTCAATGCCATGGCGATGGCAGTGAATATCCGGAGATCACCGCAGACATAGGAAGCTGCCAAGGCTAACCGGGCAGCAGTGATATTGCATGTTGCCCGGTTAGCTCTTGCGCCTTAAAGAAAGGAAAGGGTTTTTCCTAGTCTATCTTTAAGGCACAGATTGCTAACCAGGCAGCATGCAATATCACTGCTGCCCAGTTAGCGCTTAACACCACTTCTGCTCCACCCCGACACACCCCAATGCACACCGGATAGCATCAGGGGGCCTAGGGGAGTTAGCAGGGGATATTCAACAGCGCTAACCAAGTAAGTGCCATTGAATATCTGGACTTAAGGCATTGACTCAGTTTATGGGGCTGTAAACCGTGTAAATGCCTTTTGAAAATCAGGCCCGTTATTTCTTATTGCGCAATGTTAATGCATGTATACCACAATTTTCCAGTTGGCATTTATAACTGTTCTGAATCACACATAATTGTCAGTTAACTGTTCATTTGAGCCCAGGATTTGGAGGAGTGATTGAGAGAGCAAGTGTGCTTACTATTCTGATGTGTAAAACCATCTCAAAATCCAAATGTTTGCGCTGCTGAAAGCACAGTTACTTACCTGTAACAGGTGATCTCTGGGAACAGCAGGAATAAGTCTTCACATACGGGTATCGTCAGTACTGACGGAGCCTGCGCGGGAACGCTCCGCAGCGTCCAATAAGAAAGCTTTTGGGAGCATCCCACAGCGCCTGCGTGCTGCCTTCCCGCCTTTCCCAACCGCCTCTCTCCAGTTCTTCTTTTCCGCGGAGCCAGCAGGTCGTGTTCCTGTCACCGCAGAAGAAGTTCTTTATTTTTTCTTAATTCTTTTGTGTCGCGTCTGCCTTCTTCGACGTCGGACCGGTACCGCCGGTCTTTTCTTTTCTTTCTTTCAAAAAAAAAAAAAAATTTATCTTTTCGTCACTGTGCATTTTCAGTTTTTGGGCCTTAGGCCTAAAAATATTTTCCTCATGGAGAAGCCCGCTTCCGGGTTCAAAAAGTGCACAAAATGTGGCGGTACTATTTCTGTCACCGACACCCACGACATCCTTCGTGAATTGTGCAGTCCAGCAAGTGGAGAGTAGGAATATAATTGTACACTACTTGCATAATTTTCTGTTGTGAATGGTGGTGGCATCTGCTAAGTGTGAGAGGTTGATAGAACCTTTTGGATGATGGCGGAAGCAGATCTTGGTTTGTCCCTGGCAGAAGAGAAGTCAGAGGGGCCCAGTATTGGACTCATCTTTTTAAGGATTGAATAGGACTCAGAGGTGATGGACTTTACGCTGTCCAAGAGCGGGTGGATGCACCGCAGGTTGCAATTGCAAATGTCAAGGGGCAAAGACAGCTCATACTGTGGCAGATCCAATCCTTGATAGAGTGCTTTAACTTTTCCTACTTGGTGATCCTCATGAGTTGGGTGTCATTTGAAGGCTATCACACTTGATGAAGGGATTGATACAGAAACCTCACCTGTCAGGATGACCAAAAGGGTGAGGGAAAATATGAATGTGTGGGTATCTTCCTTGCAGAATTTTAATGGGTATTGGTTTGGCAAGCACTTCCGGTGGTCTCTTGGGACTTGGAGCTGTCAAGAAAGGGGTTAGTGCCAGAATCTTGCCATTCTCGGGCAGTTCCCATTGCTAATGGCCTTGGTAGCTTAGGGAAAGCATCTGGTGCATCAGTGGGTAGTCTTGGCATAAATAATATGCTAGTGGTGCAGGCTGTTATTCAGCAATTGGTACACTGCCCATGGTTGTTGGAGCTGCTTAGGTTGATAGTTCTGCTATGCCAACAGGTAAATGTGACTTTAACTGCAAGCCATGTGCCAGGCATTTCTAATGAGATTGCTGATGCCCTCTCTTAATTTCAGTGAATGTACCTTTGAGTGTTGGCTCCTATGATGAATAACTTCCCCAATAAGCTGCCAATGGAGATGTGGAGGGCACTGTTGGGGTCTTCCGGAGCCTGCTGTGGAGTTCCCTGGCTCCCAATATGAGTAAATCCTATGAATCAGCTTGGTAGACATTTGGGCAGACTCCTTTCAAGACTCAATGGATCTTAGACCTTATTGTCCATGCTAGGTTTGGTCAGTGGCATGGTGAACACTGCTTTGGCAAGTGCTGCATTTCTCAGTAAAATATCTGGATTTCTTGTGCAGAAGTTAGTATGAGGTTTTGCATGCTGGGGTCACTATGTGGGGCCATGACCCGCTTGTTGATTGGACCTGGCACGCTACTGCAGTTATTTGGGAGATTGCAAATAATGTGCACATTACAATTTGAAAATATCTTGTTCCAAGCAGCATTTTCTTTTGAATTGTATTCCACACTGTTTGCTATCATGTTAAAAAGGAGCTTGGCCTTTGATGGATTGGATCCCAAAAGTTGTAGGACTCATTCCATTTGAACTGGTGCTGTTACCTTTGCTGCAGAGCGGGGTGATTAACCAGTATCCATCTACAAGCTGGGACGGTGGTTCTCCAACAGTTATTTGATCTACTGTATGTACAATAATGTGGGCAGCTGCTTACACATTGTTATGTTTTGCCAGTTTCTTTTTTAGGGAGACTGCTTGCCTGACGTCTGTGTTTGGTTGTGCAGGCATTCAGATTTGATGGCTTGGCAACTGGGGCATGTGCATCTGTTCTGCAAGCCAAGCATTTCCCCTTTCCTCATATATTACTAATTCATTTAGGGAGGAATGATCTCTGTGTGGTGATAAAGGTGGAAATGATTAGTCAGATGAAGAGGGACTGGTTGATGATATGCTATTTCCCTTATGCGTCTTATATGTCACCTGATCTGGTGTCAGATTATCCCAAGTTCATTTGGAGGGATTCCTGAGAATCTAAGTCAGTGGATAATCTCTGCTATAGGCTTAATGCAGAGATTTCTACATTTGTGGTTATGTTGAGGGGCTTTAGTTTTGTCTTATGACCTGCTGACGACTGAGAACTTGAGACTGTATTGGTCCAATGGAAGTTCATCTTTCAGAACAGGGCTAGACATATGGTATTCCTTAGTAGAATACAGGACCTGTTGGAAGCCTGTTATAGGGGCAGACTGGCTGAAGCCAGAGTGGGGGGTGGTGACTAGCAGGAAGCTGCATCACTAATGGCAGGAGTTTGGAGAGGCTGATTTCCATCAGATTAGCCAATGTGGGAAATGTGAAATGGAGGGGAATTGATGGGGGGAAGGAAGTGGTGGCCAGTGTGTAACCACCACAAGCCACAAAGTATAATCTGATGATACTGCAGACTATGTCGGGAGGTGAGGAAGGGTCTGGGGGTAGCAGATCAGCACCAACTAGCTGGATGAAGGAAATGGTAAGCAACATGGGAGGGCTGAGAGGATGTGTTTGATGAGTTGAATTGTTAAATTTAAATAAAGGCTGCAGCAATATATTCTGCCACACAGAGACTGTCAAGTCTTTTTTTTTGGGGGGGGGGGGGTCGAGGAGGAGGTACAAGTGGCTATTTATTTTTAGGGAGTAATCCAAAGAGCATTTTCAGACTTTTTTAACATATTGTAATGCTTATTAGGGTGAGTGGGATGGCTCAATCTTCAGAATATCAAGCTAAGAATCAGCAAAAATCCTGTTAAAGACTTTCCTTTACCGTTTAACTCCATAAGCTCAACTCATCCATATTAATTTTATCCAATGGAGAGAGAATAGCAAGATTTACTTATATATTCATTCGATCTTATCAGACACCCCTCTTTAAAAAAAAATCCTCAAGGTGACTTATGAGTACAAGTGTGTTTCTAAATAATAACTCATAAAAAACGAATTCGGTGCAAAAATAAATATTCCTCATGACTTGGAATGTAACGATAAGCAGATAATAAAGGAGTAAGAGCTACCTTAAACATTACATTTCATGAACAACCATCAATCTGTCCATAGAACTGCCTGCAAATACTAATTTCACACAAATACATATGCACTTTTTAAATTTGCCTCCTCCTGCTGTTGTACCCAAATATAATTTACTCCTGCTTCAGGCTGGTATATAGCCAGAGTGGAGAACTGTCCCAACTGCTCAGTTTCAATGATTTTCTATGAGAAAAGTTTTAATAAATTGTTGTTCTTGGAAAAAATCCAAAAGCTAGCTTGAATAAACACTTTTTTACTTTATCACAAAAAAAGACTATGGGCCTGATATTCAAAGGCATTTACATGGTTTGCAGACCAGAAAAATATGTAAATGCCATTAAGCTCTGATGCTAATGCCATTAAGCCCTGATGCTAATGTCATTAAGCCCTGATACTAAAGGCATTCCAGGGTCATTCCATGGGTAGTACCTGGGGATAACTGGTCAGCGGCCATATTCAGTCACTGTCCAGTCATCCCTTGGCAGCAAATGTTAGGTGCAGTTAAAGCTGCCCTAACTTTGCCTCCGAAACTAATCGTGCAATGGCTGAATATTGCCACTATCCGGTTAGCTTCCGGCTTCCGCAGCTGACCTGGATATTCAATGCCAGTGGCCAGATAAGCTGCCGCTGCTGAATATCAGGACCTACAGTTTTAACACATGTTCTTATTTTTGCAAACAGCATGCAAAAGCTCATTTTAAAGAGCCCTTCCATATCAACTACTATAGTCCCTGTTTTTCCTTTAGCGATCTTCTGTGTTTGTCCCATGCTTTCTTGAATTCAGATACTGTCTTCATCTCTACTGCCTCCACTGGGAGACTATTCCATGCATCTACCACTCTTCTATATGGAGTGGAGGAGTGGCCTAGTGGTTGGGACGAGGTACTTCAGGCCAGAAGGTCGGGGGCTCAAATCCCACTAGAGGACAGCAACCTTGGGCCGGAAGGACTGGGGTTTCTAGTCCCACAGGTGCTCCTTGTGGTCTTGGGCAAGCCACTTAACCCTCCATAGCCCATGTTCCCTGTAAAATAGTTATCTCCAAGTTATAATGCCCTGTTCAATGTAATTTCAGTTTGTTCAATGTAAACCACACTGATGCAGAATAGTGCAGTATAGAAGAGAATGTAATAATAAATAAATAAATAAATATTTCTGCAAATTACTCCTGAGTTTATCCCCTTTCACCCTTATCCTATGTCCCCTCGTTACAGAGCTTACTTTCAATTGAAAGAGGTTCTTCCCCTGTGCATTTATACCACAGAGGTATTTAAACATTTCTATCATATCTCCTCTATCCTACCTTTCCTCTAAAGTATGCATATTGAGATCTTTAAGTCTGGCCCCATATGGTTAAAATGAAAAACACCGACCATTTTGGTAGCCACCCTCTGCACCGGCTCCATCCTGTTTGTATCCTTTTGAAGGTATGGTCTCCAAAATTGCACACAATACTCCAAAAGAGGTTGCACCAAAAGACTTATACAGAGGCACTATCACCTCTTTCTTCCTGCTGGCCATTCATCTCCCTCTGCACCCAAACGTTTTTCTGGCTTTCACCATCACCTTTTCTACATGTGAAGCCACTTTAAGATCATCAGAAATAATCATTCCCAGGTCCTGCTCTTATTTATTTATTTATTTTATTTATTTACATTCTCTTATATACCGTGCTCTTCTTTCGTGGACAGAAGTACTTCACCCCTTATACAGTACTGCTCTCTTGGATTTTTGCAGCGCAAATGCATGATCTTGCATTTTTTAGAATTAAAAATCAGCTGCCAAATTCTTGACTATTCTTCAAGCTTAGATAGATCCCTCCTCATGTTATTTATTTATTTATTTACATTCTCTTATATACTGTGCTATTCTGCATCAGTGTGGTTTACATTGAACAAACTGAAATTACATTGAACAGGCCATTATAACTTGGAGATAACTATTCTACAGGGAACATGGGCTATGGAGGGTTAAGTGGCTTGTCCAAGACCACAAGGAGCACCTGTGGGACTAGAAACCCCAGTCCTTCTGGCCCAAGGTTGCTGTCCTCTAGTGGGATTTGAACCCCAACCTTCCGGCCTGAAGTACCTTGTCCCAACCACTAGGCCACTCCTCCACTCCATTGCCTTTAACCTTTCCTGGCATTCGTGGCTTCATTGAAACAGCCGCCAGCGGGAAGGTAAAGGTTCTTCACGCTGGCGGGCTGTTCAGAGGGAGCCGGGGCCTCGCGCGGGCTTCCCCGGCTCCCTCTGCAGCCCCTTAGACAGCGCAGGGCTCTTCGGAGGGGGGGCGGCTAGGACTGGATGGCTGTGATGGGGAGAAACAGACTGGAAATGGGCTGTGATGGGGGGAAAATGGACTGCAATTGGGCTGTGATGGAGGGGGGGAACAGACTGGAAATGGGCTGCGATGGGGGGATGGACTGCAATTGGGCTGTGTGGGGGAGGACTGCAAGTGGGCTGTGATGGTGGGGGGGGGAATGGACTGCAATTGGGCTGTGATGTGGGGGGGGGAATGGACTGCAATTGGGCTGTGGGGGGGAGAACTGCAAGTGGGCTGTGATGGTGGGGGGGGGGGAACGGACTGGAAATGGGCTGTGATTGGGGGGAAACAGAATGAAAAATGGCAGAGATGTGGGGGGGGGATGGACTGCAATTGGGCTGAGATGGTGGGGGGGAACGGACTGGAAACAGGCTGTGATGGGGGGGGGAAACAGACTGGAAATGGGCTGTGATGTGGGGGAGGGGAATGGACTGCAATTGGGCTGTGGGGGGGAGGACTGCAAGTGGGCTGTGATGGTGGGGGGGGGGAATGACTGGAAATGGGCTGTGATGGGGGGAAACAGACTGGAAATGGGCTGTGATGTGGGGGGGGGAACGGACTACAATTGGGCTGTGTGGGGGGCAAATGGGCTGTGATGGGGGGATAGGACTGCAAATGGTCTCTGATGGTGGGGGGGGGGATGGACAAAATGGGCTGTGATGGTGGTGGGGGGGGAACTCGGACTGGAAATGGGCTGATGAAGAGCTGGATTAGGACTGGAAATGGGCTGATGGGGGCTGGAATAGGGTAAAGTGGGCTGACAAGGGGGCTAGGAATGGAACTGGAAAAGAGCATATGGGGGGCTAGGACTGGAAATGGGCTGATGAGGAGCTAGGATAGGACTAGAAATGGGCTGATGGGGGGAACGTGGACTGCAAATGGGTGATGGGCTGGAATAGGACTGGAAACGGGCTGATGGGGGCTGAAATAGGACTGGAAGTGGGCTGATGGGAGTTGGAATAGGGCTGGAAATGGGCTGATTGGGAGCTTGGAGTGGAAATGGGCTGATGGGGGGCTGGAATGGAACTGGAAAACAGCATATGGGAGGCTAGGACTGGAAATGGGCTGATGTGGAAGCTTGGGAGACTGGGACTAGAAGGGGGCAGATGCTGGGTGGGTCTAGAACTATAAAGGAGCTGATTTTGGGGGAGGACTAGAAAGGGATGGGGAATGAGAATGGAGAGGGGAAAAGATATTTTGTGTGGGAGGGAAGAAAAGTCTACGATGGGCCGGGTTTTGGAAGAGTAAGTGGAGATTGAGAATGGAAGGGTGAAATTTGAGTGGATGATAAAGGAATAAGGAAAGTAATGGAGGAAAGAGCAAAAGGGGAAAGATCAGTATGTTAAAGCAGATATAGAGAAAAAAATTGGAAAAAAATCTAAAAGAGAAGAAAGGAAAATGGATAGCTCACAGAAGACACAAAGAAATCAGAAGAAAATGACTGGAATAATGCAAATGAGGCTCTGCAATTAATCTCCGCACATGGCCCCGCACCCCCTTGGCACCCCAACAGAACACTTCCCACCAGGGGTGGCCCAAGTGGCTCTTGTTTTTCTGGAAGTGGAAGATGCTATAAGGATGCTTTTGAGGCCCTCTTGTCTGTCATATTTAGAAGCATGTTTCCTAGGCTCTGCCCTAGTAACATATGAACAAAAAAAATGCCATACTGGGTCAGACTAAGGTCCATCAATCCCAGTATCCTGTTTCCAACAGTGGCCAATCCAGGTCACAAGTACCTCGTAGGTTCCCAAAAAGGCACACAGGTTCCACAATGCTTGTCCCAGGGCAAGCAGTGGATTTCCCAGGTCCTCTTTAATAACAGTTTATGGATCTTTCCTCCAAGTACTTGTCCAGACCTTTTTTAAACCCAGATACACTAACAGCTTTTACTACATCCTCTGGTAACCAATTCCAGAGTTTGATTACGCAGGGTCGTAGGCTAACTGCAGGGAGGCATTTATATCTCCCTACAGTTACTGCATTTCAGCGTGGCAAAACAGCTGCTGATGCAATTAAGGCCACCCACCCACTCATGCTACTTGCGCTGAGCCATTATGTTAGTTTCTGCCGACAATGCGTGAGAATTCTCTCTCTTGCCTCACTCTGCACGGAAGCCGCTACCACTTCTTAGTAAACATACTCCTAAGTGTTTTGTTAACATGGAGTTTGTATGGAGGGAATTTGTAGTGTAGTAATCTCAATTGTTCAGCTTTTCCAATAGGTGTATGGATGTTCCAGGGCCCACTGCAGTATTTACAGTGATACTTTTTTTGGATGGGCTCCTTATGTGAGTTTTGGAAGTTGGTGCTGGTATGGTATGATAGATTTGCTCTATAGATCCTCAGTGACTTTGTTGTAGGGTTTTGTATTAATTCACAATATGCCTGGTACTGGAGAATGTTTGTTAGTGAGATGATCTTATTGAGTTCTGTGGGTGAGTGTCCTAGTTCTGCTCTGCACCCACTGTTGAGGGAGGGGTTTCTATGGATGCAAAATATATGTTCAAAAGAAAAAGCAAGAACCATAATGCAGCTTATAACAACAAAATAAAAACGAGTTATAATTTAGTTTTATAAACTGTGCTATGGTTATTGCTCATTCTTTTTTTTCCCTGCTGTGCAAACATCTTGCATTTCCTCCATATTATCTAATTGGCTTTTTGGTTTTGGTTCAGTCCCTGGCTGAAGTTTTGAGAAAGCTCCCCCCCTCCACACACACTACAGGGGGAGCGAGCACTATCTCATCCCTCAACTCAGGCAGCAGATTGCCTTGAGCCGCCCCTGTTGGTATTATACACAAAGAGGCAAAGCTTACCTGACAGCCCTTCCACAGTATCACTAACACAAATGTTAAAAAGAATCAGACCAAGGACAGATCCCTGAGGCACCCCACTGGTAACGTCCTTCTCCTCTGAGTGAGCTCCATTTACCCGTACCCTTTGTCAGGCGCGTGCACTCCCTCCCGCACCTCCATTTAGACACTTTATGGGGGTGCGGGAGGGGGGGGCACGCACCCGCTCTGCAAGTCGCTGGCACACTAAGCAGGTCTGGCCCCTCCCGAAAAAGTGGCAGCGGCAGGCAATGGCAGAGAACCGAAATGCGCCCTTTAAGTCTTTGCGCCCTGTGCGGCCGCACCGCTCGCACATGGCTCAGTACGGTCCTGCCCTTTGTCGCCTTCCACTCAACCAATTTCTAACCGAATCAGTCACTTTAGGGTCCATCCCTAGGGTGCTCAATTTATTTATAAGTCACCTGTTTGAAATGATGTCAAAGACTTTACTGAAATCTTAGTACACCACATCTAGTGCTCTCTGGTCATCCAGTCAAAGAAATCAATCAGATTTGTCTGATTGCTGTATTTCTCAGCAGTGATTGTGGAAATCATCTTTAAAGGTGTTTTGGCATACCCTAGTCTTCTATGCAGACCTAGATAATATTCACACTATCTTGTCTCTCCTAGTCTAAATATGTCTTTTAAACCCCGTGAGTAATAATTTTAACACTCATATTTGCACTCTTCATATTTTCTATATGTTTGCAAATTTGTGTATGTATACATTTGTCATTTCTTCTGTTACATGGCATTATGAAATCCCATAGTAGGAAGATCAGCACTACCACAAAAGCTATTATAACCTCTTCTTCACACAGCACACATGACATTACAGTCTACAGTCTATATAGTCTCAGTTAAAAAGAGGTCTACGCAAAATAGGTTATACAGGAACTAATACCACAAAGAAGAAATGCAACAAATTTAAACTGCTTGCTTTTAAAGGATTTTTTAAAGTGTTGTCAAGTTAGTGCTGACTGCTGGTCACCAAGCAGCTCCTGGGTTTTCTTGGGAAGGTATGACTGGAAGTAGGGTTGTTGTTTTTTTTTTTAGTGCTGTCAAGTCAGTGCTGACTCTTGGCGACCCGGCTGCATCTGAGTTTTCTTGGCAATGTATCACCGGAAGTAGATTGCTAATCCTTTTCTTTTCTGAGGCAATGGAGGGTAAAGTGACTTGCCCAAGGTCACAAAGAGTACCAGTGGGAAACGAATGCTGATCGCTTGGGTACGAGGCATTGCTCTAACCCAGTGGTTCTCAACCTTTTTTGTACCGTGAACCCTTTTACCATTGGTCAACTTGTGGTGACCTCCAATGATAAAATCAAATGCGTCTCTCTTCCTTTACCGTTAACGCATTGTCGCTGTAATCATTTGTTGAATTATTAATATATTATAGGCCTTTGCAATATGTTTTTATTTATAAAATGTACTTATTTAAACCACAATAATTAATCACAATAACAAGTAACAATATTTGATTTCGAAATTATTATGATTTTGTAGTCAACGGTTTTAGTATGCTTTATTCAAAAAGACTGACGAAGGGCAAAAATGTTAGCGTTGTCAAACCTAAAAAGTAGGCCTATACTATCAGTGCGAAGGTTGTGCTTGCTTCCTTCTCGCCAGATGTGAAATTCTCGGCTCAGTCTTTGCGAGAGCACAACGAAGATCATCTTCTGCAGCAAGTCTATTTCGGTATTTACTCTTGATAAGCAAGAAGCTTGAGAAGCCGGTTTCACACAGATATGTTGTTGAAAATGGAAGAAGTAGACGCAACAGAATCTCAGACAGTCCAGGATACAATTGAAAATACTTGATCCAGAATTTAATTACACCGACATTCCTAGTTTCCCATATTTTGAAACAAGTATATGTCACAGAGCAGTCCATTATCATGTGCTTGTCATACTAAAAGCCACCCTTAGATCTGAATCCCAGGAGCGAAAAGGATGTCACGTGGACAAGTAACACTTCTCTCCATGCATCCTTCTGATCATGAGCCTCTACTCTCCTCAATGTCCCATTGAAATCTTCTCTGACAAGAAAGACCTATCAGACAATATCCCATGAATCAGAAGACTCCCAAACCTTAGAGGAATCGGTACCACACTGTTGCATGTACTTCTCATAGTCAATCCATTTTACTACATACTTCAACTTGTGCAGGAACTTCCTATCTTCCAAGCACTGTTGCAAGCTTTTGCTGCTGTTGGTCTTACTATGCTTGCCTTCTTTTGCTGTCCTTAATGCCACCCCACTCCCAGTTCCTAGAGAAGAGAGCACCCAGAGAATCTCCTTCGCTAACTCACCACTGCTGCTCTCCTCTTCAGGACAGACATCATCCATGGGCTGATGCCATCTACTGGGGTAACATTCACCTGCCTCCTTCTTATCTACTTGAACGTGAAGAACTCCTCAGACTGGCTGGAGTTCACTGTGTGTTGCTGCCCTACACAACCAATGCCCACAATCTGACACCATTTATTTATCCTTCAATCAAAGCGGTCACAACACAATTGGGGGATACATTTAACACGCAGGGATATGAGACACATACACTAATACTTACAGGGAACATGGGCTATGGAGGGTTAAGTGGCTTGCCCAAGACCACAAGGAGCATCTGTGGGACTAGAAACCCCAGTCCTTCTGGCCCAAGGTTGCTGTCCTCTGGTGGGATTTGAACCTCCGACCTTCCAGCCTGAAGTACCTTGCCCCAACCACTAGGCTACTCCTCCCAACCATGGTCACTGGCTGGACCCACCCCTGGTCTGTACTCCCTGACCCTTCTTGTCACCTCTCCCCTGCTCCCTTCTGCCCTTAGGTACACTCCCATCCTCCAGCTCTACAATCAACATGTTGGTTTCCTGCCATGGTGGTCCCCTCCTTCTAGTGGTCTTGTTCCCCTGTGCTCTAGGCCAGGAATCGAACCAAAAAACAAGCTCATGGCAATACCTCCTTGGTCCTCTCAGCCCCAGCAGCTCAAACCTATTCCTTGTAGCCCAGCAACTACCTTGGTGCCAAACCCTCTGATAAGGCTGCCTCTCACTGATGTTTTAGGCTAAAATGCTTCTCCAACCCCCAATCCAAAAAAACACCTTAGCTTCCTACCCAGCTATCTCTCAGGATCAGTCCTTCAATCTGAATTTGCAAAACCCAATCAGACACTCACATGGGCAGCCAGCATCTTTCCAGCAATCCGCATTGGGAAAATACAAGTCTCACCTGCTGTTGCCACCCAAACGGCCCCTAGGAAGCAATTGATGCCAGGCAGGCAATGCAGCTACATAAAGAGAGTTGCATGACACTGAAACTGATGTCTCTCCACCCCCCTGAGCTGGCCAGGCAGATAAACCTTCATGCACGAGAGGAAGATCAGGCCATGACCCCCTAGGCTGACAGACCTCTTAGCAGCCCAAGCAAACCCCACAACACCAGGAAAGACACCATCAAATTTGAGAAACAGCTTCCAGCATAGAATTAAAAGGTGCCAGAGACTGCAAAAAAAAAAAAACCCCCCAAGAAAGAAAAACACACCAATTCCATAGAAGAGAAACCAAAAGACACCAGCTACCTGCAGCTGCTCTGCCGATTCAAGCACTGGCCACTACTCTAACTGAACCCTTTCAATTAGTCCCCTTTTCCCCCAGCAGGTTTTTTCTCATCCCTCCCCACACTGCCAGCACCCCTCTTTTTCCAGGGAGAGGAGGCAACCTCGGCCATGTTATCATATTCTCAGTCTGAGCTGAGGGCATCTCAAATAAACAGAAAATGAATCAAAGTTGACTGAGTATCTAGGTTACTGTGAGGCAAACAGCTGACCTTTGAACTGGAATTTTAACTGTCTGAGAAGAGTTTTGTACATTCCTAGTTTCCCATAGAGAAAAGCAAATCAAAGATAACCTTGATAGGGGACTAGATGTCCCAAGGAAACTAGCATAGCATTACAACGCCTTTCATCTCTGTCACCAACTAAATTGATTTCAGGGAGCAGAGACTTAAAAGATAGGCAGGCTCTGACAAGATTCTGAATATGACTCTTCCCAGAGGTCTACGATAGCAATTTAAAATGCTTTTTTGACTTGATTATTCTTCAGCCTTTTGACAAATGTAAGGTCTGCAGCATGAGCTGAGAGAAACCCCTTCTTCGACTTTCATTTGTGATTAAAAATCTGTATAACATGGGGATAGGGAGGATGGAGTGGCAGTTAATGCCCTACTACTTTTCCCATTGACACTCCTTGTGAATTTGAGGAAGCCACTGTATCTCCTGTTGCCTCATGTATCCAATTAGATTGCAAGGTTTCTGGGTGCAGGGATCTATTGTATTTGAATTCTAAAAATGCTATAAGTAACCTTTAGCATTATTTGAAAATGCAGGCTAAAATCTAATGGATCTGTTTTCAAGGTGACATATATTTAGCTGCCGCTTTTGGATCTTGACTCACCTGATCTCCTACGGGTTTCCTAACCATTCTCCCTAGATGCATCCCATGTCCACAGCTACTATGTTGTCTGTCTTGCTAGATTGTAATCTCTGATGAGTCAGGACCGTCTTTTACATATGTCTGTGCAGCGCTGCGTATGTCTTGTTGTGCTATACAAATGTTGAGTAGTAGTAGTAATAGTAGTAGTGGTATCAATTCCCTAATTGTGGATTTGCAGCTCTCTAACCACCATGGCACTATACAGATGGAACTGCAGAGGAGCAAAAGTGTTGTAAGGGCGTTCCACTTAACTATATGTTCCGTGGAGATAGTCAATCACTTTCTATATAGCTAAGTGATTTAATTTAGGACAGAAAAATAGCTGTATGCAATGATCAACCCATTGCAGACGCTTCCTTTTTCTCTATAAAGGCCTTCAGCAATGCCGGATCTTCAAAAGTGTGTGTTTGGTTATGTAGGGTGACCCGGAGTCTTGCCGGCGCGAGAAGACCATAGCGGGCCTGCAGCAGCTGCAGTCTCGGTCGGAATGCCAGCAATAGTTTCTTCTTTCAACTGTTGCCGTGTGGAAATCCGGGTAGAACGCAACACTCTGACCCTCGAACTTGATAGGCCCCAGCATTCTTGCCACCGATAAGATTTGCACCACTTGAGAATGCCTTAAAATACACATGATGATTGGGAGCGGATGTCTGACATTTGGGCCTGGATGTTTCGGTATCCGATGTGCTCATTCAATCTCAAACAGCAGATCGAAAACTACCCTCAACAGCTTTGGGATTGTTGCTGCCAAGAATACTTTCATGTTTGTCCCTTCGGTACCCTCCGGGATACCTATAATACGCACGTTGTTTCTTCTGGTGTGGTTATTTAAATATTCCAGGCTCCGTTCCAAGTTCATGATTCCTTTACTATTTCCGCCGATCTGCTTGAAACGCTCTTCGTGAATGACGATTTTGATTTCTAACCCATTCATCTTCTCCATGAGCACAGTGACTTGCTCTTTCATCTCCTTCAGTTCTGCAATGTCTGCTTGAACATCATAGAGTGTTTTACCATTTGTAGCCACCATCTCTCGCACCGCCCGGATTTCATCTAGTAATTCCTGCATTCCCGCCAGGCCCTCCCGCGCATTCACTGCCTTATGGGGTGAGGGCGGATCAGGCTTTGCCCTTTTAGCCCAGTGTTTGTGCATGTATTGTAATCCAACTTTGTAGGGTTGCCGGTAGCCATTTCCTGCAAATCTTGCCGCTATAACGAAGAAGGACTGTCCGGTGTACACGGGGGGATTCAGGATTGCTTTTCAGGAAGTTGGCGAGGCTAAGAATTAGGCAGCCATCTTAGCTCCTGCTGGCTCCGCCTCCATTGTTTGCAATTCTGGTTGCCGTATCTTAAAAAGGATATGGCATTATTAGAAAAGTACAGAGAAGAGCCACCAAAATGGTAAAGGGGACGGAGGAGAGGCTAAAAAGGTTAAGGCTCTTCAACCTTGAAAAGAGATGGCTGAGGGGGGATATGATAGAGGTCTATAAATTAATGAATGGAGTGGGACAGGTAAATGTAGATCAATTGTTTACCCCATCAAAATATAGAAAGACTAGGGGGCATGCAATGAAGCTACAGGGTAATCTATTTAGGACTAACAAGAGAAAATATTTTTTCATTCAATGTGAATTCAAACTCTGGAATTTACTACTGGAGGATATAGTAAAAGCTGTTAGTGTAGCCGGGTTTAAAAAAGGTTTGGACAAGTTCCTGGAGGAAAGGTTCATAAACCATTATTAAAGTGGACCCAGAATATCCACTGCTTGCCCCAATACAAGCATTGTGGAACCTATGTCTTTTGGGGAAACTGCTAGGTACTTGTGACTTAGACTGGCCATTGTTGAAAACAGGATACTGGGCTTGATGGACCTTGGTCTGACCCAGCATGGCATTTCTTATGTTCTTATGTTATGTTCTTATGTAAACCACATGCCTATAAGAATTAGGGGTAATTTTATAACAGGGCACCTAGATTAAGGAGAAATTTTACTTACCGATAATTTCCTTTACTGGAATCCTGCCAGACCAGTCCAGATTAGTGGGTTGTGTCTCCCTGTCAGCAGATGGTGAGACAGAGAAAAAAAAGCTTTGTGAAACCACTCTTGGTATAAAAACCCATCCTCCAAGGGGAGCTTCAGTATAACCATAACAAGCAGGAGGAGTTCAAACAGCCAAGGAAGCACAAAACCAGACCAAAAATGAATTAATAAACGAATAACTCTTATAACAACAAGCTAATGTGAAATAGGACCCACAGGCCAAAGAAGATGTACATGGCGAGGTACAGCAATGTCACTGAGATGTAACGAGAGTCTTAGCTAGGCGATGGACTAAACAATTTAGAGTGGCGGGTCCTGGACTGATCTAGCAGGATTCCAGGAAAGGAAATTATCAGCAAGTAAAATTTCTCCTTACAAATACATCCTGCTAGACCAGTCCAGACTAGTGGGGAGTACCATAGCTAAACCACTCCACAGCAGGAAGAAACAGCTGCAGCCAAGACAGAGACTCCGAAGCAAGCTCCTTCTTGAGCTTAGACATCCAAGTAATAGTGACGTACAAATATCTAGCGGAGCTACCCATGAGCATTCTGCCCAGGAGGTAGCCTGGGCCCATGTAGAATGTGGCTGAAGCCCTATAGGCACAGGTTTGTTCAATTAATTAAAAGCTGAATCAATGGTCTGTTTGATACAGCATGCAATGGTTGCTTTGGAAGCGGCCGTTCCTTTTCGTGGACAGAAGGCAGGACAAAAAAGTGATTGGAGAGATGAAATGTATTAGTGAGTTTGAAGTAATGGCATAATGCCCTACCAACATCCAACAGGTGAAGGATTCGGTTATCACCTGAAGACTGCTCTTTAAAAAAGGAAGAAAGCATAACCAATTGGTTGACATAAAAATCCAAAAGAACCTTAGCCAGAAAAGAGGGCACTGTTCGAATGGTAACCCCCTCCGGAGAAAAAGACAAAAAAGGATCCCAGCAAGAAAGTGCCTGGAGCTTCAAAAGGCACTGTACTGAAGTGACTGCTATAAGAAAAACAGATTTGAGAGGCTCAAATGGGGCATGGGTGAGCATGTGAAAAACTAAGGACAGATCCCAAGAAGGGATGAGTAGACAAATGGGGGGCCTCAGGGAGTGAATGCCTTGCAGAAAACATGAAAAATCTACATGAGAAACAAAATACTGCCCATGTCAAGGCCATAATATGCACCTTTAAAGAATTAAGGGTAAGACCCTTATCAAATTCGTCCTGAAGGAAGGAAAGAATGTCTGGAATATCAACTCACCAAGGGGAGAGGGATCTCTTAGAACACAAAGAAGAAAAAATATGCTAAATCCAAGCATAAGCACGTGAGATAGAAGACCGTCGAGCCCGTGGAGAGTGGTCACTACTTGCGACAAGTAACCTTTGCGATGCAAGTGATGCCGCTCAATAGCCAAGCCATAAGTGAGTATGAAGTGGGGTTGTCCATGAGAACTGGCCCCTGAAATAGGAGACCCCTCCGGACACCAAGGGGTAGGGGCGCCTCCTGCAGCAGGTGGAGGAGGAGATCGGCATACCATGATTGCCAAGGCCAAACTGGGGCAACCAGCACTACCCATCTGGAGTGTGACTCTATCTGACGGAGTGCACGGATGATTAGTGGCCAAGGAGGAAAAATGTAGAGGAGCTGGTTTGAGGGCCAGGTCTGAACCAGAGCATCTAGGCTGTGAGAGTTTGGTTTCTTTTGACGACTAAAAAAGATTTATATCTTGGCATTGGGAGAGGTGGTCATTAGGTCCAGAGTCAGATGACCCTACCGACACACAATGTTTGAAAATGCCCACAGAGTTAGCTCCCACTTGCCGGGGTCCAGGATATGATGACTCAGGAAATCCGCTTGAATGTTTTCCATTTCCGCAATGTGCTGCGCAGAAAGAGCCAGGAGGTTGGTTGGATTCTGCCCAGGGAAATAGAAGACTCATTTCCAGGGACATTCTGGGATATTTGGTCCCACCCTCTCTGCAGAGATAAGTCACAGTGGTGGAACTGTCAGAAGGTACATGGACTACTCGACTCTGGAGGTGGGATTGAAAGAAGAGTAGAGCCAGACGAACAGCCTGGGCTTCGAGGTAATTTGATGGTCCAAGAGGCTTCTTGAATGGACCAAGATCCCTGTGCCTCCTGTCCCTGACAGTGCGCTCCCCCACCTGCAAAGCCGGCATCTTTGGTGACCACCATCCAACATGAAATTTTCAAGAGAATGCCCTTCAACAAGTGATGAGGACAAAGCCATCAGCGAAGACTGTGGTGAACCACTGAAGAAAGGTGTAGACAATCTGATAGTCCTGGGTGGAAGGGGACCAGCGTGACAGGAGAGAGTACTAAAGCAGATGCATGTGAATACAGACCCAGGGGACTACGTTCAGAGCAGAAGCCTTGGTGTCAAGGAGTTGTAGGTAATCTCAGGCAGTAGTTGCTGCCTGGCACTGGAAGGAATGGACCTGAATGCAGAGCTTCTTGTATCTGTCATAAGAGAGGAAGATGTGACCACTCTCGTGTCGAAGAGGGTGCCGTGGAGTTCTAGAGACTGAACGGGGCACAGATTGCTTTTGTCATAATTGACACCCAGCCAAGATGGTCCAGAAAGGAGACCCCAGAAGTAGTCTCCTAGAAACTTATTGCTCTGGTCAGCCAATCATCTAGATAAGGATGAACCTGAATACCTTGGTTGTGCAGGGAAGCTGCCAGTACTACCATCACCTTGGAGAAAGTGCGAGGAGCTATGGCAAGACCAAAGGGCAGGGCACAAAACTGATAATGTTGACCAAGGACCATGAAACGTAAATACTGCTGATGATCTTGGTGGATTCGAATGTGAAAAAATATACTTTCGCCAGGTCCAGGGATGTGATAAATTCTCCTGGCCGAACAGCTTGAACGACTGTCCAGAGGATTTCCATCCGAAACCGCGGCACCTGAAGACAGCGATTGACTCCTTTGAGGTCCAGGATAGTATGGAAGGAGCCGTCCTTCTTGGGAATGACAAAGTAAATGGAATAGTAACCAGAACCTCTTTTTGAGGGAGGAACTGGGCATACTGCATTGAGCTGAAGGCGGCGGTGGAGAGTCAAGTGTACAGCTGCTTCCTTGGCCATGGAACTGCATGGAGAGATGAGAAAGACATTCAGCATGGGCTCGGTGAAGTTGAGAGCATAACCCTTTGTTACTACCTTGAGTATCCACCGGTCCAATGTTATCTGGGTCCATTCACAGGAAAAATACTGTAAGCATCCACCCACAGAAGGCATCCCAGCATGGACACAAAAACCATCAATAAGAAGATTTGGCAGAACCATAAAACTTGTTGGACAAGGAGAAATTGTCAGGACTGAGGCTTAAAACCATCCCTATTCAAAGAAGAACTGGATTTGCCAGGCCGGTAGCAATGAGTGTCTCTGAAGGAGACTCTATAAGATGAGGATGCAGATGCCGACATGGCAGGACGATGAAAACTGGATTTGGGCTTATCCTCTGGAAAATGTTGAGGCTTGACTTCCCCCAAATCCTTCATAGGTTTTTCCAAATCCTCACCAAAAAAAGGCAGCCCTTGAAAGGAAGCTTGGCGAAACGGGACTTGGAAACAGCATCTCCATTCAAATGATGGAGCTTTAGCCAATGTTGAGCCACTGTAGCAGCAGCTATAGACCGAGCAGGTAAGTGCAGCATATCAGAAAAGGCATCTGCAAGAAAGGCAATGACTGACTCTAAATGAGGCAAAGCCGGATCATCCAGAAATGAATGAAGCCATCGTAGCAAAGTGTGTGCAGCGAGACTTCTGCAGAGACCTGCAATGTTAAGGTCAATGACAAGAAAGTGTTTTTTAAGAGGCCTCCCACCTTGCAATCCATCTGTTCACGGAGGTCAGTGCCGCCCTCCACTTGTCAAGATCTTCCGAAGACCAAACATAAACATGCCCCAAATGATGAGTGGAGCATAGACACACATCAGGAGAATCCCACTCTAAGGAGATCATTTGTTGTAGTTCCAGGGGAAAAGGAAAAGCCTTAGAAGGTTTCCTGATGCCCACAATGATGGGCTCTGCCTGAGGTTTAGAGGAATCCAAAGGTTGTTGTACTTGAGATCCTCCATAATTTGAGAAATGAGAGCAGGAAGTTCTTCCTTACAGAATAACCAGATAACCTGGCCATCTTCTCAAGGTCGTCTTCCAATGGTGAGAACTCTCCTTCTTCTTGGCCAGACTTAGAAGTGATAGAATGTTCATCTGAAGGATCATCACCAACTTCCTCTGCAGGGCGCCAGTCCCCTGGAGGAGAGGCGATATCCTTGGCCAGATCTAAAGAGGTTCTAGCCAAACTTCAGCGGTCATGCTTTCTAGACAGAGGATCAGTGGCAGTCGGAGTAGCTAAAGTCCCTGAGTGCCACATATCCCAGGCCTGATGGAATAGCTGCACAAACTGGAGATCAGAACCATCAGCTGTAGTCTGCATAGGCTGAACAGAGAGTTGTAGAGGATGTGCAGGCTGCTCAGGCAACAAAACCAGAGGAAGAGCATCTTGAGATCTAGCATCACCCTGAGGTAACCCAGAGGGAGTTAAAGCAAGAGACCTGGAAGGGCTTTCGGAACCAGGACCTGCAGTTGCAGAAGGACCCCCTTCATCAGAACCACAGGAGGAATACAAACTATCTGTCAAAGTCTTACATTTCTTCCCACAGCCCAAGCAGAGTTGTAGGGAAGAAGGCATTTTCACAACAGGATAAAATAAAAAGTCACAGGGAGAGGTGGGGAGCCAAATATCAACAGACTCTGAAGAAAGAATGGCAGCCGCGGCACAAAAATTATGGCGGGAAACAGCAAAAACATAGCTGGGAAGCAGCCGCTGACCGAACGTGTGAAGAGAAGCAGGAAAAAGGCAACTGCAGAAAACAGAGCACACCGAATAAAGAAGGGAGGCATATGTGGTCAGAAGACCAAGATACTGCCGAAAAACAGATTGGGATGCTGCTTTAAAAGAGAACTACAAAAGAAATAAAACACTCATTGCTCTTGAAGGAGGAAAAAACAGATGAAGAAGGAAGGGTCTGGAGAAGAACAAACTCCCCGACAACTTCCTCAGCAACCAAGTCCTTGAATAAAGTGTTTTCTTTTTTTATTTTAAACAAACTTTAAGGAGTTAGAAAAAAAACAATAGGTGACTGCCGACTTAGCTGATAGAAGTCTTGCTTGCAGAACAGTCAGAACAAAAGGCTACAACTGCTCCTCATGAGCAGGAGGCACTTCCCTTCAGAGGTGCTTTTCTGGTTCTCTTGACCAGGAGCAGCTCTGGAAAGTGAAGAAAGAAAAACCGTTGGCAAAGAAGGAGCATCACAGTGTGCATAACTGCCAAAGATAGCCACACTGACACCAAATCTCTTCTCAGAGAAAGCCAGGAGCTAGGAGAAGTGTACCATCTGCTGAGACACAGAAAATACTGAAGCTCCCCTTGGGGATGGCTTTTTATACCAAGGGTAATGTCACAAAGCTTCGGGAATTTTTCTTTGTCTCACCATCTGCTAGCAGGGGGACACAACCCATTAATCTGGACTGGTCTAACAGGATGTATTTGGAATAAAGCATGAAAACACCTGTTTTTAGCCTAATGTATAAAGACACATGGATATGTATGTATCTTTATGAAATACCAGCCAAACGTCTGCAAGCATGATGCCTGAAATGAAGGTGCGGACATTACACATATTTTATAAAATATTGGGGGTATTTTAAGAGGCAGTGGCCAACCCGAGTAAAGTGGTTGGCCGTTGCCGCTTTAAAATTTATCCAGATATTCAATGCTTGGGTCATATCCAGCCACCAGCATTGACTGTTTGGTTTGCCTGGATAGAGGATTAACTAACTGGTCAGCAGTGATATTCAGCTGCTGGCTGTATAGCTAAACTAACTAAAGCTAGGTCAGCTTTTTGGACCAAACTTTAGCTGGTTAAGGTTAACCAGGTCAATCCTGCTGCTGATCGGCTAACCCCTGGTACCACCCCCAGAATGCCCTGATGCTAAGCGGTTAGTGCCAGGGCATACAAACCGTTGACTGTGGTTTGCATATGCCCCCATACATATAAATTACAACATGCTTCATCTAAACCCCTCCCCTGAGCGCGCCTATTCCACAACTTTGCACTGGCTTGAACAGTGTGTGCTTTTAACTGTGACCTCATTTTATAAAAGGCTTTTTAGTGTGTAAAACAGAGTTTTACACATCAAAAAGGTTTATAAAATCACTCTCTATATAGCTGAATATTGCTACTATATGTATAACTATTGGCAGTAACCATATTACATATATATGTAATTACGCTTTATTTGGATGGCAGCACTGAATATTATTTTAAGGCTGGCATTACAAAGAATATGATTGTCATCCAGACTGAATATTGACTTCTAAATTCTTATTATTATCTGACTCCACTGGGAACATGAAACTATTTCAATTCTCTCTAAAGTGGAGGGATTCAAACCTCCCATAAAACTATGGTTTTAATCAAAACATATTTGGCTGTTATAAACCATCTTAAAGTACAATCTCACTGGAGACCTCTGTTTTGAATATGCAATAAATTATTCCCCAGGCCAGGTATGACATATAAAATAATTCTGCAAGCATATGCATTTTAAATTAAAAGATTAAATTAAAAAATGCAACATTTCAGGATTAGAGGATTGGGGACGAGAAAGGCAAAGGATCTACTAAGATGTAAAGGGGAAACAGCAAGAAATGAACAACTGCTGACAATGCCTGAAGGTAAGGCGCTGATAGCTGATAGGGAAGGTCAGTAGTTGTACAGGTATCATAAATCACATAGGCACACTATTCTAACTTATTATCTGGTAAATATGATGTTATTCGATCCCGTTTTGGTTTTACTACAGTGCAAGTCAGGTCATCAAGTTCATAAATGAAGTGAGGCAAAGTCATGACTGAAGTGACTTGTTGCTACTAACAAAGCCAGCTGGCAGCCTTTTGACTGTCCTCGCTTGTTGGTATGTTATAAGCACAACTAAGTGGAAGCCAATAGCACAAGACAGAGAGCTTGAACTTCAGCATTATACACAATTTACAATTTATCCTCAATGTTTAGTTGGCCTGGAACACTTCGGGGTCTGCAGTCTCATTTTGGTTTAGCTTTTTCTCATGCATCTCAAAAATAAGGGTCGGATTTCCACAGCTCATTCCCCATGTTTAGCATTGTGCATCTGGCCTCAGTGGTTTTTCTCTTGGCCTCTACAGTCTGCCGTTTTTCTCCATTTCTCACTGCTGCAGATTTTCTGTTTGCTAAACAGCATTTCTGTACTCTACAGTGCTGTCATTCAGATATATCTAATAGAATCAATGTAATGTGCATGTAGATAAAAGTAGGTTATATTTTATGCTACATTTTATATATGACTAAGAACATAAGAAATGCCATACTGGGTCAGACCAAGGTCCATCAAGCCCAATATCCTGTTTCCAACAGTGGCTAATCCAGGTCACAAGTATTAGGCAGGTACCCAAAGTCCACAGCTTCCACAATGCTCGTCCTGGGGTAAGCAGTCGATTTCCCGGGTCCTCTTTAATAATGGTTTATGGATATTTCCTCCAGGAACTTGTCTAAACCTATTTTAAACCCAGCTACACTAACAGCTTTTACTACAAACTCTGGTAAAGAATTCCAGAGTTTGATTACGCATTGAATGAAACAATATTTTCTCTTACTAATCTTAAATGGGTTACATTGTAGCTTCATCGCGTGTCCTCTAGTCTTTCTACTTTTTTGACGGTGTAAACAACTGATCTACGTTAACCCGTTCCACTCCATTCATTAATTTATAGACTTCTATCATATCTCCCCTCAGCCTTCAACTTTCCAAGTTGAAGAGCACAACCTTTTAAACCTTTCTTCATAGGGGTATCCTTCCATCCCCTTTACCATTTTGGTAGCTCTTATCTGTACCTTTTCTAATTCTGCTATATCCTTTTTAAGATATGACGACCAGAATTGCACACAATGTTCAAGGTGCTGTCTAGCCATGGAAAGATACAGAGGCATTATAATATCCTTGGTTTTATTCTCCATTCCTTTCCTTATGACTCCCAGCAATCTGATTTCTTGGCCGCCGCTGCACCATGGGTGGAGGGTTTCAATGTATTATCCACGATGACGCCTAAATCTTTTTCCTGGGTGGTGGTTTCTAAGTGGTACTTTGCATCGTGTAACCAAAGTTTGGGTTGTTCTTTCATAGGTGCATAACATGTACTTGTCCACATTAAATTTCATCTGCCATATTAATGCCCAGTCTTCCAATTTATCAAGGTCCTCTTGCAATTTTTCATAATTCTCTTGGGTTTTAACAACTTTAAATAATTTTATGTCATCTGCAAATTTGATCACCTCACTTGTTATTCCCATTTCCAGGTCATTTATGAATATGTTAAAAAGCAGCAGGTCCAGCACAGATCCCTGGAGTCCTCCACTATTTTCTTTTCTCCATTGAGAAAATTGCCCATTTAGCCCTATTCTCTGGCTTCTATCTTTTAACCAGTTTCTGATCCACGATACTACACTGCCTCCAATCCCATGACTTCTTAATTTTGCCTAGAGTCTCTCATAAGGGACCTTGGCAAAGTTTTTCTGAAAATCCAGATACACTATATCAACTAGCTCACCTTTGTCTACCTGTTTATTCACACCTTCAAAAAGTTATTAAGACAAGACTTTCCTTGGCTAAATCCATGTTGGCTTTCTCCCATTAGACCATGACTATATACAAGATCAGTAATTTTGTTCTTTATAATGGTTTCTATCATTTTGCCTAGTACTGATGTCAGACTCAGAGGTCTGTAGTTTCCTGGATCACCCCTGGAAGCCTTTTTAAATATTGGCCATTCTCTACTCTTCAGGTACTACCATTGATTTTAATGATAGTTCACAGATTCACAAATTGTAGGTCTCATATTTCAGTTCTTTCAATACCCTTGGATAAATACCATCCAGCCCAGGTGATTTGGTACTCTTCAGTTTATCAAATAGTTGTAATATATCTTCCTGGTTTATCAATATTTCTTTCAATTCTTCCGATACATCACCTTTATATATCAGTTCAGGCATGAGTAAATTCCCTACATCTTCTTCAGTAAAGACTGAAGCAAAGAATTCATTCAATCTCTCTGCTATGGCTTTGCCTTTACTTAGTGCCCTGTTTACTCCTCTATCATCCAATGGTCCAACTGACTGTCTCACATTTTTTTTTTGCTATGAATGTACTTGAAAATGTTTTTATTAGGCCTTTTTGCTTCCACAACAAACTTTCTTTCAAAATCTCTTTTTCCTGCCTTATCAATTCCTTGCATCTAACTTGGTGATGCTTATGTTGTTTCCTATTTTCGTCATTTGGTTCCTTTTTCCATTTCCTGAACGATGCTTTCTTTGGCTGCAACAGCCTCTCTAACCTCACCTTTAAACCATGCTGGCAGTTTTTTGGCCTTCTTCCACTTTTCTTAAAGCGTGGAATACATCTGTTCTGGGCTTCCATGATAGTATTTTTAAACAATGCCCATGCTTTATGTAAATCTTTAGCCTTTGCAGCTTCTCCTTTTAATCTTTTGTTAACTATTTTCCTCATTTTATCATAGTCTCCAAGAATAAGTCATGTATTTCATCTAGAAACTTTATTTCCCTAGCATGTCCTGCTTTGACACTGACCCAGTCGATACCTGTGTAATTGAAATCACCTTTTATTACTGTGTTGTAACTTTTGTTAGCTTCCCTGATTTCTTTCAGCATTTCATTATCCATCTGTTCATTCTGGCCAGGCATAAGTGATCATCTGCTCAGCATACACTCGCTTACTAAGAGCACCCTTGTTGATACATATCTGCCAAACACATTCTCACTACTACTCACTTATCCAGTAGACTTCCATGCAGGTTACCCTCTTCTGTGATTTTTGACTGAAAACCCCAAACAAAAGAGGGGGTAATCTCCATAGAGTGGCAATTACAGTTCTAACAATAGTGGGTTATGCTGATCTTTTTCTGCTGTCATTTACTATGCTACTATGTAAACTCTCAGTCATCTGCTTCATTCATACACAGTTGCCCAAGCCAGCTTCACTCCACCAATACACACACATAATCACATCAGGTGCCTGTTGAAAATATGCATATAAACATGGGAGGAGAAAAGAGCCTCAGAGTCCAATGAGGTGAACTTACACAAGCTTCACGTGTTCGAAGCCACACCTCTCAACATCAAGGGCTCTAAAAAACTCCTATCATAAATAGTATTTCCATTGTAACAAACTGTGATTCAAAACACGTGTATTCTCTCCAAGCATGGTTTAGTTGGACAGGACTTGATTAAAATGAGATTTTCCTAAGCATGTATTGTCCTTGAAAGATGTGAAACAAGCTCACCAAAATACAAAACCAAACTTAGCTTGAGATGGTAACACAGCTAAAAGGCAGGCTTTTTCTTGGACTTGCCATTTGTTTTTCACTCTGGAACTGACCTTTTTTTTTTGGTTGTGAAGCCAGCTTCACTAGCATCTATCAAGCAAATAATGCCTAGCATACTTACAGTATACTAACCCAACCAGACTTTCTAACTCACACCGACTTACAAGTAACACACTCGCTCAGCCTGAATGCAATAACAGTCATACAACTTAACAAAGCCATTTAAAACTGTCTGCCAAATACACACCTACCCATAATTTACTTCAGAAACAATACCAGTACATTCTTATTGATACTCCTCCAATCACTGTAACACACACTAAGGGAACATAGTCATATCTACCTGTCCTCCCAAAACACTCACTTGCAGATCACACAGACTAATCTAGCCAGTACTCCCTCACTCACAGTCACAAGCCAAAGCAAATTCACTAACTATACTCACCTTCCAGGAACAGAATTGCTTAGTTTATCCACCCTGACACACACACACAGTTATGCTCACTTATCAATAAAAGTCTCACTAATACGTAGCCACCCAGTGCATACTCACTCATCAACCAAGCACAACAATCCAGCACATTCTCAAAATATACTACTCTACCAAAGATGCACTTATGCTAAACAACTCAGCGCACCCTCACCTGTACCTTTAATCGGGTCTTCTACAATTCCATAGCCATAGGAAGAGCCACAAAACTGTTCCTTCATACAGAATTAATAATTCCCTGTGAAATCTCTACAGAAGACCATGGGATGCAACTAGGTTGTGGAGGCAGAAGCTGTCAGAGTATTAAAGCCTTCCCCTTCCCTGGCCAAATCCCTGCCTCTCAAACGTGCTGTACGAAGAGGAGAGTAGTAAGAAAATGAGCCACATCCACCTCTTCTGCATCCTGGACCCAAATACAAATGACCTTCCCACATAAAATTAGCAGTAATGGCCTCTTGAATTAACAAGGTTGAATTCTAGGTAGAATGGCCCCAAACAGGCTGATATTCCATCACTTTTCAAGCCCTGGGGAGAAGTGCAGCAAAGCTAGCTGTTTACCCCACCTCCTCGCTCCACCCCACCCCTGCCCCTTCCCCAGGACTGCTTGTAGATATGAAACTGAGCTTCTGTATGCTCTGCACCCTTCTTCCCCTGATGGAAGTAGAGCCAGCAGTATGGATCTCCCACCCCCAGAGTATGAGGAGCAAGAAATTGGATTTAGCTCACACCTTTCTCAGACGTTCAGGGCAGGTTACCTTCTGGTACAGTAGGCATTTTCCTGTCCTCAGAGAAGAAATGAAAGGTGAAGTGACTTGCCAAAATCACAAGGAGCAGCAGTGGGTTTAGAACCTGGCTGCCCAGATTTTCAGCCTACTGCTCTATACATTAGACTACTTCTATTCCTACCTCTAGCCTACTCTGTGTGGGGCACAGCCAATGGGCAAGCGTCAGGAGTTAGATAACTGGAAGGCACACTACAGCCATGGGTAGGCAGGGAGTGAGCCATGGGGAAGTGCAAGTGCCACTCTGGTGAGGTTTCAGTCAGAGTGTCAAGGAATATGGCAGCAAATACACCAATTTTGAAGGATGATACGATATTGCTGGTTGCTAGTCAGCCTTTTGAGTATGGGGCCATTCACTGAATGATTTCTGTTACTTGTAAACCGCACTGAAAACAAATAGCGCGGTATATAAAAGATGTTAAATAAATAAATAAAATAAATTACATGAACTGCAGCACAATAGAACGGGATTGTGCATGTGTGTGTGTTATGCAGAGAGTATGTGTATGTTAAACAGAGATTGACTGTATTTATGTCTGAGAGAGAGAGAATATGTGTGTGTTTGTGTCAGAAAGGAAGACAGAATGTGTTTGTGCCCATGTCAGAGAAAGAGAGAGAGAGAGAGAAGTGAGGATGTTTGTATAAGAGAGAGGAAGAGAGTGAGATAGCGTATCTCCTTTCAGAGAGAGATGAAGAGCCGGATACTCAGCCAGTTAAGTGCATGTGCCGGCATTTAATAGCTATATTCAGTGCTGCTATACTTTTAGTAGCAGCAGTGAATATATGAATTAAGCGGTGACTGCATCAGCACCATCCATTTAGTAGCTAAATATCACTGCTGAATAGATCATTTCTGACATCTCCTCCACCCCTCTCCTATCCCAACCCCTTTCTACTCAGTCAATATATGGCTATTTAATAATTTAAATAGCTTGATATTATCCATATGCATGTTAAAAATACACCGATAGGCGAGGTTGCGTACGCTATCTCCAGGAACAAGCAGGAATGAGTCTTCACATATGGGTATCGTCGGTACCGACGGAGCCTGCGCGGGAACGCTCCCCAGCGTCCTGAAAGAAAGCTTTTGGGAGCATCCCACAGTGCCTGCGCGCTGCCTTCCCGCCTTTCCTAACTGCCTCTCTCCAGTTCTTCTTTTCCGCGGAACCAACAGGTCGTGTTTCCTGTCACCGCTGAAGAATTTCTTATTTTCTTTTATTTTTCTTTAGTCGCGTGTCTGCCTTCTCGATTCCGCACCGGTACCACCGGCACTGTTCCCTCTAAGCTGTGCGCGTGTGCGCGCGCACACACCTTGCCGAGCGAGCGCACATACTTTACAACAGAGCACACAAAAATTACAGCTCTGATTCTGATAGAAAACAACACAGATGTCTTAAATTTTAAGTTATGATTGTAATTACTAGAAATTTCCCGCTTCATTTAGTAATCGTCTATTTTCATTTAATTTGATTAAAATCAATGTGGTGTACATACTGTATTCTGACGTGTAGTCAAATTTTAAAGTATATAACTCCGAGTGTCGTTATGTGGCGCACAAAAATTTAACCTTCCTTCAAAAGCTGCACAGCTGATATTTTATGCGCACACAGCCTACAGAAAATTAGAGGGAACATTGACCACCGGTTCTTTTTCTTTCTTTAAAAAAAAAAAAAAAACCTTCTACTTTTTTCAGTGCATTTTTCTTCTGGGGCCTTAGGCCTACAGAGATATTTTTCCCACATGGAAAAACCCGCCTCCGTGTTTAAAAAATGCACAAAGTGCAGTAGCACTATTTCTGTCACCGACACCCATGACTGGTGTCTAAAATGTTTAGGTCCTGACCACTCAATTGCTGATTGTGAGTCCTGTTCCATGATGTCCAAAAGAGGGTTACAGAATCGGGCAGCTAAGCTCAGTACCCTGTTTCCCTCCGATGCAGCTTCCGTGGCATCAACGTCTTCCAGGGCTTCTTCTTCATCCCATGGATCTCAGGTAACCAAACTTAAATCTGGCCGGTCCTCAAAGAGTTCATCTCCCTCTAAGTATCGAGATGCCCCCGGGCTTACTCTTGAGGATACCACACCGGCAAAATTACCCCGGCGGGAGGCTCCGGCTTCCAAAGCACTACCTATGGGGTCACAGGTTGACATCGATGGCTCAGCCTCGACCGATCACCTGTTACAATGTTCTGGGGTACCGGCAGTTTCTACCGGTACCGATATCCAGACATTGGTGGCATCAATGGATCAGAATATTCTGACCATGCAGCGTGCCATCACGGCATTTATTCAAGCTGCAACGCCTACGGTACCGCAAAAAACCCTGTTGTCGGTACCCGTACCGATTCCGGTACAGGATCCGATTCCGGTTCCGATACCAGTACCGCTTGCATCGACATCAGCATCGATGGCAGCGGTACGCTATCCAGTGATGCCTATCAGTACCGGTCCGGTACCGATTACTCCCGATGTCGATACCTCCCGGTATGCGTATCGGGCTCTACGAGAGCATCCAGACAGTCGATACTTCGATTCTTCTGAAGACTCTGACTCTTCAGAGGCCCCAATTGAAGAATCGGGGATCCTTCCTCAGGAACCCTCTTCTCCAAAAAGGAGAATGTCTCCTCCTGAAGACTTGTCTTTTCAGGACTTTATTAGGGAGGTGGCCAAAGGCCTGTCCATCTCAGTGACCTCTGAGACTGAACCTAGAGCCAAAAAATTAGATATCCTACAATATCCTAAGGCTCCTAAAGAGGCAGCCACCTTACCAATACATGAGATTCTTTATGAACACATGTTGGGCATATGGGAGACTCCTCTTTCCACCTCCCCTCATTCCAGAAGGTTGGACACCATGTATCGTGTTCCTCCTTGTCCTGGGTTTCATAAGACTCAGCTTCCTCACCACTCCATTGTGGTAGAGTCTGCTATGAAAAAGATCAAGAGTACAAAAAGGCACTCCTCTGCTCTTCCAGGAAGAGAATGCAGAACCCTAGATGCCTTTGGCAGGAAAATCTTCCAGGCCAGTATGCTTGTAGCCAGAATCAACTCCTATAGTCTCTATATGGGGATGTTTCTAAAAGAAGTTACAGATCATCTGCAAACCTTATCTCCTTTTATGTCAGAAGATAAGAGAGAAGAATATATCACCTGGCTTAAACAGGCACAGGATGTATCCAAGTTTTCCAACCGTGCAGCCTTTGACTCTTTTGAGGGGGTCAGTAGAGCCTCGGCTATTGGCATAGGTGCACGCAGAGTTGCTTGGTTGCAAGCCTCTGATTTGGAATCCTGGGTACAGGATGGTCTAGGTAACCTTCCCTGTACAGGGAAAAACCTGTTTGGCAAAGATTGGCATGCAAAGGCCAACCAGATGGATACTGAAAATTCTGCTTTAGATAGACTTTCAAAGTCTACTACTGCTCCTTTCAAAAAGAGGTTGTTCAAAAAGGGATCTTTCCCAAAGAAAGGGAAATTTTCTTCTTATGGTCAGGCCTCTTCTCAAGGTCGTTTTGCTACAAAGAAGCAGCAACAACCAAAACAGGCCAAAACCCAGGCTGCGAGGACTGCTACGGCCCAACAGCCTCAGCCTCCTCAGGGCCTTTGACTTTCTACTAGAGAACTTAGCCTTTCTGGCTCTAGAACATCCAGAGCCCCTCACTATCCCAGGAAGGTTAGCTCACTTTGCTCCCAGATGGGAACAAATCACAGCAGAGCAGTGGACCCTCTCCATCATAAGGGAAGGGTACAAACTTCATTTCTTAAACCTTCCTCCTCACACCATGGTGAAACAGTTCAATTCTCCAACATCTCTCCTCAACCTTCTAGGTCAGGAGATTGCTACCCTTCTTGCCCAAGGGGCAATAGAAGAAGTACCCCTTCTTCAACGGGGTTCAGGGTTCTACTCCCCCTATTTTCTCATCCCAAAGAAAACAGGGGGCTACAGACCCATATTAGATTGAACAAGTTTCTATGCAAGGAGAAATTCAAGATGATTTCTCTCGGAACTCTCCTTCCATACCTCCAGAGTCAGGACTGGCTTTGTTCTCTAGATCTCAAGGATGCGTACACCCATGTTCTCATCCATCCAACACACAGACGATTCCTTCGCTTCCTGTACCAAGGAAAGCACTACCAATACAAAGTGCTTCCTTTCGGTCTGGCCTCTGCTCTAAGAGTGTTCACAAAATGCATGGCAGTAGTAGCTGCATTCCTACGCGCAAATCACAGCAGAGCAATGGACCCTCTCCATCATACGAGATGGGTACAAGCTTCATTTCTTAAACCTTCCTCCTCACACCATGGTGAAACAGTTCAATTCTCCAACATCTCTCCTCAACCTTCTAGGTCAAGAGATTGCTACCCTTCTTGCCCAAGGGGCAATAGAAGAAGTACCCCTTCTTCAACAGGGCTCAGGGTTCTACTCCCCCTATTTTCTCATTCCAAAGAAAACGGGGGGCTACAGACCCATACTAGATCTCAGAGAATTTAACAAGTTTCTATGCAAGGAGAAATTCAAGATGATCTCTCTCGGAACTCTCCTTCCATACCTCCAGAGTCAGGACTGGCTTTGTTCTCTAGATCTCAAGGATACGTACACCCATGTTCTCATCCATCCAACACACAGAAGGTTCCTTCGGTTCCTTTATCAAGGAAAGCACTACCAATACAAAGTGCTTCCTTTCGGTCTGGCCTCTGCTCCAAGAGTGTTCACAAAATGCATGGCAGTAGTAGCTGCATTCCTACGCACTCTAGGAATATTCGTATTCCCATATCTGGACGACTGGCTCATCCGAGCTCCATCCCAGTCAGAGGCTCAGACTTCTCTAGCCTGCACAAGGCGTGTTCTTCAGTATCTGGGACTGGTAATCAACATTCCAAAATCCCATCTTACCCCTACTCAGTCTCTAGAGTTCATAGGGGCCTTACTGGATACCACAACTGCAAGGGCCTATCTTCCCTAGGCCCGTTGCCTACGCTTGGTGCAGTTAGCCTCCCAGATTCAGTTAAAATCCCATTTAACTGCTCGAGAGATGTTGCAACTTTTAGGCCACATGGCATCCACGGTGCATGTGGTTCCCTATGCTCGCCTTCACATGAGAGCAGCTCAGTGGACCCTATCCACCCAATGGACCCAGGCATCAGGTTGCCTGTCAGACAAAATAGCAACCTCCAGTCGCCTATTTTCATCCCTCCACTGGTGGACGTCCACTCAGAATCTGTTGTTGGGGTCCCCCTTTCAACAGGTGTTACCCCAAGCAACCCTTACAACAGATGCCTCTCCAAAGGGTTGGGGGGCTCATCTACAAGATCTCTCGACCCAGGGCATCTGGTCTCCACAGGAGACATATCTTCATATCAACCTCTTAGAGCTCAGAGCAATCTTTCTGGCTCTCAGAGTCTTCCACACCCTGCTCAGCTACAAGACAGTCCTCATCCACACGGACAACCAGGTAGCTATGCTCTACGTGAACAAGCAGGGGGGAACTGGCTCTCTGTCGCTCTGCAATGAAGCTCTGAGATTGTGGGCCTTCGCCAGAGAGCATCAAATCCATCTCATGGCAGTATATCTTCCAGGAGTTCAAAACTCTTGGGCAGACAGACTCAGTCGAGTTCTGCTTCCGCACGAATGATCCCTCCATGGGGACCAGATAGCCAGAATTTTTCGGATTTGGGGTACCCCAGACATAGACCTGTTTGCAAGTCCGTGGAATGCCAAACTTCCCCAGTTCTGTTCCAGGATTCCATGTCAGGGAGTTCAGGCCAGGGATGCCTTCCTCCTTCATTGGGGGCAAGACTTCCTTTATGCCTTTCCACCTATTCCCCTAATCCCCAAGACTCTGTTCAAGCTTCAGAGAGACAAAGGGACTATGATCCTCATAGCACCACTTTGGCCACGCCAAGTATGGTACCCTCTACTTCTGCATCTCTCTCAAGCTCCCTCCCTAGACCTGGGGTCTGCTCCAGATCTCCTCTCCCAGGAGGAGGGAACCTTGTGGCACCCAAATCCTCAGTCTCTTCATCTCAGGGCCTGGTTGCTGAAGGCCTAGACCTTCAGGATTTACACCTTTCTCAGCAAGTGAAGGATATCCTTCATGCTTCCAGAAAGCCTTCCACCAGACGTTCCTATGCTTTTAAATGGAAAAGGTTTTCCATTTGGTGTGCAGAGAAGGGTCTCAACCCTCTTGCAATACCTTTGCATTCTTTACTAGACTATTTGCTGCATTAATCCCATGCAGGCCTTAAAACAAATTCAATCAGAGTCCATTTGAGTGCTATTGCAGCATCCCTTAAGCCTCTCAATGGACAACCTATTTCCTCTCATCCTCTTATAGCAAGATTCATGAGAGGCCTTCTTTTGACTAAACCTCCCATTAGACCACCTCCAGTGGCCTGGGACTTGAATCTGGTTCTTGGCCAGCTTATGAAGCCACCCTTTGAACCCTTAGCCATTACCTCCTTAAAATTCCTTTCTTGGAAGGTAATTTTTGTCATTGCAGTCACCTCAGCTCGCCGTATCAGTGAGCTGCAAGCTTTAGTGGCTAATCCTCCTTATACAAGGTTCCAGAACTAATCCACACTTTATGCCTAAAGTGGTCTCACCTTTTCATCTGAACCAGGAGGTCTTTTTACCTGTCTTTTTTCCAGGACCTCATGCATCAAGTGCAGAGAGGAATCTTCATACCCTGGATTGTAAAAGAGCACTTGCTTTCTACTTACATAGGACACAGCAACATAGAAAGTCCTCTCAACTTTTTGTTGCTTTTGATCCTTCTCATTTAGGACTTCCAGTCTCTAAGAGAACTCTGTCCAATTGGATTGCTCAGTGTATTTCCTTCGCCTACCAAAGTAAGAACCTTTCTCTGGAGGGCCATGTCACATCTCACAATGTGAGAGCCATGGCAACCTCTATGGCTCATCTAAACTCTGTGTCCATCGACCAAATCTGTCGAGCAGCCACTTGGGCATCGGTTCATACCTTCACAGCCCATTACTGCTTGGACAAGGACTCCTGCCGGGATGCCTTGTTTGGTCAGGCTGTTCTCAAACATCTGTTCCATACCTAATCAACTCCTATCCTCCATCCCTGAACTGGATGCCTGAGATTCATGGGTAGAGGTAGAGCCCTTCCCAGGGACTCACAATCTGGGTGATCTCCCAGGCATCTCTAGCTGGGGAGTCCCCATATGTGAAGACTCATTCCTGCTTGTTCCTGGAGATAGCACAGTTACTTACCTGTAACAGGTGATCTCTGGGAACAGCAGGAATAAGTCTTCACAACCCACCCACCTCCCCTAGGAGTTGTATCTCTCTATCTATCTTTCCTTTCCTCTCTCTCTCTCTTTGTCTCAGCTTTAAAACTCGAACTGGAGAGAGGCAGTTAGGAAAGGCGGGAAGGCAGCGTGCAGGCACTGTGGGATGCTCCCAAAAGCTTTCTTTCAGGATGCTGGGGAGCGTTCCCGCGCAGGCTCCGTCGGTACCGACGATACCCATATGTGAAGACTTATTCCTGCTGTTCCCAGAGATCACCTGTTACAGGTAAGTAACTGTGCTTTGTAGCGCTATATAAATGATAAGTAGAAGTAGTAGTAGTTATACGTTCACCACCTGCCAACAAACGCATAACTCATTCTGAAGAATGGGTCAAGAGTGTCTCTGTGTATGAGAGAAAGAGTATTTGTGTGTCTTTTTCAGAGAAAGAGTGCCCATATGTCTGCATTTGAAAGAAAGAGAGAGAGTATCAGAGAGCAAGAAGGAAAGTATGTGTGTGTGTTGTGTCAGAGAGAGGAAGAAAGAGAGAGAGAGTGGGTATCTGTGAAAGAGAAACAGACAGGCATGTGTTACGCATAAAACTCACTCAGCCGAGCAGCCTCACATGCTCACTCACTTTGAACCCATGATCCTCCCAGAACCGTGCCACATCTACGTGTCTCCAGTCATTGCTTGGGATCTGTAGTGTATCTCCTGCAGCACAGGAAGCTCTGTCTCAGAGACACCTCAGTCAGTCTCGCCCACATCCCACCGCTTCTGTCTTTCTCTGGGTCACCATAGCTGTGCTGCCAGATGCCGCTTCTTCAGAACGGAAGGTGCGCAATGCCAGTTGGGAGCCCAATCGAGTTCTGCAAGTCGTCTGGCTCCACTGGCATTGCTGTGCTTGGCTGCTTGCTGCCTGCTAATGCAGCTCAGGTCCCTCCAGGACCTTCCACTCTACTTGCCTGCTTGTTGTTCAGGCCTCCTGCTACAACAGCTGCCACGCCTGATCTAACTGTCAGCAGTAAAGCCCACGTGTATGCTAAGATGAATAGCCTGAGGAACTGCTGCTGCTGTTTCTGGTGATAGGACTTTCCCTGCATGTGTATCAGGGAAATGTTTGTTTATAATTAATCGTTGTGTGATTGAGGCCAACAAGGGGCTTGTTGGGGATAAGGGTGCAAGGGATTAATGATGCCAAAGATGGGATACTGTTGGGGAGTATAGGATGAGATTAAAAGCAAGGAGAGAGGTTTCCAAGGGTAGTCGGGTTGATTGAGGCTCAGAGGAGACTACTAGAAGATAGAGTGCTGAAGATCAAGGAAGGGGGAGGGGGATGATTGAGGCCAAAAAAGAATTTATTGTGGTATGGTTGTTGACTATTTGTTGTTTGTATTTGCATTTAAAATTATAAATAAATTGCACTATTATTTAAAAAAAATCTTACAAAACCTTACAAAGACTCCAGTTTTCTCTCCTGAACAATCTGGTCACTAGAAACCTGCACTTGTTGAAAATGAGCTTTGATTTTTCTCCTACCATACTTTTCTTTCCCTTCCTTTTACCTTCAAGTCTAAAATATATTTTTAAAACTTGTAAAAGCATTATTGACCTACAGTAAATTGGTAAAAGCTCTACTCAGGAAATTCATTTCAGCTTCCAAAGAAAAGGTAGACTATATATTACAGATTTGCGGAACAGTGATCAAATCAGATTGGAGCTCACATTCTCATTAGATCAGTCAGAAACTTTATATCTAAACCTGTCTTTGTAAATCACATGAAGAGACAAATTTCATAGACACTGTATATTCTTCAAAGATATATTTGATGAAAGACTCAAAAAATCCGCAATGTTATTTTTTTTAGGTTTGTTAGACGAAGTAGTGTTAGCCAATGATTTTCTATCACCTAAGAAAAGCTGAGCCAGTTCTGTTTTTCCCCGGTATATGCCCAGAAAAAGAGCAGGGCTACATCCCCATGGATTTAATAGGGTAAAACCAGGATGGCCTTAAATAAGTAGAAGGAAAAGAGTGGACCGAGGGCAGAAACATGTTAATTGTTGACTGACTGGTGAAAGAAGAAGAGAGTGAAGAGACCTGCAAAACACAGACATAGACATGGGTGGGTCTGGAAGGGTACAAGTCCCCATATTTGTCTCAGAACCATCTGGATCAACCACAATGTGTCAGAAGGAAACACCCAAAGGATTATCATAGCTGGCAGCATTCCCCAGGCCGTGCCAGCTAAGGAGGTCTGGGGTAATCTGCCTTCCCCGATGTGCTGCTAGGAGGGCGACTGTTGAAACCTTGTAGGTGGCACTTCCTGTTGATGATCTTGTAAGATCATCAATGTGATGTACAGGACATGAGGTTTGAATGCACACTCAATGACAGTTGCATATCAAGGAAAGAAGATTGGTGGGGAGCAAAGTGACAGGATGTCACTGCTATCACCAGGACCAGATACCAGGAATGAGTAACACTCGGGGAGGGAAGGGAGGGTGAGGAGGAAAGGCTGGAGGCAGATGTTGTGGAGGAAGGAGAGAGAGAGTGGATGAAAATGTGACAAAGGAGAGGCAAGTAAAACTATTTGGGAAGGGTGTTAAGGAGAGAGATGGAGGAATGGACCCTGGGGAAATGGAAAAATGTTGGTGGGAGAAGCAGAGAGTACAGGTTAGATGCTAGGAAAGAGGGAGAGGGTGGATGATGAGGAAGGAGCTGGGTGGACAGGAACTAGCAAAGAGGAGAGAAAGGCAGGAGAGCAGGTGCTGGGGACATGGGGATAAGGAGAGAAAGGACTCATTTAAGTGGGGACTTGAAGACAAAGTGGGAGAAGATAACAGACATAAGACTTGTCTGGGTACTGAGTAGGTTGGGAGAGTGGGGACCCTTGGCTTAGGTAGGAGGAGGGTAGAGACTGTCTGAACAAGGACTAAGGGATTAAGAGGACAGTGGGGACTAAGCAATAGAGTGTGGAGGATAAGAATAAGGGTGTGAGCCATGGTGAAGAAAGATAAAAAAAGGGTTATGAGCCAGTAGAAATGAACAGGGTGCTGTAGAGGGAATGAGATAGAGGGAGGGGACGTCCTCAAAGGAGGCTAATGAAGGTACAAATGGAGAAAATAAGAAGGGGCATGGAAAGTCAGGTGGGGTAAGAGATAGAAGAAAGAGCATGGAGGCAGGAGAGGAGATAAGTGACAGGGAAGGAAGAGATTTTGGAGAGGGGATGAGAGGAAGAGAAAAGTAGATGTGGGCTAAAGATGTGGTGAGTGCAGAGGACATGAGTGACTAGAAAGGAAGTGAAAGGCAGGAATAGAGGCTAGGTAAGGAATGGAAGACAGAGGGGACTGGAAAGACAGAGGGGGCACTGAGAAGATGAGAGTGGAAGATGGAAAGTAGGTAGGAAGGTGAGAAATGAAAAGAAGGAGATTGAAGACTAGAGTTTGAGAAAGAAGAGGAAGAGGACAGGCAGATGAGATAAGATGAATGAGAAAGGTCACTGTCAGATAGAAATAGGGGAGAAAGGGAAGACGACAAGGAGAGAGCAGAAACAGATACTGTAATAGAAGAAACCCTGTAAAAGGACTTAAGAGAAGACTGTAATGGGGGAGCTTACCTCATGCAGATTACTGATCACACACAAACATATTTGAACATTTTTTGTTTAAAGGTTCTGAGTGGTCACAGTTTGGAGATTGCCAGGCAGGCAATGGATAATGTAGGCCAGCAGTACTGCTATATCAGGGGCCTTCTTAGATGTGGGACTTAGTCAAATCAGTAGGGCTGACCCCAAGGTGTCTGAGCCCTAGGCAAACCTGAAGCCTTATGCCCCCTCCTCTGGATGTCAGCAACTGGTCTTGGGCAAGCCACTTAACCCTCCATTGCCCATCTTCCCTGTAAGTATTAGTGTATGTGTCTCATATCCCCTCGTGTTAAATGTATCCCCCAATTGTGTTGTGACCACTTTGATTGAAGGATAAGGTGGTATACAAAACTGTCTAAATAAATAAATAAATACGATCTTTTCTCAGCCAGATGAAAAGGTTGGACAATTCGGACAGTGCATATAGACGCATGAAATAATCCCCTGAAGTAACGACCAGTGAAACGCATGGGCACCAGATTTAGGCGTTGGGAGATTATCAACTGGTTTTCAGAAAGCACTTCAGAAACGTACTAAGAGACCAACAATGGTTTTCAGATAAGCACCATTTTGGTATTCATAAAAAAAGAATAAAACAAGATAAGTTCAACACTATATAGCAACATTATGAGATCGTTGATGCGATAAATAAGCTTTTAATTCAAGCTTTTGCTGTTTGAATGAACGCTTGATAAAAGTCTGAGACCTCGTTGCATTAGTGTTTAAAGATAGCTGGAATGTAATATTTTGCTCTCCACGTTAAGATTTAGAGCTGTAAACCATCAAACTGTTACTGTGCAGTATTTTAAGCTCTATAAGGTGACTACACGTGGTTTTGTTTGAGAAACTATTATTTAGCTTTGAATGTCCTACTCTTTGCCACCCCCCCCAAGAAGTTGCTGCCCTGGGCAGCTGCCTAGTTTGCCTGATGGTTGTCCTGGCCCTTTGAATCGGTCACTTCACTCTGAGTTAATGTGATAAAACTCCAAGTTTCCAGGTTTCTTTGTCTATGTGCTTCTGTTTCTAATTTGTAGTCTTTAATTCTGTATTAGATAAGGGTTGTGCTGTGGGTTTGACTGAGGTAAAGTATTTCTGCTAGCTTGTCGTTTCTGTATAGGGATCTTTAGCAGTCCGGTTTGTTCTATTTTCAAAGTGGGAGGTATAGTGGGGTTGTAGGGCCCTGTGTAATGTTTGCAGTGCTACCTTTTAAAGATAAGGTTTCTAGGTGCTTTTATGGTGTGGCCAGGGCCATTGCAAGAGTACTGGGCATCCTAGATTTACCTTAGCCTTATGCCCCCACCCCTCAATATTACTCAACAATCATGATCATCCCAGAACTACTCATCCCACAACAATCTTGTAAGAATACATAACTGAACATTATAGGGATTGTTTTAGAAACCTTATTTCTGGCTTACACATGTAAATTGCATCCAATGTAAAAGGCTATTTTAGAAAGATCCCAAGTACACGTGTATGTCCATATCAAAGGGGATTTCAGAAAGAATATCCGAGTTAAATCGGGAATATCCAAGGCAGAAAGTGCAGAAAAATGCCTGGGACATCTCTGTCTCTCACTGATGTCAGGAATATCGATGTCCCTGACCTGGACGTGCATATGGGCGGCCACATAGATGTCCCCAGTACGAATGCTTGGGCGAGAACATCTATCTCAGGCAAGCTAGCATAAGGGGACGTCCTGCAGCATAGAAAAGTAAAAACATGAGCCCCCATTCCCTACCATTCGTCATTGATCTAGTGTAATATACAGGAGGTATTAGTGTAGCTCCTTCTCCATACCTTCTAGATGTTTGCCCGAGAAAATGAGTACTTTTCAGATGCCTGTCCATCCCTGGAGCAGATGTAACCTTATACGTGATTCAGGACATCCAGGGTGTTTCTGAGATCAGGCGGGGATATCCAGGTCCTTAGGAATGCCCCAACAATGCCCCTATTCAGGCTTGGAAATCCTTGAGCTGGGGACGTCCACAAACCCAGCTTTTACAATGGCTCCGGGGACATCTCTGTGATTTGCACATCTGCAAATCATGTCTATATTGCACGGGGGCATGTTAGGGAGCATGGCTAGGGCAGCACCAAAATCTATACATGTATCCTCAATTTCATACAGGGGACGAACGTATAAGACTAAAATTGTCCACATCCGGATTTACATCTGCTCCTTGATATGAATAGGGAAAAGAAAGTCCCCCTTTAGCCCTTCATTCCCATTATTTACTTTCCTTTCTTAATTACAACTAGGGAAATATAGAGGCCTCTATAATTAATTAGCATCTACATATCTACAGTTGCAAAGTGGCAACGCTACAGGTGGAAGTGCGGACATTTATATGTGCCAGATTTATAATGCGGGCACTTACACGTGTCGGTTGCTGGGTTTCCAATGGCCATTTTCTCATGTGTATCTTTATGAAATGACTCCTCCCGCTGTATGTGCATATCCATTCATATGTGTTCCTGCGCTTCCTTATTTGATATAAAGTGTATGTCCATGGTGAGGGGCAGAGATATGTTGATTTTACATCGGACTTACATGTGCCCACTCTCCCCTCTAAAATCAACATAGATTTGCAGATAACTTCACTCAAGACATTGTTGCAGCCACATAAACAGCCTTTCTAAAATGCACCTACACACTTTTAAATATGAAAAATGTCTTTCTATATACTCTATGTGTGTGCCTGCTCTCCTTGTAGGTAAAGAGATGTGCTGATGGTTCTTTGACATGTCTAGCTGTTAGGCCTTATTGTTTTGCTTGATTTGTGTCTGCCTCTCAGAAGCTGCCACCCTAGGACACCAGCTTCTCTTGCCTTATGGTGGAGCCGACCCTGAGTATGGTAAGGTTCTAGAATGATTTAATGGTTACAAAACCTTTATACCACCTAAAATTACAACAGCCAATACACAACCAAAATTAAAACAAATAAGAAGACCAAAGGTCAAACAACAACACCAGAAATACAGTCAAAAAGCAGAAAACCTGTGTTTGCTGCATAGTGAGCATCTGCTCCCAGTTAGAACCACAGTATATACTGTGGGAAACAGGCAATCGAGCAGCTAGAGAGGGGGAGAGAAGTTAAAGCTGCTGAAAAGTACCACCTAAGCTTACTATGAGTTAAACCGCTTTAAGTGGCAGCAGCTGTGAGCAGAACTGCAGTGAGTTTAAACTGTTAGCTACTTGCCTCACAACGTCATGGGCAGTCTGTCCCTTAATTCTGGGAACAAACAATAAGAAATGGATTTCCCCTTTAACTACTGACTCAGAAAGGCTATTGCCAGAGAAAAGATATTGAATTTGATGGACCATTGGTCTGACTCACTGAGCTTGATACTTCTTACGTTCTTATGAGGACTGTGTCACTATTATGGGGTAATTTTCAATAATATAAACTCCTGGTTAGCCTCTTGCAATATGTCCATAAGTCTCAATAAAACAGAGGCCTTATTTATCACCAGAGACACAAGTTTCATTCCACCAAACACAATAACTTTAAATGGAACTGAGCTTAAGATAAAAGAAATACGCTACTTGGGTGTAATACTAGATCAACACCTAACATTCTCTACACATATTAAAAATGCTATTAAAACTATTTATTACAAAATTAGGACAGTGCAGTACCTAAAACCTCACCTGGATTTCTGCAAATCATATTCCAAAGCTTACCAAAGGTAGCAGTTCATCCCCTACAACTGGCTCTCAATATGGCAGCATATACTTTATCCAATTTATGCAAGAATGAACACATCAGTCCTTTATTAAAGCAACTCCTATTGGTTACCCATCACCGAACGCTCAAGATTTAAAGCCAATCAACTAACAGGGAAATTTAAAAAAAAGACCCCCCCAACATCAAAACACGTGAACGAAGCAATAGAAATTCTTTCCTGCGTTTTTGAGTTTCCTTAGATAAATCTGGAAAGACACAAACCAACAATCCATGGAACTGTACACTACGCTTCCTAAAAAACATATGTAGAAACCAATCTCTATCAGAAGAAAGAGCAAACGTTGCAATCAGAGTAGTAGAAGAAACAGATTCTGTTAAAGAGGATTCTAAAATGGCAGAAACATCTGATTGTATGATAAGGCGGTATATAAATACAGTTAAATAAATAAATAAATAAATACATCAATTTGCCCAACTCCAGAAATTAACCCACCACCAACCACTTTTTTACCCTGAGGGAGATAATACAATTTCACCATAGGGGGATGGGAATCAATTGGAACATCCAAAACTTCCATCAGATATTTCTTAAACATCTCTTTTGCAGAGACACCGGGACCCTTTGGGAAATTTATAAGACAAAGGTTAGAGTATCTTGAAGCATTTCCAACATTTCAATCCACGATTTTAAAGCCAACGCATCTTTCTGATAGGATATGCTACCATCTTCACACAGAGAAACTTTCTGTTGAAGATTAGTCACAGATGATTGTAAAGCAGTAACTTCCAGAGTATGTCGCTGAAGCAAACCTGTATGTATTTGAGATTGGGCCACCAGAGCCGACACCTGAGGAGCAAAAGGTTCTCCAAGCTTAACAATGGCAGACCAAATAGACTTAAGGGTAAACTCAGCGGGTCTTTCAAAAGTAAAAGATTCCAAAGTTTGTGCCATTCCTGTGCTGTCCACCGAGGGCCTCTGCTCCATCACTGATGCCCCAGCCACAGAGACGGCGTCCGCTGACCTGCCAAGAGACCTCCTCAATACAGGAACTTCTGAGCTGGAAGGGAGAGCTGGTCCAAACACCATTCCGCGTTGCAGTCGACCCTCCGCTCTCAGCACCTTCAACCGTATCGGAAGTGAGTGCCTCCTCCAATCGCGCTGGATCCCGCTCCAGCAAAGGATCCTTAGGAGGACGCCACTGCACCAGCGGCGAGATCTCTGGTCCCGATCCCCCCGGCGAGCTTCTCAACTCTGGCGAGAGGATGCCAGGACTCTGCAACACCGGAACTCCCGACTGCCGCTGTGGCGTCAAAAAGAAATTGAGTGGGCCAACCACTCGAGAAATCGAAGCAGAAGAGGCTGCCGGGGTAAGGGAGGGTTTTTCTTAACCCCTTTAGCCTTCCTTTTGCCCATGAGAAAGAAAAACGCTGCCGCACGCTGCTCGCATCAAACTGCCATCTTGGATCAATGGTTAGATTGAATGCTGATTCATATATTTCCTTTGAGCCTTCACAGTTGCTTGACTTTCTGAGTGCTCGACGCTCCTCTGAGGTGGCCCCAGTCATTCCACTGCAATTAGGTTTGACCTGACTGTTTGCTCGCGTCAGGTTTATCTTCTCAGGTTTATGTTTAAATAATGATTAATGGATCTCTCCCTGATGTAGTGGGCTATATTATTTTATTTATTTATTTTTATTTATTTAACAGTATTTCTAAACCGCCTTATCTTAATAATCAAGGTGGTATCACAGCAAACAATCGGGTAAAGTGAGTGTGTTATACATGCAGTGAGGGTGAAATTGAGTGTGTGTTGTATTGTGTGCTAGATTGGTATGAGCTATGTACAGAGTGGGCTATATACAGTGGTGCAAAAACATATTCCATACATACATTGTTTAGGCCTGGGGTCACCAACCTCCAGAGGGCCGCGGGCCGCACAGCCGACTACCGGGAGCCTCGCGGGCCGCACCCCCCTTCTCCCCGCCCCCGCGAAAAAAAACAACAAACGCAAAATTATGAAAACAATGGCTGATCACCTTTATTGAATTTAATGAGATGGCTGATGATTCATGCTAGCAGACAAACGGTTAAAGTCCGGCTTCACAGATGACACTGACAGGAGAAGGGACGCTTGCAGGTGGTCGTCGGTGAGCTGCGAGCGCGTGGATGACTTTATCAATTTCATTCGGCTGAACAGCTGTTCGCAGCAGTAGGTTGAGCCGAAGAGAGCAGCGACCTTGCGTGCGTTGGCGGCCATGGACGGGTGGGTGGCCGCCTGTGTCTTCCAAAATGCGACAGGGCCCATAGCCATGAAGCGCGACTTCTGTGCGTCGTCACACTGCAGTTCGATCAAGTCCATTTGAAGGTCAGAGGGCACGTCGGTGGGGTTCATCTCGAAGGGGGCACTGAAGAGGGCAAAGTCTTGCGAGTGCTTGGTGAAGTCTTGGAAACGAGCCTCAAACTCCGTCTTGAGATGACGGATGGTGGATGCGTAACGGCGAGCAGCAGCAGCCGAAGGCGTCAGTGCAGCGAGCTGCGCAAAGTGTGTGAAGTTGCGTGCTTGCAGCTGCTTTTCCCACAGCATTAGCTTCACTTGAAAGGCCTTGACCTTGGCAACCATGTCTGAGACGAGGAGTTCTTTGCCTTGAGCATCCTGGAAGAATGACCAATCAGAGGGCGCCTGGCGTCAACGAGCCGCCTCCATAGGTCCAATCGGCACGGTTTGCCCCGCCTTTCTCGGTAGCTCTCCACCTGCAGGCAGGTCCTTAAAATAGGTTGGTGCAGCTGGTGGAAAAAAAGTGCAGTGTGTGGCATTGCGGAGATGCTGCAGTTGTGTACTTTTCAAAAATAGGCTATTGGTCGCGTTGTAAAAGTTCCTAAATGCAGATATTTTGTGCACAAAGTGCACTTTTGCAAAGTCACTTCACAGTCATGCCGCGGGCCGCAGATACAATGACGGGAATCCTTGGCAGGCTGCACGTAATGTTAACCAGGGTAGAGCCTCGCGGGCCGCACGAAGGGACCTCGCGGGCCGCAGGTTGGTGACCCCTGGTTTAGGCGGTATCTGTGCTGTTATACATTCTCTGAGGTTATGTGATGTGTCCATAGTGTTCTATGAACAGCATGGTTTTTAGCTGTTTTCTAAAGTCTTTGAGGTTTGTAGTAGCCCTCAAATCGTCCGGGAGTTTGTTCCATATTGTTGGAGCAGCCATGGAGAGTGCTCTGTCCGTTGTGTCCTTGCGTGTGTGTTTGTGGCAGGTAGAGTTTTTTTCTTTTTCGTATTGCTTTTGTTTGCATAATATTGATGTATAAAGGTTGTTGTTGTTTTTCCTTTCTATTCCCGAATTTCTATGCAAGCGGGTTGATGCTTGGATTTATTTGTAAAATGATAAAGTTTAAATTTAAAAAAAAGCCATACTCACAATCTTTAAGGTGCTCAACGCTTATCATCCACCAAACTTTGCTCATTACTTCATGAAACCAAGAACAACTATTCAAGGCGTTCAGGATCACAGAATACTTTAAGCACCCCAGTACGTTTTATTAAATCTAACACTACTACATCAAGATGAGTCTTCTCACTTTATGCTCCGAAACTTTGGAATTCAATTCTACTTAAGTTATTGTACGTGCCATAAAGGACTTACTATCTTTTCGAAGAGTTCTAAAGACATATCTATTTTCATCCTACTTTATTGTAGAGAACATGTGATTTAACTTGATTTAACCTCTAACTTTTTATTCTTATCCCGTTTCTTCTTTCATCCCACTCTTCTACCCTCTTGAATTTGCTATACTGTTATAAGTAATAAGTAATAAGTTGTGTTTAATGTAAATCGCTTTGACCTCTAAGATAAAGTGGTACAAAAAACAACTGTTAAATAAATACATTTTCTAAGGTTTTTTCCATATGTAAAGCCTGTGTTACATAATGAAATGGGCTTTTATAAAATTGCATCATTTTTTTTAACTGCAGAAAAACACCAAGGTTGTGTAAGCCAGTTGCGCTGAATGGCATAAAAATAAAATAAAATAAAAAGTGACCTCAAAAGTTTGGATATCTATTCTTGATGTAGATAAGATTTCGAAACACAACATTGGATGTTTGATGAATAGTGACTTTATGTACTGTTGAGTAGATGGAATTTTATACATGAATAATGTGGATAGTGGGCTTTGAAAAAAATATCCTGTAATGTTGTGAGTTTGCTAAGCTGGAAGATATTTTGGGGAACCAGAAGGACTGCTGAATTAAATAAATACTGTATCTTATGGACTTCATAAGATGATGTATGCATAGCTACTGCCAGACGGACTTATACATTTCATGGTATATTTGATGCTAGGACCAAGGATGATATGCGTCGAGTCTGTCTTGGTAGACTGGAATCCCAAACTTTGCTTGCCTGAATTAATTTCACTCACTGTTTTTTAGGTACATTATATTAGCTATACAAATATTTTTATGAGAAATTGATGCCTTTATAAAGTAGGCTTAAATAGGCACCTTTTTGGACTTCTCAAATAGGAGTCCTGTTATAAAGTTACCCCTATTATGCTATTTTCGATCTTAAACATTATAGAAAAGAGGTTTATCAAAGAAAACATTGATATCTGATTTATTAGATGATTGACTAAATCTGATGTTAACCATGTGTTGTTTATTTAACAGGTTTTTTATACCGCTTTATCATTTTAGTCAAAGTGGTTTACAATTAACTTAAACTTGATAATGTATATTAAACAGGGACACTCCAAATAAATAAATCCAATACTGAGTGCCACAAATAACTAATCAATAACATACACAATGGAACTCCAAAATATATCATGCCTAAGCTTCACTATCACATATAAATATATCTTAAATTACTCTGTTTAATAACTTCATATATTGCTTGCTTGCAATGTCGGGGACTAAAGCTGCAAATTTTATTGGTTTAGGTAACCTGTAACCATACCACCAGGTAAATCTCATCATCTGCATTGGCTTAGAAAAATGATACCAAAGCACAGAATAAAAGCTGCAGTTAACAAAAACGTTAAGACAATGTTGACACACTGCCTTCATTCAAAGAACATTTTGATACCCTACCACCTAAGTAATGCATTCAAAAGCATATAATGCAGTATTATATCCTGCAGTGTAGTATCCGACCACGGCCGCTGGTTTCACTGCTACTGCGGCTTTGTCAAAGAACTCCTCCACAAACCACTGTTTCTCAATTCATACTCTGCACATCCCAGAAAAATGCTCTGGAATCCAAACACACCTTCAAACTTTTACATCACTGAACTGAACTGCAGCTTTTATTCTGTGCTTTGGAATCATTTTACTGATCCTATGCAGTAAAGGGGATGATGAGGTTTACCTGGTAGTGTGGTTACAGGTTACCTGAACCAATAAAATCCATGGTTTGAATCCCCGGCATTGGCAGCAAGCAACATATGAAGTTATTATACAGAGTAATTTAAGATATACTTATATGTGATAGTGACGTTCAGGCAAGATATATTTGGGAGTCCCACTGTGTACGTTATTCATTAAACAGGGACATTAATAACTTGGATTTTTCTGAGTAATGGAGAGTTAAGTGACTTGGCCAAGGCAACAAGGAGTGCTAGTGGGAAGTGAACCTTGGCCTCTTGGTTTCCAAGATAGTGCTCTAACAATTAGGCTACTCCCCACTCTGCTTTTGGCATACTATGCTTGTATATTTATAGGCTGCAATAAATATACAAATGAATGCAGACGTCAAAGCTATTTTCCCATTTCATTTGTAATCCCCTTTCTGACTAGTCCTAGAAGCTATCTCACAAGCTGTTTGGCAGACAAGGGAGCAGACCAACCCAAGAGCGAGTTATAGTCTTTCAGTATTTACCCTTGGGGTTTAATTATCAGGGTTCTTTATTGTGGGGACCGGCATACACTGCGATACTCTTGGCACTCTCACTTTTTTCCCTTCATAAATAAGTCTATTACTACTTATCATTTGTATAACAGTACACGGTGTATGCAGCACTATACAGAGACATGTAAGAGACAGTCCCTGCTCATAAGAGCTTACAGTCTAGTCAAGACAGACAACACAATAGTCCAGAGTTTGTATTCTGAACCAATGGTTTACTTAAGACAATAGGGTCAATGAGTAAACAACGAAAAACAATTTGTAGCAATAACAAGCAAAAACTGTATTATAGGCAATTAGTGTACCTGAAGAAGTATGTGAGCAGACATGGGTCCTTGATGCTGGTGTCAATGGCATATGATATGCTTGGGTTCCTTTCTTTCAAAGAGCTGGAAGTATCTATGGAAACTGGTCCCTGAAACTCATCCAAATGCTCCTGGCTCTGATGTTTTTTTGTTGTTTACAATTCAATATTTTCTAATTTCTTTATACTGAATTTTATTCTTTTGCGTTTCATTCTGACTGGGCTTTCCTTTTTAGTGTAGGCATGTAGACATTTTCCTTTAAGTGCTTTGGCATTATGCTGCACTGAGTATCTCAGAACTGCGATTCAATACTTTTTAATATGTTTCTATGTTCAAAAGTATTTATTTCCTTACAATAGGATTTATATTTTATGAGCGCTTCAACACACTTTTTGTTTGCTCATAATAGCTGATTAAGATAAGTGCACTTCTCTTTTCATAATCGGGATTTCTGAAACATTCAGCTTCTTTGTGATCTTGTGACTTATTCACATTGGGGTCTATTCCAAGACCCAAATAGCGGGGATGTATGCCCTGCCTGGACGTAAATCCCCGCTATATGTCCCCCTTGCCGTCCCCATGTAAGGCTCCCTATATGAACAGCAGAATTGTATGGGGAGCCTTAAATGGGGGCAGGAGAGAGCAGTCGGGAGGTGGAGCGATGGTGGTGTGTTGGCGAGTCATCACCCCAGACGTACAAGGCTGATTCTGAGGTCGTCCCTGAACGTCTGGGGTAGCCTGGTTAGACGGGAGACTTATTCCACCTCAGAGGATATGGGGTAGCAGCGGCGGCCAGCAGGGACAAAACGTGGAGGCATGCAGGGGGAGCCCCGTAGCCAGACCCTGGCCATGGGAGGGGGTCTGGCTGCAAGAAAAGGACAGTCTTGGCGGCAATCACGGCTCCATTCAGGAGTCTGTCAGGGGTAGTCATGGATGTGGCTGGACATGCGGCTCATCAGAATCGGGGTTTGGCCTGCACATACAAGCTGGTAGACCCAATTCTGAGAGGATGTATACGGGCTGGACGTCCAGTAAAGAATAGGCCTCATTCTCTTTGACGTCTGCAAGTTAAGACTCTTTTTACAAACATTTCAGGTCACATACCTATGAGTATCTCTATGTTCATATGAAGTACTTTTTACGGTTCTCTTTCACTAAAACACAATATCATTTTATTATTTCTCTTTTTCTATAATAACCTAACATTTTGTTAGTTTTTGATAGGTTTCCCTTTTATTTAATTTATGTGAATGATATATATTTATATATTTTTTCACACTTTTTTTGACTCATTTAAAATTGTTTATCATGTTATTCTTTTTTCATTCTGAATGTGACCAACTGTAGAGACTTACTGCTTTCAATGCTTTCTGTAATATTTAAGCTTTCTTTGAGAGAGCATCTTCGGAGTGTCTCTTTGCAGTGCTTTTTGGAGTGCATTTTCTAAGTGCATACATTTTGGACTACTGTGCTATGCAATCCCTGCTCCATGTGATAATGCCAGTTATCAGTGGTGTTTGGTCAATGGTCTTCTCAATCACGATTTCTCTGCTCTGGGTACATGTTTTTTCTATCCTTGCTCTGGCTTTTTAAATTATTTCATTAATATTTTTATTTTGACAGTGAGCAGCATTTCATTGTGTCACACTGGAGTATGCCTCATTAAACTGAAAGCCTATTAACTGAAAGTAAGTCCATGGTTCTCTTGTCTAATGAAGTTCCCCTCCCCCCTCCTCTACAGTTATATATGTTCATATAGCATAGTTACTCACCTGTAACAGGTGTTCTCCAGGAGCAGCAGGAATCAGTCCTCACATATGGGTGATGTCGGCGCTGACGGAGCACTCATGCGGAGCATTTCCCCAGCTTTCAAAGAAAGTCTTTGGGAATGCAGCGCGCATGCGCGGTCCCCTTCCCACTCAAGGGTGCCATCTTGCTCAGTCTGATGACATAGCTAAAAGAAAGCAAAACACAAAATGAAGTATATGACTGCAACACCAAGGGGAGGAGGGAGGGTTGTGAGGACTGATTCATGCTGCTCCTGGAGAACACCTGTTACAGGTGAGTAACTATGCTTTCTCCAGGACCAAGCGGGAAGTCAGTCCTTACATATGGGACTCCCCAGCTCTAGGCTACCGTGAACCCAGAACTGAAAAACTGGCTCCCTTTCAAGAGCCTCAGCATCCGTGATAAAAATTTTTCTGAGAATGCACCCCGTACGGTAGCCCAACACAAGGGCCAGAGGGTACGAGTTGCCTAAACCTCAAAGAGATTACGGAGTACCGCCTGGCCGAAAACACTGTCCTGCCGGGATTCTCTCTCCAGGCAGTAATGGGCTGCAAAAGTCTGGCTTGAAAACCAAGTTGCGGCCCGGCATCTGTTTGCCAACGGAACAGAGCGGAGATGAGCTACTGATGCGGCCTTCGCCCTGACACGGTGGGCCGTGACCCGACCCTGCAAGGGGAGGTCGGCTGCCCTGTTCGCCCAGGCGATGCAATCTGCCACCCAAGTGGACAAGGTACACTTGGAGACAGATAACCCCATCCTATTAGGGTCAAACGAGACGAAGAGCTGAGTAGCCCTCCTATGCTCCCACGTACATTCTATGTAAAAGGACAACGCCCTCTTACAGTCCAGGGAATGCAAGTCTGTTTCAGCCCGGCTGGCATGGGGCCTGGGAAAAAAGGTTGGAAGAACCACCTCCTGATTGAGGTGGAAAGAAGGAGACCACTTTTGGGAGGAACTTGGGATGGGTCCGTAGGACCACCCTGTTCCTATAGAACCGCGTGTACGGTCTATCAGAAACTAGAGTTTGTAGTTCACTCACACATCTGGCTAAGGTAAGAGCAACTAGGAAGAGCGCTTTCCACGAGAGGAAGAGCAAATGGAAAGTAGGCATCGGCTCAAATGGTGGGCGAGTCAGTTGCTGCAAGACCACGTTCAAATCCCACTCAGTCGCCGGTGGACGAACCAGAGGCTTGAGCAGAAGCAGACCTCTGAGAAATCTGGACACCAAGGGGTGAACTGACAGAGACTGTCCCTCCACCAGTGAATGGTCCGCTGACAGAGCACTGAGGTGGACCCGAACAGAGTTAGACTTAAGGCCTAGGTCTGACAGGTGAAGTAGATACTGCAGAACTACTGGCAACAGAAAGGATCTTCATTGTGCTGAGCACACCATACCGTAAACCTACGCCACTTGAAGGCATAGGACTTTCTGGTGGACTGCCTCCTAGAGGCCAAGACCACCTCCTCAACTTCCTTGGGTATAAATAAGGGAGCTAGCACTATCCTTTCAGCAGCCAGGCCTTCAGATTGAGGGACCTGAGATTGGGGTGCAGAGGGGAACCCTGCTCTAGAGACAGGAGATCGTGTTGCAGCCCCAGAGGGAACGGGGCTTCCACCGCTAACTGTAGGAGGAGTGGAAACCACGGTTGCCTCGGCCATCTGGGGTCTACCAGAATCACTGAGGCTTTGTCCCGGAGGATCTTAAACAGAGTTCGGGCCACCAGGGGCATGGGAGGAAACACAAACAGGAGGCCCGTAGACCAAGTGATCAGAAAAGCATCTGCTGCCATCCTCAGAGGATGTGGCTGTCTGGAGAAAAATCTGGGCAGCTGACGGTTTAGTGGACTTGCAAAAAGATCGATGGATGGAAGACCCCCAGTGGAGGAAGATCTGCTGGACCACCAATGGATTCAACTCCCATTCGTGGGGCTGGAGAATCCTGCTTAGCATGTCTGCTAGGAAGTTTTCCTGATCAGGTAGATAAAGTGCTTTGAGAAACATGCCTTGTTTGACCGCAAAGGCGCAAAAGTCCAGTGCCTCCTGACATAGAAGCCTGGAGCCTGTGTCTCCTTCTTTGTTCACGTAGAACATTGCTACCTGATTGTCCATCTGAACTAGGACAGACTGTTGAGAGAGAGCATGGCCGAAGGTTTGCAGAGCTAAGCAGATTGCTCGCAGCTCTAAAAGGTTGATCTGCTGTGTGGCCTCCCGAGGGGACCACAGGCCTTGAGTGCAGGTGCCCTGGCAATGTGCACCCCAGCCCTTTAAGGAGGCATCTGTTGTCAGAACCCTTGTGTGTGCTGGAGTCTGAAAAGGTACCCCCATGAGGAGGTTTGGCAGATGTAGCCACCACTGTAAAGAGTTCAGAAGTCATCTGGACACATTTACTGTGTCTCGGAGGTCGCCGGTGGCTTGTGTCCACTGATCTCTGAGGCACCACTGATCAGCCCGCATGTGAAGACGGGCATTCGGGGCCACATGTACTGTTGACCCCATGTGGCCCAGGAGCCGCAGGTAGTGCCTTGCGGAAACATGAGAACTGCTTTGGAACTGGTTGGCCAAGTCCATAAGTCTGTGGGCCCTGTCCTCGGGCAAGTAAGCTCTTGCCTGAAGAGTGTCCAACCTGGCCCCTATAAACTCTAGGTTCTGAGAGGGGAGCAAAGTGGACTTTGCGTAGTTTATGACAAAGCCTAGATGCTGAAGAAGAGAGACAGCGTGCAGAGTGGCCTGTCGGGTCTCCTGGAGTGACTGGCCCCTGATTAGCCAGACGTCCAGATAGGGGAAGACAAAAATTCCCTGGTTCCTGAGAAAAGCCGCCACCACTACCAGGCATTTGGTGAAGACCCTGGGGGCAGAGGTTAGGCCAAATGGAAGCACTCTGTACTGAAAGTGGTTTCCTCCCACCACAAATCTGAGATATTGTCTGTGGTCTGGATGGATGAGGATGTGAGTGTAAGCATCCTTGAAATCTAAGGAGCATAGCCAGTCTCCCTGCTGGAGGTAGGCCAGCAGTATTCCAAGGGTAAGTAACTTGAACTTTTCCCTCTCCAGAAACTTGTTGATATTTTGCAAGTCTAGGATAGGTCTGAGGCCTCCTGTTCCCTTTGGTACCAGGAAGTACCTGGAGTAAAGGCCTTCCCTTCTAGGTGGTGTGGCACCGGTTCCACCGCCTGTTCCTTTAGAAGATTTTGTAACTACTGAAGGAGGAGGTCTCTGTGTAGAGGGAGTCTTGGAGGCTCCCCTGGATAGTAGGAGGGGGGTAGCTGATGCAAATGGAGCATATAGCCCTTCTGGACTATGCTCAGTACCCAGGTATCCCCTGTGATGGCTGGCCACCTGTAGGCGTATAGGGTCAGCCGACCTCCTGTGCTGAGTGGAGATACCGGCGGAGGAGAGGCTATGCTGTGGGACTCAAAAACTCCCTCCCTGCAGTGCAGGAGCTGGGGCTGTAGGCTTGGGGGTTTTCTACCTACGGGGCCCATGCCCCTGCCCTTTGGCCTGCTGGCCCTGTTGTGGAGCTGGAGAGGCCTGATACTGAGGGTAGGTTTTGTAGGCAGCACCCTTCCTCAGGAAAAAGGGCTTCTTCCCCGAGCCCTTCTTTTTTTGAGAAGGGGCAGAAGTCTTCCTGGACAGACTTGTCCTGGAGAGAGTCTCAGTCTTGATTTCTGCAGCCTTTTCAGTCATGGGCTTACCGAATAGGTTGTCACCTTGGCAGGGGACATCGACCAACTTGTCCTGCACCCATGACTCTAGGTCTGATGACTATAGCCAGGCCTGACGGCATGCACCGATGCCGGCCGCGGGTACCCGGGACGAAACCTCGAAGCCATCATAGGCTGCTCGAGAGATAAACTTCGAGCACTCCCGGATCCCTGTTGACAAGGCTTTCAACCTCTGCAAGGGTTCCTCGGAGAGGCCAGATGAGAACCCGGCAATTTCTTTTGCCAGGTCCCGTATGTACATGCCCATGTACTGCTGGTAGGTCTGGACATGGCAAGATATCATAGAGCCCTGGAAGCACTTTCTACCGAGGGCATCCAGGTTCCAGGCCTCCTGGCCATGAGGCACCAAGGAGTGCATCTTTTGACTTTTCAGTCTGTGCACGGCCAATTCCACAACCATGGAGTTGTGCGGTAGCTGTGCCTTCTGGAATCCAGGGCTCTTCCGAACTCGATAAATGGAATCGACCCATTTGCTAAGAACCGGCGCCAAGGTAGGTGCTTCCCACATATGTCAGAGCAGCCGTTCCAGCATCGGAGGAACCGGTACAGTAAAGGCTTCCTTCGGAGGAAAGTCATACTGGAGGGCATTGAGTTCTCCGATGGGACGCACCGGGTCTGGAAGGTGTCCGTGGACTCCTCGCCCTCCTTCTCCCACGCCGACTCCCCCGAGGAGGAGTCAAGCAGCTCCGGCCGTGTGGGCCTCGATGCCACCCGCTCTGATGCCGATGGCACCGGTGTCGACGACCTCGGCCCCGCATGGGAGGTTGAGGGAGACCTTGGCTGAGGATCGACTCGAGACTTGATGGACTCGAGGATCGGCTCAGCCTCCGGGGTCAACTTGGACATCGAGGTCCCGGTGGTCAGGGCAGATGCACCAGTCAGACCGGTGATCAGTACCCACTGCTGCTCCATTAAGGCAGCCAGACTGCTCTCCAGGGCCGTCAACCTGAGATCGAGCTCAGGAGACTCTGCAGCCCCCGACTCAGGCCCTGACGGCATTGGGCCCGACGTCGGTTCTCCCGGAGGAGAGTCTACGAGGACAATAGATGTTACCTGACTCGGGGACTCCGGCTCCAGGCGAGATAGTTTGGTCAGCCGCTCTTACTCCGAGAGCCCGGGGCGGCGGTCAGGGCTGCGCGACCTGGCCCTTGAGGATCCAGGTGCCTCCACCGATGCCGCCCTCACAAGCTTCTTCTTCCTTTTGTGCCCCCAGGCAGGAGACCCCCTCTCAGAGGACCCACTCGGGGTCAGACGCCGCTCGGGGTCAGACTCCCAAGATGTCGAGGCCTCTGACAATGTCCGGGCCCGTCTGGACGCGGACTCTGAAAAAATTCTTTCATGTCGGTGCTGACGGCTCTGAAGCGCCTTAGACGACATCTTGCCACACGGGCCACAGACTACAGGTCATGGTCGGGTCTGAGGCATCGGAGGCAGCAGTCGTGTGTGTCGGTGAGAGACATATGTTTCTTGCACCGATCACATTTTTTAAACCCGCTGGCAGCCATTGGGGGAAAAAGGGCCCCTGCAAGATCAAAAGACAGGGCTGCCAGTGAAAAAAGGAAAAAAGGCGCGAACGCTAGTCACAAAGGACAAAAAATGAAAAATAAACTCCAGGCTCGATAAAGGTGTACCGAGCCAAGGCGGGATGGGGAACCGTCGTTGAACCGGACAAGGAAACGCAAAAAATTGCAGAAAAATCAACTTTTTCCGGGTGACACGAACTACGTCCGTTGGGCTCTGTGGAAAAAGAAAGATTGAGCAAGATGGCACCCTTGGGCGGGAAGGGGACCGCGCATGCGTGCTGCATTCCCAAAGGCTCTCTTTGAAAGCTGGGGAAATGCTCCGCACGAGAGCTCTGTCAGTGCTGACGTCACCCATATGTGAGGACTGACTTCCTGCTTGGTCCTGGAGAAGGGTTGTTTTTATGTTTTATTTGGTATTATTCTCACCTGGTCTATTCGTATGACTGTCACCAAATTTTTATTTAACTATTAGCTATTTATTGTCCTCCAATATTGACCTGGTTCCTTTAACCTTGTTTGCATTTATTGTTTTTAACTATACCCTTTTATTAGCTGTTTGTTATTCACTCGTGTTTTATTTCTTTTATATGGCTTTAATTCATGATATTATTTATATTGTTTGCAATTTTATTTAGTTTTTTTTTTTTGCACATTTGCACAATATAGCGTAGTTATTCACCTGTAACAGGTGTTCTCCAGGGATAACAGGAATCAGTCCTCACATATGGGTGATGTCGGCGCCGACGGAGCCCTCGTGTGGAGCAATTCCCCAGCTTTCAAGGAAAGCCTTTGGGATTGCATCGCGCATACACGGTCCCCTTCCCACCCAAGGGTACCATCTTGCTCAGTCAAATGACATAGCTAGAAAGACGGCAAACTGAATAAAAACCTATAATAGGACTGCAACTCCAGGGGAGGAGGGAGGGTCATGAGGACTGATTCCTGCTGTCCCTGGAGAACACCTGTTACAGGTAAGTAACTACGCTTACTCCAGGAACAAGCAGGAAGTCAGTCCTCACATATGGGACTCCCTAGCAATAGGCTACCGAGAACCCATAGCTGAAAAATGGCTCCCTCTAGAAGAGCCACGGCAGCTGCAATAGGAATTCAGCCGAGAAAGCAACACCCCCTGGTAGCCTGACACCAAAGGGTCAGAGGGTTGGAGTTGCCTAAACCTCAAATAGGTTACGGAGAACCGCCTAGCCGAAAGCACTGTCCCATCAGGACTCCCTCTCCAGGCAGTAACGGGCTGCAAATGTCTGGCTTGAAGACCAAGTTGCGGTCTGGCAGATGTCTGCCAGCGGAACAGAGCGGAAGTGAGCCACTGATGTGGCCTTACCCTGACATGGTGGGCCGTGACTCCATCCTGCAACGGGAGATCCACCGCCCTGTATGCCCAGGCAATGCAGTCTGCCACCCAGGTGGACAGCGTACGCTTGGAAACAGGTAACCACAGCTTACTGGAGTCATACGAGATGAAGAGCTGAGTAGCCCTTTGATGTCCCCTTGTATGCTCCAGGTAGAAGGACAATGCCCTCTTACAATCCAGGGTATGCAGGACTGCCTCTGCCCGGCTGGAATGTGGCCTGGGAAAGAAGGTTGGAAGAATCACCTCCTGGATGAGGTGGAAAGAAGAGACCACCTTTGGGAGGAACTTCGGGTGAGTGCAGAGGACCACCCTATTCCTATAAAACCTTGTGTATGGTTTATCAGTTATGAGAGCTTGCAGCTCACTCACATGTCTGGCTGATGTGAGTGCAACCAGGAAGAGCACCTTTCAGGAGAGGAAGCACAGATGTCAAGAGGACACCGGCTCAAAAGGTGGGTGAGTAAGCTGCTGTAAGACCACATTCAAATCCCACTCTGTTGCCGGAGGATGAACTGGGGGTTTCAGCAGAAGCAGACCTCTGAGGAATCTGGACACCAGAGGGTGAGCCGAAAGAGGTTGCCCCTCCACTGGCGAGTGGTTTGCTGACAAAGCACTCAGATGGACCCTGAAAGAGTTAGACTTGAGACCTAATTCTGAGAGGTAAAGCAGCTACTGCAGCACCACTGGTACATGGCAAGAGAAAGGGTTTTCATTGTGCTGGTTACACCACACCTCTAATCTACACCACTTGAAAGCATAGGATTTCCTAGTGGACTGCCTCCTGGAGGCCAGTAACACTTCTTCTACATTCTGAGGTAGGATGAGAGGAGCCAGCACTACCCTTTCAGCAGCTATGCCATCAGGTTGAGGGCCCTGAGATTGGGGTGCAAGAGAGCCCTGCTCCTGTGAAGGGAGGTCGGGCTGCGTCCCCAGTGGAAGTGGGGTTTCCACTGACAGCTGGAGGAGAAGCGGAAACCAAAGCTGTCTTGGCCATCTGGAGGCTACCAGAATTACAGAGGCCTTGTCCTGAAGGATTTTGAACAGAGTCCTGGCCACCAGAGACGTGGGAGGAAACGCATACATGAGGCCCCCTGACCAGGAGATCAGGAAAGCATCTGCAGCCACCCTCAGGGGATGTGGCTGTCTGGAGCAAAATCTGGGCAGCTGGTGATTTTGCAGACTGGCAAATAGATCTATGGCCGGATGTCCCCAGCGGTGGAAAATCCGCTGGGCCACCACCGGATCCAGTTGTCATTCATAAGGTTGGAGAATCCTGCTTAGTTTGTCTGCTAGGCAGTTCTCCTGACCAGGCAGTTACACTGCTTTGAGAGACATACCCTGCCTGATGGCAAAGGAGCAGAGGTCCAGTGTCTCCTGACATAGGATACAAGAGCTCATACCTCCCTGCTTGTTCACGTAGAACATTGCTACCTGGTTGTCCGTCTGTATCAATACAGACTGATGTGAGAGGACATGACAAAAGGCTTGAAGAGCTAGGCGAATCGCCCGCAGCTCTAAGAGGTTGATTTGGTGTGCAGGCTCCTGAGGAGACCATAACCCCTGAGTGCATGGTCCTTGGCAATGGGCTCCCCAGCCCAGCAAGGAGGCATCTGTCATTAGCACTCACCAGTTGCCTGGATACTGTTTTCCTCTCTCTGAGGCTGCCGGTGGCTTGTGTCCACTGAAACCTGAGGCACCACTGAGCTGTTCTCATGTGGAGATGGGCATTTGGGGTCACATGCACCGTGGAGGCCATGTGGCCCAGGAGGCATAAGAAGTGTCTCACTGAGACCCGAGACCTGCGCCTGAACTGTTGTGTCAGTGTCAGCAGCCTCTGTGCCCTGTCCTCCAGCAGGTAAGCCTTCGCCTGAAGGGTGTCCAATCTTGCTCCTATGAACTCTAAGTTTTGAGTCGGGAGCAAAGTAGACTTTGCGTGGTTTATGACAAAGCCTAGACGTTGCAACAGGTTGATAGTGCGAGAAGTGGCCTGTTGGGTCTCCTGAGGCGACTGGCCCCTGATGAACCAGTCATCCAGGTAAGGGAAGATAAAAATTCCCTGACTTCTGAGGAAGACCGCCACTACAGCCAGGCATTTTGTAAACACTTTGGGAACAGAGGCTAGGCCAAAGGGTAGAATTCTGTATTGGAAATGTTTTCCTCCCACTACAAATCTCAGATATTGTCGGTGGTCTGGATGTATGAGGATGTGTGTATAGACATCCTTCAGGTCTAAAGAGCATAGCCAATCTCCCTGGTGGAGGTAACGCAGCAACCTTCCAAAGGAAAGCATCTTGAACTTTTCCCTCACCAGGAACTTGTTTAAGTTTCTGAGGTTGAGGATGGGTCTGAGACCTCCTGTTCTCTTTGGTATGAGAAAATACCTGGAGTAGAAGCCCTTGCCCTGCAGGTGGGGGGGGGGGGGCACCGGTTCCACCGCCTGATCCTCTAGAAGACCTGTCAACTCCTGCAAGAGGAGGTCCCTGTGAAGAGGGGGTCTGAGAGGCTCTCCTGGAAAGAAGGAGGGTGGTATCTGGCTGAAGTGAAGCAAATAGCCCCTTTGGACTATTTGCACGACCCAGATATCCAAGGTGATGGCTGGCCACCTGTAAGCGTACAGGGTTAGCCTGCCTCCTGTGCATGGCCTTACCACTGGCGGAAGAGAGACTATGCATTGGGAGTCAAAAATACCCTCCTGATTGGGTAGGAGCCGGGGCCTGGGGCTTGGGGGTCTTCTGCTTACGCGGGCCATGCCCCTGTCCCTTGCCCTGCTGCCCCTGTTGGGGAGCTGGGGTGGCCTGATAAGTGGGGTAGTTGCGGTAAGGAGTACCCTTCCTCGGGAAAAAAGGCTTTTTACCTGAGCCCTTCTTCTTAGAAGGGACAGAAGTCTTCTTTGAGAGTCTTAACCGGGTCAAGTACTTGGACTCGAGCTCAGCAGCCTTCTCAGTCATGGGTTTGCCAAAGAGGTTTTCACCTCGGCAAGAGACATCGACCAACTTGTCCTGAACCCATGGCTCCAGATCCGATGACATTAGCCAGGCCTGGAGGCGTGCACCGATGCCGGCTGCGGCTTCTCGGGCTGAAGCTCGAAGCCATCATAGGCCGCTTGAGATATGAACTTCGAGCACTCTCGAATCCCGGTGGACAAGGTATTGAAGCGCTGCAAGGGTGCCTCAGATAGGCCAGCTGAGAACCCGGCAATCTCCTTTTCCATGTCCCTCAAGTACATGCCCATGTACAGCTGATAGGTTTGGACACGGCATGACAGCATCGAGCCCTGGAAGTATTTTCTGCCGAGGGAGTCCAGGGACCGGGCCTCCCAGCCAGAAGGCATCGAGGAGTGCATTTTTTGGCTCTTGAGCCTATGCATGGCCGATTCCATAACCATGGAGTTGTGCGGCAGCTGTGCCTTTTGGAACCCAGGGCCCTTGCAGACTTGATAGATGGAATCGACCCGCTTGCTGAGAACCATCATTGAGGCTGGTGACTCCCAAATGTGGAGCATCAACCATTCCAGAATTGGAGGAACCAGCACAGTAAAGGCTTCCCTCGGGGGAAAGTCATACTGGAGGGCCTCGGGCTCTTCAGCTTGAGGCTCCTCCTTGGTATCCGCCGGGAATGCCAAAGCCTTGGCCATGTCCCTGACGAAGTCCGAGAACCGGGTATCCTCCGGAGGGGACCTTCTCCGAGGCTCCGAATCCGGCGAGTCCAATGTGACATACCGGCTCCGATGGGTGTCCGGGGACGCCTCATCTTCATCTCCCATGCCGATCCCTCCGAGGAGGAATTGAGGGGGTCTGGCCATGAGGGCTTCGGCCCCGACGCCGAGAGCACCGGCATCAATGACCTCAGTCCTGAGTGGGAGGTCGAGGGAGACCTTGGCTGAGGATCGACTCAAGTCCGAAGAGTCTTGAGGATCAGCTCGGCCTCCGAGGTCGACTTGGACGTCAAGGTCTCGGTGGTCGGGGCAGATGGACCGGTGAGACTGGCTATCAGCGCCCGCTGCTGCTCCATGAAGGCAGACATGCTGCGCTCCAGGGCCGTCATCCTGAGACCGAGCTCAGAAGACTCCGCAGCCTCCGGCTTGGGCCCTGACATCATCAGGCCCAACATCGGCTCCCCCAGAGGGGAATCCATGAGGACAACAGCACTTACCCGCCTCAGCGTCTCCGGCTCCATGTGAGGTATCTTCGCAGGCCGCTCCGACTCCGAGGACCCGGGATGGCAGTCAGGACTCCACAACCTGGCCTTCTAGGGCCCAGGGGGATCAGAGGCATCCAACGACGCCACCCTCACAGGCTTCTTCTTCCTCCGGTGTTCCTGGGAGGGAGACCCCCGTTCAGAAGACCCCCGACGGTGCTCGGGTTCAGACAGCTCCCAAGACGCCGAGGCTTCTGATGAGGTCCGGATCCAGGAGGATGCGGACTCCGAGAAAATTCTTTCACACTGCTGCTGCCTACTTCGGAGTGCCTTAGAGGACATTTTCCCACACGGGCTACAGACCTTCGGGTTATGGTCGCGCCCAAGGCATCGGAGACAGCAGTCATATGTGTCGGTGAGAGACATCAACTTCTTACACCGATCACACTTTTTAAAGCCGCTGACAGCCATCGGGGGAAAAAAGGCCCCTGCAAGGTCGAAGGACCGGGCTGCCAGTGAAAATAAAAAAGAGTGTGAATGCTAGTTTCTAAGGACAAAAATGCAAAAAATTGATTGGACTCGATATCGGTGTACCGAGCCACAGGCGGGAAGGGGTACCAGCGTCGAACTGCTCAAAGAGAAAAATTCTTCTGAAGTTTTGACGCACTTTTTCGGCGAGGAATTAGGGCCGATGTCCGTTGGGCTCCGTGGAAAAAGGGAGACTGGGCAAGATGGCACCTTTAGGCGGGAAGGGGACCGCGTTTGTGCGATGCAATCCCAAAGGCTTTCTTTGAAAGCTGGGGAGTTGCTCCACACGAGGGCTCCATCGGTCCCGAAGTCACACATATGTGAGGACTGACTTCCTGCTTGTTCCTGGAGAATCATGTTTATTTTTAACGTTTCATTGTATGTAAGAAACGTTACCATTATTCCCATTACCAGGTCATTTAGGAATATGTTAAAAAGAAATGGATCCAGCAGAGATCCCTGGGGGACTCCACTATTCACCTTTTTACATTGGGAAAAATGGCCATTTAGCCCTAACCTCTGCTTTCTATCTTTTTTACCAGTTCCTGATCCACTATAGTACACTGCCTCGTATCCTATGACTTTTTAATTTCCCCATGAGTCTCTCATGAAGGACCTTGTCAAAGGCTTTCTGAAAAGCCAGATACACTATATCAACCAACTCACCTTTGTCTAACTGTTCATTCACATCTTCAAAAAAACATAACAGATTAGTAAGCAAGATCTTCCTTGGCTAAAGCCACATTGGCTGTCTCCCATTAAGTCATGACTATATACATGCTCAGTAATTTTGATCTTTTCAATGGTTTCTACCATTTTTCTGGTACTGACGTAAGGCTCACTGGTCTGTAGTTTTCTGGATCACTCCTGGAACCCTTTTTAAAAAATTGGCGTTACCGTGGCCATCCTCCAATCTTCAAGTATTATAGATGATTTTAATGATAGTTCACAGATTACTTATAGTAGGTTTGCAATCTCATATTTCAGTTCTTTCAACACCCTTGGATGTATACCATCTGGTCCAGGTGATTTGCTACTCTTTAGTTTATCAAATAGTTGTAATACATCATTCCGTAATATCGATATTTCTTTCAATTCTTCTGCGGCATCACCTTGAAATACCATTACAGCCATGGGTGCCATCCCTACATCTTCCTCAGTAAAGACCGAAGCAAAGGATTCATTCAGTCTCTCCACTATGGCCTTGTCCCTTCTTAGTGCCCCTTTTACCCCTCTATCATCTAATGGTCTAACTGACTCTCTCACAGGTTCTCTTTGAGGCAGCACCCTGATGAAGGCATTGCCAAAATGCATCCATGTTGGGGTAGTTAATAAAGGACTTTCTTGCTTTGCTTTCTCACCCCATTGTCTTACCCTGGGTTCAGTGAGATTATATGTGTGTTTCTGCTATGACACTTGGTTGATGTTACAGTTCTTGGAACCTCTCTTCAGTTTCTGCAGACAAAGCTTGTCTCCTTCTGAAACAGTGAAATGGTGACAGCTTTTGCACAACATCAATCCTCTTCTCTCCTCTCCTAAATTACTACTCTGAGGCCTGCTGCTCACTCTTCATAGTATGAGTGACCATGAGCTAATAACATTTGCGCAAATGGCAGATGCTTTTGCTCCCTACAAGTGCAGTGACTGTGTGCCAAAGGCAGAATACTGTCTTTGAGAGCAGCTTTTATATAAACCTCATCTTTCCCTCCCAGAGGAGTCTCCTCCCAATCAGAAATGAATGGCAGCAAGAACCTCCTCTGCTCTGGAAAGTGTGAGGTTCTTCTATGACTTTCATTGTAATTTTCTAGTACAGTAGGCTTTAACCTTTAAAAAGGAGATAGAGCAGCTTTTATACTAGATAATAGGGGAAAGCTGACAGTCGCACAAGAACGCATGGTTCGGAAAAATAAATCCTTGAAGGATACTACCAAAAGCAGAGAGGTTCCAAAAAACAGTAAAGTAGCCCAGTTGCCCTCAAGTATGGAGCAGACAGAGCTTAAAGATCCCAAATTACCCATGCCTACCAATAGCCAAATTAATATGAATAAAATACAGTCTCTAAGATGCTTGTATGCAAATGCTAGAAGTCTAAAAAATAAGATGGGAGAGTTAGAATATATAGAACTAAATGAGAGGTTAGATATGATTGGAATCTCAGAGATATGGTGGAAGGAGGACAACCAGTGGGACACTGTGATACCTGGGTACAAACTATATCGTAATGATAGAGCTGATCAAATTGGTGGAGGGTTTGCGCTCTATGTTAGAGAGGGCATTGAGTCAGAGAGGATTAAAGTTTTGCAGGAAACAAAATTTGCTGTAGAATCTCTATGGATTGAAATTCCATGTAAAAAGGGGAAGGCAATGGCAGTGGGGGGTGTACTATCGACCGCCTGGCCAGAATGAACAAATGGATGATGAAATGCTCAAAGAAATAAAGGAAGCTAACAAAAGTTACAGCACAGTAATAATGGGTGATTTCAATTACCCCGGTATCGACTGGGTCAGTGTCACGGCAGGACATGCTAAGGAGATAAAGTTCCTAGATGAAATAAATGACTGCTTCTTGGAGCAGCTGGTTCATGAACTGACCAGAGGGGAAGCCATATTGGACCTAGTCCTTAGTGGAACACCAGATCTGGTGCAAGAGATAAGGTTCTTGGGGACACTTGGCAATAGTGATCATAGCATGATCGTGTTTGATCTAATTAATGGAGGAGGGATGGTAAGGAAATCCACAGTACTACCTTTTAACTTTCGAAAGGGAGACTATGATAAAATGAGGAAAATAGTCGGGAAAAAACTAAAAGGAGCAGTTGCAAAGGTTAAATACTTACATCAAGCTTGGGTGCTGTTGAAAAATACTATCTTGGAAGTCTAGATCAGCTGTATTCCATGCTTTAAGAAAAGTGGAAGGAAGTCCAAAAAAACTGCCAGCATGGTTTAAAGGTGAGGTTAGAGAAGCTGTTGTTGGCAAAAAAAGCATCTTTCAGGAAATGGAAAAAAGAGCCAAACAACGAATCCTGGAACCAGCACAAGCACTGGCAAGTTAAATGCAAGGCATTGATAAGGCAGGCAAAGGGAGAATTTGAGAAGAAGCTTGCTGCGGAAGCAAAAACGCGTAATAAAGACTTTTTCAAGAACATTCATAGCAAAAAACCTGTGAGAGAGTCAGTTGGTCCATTAGATGATAGAGGGGTTAAAGGGGCACTAAGAGGCGACAAGGCGATAGTGGAGAGACTGAATGAATTCTTTACTGAGGAAGATGTAGGGATGTTACCCATGACTGAAGTGGTATTTAAAGGTGTGGAAGAATTGAAGGAAATATCAATACATTGGGAAGATGTATTACAGCTACTAGATAAACTGAAGAGTAGCAAATCACCTGGGCTGGATGATATACATCCAAGGGTGTTGAAATAACTGAAATATGAGATTGCATACCTGCTATTAGTAATCTGAGAACTATCATTAAAATACATCTGTAATACCTGAAGATTGGAGGATGGCAAACGCAATGCCAATTTTTAAAAAGGGTTCCAGGGGTGATCCGGGATACTACAGATCGGTGAGCCTGATGTCAGTACCGTGAAAAATGGTAGAAAACATCATAAAGAACAAAATTGCTGAACTTGTAGATAATCATGGCTTAATGGGAGACAGCCAACATGGCTTTAGACAAGGAAGATCTTGTCTTACTAATCTGTTATGTTTTTTTGATATAGTTGATATAGTGTATTTCGAATTTCAGAAAGCCTTTGACAAGGTCCCTCATCAGAGACTTTTGGCAAAACTAAAGAGTCATGGGAAAAGAGGCAGTGTACTATTGTGGATCAGGAACTGGTTAAAAGATAGAAAGCAGAGGGTAGGGCTAAATGGCCAATTTTCCCAATGGAGAAAGGTGAATAGTGATGTACCCCAGGGATCTGTGCTGGGTCCGCTGCTTTTTGATATATTCATAAATGATTTGGAAAAGGGAATAACGAGTGAGGTTATCAAATTTGCAGATGACACAAAACTATTTAAAGTTGTTAAAACCCAAGAGGATTGTGGAAAATTGCAAGAGGATCTTGATAAATTGGAAGACTGGGCATCAATATGGCAGATGAAATTTAATGTGGACAAGTGCAAAGTTATGCACCTAGGGAAGAACCAACCAAACTATGGTTATACAATGCAAGGTTTCACATTAGGAACCACCACCCAGGAAAAAGATTTAGGCGTCATTGTGAATAACATGTTAAAACCCTTGGCCCAGTGTGCAGCGGCGGCCAAGAGAGCAAATAGAATGCTAGGTATCATAAGGAAAGGAATGGAAAATAAAACGAAGTGTATTATAATGCCTCTATATCGTTCCATGGTGAGACAGCACCTTGAATATTGTGTGCAATTCTGGCCACCGTATCTTAAAAAGTATATAGCGTTATTAGAAAAGGTTCACAGAAGAGCCACCAAAATGGTAAAGGGGATGGAAGGATACCCCTATGAAGAAAGGCAAAAAAGGTTAGGGCTCTTTAACCTGGAAAAGAGACGGCTGAGGGGAGATATGATAGAAGTCTATAAATTACTGAATGGAGTGGAACGGGTAAACGTAGCTTGATTTTTTATGTTATCAGAATATAGAAAGACTAGGGAAAATGCAATGAAGCTACAGGGTAAACTATTTAAGACTAATAAGAGAAAATATTTTTTCACTCAACGTGTAATCAAATTCTGGAATTTGTTACCGGAAGATGTAGTAAAGGCTGTTCGTGTAGCTGGGTTTAAAAAATGTTTGGACAAGTTCCTGGAGGAAAGGTCCATAAACCATTATTAAGAAGGGACCCAGGATATCAATGCTTGACCCAATACAAACAATGTGGAACCTGTGTCTTTTGGGGAAACTGCTAAGTATGTATGACCTAGATTGGCCACTGTTGGAAACAGGATACTGGGCTTGATGGACCTTGGTCTGACCCAGTATGGCATATCTTATGTTTTTATGTAGGCATAGTGAATGGTGCTTCTATTCATATAGCAATCATCCAAGCAGTCTCTACATATGAATGTAGCTTAAGGCATTACTGTACTTCTAAACTCCTTTTCCTTACCTCCTCTTTCAATCTCCAACTTTGTTCTTCTGCTCCTACTCATCAGCGTGGTCACTGCCTTGACTTGGTTTTCTTCTCTTAGGACTTGATTCTGCAGTATATGTCCTGGACCTTTGTATGTCCGGTCAGAACTGGACACACAGAGGGAGTTGCGATTCAGATCCCGCAGTGCACATCTAGTCCCACGGGATCAGAATCGCAAACAGTCCTGTACGTGCAGGCCAAGATCGTGATTCAGCCCAGCCTGCACATACAGGCCTTGCCCAATAGCTCAGTCTGGGCTTTACAATGGAGCCACAGTGGCATGGTGTCCGATTGCCATGGCACCGTGACTCCATTGTAAAGCCACGATCCCCGGCTGCCCATTGCAAAGGTGCTTTCCCCGCAGCCTGACCCTCGATCTGTGGGTCAGGCTGCGGGGAAAGCACCTTTGTGGCTGTGCTTTTCCACAGCCCGACCCTAAGGTCAGGGTCGGGCTGTGGAAAAGCTCTTCTGCCGCTTCCCGCCACTTCGCAGCCCTGGGCCTGCCAGATGCACCTAACTGGGGAACTTATTCCACCTCTGAGATGGAATAAGTTCCCCGTCCAAGCCGTCAGCCCCAGACGTACAGGGCTGACATTGGAATCGGCCTTGTGCATCCGGGGCCAATGATCGCCCACCACCCACCCTAACACAGCCCCCCGATCTGTCCCTTACCCACAATGAGTTAGATGGGATGGGGAGGGGACATCTATCCCCGCTATTTCTGCCTCGGAATGACCCCCTAACTGTTTACGCTCAAATTTCTGTACCTCATTTCTTTCCTTATCTGATCATTACCTCCTAAATTTCACACTTCATCACTCCCCATATCAGCCCTGCTGTCTCCTCCTACCTTTTTTAGGAATCTTCATGCTATCGATCCATTGGCTCTTTCTACTATCATCTCATCACCTCTTTCTTCCACTTTGTCTTCTAAATCTGTTGATGAGGCTATAGTTTCCTATAATACTGCCCTTTCCTGTGCTCTAGATACTCTTGCTCCACCCTTCCCATGCTCTGTAAGATGCACTACAGCCCAGCTCTGGTTGTCCTCAACTACCCTGAGTCTGCACATCAGGCTTCATCTCTGCCCCTTTTCAAATCTCTGCCAGAGGCTCACCTCTTTCAGGCTGCTTTTGGCTCCTGATCCCTTAGTCCCATGTGTCTCCTTACCCTTCCCTATTCTATCCTTATTCCTATCTTTTGTCTTGTATGTCTTGATTAGATTGTAAGCTCTGATAAGTAGAGACTGTCTCTATCTGTGTTTGTACAGCGCTGTGTATGCCTTGTAGCGCTTTATAAATGTTTAATAGTAGTGGAAGTAGTAGTAGTTGTATTTATATGAATGTGACTTTCTTTGGGCTACTACTGGAAAAGAGTGAGCTAAATCCAAATAAATAAATTATAAAGCAAAATTGAAGAAAATGTGCTAAAATATGGTAATTATTTTATCATATCAAATGAGGTATTAGAACACTTTGTAAGATTTTGTGATGTGTGTTGAAATGTTTACTGTTATAGCAGATTTGTGTCTGGTCAAGTTAAAATTAAGCTAAGGGATACTGCCCCTGAGATAGCTTTAAATATAACTGAACTGTTTACACAAGAATGTATATGGTTTGGCGCTGATAAGAGCCTGAAATAATTAAGTTTAAAGTATTCAAAATTTCACTCGTGATGCAGGACAGCTGTAGCAAACTACTTAGAAATATGTTGTCAGGTACACTTTAAGACATTATGGAGACACAGAAAGTTAAGTGTCGTCTATGTACGCAAATCATATATTTGTTTGTTATTCATGTGTGTAAATGGTCCTTTATACTCATATTTTAGCTGGTCGCTATGCTATAAGTATTAAAGTCCCCTTCTATAATCTGCACACGTCTTTTGAAATCGAGGTGTGGACATTTACACCAGTCACAGGGATGGCTTAAATGATTGCATCTAGATGTTGCATGTGTTTTCAAGCACTTACAGCCCTATTTTATAAAGTATGTGCATACTTTATTTTATAAAATAGGCAGTTAGCATACACAGAAAAATATGTGTTTACTAAGCTTGGTTTTATAAAATTATCCTTTGTTTGTTGATAAGAATATAACTAGCACAGCTAGTGGCTTCCCTAGTTAACGTTAGACCTCCCAAAAAATGTTTTTGGCTATGCAGCAGAATATAAAAATATTGCACCCTCTATTATTTACAAAATCTCTTTTTACCTTTCACAAAACCATAGCTAAGGAGTACAGAATGCACTCAGAATGAGTAAGTTGAAAAAAGTATATATTTTAAAATTCCTGTGTTTGATTCTGGAAGGACTGTGATGTGTTTTGAATTCTAGAGAGATTTTTCCCACAGGCTCTTAAACTATAAAGAAGTTGAAAGATGAATCTGCTGGTTGCACTCCAGAAGTCAGGCATATTTTGGAGAACCTAAGGTCCCCTTTGCATCTACACACCTCTCTTCTTGCCCAGTCCCCAGGAACCATACAGACAGTTTTCTCATCCTAGGTTCAGCAGCACGCAGCGTCAACCCTTTGATCTCAGAAGGTTTATATGTGAAGATTATTAAAATGTTTTCTTCATTCAGAAATGTGCCTGAAAGGTCTAGAATTATGATGATGCCACAGAAACTATTTGTAATGTCCAGAGAGTGCAAACAGGTGCTAAATTATACTACTGAGGCAGAAATCATTTTGAATTTCCTGACTATGACTCATATATGCTAAAATGTCATAAATTTACTGTATATGCATACCTTCATTAATATATGAACATACATATATATGAACTATTTTCTGCATTTAAGAACAATAGTTCATTTTCTGTTGGGCTATATGAACGTCTCTGAAACAGGCACCAATAATATGAATTTTTCAAATTCATATTATTGGTGCCTGTTTCGGAGGCGTTCATATAGCCCAACAGAAAATGAACTATTGTTCTTTAATGCAGAAAACAGATCATAAACAGGAAATGGTTTACTTGTGACATCGGGCATTCTCCTCCTGCAAATTTTAGATGAAAAATAAAGTCAATATTGATTCCCACTTTTGTCCCATAACTGGAACTTAGAAGGGGAACACGAATCTCCGGAGAACATTTGGCTTTAGGAAGTATGACTTTCTGTCAGTTATTTTCTTTCTAGAGATCAACATTTTCCACTATGGCCTCTTTTTGGCAACTGTATGTACCATACAGTAGCTCCTTATTTATACAGCAGGAGTCAGAGATGGAACAAAAGAGCATGACAAGTAGCAGTATGTCCACTGTAAAATCAGAACGAAAAATTAATCTGTCATTTCTGCCAGTTCATTTTTTTTTCATGTATTTTTCTGCACAGCTGCTTTAGGCCTTTAAGTTTTCTTAGCCTGTCAACACGCCGAGGTGACTGTAAAATAGGAAAAATATTCCCTGTGCACTTTGTATAAACAGCATCCAAACCAATTTTCTGGTGCTTCTCTGTACTTTCTTTCCTCCGGTGACATTTGGACCAATTCTTTATCTAACCCAGCTCTTGTATGTCATGGGATCTTTCTCTCACCTGCGAACAATGGAGTTAAAATTCTCTGAGGGCAGTAATTCTATTGTTTTTAATACTGGCCATGGTATTTACAAAATATATACATATTTTTTAAATACCATGGTCAGTATAATATATATGATATATATTATATATAATATATATTGTTGAGGAGTAGCGTAGTGGGAGAGCACTGGCTTGGTAACCAAGAGACAAGCAGTGGTGGGATTCAGCCAGTTCACGCAAACCATTCTTGCCATGGGCTGCTTTCACTGAACTGGGCTGAAAATGGCAATCTGATGCTGATGCTGAACTGGCAGGAATCCCCCCAGCAGCCAATGGTGTGATGGTATCACGGGAACGTGGCATTGGGGGAAGCCCCCGATGCCGTCAAATCACTAGCAGGTGGGGGGGATTGGGTCGCGGAGCCACCAGGGAGTTGCTGCCCTGTGGTCACCGCCAGCAGCACAAGTGTGTGGTGTCGACCATGCAAATGCATGCCATGCTGCCACCTGTTCAGTTCTGTCAGTGGCGGACTGATCAGAACCAGTTCCTCTTCGGATCGAATCTCGCCACTGGAGACAAGGGTCATTTCCAACTAGGAATCCTTGTGGCCTTGGACAAGTCACTTAATCCTCCACTGCCTCAGAAGAAAGGCCTGGCAATCTACTTCCAGTCACACTACCAAGAAAACCCAGGAGCTGCTGGGCCACCAGAAGTCAGCACTGACTCGAAGGCACACATTGCATATATATATATATATTTTTTTTTTCAACACAGCTATATGGAAAGGCAGTTATGCTGAATACATATATAAGGTGGTCATCACAGTCAGCTATTCATTTAGTGATGATATTTAGCCACTACACATATAGCTATGAAGTTTAATTTAGGACTGCTTTTTTTGCAGGCCTACATTAAGCTGCTCATCTATAAGGACGTGGCTGAATATTGTTGCTATCCATGTGAAGGAACATTTTTCAAACAACATCCAAGTGCAGTCTGGAACGTCCAAGCCAGAATGTCTCAAAAAAGCCCTAGGCACCTCCAAGTTCAGGCATGATTTCACAAACGTCAACATGCCTAATATGGACATATACGGGGATGTCTATATAGCCACCCCCGGAATGGTTTTTGAGAACACTCTATGAATGTTTTACAGCCAAAACATCCTGATGCCTATTCGTGCCTGTAGCAGGTCTAAACGTGGACATCTCTGATGTTTCAGAGATGAAGTGGGGACATCTAATTCCACTGTACTGCCCCAGACACCCCTCTGCCATGCCCCCTACCTACCTGGACGTCCCCACACTGGAGATGTCTTTAAAAGCCATTTGTAAAATGGTTTCGGAGTTGTCTCCATGATTTCAATATACACATGCACATTTCCAGACGTCCAAATCACGACTAAGGCTTTTAAATTGAGATCCATAGTGGGTTGTTTTGCCCACATCCTACCATAACTCTGCCATGGGTAGTGTCACTCAGGATTGTACCAAGATAGAAATATACCCCGTGCAACAGGTATAATTGGTGCCCTTTTCCCCACCCAGCCAATTGCCTGCTGAAAGTTATTTTTATTGGGCTTTCTAGAAGCCCAGTGATGATATCAGTGCCCCTTCCATATTTATACCTCGTGTGGCCGCACCACTCGCAAAGCCCTTGGTACAGCTCTGGTGCCACTGAAAATCCACAGGTAGGTCTGACTTATACCTTTATTGGTGACTACTAAATGTATTTGTCCTTTTGAATATTGACCCAAATGAGTTCAAAAGTCTATAGCCTGTATGCCTAAAGGATAACGCCACAACACAAGGTTTAGCCTTATTTAAAGAATGATAGTTTGGTGTTCTTTTATCCTGTTGGATTTTGCATACCTTATCCCTTGCACAGGTATGATGCCCTTTAAGAGACCATTTCATAGATTACTCAGTATTTTGCTTACACAAAAAGGGAAACATGACTGTAATTAGTTATACATATCATTTGATTTTGTTATGAATAGTTAAAGCCTGACTCATGGCTCACCATTCATAACTGATAGCTGTTCTCAACTCATAAAATAAATATATGGAGCAGCTGTCACCGTTTAAAGCGCCATATTTTTGTTGTTAGCATATTTTTCTTCCCACAGTCAGTTAGCATACTCCCCAGAAGGTGCATGCCAAAGAAATATGATTTTGATCATTTTAGAGAGCTCCATAGTCTGACCTTCCCTTTCCTCTCTATACTGAGTTATAAGTTGATAACTTATCAGGAAAGCATACACAGCTTTTAATGTATCCGGTAAACATAAGGACCCTATTTACAAAACTGTTTCCTTGCTGAAACAGAATAAGAAAAACTAAAGCAGAGAACTATAGGTCAGAAAATCTTGCCACATTACCATTGGTGATAACAACAGAGGCAGCTCGGACCCAGTGTTCCCCTTATTCCCCCCCCTACTCCCCCCCAACACACCACCTCCCCTTGCACCCTCCTCCCTCAACCGTCCCCCAAGCCATCCCAGCCCTTTCCCGAGCCCAACCCTTTTTCACAAAATACAACTGACTCAACTTTTGGGAATCAACTGGTCGCAGCTTTATTAACTTACATAATGTTCCAAAACACTTCTGTTACAACATAATCTTCTTAATAAACAACAAGCGAAATGAGCCTTCACCAGCCGTGTTATTAGCAAGGTGACCTCGTTCCACTTCCGCCGCTGCTGGGCCAGCAGCAAACTTCCTTCCCCCCCTTTTCCCCGTCCTCGCCATATTATTAGCAAAAGCCGGCCAGGGGTTATCTGGGTTGGGGGCAACCGCCCCCAACCCAATTATAGTTTACAGCTCTGGACTCCGGAAACCTCCAGGATCCCGCCCCCCCACCCCACCAGCTGAGACACCCCCTAATCTACCCAGCGCCCACACCCATAAAGGGTGGGAGGGTGGGAAGCCAGCGACACGCCACCTCTTTCTTCTCTGCTGCCGAGCCGCCGAAGACCGTCCGCCCGCTCACCGCCCACAACTGGCCCAGATTCCTCACCACCTATTGGCCCGCCCCGCCGTCAATCACCAGGGAGACAATGGGTTTAAAAAATGCCCCTCTTCCTGCACCAATGACGCTACCGGCCGCACGTAGGATCCCCGCACCGGGCCGAGTGCCCGGTTACCAGCAGCATCGGGGACCCTGCCCCGCAGCCTTGTAATAACAGAGACAGCTCGGACCCGGTGCTCCCCTTATTCCCCCCCCCCCTAATCCCCCCCAACACACCATCTCCCCTTGCACCCTCCTCACTCAACCGTCCCCCCAGTCTCCCCAGACCTTTCCCGAGCCCAACCCCTTTTCACAAAATACAACTGACTCAACTTTTAGGAATCAATTGGTCGCAGCTTTATTAACTTACATAACGTTCCAGAACACTTCTGTTACAACATAACCTTCTTAATAACCAACAAGTGAAATGGGCCTTCATCAGCTGTGTTATTAGCAAGTTGACCTCGTTCCACTTCTGCCGTGGCTGGGCCAGTGGCAAGCTTACGTCCCCCCCTGTTCCCCGGCCTCGCCATATTATGGAGGAGTGGAGGAGTGGCCTAGTGGTTGGGGCAAGGTACTTCGGGCCGGAAGGTCGGGGGTTCAAATCCCACTGGAGGACAGCAACCTTGGGCCGGAAGGACTGGGGTTTCTAGTCCCACAGGTGCTCCTTGTGGTCTTGGGCAAGCCACTTAACCCTCCATAGCCCATGTTCCCTGTAAAATAGTTCTCTGTGTGCTGTGCTTTCCTGTCTAATCAATGTGTTTATACCTCAAAAATTTCCTGTCATGATTTGACAATTTCCAATCTGTAATCAAACCGCTGCTGATCGCTGGAAGTAGCGGTATACAAATGTATACTAAAATAAAATAAATAAAATAAAATTATTAGCAAAAGCCGGCCAGGGGTTATCCGAATTGGGGGCAACCGACTCCTGCCCCAATTGTAGTTTACGGCTCCGGACCCCGGAAACCTCCGGGATCCCACCACCCGGCACAGGAGATTTTAACGTCCCTGTACCGCCCTCCGCCCCCCCAAACCAAGCTGCAACCAGCGAGCTTCCCGCTGCACAATCCATTCCAAAGCCTCCTGCCAGTCAATGAGTAGCAAGTCAACACCCACTGGGGATAAGTGCACCCCATCCTGCCTATACAAACCCCCACAATCCACTTATAAGAACATAAGATATGCCATTCTGGGTCAGACCAAGGTCCATCAAGCCCAGTATTCTGTTTCCAACAGTGGCCAATCTAGGTCATATGTACCTAGCAGTTTCCCCAAGGGACACAGGTTCCACAATGCTTGTATTGGTTCAAGCATTGATATCCTGGGTCCCTTCTTAATAATGGTTTATGGACCTTTCCTCCAGGAACTTGTCCAAACCTTTTTTAAACCCAGCTACACTAACAGCCTTTACTACATCCTCCGGTAACAAATTCGAGAGTTTGATTACACGTTGAGTGAAAAATATTTTCTTTTATTAGTCTTAAATAGTTTACCCTGTAGCTTCATTGCATGTCCCCTAGTCTTTCTATATTCTGATAAGGTAAACAATCGATCTACGTTTACCCGTTTCACTCCGTTCATTAATTTATAGACTTCTATCATATCTCCCCTCAGCCGTCTCTTTTCCAGGTAAAATAGCCCTAACCTTTTTAGCCTTTCTTCATAGGAGTATCCTTCCATCTCCTTTACCATTTTGGTGGCTCTTCTCTGAACCTTTTCTAAAATCGCTATATCCTTTTTAAGATATGGCGACCAGAATTGCACACAATATTCAAGGTGCGGTCTCACCATGGAACGATATAGAGGCATTATAATATCTTTTGTTTTATTTTCCATTCCTTTCCTTATCATACCTAGCATTCTATTTGCTCTCTTGGCCACTGCTGCACACTGGGTTGAGGTTTTTAACATGGTATCCACAATGACGCCTAAATCTTTTTCCTGGGTGGTGGTTCCAAATGTGGAACCTTGCATCGTGTAACTATAGTTTGGGTTGTTCTTCCCTAGGTGCATAACCTTGCACTTGTCCACATTAAATTTCATCTGCCATTTTGATGCCCAGTCTTCCAATTTATCAAGATCCTCTTGCAATTTTTCACAATCCTCTTGGGTTTTAAGAACTTTAAATAGTGTGTCATCTGCAAATTTGATAACCTCACTCGTTATTCCACTTTCCAGGTCATTTATGAATATGTCAAAAAGCAGCGGACCCAGCACAGATCCCTGGGGTACACCACTATTCACCTTTCTCCATTGGGAAAATTGGCCATTTAGCCCTACCCTCTGCTTTTTATCCTTTAACCAGTTCCTGATCCACAATAGTACACTGCCTCCTATCCCATGACTCTTTAGTTTTGCCAAAAGTCTCTGATGAGGGACCTTGTCAAAGGCTTTCTGAAAGTCCAGATACACAATATCAACCGACTCACCTTTGTCCACCTGATTATTCACTCCTTCAAAAAAACATAACAGATTAGTAAGACAAGATCTTCCTTGTCTAAAGCCATGTTGGCTGTCTCCCATTATGTCATGACTATCTACATGCTGAGTAATTTTATTCTTTATGATGGTTTCTACCATTTTTCACGGTACTGATGTCAGGCTTCCCGGATCACCCCTGGAACCCTTTTTAAAAATTGATGTTACATTGGCGATCCTCCAATCTTCAGGTATTAGAGATGATTTTAATGATAGTTCACAGATTACTAATAGCAGGTCTGCAATCTCATATTTCAGTTCTTTCAACACCCTTGGATGTATACCATCCGGCCCAGGTGATTTGCTACTCTTCAGTTTATCTAATAGTTGTAATACATCTTCCCAATGTATCAATATTTCCTTCAATTCTTCCGCACCTTTAAATACCACTTCAGTCATGGATAACATCCCTACATCTTCCTCAGTAAAGAATTCATTCAGTCTCTCCACTATCGCCTTGTTGCCTCTTAGTGCTCCTTTAACCCCTTTATCATCTAATGGACCAACTGACTCTCTCACAGGGTTTTTGCTACAAATGTACTTGGAAAGGTCTTTACTTCACGTTTTTGCTTCCGCAGCAAGCTTCTTCTCAAATTCTCCCTTTGCCTGCCTTATCAATGCCTTGCATTTGACTTGCCAGTGCTTGTGCTGTTTCCAGGTTTCGTCGTTTGGCTCTTTTCTCCATTTCCTAAAAGATGCTTTTTTGGCAGCAACAGCTCTCTGACCTCACCTTTAAACCATGCTGGCAGTTTTTTGGACTTCCTTCCACTTTTCTTCAAGCGTGGAATACAGCTGGTCTGGGCTTCCAAGATAGTATTTTTCAACAACAGCCAAGCCTGATGTACGTCTTTAACCTTTGCAACTGCTCCTTTTAGTTTTTTCTTAACTGTTTCTAAAGTTAAAAGGTAGTACTGTGGATTTCCTTACTATCCCTCCTCCACTAATTAAATCAAAGGTGATCATGCTATTGCCAAGTGGCCCCAACAACCTTATCTCTTGCACTAGATCTGGTGTTCCACTAAGGACTAGGTCTAATATGGCTTCTCCTCTGGTCGGTTCATGAACCAGCTGCTCCAAGAAGCAGTCATTTATTTCATCTAGGAACTTTATCTCCCTAGCATGTCCTGACGTGACATTGACCCAGTCGATACCGGGGTAGTTGAAATCACCCATTATTATTACTGCGCTGTAACGTTTGTTAGCTTCCTTGATTTCTTTGAGCATTTCATCATCCATTTGGTCATTCTGGCCAGGCGCTCGATAGTACACCCCCACTGCCATTGCCTTCCCCCTTTTACATGGAATTTCAATCCATATAGATTCTACAGCAGATTTTGTTTCCTGCAAAACTTTAATCCTTTCTGACTCAATGCCCTCTCTAATATAGATTCTACAGCAGATTTTGTTTCCTGCAAAACTTTAATCTTTTCTGACTCAATGCCCTCTCTAACATAGAGAGCAACCCCTCCACCAATTTGATCAGCTCTATCATTACGATATAGTTTGTACCCAGGTATCACAGTGTCCCACTGGTTGTCCTCCTTCCACCATGTCTCTGATATTCCAATCATATCTAACCTTTCATTTAGTGCTATATATTCTAACTTTCCCATCTTATTTTTTAGACTTCTAGCATTTGCATACAAGCATTTTAGAGAATGTATTTTATTCATATTAATTTGGCTATTGTTAGACATGGGTAATTTGGGAACTTTAAGCTCTGTCTGCTCCATACTTGAGGGCATTTGGGCTACTTTACTCTTTTGTGGAACCTCTCTGCTTTTGGTAGTATCCTTCAAAGATACATTCTTCCGAACCATCTGCTCTTTGGTGACTGTCGGCTTTCCCCTAATATCTAGTTTAAAAGCTGCTCTATCTCCTTTTTAAAGGTTAATGCCAGCAGCCTGGTTCCATCCCGGTTAAGGTGAAGCCCATCCCTTCGGAAGAGCTCCTCCTTTCCCCAGAATGTTCCCCAGTTCCTAACAAATCCAAAACCCTCATCTCTGCACCATTGTCTCATCCACGCATTGAGACTCCGGAGCTCTGCCTGCCTTTTGGGTCCTGCACGTGGAACAGGAAGCATTTCGGAGAATGCTACCCTGGACATTCTGGATTTCAACTTCCTACCTAAAAGCCTAAATTTAGCCTCCAGAACCTCCCTACCACATTTTCCTATGTCATTGGTACCGACGTGTACCAAGACAGCAGACTCCTCCCCAGCACTATCTAAGACCTTATCTAGGTGGCGCGTGAGGTCCGCTACCTTCGCACCAGGCAGGCTTGTTACCAGGCGATCCTCACGTCCACCAGCCACCCAGCTGTCTACATGCCTAATGATCGAATCACCAACTATAACGGCTGTCCTAACCCTTCCCTCATGGGCACCCAAGAGTGCAAAATTTGGTAGCCCCCAAGCTCGCAGACCCAACGACCAATCTGCCGATTAATCTTTGTGAGTCCACGAGACCAACGCCGCTGGTATCGGCAGGCAGGCCTTGGAATGATATCCGACCATAACAAAATAACTTCTTGAAACATCCAAAAAACCTCTGCCAAGTCCTTCCTTACCGCTCTGATTAACTGTTTACACGTCCATGATCCCAGGTCATTGCCACCCAAGTGTAGCAATATCGCTGCAGGTTCCTTCCTTACCCGCCTGTGGTGCAGAAGCAAAGGTAATAGCTGTGGCCACCGTAGACCATGCTCACCCAGCCATTGAATGGCCAACACATCCGAGTTGAGCCCCAAATTAAACCCTAACGGTCGCACTGCTGCCTGCTGTCCCGCCCAATGAACAAATGAATGGCCAATCATCCAACAGCTTTGAGGACACCGCCCAACATCTGAAAGAGAAAGAAGAAGTTAGCTACCGATGGACAGATACTTCCCCACTCATAGGCGCACATAACCCCGAAAGGCCTGCGAATGCCATCTGCCTATGCGTTGTATCTCCCCATCTGGCAGCCCCGCCTCCGCTGCACTGGTTGCCGCTCCAATACGGAAGGAATGTGGAGCGAATCGGCGAGGGTCCTCGCTGACATGCTGCAGCACCATCCAAAGGACTGCTGCAACTTGGAAATGCGTCAAACAGCGAGCATCCTTGTGGAGGAAAAGCAACTCGCCTGGAGGCGGGCGCACCCGCAGGTACTCTCTCACCACCGCTACCGGGCACATAGGAAGGTTCAAAAACTCCTTCAGCACCACCCACAACCCTTACCACGTTGGTCCGTTTTGGACCTAGCCAACCTTACCCTCAGCTGCCCCTCCGCAACCTGCACATGGCCACTCTATTGACAACCACTACCTTTGGAACGGCCGGAGCTTGCCACCAACTCCCCCATCCGAAATGCACTGAAAAAAGCCAAACAAAAAGCTGCCTTGAAAAGCCTGGCTTCGTAACGTGACACCGCTACCATGGGTAACGCCAAGCAAAGTCTGATGAGCAACTCGTGCGTAATTGGCAGCCTGGCATCACCAGGAGATGGCCGTGCTTGCTCCCACCCCTGTAGCAGCCTCCGTGCCAAGAACCCCAGTGCCGAGTAGCCCCATCCTGCTGCTCTAGCAAAAAAGGTAAAGCCAGCCAGGTGACTATGCACCGATGCCCTGGACACACCATTTCCTTTAGCATAAATTATGTACTGCCCCATTAGCCTGTCAGAAGGGATACCAGGCTGCCCTGGTATCCCTTCAAAAATTTGACCACCCTGTCGCAACCCCTCGGATAGGCCGTCCATGTTGCAGCAGACACCGAACTCCGTAGCAGATTCACCATTTCTGCTGGCCAACTTGCCATAATCGCTCGGGGACCATCAATCCCTCTACGTCCGCCTCTGGTGCCAGTGTCCAGAAGAGTTCCCACTTGAAATGAGAAAGTGCATCAGCAATTCTATTAGTACATCCTGGTATATACCTGGCCTTGACAAACACATTCAACTTTAAACAAGCTAATACCACTTCCCACATCAGTGTGGCTACTTGAACACAAAGTGGAGTATAATGGTTCACCACACTGACCACAGCCTCGTTATCACACCACCAAACCACTCCATGATTCCTGAGCTTATCGGGCCACAAACGCAATATACCAAAATGGGAAACAGTTCCAAGAAAGTAATATTGCTAGTCAAACCAGATGCACGCCACGACTGCGGCCAGCTATCGGCACACCAAGCTCCACCAAAATAAATGCCCAGCCCCGCTCCACCTGCTGCATCCGTGTACAGCTGCAAATTGACACTGGACGTCTCAGGCTCCATCATAACTGATGTCCCATTAAAACCTTCCAAAAGGTCGTCCCAAGCTCTCAGATCTGCTCTCATAATCCTTGACATCCTAATGCGATGATGCTGCTTCCGTACCTCGGCCGTAGCCATTGCCAACCGTCGCAAGAACACACGGCCCATCGGAATGACTCTGCACGCAAAATTCAAGGAGCCTAATAGTACTTGCATCTCCTGCAAAGTCAGCTTAGCTGAAGCCAACCTGCTAGCCACCAACGCTCGCAACTTCACTATCTTTTCCATAGTTATCTATTAGTAATCTGTGAATTTTCATTAAAATCATCTGTAATACCTGAAGACTGGAGGATCGCCAATGTAATACCAATTTTTAAAAAGGGTTCCAGGGGTGATCCGGGAAACTACAGACCGGTAAGCCTGACATCAGTACTGGGACAAATGGTAGAAACCATCATAAAGAACAAAATTACTCAGCATGTAGATAGTCATGGCCTAATGGGAGACAGCCAACATGGCTATAGACAAGGAAGATCTTGTCTTACTAATATGTTATGTTTTTTGAAGGTGTGAATAAACAGGTAGACAAAGGTGAGTTGGTTGATATAGTGTATCTGGACTTTCAGAAAGCCTTTGACAAGGTCCCTCATCAGAGACTTTTGGCAAAACTAAAGAGTCATGGAATAGGAGGTAGTGTACTATTGTGGATCAGAAACTGGTTAAAAGATAGAAAGCAGAGGGTAGGGCTAAATGTCCAATTTTCCCAATGGAGAAAGGTGAATAGTGGTGTACCCCAGGGATCTGTACTGGATCCGCTGCTTTTTGACATATTCATAAATGACCTGGAAAAGGGAATAACGAGTGAGGTGATCAAATCTGCAGATGACAAAAAACTATTTAAAGTTGTTAAAACCCAAGAGGATTGTGGAAAATTGCAAGAGGATCTTGATAAATTGGAAGACTGGGCATCAAAATGGCAGATGAAATTTAATGTGGACAAGTGCAAAGTTATGCACCTAGGGAAGAACAGCCCAAACTATGGTTTCACGATGCAAGGTTCCACATTAGGAACCACCACCCAGGAAAAAGATTTACACGTCATTGTGGATAACATGTTAAAACCCTTGGCCCAGTGTGCAGCGCCAGCCAAGAGAGCAAACAGAATGCTAGGTATCATAAGGAAAAGGAATGGAAAATAAAACAAAAGATATGTTAATGCCTCTATATCGTTCCATGGTGAGACCGCACCTTGAATATTGGGTGCAATTCTGGTCGCCGTATCTTAAAAAGGATATAGCGTTATTAGAAAAGGTTCAGAGAAGAGCCACCAAAATGGTGAAGGGGATGGAAGGATACTCCTATGAAGAAAGGCTAAAAAGGTTAGGGCTCTTTAACCTGGAAAAGAGATGGCTGAGGGGCGATATAATAGAAGTCTATAAATTAATGAACCGAGTGGAACGGGTAAACGTAGATCGATTGTTTACGTTATCAAAATATAGAAAGACTAGGGGACATGCAATGAAGCTACAGGGTAAACTATTTAAGACTAATAAAAGAAAATATTTTTTCACTCAACGTGTAATCAAACTCTGGAATTTATTACTGGAGGATGTAGTAAAGGCTGTTAGTGTAGCTGGGTTTAAAAAAGGTTTGGATAAGTTCCTGGAGGAAAGATCCATAAACCATTATTAAGAAGGGACCCAGGATATCAATGCTTGACCCAGTACAAGCACTGTGGAACCTGTGTCTTTTGGGGAAACTGCTAGGTACGTATGACCTAGATTGGCCACTGTTGGAAACAGGATACTGGGCTTGATGGACCTTGGTCTGACCCAGTATGGCATATCTTATGTTCTTATGTTCTTATAGGGAGACACGCAACCATTTCCAATGAATCAAGCTCCACCCCAAGAAACGTGATTCTCGTCGCCGGGCCTTCAGTCTTGCCGGCAACCAATGGCAGACCCCAAGCGCTTGACATTTCCACAAAGCCTTGCAATAGCTGCTTGCACTCATCCGACTGTGCCGCACCAACGAAGAAAAAAATCATCCAAATAATGGACCACCTGCGTACAACCGACCTTCTGCACCAATGCCCAATGCAAAAATGAACTAAACTTCTCAAAATAGGCAGGCACAAGAGACAGAGCACTCCATAGGCATGCATTTGTCCACATAGAACTCATCCTCAAAGCAAAAGCCTAACAATGGAAAAGCCGACGGATGCACAGGCAACAAAAGAAAAGCTGACTCAATGTGAACTTTTGCCATCCAAGCCCCAGGACTACATTTCCAAACTAATTCCAACGCCTCTTCAAAGGAAGAGTAGCGAATGACACACAATTCCCGCGGTATGTGATCATTCACTGATGCTCCTAATGGAAAAGACAAGTTGTGGATCGACCAAAACTTCCCCGGCTCCTTCTTGGGCACAACCCCAAGCAGAGAAACCACTAGATCTGCGAGCGGCTGTTCCACGAAGGGGCCCACAATTCTCCCTAAGCTCAACTCCACCGCCAACTTATCCTGCACAACGGAAGAAAAACGCCACACAGAGGGGGAATTTCGTGCCTTCCTCCCCACCACAGTCCCCTGCAACGGTATAACAAAACCAAACTGGAAACCTAATTCGAGTGCCTCCCTGTCCCTTCTCCTTGGATAGCGTCGCAACCATGCCTCTATCACATCCTAACGTATCGGTGTTGGCGCCAACCCTGAAACATCCTCGTTACTTGGGAGATGGCAGCGGCACCCCAGTGGTTCCCTTCTTAATGCATTTAATTGTGGAGTATCCGCCACTGCAGACCGAGCAGGCATGTCGGAACTTACAGTCGGGAAACGGACAAGAGGATTTGTTGAATCGCCAACAAATGTTCCCCATAGTTCCTCCCCCCACTCTCTGCTGTGGGCCTCCCCCCTGCACGAAAGGAATGACCTAACCTGGCCGCATTCAGTGTCCCACCTCTTGCTCCACCTCCCCCTATGGCACCGGCCCTAACCAACATCTGCATCAGCCATAAATTAATGTACTGTGTACCCCATGACAACACTTTGCTCTCCTACATTTTGTCCCTAAACTGTTCATCATAGTTCAACCATGCCCACCCCTTGTGTGTCTGCACTGCCTCCAAAATTGAGTCTGCATATGCCAACAACATTCCGTAATCCTCAGGAGAGTGCTGACCCCAAACACTCGCCAACCGCAGAAAGGCTCTTGTCCAATTTACCACGTTACGCGAGACCTTTCTAATCCTACTCACCTTCTCATCCTCCCTCCGCTTCTTCTTACTCTCGCCCAACCATTTCCTGCATTCCAGCAAATGGAAAATGTTGATGTACCACCGTTTTCTAATTTTCCGACGCAAATTCCTCGGGACCCCCTCCCATAGCTCCGAAAACAACACCAACGTAGGAGTGCCCTTTCCCCCCATGGACCCCGTCTGTGTACCCTGTCTATCCCCCTTCCCATGCTCTCCACTCTGGACGAGGATGACGAGGAATTGGAAGCCGAGGAAGAGGAGGACTCTGAACCATGCCTCCGCCTACGCGAGTGCTTCTTCTTTTTCGCCTTGTATCCCACCCTCTCCTGCGCGCTAACCTGCGTGGCCCCATCCCCTTGCTGCACCGGTAACTCACCTGATGTCGTCGCATCCATGGCCTGCACTGCCCCCGGGAGGGATGTCGGCTTGAGCTCTCTGCTCTGCGCTGCTGGCACCCTCCGTCGTCAGCATTGTCGGCCTCAGGCCTCCCCAAAAGCCATGATGGAGTCCCCATGTCCATATTCCACTGTCCCTGCTGAAGTCCTAATCCTTGCCCTGTAGGTGGAGACATTGCCAGATCCTGTGAAGGCATAAAAGAGAATGCCGTAGGGGGAACAGAGGGAGGCCAAGAGGTATGCTAAGCCCCCAACCACTCCGCCCTGGATGAACCTTACCCTCCCCCTATCAGTGCTCCCATGATGCAGGGGCACCAGATGTCCTAAAGACTTCTGGCATTCCCGGCGGACCCATGGGGAAGGTAATTCCCTGACCTCCGCTAGGGGCCCCCTGCCAGTGCGCGACCCAGCCACCAACCCCGTCCCTCACCCCACCCACCAGGCCCTACCCTGCCCAGACCTTGCCCCGCAACCCCCCCACCGAAATTCCTGCGCCCCCTTCCGCCCCACTAACATCTATTCCCAGGCTAAAATTGGCACTAGGGTTGACTAAAACCTCACAGGATACCCTATCTTGCCCTGTAAGCCCCGACTCACTCCCTTGTGGCCCAACCATGCCAACGCCAGCCCCCAGCACGATGAACTCCCCCTCCCGGGGCTGGGAAGGGCTAAAGACCCCCCCCCTCTTTTCCCAGACCTCCTTGAGATTGTAGGGCCCCAAACTGAAGGCCAGTGGTCAGCATGATCCCCCCTATCCCCACCCATCGCCCCTGCCTCATTGTTACCCGCTCCCAATTCTGGAAGTGGAAGCACAGCTCTTTCACCCGCAGCCCTCCCTCTCCTGCCAGGCCCTCTAGCCCTTCCCTGCCGGCCCCTACGAGATGGCATCACCAGACTTGCCGTTTCTCACTGTCTCTTTTTTTTTTTTTTATTAGTTTTAATCATAATACATGATCAAATAAACTTATACAGGTCAATCTAGGCAAAACAATATGGCACAAGCCATTTACAAATACGTAAGAAATCAAACAAACGATAAAGCCCACATCAAGAGAGAGCAGATCAAATCTAGAATAGGCAACAAATGCAAGAATACAAGAAAATAAGACCCTTAAGAGGGCCACAAAATAAAGGTGATTCAATTACCAGAACCGTCTCCGACCAAATCCTGACTGTCCTGCAAAACTTTTTCCAGATGTGAAACATCAGTGAAACTATAAGAATTACCATCAGCTTTAGGGGCCACTTTCTTTTTGAGATTCCCATGCAACTGTCTCTTTTTTTAAATTATTATTATTACCCCGCTCTACCTCCTCCGAGCAACTTTACTTGCCTTTCTTCTTGCCTTCAGGCAATCTCATGCAGCCTACCTGCTGCCTGCCAAAGCTCCCCAATGACGGCTCATCTGCCTGCACTCACAAGCACCTGCTGCCGCTGTACGCCGGCTGCCTCCCCGCCAATGGCCGCAAATGGCCCCACAGTCCTGCCGATCCGACACTCACTGCTGCGCTCAATGAACGCCGGCTCCTGCTGCAATCACATTCTGGAAAGCAGCCAGGCCCTCCGACTCCAAGCCAGCAACACGCCACCTCCTTCTTCTCTGCTGCCGAGGCACCGAAGACTGTCCACCCGCTTGCCGCCGAAGACCGTCCGCCCGCTCGCCGCCGAAGACCGTCCGCCCGCTCGCCGCCGAAGACCGTCCCCCCGCTCGCCACCAAAGACTGTCCGTCCACTCGCCACCGAAGACCGTCCCGCCCACTCGCCACCCACAACTGGCCCGGACTCCTCATCACCCATTAGCCCACCCCGCCATCAATCACCGGGGAGCCAATGGGTTCAAAAAATGCCCCTCTGCCTGTGCCAATGACGCTGCTGGCCATGTGCAGGGTCCCCGCATTGGGCTGCGTGCCCAGTTACCAGCAGCCATCGGGTCCCTGCCCTGCAGCCTAGTAATTCTTTAATTTGGGAGGCCTGGCTATTTTTTCCAATTTATTTTTGATTTTCAGCTCAATCAGAACAGATTTTCCTTTTGGGCTAAGGTTCCACCTACTTGAGGTGGAAGGGCAGACTGGATAGGCATGCGGTCTTTTTCTGCCATCATGTTTCTAGGTTTTTATTTTCATATTTCCCTTACAACTTAGCCTAGCTACTTCAGCAGCAAGCTTTGTTCAAGAATCAAACTGATTTTTGGGGAATGACCAAAGTTGGTGTTTTCCTTAACATGTGCTTGCTATGCCCAAATAGAAAGGAAGGACTGGTAAGTGTTCCCCCTCAAATAACTCCTTACCTTCTTCTAGGCTGATGGATCATTTTATACAATGGAGCATGCTTCAAAACACTGGGTCAACAGAGGGGCCGGTTGTTGTGCTATGAGACCCCACAGACAGTTCTGGCCATGATTCGATGAATCTGGACCCACGAGCAACTCCACTGCAATCCAAATTCTCCAGTTCCCCATATGTAGGGTCTGAATGCACCCCCTCCAAGGCAGTGAGGGAAGATGCATAGAGAGAGGGGAGCGATCGTTGTGGCATTGGAGTTTCTGACATTGGGAATCTCAGTAACGGAATGGCTGAAAGTTTGCCACGGAGGGTGGGTGAGAGCTGAGGTGCTGTGCAGCAATTGCCCAATGGACAATCAGACATGGAAGGAGATACCTGCCCTCTTCAAGGTACTTGGATGCATAGGGAGAGGAATGGCCAGCAGAAGAAAGGAGGTGATAGTGCCTCTTTATAAGTCTTTGGTGCAACCTCATTTGGAGTACTGTGCGCAATTCTGAAGACCACACCTTCAAAAGGATATAAACAGGTTGGAGTCAGTGCAGAGGGTGGCTACTAAAATGTTTAGTGGTCTTCGTTATAAAACATATGAGGACAGATTTAAGGATTTTAATATACAGTATATACTATAGAGGAAATGCAGGATAGAGGTGAGTAGCATGGCTGAGGTGATATGATTGAGATGTTTAAATGCTTCCGTGACATAAATTCACAGGAGGAGAGCCTCTTTCAATTGAAAATAAGCTCTGCTATGAGGGAACATAGGATGAGAGTGAAAGGGGATAGACTAAGGAGTAATATGCAGATATATTTCTTTACGGAAAGAGTGGTAGATGCGTGGAATAGTCTCCCAGTGGAGATGGAAGAGATGAGAACAGTATCTGAATTCAAAAACACATGGGACAAACACAGAAGATCTCTAAAGGGAAAAAGAGGAAGGGCAAACTAGATAGGCCATGTGGTCTTTTTCTGCCATCATGTTTCTATGTTACTGATTTAGTGGCCATTTTGTTAAATCCTCTGGAGGACACATTCTGAGAGGCCATTGGTCTCAGGGATACTTTGTCCCCTGAGTTTCACTTTTATCTACAGATATTCAGAATTGTCAAGGCCAAGCATCTACGAGTGTATATGATATTGCTCAATTAAATTTGCAATTTGAAAGACTGAAGAAGCAGTCAACTCCAAATTGCTTAGTTTCTTTGAGATCTAAGATAGAAACTTTGGAGAATCAAATAAGAAGTTGTAATCTCCATATTTTGAACTTTTGACAAGCCCCTACTGTTACACTGCAGGACATGTTTCAAAAGTATCTTGTAGAATCTTTGGAAGTTACTATAGATAATATACCAGTTATTGCTCAAGTTTATTATTTGTCTAAATCTACTCATCAAGATTCTTCAGTTGACATTGTTACACAGGTTAATGAACCTTTAAATGTTTCTGCCTTACTAGAGATATCAGATGCAGAATCTGTGTTTCTAAATACTCTTGTGATTACTTTTGCATTACCTACTGATAGACATTGAATGCTCAGATGGTATTTTTGGAAGTGGGATCATTTGTTTTGTAATCGGAAAATCCAGATTTGACGACATGTGCCCAGGGAAACCCAGAAGAGGCATCATCAGTTTCTGTGATTGAAAATTAGCCGTGTTACATTTAGGGGCTATGTTTTTGCTTAGATTTCCCTGTAAATGTGTGATTAAATACTAGGCTGTTAAATATGTTTTCTTTTAACCCATGCAACTTTCCTCTTTTTTAACAACTGACTGCTTATTTTGCTCCATTAGGTTTGCCCTAAAATTGCTCTGCATACAACTGTTGAATTGCCGACTCATCACCTCTGCCTTCCTTTAGGAATTTCTATTTCAGACTTTCTTCTTCCTTTAGTAAACTGTAGGTGCCCCTCCCAAACAGTGGACTTAATTTGCTCACTCTCTATTTTTGTAATTGTATTTCCTTTGATTTTAATAGTTTTCTATTTTTGTTTTTATTTAAAATGAACAGTTTTTTTCTGTGCAGGTGTAGTACTTGATTGTATAATCAAAATTTCATAAATAAAAAATAATAAAAAAGAACCATAAGCTACAGTTCTCTCTGGAACTTAGTTCATATCTAAGACTGAGGCTCCTCTCTTCCCCACAGGGGCTGTAAACATTGCTTTTATGGCATCCGCACAGCCACTGCCAGGCTATCAGTGTTCCATGCAGTGATGGGGGTCTTTCTTCCACCTCAATGACATTTCAAGCACCTGCTCTCTCCCGCTTTCCTTAAGCCCCTTCATGCTCCTCCTACTACAGTGCTTCTGCCCTCTGTTATGCTCAACCACACAGTTTGCTCATGCAACACAGGAGAAAGAGGCACAGATGGCAAAGGGACACCACACTTTTCTTCTGGTGCCCCCTCCCCAGCTTGGCAATATATGCGATTATTCAACTTTTCTCCCCCATGCAATGGCTCCAGGCTTTGCCATCCTCAGCAAGCTCAGGGAGTAAAAACGTGGCCCAGGAATCAAACCCAAATCTTCACGGCAGCACGCCGCAGTAGTACAGACCTATTGGCCAGTACATGATTGAATAATTCTTATCTTGACCCATGAGAGCGACTAGAAGCAAGGGAGGGAAATGTCAGCTGGTTAAGATCATATAGTGGGAATTTTATTCAGGATCCAGCAACATAAAATATCATAGCTTGTCTTAAGCAACACAAATAAGCATCCAGAAAGAAAATACACATTGACTATCCCTGAAAAACCCTAATTAGAAAGCCAGCTTCAGCTGAATTCCAGCTGTTCTATAGTGCCAGAGGTTTGCAAAGCCAACATCATGCAATTTACAGGCCATTGACTGGAAAACATTAACTGAATTATATGAACAAGCTGTAATCTGATATAACATACTTGTTTTCTATGGCAACCCAATAAAAGATTTTCAGCACTCTGCAAAAAATCCTAAGATTGAAAATGTTCTGCTTATCCTAGACATATGTCCAGGATATAGTCCAGAGCTTCCCAAACCTTTCCTGGGGATGCCACAGCCAATCAGGATTTCAAGATATCCGCAATGACTATGCATGGAAAAAATATGAATATAGTAGATCTCCATAGTAACATAGAAATGCAGAAACATGACGACAGAAAAAGACCACATGGCCTATCACATCTGCCCTTCCATATCAACCACTACAACAGTCCCCTTTTTTCCTTTACAGATCCTCTGTGTTTGTCCCATGCTTATTTAAATTCAGATACTGTCCTCATCTCTACCACCTCCACTGGTAGACTATTCCACAGATCCACCACTCTTTCCATAAAGAAATATTTCCGCATATCACTCCTGAATCTATCCCCTTTCACCCTCATCTTATGTCTCATCATAGCAGAGCTTGCTTTCAATCGAAAGAGGCTCTCTCCTCCTGTGCATTTATGCCATGGAGGTATTTAAACATCTCAATCGTAACACTTCTATCCCACTTTTCCTCTAAGTGTACATATTAAGATCCTTAAGTCTGTCCTCATATGTTTTATAATGAAGATCACTAACCATTTTAGTAGCCACCCTCTGTACTGACTCCAGCCTGTTTATATCCTTATGAAGGTGCGGTCTCCAGAATTGCACACAATACTCCAAATGAGGTTGCACAAAAAACTCACTATCACCTCCTTTCTTCTGCTGGCCATTCCTCTCCCTATGCACCCAGGCATCCTTTTAGCTTTTGCTGTCATCTTTTCTACCTGTTTACCTACTTTAAGATCATCAGACACAATCACGACTAGGTCCCACTCTTCTTTAATGGAGAAAAGTACTTCACCCACTATACTATATTGCTCCCTTGGATTGCTGCAGCCCAAATGCATGACCTTGCATTTTTTAACATTAAATCTCAGTTGAAAGATTCTAGACCAAGCTTAGATAGATCCTTCCTCATGTTATCTACACCTTCCCGGGTGTCTACTCTATTGCAGATTTTGGTATCATCCACAAAGAGGCAAACCTTACCCGACAGCCCTTCCGCTATATTACTAACAAAGATGTTAAAAAGAATCGGACCCAGGACAGATCCCTGGGGCACACCACCGGTAACCTCCTTCTCCTCAGAGTGAGCTCCATTTACCTGTACCCTTTCTCGCCTACCACTCAAACAATTTCTAACCCAAGCAGTAATTTTAGGGTCCATCCCTAGGGTGCTCAGTTTGTTTATAAGTTGCCTGTGAGGAACAGTGTCAAAGGCTTTACTGAAATCTAACTACACCACATCTAGGGCTCTCCCTCAGTCCATCTCCCTGGTCACCCAGTCAAAGAAATCAATCAAATCTGTCTGACAAGATTTGCCTCTAGTGAATTCATGCTACCTCGGATCCTGTAATCTACTGGACTCCAGAAACCTCGCTATTTTCTCTTTCAGCAGCGCCTCCAATAATTTACTCACCACCGAAGTATATGACAGCAGATAAAGATCATCATGGTCTATGTAGTCTGCCCAGCAAGGTGGCAAGAGTAGGTTCACCTGCTGCTCCGTGCAGGTTACCCCTCCCCATGACTTTGTTTAGGGGTGTACCCACTGCTCTGAACAGGTCACCCCTATTTGTTGAGATAGCAGAGACAGTTAAGGTTATTTTGATTTTATCCTGTTGCCATAAACGGATTCACTGTGTCTGTCCCATGCCATTTTGAATTTTGTCACTGTATTTGCCCCCACCACTTCCATTGGGAGGACATTCCAAGCATCCACAACCCTTTCAGTGAAAAAGTATTTTTATTTATTTAAACCCTTTCAGTGAAAAAGTATTTCCTGATGTTGACTTTCAGTTTACCCTTTGCAGCTTCATGTTATATCCTCCAGTTTTGTAGCTTCCTTGTCTTTGAAAAAGGTTTGTTTGTTCATTAATTCTCTTTAAGTATTTAAAGGTCTATATCATATCTCCCCTGTCCCTCCTCTCCTCTAGAGTATACATATTTAGGTCTTCAAGTCTCTTGTCATGTGTCTTCTGAAGCAGGCATAAAATCATTTTGGTTGCCTTCCTCTGAACTGTTTCCAGTCTTTTTATATTCTTTGCGAGACATGGTCACCAAAACTGAACACAATATTCCAAGTAAGGCCTACCAGCGACTTGTACAGTGGCATTGGTACATCCTCCTTTCTGCCGGTAATTCCTCTTTGTATACAACACAGCATTCTTCTGGCTTTGGCCACTGCCTTGTCACACTGTTTAGCCACCTTGAGATCCTCAGAAACAATCACTCTGAGGTCCTTTTCCTAGTTCATGCACACCAACCTCTCGCCCCCTATTGCATACAATTCCCAAGTGCACAACACTATACTTCTTCACATCAAATCTTAACTGCCAAGCATTAGACCATTCTTCCAGCTTTTGTAGATCTTTCCTCATATTATCCACACCCTCAGGGGTGTTCACTCTGTTGCAAATTTTTGTGTCATCTGCAAAAAGACTTTTCCATTCAGTCCTTCAGCAATATTACTCACAAATACATTGAACAGTACTGGTCCCAGGACCAATCTCTGGGGCATGCCACTAATCGCCTTTCTTTCATCCGAATGAGTTCCATTTACCATCATCTTCTGTTGTCTGTCAGTCAACCAATTTCTGATCCAGTTCAGCATTTTGTGACCCATCCCCAGACTGTTCAGTTTATTGATAAGTTTACTATCCAGAACAGTATCAAATGCTTTGCTAAAAACTAGGTAGATCACATCCATCGCATGCTCTTGATCTAGTTCTCTGGTCACCCAGTCAAAGAACTCAATCAGATTTGTTTGGCATAATCATCCTTTGGGTAAAACCATGTTGCCTCAGATCATGCATCCTATTAGTTTCGAGAAAGCCCTCTCTTTCAGGAGCGCCTCCATTACTTTTCCCACCACCGAGGTAAGGCCTACTGGCCTGTAGTTTGCCACGTCTTCCCTATTACCACTTTTGTGAAGAGGTACTGTAGCAGCTGATAAGCATGCAATAAATAATACCAGGAGTCAATTCAAAGATTCAAGCCAATTTATCGTGCACAAGGCTCAGAGAGTCAAGCTTCAAAAAGGACTGAGCAATGGAGAACAGGAACAACTTCCTTATATACAAGTTTCACAGTTCGATACAGGCAAACTTTCTATTGGTCCCAACGCCCTCTGCATCTATCCAATCGGGGGCCCTCTCTGGGCCTAACACCCTGTTCCCCCTTCTCAGGCTATTCTAACAAAGGCTCAGTTTCTAGACATAAATACATTCCTACTACAAGGTCATTTCTAGGCTCAGAGAATGTGAGAATGCAAAACACTGGAACATATCTATCATCAGCATAAAAGAATTGAATAAGGATTAACACAAACTTATCAAAAGCAGTTTAGAGTGGTTTAAGGCAGATCCTCAGACCTTCACTGACTTTGATCTTTCTCAGCACTACTATTTCTAAGTGGGGGTGGGGACTCAGGCCTAGCTTGCAGGCCTCTCATACATGTACAGGCTATTATATAGGCCATGGCCTACCACAGTACCACATCAGCCTTCTCCAGTCCTGTGAAACCTCTCCTGTCTCCAAGGATTTATTAAAAACATCCTTTAAAAGCCCTGCTAGACCTCTTTCAGTATCCTGGGATTTACCTTGTGCACTTTCAGTTTTTCAAGCTATTATCTTCTGTGAATGGTGTGGTATCTACACAATTCCCATTTGTATATTTGGCAATCACAGGTGGTCCTTCTCTAGGACTTTCTTTAGTAAAAACAGAACAGGATTATTTGTTTAGCATTTTCGCTTTTTCAATGTCACTTTCCACAAATCAGTTCTCTGCACTTTTGAGTCTTGCAATTCCACCTCTTATCTTCCTCTTTTCCCAAATGAACCTGAAAAAGATTTTGTCATCACGCTTTAGGTCTTTAGCCATCTTTTCTTCTGCCTTTGATTTTGCTATCCTTATTTCTCTTTTTGTCTCTTTTAGATGTATCCTGTATTCTTTTCTGTGTTCCTCTGTTTGCAAACTTCTTAATTTTGTGAAGGCTGTGGATTTTGCCGTTATTTATGCAGACAGTTCTTTGGAGGTTTACTTTTCCTCTTGTTTTTATTTACTTTCCTTACATATCTATCTTATTGCCTCTTTTACTGCCTCCTTTAGTTTAGCCCACTGCAGTTCCACTTCCCTTACCTCCTCCAACCCTGCCAACTCCTCCTTCAGGCATTTGGCCATTTTACTGAAGTTAGAGTTTTTGAAGTCTAGGACTTTGAGGTTGCTGCTTTTATCTCAGACCACACCATGTGATGATCACTGCTGCTCACATGGGCACCCTCCTGGACATTTGACACACTATCTCTGTTGGTGAGTACTAATTCCAGCATCGGACTTTCCCTGGTCAGTTCCAACACCATGGGGGTCATTCTGTTCCACAAATAGCGGGGATGGACAACCCATTGGAATGTACATCCCTGCTATTCATCCCCCTGCCGGCCCCATCAATACTTACGTACAGCGGATTTGTACAGGGAGGTCTAGATGGGGGCGGGAGTGGGCGTTGTGGAAGAAGAGCAAGGGTGGGGCACGGGTGGGCCGTGACCCCAGATATACAGGGCCTATTCAGAGGTCAGCCTTGTAGACCGGGGCCTCAAAACTAGGTGGGGGACTTATTTCACCTCGAAGGTGGAATAAGTCCCCCTGGATGGAGGAGGATCATGGCGTGGGGCCCAGGGACACAGGTGAAGGGGCGCAGAGGGTTCCCTGTAGCTCGACCAAGGCCTTGAAAGGCCAGATTGGGTGCTGGGCTGTGGGGAACAGGCATCTGGGTTTGGCGAATCAGGATCATGGCTCATGAATGGAGCCACAGCACCACTGTATATAGCCGCAGCACCACTGTATATAGCCCACCTTGTACATAGCTCAAACCAATCTAGCACACAATACAACATACACTCAACTAAATTTCACCCTCACTGCATGTATAACACATTCACTTTACCAGATTGTTTGCTGTGATACCACCTTGATTATTAAGATAAGGCGGTTTAGAAATACTGTTAAATAAAATAAATAAATAAATAAATGGTGACAGGGCACCATGGCTCCATTAACGGGACTGGCTGAGTTAATCGGGTAATCGCTGGGGCATACAACCAGACAGAACTGGGTCCAGGTCTGCACATCCAGGCGCTAGACCTGATTCTGATCCCACAGAAGCTGCGGAATCAGAATTGGGTCTAATTTTGCACGTCCGATTCTGCTCGGCTATACAGAGGGCTGGACGTGCATTAATGGAATTGGCCTCCATTTGTCTTGGAAGGTATCCACAATTTTTTTACTTCTTTCTAGATTTGCAGAAGGGATACGCCAATTCACATCGGGTAGATTAAAGTCACCCAATATGATCACTTCCCCCTTCATGGCTACCTTTGTAATATCAATAATCAAGTCTTTATCAACTTTCGTTTGCATTGGAGGCTTGTAGACTGCACCTGTATGGATGATAGTGCCATCTCCTCTTTCCAACACAATCCACAGCGCTTCTTCTTTTCCCAATGTTCCCTGCATTTCAGCAATTTTAATGTTGCTTTTGACATATAGGGCTACTCCTCCTTCTTTTCTGCCTTCTCTAACTCTTCTAAATAAGTAATAGCTAGCTATAGCTATATCCCATTCATGTGACTCGTTAAACCACATTTCTGTAATGGCCACAATGTCCAAGTCCATTTCCACCATTAGGACTTCCAGGTCAAGAACTCTGTTGGCTAGGCTTTGAGTATTTGTGTTCATTGCTTTCTAGCATTTGTTGGCTGGCTTGCCTGTAGTTTGCATGGATTTTGTTCTACATGCCTCTTCCCACTTGTCATTGATGTGTGTATTAATAATGTGGCTGTTTCCAATGTTATGTTTTTGCTGGGAGTGACGTCCTGAACTTGTTCTACTCCATCCGTCACCCCCTTTCCCTAGTTTAAATGCCTGTCCACATAATGCCTGAATTTTTCACTTAGGATCCTTTGCTACAGAGAGATGTAGTCCATCAACACAGTATAGCCTCTTGTTGTTCCATCTATTTCCTCAGTCACTTATATATCTAAATCCTTCTTGTTTGCACCAGGTTTGGAGTCATGTGCAAACGAGAAGGATTTTGAATAGTTATTGTGGATATCCTAGAAATCCAGATGGCTATAGTGTCTCAATCAATAAAAAAAATGCCTTAGGTTTCTGCTGTGCAAAATTTCTGAATTTTGTTAATAGTGAACTATCTGAAGATACATGGGCAGCAATATTTTGTCTGATGCCACATAAAAAGATATTTTTACTAGTTTGCATTATATTGCACTCTGCCCTTTGGAGACATTCCTATAGTTTAATAATTTACAGTTTTGTGAGAATTGCATACATTGCAAAATGTCCTCCTCATACTGAATTAACCCCTTTTCTGTGTGATCCAGGCAGATGGTGTAGTACTGCTAGGCAGACAAGGGAGCACACCATTCCAAAGAGCTATTAGTCAGAGTGTCTCTGAACTCTCTGAGCTCTTGGAAGCATTATCAAGGTTCAGACTTGAATGGAGTAATTGCTTTGATCACAACCAGTATTTAATGTTTAGGCACTTGACACATTTTCATTGACCCTTCTCAAAAATTGGAGAGTCAATGGAGGGAGGATAGCAAGGAAATCGACTGAACTAGCATTCAACTTTCAAAAAGGAGACTATAATAAAATGAGGAAAATGTTTAAGAAAAAACTGAAAGAAGCACCTACGAAGGTTAGAAGTTTACATCAGGCCTGCATGTAAATAAAAAAAAATACCAGACCAGATGTATTCCATGCTTTAAAAAAGGTGGACAGAAGACCAAACAACAGTTAGCATGGCTTAAAGGTGAGGTCCAAACTGTTATAGCTAAGAGAATCCTTCAGAAATGCAAATGCAAGGCATTAATTAGGCAGGCAAAGAGACATTTTGAAAAGAAGCTTGCCATGGAAGCAAAAGTACATAATAAAATCTTTTTCAAATATATTCGTAGCAAAACACCTGTGAGGGAGTCAGTTGGACCATTAGACGATGGAGTGGTAAAAAGTGTACTGAGAGAGGACAAGGCCATAGCGGAGAGACTGAATTAATTTTTTGCGTCAATCTTTATTGAAGAAGATGTAGGAAACTTTCCCATGACAGAAATAATATTTAAAGGTAATGTATCTGAGGACTTGAAACAAATCTCGATAAATCAGGAAGATGTAATGCGGCTAATTGATAAACTAAAGAGCAGCAAGTAAGCGCTGCAATGAGGATGAGGGTGAAAGGGAATAGACTCAGGAATTATATGTAGAAATATTTCTTTATGGAAAGAGCGGTTGATATGTGAAATATTCTCCCAGTGGACGTAGTAGAGACCAGGACAATATGGGGGTCATTCCAGAACATGAGTACGCTGGTTAAATGTGTGGGATAGACGCTTTTCTAACTAAAACATCTAGAACCATATTCTAAAACCGGCGTGTACATGGCGCTAGAACGGTGATCTCAGAACGGGGGATTGGCAAGCCGTGGAGAAGTAGAAAACATATTCAGGAAAGGCCTGTGTACGTCCTGAGCGTTTCCCGTGGATGCCTACGTTATACCAGTGGCAACGAGGAATAAGGCCAGGACTTAGAAAACTTTCTGCTCTGATCTTCAACACGTCCAATAGAGATGAATGGCTGTGACACGTCTATATTGATCTAGTGTGTCTACTATCTGGGAGGGCACAAGATGCAGTTGTAAAGAACTGCACAGGTGAGGGACATTTGTTATGTTAAGGAACAATAGTCTTTATTCTGGCAATGCTGACATTTGCTGTTTGTGCTAAAGGGGCTATTCTCAGCTCCTCCAGCAATTCTAATGTTTGGAAAAATGAGAATGTAGATGTAGGAATGGTATGTAAGGTAGTATGGAGTAGAATCATGTTTGGCTAAGAAATGCCAATCAGATGTGGCGTCCTGAGACATCATGCCATTATGTCTTCACAGCAGTTGTTTATAGGTGCAGGGCGTGGTTTTGGCAGAAGTATGTTATTTGTGACTGCAAGTGAGTGTGTGTGTGTGTAATTTGAGTGTTGTATGGGAGGATCAGGTGTGCTCATTCGCAAATCTGGGAAGATATGAATGCCTGGCCAGTACCTGGACTGTAGGGATGACCGAAGCATCACCAGGTGCTAGTGTGAATGGCCAGAATAAATCAGAACAGGTTTGCTATAGCAAAATGTCAAAAGATATCCCTGTCACTAATAAGGGGCCCTCAGAATGAGAGCATTCAAGAGTACAAACAGTGCTAAGATATGCCCAGAAGCACCATCATTGGTTTCTAAAAATGTGCACATTTGTAGATTGAGATGATGGTGCCTTTGGACATGTATTAGTGCTGTTTGTACTACTGAAAGCTCCCATTCTGTGGGTCCCTTATTATTGACATGGACATGTATTGCTATGGAGAACTTCTTCAGATTTTTTCTGGTCCATACTTAGCATTGTATCCAAGTACAAAGCATGATCACACTGGCATTCAATAAGCACTAGTCAAAGAGCAAGGTGTAAAACTAGTTTTTTTTATTTTTGCAGAAGATTATATTGGAGCCACTACCCGATACGGCCAGGTTTCGGAACTGCCTTTGTCAAGGGCTCTGGCTGGTTAAGATTCTGGACCTGGAATATTCTGCAGTGGTCAACACAGAATATCTTCTCGTTGCTGATTTAAAGCAGCGAGTCGCAGACTAGTAAGGCACAGATTTTTTGAAGTGTAAAGGCTAAAATGCGTTTTGATTTAAAAAAAAAAGAAGGGGATAACCTGCACAATCCTTAACAAAAACATAAAGGGGGCAGTCTACAAAGAGCAGCAGATACAACTCTAGCAATCTTAAAACTGAAACAATACTCAAGTAATGTGGTGGGGGGAATGAGGAGGCATGTGTTTGTGTCAAGAAGAAATGAAGTTCTTCTTTGTATTGCCTCTATGTTACAAGGTGACTTGATGGCAACCCTACTCTTGGCTCAATTTTCACAACGGAATCAACACCTGACGCATCGCGGATATGGTCTTGTGAATGGACGTTTGAGTGAGCATTTCTGGAGGACTTGGGCCATCATATTTCAGCTAAGTAAAGCATTTTATGACCAAATAGGCTGCTTTTACTACAATAAAATGATTAAAATGGACATTTCACTATAGAGGTTAATTCCTGACTATGATATGTCTGACAAAAAGAGTTTGACACTGAAGTTTTGAGCTTACTCTATTCGGGGCTATCCTGTTTCATTATATTTGTATTACAAGGGCCGATTAAATAATTAGCACTCTCGGAAGGAGGTACTGACTTCAAAAGGCTTTCTAAATCTTGCCTTTGGTGGGCCTGAGCCCAGGCCAGATGTTTATGTTCTAAACCAAGGGTTTACTTAAATTTTGAGTTACTAATAAACTTTAACTTTGAACAATTACATTCTTAAAACTCAACTATATTGCAGTGCTTGTGTTTTATTCAGTAGTGTATGGGAGTAGTTTAGTCAAATTCTTTTGCAATCTGCACTCACATGAATAAGTTTATTTGAGTTGCACCCTTTTTCCACAGTATGTTCACAAGCTTAAACCTCATTATTACATTGAGGGAAATTTTAGAAGGGATGTCCAAGTGCAATCTGGTGAAGAGTAAATCTGGCCAAAAATAAAGGGAAAAAACACTATATTAAATTCAGACACTATCCCCATTGAGGGAATGGTTAGAGGGCTCAGAGCGTGAAGAATCTGTGTTATGCTATTGAGAAGCGTTTCAACAACTAACTGCTATTTTCAATCTATCGATGCATCGCTTGAGACAGGGTCTTTGGACCCAAAACACGGTGCTGTGTCACATACTTTGGATGCTGTGCTGTTAGTTGCTGCCTAAGTTACTTTACGGTGGAGTTCCATACTTGCTCTTCATATCTCGGATTGGACCATCTCTGTTCTCACGGATTTTCTGCTCTGATTGCCAGCTAAGTACATATTTGTAAACCTTATTGTTTTTTAAGTGCTGTTCTTGGCATGTTGGCTCTGGGTGGCCATTTTTGAAAGTTTTTACTGCTTACACATTTCACTAAAAAAATTAAAAAGGAGCAGTCCGCAGTTTGGAGGGGTTTTTCCTTTCCCCTACATAGCGAACATTCTAACATATGAATTTAATATAGTGGGTTTTTTCCCTTTATTTTTGGCCAGATTTACTCTTCACTTGTTTATGGTTCTGGTCCACATTTTGTGTTTCTTTCTGTTGACAAGTACAATCTGGGACATCTAAGCCAGAACGTCTGAGAAAAATAATGGCATGTCAAGGTGCAGACACAATTACACAAATGTGGACCTGCCTGATATGGATGTTTGTGGGGGGCATTTATATAGGCATCCCCAGAACCATATTCCAGAATCTAGATATCTAGGATAGCCTAAAGCTTAGAGTAGTGGGCTAGGAACAGAACAGCCGTGGTTCAAATCCAATTGCTTCTATTGTTGATATTGTGCTGAACACTGGGAATGATGGAATGCCTTTTTCTTTACACTCTCTAGATATTTTCAACCAAAACAAGCATTTTTGAGATGCCTATTCACATCTCCAGACATCTATGATGTTTCTGCAATCTGGTGGGGCCGTCATTCCTGGAAATGTCCCAACCATGTCCCCATTCAGATTTTGAACACACAAAGAGCAAGAGCGAGTGATGATCACAAGGTGCTTTATTGATATACCCCAAAGTGTTTCGGCAAACGCCTACCTCAGGGGAAATTATAACTTACAAATAAATAAATAAAACATAATTAAAAAAGAATCATAACATTAAAATATAAATCATAAAAACAGCTAGGAAATAAAATCAATATATAATAAACAACACTTAAATAATTAAGTATACACATGTATATAATATCACTATTACATTGTGTTTATGGTATAAATCAGTGATGAAACCATCCTTATCCTTCCTTATCATAATATCCAGGTATGCTATCCGTTCTGAACTGAATAATCCTTCAAACTGTAGATTCGGATCCAAGGAGTTAAGCCAACTAAAAAATGGTTTGTAGTGTTGATTCTGTGCTGTCCCATATCAATAAAACGTTGTCTATGTATCTTTTCCAGAGACAGATGTGTGTCTTAAAGGGATGGAAGTTTAGATGTTGTTTTTTGAAATCAGCCACATACAAATTGGCAACATCAGGAGCCATGGAGGACTCCATGGCCACTCCTTTGATTTGTTTGTAAAAAAACCCTTTGAAACTGAAATAATTCTCCATCATAGCTAATGATGCTAATTGTGTCAAGAAAAAAGTAGGTATGCGGGTCGGTCTGGTTCTTTAAATTAAAGTGTTAGCAAGAACTTCTAGAGCTGCCTTTTGGGGAATGTTAGTATATAATGAATTAATGTCTAAGGTGACTAATAGTAACCTGTCGTGATATCCTTGAAAATCTTGTAAAATGTTAATGATATGCATCAAGTCCCGTACGTATGATTCCACTTTAGTAACAAATGGCCTTAAAAAGATGTCTAACCCTTCCCCCCTCCCTTCCCCGCCGATCCCTTCATTATCTCCAGAACCTCCCCTTCCACTCACCACCACTCGCCATGCATCCAAGCCCAACTTCCACAAATACAGTCATCCAACAACCCAAATCTCAATAAAAGTTTCAAATGGAAAAAAAAAGAAGTCTAAGAATTTTGACAATGGTTCAAACAGGGATCCAATAGCAGAAACTATTGGATGCCCTGGAGGATTTTGAAGAGATTTATGAATTTTAGGAATCATGTATATGGTCGGAATAATCGGATGGGATACCGTCAAGAAAGATAATTCCTTAGGAGTCAAGTACCCCACTTCTTTACCTATATATAGTAGGGTATTTACCTGCTGCTGTAGGGACTTAGTGGGGGCATCATAGATCTTTTGATAGAACTCAGTATTGTTTAACTGATGTGTTACTTCATTAATATATGCTGCCCGGTCTTGTATCACAAGGACACCACCCTTGTCCGCAGGTTTAATTATTATGGAATTATTATTGCGGAGACCATGTAGTGTGGATTTCTGTGGCCCCAAAAGATTATGAAAAACCTTTGTCTTCTTCTGATAAAGTCTTTGTATTTTAGAAAGGACTACCCTTTCATAAGTCGTAATGATAGGATTAGTGTTGGATGGTGGCATCCAAGAGGAGGGCTTCTTAATCACTGAAAGATCGGTGTTGATGTTGTCAACATTATCAAAATGTTCTATAATCTTTAATTTATGAAAAAATTTAAAAAGTTCAATATGAGTTGTAAATTTATCATGTTTTTTTGTAGGTATGAATGATAATCCTTTTTCTAAAACTTGCATTTCTATATTCGTAAGTTGATAGCTAGAAAGATTAATTATTCCACTCACAGGTCCCAATCCAATCGTCTTTTTGATAGTGGACCCTGTCTTCTTCCCCTCCCTCGTTGGAAGTAATGAAACTGTTGGTGATCCCTGGATTTGGTTTGACAATTGAGTGGTGATTTGTTTGGATAATGAAAGGAGCCGCGCCCATCTCCTTTCCAGAGGGCATCCATCCGAAAATCCTGTTGGGGACTAGGCGGTTGCCGACGGGAAGGAGGTGGTGCAGTAGAAAAAAGGGATCCGGAAGGTTCAAACTGGTCATTAGATTGATGTCTGCTCCTTTTATAGCTCCTTTCTTGATTTGGAAAAGCTGAGGGAGATCTGTGTCTAGATTTAATTGTATTCTTAGAATTATTTCTAGAATGTTGTCTAGGTAACTGTGGGGGCCTTCTATAGGAAGTACTTTGTCTACCTTTAAATTCTGAGCCATTATGGGTCCAGTAGTAAACTGTGTTAAATTTGTAATCTTCTTCGTCCCTTTTAAATTTTTTGATCTTGATGTCTTTTATCTCTTTCCTATATTCTATAGTGTTGTTATCAAATCTCCTTTTCTCTACCTCAAATTGTGTATCTTGTTTTTTAAGTTTCTCCATTATGGAATCCATTTGAGGTTTAAGGACTTCTGTCCTGTGTCTTGAGGTATTAATAAGTAAAATCATCAAATCCAAAGAGCACTTATTTAAAATCTTAATCCAGTCTGGCATAAAGGATTGGTCATCCTTAAACATTCCTGGAGCTTTTTGCATCCTAAGTCCTCTTGGAATAATCTTTTTGCGACAATATTCCAGCAGTGATGCTGCATGTAGATCCTCTCTAATGTAACGCTGTGTCATCCGGATTAAATTCCCCCATTCCTCTTCTAAATCTGGTGTGGCTTCTTCTTTAGTAAAGAAGGGGTCCTCCGGTAGCATAGACTGTAACTCTTCTTCCTTATAGCTGAGAACATCCCTCCAGGGGGAAAACATAGCTGTTTTTATGATTTATATTTTAATGTTATGATTCTTTTTTATTTATGTTTTATTTATTTATTTGTAAGTTATAATTTCCCCTGAGGAAGGCGTTTGCCGAAACCCGTTGGGGTATATCAATAAAGCACCTTGTGATCATCGCTCACTCTTGCTCTTTGTGTGTTCCTGGTTGAATCAGCAAGAGCGGTTCTGCTCTTCCTTGTGCCTGACCCATTCAGATTTGGACATCCTCATGCTGGAGACATCGACAAAGCTGACCTCTAAAATGGCTCTGGGGAGTTCTCTGTGCTTTGGATATCTCTTTGCCCATTTTTGGACGGCCAAAGCATGAATATGGCTTCTAAAATGACCTCGTTAGTGTTCTCCCTCTCTTCCATAGTCAAATCACTTGAGCTTAGGGTTGATTGGCCTTCTGTTCTCCTGTACTAAAAAGGGCTTACTTCCCCTTATTTAGTTACCTTGATATTTCAGTTCGTTTGTGGAGTTCTGTGCAGTTTCTCCAAGCTTTTTATTTTCTTTGTACTGGATAGGGTGACTGGTGCAGATCTTCTTCCTAAGTGGATGGAGTTACCAAGGCTGGGTGCCATAGGTACTAGTCCCTAAATGCAAACATCCACTCACAAGCACATGATGCAGTGCCTTGAGGGTCAAAGACAGGAAGCTGTATTTGGCTGAGGTTTTTATGACCTAGGCACTGTTCATTTCTCTGGAAAGTCCCTTCCCCCTAAACATGACTGGCGGGGGGGTGGGGAGGGGGGACCTCCCCTGTCTGGAAGTTACCACAATTTACACAAACCTTTGACTATAATTAGTAGAGCCACTGGATGGTGCTACTGTTCTTAGTGAATCAAATTGTGGGGGTCTCTATACTGATAAATGGGAAACACACCAATGCACATGTTACCCAGCTATACTACAGAGAATGCATTAATTAGTTTCAAGTTCTAGCAGCCATGTTTTCCCAAAAGGAAATTGGAGTAGCAAATTCTTTTCCAGTGATATCATAATACATGAATCTTGTTGTCACATCTGAGGAAATAACCTACGTTGCTTGAAGACTCATGAAATAATGACATCATTTTATTGCCCTACTATTATTTGTTAATGACTTTTCAACAGGGCTGATTTCAACCATTAGGCAAGACTAAGCAGTTGCCTAGAGCAGGAGCTTCTGAGGGGCAGCAAACAGCAGCAGCAATCAAAGCAAAATAATAGATCCTGACAGTCACACAAACTCAAAGAGCCATCAGCACAATATTTTACTCACAGGAAAACCAAGCATACACATCCAGTCAAAGAAAAGTTAAATATTCAGAAGTACGATGACTTCATTTTTACAGGTTCGATGTGGGAAGAGTGGTGTTGGGATAATCATGACTGTTGAGTTTAATTATCAAAATTTCAGGGGGGGGGGGAGTGCATTATACAGAAGGATGGCCTAGGGTGCCCAATATCCTTGCATCGGCCCTCCTGTTCACTATACTACAGCCCATTCACTGGTTAGTGCTAGAAAACATTTTTGCAGTCTAACTACTTTCCTGGTATGAAATCAATGAACTGGCATTCCCCTGCCATGACCATGGCCCTCCAGTTCATGTGAATGCTCTCCACTTTTCAAAGGTCAACCTTGTCTTTATAAATTTCTTATGTTAGAAGGATGGAGATTTTCCCACTGGAAAGTGATGAAGTTATTTCACAGTAATTCCCAGTAGTGAACTGAGCAGTGAGAAAGTATAAATTTGTCCCATGCTATACCAATGATAAAGAAAAAGATTTTAAGGGGTTTTTTTTCAAATGAAATACATTTTAATAATTTATTTTTAGGATTAGCATTGTGGTATTGTGTGTGTAGTGAGTTGTGACATTTAGAACATCTATTTATTTATTTACATTCTCTTATATACTGTGCTATTCTGCATCAGTGCAGTTTACATTGAACAAACTGAAATTACATTGAACAGGGCATTATAACTTGGAGATAACTATTTTACAGGGAACATGGGCTATGGAGGGTTAAGTGGCTTGCCCAAGACCACAAGGAGCACCTGTGGGACTAGAAACCCCAGTCCTTCTGGCCCAAGGTTGCTGTCCTCTAGTGGGATTTGAACCCCTGACCTTTCAGCCTGAAGTACCTTGCCCCAACCACTAGGCCACTCCTCCACTCCTATAGCTTTCAGGTAAAGTTTACTTTGGGACATGTTTACTAAAGCAGGGTAGCCAGTAGTGTGGGGTTTAGCATGGGGTAATGCATGTTTGGACTACACGGTAGTAAGCAGTACATGGTCCAAAGGCAACTGCGCTAAAAATGACACATTACTAGAGCAGTGTGCAAATAGGCGGGGTTAGGGCAATGAGTAGGCTGAGACATAGCATGCGGGAGGTGGCTGGCATGCTAAGCGCATGCTAGCTACACAAATATGCCTCTAGCGTGGGTGCAACTAACACCTGCTTCTGACCAGGTGGTAGTTGCATCCATGTTGCATCCTCTGAATCATCTCTCTCTCCTTCAATCTGTTCAAAACTCAGCTGCACAGCTTATCATCTGCCTGTGTAGCTATGCTCATGTAACCCCTCTTCATAAGTCACTTCACTGGCTCCCTATCCATTTCTTCATCAAGTTCAAACTTCTCCTAGTGACCTACAAGTGCATTCATTCTACACTTCCTTTCCTCTCTTATCTCACTCTACACCCATCCTCGGTGACTCTGCCCCTCTGGCAGATTCCTTTTATTGGTTACCTTCTCTTGCACTGTAATTACAAACATTGTTTATGTATCCTTGCTGTGCTATATGCCTGGAACAAACTACCTGAGTTAGTGTGTCAGGCTCCTTCTCTAGCCCTATCAAATCCAGATTTAAAATGCACCTCTTTGAGGCTGCTTTTGGATCTTAATGCTCTTCACTCTCCACTTCACTACTTATGTAAATCTTACCAGGGGCGGCTCAAAGCAATCTGCTGCCTGAGGTGAAGTATGAAAAGGTGCCCCCCCACCCCACCTTAGAGGGGGCGGTGTTTTTTCAGAAATCCAATCAGAGACTGAACCAAACCAAAAAGCCGATTAGATTATATGGAGGAAATGCAAGATGTTTGCAAACAGTGCCATATCGAGCTGCAATAACACCCTGCGAGACTTGCAACTTGGGCGCATGCCGCCCCTCTCCCCCATACCTCCGTCCAGCGCTGCCTGCTCTTTCCCTGCTGCTGGTGGAGGCGCCAGCAGCAGGGAAAGAACAGGCAGCCCTGGATGGAGGTATGAGGAGGAGAAGGGGAGCATGTGCCCAATCTGAAAGGCACCGGCACTTTAAGCAGATCTGTCCCTCCTTGACATCGAGTCAGAGGAGGGAGGGACCAGACCTGCTTAAAGTGTTGCGAAAAGGCTTGGGGAGCGCATTTTGGCTGCCTGCTATTGTCCTGCCAGTGGTGGCAGGGCGACAGCAGACAGCCGAAATACGCCTTCCAAGCCCTTCCGCCCTGTGCGGCTGCACCACTTGCATAAGGCTAGGTACGGTCCCATTTGCACACCAAGGAACTAAAAGACAGCAAGAACCCCCCCCCCCCCATCAGTCCATTTCCAGTCCTAGCCCCACATAGCCCATTACCAGTCCTAACCCCCCCCCATAGCCCATTTCCAATCCTAGCCCCCCCATAGCCCATTACCAGTCCTAAACACCCCCCAATAAGCCCACCTCATCCTAACCCCCCATCAGCCCACTTCCAGTCCTAACCCCCCATCAGCCTATTTCCATTCCTAGCCCCCCATAGCCCATTACGAGTTCTAGCCCTCCATAGCCCATTACCAGTCCTAACCCCCCCATCAGCCCATTTCCAGTCCTAGCCCCCCCATAGCCCATTACCAGTCCTAATCCCCCCATCAGCCCATTTCCAGTCCTAGCACCCCACAGCCCATTACAAGTCCTAAACATCCCCCATTAGCCCAACTCCAGTCCTAACCACCCCATTAGCTCATTTCCAGTCCTAGACCCCCCCCATAGCCCATTACCAATCCTACCCCCCCCCTCCATCACCCCATTACAAGTCTTAATCTGCCCCTCCCCCGGAATATAAAAAAAAAGAACATGGCTGCTGAAGCTGCTGCCGCTGCGGCAGCAGGAAGTGCCCCACGGCCTCCCCGGCAGAGCCCTTCTGTCTCCCTCAGTGTGGCTTTACAGAGCTGTGAAGGGAGAGTTCCCCTTTCTCGTGGCTCTGTTAAGCCCACTGGCGCAGATGGGAAACTCTCCCTTCATGGCTCTGTAAAGCCAGGCTGAGGGAGACAGGAGGGCTTTGCCGGGACAACCGCAGGCCACTTCCTGCTGCTGCTGCTGCTGCTGCAGTGGCAGTGGCTCCTCTCCTCTGTTTTTTTGTTTTTGTTTTTGTTTTTTGAAGGCCAGCAGTGTCAAACTCACCCTCCTTTTCCAGGCAGCCGTGGCTCCCTGCCTCTTAGAGAACCGCGGCTGTGCTGTGATCTGCAGTTTTAAATAAAAATGAAACCAGTGCGGAACCTTCTCACCTCCGTGAAGGACCCCGTGCAGCTTTGTCCCACCCCCAAAGGAAGTTATGATCTGTAGTTTTAAATAAAAACGAAACCGGTGTGGAGCCTTCCCGTGTCTGTGAAGGATCGACCATGTGTACAGTAGCTTTGTCTCGCCCCCAAAGGAAGTTACATGTAACTTCCTTTGGGGGGCAGGACAAAGCTGCACGGGGTCCTTCACGGAGGTGAGAAGGCTCCACACTGGTTTCATTTCTATTTAAAACTGCAGATCACAGCACAGCCGTGGTTCTCTAAGAGGCAGGGAGCCGCAGCTGCCTGGAAAAGGAGGGTGAGTTTGCCGCTGCCGAGAAGCGGACTCAGTAGCAACTTGTGCACTTGGTTGTTTTTTTTAACTTTTGAAGGCGAAGTGAGGCGGCTGTTTTGGGGGCATATTTTGCTGCCCTCAAGACTTTTGCCGTCTAAGGCAGCCGCCTCACTTCGCCTCATTATAGAGCTGCCCCTATATCTTACCATACTCTAGTCCCCAGTTTTGTGATGTTTTTCATCTTGATTAGATTGTAAGCTCTGATGAGTGGGGATTGTGTCTTACATCTATATGTACAGTGCTGTGTATGCTTTGTAGCACTATACAAATGTTTAGTAGTAGTAGTTGTAGTAGTAGTAGTGTCGTAAATGCACATTTTGTACTTGAGTGTTAGTAAAAAGGAAAGTCAGAAACAGAAAGGCAGCAGAATATCTAGGCACCTGCCTAGGCCAATAAGGAGGAAAGTCCGCATGGTACAGCTGCCATGGCAGTGCACCACAGCAGCCTGACCACCCAAAACCTGTAGCCCAGGAGTAACTCTGCTGTGACAGTGGGCATACAGCCACAGCCAAATCAACAGCTGTCCTTATGGACTGCTGTTAACGTCTGCACATGCAATGGATAGTTGTCTGATGGCTGCTGCTATTGTGTGCTGTGGCGGTATCAGGACATAGGGCCTATGCTCTTTGCTTCAGCCAGTACTGAAATTATAGCCAGAGTTGGAGTTGGCAGAGGACAGTGGGGGGGGGGGGGGGGGGGACGGGGGCATGCACATACTGGGAATATGACGGTGTGGATTCAAAAGTGCTATCTGACCCTCCACTTCCCGTGGATGGGAGGCATATGGCAATGCATTCATGTACCTGGGGGGGGCTACACTGCTGCCATGGGCCATGTTTCTGAGGACAAATGGCCCATCACGCTGAACATGGCAGGATATGGCTGCTGCATACCAACTCTGAGCAGCTACTTGATACTTCTAGCACTGAACATTGGTCTCTTGTGTAGAAGCTTCCTGATGAGTGTCTCCTCCCACACCCTGGAGCTGAGACATTCCATGAACTTAGGGTGCTCAGCCTAGGATCTGTTTGAGATTTGTCACCTCTATATGCTGTTCTTCCAGAGCTCTGACCGGTAAGAAGGAGCATGGGAGCCCTCCATGGTGAATGGCCTTACACCCACCCCCATATTGTGGATGTCAGACCACAGAGATGGATGTTCTAGATGGTGGGCCATGGGGGTGTTTCTTGACCCTATGAACCCCATGTAGTAGATGTGTAGGCTGCCCTGAGCATGTGTGCTGACTGTGCTTGGCTTCCAGAAATCCCTAGCTCTAGCACCCCCTTCTTCTCACATGGGGGACACACTCCACAATGGCTATGGTGTATTCCAAGCCATATCAGTGGAATGTCTCAGGGGACAGCCCACCCCAGAGGTCTTGTACTCTTTTTCCTTTCAGCCTAGATGAACAGGCACCCTGGGCGCCTCAGAATGAGGGGATTCCCTATACCTGTCCCCCATGATGGACCCTGTGGACACCCTACCAGGTCCCATACTGTACAAGGCCCATTTCATCTTCCCATACCATGTTTGTACCCTATCTCCCACAGTTAGGGACGCAGCACAGGCTCTCTGCATGTGTTTGCTTTTCTGATTTTTATGCCATGCCCTCTAGTGCTTAGCTCCAATGCTCTGAGCTGTGCAAGCAGTTGTGTCTCTTCCTAGTCACCCCTCTCTATTCTGAAATGGTCAGTTGCTACTTTCATGTATGTGTACTTGGGGCACATTTCACATTGTCCACAGTGGTTCATTGCCCACTGCTGCCTTATTAATGCATTTGTGGTTTCCCTTTGCTGAACACACGAAGCGAATGCATGCACTATGGTCACACATTCCCTACTACCACACTAGTGATGCAACCAGTACAGTGGTAGTTGCCTACCATGGCCATGAGCTTGTATCTACCGCAATCTGTAGGCTCCGCCATGGTAAGAACATGCGCTGTTCATGCATTAACCCCCTGGACCCAGCAAACCTTTAGTAAACATGCTCCTTTATCTCACTCCACTAAAAACTAGAAAAAAAATGCTAGTTAGATATTTAATTTTTTCTTTAAGAGAAATTCTCAGATTAGAGAATGAATAGAATCACTACTATTGATTGATTCATTAGCCAGTTAGCACTTTTAATAGGAAAGTCTGAAATTCTTCATTATGGACCATGTTTACTAAACATTATCATGTGCTATGTGCTGCTGCACACATGTTATTCCTATGGGCACAGTGGCAAGATAGCAAGCAGTAATGTTTAGTATGAATAGCTCTATGAGACCTCATTCTCTCATAGTGCTGAAAGAGGAAAATGGGGCGGCAGCAAAAGCAGAGAATGGAGAGAAGAGTTCAGTGTGGATTACATGATACCATATTAGGATTGTGGGCACAAAAGAATTTTTGTGAGTATCAGGCTTGTGGAGGAGAATGTTGGTACAGTTTGGAGCTTAGGGTCTAGATTTGGAATAAACATATTGTGAAAAGCTAAGAGTAGAGGAGAGATAGAAAGAACGTCATGAGAAATCAAAGGGAGGGAAATGAGGAAGAAAGAGGCAGAAATGACTGGATCCAAACATTAGTGCAATCCCTGGGCAACATGGCATGCCCCGGAGAGAAAGGAAGATACCGGGTTGTTTCCCATCATTTTGGGTGCTACAGGCTTGATTAAGAAGAATTTCCAATCACCTTGATAAATTACTCATACATGTTACATTTTATGAACTCCAGAAGGACGCTCTTGTTGCATTAGCAGTAAATTTGAGAGACTGAGATCATACTCCACATACCCTGACTTAGAAGTGAGGTTCATGGCTGTCATGGTATGCACAAAACTAACACATCAACCAGGAAAAAGCCCCTTAGTAACTCCACTATTACTATAATCAACCCTCTCAATAGAATATCTTATTAAATCACTTCAACCTTCAAACAACAAGCCATCACTGGACCTCAGGTTTCACTCACCCTCCATTTGGCGAAATTCATCACCATAGGGAAATGGCGGACACTTACATCATAGGTCCTTAGCTTAAATAATTTATTAATTTTATTCTAAGAAATATGAAAACTCTTTTTCTTAAAAAGCCTCTTTACTCCATCAACAACCTCTATAGAGATTCACACAAAATAACATTAATAGATAACAATACAATCAACATACTCCCCTCAAACAAACACACTGCATATATTACTGCAAGAAGGGTCCGCTACACTTTATAAATTAAGTAATGACATTCAGTGCCCTTGTGAAGATCCCTTCTTATATTAAGGACACGATGCATTTCCTACAAATTCTTGAGGATTTTGATGATATTAAACAAGTAACGTGGCTAGCATCCTTAGATGTTGCCGCTCTGTATACCTCGATACCACAGGATGAGGCTATTCAAGTTTTGACAGCTGTCTGGAACGATCGACCTAACCCACAGCAAGTCCCAACTGAATTTTTAGTACAGCTGGCTGAGTTGGCTTTAAAGAGAAATTATTTTGTATACAAGCAAGAGTATTTTCAACAAATCTCAGGCATTGCAATGGGAGCTACGTTTGCTCCTTCACTGGCAAAACTTTACATGCATTTTTTTGAACAACGTTGGATATATTCTTCATGTTTTGCATCATATATTTTGAAGTGGTATCGTTATATTGATGACATCTTTTTAATTTGGAGTGGCTCGCGAGCTGCGTTAGAAGATTTTTTTGTATATTTGAATAGCTGCAATGCCAATATTCAGTTTGAGATTAATGTCCAGGAAAATTCTCTCCATTTTTTAGATGTTGCAATTACTAAAGGTTCTAAGAAGTTCTCGACCACCGTGTATACAAAACCAACTGATAGAAATACATTGTTGCATTTTTCGAGCTTTCAGCCGATTCATTTGAAAGAAAGTCTACCTTATTCTCAGTTACTACGATGCCGTCGAATTTGTTCTTCACATCAAGAATTTGAGATACAAGCCAAAGTAATGATGGCTAAATTTCATGAGAGAGGCTATCCAGTTTCAGTATTAAAGAAGGCTTACAAGAGGGCTAAATTTAACCATCGTGAATGGCTTTTACGTCCGCGAGTATCAAGTAACGATTTTGAATTGGCAGATGTACCATCTATTATAACTTGTGTTCTTCCCTTTTCGAGTTTATCTAATCGCATTGTTGCAGCTTTACGCAAGAGGTGGAAATTATTGATGACTCATCCCAAACTGTCTGGGAGCTCTCTTTGAGTGGCTTATCAAAGGGGTAAGAATTTGCGAGACCGCCTATGTTCGGCGGTTCCTCGCCAACAGATTACAAAGGAAGAATTTTTTCACACGTGTTGTGGTCGTTGTTCCTTCTGTAAGCATATGACTGATGCAATTCATCTCCAATCTGCCCTGAAATTACGTCATTTATGTCAAAATACTGATTGCAATACTACCTTTGTTATATATGCTCTCTGGTGTCCGTGTCTAAAGACATATGTGGGAAAAACTACTCGTCCCTTGAGAACCAGATTGGCAGAACACAAATACAGTATCTCTAACGCTCAACTTGAAACTCCTTTAGTACAACATTGGCTTGCCTTTAATCATAGTTTTGAAGATCTTTTTTGCACGGTCCTTGAAACGGTACCTTCGAATATTCGAAGAGGTGATAGAGGACTTCAGTTGTTGCAGAAGGAGCAGAAATGGATCTATATTTTGAATACTTTGGATCCTTGCGGGTTGAATGATAAAATAGATTGGTCATTATTTTTTTAGGATAGCTAAGACTGTTGCAGTTCACTCTTCTCTCTTCTTTGCTTTATCATTTTACGATAGAGTGTCATTATGTGTTAGAGTGTGATATTGTTTTGTGTATAAAGTTGTTGAATGTATGGGATTAAGCCGAAGCTGGCGAGCTGATTGGTGGTTGGGCATTTAAAGCTGATGACATCAGACGCTGGTATAAGCTGCCACTTGAAGAGACACTGAATGTGTCCCAATATAAATTTTTGCTATGCGTGATATTTTCATAGTTCTGGTTCCTGATGAAGCCTGGTGGCGAAACAAAAGCTTTTGTTGGACAATGAACGGCAATTATTGAGGTGGCTTGTTGGTAACTGCGGGAGCGCTGAAGTTGAGCTTTCAATAGATAAGTAACAGATTGCTCTTTGTATGAAGCCGAGTGATGTCGTTTACCTAAGAAATATATTTCTATCCTTTTTAGTATATCGTTTATGGACATCATGATTTGGCATGACTGTATCTGGAGGATATGAACATCGCAATCGACTTTAAAGGGCACTGAATGTCATACTTGTTTTATAAAGTGTAGCGGACACTTCTTGCAGTAATATATGCAGTGTGTTTGTTTGAGGGGAGTATGTTGATTGTATTGTTGTCTATTAATGTTATTTTGTGTGAATCTCTATAGAGGTTGTTGGTGGAGTAAAGAGGCTTTTTAAGAAAAAGAGTTTTCATATTTCTTAGAATAAAATTAATAAATTATTTAAGCTAAGGACCTATGATGTAAGTGTTCGCCATTTCCCTATGGTGATGAATTTCGCCAAATGGAGGGTGAGTGAAACCTGAGGTCCAGTGATGGCTTGTTGTTTTATTTTATTTATTTATTTAACTTTCTTATATACCGCGTTCTTCTGCATCAACGCGGTTTACATTAAAACATAACCGTCCAGCACAGATGGTCTGCACTGGCTTCACAATATAACAAGGGGTGTATGTACAGGTAATAACAACAGGGTAACTATGTACATATATACATGTAAATTGCAATATACGTCTGGAGATGAATCAAATGTGTTCCATTAGCTCAAGTGCGTAATAGTTGATGACAGGGTGATAAGAGATGCTATTTGTCGGGGGGATCCGTGTCAGGCACGCTTGGTTCCCGGCTCATATGCTTGTAACTCACAGGTTGTTTAAGTGGGTCGCTGGGCCTGGCTTGCTGTGGGGGGTGGCTCTGGTCAGTATAATATTGTAGGAAGAGAAGATGTTTAAGTGCCTTCCTAAAATGGGAGATGATTTTGGTATCCCTGATAGCGGGGGGAAGGGCATTCCAGCAGGTAGGCGCATATAGTGAAAAAGCTCTGGATCGTGTTGCTTGTGAGCATTTTGTTATCTGCCTTGGTAGAATCAAAGTATTTATCGCAGCTGATCTTCTTGCTCTATTAGGGGGTGTCATCTGGATAAGGTCAATGATTGATGTAGAGGAGCAGTTGTTAATGGCTTTGAAAGTAAGTGTCAGCACCTTGAAGGTTATCCTGCTTTGGACCGGAAGCCAGTGCAACTGTTTTAGTATTGGTGTGATATGTTCCTTCCTTGAAGCCCCCTGCAGAATTCTGGCGGCTGCATTCATGGCCAGTTGAAGCGGTGTTATGGTGGCTTTTGGAAGGCCATGTAATATGGCGTTCGCGTAATCGAAATGAGGGATTACAAGAGCTTGGTAGACCGATCGAAAATCTTCTGGTTCTAGGAGCGGTCTCAGGTGGCGAAGCGTTCTGATTTTGTTGTAGATTGCTTTTACCATGCTGCTTATCTGGGCCTTCATATTGAGCTGTTGGTCAAGAATAACTCCGAGGTACCGAATTGATGGTTTGCTAGTGAGTTCAGCATCCCGGACCTTCAGGGAGCTTGGTGGAATGAATGATGAGTTCCTTGTGATGAAAAGGACCTCTGTTTTTTTAAAGTTTATTTTTAGTTTCTGTGTGTGTAGCCAATCCGTGACCGCATCGAAACAGGCAGAGAGGGGTGCAAGGTCAGGTTTGTCCAAAAGGAAAGGCATGTAAAGGAGAACATCATCGGCGTAGATGAGGTATTTAATGTTGAAGGAGTGGATGAGATTACATAAGGGCTGCATGTAAATGTTAAATAGCAGTGCAGACAGTGACGATCCTTGGGGCACACCTTTTTCTTGGAAAAAAGGTGCGGACGTGGCAGAGCCGGAATGTACATATTGCCATCGATCCGTTAGATATGATGCACACCAAGTTAATGCGTTTCCCTGGATGCCCTTCTCGCTAAGGCGGGAGAGGAGTATTTCGTGACAAACCGTGTCAAAGGCTGCTGCAATATCTAGGAAGATCAGCGCAAACCCTTGTTTGATATTGTCCAATCCAATGATAAGCGTATTGAATAACGTGGTCAGTAGTGTTTCTACCCCATGCGCTTCCCGAAAGCCGTGTTGGCAAGGGTCGAGTGGTGCATTTATTTCTATATGGTGTTGAAGTTGTTGTTGCACAACCTTCTCAATTATTTTCGCCAGCAGCGGGATACTTGATATCGGCCTGAAGGAGTCAGTTCGTGCCGGGTCCAGTTTGCTATTCTTTAGTAGTGGTCTTATTGCTGTCTGTTTTAGGCTTTTGGGGAATGTACCCGTTGAGAAAGATAGTGCAATGAGTTTGGAGAGGAAGGGGCTGAGTTCGGTCCGCAGAGATTTTATCCAAAACGCCGGACATGGGTCACTTGGTGCAGTGGTGGCGTTTATGGAGGAGATGGTGTCCTGTATGCTTCTTGCTGAAGGGGCAGAGAACTCAGTAATGGTGTGTTTGGTGACCGTTGTTGCAGTATTTGGTAGGGTCACTAGGGGGAAACTATTTGCGGTAGGAGTGTTGGACTGGTTTGTCTTGGTACGCAGGAAGTCAGCATATTCTTGGGGGTCAGGGAGGTCTGGTTGTGTAAACGAAGGCTCTTTTGCTAAAGTCTTAACTAATCCAAAGAGTTCATGGGGCTTGTTTAGAGAGCGTTGTAAAATCTCTGCATGAAACTGTTTCATTCTCGCTGTTACGTCTGCCCTGTGTCTTTTAAGATGTTCGTTGTACAGATCAAGTTTTTCTGTTGAACGGGATCTTCGCCATGATCTTTCAAGTCTTCTGAGTTTGAGAAGTGAAGTTCGGAGTTCGGGGGAGAACCATGGGGCATTTTTCCTTGTTTTCACGGCCTTCTTGGTAGTAGATATTTTGGCTTCGGCATCGAGGCATGCATTCCATGAGGTGATCATGTCATCAAGGCATTGGGAAGGAGGGTTTTGTAGTGGCTGGATTTTCATCAGGGATTCCTCCAGGTTGAATTGCCGGAACCGTTTTGTGATTGAGGTTGTAGGTCCACTTGTAGTCTGTTTCATCTTTTGTATTTGGTGTGACGGTATCTCAAAAGTGATCAGGCTGTGATCAGACCATGGTACTGGGCTTACAGCGGGGACAGTCTTGAGTGAAACGTTGAGTATATCTTTTGGGGCGAATATTAGGTCAAGTTTATTTCCTCTGACATGTGTGGGGGAGTTAACTAGTTGGATATATCCTAAGGCGCTGAGTGCTTCTGTGAAGGCCTCAGCATGGTTGTCCTGGAGTGAGGGGAGGTTAAAATCTCCCATCACCCAGTTTTGGGTACGAGGGTTCGGGGGGTTTCCAGCAGAGTCAATAATGGTAGCTAGATCATCTGGAGAGGGTGATGGGGCTCTATAGAATAGACTGATACTGCAGTCTTTATTTGATATGGTGATGGAGTCTAGTTTTGTGGTGCTACTGACGGAGGTGATCTGGAATTGCAGTTCTTGCTTTGTTAGAATGAGCACTCCTCCACCTCTCCTGTCAGACCTGTAGCAGGGGTGGATGGCGAAGTTTGGAGGGACGAATTTATGTAAGATGATTGCATCGGATGTGGACAGCCATGTCTCGGTGATGAGGAGGATGTCTAGGTCATGGGCAGATATTAGATCTGCTGCTGCAGGCCATTTATTCCTGATTGAACGTGCATTGATGAGTGCACATTTTAGATTGCGGGAGAGGGTGCAGCCTACTTCTTGGGCAGGTTATTATGCTGGATGGCCACATAGATTAAGTGAGAGCTTGGCTGACGTCCTGAGGCATATGGCAGTTGATATGGAGGGTTTGACCAATTCCTCCATGCTCCTTGTAACACTGGGATGGGATTGTGCTTGGCAATGAGGGCTGAGGTGCTATGTGATAGAGCTGGTAATAAGAGGCATATGGCCAGTGTAAAATGATGATGGGTCATTTTGAATGTCACGTGGTTTGATAGCATGGTAGTTAGTCTCGGGTATCCTCTGCCCTTTCAGGCAGGGGGGGATGCTTTATATATTAGTTATATAGTAGAAAGAGTGGTATTGGATGAGTGTGCACAATGTGTTGAGCCTGGATATCTAGACATCAATATGTAAACAGGTCTATAGAGTATTGTGCGCATAGTTTGTTATCAATACAGTAATGTGCAGATTATTATCAGGCAGTCATATGTAACCAATTTTATATCTAGAATGTTTGAAGGTTGAAGTGATTTAATAAGATATTCTATTGAGAGGGTTGATTATAGTAATAGTGGAGTTACTAAGGGGCTTTTTCCTGGTTGATGTGTTAGTATCCCCCTTAGGCGGTGGTTTTTCTGTATGCACAAAACTAACCCATTTGGAGAAACTGCCCCAAGGGAACTCTTGTGTATTAGACCCTGGTGATAGTGCCCCGCAGAGAGATATGAGCATATTCAAGGGGAAGTGTCTAAGGAAAGCAGGCTTGGTATGAGAGTGTTCTGAGAACCCTTAGACTGCAGGAGCTGAGGAGACAGTATTTATAGGAGACCTGCGAGAGAGGAAACATGCTTGGCTTCTGGTGAAACTTTCTCACAAAAGGACTATAAAATGCATTGCGGTACTGTGTATGTTGCAAGTTGTGACATTTAGAATAGCTTTCAGGTAAAGACAAAAATTCTGTGAGTCATAGGGTCAAGTGTCGATATGCCTTTCATTGCTCCTTCTATCATGGATTTTTCTATTTCTATGAGTTGTGAGATAAAAATCATGGGAGTCTAAATAGAATCTCGATTTAACTATGAAAACACAGGTCCTCCATCATATAAGAGAATATCTAGAGGTGGACCATCTCCAGACAGTGGTCCAAGCCGTTGTCCTCGCTCAACTTGATTACTATAATATAATTTTATTGGGTCTCCTGGACAGGCAGCTCCACAGGTCACGGCTGTTACAAAATATGGCTGCCAAACATATCCTGATTTCCTTATATTGGCTCCCTATGCGGGCCTGAATTCTGTTTAAGCTCTTCTCATTTATATTTAAGATCCTATATGATTTGATACCAGAGTAACTGCTTTCTCTTGTTACTCTGTATGTTCCTAACTGATCACTCCAGCCAGAGAGATAACCTCGATTGGTTAATCCATCAACAAAGATTTTTCATTTTCTAGGCACCAGGAATAAGACCATTCAGGGATGGGACCTAAAATGTGGAATTTGCTTACTGTAGAACTGCATAACTTAACTTCTTATAATCAGTTTTGTCATTCCCTTAAAACATGGTAATGTCAAAGTTATCTGTTTAGTTTATTTTTATTTATTTATTTAGCGTACATTTGTATCCCGCTGCTTCCAATGATCAGCAGCGGTTTTACACTTGGTGATGTTGGCTGTACCGGCCAGAATTACGAATGCATACAATGTGATTAGGGAAGGGAGGAAGAGCACAGCAAAAACATGGGGTTACAGTTTACAATTGATTGTTGTTAAGGGTTCACACGGTGTACTTATATACATATTTACAAGTGACTGGTTGTTAGGACTTTACATAGGATCCTTAGATACATATTTACACACAGCAGAGTGGAGTTCATGAGGTTAAGTTGTAGTGTGATTGGAAGAGGTGAGTTTTAAGATTTTTTTTGAAGTCTTTCAGATCACAGATTTCACGTAGGTCACTTGGCAACCGGTTCCAGAGTGTAGGAGCTATAAATGAGAAAACTCTGTTACTGGTACATGCGTTAACCTTTGTGAAGGACTTCGGGAGGCAGAGGGTATTGAGGTTCTTTGTTCTTCTATTCCTGTTGTTGGGTAGATTGGATATCAAACTGTTGAGATGAGAGGGTGCAACATTATGGATGAGTTTGAAAGTGGTGACTAATATCTTGTATTGTATGCGGGCCGTGATGGGGAGCCAATGAAGCTCAATTAGGGTGGGAGTAATGTGGTCAGAGAGTCTTTTTTGCATAATTATTCTGGCAGCAACATTTTGTGCCATTTGCAGGATATTTGTGGTTTTCCTTGGCAGGCCTTGCAGTATGGCATTACAGTAGTCTAGGTGTGGAATGATGAGGGCTTGTGCGACAGATCTAAAGTCAGAATGATCGAGTATGCTACGTAAGGGCTGAAGGACTTTTAATTTGTGGAAAATAGCCCGGTTGGTATTTCGAAGGTGCCTGTCCATATTTAGGTTGCTGTCCAGCATCACACCTAGGTATTTTATCTCTGTCTTGATGTTGTAATTATTGTTGTTCATGGTGACAGTTGCAGGGGGCTCGAATCTCGGTTTCCTGGAGATACACATTACTTCTGTTTTTTTGTGGTTAATGAACATATTATTGCGTTGGAGCCAGAGTTGAAGAGCGTGTAGGCATTTTTCAAGTTTTCTGAGATTTGGGTTATTTACGTCTAGTTGCGTGTAGAGCATTAGGTCGTCTGCGTATATATGATAGTTGATGTCATGGTCCTGGAAGATCTTGCATACTGGCTGTAGGTATAAGTTGAATAAGAGGGAGGATAGGGCAGAGCCTTGTGGAATGCCTTGGGTTTGAGGGAAGGGGGTTGCTTTGATATTGTTGAAATTGACCTGCTGCATTCTGTTCGTTATATAGGAGGAGAACCACTTTAGTGGGGTTCCTGAAATGCCTATGGACTCGAGTCGTTCTAGCAGAGTTGGGTGATGCACCGAGTCGAAAGCTGCTGAGATATCGATGAATATAAGCATGTACATCTTGCTCTTGTTTTCCAGACCCTTGAGTAGGTTGTCCATTAGGGCTAACAGGAGGGTCTCTACGCCGTGATGTTGTCGAAAACCGTATTGATGCACATCAAGGGCATTTGCGTCATCAATGTGGTCCTGTAGCTGCTGCTGCACTGCCTTTTCGATGATCTTGGCAAGGAAGGATATGCTTGAAATTGGATGGTAAGAGGTAGGGTCATCTTAGTTGTGTTTGTTTAGTTAGAAGGTAAGCTGATTTTAGTGTTATAAGTATGTTTTTATTTGATTTAATGAATCCGCCTTGAACCTCGGAGGTAACTTGAAATACAAATGCCCATATTAAATTATTAATTAAATTAAACTAAATTATGCAAGAATTATTGGGAAAGGCATGCCTCTTAGCAGATGACACCAAAATATGCAACATGGTAGACATCCTGAAAGGTGTAGATAATATGAGGAGGCATCTAGGAAAGCTTGAAGAATGGTTGAGAATTTGTCAGCTAAGATTTTAATGCTGAAAAATGTAAGGTCATGCATTTGAGCTGCAAAAATCCAAGGGAGATGTACAGTATAGGGGGTGAAGTACCTCAATGCATGAAAGAAAAATGGGACATGAGAGTGATAATATTGGATGGTCTTAAAGTGGCCAAACAGGTAGAAAATGTTATGGTAAAAATGAGAAAAATACTTGGCTACACAGGGAGAGAAATGGCCAGCAGAAAAAAAGGAGGTGATATTGCCTTTGCATAAGTCTCAAGTGAAACCTCATTTGGAGTACTGTGTTCAAGTCTGGAGACCACACCGTCAAAAGGATGTAAACATGATGGAGACAGTCCAGAGGTGGCTATTAAAATGGCCAGTGACTTTGTCATAAGGCACATGGGGATAGACTTAAAGATCTCAATGTGTCCTTTGGAGGAAAGGTGGGAGAGGGGTGATATGATAGAGAAATTTAAATACCTCTGTGGTGTAAATGTTCTGCAGGTGGCCCTCTTTCAGTTGAAAGGAAGCTCTAGAATGAGGTGATATAGGATGAAGGTGAAAAGAGATACACTCAGGAGTAATTCAAGGAAATATTTCTTTATGGAAAGGGTAGTGGATGCATGGAACAGATTCCCAGTGGAGGTGGTAGAGACGAGAACTGTAACTGAATTCAAGAAAGCATGGGACAAATACAAAGGATCTCTGAAGGAGAAGTAGGCATATAGGACTTAATAGTTCTCATGGATGGGCAGAATGGATAGGTCATATGGTCTTTATCTGCCATCATTTTCTGTGATTCTTATGTTTTTTTGTTTTCTGTAAAGTTTCTATGGGATCTTTCCTCTCTTCATCTGGCATATATCTCATCAAATGTTTAAATACTGTATCTATTTGTCTTGGACAATCCAGAACTGGATCTCTGCCATTGCTGCCTATATGTCTTACCATCATTTGAAATTGAACATGGCCAAGAGTGAGCTTCTTATTTTTCCCCCTAAAACCACCTCCCCACTTCCTCCTTTCTCAGTCTCTGTAGATAACACTCTTCTACTCCCTGTTTCCTCAGCCCGCAACCTTGGGGTCATCTTTGACTCCTCCCTCTCCTTCTCCACACACATTGAATTGATAGCTGTAAAGAGTAGTTACTCACCTGTAACAGGTGTTCTCCAGGAGCAGCAGGAATCAGTCCTCACATATGGGTGACATCGACGCCAATGGAGCCCCCGTGTGGAGCATTTCCCCAGCTTTCTAAGAAAGCCTTTGGGAATACTGCACGCATGCGTGGTCCCCTTCCCGCCTAAAGGTGCCACCTTGCTCAGTCAAATGACATAGCTAAAAAACAGCACACAAAAATGTAAAAATGAACTATGTACAACTGCAGCTCCAAGGGAAGGAGGGAGGGTTGTGAGGACTAATTCCTGCTGCTCCTGGAGAACACCTATTACAGGTGAGTAACTACTCTTTCTCCAGGACCAAGCAGGAAGTCAGTTCTCACATATGGGACTCCCCAGCTTCCGGCTACCGGGAACCCAGAGCTGAAAAAATGAGCTCCTTCTACCCTCAGCATCAGAGAAAGGATTTCACTGAAACATACCTCTACCGGTAGCCCAACCAGAGGGCTGGAGGGTAGGAGTTGCCTAAACCTCAAAGAGATTCCGGAGCACTGCCTGACCGAAAGCACTGTCCCTATGGGACTCCCTTTCCAGGCAGTAATGGGCCGCAAAAGTCTGGCTTGAGGACCAAGTTGCAGCCCTGCAGATGTTTGCCAATGGTACAGAGCGGAGATGAGCTAATGAGGCAGCCATTTCCCTGACACGGTGGGCCGTGACCTGACCCTGCAAAGGAAGGTCAGCTGCCCTGTAAGCCCAGGTGATACAGTCAGCCATCCAGATGGACAAGGTACGCTTGGAGACAGGCACCCCCAAGTTATTGGGGTCAAAAGATACGAAGAGCTGAGTAGTCCTCCTATGCCCCTGCATACGCTCAAGGTGGAAGGATAAGGCCCTCCTACAGTCCAGGGTATGCAGGACTGTCTCAGCTCGGCTGGCATGGGGCCTAGGGAAGAACGTTGGAAGAACCACCTCCTGGTTGAGAGTGAAAGAGGAGACAAACTTTGGGAGGAACTTAGGATGTGTCCTAAGGACTACCCTGTTCCTTTAGAAGCGAGTGTAGGGTCTGTCACAGACCAGGGCTTGAAGTTCACTCACTTGCCTGTCCGAGGTCAAGGCCACTAGGAATAGAGTCATTCAAGAAAGGAAGCATAGAGGACATGTAGCCATTGGCTCAAAAGGTGGGCGAGTCAGTTGCTGCAAGACCACATTCAATTCCCACTCAGGGGCAGGTGGACAGAGAGGAGGCTTGAGCAATAGTAAGCCTCTGAGAAACCTGGACACCAAGGGATGAACCGACAAAGAGTGTCCTTCCACCAGTGAGTGGTGAGCTGCCAGAGCAGAGAGGTGGACCCGAACAGAATTGGACTTAAGGCCCTGATTGGACAGGTGCAGAAGGTACTGGAGCACTACTGACACAGTGCAGCCGAAAGGATCTTCCTTGCATTGCTGACACCACAAGGAGAACCTCCTCCACTTCAGGGCATATGTTTTCCTGGTGGATTGCTTTCTAGAAGCCAAGAGCACCTCTTCTACTTCCTGAGGCAGGCCCCAGAGAGCCAAGACTACCCTTGCAGCCTCCAGGCCATCAGATTGAGAAATTTGAGATTGGGATGCAGAAGGGAACCCTGATCCTGAGAGAGGAGGTCGGGTTGGAACCCCAGAGGCAGTGGTGTCTCCACTGCTATTTGAAGCAGGAGTGGGAACCAGGGCTGCCTCGGCCACCTGGGAGCAACCAGAAGGACCGAGGCCTTGTCCCTTAGAATCTTGAACAAGGTTCGGACCACCAGAGGCGTGCGAGGAAATGCATACAGTAGGCCCTGGGACCAGGAAATCAAGAAGGCATCCGCCGCCACCCTTAGGGGATGCGGTTGCCTGGAACAAAACCTGTTGTATTAATAAGCCAATTTTGCGCTCCAAAACACGTTCTTCCATACAGTATGCCCTTCCATGATCGTCACACGACGTTAAATAAAGGCGTATTTATAGAGCGTATACTATTGTATTAATAAGCCAATTTTGCGCTCCAAAACACGTTCTTCCATACAGTATGCCCTTCCATGATCGTCACACGACGTTAAATAAAGGCGTATTTATAGAGCGTATACTATTGTATTAATAAGCCAATTTTGCGCTCCAAAACACATTCTTCCATACAGTATGCCCTTCCATGATCGTCACACGACGTTAAATAAAGGCGTATTTATAGAGCGTATACTATTGTATTAATAAGCCAATTTTGCGCTCCAAAACACGTTCTTCCATACAGTATGCTTTTCCATGATCGTCACACGACGTTAAATAAAGGCATATTTATAGAGCGTATACTATTATATTAATAAGCCAATTTTGCGCTCCAAAACACGTTCTTCCATACAGTATCCCTTCCATGATCGTCACACGACGTTAAATAAAAGCGTATTTATAGAGCGTATACTATTGTATTAATAAGCCAAAACCTGGGCAGTTGGTGATTCAGGAGACTTGCAAAGAGATCCATGGATGGAAATCCCCATTTCAGGAAAATCTTTTGAACCACTAAGGGGTGCAGCTGCCACTCATGGGGCTGCAGAATTCTGCTTAATCTGTCTGCCAGAAAGTTCTCCTGGCCAGGAAGATAAACAGCCCTCAGCAACATCTGGTGCCTGAGGGCAAAGGAGCAAAGGGCCTGTGCTTCCAGGCATAGGGGCTAGAACCCAGTGCCGCCCTGTTTGTTCACATAGAACATAGCTACTTGATTGTCCATCTGAACTAGAACAGACTGGTGAGAAAAAGCCTTGAGGGCTAAGCGAATAGCCCGAAGTTCTAGTAGGTTGATCTGTTGCGTGGTTTCCCATGGAGACCATAGGCCTTGAGTGCAGCTCTCCTGATAGTGGAGTGGAGGAGTGGCCTAGTGGTTGGGGCAAGGTACTTCAGGCCGGAAGGTCGGGGGTTTAAATCCCACTAGAGGACAGCAACCTTGGGCCGGAAGGACTGGGGCTTCTAGTCCCACAGGTGCTCCTTGTGGTCTTGGGCAAGCCACTTAACCCTCCATAGCCCATGTTCCCTGTAAAATAGTTATCTCCAAGTTGCAATGCCCTGTTCAATGTAATTTCAGTTTGTTCAATGTAAACCGCACTGATGCAGAATAGCGCGGTATATAAGAGAATGTAAATAAAATAAATAAATAGTGTGCACCCCAGCCCTGTAAGGAGGCATCTGTTGTCAATACCACTGTGGGGACAGGCACCTGAAAAGGCACCCCTGGAAGCAAGTTGGGGGGGGGGTGTAGCCACCACTCAAGGGAAGTCAGGAATGGTTTTGACACCCTGACTTTGTCTGCTAGGTTCCCAGTGGACTGCTTCCACTGAGTTCGGAGGCACCACTGTGCAGGCCTCATGTGGAGGCGGGCATTGGGGGTCACATGTACAGTTGATGCCATGTGTCCTAGAAGCTGCAGACAGAGCCTGGCAGGAACCCTTGACAGGCTGAGAAACCGGGATGCCAACTCCATGAGCCTTTGAGCTCTGTCCTTGGGCAAGTAAGTCCTTGCTTGCAGAGAGTCCAGTCGTGCTCCTATGAATTCTAGGTTCTGGGAGGGGAGCAAAGTGGCCTTCGCGAAGTTTATGACAAAGCCTAGGTCTTGAAGGAGTGATACAGTTCTGAAGGTGGCCTGCCTGGCCTCCTGGTAAGTCTGACCCCGGATGAGCCAGTCGTCTAGATAGGGGAAGACAAAAACACCTTGAGTCCTTAAGTAGGCCACCACCACAGCAAGGCACTTTGTAAAGACTCGTGGGGCGGAAGTTAGGTCAAAAGGCAGAACTCTGTACTGGTAATGGTTTCCTCCCACCATGAACCTGAGGTACTTTCTGTGGTCTGGATGAATGAGGATGTGAGTGTATGCATCCTTTAGATCTAAGGAGCATAGCCAATCTCCCTGCTGGAGGTAGGGCAGAAGTGTTCCAAGAGTAAGCATCTTGAACTTTTCTTTCTCTAAGAACTTGTTGAGGTTCCTGAGGTCTAGGATAGGCCTTAGGACTCCGGTTCTCTTTGGCACCAGGAAGTACCTGGAGTAGAAACCGTGCCCCTGTAGGCGAGGAGGTACATTCTCCACCACCTTGTCCAGAAGCAGACCTTGAAGTTCTTGGAGGAGGAGGTTTGTGTGCAGGAGAGGCCTTAGAGGTTCTCCTGGGAAGTAGACAAGAGGTAACTGCTGGAAATGAAGCATATAGCCCTTGTGGACTATGCTTAATACCCAAGCATCCCCTGTAATGGGTGACCACCTGTGGGCAAACAGGGCTAAGCGACCTCCTGTGCAGGAATGGGGCAGCAGAGGTGGAAAGGTTATGCTGTGGGAGTCAAAAACCCCCTCCCTGCTGGGTAGGAGCAGGAGCTGGAGGCTTGGGGGTCTTCTGCCTACGGGGCCCATGTCCCTTCCCCTTGGCCTGCTGCCCTGTTGGGGAGCTGGGGAGGCCTGGTACTGAGGGAAAGGTTTGTAGACAGCCGCCTTCCTCGGGTAAAAGGGCTTTTTACCCAAGCCCTTCTTTTTGTGAGAAGGGGCAGAAGTCTTTCTGGACAGCCTTGTCCTAGTCAGGTGCTCGGTTTCGAGCTCAGCCGCCTTCTCGGCCATGGGCTTGCCAAAAAGGTTTTCACCTCGGCAAGGGACATCGACCAACTTGTCCTGCACCCAGGGCTCGAGGCCTGATGACTGCAGCCATGCCTGGTGTCGGGCTCCGATGCCAGCTGCCGCCACACGAGCCGAAGACTCGAAGCCATCGTAGGCCGCTCGGGACATGAACTTGGAACAGTCCCTGATTCCTGAGGACAAAGTCTGGAACCTCTGCAAAGGTTCCCCGGAGAGGCCATCAGAGGACCCGGCAAGCACTTTTGCCAGGTCTCTTAAGTACATGCCCATGTACAGCTGGTAGGACTGGACACGGCAAGCAAGCATCGAGACCTAGAAGCACTTTATGCCGAAAGCATCCAGGTTCCGGGCCTCCCTGCCGGGGAGCACCGCAGAGTGCATCTTCTGGCTCTTCAGACGATGCATGGCCGATTCCATCACCATGGAATGGTGCGGCAGCTGCGCCTTCTGGAAGCCAGGGCTCTTACGGAGTCGATAGATGGAATCGACCCACTTGCTCAAGACCGGTGCTGAGGCTGGTGCCTCCCACATCCGGAAGAGGAGCCGCTCCAGCATCAGAGGAACCGGCACAGTAAAGGTCTCCTTCAGAGGAGAGTCATACTGGAGGGTCTCGAGCTCCTTGGCTCGAGGCTCCTCCTCGGGGTCCGCGGGAATCGCCAATACCTTGGCCATGTCCCGCACGAACTCCGAGAACTGGGTGTCCTGCGGAGGGGACCTACTCCGGGGCTCGGACTGCGGTGAGTCCGAAGGGAGGCACCGAGTCCGGAAGGTGTCAGGGGACTCCTCGTCCTCCATCTCCCATGCTGACTCATCTGAAGAAAAGTCGAGGGGCTCTGACCGGGCACACGCCCCGATGCTGAAGGCACCGGCGTCGATGCCCTCGGTTTTGAGCGGGAGCTCAAGGGGGACCTTGACCGAGGACGACTTTGAGCCTTCATGGTCTCGAGTATCGGCTCGGTCTACGGGGTCGACTTCGATGTCGATATCCCGGTGGTTGGGGCAGATGCACCAGCGAGGCTGGCCATCAGTACCCGCTGCTGATCCATGAAGGCAGACAATCTGCACTCCAAGGCTGTCAGCCTGTGTTCAAGCTCAGGAGACTCAGCAGCCACTGACTCGGGCCCCGGCGGTGCCGGGGACAACATCGGCTCCCTCGGAGGAGAGTCCACGAGGACTACAGGACTTACGTGCCCGAAGGTCTCCGGCTCCACACGAGGTACTTTGGACGGCTTCTCCTGCTCCAAAGGCCCGGGATGGCGGTCGGGGGTCTTAGACCTGGCCCTCGAGGAACCAGGGACCTCTTCTGACGCCACCCTCACGAGCCGCTTCTTCCTCTTGCGTTCCCGGTCCGGGGACCCCCTGTCCAAGGAACCCTGGCGATGCTCGGGATCAGACTCCTGAGACGTCGAGGCCTCAGACGAGGTCCGGGCCCAGCCGGAGGCAGAATCTGAGAAAATCCTTTCCTTCTGGTGTTGACGGCTTCAAAGTGCCTTGGTGGACATTTTGCCACATGGGCCACAGATCACTGGATCATGATCTGGGCCGAGGCACCGAAGGCAGCAGTCGTGTGTGTCGGTGAGAGACATTAGTTTCTTGCACCAATCACACTCCTTGAAACCACTGGAAGCCATCGGGGAAAAAAGGGCCCCCACAAAGTCAAAGGACCGGCCTTCCAGGGAAAAACAGAAAAAAGGGCACAAACACCAGCCACGAAGGGCAAAAAATGAAAAATAGAAGACGGGCTCGATACCGGTGTACCGAACCCGGCAGGAAGGGGAACCGGCGTCGAACTCGGAGAAAAAGACGAAGTAATCGTTGAAGAAAACGTCAACTTTTCCGGGTGACTTGGACAGATGTCCGATGGGCTCCACGGAAAAAGAGAGACTGAGCAAGATGGCACCTTTAGGCGGGAAGGGGACCGCGCATGCGTGCAGTATTCCCAAAGGCTTTCTTAGAAAGCTGGGGAAATGCTCCGCACGGGGGCTCCATCGGCGTCGATATCACCCATATGTGAAGAGTGACTTCCTGCTTGGTCCTGGAGAACTTGTCCTTTCTTTCTCTATAACATTAGCAAAATATGCCCCTTCCTTTCTGAACACACTACTTAGGCACTTATCGAGTCTTTAGTCACCTCCCATCTTGACTATTGCAACCTTCTCCTTGCTGGTCTCTCTCTGAATCATCTTTCGCCCCTTCAATATATTCAAAACTCAGCTGCACGGCTAATCTTCCACCAACCCCGATATGCTCATATAACCCCTTTTCTCAATTCATTTCATTGGCTCCTCGACTGTTTCAGTATTTAGTTCAAATTTCTCCCACTGAACTATAAATGCACTCATTCTGTTGCTCCTCTCTACCTTTCCTCTCTCATCTCTCCTTACACCCCTCCTAGTGAACTCCACTATTCTGGTGGATTGCTTTTGTCTGTGCCCTTTGCTTCTACTGCCAACTCCAGACTTTGATCCTTTCACCTTGCTGCTCCTTATGCATGGAACAAAGTACTTGAGTCTGTACACCAGGCTTCAAATCCTGCTCCTTTTCAAATCCATGCTAAAAATTCACCTCTTTGAGGCTGCTTTTGGATCCTGATCTACTTAGTGTCCTATGTGTCTGCTTCCCTTCCCTAATTGTTTTCTTGTCCTCCTCAGCTGTTGTATTGTCTGTCTTGACTAGATTGTAAGCTCTGGCGAGCAGGGACCATCTTTACATTTATCTGTGCAGTGCTACGTATGCCTATAGCACTATATAAATGATCAGTAGTAGTAGTAGTAGAATGTGAAAGAAAGTCATGGGCAGATATCAAGATATATATTCAATTAAAGATTAATGAATTTGACAGAATAGAACTTGATGTTATTTGCACAGCATAACAATTTCTGAAGGCATAGGGCTGCCTATTGTAGTAAAATTAAATATGTTTGCAAAGATACAAAACATGTCAAAATGCGACATCTGTTTAAACCATTATTCTGAAATTAGGATGATACCCATACTATCTGCTCATTTCAAGTATTTTCCTGTTTCAGTGAATGTGTTTAAAAAGTACTTAAGATGATACATAGCACTTGACCAATCTATACAAGGTATCAAGAAAGTGTGAAAGCAAACTAGAGAGATCTTTGATTGGCATACACAGCTGGGTCTGTAGTGTTAATTACACATGAAACTAACAGAGATAATCTTGGACATAAAAATCTGTTTACGGTATATGTTATGAAGCAGTAAAATGGTAATGAATCACTAATGCATTTACTTTTGTTGTTTTTTTTCTTTTTTTTTTTTGCTCTGTCATTCATGAATAAAGACATACAATGATTAATTTGTGAGGGCCAATAAATAGCTTTCACTGTACAACTTAAAGATCCGTTATTCGACCCCAGTGTAAAACACAAAAACATAGCTATGCAGATATCAAGGAGGTAATTTTATAAAGTCATTCCTGCACGTACGTAGCCTCTTATAAAATACAGACTGGCATAAAAGTATGCATTTTGGCATGACGGTACATATCTTACCAGTGGGCATGCACATTGGTGGAATTTAGCTGGAGCATGCATGTTCATGTAGATGGAAACATACAGTAATCTATGAATGTACTGAAAAATTCTAGGTATGGACATGTACAGCTGCTCCAGGACATGTATAAATGTCTGTGCCTGCAATGTTGACAAACGTTAGGCCGCCTATATCATTTTTTATAATGACACATAGGCAATTATGTAGGCACCCGCTTTCATGTTTAAATTAGGCAACCCCTTCTACAATTACCCCAAATGCATTTCCCAAAAAGATATATCAAAGACCAAAGATGGTGTGTTAAAAAATGGTAAACAAGCAACAAAAAGGAAGATGAGGAAATAATCAGATATTCAAAAATTATTCATTTTATTTCTCTTGGATTTGTGGAAATTCCTTCTTGGAGTTTTCCATTTGCCATAAGCAATGCACTTTAGCAGGTTTATATTGATAAACTCTGTGGCAGGAATACTGAGTAAATCTATTGGCAGCAAAAGGTTCAAGTTGGAATCAAATATATTTGGAAATAAAGATAGATAAAATAATTCTCATAATCAAATCATTTTGGCATTTTTTATTCTTGGGTCAACACAATAACTTTCCATTAGTAGGCTCTATAGAACTAGTGCATGTTGTAAGCCTCTAATTATATACATGAAGTATTGATTTCACTTTTGGTAATTTATTTTTGGGAAAAGGATGTGACTGTCTTTCTGGGAACGGAAATCTGGCCTTTCTGCTGCTCATTTGAAGGCCCCTTTATACATTAGTAGCTATTTTAAAAAAATGCTATTTTGAGCATTTCAGGAACCCAATTCAGGAAGCAAGTGCTGCACATTTTTGGAAGTCATGATGGAAAATTACTTAACCATTGTAAGGAAACCATGACTAATCTAAAACTGCCTCTCGTTTGTTTTCTAAAGGCTGCCATTTTAGCATCCTATATTCAGGCAAGCTGATAAAATCAAATACAATAGCTCTGTCAGTGATAATGCTAAGACTTGTTAGAGAATTTGCAGGGAACTATGGAGGGAGATGCAGTGAGAGACTGCAGATCAATTCAACATTTAAGTTTAAGCGGCTCAAACTAACGTCCCAAGTTTTTACAGGTACCTTTCATCTGTATACAAATTCTTGATGAATAAAATGAACTGAAGAAAAATAAGGTGCTAATAGCTGTTTAGTTTATAGCTGCACTCAGATCAATGAATCAGTGTTCAATGCTATCTCTGAAAGAGATATTTCTGCAAAGTAAACATATGTTTAAAAAATACATGATTTTATGACATGGCTCTACCTTTTATATGTGTGAAATATATACAGTATACACAGTACAAGCTAGAGACCAGATTGCTTCTTCAGTTCTTTATTCCATATAGATTACACAGGTACACTACCAAAAAACTGCCTCCAGTTTTGCAACTGATTCCTATAGATTTTGGGGTGCTGAATCCAGGAAAAATAGCCAAAATGTTCCATCACGTCACGTTTTCTTGCAAAATTAGATTTCTTACCCATATAAGGAATGTTCACATAATTTCTTTTTAGCCGACTGCAGTTTATTTTCTTGGCCCAAAATAGAGGTTGTAATGGTTAACTAACTAGAAACACTCCCTCATGATATTTTAGAGTGTTTTGTATTCATTTTATACATTAACAGGACAATTGGGAGGCGGGGGGCTAAATCCAGTACTCGCGCTGGCGCATGTTCTTTCCTGTTTGCCTCGCCTCGTTCGCTCGCGCGCTCAAACACCGTGGTTGCGACAAGAACGTTACTGTCAAATTTAAGTTTGTTGAAAGTTCATTATTAACTTTTTTTTTCTCAGTCGTAATCCAGCTTTATTCCGAAGTGGTTCACTACAGTTGTAGTTTGCAGTGCTGTGTATTTGTGATGGCTCACAGAGCCAGAGGTTGCGTCAACTCTCCGGACAGTTTTTGTTTTATTTGTGGGGAATATACCGTGAAAAAGCGGCAGAGGAACATTTCTGCATTTATTAAAAAAGTATATTTCGCCTATTTCGGTTTGAAGTTAGGCGATCAAGACAAACCGTGGGCTCCTCACAAAGTGTGCAAGACATGTGAGGAAGATCTACGCTTATGGATGAAAGGTAAAAAACAAGCATTTCGTTTCGGAATACCTATGATGTGGCGTGAACAAAGAGACCACAGCAGTGACTGCTATTTTTGCTCTTGCATTGTGAAGGGATACAACTTAAAAAATAAGAACGTAATAAGTTACCCCAACCTTCCCTCAGCAATTAGGCCTATGCCTCATAGCAACGAAGTACCTGTGCCTGAACCACCAAAATCTTTGGATCATATTTGTGTGGACGGTTCTGATCATGATGAGACTCATCAGATGGCTTTTCCCGATGAGTCCAGTACTTCCGAGTTTGAAACTGAACCAGATCCGAAACCTGAACTTTTCTCTCAAGCTGAATTGAATGATTTAGTCCGGGATTTAGGACTCCCAAAAGATACTGCCCAACTGCTAGGTTCTCGGCTTAAACAGAAAAATCTATTGTCACCAGGAACAACTTTTTATTGGTACCGCAACCGCGAGACACAATTTTTGAAGTATTTCAGCAAAGAGGAAGATTTGGTATTTTGCAACGATATATATGGAGTGATGGAAAAGTTTAAACTCAAGTATGATCCTGCTGAATGGCGGCTGTTCATTGATTCGTCAAAAGACAGCATAAAAGGTGTTCTTCTTCATAATGGCAACACATTCGCTTCAGTTCCTATTGCTCACTCTGTTATTCTCCAAGAAAAATACGAGAATTTGGCCCTGATTCTTCAGAAGATTCGTTATGATGAGCATAAGTGGATGATTTGTGGAGACTTTAAAATTCTATCCATGCTATTAGGGCAGCAATCCGGTTTCACCAAATATCCCTGCTTCCTTTGCTTGTGGGATAGCCGGGCCCGCGACCTACACTGGGGGAAAAAAGACTGGCCAATTCGGGAGTATTTGAGACCCGGTGAGAAAAATGTTCTTCATGAGAGCTTGGTACCTCGTGATAAAATTCTATTACCACCTCTCCACATTAAGTTGGGTCTCATTAAGCAATTCATCAAGTCCCTTCCAAAAGATGGTGAGTGCTTTCGGTACCTTTGCTCAAAGTTCCCCCGACTTTCTGAAGCAAAGCTAAAGGAAGGAGTGTTTGTTGGCCCTGATATAAGGAAACTCATTTCTGATGGAGCATTTGCTGAAACGATGTCTGAGAAGGAAAAAGAAGCCTGGGATTCCTTCAAGGATGTTGTTCTCAAATTCTTGGGGAACAGGCGGGATGAGAACTATAAGGATATTGTTGCCAGGATGCTCAATGCCTTCAAAGAACAAGGCTGTAACATGAGCCTGAAAGTCCATTTCTTGCACTCCCATGTGAACTACTTTCCCGAAAACTTGGGGGCGTACAGTGAAGAACAAGGTGAAAGGTTTCACCAGGACATCAAGGACGCAGAGAGAAGGTACCAAGGAAGATGGAACACCACTATGATGGCTGATTTCTGCTGCGGGAAACCCCAGATGAAAAATACGCCAAGCAGCGCACCAAGAGAAGCATTCGGGGGAAGAAGAAATGGGCCCACCAGGAGATTGATTGACCCAAGAATGACTTTAAAATCTAAACTGTGTTGACAAATATCGTGTTTTTACTAAACTTTGAAATAAAAATTTGCTAGTTATTACCACAGTGTCGGATCTCATTTATTAGAATTTTATTTTCACACCATCGGGTGTTTGTCTTCATGTATTGCAATGGTGCGGTTTGCGTTTTCTATTCTTACATACATACCTGTACAACATTTTTTGCACATTTCTTTGCTTTGCTTTGTGTCTAACCTCGCTCTTATATGCTCAATGTTTGTGCCCATGTATGTGGCTGTTTTAAGTGCAGACAATTTTGCTACCATCACAGTGTGTTTTGTTGACATTACTCTATTCTTATGTGCTGCCTTGTTACAATTTTCTTTATTCTTATTTGAATAACTACTAAACAATTAGTATAAAGAATTCATCCAAGAAACTTTTATCTCGATCGCACTCAATCTGAAACGTTCACCTCAAACTGCTAACCCAATGTAGCAAAAACTCTGTACGTGATGGAGCAAATTGGTTACCAGATTTAGATTCAGCGCACCAAAAAACGTAAAAATCAATCGAAACATTAGAGGCAGTTTAAAAAAAAATTTTTTTAGTGTACCTGTGTTATTTGCTATATGAAACTACACTGAAAAACATCAGTGATACTTATGGGTATGTTTACTAAAGGGGGTTAGCTGTTATCACGGCGCTAACACAGGAAAATTACACCGCGGTAACAACTAACATGGGCCATATGCAGATAGCACAGAGAATTTTCTGTGCTATCTGCATACTGTGCATTAGGAGCATGGGCGGGCAGGGTGTGGACAGAGAGAGGGTATACCTGTACTGTGCGGTTACTGCAGGAGTTGACAGTATGCAGTAACCACACATTTTGCAGACATTGCTGATGCAGCTTATGCTACCTCAATGGGCGGTGTTAGCTGTGCCATGCATTTTCATTGCAGTATCAGTTCTCATGAAGTTACTACCAGATGCATACAGTAGGAGGGGCATTCTTATAGAAAGAGTATACCAGGCATGTTGTGAACATGATGGCATCAACATATTTCTTTTTTCCCCTAATATTTTCAGCATTACTTCCTAAAGTATGTGCAGCCTAAAACATCTACTTTATTTATTTACATTCTCTTATATACTGTGCTATTCTGCATCAGTGTGGTTTACATTGAACAAACTGAAATTACATTGAACAGGGCATTATAACTTGGAGATAACTATTTTACAGGGAACATGGGCTATGGAGGGTTAAGTGGCTTGCCCAAGACCACAAGGAGCACCTGTGGGACTACAAACCCCAGTCCTTCTGGCCCAAGGTTGCTCTCCTCTAGTGGGATTTGAACCCCTGACCTTCTGGCCTGAAGTACCTTGCCCCAACCACTAGGCCACTCCTCCACTCCACTCCACTTGAGAATTAAAAAAAATAGTGACTGGAGGCGGAGCCTGATGTCCAGCGGGATGGTCGCATAACGCTGAGGCTCCCGAGAGGCCTACTCAGAATCCTGAATTAACACCGTACATACTTGGAACTTCTACTCTGATCTTGCCGGGGCACATTGGTGAGATGGCGGGGACCAAACCCACGCGTCTGGAATTTGGATCTCCAGCGGCTTCTCACGGCAAACGTTCCAAAACTGAACCCCCGTCCCCGCAGAAGGGGCTGGCCTTGCGCGAGGGCCCCGAAATGCAGCAGGTAATCCTCGCAGAGATTAGAGGGGTCAAGGACCTCGTGCAGTCAAACGGTGAAGCACTCCGAGCGCTGCGGGAAGATCTTGGTGTACTGCAGGGCAAGCTAGAGGGGCTCTCTTCGAGTCAGGACAAAATGGAGAGCATATTGGACTCCCATGCGGCCCGGTTGTCCAAACTCGACAAAGTTGAACGTCAGGTACGGGCCTTGCAGAAAGAAGTGGAAGATGGCAATAATAGAGCGCGCCGCAACAACATACGACTCGTGGGCATACCGGAGGGAGCGGAATCGGGAGACATGAAAGAGTTTTTATGCAAAATCCTCCCTTCCCTGCTCCAAATCACCTTTACCAAAGATTTGGAGATCGATCGCGCTCATCGTGTACCCACAAGCATAACGCTCAACAGGAAGACCCCGCGGCCTATCATTTTTCGACTTTTGAGATATCAACACGTGGAGCAAATTCTCAGTGCCTCTCGGGCAAAGGGCCATATGGAGTTTGAGAGCCACAAGATCTCCTTCTATCCTGACTTGGCTAAACCCACGGTCGACCGCCGAAAGCGCTTTCTGGAATTCCGGCCGAGGCTTCAACAACTACAAGCACGCTATGGCCTGATGTACCCGGCCAAGCTCCGAGTCACGCTTCACAATCAGACAAGAACATTTGAGGACCCTGATCTACTAGCGGAGTTTTTGGATTCCAAAGAAGCCGACTTGATGCGCTGACTTCCAGAATATTCCTGCAAGTATTCTCATATCCGCTGTACCTGCCATATTGGATCTGCCGCAGCCCAGCAAAGAGTCTGGCGAGGGCGGTTTGTTGCCTTACTTTTGATGATATCTGTGACCCGACTCCATCTACCCACAGTAGCCTCGATGAGTATCAGAGACAGTGTTAATTATGGACTCTGGTGTTTCTTTTCTTTTTTTTTCATGTCTTTCTATTCCTCTCTAGGGCCTCCTCCCGCAGACATATGGTCGCCATATTCATTGGGGGTTTTGCTTCTTCTCTAAGATACTTTGGTACATACTTTTCAATATGGGGTGTATTAGCCAGCATACTCGGTGATTATGTCATTGTTGCACAGATTCTGATTATGTTGTATGTTTTCAAGCGCCCTTACCTAAAATGTCTATTACCGATTGATGGCACCATGTAAGATTTTCTCATTGAACGTAAAAGGAATCAATAATCCGATAAAACGGAAGAAAGTCCTAAGCTACCTAAGTCAGGAAGCTGCGGATCTGATTTTTCTCCAAGAAACGCATTTAAATTCGAAGGAAACTCTTAAACTCAATATTAAACCTTACATGGTGGCCGCCTATTCCCCAGCCGTTTCTAAGAAATGTGGGGTTGCCATACTGGTTAGGAAATCTTTGCATGCTAGCAAAGTAGTGCGGGTTTCCCGGTCTGCCTCTATTACCCAAACTCTCTTCTTTTTTGCACACAGATGCTTTTATACTCCAGGAAAAATAGCCAAATGGAACACAACTGCTAGGGACCAGTGTTGGTCTTGCCATACTGCTGTGGGAACCCTCGCTCATGTTATTTATGAATGTCCTCAACTATAGGTTTATTGGAGGTGGGTTTGGGGTTGTATTCAATTTATCTTACACCTTCACGAACCTCTCTCTTGGAAGATCGTGGGACTCCGCTCTGTGGCGGAGGTCCCCTCTCTTCCTAAGAAGGGTCGCTTTCTCCTTGATTTCATGCTGGGTATAGCCATATGCTTAATCACGAGGAATTGGAAGGATAGCTCTCGACTTACTGTCAATGAATGGTGGAACCTCGTCTGCTTATATAGTAAATATGAGCAGATATCTCGGAGAGCTATTCCCCATACCCAAACTCACTCTCGCTTGTCTAAATGGCAGATGCTCAATGATTATGTACAATCTGCTCGTTGTTCCGACATGCCTGTTTAATGTGCACTCATCATGTTTCAGATCACCGTTAGGTTTTGTAACACAATAATGTAAGTACACGCCCGCTTCGGGAATGATTAGTTTTCTGGAGAAGAAGCAGGGGGGAGGGGGTTGCAGGGGTTTACTTTGGTGTATGTATTACACTTTATGTATCTGTCTTTTAGCTGTATGTCTTCCTTTTCCTTTGTTGTTATAAAACGAAAATAAAGAACTTAAAAAAAAAAAAATAGTGACTGACTCAGAAGAGCAGATTGAATTCTTGCATGCTTCCACCTTTTTGCAATATAATCTTGTGTGAGTCATTATGCCCTTTGTGGTAGGGGAAGGCAGGTTAATATTTTTGTAACCTGATGCTCAATATCAGTCCAAAGAGTGAGGGCAGCCATCAAAATTAAAGAGAAGCAAAACCTCAAGTGATTTATTTCACTGTGGGAATCTCTAGGGTACCATTTATGAGCTGCTACTACTGCAATGGCATGTTCTACTCTAGGAGCAAAGGTAAAAGCGATGTCCATACTATTTATATTATAGATCTTTTGTAAGATGAGGAACGGCTTTACAGACATTTGAAGGAAAGGTTTTCTCTTTATGGTGACAATTTTCCAAAAGCATATTCACAGAAAAAATCTCTTTGAAATTGTTCTCCTCTCTGGAGGTCATTTTATGTAGCATTTCTTGCATCTATATGCCAGTATATGCATGCAAAGTGCTTCTTATAAAATCATCCTATGTGTAGAAATACACGCAATGACAAGAACATACTGTAAGTACTTGCACATTACTCCGGTATAGGACAGAGTTGCAATTTACATGCATGTGTTATATGCATATACATTTATCCCTGCTCTCAAGAGGCTGTAAATATATGTGGGTTTATTATCACCATGATTTTGCAGGATTTGTGCTAGTATTTTATAAACTGGTCTCTGTAAAATACTCACAAAATGGGGGCTGTCCGTCATTCCGCAAATCTCTCAAACTGTTAAGAGTTCCTATGCAGCTCTTAGAAAGGTTAGGGCCCCTATTCTGCAAGGCGACTTGCGGGGCTGCGCATCCCAGCGGGACGTGCAGCCCCGCAAGCCATCCTGCTCATATTCCCCCACAGGCTCTCCTTGCACTGCTAGAGCAGCAGTACAGGGGAGAACCGATGGTGGGGGGGGGGGGGGGAGTGTGAGTGGAGTGGAGGTGGGCTGTGATGGCAGGACGTAAAGGGCCAATTCAGGTCACGGCCCTGTATGTCTTATGGGATCAGAGGGAACGTGCTGTTTATTCCACCTCAGAGGTGGAATAAGCAGCTTTGACCAGGCAATCGGAGCTGGAACCTCTCCCCTCAGAGGCCTGGGGCAGGTAGGTCCCCACCACCCAATCCTGACCCCAACTGCTCAGCCTTGGGTTGGGCAGCGAGTAAACAGAAGGTCAGTGTCACGGGAGTTAGGGAGGCCTGCAGGGAGGACGTCCCCATGGGTATGCTGTGGCACTCAAAGCTGTCTCAGGGCCTGATCCTGCACCCACAGGAATGTTTGGTTCCTGTGGTGCAGAATTGGGTCTAAAAGGGCCCATCCTGCTCGGAGGGAACAGACGGCCCAGACGTGCCCCTTAGGGAATCGAGTTCCACGCCTATTGAACAGGTTTTCCAATCTATCTTCACTCTATTTTGATCTCCTATAGTTCAGGGCAAACTTAAGATCTTTTCTGGAAAACTATCTAACCATTCCAACAAAAGCCAAGTTAAAACTATCTTCCTCAAGAAGGACTACTTTCAGCTATCAGGCTCCAGTGCTTTGGAACTGACTTCCACTGGAACTGCAACTTGAGATTCATATAAGAAAGATAAAATGGGAGTGAAGATGTGGCTATTTAATCATGCCATGAAGAATCCTTCTTCAGGAGAACCATAGCCTTAGCACACATATGCCTCCCTTTTCTCTGTCAGTAAAGTGTTTTTGGCTTGGGTGATATTGTTATTCTAAACACTATTCCTTCTTCATTTTGTATTATCCTTAAGTTGATGTATCTAGTTTGTCTTTTATAAATTTTGTTATTGATTTATCTGTCAGTAATGTAAGTCACCGTGATGAAAAAAATGAAATAGTGGAAATCAAATTCCAACAAGGTTAAATTAGACTTAACTGCTAATTGTTGTTCCTTAAGGAACTCTAGTCCAGTCCCGGAACCATAGTTTAGAATCTCCTCCAGCAGCCTTGGAGACTGAAAGACATCATCGCTTTGCTGGCACCAGTATAAATAGGCAAGGACCGCCCCCTCTCACCAGTACCTATTGACAAAGCACACTCAGCAGAGCAAGAAATAAGTAGAATAAATTGCCATAAAACTGTAATAAAATAGAATTCAATCTGCAAACGGCAGAGTTCCTCTTGTATTAATTCTTTTTCCTGAAATTTTGCTATGAAGCGCAAGATAGTGCTACAGAAGGGCTCTCACAATGGCTCTGCCCCGCGCCTCCAGAGAACCCCCTCTAACAAGGTCGAAACAGCGTTCCAGAAACTTCAGGCTGGCGAACACCATCAACCCAGGGTGTGATCCGGGACTGGACTAGAGTTCCTTAAGGAACAACAATTAGCAGGTAAGTCTAATTTAACCTTCCTTTGCGTCCCTCTAGTCCAGTCCCGGAACCATAGAGGACATAACAGAGCAGTGAATATCAACGGGAGGGACCTGCCAGCCCAGCCTGAAGCACTGCTGAACCAAATCGACCATCACCTGCCGCCAACACATCCAGCCGATAATGTTTCGCAAAATAATGCAAGGACAACCAAGTCGCTGTCCGACACATGTTGTTGAACGGAACCAAACTGAACTCCGCCCAAGATGCCGCCTGCGCCTGGGTCGAATGAGCCCGAAGACCCTCCGGAACCATCTTACCTCTCAGAAGATATGCCGAAGCAATCGATTCCTTCAACCAATGGGAGATAGACGACTTCACCGCTGCCTCCCCTTTACGCGGACCCCCAAAAGCCACAAATAGCCGCTCCGACCTCCAAAAGAGCGCCGTCCGGTCGAGATAAATCCGTAGTACTCGCCGAACATCCAACAGATGCAGCTTGCCCCCGACTTCTCTTTTTGCCGATCGGAGAACACCGGAAGCAACACCACCTGATTAACATGAAACGCTGAAACCACCTTTGGCAAGAACGCCGGAACGGTACGCAGAACTACCTTGTGATCGAAAAAGGATAGATACGGCTCCTTACACGATAGCGCCTGCAATTCCGAAATCCTCCTTGCGGAACAAAGAAAAATCCACCAGAAAAATCGTCTTCAAAGTGAGATCTTTCAGAGAGGCCTTGGACAGAGGCTCAAACGGCGCATCCAGCAAGGCCCCCAACACCAAGTTCAAATCCCACGGCGGCACTGCAGAGCGGCGCGGTGGATGCATAAGTAACACTGCCCTCAAGAACCGCCTGATGTCGCCATGAGCCCCGAGAACCTGACCGTGAATCTTCTCCCGGTAGCAGGAAATGGCAGCCAGCTGCACGCGCAAGGAACTTGCTGCCAAACCCTTGTCCACACCATCCTGCAAAAACGAAAGGATCTGAGACACCGAAGCCCCAAAAGGTCGAAGACTATGCTCCACACACCAGGCCTCAAAAATGCTCCAAACCTGGATGTACGCCAGCGAAGTAGACCTCCTACGCGCTTTCAGTAAGGTAGAAATGACCGCTGCAAAATAACCATTAGCCCTCATCCTAGCCCTCTCAAGAGCCAGGCCGTAAGCGAGAATCGACCCACCTGGGGCATGCGTAACGGTCCCTGAACCAAGAAATCGACCCGCTGAGGCAGCCTCCATGGCTTGTCTGCTAGGAGACGCACCAAATCCGCATACCACGGTCTTCTGGGCCAGTCGGGCGCTACCAGGACTACCAGGTCCCGATGCCGTTCTATGCGCTGCACTACCCGGCCAATGAGAGCCCAAGGCGGGAACACATAGAGGAGACCTCCTTCCAGCCACCGCTGCGCCAGCGCGTTGAGACCCTCCGACATCCGCTCTCTCTGTCTGCTGAAAAATCGCGCTACCTTCGCCGACTCGAAGCTCGCCATGAGATCCATCAGAGGAATCCCCCAGCGCTGAACTAAAAGCGCAAACACATCCAGGTGCAGACCCCACTCTCCGGGATCCACCCTGCGGCGACTTAGAAAATCCGTCTCGACATTGTCCACTCCAGCCACATGCTGCGCCGAAAGACCCGTAAGATTCTGTTCGGCCCACTTTAGAAGCTGACCGGCCTCTGCCTCCAGCACCATACTGCCGGTCCCTCTCTGCCGATTGATGTAGGCTACGGTCGTGGCATTGTCAGATAGAACCCGAATCACCCACTGCCTGAAGCTCTCCTGAAATTCCTGCAGGGCCAAAATCACCGCTCTCATTTCCAACCTGTTAATGGACCATTCCTTTTCCTCCAGAGACCACAGCCCCTGGACAAACCTGCCCTCGCAATGCGCTCCCCACCCCAGGAGACTTGCATCCGTTGTCAACAGTCTCCAGGATGGAGGCTCTAGAGGCATGCCCGCCACCAAGCTCTCCGGCCACAACCACCAAAGAAGATCCTGATGCACCTCCGGAGGGCAAACCAACCGCTGCGATAACACATCCCGCTGATGAGACCAACGGCGGAGTAGCGCGCTCTGCAACTGTCGCATATGCGCTCTGGCCCACGGCACCACCTCGATCGTAGCCGCCATCGTCCCAAGCAATTGAAGATACTGCCACGCTGTTGGCACCGGCTGCGACAGAAACCGCCGCACGAGCTTCCTCAGCCCTTGCGTTTGCTGAGCGGGTAAAACACTGCTGCGTGCTCCATCTCGAACCGTGCTCCTAAGTATTCCAGGGACTGCGAGGGAACCAATCTGCTCTTCGCAAAGTTGACCACCCAGCCCAGGCTTTCCAACAGTTGCACCACCCGAGCGGTAGCCAACGCACTCTCTTCCCTTGACTTCGCTCGAATCAACCAATCGTCCAAGTAGGGATGCACTAGCACTCCCTCCTTGTGGAGCACCACCGCCACTACCACCATAATCTTGGTGAACGTCCGAGGCGCCGTCGCCAGACCGAACGGCAACGCTTGAAACTGAAAATGCCCCATGGGAACCGCAAACCGTAGGAACCTTTGGTACTCCTGCCGCACCGGGATATGGAGATAAGCTTCCGTGAAGTCTAGCGATGTCAGTAATTCTCCCGCTCTGACCGCGGCGATGACGGAACTCAGAGTCTCCATCCGGAAATGAGTGACTCTGAGACACCAATTCACCCTCTTTAAATCCAGGATCGGCCGAAACGTGCCTTCTTTCTTTGGTACTACAAAATAGATGGAGTATCGACCGCAGCTGCGTTGATCTGTCGGCACGGGCACCATCGGCCTGAGCTGCAGCAACTGCTGCAGCGTCTCTGAGACAGCGCGAACCTTGAGCGGAGATATGCAAGGAGACCGGACAAAGGAATCTAACATGGGATGGTGGAACTCCAGAGCATAACCCTCTCGAATTACCTCCAGGACCCACCGGTCTGACGTAATTTGGACCCAGGCAGGGTAAAACTCCTGCAACCGACCCCCTACGGGAACCACCTCTGCCTGAGCCCGCCTTATCTCATTGGGACTTTTTAACGGAAGAGGACTGGAAAGGGGAGAACCCTCTACCGGCTCCCCGGAAACCACAAAATCCCTGGCTTCTAGCTGGAAACCTCCCTCGCTGAGATTGGTTAAACCGAGAGGACCGAAATCTATGAAAATCCCTAGGGACCCCTCGGGATCCCGTAGTAGTCTGGCTCTGCTTTGGCTTATCCTCTGGGAGACGATCTCCCTTTGACTCTCCGAGATCCTTGACCAACTTCTCCAGATCCTCCCCAAACAACAGCTTACCCCAAAACGGTAGCTTGCTGAGGCGAGCCTTAGAGGAACTATCCTCTGCCCAATTACGCAGCCAAAGATAACGCCGAGCCGCTACCACCGAGGCCATACTCTTAGCCAGGCCATGAATAAGATCATAATGAATGTCCGCCAAATAAGCGGTTCCGGACTCCAATCGTGCTCCATCTTCCAGCTGCGCATCCAATTGATCCCCTTGCAACCTCTGGGACCACTGCAAACAGCCTCTCGCCACCCAAGCCCCCGCTATTGAGGCTTGCATCGAGGCAGCGCACACATCAAACACCTGCTTCAACAGCGTATCTAATTTCCTGTCCTGCACATCCTTTAGCGCTGCCGCCCCTTCAACGGGAATGGTTGTCTTCTTAGTAACTGCCGAAACCACCGCATCTACCTTGGGAGAGCGAAACAGATCTCTATCCTGGTCTGACAGCGGATAAAGACGGGCCAAGGCCCTGGAACCTTTCAGGGCTGATTCTGGCGAGTCCCACTCCTCCTGAATCATACCACGAAAAACTCTATGCACGGGGAAAACCCGTTTGGACGTCCGCACCGCTTGTAACAATGGATCCTCCAGGGCCTCCTCCGCTACCGCCCCTTCCGAGGGCATGTTCAGAGTCCTGAGAGTCTCGGAAATCAAGGCTGGCAGTTCTTCATGACGAAACACCCTGACTACCCTGCTCTGCTGTTCCGAGTCAGGCAACTCTCCCTCCTCCAACTCGTCACCCGAGATCTCATCCAGGTCCGCGTCTACCGTCCCCAGGGCCTCCCCGAGGCGAGATGCCGGGCTCTCATCCCCAGCCACTTTGTTCTTTTTGGCCAGGAGAATGCCCTCATCAGACCGGGCAAGGGAGCCGAGCCGCTTCCGCCCCAGCGACCCCTGAGGAGGAACGGACATCACGGGTTGCAGCAGGGCAAAAGCCTGCTGCATGAGGGAAAAGAAATTTGGTGGGATCATCGAAAAAGGCCCCTGAGTTAACCCCGGAGATCCAGAAGACCCTTCATCAGAGGACGCCCCCGGCACTGGCACAGCTGGGTCTAGGGACGGAGGCAGGGCATCTCCTCCGTGCGACGGACCAGCTTCCCAGTCCCCCAAGGGTCCGTCTCGTACACCATCCATCCCACATGCTCCCCGAGTGCAAGTCCCACACACACCTGAGTCTAACACTAAGCCGCGCTTCGCGCCACACACCACGCACCGAGGTTTCACGGGCATGCTATAGCCAATGCCGTGCTACAGCACTCCCCCCCCCCATGCACTCCCAAGGAAAGTGTAGCCATTGAAAACGGGCAAAGACCGCAGTCAAAACCAGCCCAGCCGCGAGGCAGATGCCAGCCGCAGGTCTTTTTTTTTTTTTTTTTTTACTTCTGTAGACTTCACCTGCAACCTCCAGGCAAGACTAGCCTAGTCCCTACTCAAAACAAGGGTCTAAAGTACGAAAGAACACCTCTCCAAATGAAAGAACAGCACTGGGATTTGAAAATGGCCGCCACCGCGTTTCCCGCGGGGTACATGCGGCCGGCTTCACTTCATCAGAAATCAAGAACACGGCCCTCCGTTAATTATTCTGAACTACCCTTTAAAATTCTTTGATCCGCGGCCCCCCTCACTCACCAATCAGCAGTTCCGGAGTGGAAAGGAGATACCGCCGCATTGGGGCTCAGCCATACCGCGGCTTCAGCCCCGACGTCGTCCACAAGCTGTGGGTAAAGCCAGCTAAACTGCCCAATCCAGGGCGCTGTTAGGAAGCCTTCAACCTGCTCCTCACCCTTAGTAGTGGGTTTGGGAGCAGGGAGACAAATGCTATACACTTAAAAACTGCCCTCTACTAATGCTCGTTAAAGTGACGGGGAACAGGAGGGGGAGGGGGGGCTGAAGAGGGAGATGGGGCCAGAGGAAGAAGCCTTCAGAAATAGCACTGCTCCTGCAAAACAAAGAAAAGGCCAAATTCAAAACAATTCATTCAGAAATTATAAAGGGAAATCTATCCAATCTAGCTCTGCTTAGTTAGTTAAACTGAGCCCAGTCCCAGGCTCAGAATCTCCTTTAGCTGCTTGGAGACTGAAAGTACTGGTGAGAGGGGGCGGTCCTTGCCTATTTATACTGGTGCCAGCAAAGCGATGATGTCTTTCAGTCTCCAAGGCTGCTGGAGGAGATTCTAAACTCTATGGTTCCGGGACTGGACTAGAGGGACGCAAAGGAAACCAATATGTAAATAAAATGTGTCTTTGTGTAGGGAAAAGTGCATGCTTTGCCAATAGCACACATAGGGGTCTTTTACTAAAAGGTGGTAAGGTGTTGCACCTAATGTGCCAATAGTGCAAATACTATGGAGCATTAGGTGCAACACAACTAAACTGTTGGGGGTGTGGAAAGCATTTCTCTGGCAGTTAACACAGAGCACCTTCCCCTAATTTGGGTTGCATTAGTGCAGCTGCACTTAACTGCACCCTTTAGAGGTGGCAGGTAAACTCGGGCTAATGCAGTTAGCGCACGGTGTGAACCCAGCACTAACTGCCACTCTATGTCGCAATCCACCCACTTGCAACCCTAATATCGGTTACACAGTTAACGTGGGAATCGTCCTGCACTGTCATGCCCCAATGTGTGTCCCAGAACACCTTCAGCAAAACTTCAGAAAAAGGTCCCTATAGTTTTGCTTGCTGAGGCAAGGGACAGTGCCAACAGTAGGTTTAGGATGGATCCAGAAATCACATGTGGTGTTGTTAAAGGGAAACTTCACAGGGAGTTGTTCTTTGAAAATCAGCTGGTGGGTCTATGGGCAATGTTGAGTCTTCCTGCATGAGCTAAGAGGAGACTCAAAATTGCCCTCTGTAGCACAGGATATTGATAGAGATGTATCATTCATGAATGAAGCCATACTTGTGAGGACACATAAATAGTGTCCTATTATACAACTTAAAGATCCTTCCTTTGACCCAGTGTAAAACACAAAAACATACAGCTGTGCAGATAGCAGGAGGTAATTCATTTTATATAGTGATTTCTGCATGTATTGTGATGCATGGAACAAACTTCCACCAGAATAAGTAGAAACATATGTAGTAACACAATTCAAAAAGCATGGGATAAGCACAAAAGATCCCTGCTTATGAATACTGTATGTGAGGGGAAGGCCAGTGATCAGCTGGGGCTGCTAGTGTTGCAACGGGAGAGGGGTTAGGTGGACTGGATGGACGTAATCATCCATTCTATTCCTATAAAACAGTAGCAGGAAAAGGGCTGGAAGACTGCAGTATTACCAGCACACTACCCTTTACTCTCTCAAGAGCAGAGAAAAGGAGAGAGATGATAAGCAGGGCCAACGGAAGCATTATCAAAGGAAACGGAACAGTATAGGAAGTGATGTACTTCTGTCCACGAAAGAAGAACAGGGCCTAGGTGCAATTGTGTCTGACAACCTCGAAGTAGCTAAACAGGTAGAAAAGGCGACAGCGAAAGCAAGAAGTATGCTTGGGTACATAGGAGAGAGGAATGGCCAGCAGAAGAAAGGAGCTGACAGTGCACCGTATAAGTATTGTGTGCAATTCTGGAGACCACATCTTCAAAAGGATATAAACAGGATGGAGTCGGTACAGAGGGTGGCTACTAAAATGGTTAGTGGTCTTCATTATAAAGCATATGAGGACAGACTGAAGGATCTTAATATGTACACCTTAGTGGAAAGGCGGGATAGAGGTGATATGATTGAGACATTTAAATACTTCCATAGCATAAATGCAAAGGAGGAGAGCCTCTTTCGATTGAAAGCAAGCTCTGCTACGAGGGGACATGGGATGAGGGTGAAGGGGGATAGATTCAGGAGTGATATGTGAAAATATTTCTTTATGGAAGGAGTGGTGGATCCGTGGAATAGTCTTCCAGTGGAGGTGGTAGAGATGAGGACAGTATCTGAATTCAAAAACGCATGGGACAAACACAGAGGATCTCTAAAGGCAAAAAGGGGACTGTTGTAGTGGGTGATATGGAAGAGCAGACTAGATGGGCCATGTGGTCTTTTTCTGCCGTTATGTTTCTATGTTTCTGATGGCAAACTAGGCATTCACCTAGGGCAGCTACTTCTTGAGAGAGGCAAAGAGTAGCTGTAGTCAAAGCAAAATAATAGGTCCAGGCAGTTACACAAACACAAAGGACCGTCAGTACATACTTTTAGCCACAGAGAGGATGAACAATGTTTATATAGCCAATTAGTCAGGTAAATGACTTTTGGAAATTGCCCTTATTGGGGGGGTGGGGGGGGGGGGTAATTTTATAAACTTTCATGTGTAAAACTCTTTTATACATGTACAAGGGCTATTATAAAATTATCCCAAGAGTGACAAGAAGGCGTGTACTTTTATGCAACTGAGACATAGGCATTTTCTGAAGCAGAGTTTGGGCAAAGCATATGCAAAGTCACAATTTCCATACCTATTTTATAAAATACCTGCATACATATACACTTTATACATGAACATTTATGCCTGCTTCCCGAACAGGCATTAATCTCCATGGCATCAATTTTGTCTATTTCCATGCTGGTTTACCATAGTATTTTCTAAGGATGCATAGGGGGATGTTAACTAAATCATGCTAACTGTTAGCGTGAGATTTGCCATGGGCTAAGGGTGCTGTGCTAACAGTGAGGGGCCCTGTACTAAAAATCTCATGCTAACTGGATAACATGTGATTGGGCAGGAACTGGGCGGGTTCAGGTGGAACATTAGTGTTGATAGTGCATCATGGTTAGCACAGGTGTTTTGGGCACGTTAACCACAAATGTTGCCATTAGTATGAGTGCACTCAATGCCACCTCAATGGATAGCATTAAGTGCACCCGCATGCCAGTTAGCATGGTGGTGCACCTTAGCATTGCGTTATCAGCAGGCAGATGGATGCACATGCCCACAAATATTAGAATGGACCTCTGCACTAATTGAGTGGCACAATTGCATGTTACTGGCACACCCAATAGTAATTATGCCCCATAGGCATCTACGTGTCTTTATAAAATAGGCAAAAAATAGGCACCTTCTCTACCTCCAAATCTATAAAATTGCTCTCATTAGGATTAGGTAGAGTATAACTGGCATTTTAGAAAGAATGTTTAGGAAGAATCTGGGATGTCCAGAAAACATGCAAAATATCCTGAAAGATTCATGTCCCCACAACCAGTTCAGGAGATAGGCCAATGTATAGGGCAAGGCCAGGTATGTACATGTTTGCAACCCATTTTAGAAATGTGAACATCCCCAAAATGCACAGCTGCAGACATGGGTACACAGACATACTTGCTGGGGTATTGCAGGACAGGGTCACTTATGCTATGACACATGCATGTCCCAGTCTACTATTTTAGAACTATAGATGTGTGGCTGCATGGTGGTAAAATGAAAGCTCTGTCAATTAACATGCATGTTCCGTTGAGCAAGTGGAAATGACTGTGGAGGTCAGAGCACATTTCTCTCTTCCTCCTGTAAGTGTTGCCAGGGCCTCCCCTAGAGCTGTTGAAACGTAGTGGGTACCCTAGGCAAACCTTCAACTTTCACTCCCCTCTCCAACGTTTTCATAATTAACCTTGATGATAAACAGCTAGTGGACGGAGCTTACTGCTACAGTGCTGGCTACAATCAGGGGCAATGGAGGTGGAAAAGCTACCTGCTTCTGTTGGCTCTATTGTCCTGTGCCTTTGGGAGGTCCACCTGCACTAGCCACTTTATTTTGCTGTGCCTGGGTGTCTCCGATTTGAGCACCTTGGTCATCTTGCTCTGATGATGCAGAACTAGTAGGAGGAGCATACTGCCACATTGCTGTCTGCAGTCTTGGGCAATGGAAGTGGAAAAAAGCCCTGCTTCTATTGTTCCAATGCTCCTTGTGCCTTTCGGAAGTCCACATGTGCTGGCTGCTCTATTTTGCAGTGTTGATTTGAATGCTCTAGTCATCCTGTTCTGATGGTAAAGAGCTAGTGAATGGCGCTAACCACCATGTTGAAAGCTGAAATCAGGGGCAATGGAGGTGGAAAAGTTACCTGCTTCTGTTGGCTCGATGCTCTTTGTGTCTTTTGTCTTTGGGAGGTCCACAGGTGTTGGTGTCGCCGATTTATTCATATATATATATATATATATATAGTGATAGGGCTGAAGCCACTGAAAGCAAAAACTTAGAAAAAAACGCTGTTCCTTACAAAGCCGCTAACGTGCAGAAGATGCAGTTCCCTTGCAGAGTAGCTAGAGGGAGCAGGCATGAACCTACAGAGGCTGAGCTAACACACCCAGGTACTGATTGTGCAGGAGCTAATCAGCTCCACCTGAGGGGTAGCCCGGGAAACTCAAAAGTAAAAGGCCTTTATAAGCAGAGGGCCAGCTCAGAAGGAAGGAGAGAGGAAGGAACCTCGGAAGGGAGCTCAGGAGGGAGCTCAGAAGGGAACTCAGAGGAGAGCTCAGAAAGAGAGAGAGAAAGGAGCAGACCCAAAAGAGCTGGAGTGAGAGAGAGACCTGGGAGAGACAGACTGGAAAGAGATCTGCTTGGAAGAAATCCCAAAGGCAGAGAGCTCAGAAGGAGAGAGCCCAGCCGGGAGAGAGGCCTCTGCTCACCAGGAGGGTCTGAAACAGGATTAAAAGGTACTGGAAGAAAAAGTCCTGACAGGAGATTTACTTATATTAAGAAGCCAGGAAGCCTGGAATCTTTACAGGGTCTTCCCAAGCTACAGAGAGGACAGACAGTACCCAGGAGGCTTCCAGAGGGAGTCTGCAAAGGAGACCGTGGCCAGAGAGAGGTGCCTGAGTGGGCAAGTAACAGACGCCCTGACTTCACAAAGCCAAGGTACGGTGACTATTTTTTCTCAAGGAAAGGCCCAGCTCCTAGAACGTTTTTAAAACCAGATAATCAGCCTAAGAGAAAAGGAAGCGGGCAGGAGTCCTTTAAGCCATCTCATAGGGGACTAGGGACAAACCCTACTATTTACCTGAAAGCCCTAGAACAGCCTAGCTGGAAGCTAGGGAGAAGAAGTACTGACTTTCAAACCACAGCAGCCAGGGAAAGATCAAGTACAGAGGGAGGCACAAATGAACCAGAACCCATGCAAGTGGAGCATGTGGGCTCAGTTACATTGTCCCAGGAAGAAGTAATGGACTGCTCGGTTTGTGTCGCAGGGAGCTTTGAGTCACTCCCCGAGCTGTAACTTATTTAGACAAGCTCTGATATTGTTTTGTTCATGTTGAGCGAAAGAGAAAAAGCTCACTAATTTTACTTTGCTACGAAGTTTGAAAAATCCTGTGTTGTTTTTGCAAGAAGCTATGAAGTATGTAACAGTTCACTTGTTTAATTATGCTTTGGTAAAAACCCTGACAAAGAAGGAGAACACCTTATTTTCTGTTACCTAGCGAACCTCAGTGCTTGAAAGGGGAAATAAAAGCCTTATTTACCCTCCATTCTGGTCTACACAACTTATTCCTATAAGGAGGAGGACTACAAAGACCAGGGTGCACCTGGCCTCAAAGAGTCTTTTACCTCTATAAATAATAAATATGCTCAACCTTCCTTTGCAGCCACTGGCCACCAGGGGGGTTGATGACTATATATATATATATATATCACATAGATACATAGATAAACACTATGTGGCAGGAATACTGAGTAAGACAATTCTATTGGCAAATTAGGAATCCAAAATATTTTGAAATAAATTTACAAAAATGTTTTTAATAATCAAGATAAATTTTGGCATATTTTGTTTTTAGGTGAATTACAAACTTCCCACTTGTAGGGTCAGTGGAACCAGTACCTGTTGTAAACCTCTAGTTATGTACATAAAGTATTGATTGGCTTCTACTTCTACTACTTCTTATCATTTATATAGTGCTACAAGGCATATGCAGTGCTGTGAAATAACACTTTCAACCATTTATTTTTGGAGGGCTATATGCTATGCTTGATATATAAAGGTAATGTGGTTGATTATGTATATGCACCTTCTCTCTCTGGGAGGAATGGTATTGTAGTGATCATTGCTGTTGAGTTGAATTAGCAAAATCTTGGAGGGGGAGCCTTGGGGCCTCAAAATTAATTGAAGGGGACGGGCAGAAAGCCCTGTTGATAGTACTAGGGTGGTTAAAGGAAACTACAGGCTGTTAGGCAGCCAGGTCCATATCAACAAGCCTAGGAAACAGTACTGTAGGGTTGGCGGTGGCCAGGTACTTCCTAAGAAGGCCATATTGACCTTGAAAGCTGGTTGGTTAAATTTGTAACTCTGCTTATTACAGACCTTGGTGGCAAGGGAAGGCGGATGTGTGGGTGCTGCATCGAGGTTGGGATCTTGTGTCATTATCTATCGAACAGTAGAGATTTTATGAGAAAGTAACACATGCTGTCTGGTAGAGCAGTTGCAATGATGTCCTGTAGGCATTCAAGCTTCACAATTGGCAGATATCCTTGCAGTGGTGAGGGATAAGTGGGCAGACTGAACAGAAATTGATCAATTAGTCTTTTTGTACCATCAGCTACTATGTAACCATGTTGCTATGCTACTATGTAACTGAAGCTCCACAGATAGTTTTGAAGTTGGCAGTTCTTTTGATACCCTCATTCAAATATTTTACCAAATCTGGGTAGCTGAAGGAGAGGTTTAATCAAGCTGAGAATCTGAGTAGCTGTAATATACTACAATTCCAAAACACTGACTTATGTACATTAGACATCTCCATGCAGCCTGAACACTAGATAAGAAATTACCAAAACACCTTTGAGAAAGGAGAAGTGAAAGGTTGCTGGGTAGTTTCCTGCCTGAATATATTTCAGCATTTGTCTCCTGATCTCCCCACCTCCTGTCTTGTTGCAAGTCACTTTAAATGATTTCCATATGAGTGCTGGGCCTCTTATTTTTCTTAGTTGTGGTTTCTAAACATCTCTGCACTGTGTTTTCCTCCGAGTAGGCTTCTGGTGCTTTTGAACTGAATAAAATTACTGCCAAGCATAAATAGAATTATTCCTAAAAAACTCAAAAATGTAAAAAAAAAATCATATGATGCAGGATTTCTTAGAAGGTTTATAAATAAGACTTCATAATTTAATGATTTTATTCTAGGTATAATCATGATGAATGTGCAGGGAAAGAGGTTAATTAGCAGTATCTGAAGTATATGTCATTGCATTTTGAAGTTTTCCATAGGAAAAGAAATGATAATTTGTATACTAAAGCCTAACTACTTGAGCTATCTTTGATGAATGAGCAATCTGTCAACTGGCTGACCAAGATAAAAGAAGACAACCTTGTTAAAAAGAAACTTGATGGTAGGATTCCCTTCTTCCAAAGGAATACCAAAAGAACAGCCTGCAGGTAGGGAAATGCTAGCAATTTGGTATGTATCATCCATTGTGTCTTTTAAGGGAAAATGTCAAGACCATATACACCTGGTTAACATTGACATTATGCAGATCTTATTACTATCTAAAAATCAAAACCCTTAGTCAAGAAGGAAAACAACAACTGGGGACTAGAGTATGGAAAGATACTGTACACATACGTAGTGAGCAAGAGAATGAGGAGCATCAGGATCCAAAGCGGCCTAAGTCAGGCACAGTAAAGTCTGGCCTAACTTTCAGTGCTGAAACTGACCGGGCAACAGCTGAATATTGCTGCTGCTCCTTTAGCTTCCCAGCAATCCAAGAACCTGGGTATTCAATGCAGGGGTCGGATGTGGTGCTAACATTGAATATCTGGATTTAAGATTCAACAGCGGCGGCTAGTCATTTTAGCAACCACTGCCGCTGGATATCGGGCCCATAGAGTCCATTTCTACTATAAACCCAAGTTCCAAGCATAGCACTTTCCCCATTATGATAAGATTAACTCAGAAGAAATAGGTATTCACTCTTACACAGTAACCTGAACCACATTACAAATCAACACAGACCACCCAGATACCCAAAGCAACAATTTAGTAGGAACATTCCAACTTTGTACAGTATCCACTTATTCCATTTAGATCACTGGTCTTTGTACTATGCTCATGAGACAAACCTACTACACTGTATTTGCCATCACTTTGTGTTACTTGTTACAACAGTTATTCACTGGACTAGAAAAAACAAATTATGTCAAACATGTTTTAAAGTATCATAAATCACACAAATTAACTTTCCAATTTTTTTATTCCATGTGAAGTAATGAATTTGGGAAATCAAACATTATGCATGTTGAGTTTTAATGTAAAAAGTGTCATAGCAATTATCTTTTTGTTTGGTTATAAAAAAACAAATAAAAGAGGAGGGTAATTTAACAATTAACATATGACAAGTGCTGTAATTTGACAAGTCACTATTAATATGTTAATTTAGTAAAGTAAATGTCAAAATGCTCCACAGAATAATCACTAACAATTGGCCTTAGTAGAGATGAACGTGATTTAGAAAAGCAAATATTCTAAACCCCTTTTTCTCAGAGATTTTGGAAGACTAAGATCATAAAGAACCCTGAAAGGAGTAGGTCACTGGAAACTTGATTAAGAACAGGATTATTGCTTGGTCTGGTTGCCACTGAAATACAATAGACCAACCACTCAACTGTTCTGAGCAAACTCTACCCATTTCCCCCTGACAACTTTGACCAGTGCCCATCAGGGAAGGTTGAGCCAAGCAGCTCTGTATGCACCGAGAATAGGCAGAGTTTTCTTTGTTTGGAGGGACAAGGAGGAGAGAGTTCAGATGAGTGGCAGGGTGGGAACTTCCTCCCCCTCCCCTGAAGTGGGCAATGATTAGCTTTCTTTTCCTCCATCCCCCCCTGCGGACACTCACTCTCTTCTCTACACATACAGACTCACATTCTGTATCACTCTCTCACCCCCACCCCCCTCCTGCCATGCCTACTACCATGAACCTCAGTCTTCCTATCTGTTCAGATATAGCTACAGTAGGGCAACAGAATACAATATTTTTCAAACCTTTCTGGAGTAAATATTCAGCTCATAGCATTCTGGCCAATGCAGGTTAAAAAAAAATCCTGATATTTAGCACCAGCATCCAGATAGTGGCTGGCAATGATTATTTTGATTCAGTGTTGGCTCCCTGATGCTATCCATATTGAAGTGATTTCCAGCTTGCTATCCATGGGGGTGGGGGAGGGGGGATTTTAGAAAAGACATCTAAGTGCAATCTTGGGTGTCTAAGCCAGAACATCTGAAAAAAAGGCAAGCGTGTCCAGGTGCAGACATGATTTCACAAACATGGACGTGCCCAGTATGGACTTTTGCGAGGGCATCTACATTTCTGTGGATAATGCTCTACTCCTCCCTGTTTCTTTGGCTCGCAACCTGGGGGTCATTTTTACTCTGCCCTCTCCTCCACACACATCAAACTGCTAGCTAAAGCCTGTCATTTCTTTCTCCATAATATCAGTAAAATTTACCCCTTCCTTTCTGAACACGCTACTAAAGGGTATGCTTACTATTCGGCGGTAGTGGCTTCCGTGCAATATCAATGTTGAAATCAATGAGGCTGCGGCTCTGATATTGCACGGAAGCCGCTTCTGCCATTTAGTAAACATACCCCTAAGACACTTTAGTCTCCTCACATCTAGACTATTGAAACCTCCTCCTTTCTGGTCTCCCTCTGAATCATCTCTCTCTCTCCCCTTCAATCTGTTCTAAACGTAGCTGTGCAGCTAATCCTTTCACCATCCTTGACATGCTCATATAACCCCTCTTCTCAAGTTGCTTCATTGGCTTCCCAACTGTTTCCATATCCAGTTCAAACTTCTCCTACTGCCCTATAAGTGCATTCACTCTGCTACTCCTCGCTACTTTTCCTCTCTTATCTCTCCCTATACCCCTCCTTGGGAACTCTGCTCCTCTGGCAAACCACTTCTATCTGTGCCCTTCCCTTCCACTGTCAACTCCAGATTTTGATCTTTCTACTTTACTGCTCCTTTTATCTGGAACAAACACATCTCTTTGAGGCTGCTTTTGGATCCTGATACATATAGTCTCCTGCTCTCCAACTATGTGTTTTCTTATCATTCCCCTAAACATATCCTAGTCCCCAGCTGTTATGTTGACAAGATTGAAAGCTCTGATCATCAGGGACAGTCACTTACATGTCTCTGTACAGTGTTGTGTACACCTTGTAGTGCCAAAGAAATGATTAATATTAGTAGTAGTAATAGTACTACCACCACTACTATTACTGTTAATCATTTGTATAGTGCTCTAAGCATACGCAGTGCTGTACATATAGATGTATAACACAGTCTCTGATCATCAGAGCTTAACAATCGAATCAAGACAAAAAACATTACAAAACTGGAGATTAGGATATGGTAAGAAATACACAAGTAGTGAACAAGAGAATGAGGAGTATCAGAATTCAAAAGCAGCCTTAAAGAAGTGCATTTCTAGACTGGATTTGAATAGGGCTAAAAGAGGAGCCTTACACACTGACCCACGTACTTTGTTCCAAGCATATGGTGCAGCAATATGGAATGAGTGAAGTCTGAAGTTTGCTGAGGCAGAGAAGGGTGCCGATAAAAGGGATCTGCTAGAGGAGCAGAGTTCCCAAGGAGAAGTGTAGGGTGAGAGAAGAGAAAAAAGGTAGTGAGGAACTGCAGAATGAATGCACTTGTAGGTCCACTGGAGAAGTTTGTACTGGATGTGGAAATGGATAGGGAGCCAGTGAAGTGACTTGAGAAGAGGAGTTACATGAGCATAAGCTGTGCAGCTGAGTTTTGAACAAATTGATCATTCAGAGGGAGACCATCGAGGAGCAGTTTACACTGGTCAAGATGAGAAGTAACTAGAGAGAAGCAACAGGCTTTAGCTATATGTTGGATGTGTGTAGAAAAAGAGAGAATAGAGTCAAAGATGACCCCAAAGTTGTGAGCATAGGAAACAGGGAGGAGTGTGCTTGCTGCCCACAGACTAGTATTTCAGATCCTGGATGTCTAGGAAGAGCTAATAATGGGATAGGAACAGAGAAGCCAGGGTTGAAATCCCACTGCTGCTATCACTGAAATTGTGCTGAGTACTGGGGATGTTTTTCAGCTAAAAGAAGCACTTTTCAGAAGCTTCTCCTGTCTGGAGCAGGTCTAAACTTAGACGCAACTCTGGATGTCCAGGACATTTCTGAGCTCAGGGGGGATGTTCATGTTCTTGGGAACACCAAAGCCATGCCTCCACCATTCCCTATTCAGACTTGGACATTCTCACACTTGGGATGTCCACAGATCCGGCTCCTGAAATGGCTCTGGTGATGTCTCTGTGCTTTGGACATTGCTATGCCCATTTTTGGATGACCAAAGCACAAATAGGGCTTCTAAGATGACCCCCATAGCTATCAAGATATCACTTAGGACAGCTTATTTTTGTCCTATGTTATGTGGATAGCTATCCAAAAAGTGCTGCTGAAAATCACCTCTTTTCAGAAAACGTCTCACCCAGTCCGGACTGTCCCTGCACTGCCCTAGCACAATCCACATAGTGCTGGGATATTCAGCAGCATTATCTAGATTGTGTCATTGAATATCATGGTTAATGGGGCTTATGCTATTAGAAAATGTTGCTAATTCTATAAGCACTGCTGAATATCAGGCCCTATATTTCTTAATCTATTCTTATTGTTTTATTTAGATTTTTGTTTAAATTTCTCTAGCCTTTCCTTATTAACTGAATTTTCCTTTTCCCATACTTCCTCTCTGATTTCTCAGTTTGCTTCTTCTGTTACCCATTTTGTTTCCTCAGCATTTCCTCTAGATATTTTCCATCATGTTGTCATCTTTCTTCAGCTTGTCATATGTTCCATTTCTTTTGTCTTCTTTTTCTCCTTTCATTTATGTTTATCCCATCTCACAAACATGTCCTTCATAGACAAGAACACCTTCCTTCTCCTGTTTGTGAGCACACTGAACTAGCAAGCTGTTTCTGACTGCTGAGTTTAAGCATTCATTTTGAACTACTTTCACCAACTATGTAACATTACATTTTTGTTCCACGAAGAAAAATATTTCCTTTTCAATGGGTGCTGTGAATGATTTTGGGCCCCCTTTGTAAAGCGTAGCTACTCACCTGTAACAGGTGATCTCCGGGAACAGCAGGAATTAAGTCTTCACATATGGGTATCATCGGTACCATCGGAGCCTGAGCAGGAACGCTCCCCAGCGTCTGATAGAAAAGCTTTTGGAAGCATCCCACATTTCGTGCGTGCTGTCCTCCCAAATTTCCAACTCCCCTTCATCAGTTGAGTTTATAGCTGAGACAAAGGAGAGAAAGAGAGAGAGAGAGAGAACTCTTAGGGGAGGTGGGTGGGTTGTGAAGACTTAATTCCTGCTGTTCCCGGAGATCACCTGTTACAGGTGAGTAACTACGCTATCTCCAGGAACAAGCAGGAATGTAGTCTTCACATATGGGGACTCCCCAGCTGAGAGATGCCAGGAGGATGACCCTAGCAAGCTGAAAATCTCTGGTGATATGGGTCATTCTTCCTCCCATGGATCTCTGTCATCGAAAACCCCAGGATGGTGGGTATGAGTTGTACTAAGTCTGAAAAAAATGCTGTAGAACAGCCTGTCCAAATGAGGCATACCGACGGGACTCCTTGTCTAAACAATAATGGGCTGTAAAGGTGTGTACTGAAGCCCAGGTAGCTGCTCTACAGATGTCATCAATGGACACAGAATGAAGATTAGCCATGGAGGTTGCCATTGCTCTCACATTGTGAGCTGTGACGTGGCCTTCAAGAGAAAGTCCCTTACTCTTGTATGCAAAGGATATGCAATTTGCAATCCATCTAGAGAGAGTTCTTTTGGAAACTGGAAGTCCCAGATGACTAGAATCAAAAGCAACGAAAAGCTGAGAAGATTTTCTGTATTGCTTAGTTCTTTGAAGGTAAAAAGCTAAGGCTCTTTTACAATGCAAGGTATGAAGGTTCCTTTCTGCACTAGAGGCATGAGGCCTAGGAAAGAATACAGGAAGGTAAACCGATTGGTTTAAATGAAAAGGTGAAACCACCTTTGACATGAAGTGAGGATGAGTCCTAAGAACTACCTTATCATGGTGAAATCTTGTATAAGGAGGATCAGCCACTAAGGCCTGCAACTCACTGATGTGTCTTGCAGAATTGAGAGCAACTAGGAAGATGACTTTCCAGGAAAGAAACTTCAGGTCCGTAGTGGCTAAGGGCTCAAAGGATGGTTTGATAAGCTGCCCGAGAACAAGACTGAGATCCCATGCCATCGGTGGCGGCTTAATGGGCGGTTTTGTTAAGAGTAGACTTCTCATAAATCTTGCTACAAGTGGATGAGAGGAAATAGGTTGTCCATCCAAAGGCGAGGAAAAAGCTGCAGTGGCACTAAGATGGATCCTTACTGAATTGGTTTTAAGACCAGAATTTGATAAATGGAGGAGAAACTCCAGTAGCGATTCCAGAGGCACCGAAAGGGAATGAAGCCCCCTTTGAGAACACCATACAGAAAACCTTTTCCACTTGAAGGCGTATGATTGCCTTGTGGAGGGTTTTCTGGAGGCCTGTTGAGAAAGGTTGATATCTGGAAGCTCTAGGCTTTCAGCTACCAGGCCCTGAGATGTAGGGACTGGGGAGTCGGGTGCAATAGCGTCCCGTTCTCCTGGGAAAGAAGATCTGGAGCGTATCCCAACTCCAGTGGCTTGGCTTGAGAGAGACGTAGAAGCAGAGGATACCACGTTGCCGTGGCCAACATGGAGTTATGAGAATCATATGTCCTCTGTCTCTCTGAAGCTTGAATAGTGTTTTGGGAATGAGGGGAATGGGTGGGAAGGCATAAGAACATAAGAACATAAGATATGCCATACTGGGTCAGACCAAGGTCCATCAAGCCCAGTATTCTGTTTCCAACAGTGGCCAATCTAGGTCATACGTACCTAGCAGTTTCCCCAAGGGACACAGGTTCCACAATGCTTGTATTGGTTCAAGCATTGATATCCTGGGTCCCTTCTTAATAATGGTTTATGGACCTTTCCTCCAGGAACTTGTCCAAACCTTTTTTAAACCCAGCTACACTAACAGCCTTTACTACATCCTCCGGTAACAAATTCCAGAGTTTGATTACACGTTGAGTGAAAAAATATTTTCTTTTATTAGTCTTAAATAGTTTACCCTGTAGCTTCATTGCATGTCCCCTAGTCTTTCTATATTCTGATAACGTAAACAATCGATATACGTTTACCCGTTCCACTCCGTTCATTAATTTATAGACTTCTATCATATCTCCCCTTAGCCGTCTCTTTTCCAGGTTAAAGAGCCCCAACCTTTTTAGCCTTTCTTCATAGGAGCATCCTTCCATCCCCTTTATCATTTTGGTGGCTCTTCTCTGAACCTTTTCTAAAATCGCTATATCCTTTTTAAGATACGGCGACCAGAATTGCACACAATATTCAAGGTGCGGTCTCACCATGGAATGATATAGAGGCATTATAATATCTTTTGTTTTATTTTCCATTCCTTTCCTTATCATACCTAGCATTCTATTTGCTCTCTTGGCCACTGCTGCACACTGGGCCGAGGGTTTTAACATGGTATCCACAATGACGACTAAATCTTTTTCCTGGGTGGTGGTTCCTAATGTGGAACCTTGCATCGTGTAACCATAGTTTGGGTTGTTCTTCCCTAGGTGCATAACCTTGCACTTGTCCACATTACACCTTGCATAGAGGAAGTTCTGCCCCCAGTGGAGGAGGAAAGCATCTCTTGCCTGACAGTTTTGAGCCAGAATTCTGGAGCAGAACTGGGGAAGTTTGGCATTCTGTGGACTTGCAAAGAAGTCTATATCTGGGGTTCCCCAGTTTCGAAACACTCAAGTAATCTGGTCTGAGTGAAGAGACCATTCGTGTGGCAACAGTATTTGACTGAGTTTGTCTGCCCAAAGATTTTGAATGCCCGGAAGATATACCACTAGGAGGTGGATTTGAAGCTCTCTGGTGAAGGCCCACAGTCGCAAAGCTTGGTTGCATAATGACAGAGAGCTCGTTCCGCCCTGCTTGTTCACATAGAACATGGCTACTTAAGAACATAAGAACATAAGAAATGCCATACTGGGTCAGACCGAGGTCCATCAAGCCCAGTATCCTGTTTCCAACAGTGGCCAATCTAGGTCATACGTACCTAGCAGTTTCCCCAAAAGACACAGGTTCTGCAGTGCTTGTACTAGGCCAAGCATTGATATCCTGGGTCCCTTTTTAATAGTGGTTTATGGACCTTTCCTCCAGGAACTTGTCCAAACCTTTTTTAAACCCAGCTATACTAACAGCCCTTACTACATCCTCCGGTAACAGATTCCAGAGTTTGATTACACGTTGAGAGAAGAAATATTTTCTCCTATTTGTCTTAAATAGTTTACCCTGTAGCTTCATTACATGCCCCCTAGTCCTTCTATATTCTGATAGCGTAAACAATTTATCCACGTTTATCCGTTCCACTCCATTCATTAATTTATACACCTCTATCATATCTCCCCTCAGCCGCCTCTTTTCTAGGTTAAAGAGCCCTAACCTTTTTAGCCTCTCTTCATAGGAGTAGCCTTCCATCCCCTTCACCAATTTGGTGGCTCTTCTCTGTACTTTTTCTAATAACTCTATGTCCTTTTTAAGATACGGTGACCAGAATTGCACACAATATTCAAGGTGCGGTCGTACCATGGAGCGATACAGAGGCATTATAATATCCTTTGTTTTATTCTCCATCCCTTTCCTTATGATACCTAGCATTCTATTTGCTTTCTTGGCCGCCGCTGCACACTGGGCGGAGGGTTTTAACATGTTATCCACGATGACTCCTAAATCTTTTTCCTGGGTGGTGGTTTCTAATGTGGAGCCTTGCATCTTGTAACTATAGTGTGGGTTGTTCTTTCCTAGGTGCATAACTTTGCACTTGTCCACATTAAATTTCATCTGCCATTTGGATGCCCAGTCTTCCAATTTATCCAGATCCTCCTGCAGTTTTCCACAATCCTCTTGGGTTTTAACAACTTTAAACAGTTTTGTGTCATCTGCAAATGTGATTACCTCACTAGTTATTCCCTTTTCCAGGTCATTTATGAATATGTCAAAAAGTAGCGGACCCAGTACAGATCCCTGGGGTACTCCACTATTCACCTTTTTCCATTGGGAATATTGGCCATTTAGCCCTACCCTCTGCTTTCTATCTTTTAACCAGTTCCCGATCCACAATAGTACACTGCCTCCTATCCCATGACTTTTTAGCTTCGCCAAAAGTCTCTGATGGGGGACCTTGTCAAAAGCTTTCTGAAAGTCCAGATACACTATATCAACCGACTCACCTTTGTCTACCTGTTTATGCACACCTTCAAAAAAACAGATCAGATTAGTAAGACAAGATCTTCCTTGTCTAAAGCCATGTTGGCTGTCTCCCATTAGGCCATGACTATCTACATGCTGTGTAATTTTGTTCTTTATGATGGCTTCTACCATTTTCCCTGGTACTGACGTCAGGCTCACCGGTCTGTAATTTCCCGGGTCACCCCTGGAACCCTTTTTAAAAATTGGTGTTACGTTGGCGACCCTCCAATCTTCAGGTATTACAGATGATTTTAATGAAAGTTCACAGATTACCAATAACAGGTCTGCAATCTCATATTTCAGTTCTTTCAACACTCTGGGATGTATACCATCCGGTCCAGGTGATTTGCTACTATTCAGTTTATCAAATAGTTGTAATATATCTTCCCGGTGTAGCGATATTTCTCTCAATTCCTCTGCAGTATCACCTTTAAATACCACTTCAGTCTTGGGTAACACCCCTACATCTTCCTCAGTAAAGACCGAAGCAAAGAATTCATTCAGTCTCTCTGCTATAGCCTTGTCTCCTCTTACTGCCCCTTTTACCCCTCTATCATCTAATGGTCCAATTGACTCTCTCACAGGCCTTTTGCTACGAATGTACTTGAAAAAGTCTTTATTTCGTGTTTTTGCTTCCGTAGCAAGTTTCTTCTCAAATTCCCGCTTTGCCTGCCTTATCAATGCTTTGCATTTAACTTGCCAGTGCTTGTGCTGTTTCCAGTTTTCATCATTTGGCTCTTTTTTCCATTTTCTGAAGGTTGCTCTTTTGGCAGCAACAGCCTCTCTGACCTCACCTTTAAACCATGCTGGCAGTTTTTTGGACTTTCTTCCACTTTTCTTAATGCGTGGAATACAGCTGGTCTGGGCTTTGAGGATAGTATTTTTAAATAACACCCAAGCTTGCTGTAAGTCTTTAACCTTGGGAACCGCTCCTTTTAGTTTTTTCCGAACTATATTCCTCATTCTATCATAGTCACCCTTTTGAAAGTTAAAAGGTAGTACTGTGGATTTCTTTACTATCTGTCCTCCACTGATTAAATGAAACATGATCATACTATGATCACTATTGCCAAGTGGTCCCAACACCCTTATTTCTTGCACCAGATCTGGCGTTCCACTAAGGACTAGGTCCAGTATGGCTTCCCCTCTGGTCGGTTCATGAACCAGCTGCTCCAAGAAGCAGTCATTTATTTCATCTAGAAACTTTATCTCTTTAGCTTGTCCTGCTGTGACACTGTCCCAGTCGATACCGGGGTAATTGAAATCACCCATTATTACTACTCTGTTGTGGCTTTTGTTAGCTTCCTTGATTTCTTTGAGCATTTCATCATCCATTTGTTCATTCTGGCCAGGTGGTCGATAGTATACTCCCACTGCCATCACCTTCCCCTTCATAAATGGAATTTCAATCCATAGAGATTCTACAGCATATTTTGTTCCCTGCAAAACTTTAATCCTTTCTGACTCAATGCCCTCTCTAACATAGAGCGCAACCCCTCCACCAATTTGTTCAGCTCTATCATTACGATATAGTTTGTATCCAGGTATCACAGTGTCCCACTGGTTATCCTCCTTCCACCATGTCTCTGAGAGTGCAATCATATCTAACCTCTCATTTAATGCTATATATTCTAATTCTCCCATCTTATTGTTTAGACTTCTAGCATTGGCATACAAGCATTTTAGAGACTGTATTTTATTAATATTAATCTGGCTATTGGTAGGCATGGGTAATTGGGAATCTTTATGCTCTGTCTGCTCCTTACTCAAGGGCATTTGGGCTACTATACTCCCTTTTGGAACCTCACTGCTTTTGGTAGTATCCTTCAAGGATACCTTTGTCCGAACCGTGCGCTCCTGGGTGACTGTCGGCTTTCCCCTATTTTCTAGTTTAAAAGCTTCTCTATCTCTTTTTTAAAGGTTAATGCCAGCAGTCTGGTCCCATCCTGATTAAGGTGAAGCCCATCCCTTCGGAAGAGCCCCCCCTTTCCCCAGAATGTTCCCCAGTTCCTAACAAATCCAAAACCCTCATCCTTGCACCATTGTCTCATCCACGCATTGAGACTCCGGAGCTCTGCCTGTCTTTTGGGTCCTGCACGTGGAACAGGAAGCATTTCGGAGAACGCTATCCTGGAAGTTCTGGATTTCAACTTCCTACCTAAAAGCTTAAATTTAGCCTCCAGAACTTCCCTACCACATTTTCCTATGTCATTGGTACCAACATGTACCAAGACAGCAGACTCCCCCCCAGCACTATCTATGATCCTATCTAGGCGGTGCGTGAGATCTGCTACCTTCGCACCAGGCAGGCATGTTACCAGGCGATCCTCACGTCCACCAGCCACCCAGCTATCTACATTCCTAATGATTGAATCACCAACTATAACAGCTGTCCTGACCCTCCCCTCATGGGGACATGGCCCTGGAGAAACGTCCTCGGTGCGAGAGGGTTTTACATCACCTGGAGGACAGGTCCTAGTTACAGGATCACTTCCTGCCACACCAGGGTGATGCTCTCCTGTCACGTGACCTCTCTCCTCCATGGCAACAGGGATGCTGCCAGACTGGAGGTGGGCCTTCAGGACTATATCCCTGTAGGTCTCGTCCATGTACTTCTCTGTCTTTCTTATGTCTTCCAGGTCTGCTACTCTAGCCTCTAGAGAACGGACTCGTTCCCTGAGAGCAAAGAGCTCCCTGCACTTAGTGCATATGTAGGACCTCTCACCAACTGGGAGATAATCATACATGTGACACTCGATGCAAAAGACTGGAGAACCCCCATCTCGTTGCTGGACCTCTGACTGCATCTTAGTTTAAAGCTTGTGTTTAGGTCTTTTAAATCGGTATATAATAAGGATTGGTGTAGATGCTTATACTAATAAAAGTGTATCTAATACCCCTAATACACCCTGTGTACCTGAAGCTAATTAATCACAGGTCCTCTGTGTATGACTGATTTGGATTAAGAGCTGCACCTGAGAGCAGCCCCTTTCCTCTAAGATGTCCAAGTACCTATAAAACTACAATTTCCCCAGGGGTGGGTGGGTGCTGGGGAGGGAGGGGGGGAGATAAGTCCTATTAAAGAGGGCAGTTACAAGGTACCCTGTCCTGAACCCTCAGCAGGGGGATGGGGGTACCACACAAAGCCCAGTTAGTTGATTGTCAGTTTGAACCAGGACTGTCTTGTAGCTGAGCTGGGCCTGGAATTCTCGAAGAGCATGGTAGATGGCTCTGAGGTCTAGGAAGTTTATGTGAAGACAAGCCTCCTGTGGGGTCCAGAGATCCTGAGTAGAGAGATTGTGCAAGTGAGCTCCCCAACCAAACTTGTTAGAGGGGCCTGGAAAAGCGGCTGCTGAAAAGGAGAGCCTACTAGAAGGTTTTCCAGAGATTGCCACCATTGAAGGGACAAAATGAGATGTGTGGAATTTCTGATTTTGTCCTACAGACGACCCGAGGCCTGTGTACACTGAAAGGAGAGGGTCCACTGGGCTGCCCGCATGTGAAGGTGAGCATAGGGAACCACATGGACAGTGGATGCCATATGCCCCAGAAGCTGAAGCATTTCCCGAGCAGTCAGGAAGATTTTCATAGCTGCTTGGGATGCCAGTTGTAGTATATGAAGACAGCGGGGCTGTGATAGGAAAGCCCTTGACTGTCTGGTATCTAGACGAGCCCTTATGAACTTCAGGGATTGAGAAGGAGTAAGCTGAGATTTTGGGAGGTTTATGACCAGTCCCAAGTAGCGAAGAAGTCGCATCGTGTGAGAAAGAGCGAAGCTGGTTTCTGGAGCTGTTGGTGCCCGAATGAGCCAGTCGTTTAAGTAGAGGAAGACAAATATTCAAAGAGTTCTCAGGAATGCTGCTATTACTGCCATGCACTTTGTGAAGACTCTTGGGGCAGAAGCTAGCCCGAAGGGAAGAACCCTGTATTGGAAGTGTCTTCCCTGGAAAATGAATCAAAGGAATTTCCTGTGGTCTGTATGGATGAGAATATGAGTATATGCATCCTTTAGATCTAGAGAACATAGCCAATCCTGACTCTGAAGGTATGGCAAGAGTGCTCCAAGGGAAATCATTTTGAATTTTTCTCAGAACAGATATTTATTTAATTCTCTGAGGTCCAGAAAGAGTAGTTACTCACCTGTAACAGGTGTTCTCCAGGAGCAGCAGGAATCAGTCCTCACATATGGGTGACATCGGCGCCGACGGAGCCCTCGTGCGGAGCATTTCCCCAGCTTTCAAAGAAAGCCTTTGGGAATAGCAGCGCACATGCGCGGTCCTCTTCCCGCCCAAGGGTGCCATCTTGCGCAGTCTGATGACATAGCTAAAAGACAGCAAAAAAATTAGCAAAATAAATCATAGGACTGCAACTCCAAGGGGAGGAGGGAGGGTTGTGAGGACTGATTCCTGCTGCTCCTGGAGAACACCTGTTACAGGTGAGTAACTACTCTTTCTCCAGGACCAAGCAGGAAGTCAGTCCTCACAATTGGGACTCCACAGCTTAAGGCTACCGGAGACCTCAAGCGTAAAAATGAGTTCCCTCTAGCTCGGCAGTACATAAGGAAGGAATCTTCTCTGAGAACGCCCCTGACCGGTAGCCCAACACTAAGGTCAGAAGGTAGGAGTTGCCTAAACCCCAAAGAGATTATGGAGCACTGCCTGTCCGAAAGCACTGTCCCTGCGGGACTCCTTCTCAAGGCAGTAATGGGCCGCAAAAGTCTGGCTTGAAGACCAAGTAGTGGCCCGGCAGATGTCTGCCAACGGAACAGAGCGGAGATGAGCCACGGACGCAGCCTTCGCCCTGACACGATGAGCCGTGACTCGACCCTCCAATGAGAGGCCGGCTGCCCCATACGCCCAGGCGATACAGTCAGCAACCCATATGGACAAAGTACGCTTGGAGACAGGGAGCCCCAACTTATTGGGGTCAAAAGAAACGAAGAGCTGAACAGCCCTCTGGTGCTCCCGCGTACGGTCAAGGTAGAAGGATAACGCCCTCCTACAGTCCAGGGTATGCAGGACCATCTCAGCCCGGTTGGCATGCGGCCTGGGAAAGAAGGTCAGAAGAACCACCTCCTGATTGAGGTGAAAAGGGGATACAACCTTAGGAAGAAACTTCGGGTGAGTCCGTAAGACTACCCTATTCCTGTAGAACCTAGTGTAAGGGGGATCAGACACTAGTGCCTGCAGTTCACTCACTCGCCTAGCAGAGGTAAGAGCTACCAGAAACAAGGTTTTCCAGGAGAGAAAACGGTGAGGGCAGGTAGCCATAGGTTCAAATGGCGGACAAGTAAGCCGCTGTAAGACCATATTCAGATCCCACTCAGGGGCTGGTGGATGCAAAGGAGGCTTAAGTAGAAGGAGGCCTCTGAGAAAATGAGCCACCAAAGGGTGGCTGGAAAGAGGCCTCCTATCCACCGGCGAGTGGTGTGCTGAGAGGGCACTGAGATGAACCCTGACAGAATTGGACTTAAGGCCCAGATTGGAGAGGTAGAGCAAATATTGCAATACTACCGCTACCAAGCACGAGAAGGGATTCTTGCTGTGCTGAGCACACCATGCGGAAAATCTACGCCACTTAAGAGCGTAGGATTTCCTGGTGGATTGCCGTGTAGAGGCTAAGACTATGTCTTCCACCTCCCTGGGCAGGAGGAGGGGAGCCAGGACTACCCTTTCAGCAGCTAGGCCATCGGATGAAGGGACTGGAGGTTGGGGTGCAAGAGAGACCCCTGGTCCTGAGACAGGAGATCGTGTTGAACTCCCAGAGATAGGGGAGTGTCCACCGCCAGTTGCAACAGGAGTGGGAACCACGGCTGCCTCGGCCACCTGGGGGCTATGAGAATCATTGAGGCCTTGTCCTTGAGGACTTTGAACAGTGTTCGAGACACTAGAGGCGTGGGAGGAAACGCATACAGTAGGCCTTGGGACCAGGGAATCAGAAACGCATCCGCTGCTACTCTGAGAGGATGCGGTTGCCTGGAACAGAATCTCGGGAGTTGCCGGTTCAGAGGACTGGTGAAAAGATCCATGGTGGGTAGGCCCCACCTGAGAAAGATCTGCTGAACCACCAACGGATTCAATCTCCACTCGTGTGGTTGCAGGATCCTGCTCAGTCTGTCCACCAGGTAATTTTCTTGACCTGGGAGGTAGACCGCCTTGAGGAGGATTCCATGATTGACAGCCCAAGAGCACAGCTGTTGCGCCTCCTGACAGAGAAGGAAGGAGCCTGTGCCTCCTTTTTTGTTCACGTAGAACATGGCAACCTGATTGTCCGTCTGGATCAGCACAGACTGGTGAGAGGTGAGGTGGGAGAAGGCCCTCAGAGCTAGGCGTATCGCCTGTAGCTCCAGAAAGTTTATCTGCTGAGCAGCCTCCCAAGGGGTCCAGAGACCCTGAGTACATGCCCCTTGGCAATGTGCTCCCCAACCCAGAAGAGAAGCATCTGTCGTCAGCACTTGAGAATGCGGAGGGGATTGAAAAACCACTCCGAGTACCAGATTCGGAAGATGAAGCCACCATTGCAGAGAGGAGACGAGCAGGTCGGATATTCTTACTGAGTCTGCAAGGCTCCCTATGGCTTGATGCCACTGAGTGCGAAGGCTCCACTGAGCAGGCCGCATGTGCAGGTGGGCATTGGGGGTTACATGTACCGTGGAAGCCATATGGCCGAGAAGTCTCAGGAATTGCCTGGCGGAGACCAGGGAATTGCTGTGAAACTGCCTGGCTAGATCCATCAACCTGTGGGCTCTGTCCCCTGGCAGAAAAGCCTTCGCCTGAAGACTGTCTAGCCTTGCCCCTATGAATTCCAAGTCCTGGGATGGGAGCAAAGTGGACTTTGCGAAGTTTATGACAAACCCCAAGTGCTGAAGAAGAGCTACCGTTCGAAGGGCGGCTTGACTGGCCTCATGGGAAGACTGGCCCCTTATGAGCCAGTCGTCCAGGTATGGAAACACAAAGAGACCTTGAAGCCGCAGGTAGGCCGCTACCACCGCCAGGCACTTGGTGAACACCCTGGGAGCGGAGGAGAGGCCAAAGGGAAGTACTCTGTACTGGTAGTGGTTCCCCCCACAACAAATCTGAGATATTGTCTGTGGTCTGGATGAATAAGGATGTGAGTATAAGCATCCTTTAGATCTAAGGAGCATAGCCAATCTCCCTGCTGGAGGTAGGGCAGCAGGATTCCAAGGGTAAGCATCTTGAACCTTTCCCCCTCCAGGAACTTGTTGAGGTTTCGCAAGTCCAGGATGGGTCTGAGGCCTCCTGTTCTTTTTGGTACCAGAAAGTACCTGGAATAAAAGCCGTGATCTCTCAGGTGGTGGGGCACCGGTTCCACAGCCTGGTCCTTTAGCAGACTTGCTAACTCCTGAAGGAGTAGGTCCCTGTGCAGAGGGAGTCTTGGAGGCTCCCCTGGAAAATAGGAGGGAGGTACCTGGTGAAAATGGAGAAGATAGCCCTTTTGGACTATATGGAGCACCCAGGTATCTGATGTGACGGCTGACCACCTGTGGGCAAAGTGGGCCAGCCGGCCTCCTGTGCTGATCTGAGCCAGCGGAGAAGAGGCTATGCTTGCTGAGTCAAAAACCCCCACCCTGCTGAGCAGGGGCCGGTGTTGGTGGCTTGGGGGCCTCCTGCCTACGGGGCCCATGACCCTGCCCCTTGGCCTGCTGACCCTGTTGGGGAGCTGCAGAGGCCTGATAATGAGGGTATTGTTTATAGACAGAGGACTTCCTTGGGTAAAAGGTCTTATTTCCCGAGCCCTTCTTTTTCTGAGAAGGGGCAGAGGTTTTTCTGGACAGCCTAGTCCTGGTCAGAGTCTCGGTCTCGAGTTTTGCAGCCTTTTCAGCCATGGGCTTGCCAAAGATGTTTTCACCTCGGCAGGGGACATCGACCAACTTGTCCTGCACCCATGGCTCGAGGTCGGATGACTGTAGCCAAGCCTGTCGGTGGGCACCGATGCCGGCCCCGGCTACTCGGGCCGAAGCCTTGAAGCCATCGTAGGCTGCCCAAGAGATAAACTTCGAGCACTCTCGAATACCAGTGGACAAGGCCTGGAACCTCTGCAAAGGTTCCTCGGAGAGACCAGCAGAGAACTCGGCAATCTCCTTTGCCAGGTCTCGGAGATACATGCCCATGTAGAGCTGGTTCGTCTGGACACGGCAAGCAAGCATAGAGCCCTGGAAGCACTTTTTACCGAGGGCATCCAGGTTCCGGGCCTCCCGGCCGGGAGGCACCGAGGAGTGCATCTTCTGACTTTTCAGTCGATGCATGGCCGATTCCACAACCATGGAGTGGTGCAGTAATTGTGCCTTTTGGAACCCGGGGCTCTTGCGGACTCAATAGATGGAATCGACTCGCTTGCTTAACACCGGCGTCGAGGCCAGGGTCTCCCACATGCGGAAGAGCAGCCGCTCCAGCATCGGAGGAACCGGTACAGTAAAGGCCTCCTTCGGAGGAGAGTCATACTGGAGGGCCTCGAGCTCCTCGGCTCGAGGTTCCTCCTCGGGATCCACGGGGCCTTGGCCATATCCCGCACGAAGTCCGAGAGCCGGGTATCCTCCAGTGGGGATCGTCTCTGAGGTTCGGACTCCGGTGAGTCCGATGGGACACACCGAGTCCGATAAGTGCCGGGTTAATCTTCGTCCTCCGTCTCCCAGCCCGACTCCTCGGAGGAGGAATCGAGCGGCTCCGGTCGGGCGGGCACCGATGCCATCCACCCCGACGCCGAGGGTACCGGCGTCGACGACCTCGGTCCCGAACGGGAGGCCGAGGGAGACCGTGGCCAAGGATCGACTCGAGCCCGCATGGACTCGAGGATCGGCTCGGCTTCCCGGGTGACTTGGACGTCGAGGTCACGGTGGTCGCGGCAGAAGCACCGGTGAGACCGGCAATCAATGCCCGCTGCTGTTCCATGAAGGCAGCGATGCTGCTCTCCAAGGCCATCAACCTGAGTCCAAGCTCAGGAGACCCAGCAGCCCCCGACTCGGGCCCCGACGGCGTTGGGCCTGATGTCGGCTCCCCTGGAGGAGAGTCCACGAGGACTACAGCACTTACGTGTCCAGGAGACTCCGTCTCGATACGAGGGTGTTTGTCAGGCCTCTCCGACTCTGAAGACCCGGGACGGCTATCGGGGCTCTGCAACCTGGCCATCGAGGAACCAGGAGCGTCCACCGATGCCGCCCTCGCGGGTTTCTTCTTCCTGCGATGTTCCCGCGAAGGAGACCCCCGCTCAGAGGAACCCCGACGCTGCTCGGGCCGGAGTCCCGAGACGCCGAGGCCTCTGACGAGGTCCGGGCCCGTCCGGACCCGGACTCAGAGAAGATCCTATCCTTCTGGTGCTGCCAACTCCTCAACGCCTTCGAGGACATTTTGCCACATGGACCACAGATCATCGGGTCATGATCGGGTCCGAGGCAGCGGAGGCAGCAGTCAGGTATGTCGGTAAGAGACATAAGTTTCTTACACCGATCACACTTTTTAAACCCGCTGGTAGCCATCGGGGGAAAAAGAGCCCCTGCGAGGTCAAAAGACCGGGCTGCCAGTGAAAAAAGAAAAATGGCGCGAACGCTAGTCACAAAGGACAAAAAACGAAAAAAAGAGTGTGGACTCGATACCGGCGTATCGGGCCAAGGCGGGAAAAGGATCCGGAGTCGAACCGAAGAAAAAAAGAGAAAAAACAGGGAAATCAACTTTTTCCTCGGGGAAAAATGAACTACGTCCATCGGGCTCCGCGGAAAAAAGAAGACTGAGCAAGATGGCACCCTTGGGCAGGAAGAGGACCGCGCATGCGCGCTGCAATTCCCAAAGGCTTTCTTTGAAAGCTGGGGAAATGCTCCGCACGAGGGCTCAGTCGGTGCCGACGTCACCCATATGTGAGGACTGACTTCCTGCTTGATCCTGGAGAATAGGCCTGTGTCCCCCTGTTTTCTTGGGAATGAGAAAATAGGGGGAGTAAAACCCCACACCCTGTTGGGGTATGGGTACGTCTATTGCTCTTTGAGCAAGAAGTGATGTGACCTCCTGACCCAAGAAATTGGTGACAGGGACCTGAGGATTGAACTGCTTTATGATTGTAGGAGGGGGCAGGCTGTGGAAGTGGAGTCTATACCCCTCTCATACAATGGACAAAGTCCAGTTTTCTGATGTTATTTGTTGCCATCTGCTGGCAAAATGGCATAACCTTCCTGGAATGGTGATGGGATCTGGACCTTTCAGGGGTAGAAAGACTAAGTTCTCTAGGAAGGAGTCAAAGCCCCTGAGGAGGCTGAATTTGTGGAGCCAATTGAGTTCTTGGAACTTGTGGCTTCCTCTGCTGTCTGTTCTGTTGTTGCCCCTTTTGCGGAACATGAACTGGACAGTGAGTATGATGGGTATAGGATGGGTACAACTTTTTTTTCTTACGGAAAAAGGGTTTTTGGCTAACATTTTCTTTGCTGGGTTGGCTGTAGACGTAGATAGTCTATTCAAGGTAGTATTTTCAGATTCAAGCTGATTTGCCTTGTCCTGCCAATCCTTGCCAAAGAGATTTTCTCCTGTGCAAGGAATATTTCCCAGTTTCTCTTGTACCCATAGTAACATAGTAAATGATGGCAGATAAAGACCAGTATGGTCCATCTAGTCTGCCCAGTAAGAAGGCCAGAGTAAGATGGCAGGAGTAGGTGCCACTCTGTGCAGGCCGCCCCTCAGTCCACCCCTCCCCATGTCTTTGTTTAGGGGTGAACCCACCGCTCCATGCAGGACACCCCTATTTGTTGAGAAGTTAGATGGTTCAGTTTATTTTGATTTTATTCTGTTGCTATAAATGGATCCATTGTGTCTGTCCCATGCCCTTTTGAATTCTGTCACTGTATTTGTCCCCACCACCTCCATCGGGAGGGCATTCCAAGCATCCACCACCCTCTCAGTGAAAAAGTATTTCCTGATATTGCCTTTCAATTTTCCACCTTGCAGCTTCATGTTATGCCCTCTCATTTTACAGCTTCCCTTTCTTTGGAAGAGGTTTGTTTGTTCATTATTTCTCCTTAAGTATTTAAAGGTCTGAATCATATCTCCCCTATCCCTCCTCTCCTCCAAAGTGTACATATTTAGATCTTCAAGTCTCTTCTCATAAGGCTTCTGACGCAGGCTCCAAATCATTTCGGTTGCCTTCCTCTGAACAGATTCCATTCTTTTTACATCCTTTGCAAGATACGGTCTCCAAAACTGAACACAGTATTCCAAGTGAGGCCTCACCAGTGACTTATACATTGGTATTAGAACCTCTTTCTTTCTGCTGGTAATTCCTCTTCGTATGCAGCCCAACATCCTCCTGGCTTTTGCCACCGCCTTGTCACACTGTTTTGCCACCTTAAGATCTACAGAAATAATCACACCAAGGTCTTTCTCCTGATCCGTGCACACCAACCTCTCGCCCCCTATCGTGTAAATTTCTCTTGGGTTTCTGCTACCCAAGTGCATGACTCTGCACTTCTTTGCATTAAATCTTAATTGCCAAGCATTTGACCATTCTTCCAGCTTTTGTAGAACTTTTCTCATGTTAAGGACTCCCTCGGGGAGTCCACTCTGTTGCAAATTTTTGTGTCATCTGTAAAAAGACAGACCTTTCCATTCAGTCTTTCAGCAATATCACTCACAAATACATTGAACAGTGCCGGGCCCATGACCGAACCCTGGGGCACCCCGCTAATCACCTTCCTTTCCTCCGAGTGAGCTCCATTTACCATCACCTTCTGTTGTCTATCAGTCAACCAATTTCTGATCCAGTTTACCACCTTGGGACCCATCCCCAAACTACTAAGTTTATTGATAAGCCTCCTATGAGGAACAGTATCAAAGGCTTTGCTAAAATCCAGGTATTTTATTTATTTATTTACATTTCTTATAGACCACACTATTTGACATCAGCGTGGTTTATATCGAACAAAAATTCAGACAGAAAACATGTGTCTGAGTTTACAATAAACCGGGCAACAAACTTGGATAACGAGGTAATTACAAATAACAGGACAGCAAAACTTGGATTGCAAGGATAACTATTTACATCTTCCAGTTACAGAATACATGAACATGTAATTAATGGTCAAAAGACACCTTACTACGTGAGTTCTCCTAGCTCACTAGGTGATTTGGAGTCACTATAACTATTGGAGAGGGGACGAGCTTCTGTGCTCTCTGGGAAGTATTTGAGGAATAAGCAATGTTTGAGGGCTTTTCTAAACTGAGTTAGGTTAGTGATTGCTCTTATGTTTGTTGGTAAGGCGTTCCAGAGTCTTGGTGCACGGAGACTGAAAGCCCTGTTTGCTGTTGTTGCGGTGCATCTTGTTAGCTCTCGAGGAATCATTAGCATATTTAATGCTGTGGATCTTCTTATCTATTCGGGGTTATGGATTTGATGAGGTCGGTTAGTGAGGAGGAGGAGAGACTATTTACCGCCTTGAAAGTCAGTAGCATTGTCTTGAAGATGATCCTGGCTTGTATAGGAAGCCAGTGTAACTGCTTCAAAAGGGGCGTCACAGGGTCTCTCCTAGATGCCCCATGGAGAACCCTCGCTGCGCTATTCATTGCGAGCTGTAAGGGGTTCAAAGTGGATTGAGGGAGACCTAGTAAAATGACATTGGCATAATCAAAGTGAGGCATGATTAGAGCCTGGTAGATGGTACGGAAATCCTCTGGTTCAAGCAAGGGGCGAAGATGTCTGAGAGAACGGATCTTGTAGTATATCGCTCTTACAGTGTTAGCTATATGTGCCTTCATGTCGAGGTTTTGATCGAGGGTGACCCCTAGGTACCGTATTGTGGGTTTTGCTTGTAGATCAGCTTCTTTCACCTTCAAATATTGCGGAGGGCTAAAATTCAGGTTCTTTGACATAAAGAGCACCTCTGTCTTTTTATGTTGAATCCTGAGGTTTTGTGACATGAGCCATTCCGATATGGCATTGAAGCAATTGGTCAGAGGGGAGAGGTCCAATTTGTCTATGTCGAACGGCATATAGAGCAGGACGTCATCTGCATATACCATGCAACTTACATTGAAAGAATGGATGATGTTACAAATGGGTTGCATGCATATGTTGAACATCAAGGCAGAGAGGGAGGATCCCTGTGGAACCCCCTGACCTTGGTGAAATGCTTATGACATTGCTCCACCGGATTGAACGTGCTGCCATCTTCCGGGCAAGTATGATCTGCACCATTCAAGTGCAGTTCCACTGACACCTTTATCTTTTAGCCATATTAGGAGAAGCTCATGACTTACAGAGTCAAAGGTTGCGGCAATGTCTAGGAACATGAGTGCAATTCCCTGTCAGATGTTGTCGACACCAGAGATTATCTTATTGAGGAGGATGGTAAGGAGTGTTTCCACACCGTGTGACTCTCTGAAACCATGTTGGCAAGGATCCAGTGGAGCAGCAGCATCAATGTGGTCTTGTAACTGTCTTTGCACCTCTTTTTCGATTAACTTTGCGAGAAAAGGTATACTTGAGATGGGTCTGTAGGAGTCTACCTTTTGGGGATCTAACTTACTATTTTTTAGAAGCGGTCTGATAGATGTTTGCTTGAGGGCAGAGGGGAACATACCGGTGGTGAAAGACAGGTTCATTATTCTGGTTATTATTGTGCTGAATTCACTGCGCAGTTCCTTTATCCAGAAAGCTGGGCAAGGATCTGTCTGCGCAGTGGTGGTATTGAGGGACATGATCAAGTCTTCGATGCGCATCTTAGCAGGAGTAGAAAAGGCAGTTAGAGCTGTTGGGCAATCTTCGACTGTGGAAGCAAATTCTATTAAAGGTCTGCTTGTCTGGGTAAGCTTGGATTGTAGGTAAACTGCAAACTCCTGGGGATGGATCTCACATTGCTGTTCCGGAGCTGGTTCTTTAGAGAGAGTCTTCACTAAATTAAACAAATCATGAGGTTTGTTTAAAGAGCGCTTCAGGGTGTCTGTGTGGTACTGTTTCATCTTCTCTCTGATGGCATTGCGGTGGGCGGATAGCTGATAGATGTAAGCTGCCTGGTCTACCATGGAGCGTGACCGACGCCAGCGTTTTCTCAAGACTCCGTAGTCGGGAGAGTGATAGTCTCAGATCCGCAGTGTACCATAGTGCTGAAGCTCTTTCCCTTAGCGGTCTGCTGAGTGGTGGTCGAAGCGCTATCGCGTTGAGACTACTGTTCCAGCAAGTGATTAGATCTTTCAGATTTAGGGAGGTCTCATTACAGAGTGAGCATGTTCCAGCAAGGATACGATCTCTGTTGAATGTAAGGAAGCTTCTAGCAGGAGATCTAGAGCTATTGCTTGGAACACTGCCTGTTGCCTGTTGTGAGTGGGAATCTGGAAGATAATAAGTTTGTGGTCTGACCACGGCACAGTGGATATGGACATCACAGTGCTGTATGATTGGTCATATACTGACTGTGGGGCAAAAACAAGGTCAAGAGTATTTCCCTTCACATGAGTAGGTTCCTTCACTAATTGTTGGTATCCAAGGGTCTCGAGAGCTTCGAGAAAGGCCGATGATTGGTTATCTTGGAGCGCTGGCAGGTTAAAATCACCTACAATCCAATTTGGGGTATTAGGATTCTGGATGTTGGATGCTAGGTTTATTATAGTTGGGAGGTCAACTGGGGAGGCTGTAGGAGCTCTATATAGAAGGTTTATAGAGCAGAGCTTGTTGGAGATAGATACTAACTCTAGGTGGTCGGTGCTAGTGGAGTCGTCCAGATGAAAATGTAGGTCTGACCTGGTGAGGATGAGCACTCCCCCTCCTCTCTTGTTTTGTCTATGACTAGTAAACACTGTGAAATTTGATGGAAGGAGCTGGTTGAGTAGGACATTGTCTTCTTAAGAAAGCCATGTTTCAGTAACCATGAGAATATCGAGGTTATGAAGGGATATTGTGTCTGAAATCACTGGCCACTTCTTCCGAATTGAGCGGGAGTTGATGAGGGCACATTTTAAGCTTTGTGGGTAGAGGCTTTTGTCCTGTTTAGCTTTCATAGAGTGAAATGTGTAATAGATGGGGGTGATGTGAGCGAGAGTCCCAATTATAGCTGTGCTTAGGTATACCTGTCCATCTTCTTCCATGGTTCTGTAGGATTGGTATCTGATTGTACTCCGGGGATAGAGCTCGAGAGATTGAGAGGCAGCTAGAGAAGAGGAAGTAGAGGCCAGCCAAAGTGGTGATAGGGGGCCCCATCTTACTAACTCTAGGTGCTATAACAGAGACAGTGGGTTAGTACTAGTGTGAGAGAAAGTTCTGTATGCTCCTAGTGGGTTGGTTCTCGTTGGCGATAGATGTAGATGACATCCATCACATGCCCCGGATCTAGTTCTCTGGTCACCCAGTCAAAGAACTCAATCAGATTTGTTTGGCAAGATCATCCTTCGGTAAAATTGTTCTAAGTCCGATGTCTGGAGCCAGGCAATACGACGTGCACCGATTGATATAGCAGAAGTTCTGCTAATACATTCAAAGCAATCAAAGGATGCATGGTTCACAAATTTAGAGACATCCTGGGCATGTTTGACCAGAGTAAGAAAATCCCCTCTTTTGTCCTCAGGAAGAAGAGGGCTCATAAGTTCCAAGTCTCCTGTAACGTCCTTGAGGAACATTCCCATATAGAGAATGTAAGAGCTGATCCTGGCTGGCAACATGGAGGATTGGAAGCATCGATGCCCAAAGGCATCGAGAGTCCTTGACTCCCAGCCTGGAGGATTAGAGGAATGTGTTTTAGCACTCTTAATCCTACACATTGCCGATTCCACTACCATTGAATGGTGTGGTAACTGAGTCTTTTGAAAACCAGGACAGCTTGGAATTCGGTACATAGTATCGAGTTGTCAGGAGTGTGGAGACACCGTCAAAGGGGTTTCCCACATTCTGAGCATAAGAACATGCAAGATCCTATGACTGGGTAGGGTAGCTGCCTCTTTAGGAGCTTTAGGGTATTGAAGAATTTTTAATTTTTCTGCCCTGGGTTCCTTCTCTGGAGTCACATATGAAATCCTGGAAGGACATGTCTTCTGGAGGAGACATTTTGCATTGAAGAGAAGGAGATGCATCCTCCGGAAGAATTGCTCTGGTACCGGCAGAGTCATCAGACTCATCGGAATCGGAAGATTCAAAGTATCTTGGTGACTGGTGTTTGTGCAATGCTCAGTACCGGTACTGCTCGAAGTCATGGGGTATCTCGGTACTGGCCCTTCGATGTCTGAGATAGACTCAAGGCTTGGCATGGGCGGAAGCATACCTGCTGAGGCAGGTGCACTCGGTACCAGCACAGATGTCAGTACCGATAGCTGTGGAACCATCTGTAGTGGTCTTAGCGGTACCGAAGCTGCTAAGAGAGCCGCTAGACTGCGTTCGATAGCGAGGAATCTCTGATCCAGTGCTCCTGCTGATGCCTGGTTGTCAGTACCGGTGGAAGTGGCTACAACCCCAGAACATGGCAGGAGTAGTTCTGCAGAGGATGAAGCCTCTGGAACATTCTGGAGTCCCGTTAATGCTTTGGAGACTGAGGTCTCCCTCCGGGACTATTTTGCTGGTGAACTTTCCTCGAGGGCAACGCCAATGGCATCTCGATGCTTGGAAAGAGATCTACCCTTTGAGGACCAACCAGTCTTAAAAGACTTTGGTTTAGTTACCTGAGATCCATGGGAGGAAGATGAAGCCCTGGAAGACGTCGATACAATGGACATCGTGTCAGCAGCAAAAAGGGTACTGAGTTTTGCAGCTCTATTCTGCAGGCCCCTCTTGGTCATCTTTCTGCAGGAGAGACACTCCAATGGAGAATTGTCAGGACCTAAACATTTAAGACACCATTTTTGGGTGTCGGTGACGGATATGTGTTCCCTGTAAGTATTAGTGTATGTGTCTCATATCCCCACGTGTTAAATGTATCCCCCAATTGTGTTGTGACCGCTTTGATTGAAGGATAAGGCGGTATACAAAACTGTCTAAATAAATAAATATGATACTGCCACATTTAGAACATTTTTTAAAACCACTAGCTGTTTTTTGCATGTCTGAGGAAAAATGGGCCTAGTGCCCAAAATGGCGCCTAACCCCGAGAGGGGAAAGGCTCCTAAAAAAGATTTTAGAAGCTAGGATTTATTTTTTTTTTTTTTTAAAGAAAGAAAATAGAAACGGCGGTACCGGTAGGTGTCGAGTGAAGACAGACGTGACTACAAAAAAACAAAATAAGAAAAATAGTTTTTCTGCGGTGACAGGGATACGTCCTGTCGGCTCTGCAGAAAATGAAGAACTGACGAAGGAGAGTTGGAAAGGCGGGAAGGAAGCACGCAGGTGCTGTGGGATGCTCCCAAAAGCTTTCCTATTGGACACTGGGGAGCGTTCCTGCGCAGGCTCCGTCGGTACCGACGATACCCATATGTGAAGACTACATTCCTGCTTGTTCCTGGAGATTATTTTCATCAGTTAAGCAGCATTGTGTTTTTCGTCTGACAAGAATTTTTTTTTAATGGATGTTGCCGGACATATACTGAATAATTGCTGTGAATGATTTTGAGCACTTGTTGAAACATTTTGATTGAGTACAAAGTTTTCTGATAGATATTTCTTTAGGACATATGTATTAAACTTAGTTGACGATGACGTTATGAAGGATGGACCTGCCATGAGTTTCTCACTATGCTTACTCTAGTTTTCAATATATGACAGCAATATGGCATAGATAGATTTGAAGCTCATTATATTTTATGAGAAATTAAATAATACTAAAAATGTTTTTACAGTAAATGGCACTGGGAATTCACTGGGAAATTGAGCCAATGACTGATAAGGGGAGCAGTGGGTGATGTTCTATTGCTCGCTGGAATTTAATCTCTTGAGCTTAGGTCCCCAGCTCCATTCTGATGTTTCTTTCACTCTTTTCTATATATTTGTTTGTTTATCCTGGTACTATCCTTTTGTAGGGAGGTTTTAAGTGGTTTTTGTAGAAGCAAACTGGAAGCATGAAAAGATAGGGCCCGCTATTCAAAGGCATTTACGCAGTTTGCAGACCTACAGGCTGCTACATGCCCTGATGCTAACCGGTTAGCTCCTACATGTCCTGATGCTAACCGGTTAGCTGCTACATGCTAACAAGCTAGCATCAAGGCATTCCAGGGTTGACACCTGGGAATTACCAGTCAATATTGAGCCACTGACTGGCTATCCCTCGGCAGTGAAAGTTAGGCACAGAAAAGGCTATCCTAACTTTCACTGAAAAAGCTAACTGGGTAGCGGCTGAATATCACTGCTATCCAGGTAGCTTCCTGCTTCGTGGCAAACCCGGATATTCAATGCCGGTGGCCTCCGAACCTTTTCTTTGACTCCCTCCTCTTCTCTTGCTTTGAATCCTTTTTCTTCCTACTTTGATTGTTTCTATGTATAATTGTAAACAGTTAACTTAGGGACATGTTTAACAAGTAGCATTAAGGCTTTGCAGGCAACAAGTGTTCATAGTCGATATGAGTCATGGTATGTCTGCAATATGTGCACTACCTGTTGGAGGCATGTACAGCATGGCCCTAGTGGATAGCACACTGAGTTGGACCCCAGCTCGTGCCATTACCCTCCCTGTCATGTACTACACAGATAGCTTGGAATTAACCCTATGCTGTCTGTTTAGCATGCGTACTAGTTGTTAGCATAGGTCATTGGCACATGCTCCAGCCTGCGTTAACAGCTAGCACTGCTTAGTAAACATGCCCCTTATTGTTTTTTGATCAATGGTATATCAAATCCAATAAATAAACATAAACATAACATTTATAGTACCACAGGTTCTTTTTGACCAAACTCAAGGAGCAAATATATAAATGCATGCAGATGCTATCCAACTGCAAATGATTCAGAAAAGGAGAAAGCAAATAAACATCTAGCACTGGTTGAAGAATGGTTGGAAGTAAATTCACTGTGAATGAGCTTGCCAAAAACCGAAGCCATGTGGTTTTCAGGAAACAGTGTGTTTGTAGGATCTTTGCCTCTTATGTCGAAGGTGAATGTTCCAATTAGACAAGACCTTAGGAATCATTATTCCAGAGAGTTGTCATTTACTCAACCAAATATCTCCTCTTCTTTTTTCTACTCGAGGCAAATTAAAGTAGTACTTTTGTATTTAGATCTGACAGTGTTAAAGACTTTAATACAAACCTTATAAATAACAGATTAGACTATTGTAACACTGTATATTTGGATGTTACAGTGGCTAACATGAGGAGATTGCAAATAATTAAAAATATGGCTGTAACACAGGCCAGAAGATTGATTGAAGGGCACTGGCTCCCTGTGGCAGCTAGCTTTACATGTGAAAGCACATTTTAGAAAGGCCATTCAGGTGAAATCTGGAACATCCACATTAAAGCATCTCTAATTCTGTGGGAGGGGGCAGCAGTGAATATAGACACTTGAAAATGCCAAATAAAATCACCCTGTCTCTGTGCCAAAAGATAAATGTGTCTGCCATTATATGTATTTATTTATTTATTTATTTAACAGCATTTAGATATAGAGCAAGCCAGGGACCTGCAGAATAAGGATCCAGACACACAGTGGTATGCCAAGCCTATTTGTCACTCAGAGTGGACACTCACCGCAAAGACACCTCCTCAGGAGGGATGTGCTGAAATTCCAGTAGTACCGCAAGACTTCAGCCCAGGAGGAAACAGCTGCTGGGTCCAGCACAGCAAGCCAGCAAAGGAAATTAGTAAGTTTCCTGTGCACGCAGGCCTGGAATTTCAGCACCCTCCTCTTGGATAGCACCTGGGACGGATTCCACCCAGCCTTTGGCTGGTGCTCAGGGTGAACCACACCCACCACTCCACCCTTGGTATGCCACTGCAGACACATGCAGAAAACCAGCTAATTTCAGAAACAAGGATGTGTGAGATATAGACATTTCCAGTATAGATCACATAGACATACAGTACCAGCACCGATATTTCAGGATGCACACATGTATATTTTTATTTATTTACATTCTCTTATATACCACACTATTCTGCATCAGTGCGGTTTACAATGAACAAACTGAAATTACATTGAACAGGGCATTATAACTTGGGCATTATAACTTAAGATACACATCCTGGTCTGCCAAAGGAAGACGTGCAGTCACACAGGAGTAGACTATAAGGTCTCACAAAAAAGGCAGGGTAGCCTAGTTGTCAGGGCAGCAGCCTGGAATCAGAAAAACCAGGATTCGAATCCCACTGACACTCCTTGTGGCCTTGAACAAGCCACTTAAGCCTCCATTGCCTCAGGTACAAACTTAGATTGCAAGCCCTCTGGAGACAGGGAAATAACTACTGTACCTGAATGTAACTTGCCTTGAAGATCTACTGGAAAGGTGTAAGGTTACCCAAACCTCCGGTGCTGTAAGGCTGTTTGGTTCCTCCCACTATAACACCCGATGTCGACTTTGTTTTGCATGAGGGTGGAAGCGGTCCTCTCCATTCCTGCCCCTGACGTTACTCACAAAAATGGTGCCATTCTTGGAGTGCTGCTTCTAGCATCAGGATGCTAGGGGGCAGCAGCATGAGATTGATGCCATTTTGAATATTGGTGATGATGGGGGCAGAAGCAGGGAGGACTGCTCCTGCCCTCTGTGGCTACTTTAAGATAAGGGCTTGAGGGGGACTAGAGGTCAGGAGGACCCTCTATAGCTGAGTGGCTATCTGAACTTTTAGGTTCTGAAAGAGGGATGGAGTGGGTAGGGGCCCCTACTGGCAAGCTGGGATCTTTTATTTTTGATCAGGCAGGAGGTGGGGTAATAGGCCTGACCGACTAGCTGGTATTTTTACAGGTAAATCGAGGAGATGGGAGGGATGGAGGGGATCCAACTGGCTAATTGGTGCATTTTGCTTTGATGGGGGTACCCCAATTCCCTATGGGGATTGGGAACTGTCCAGGGAGGATCGGTGCTGAAGTGGGGTGGGGGTCCGGCAATTAGTGCTTGGCAGTGTAGTAGATAGCTACATCCACAGCATCAACAATCATTTAAGGTCTGGGGGCCTGATTGCAGCAAGGGGGGGGGGGGGAATCTATGACACTTGCACTTGCCATGCATCTCATGATCCCTGCATCAGCAGGCACCGTGGGACTTCCCACACTACTTGCCATTGCAGGTTCACGGGTCTCTACAGTAAGTGCAATAGCTCCACAGTATCTACAAGAATGATGCTGAAAGAGTGAGAAATCAGAGTGAGGAAGGCAAAAGGATTGAAAGCGGAAGGAGTGAGAATGGGCATGGCAAGTGAGTGAGTGGATTTACTGTGACAAGTAGTGGTGGAGAGGATAAAGGCCAGAAGAGACAGGAAAAGAGAGGGAGTAGGGCAAAACATGGATTAGAAGAAACAGAATTGAGAGACGGGATGACAAGCAGAAGGGATCACCAGGGGAAAGCTAGAGAGTCAGCAAGAGGTAAGAGAATTGTGGAGGGGAGAGGTATAACCAGTCCAGTCAGAAGAGTGAAGAGGGGTGAAAACAGAGCAATCAGTTCATAAGACTATAAGAATTGCCATACTGGGTCAGACTAAGGGTCTATCAAGCCCAGTATCTTGTGTCTAGCAGTAGACAATACAGGTTACAAGTACCGGGCAGGATAGAGCAGTTACTCACCTGTAACAGGTGTTCTCCAGGAGCAGCAGGAATCAGTCCTCACTTACGGGTGACATCGGCGCCGATGGAGCCCCCGTGCAGAGCATTTCCCCAGCTTTCTATGAAAGCCTTTGGGAATACTACATGCATGCGCGGTCCCCTTCCCGCCTAAAGGTGCCATCTTGCTCAGTCAAATGACATAGCTAAAAAACAGCACAGAAAAATGAAAAAATTAACTATGAACAACGGCAACCGGGGCAGTACACAAACATCTTCTCCTCATCCCTCTCGTTGGTTTCACTTTTTCTTATGCTTTTTAAATTTTGTAAAAGATATATTGTTTTATTTATTTATTATTTATTCATATAGGTGATTGTTCCTACACACGCAGGTATGCACTTTTTCTTGGTTTTTAACCTTTCCCTTCTTAAATATTTGACTATTGGGTACATTATGTGGTTTAAGTAAAAATGGTTTATATACGTTTTTATATGTATATATATTCTCTTACAATTGTATTTCATTTAATGATGTTTTAATAATTATTACACAGGTACACTACCAAAAAACTGCCTCCAGTTTTACAACTGATTCCTATAGATTTTGGGGTGCTGAATCCAGGAAAAATAGCCAAAATGTTCCATCACGTCACGTTTTCTTGCAAAATTAGATTTCTTACCCATATAAGGAATGTTCACATAATTTCTTTTTAGCCGACTGCAGTTTATTTTCTTGGCCCAAAATAGAGGTTGTAATAGTTAACTAACTAGAAACACTCCCTCATGATATTTTAGAGTGTTTTGTATTCATTTTATACATTAACAGGACAATTGGGAGGCGGGGGGCTAAATCCAGTACTCGCGCTGGCGCATGTTCTTTCCTGTTCGCCTCGCCTCGTTCGCTCGCTCAAAAACGGTGGTTGCGACATGAACGTTCCTGTCAAATTTCAGTTTCTTGCAAGTTCATTATTACCTTTTGTTTGCTCAGTCGTAATCCAGCTTTATTCCGAAGTGGTTCACTACAGTTGTAGTTTGCAGTGCTGTGTATTTGTGATGGCTCACAGAGCCAGAGGTTGCGTCAACTCTCCGGACAGTTTTTGTTTTATTTGTGGGGAATATACCGTGAAAAAGCGGCAGAGGAACATTTCTGCATTTATTAAAAAAGTATATTTCGCCTATTTCGGTTTGAAGTTAGGCGATCAAGACAAACCGTGGGCTCCTCACAAAGTGTGCAAGACATGTGAGGAAGATCTACGCTTATGGATAAAAGGTAAAAAACAAGCATTTCGTTTCGGAATACCTATGATGTGGCGTGAACAAAGAGACCACAGCAGTGACTGCTATTTTTGCTCTTGCACTGTGAAGGGATACAACTTAAAAAATAAGAATGTAATAAGTTACCCCAACCTTCCCTCAGCAATTAGGCCTATGCCTCATAGCAACGAAGTACCTGTGCCTGAACCACCAAAATCTTTGGATCATATTTGTGTGGACGGTTCTGATCATGATGAGACTCATCAGATGGCTTTTCCCGATGAGTCCAGTACTTCCGAGTTTGAAACTGAACCAGATCCGAAACCTGAACTTTTCTCTCAAGCTGAATTGAATGATTTAGTCCGGGATTTAGGACTCCCAAAAGATGCTGCCCAACTGCTAGGTTCTCGGCTTAAACAGAAAAATCTATTGTCACCAGGAACAACTTTTTATTGGTACCGCAACCGCGAGACACAATTTTTGAAGTATTTCAGCAAAGAGGAAGATTTGGTATTTTGCAACGATATATACGGAGTGATGGAAAAGTTTAAACTCAAGTATGATCCTCCTGAATGGCGGCTGTTCATTGATTCGTCAAAAGACAGCATAAAAGGTGTTCTTCTTCATAATGGCAACACATTCGCTTCAGTTCCTATTGCTCACTCTGTTATTCTCCAAGAAAAATACGAGAATTTGGCCCTGATTCTTCAGAAGATTCGTTATGATGAGCATAAGTGGATGATTTGTGGAAACTTTAAAATTCTATCCATGCTATTAGGGCAGCAATCCGGTTTCACCAAATATCCCTGCTTCCTTTGCTTGTGGGATAGCCGGGCCCGCGACCTACACTGGGGGAAAAAAGACTGGCCAATTCGGGAGTATTTGAGACCCGGTGAGAAAAATGTTCTTCATGAGAGCTTGGTACCTCGTGATAAAATTCTATTACCACCTCTCCACATTAAGTTGGGTCTCATTAAGCAATTCATCAAGTCCCTTCCAAAAGATGGTGAGTGCTTTCGGTACCTTTGCTCAAAGTTCCCCGACTTTCTGAAGCAAAGCTAAAGGACGGAGTGTTTGTTGGCCCTGATATAAGGAAACTCATTTCAGATGGAGCATTCGCTGAAACGATGTCTGAGAATGAAAAAGAAGCCTGGGATTCCTTCAAGGATGTTGTTCTCAAATTCTTGGGGAACAGGCGGGATGAGAACTATAAGGATATTGTTGCCAGGATGCTCAATGCCTTCAAAGAACAAGGCTGTAACATGAGCCTGAAAGTCCATTTCTTGCACTCCCATGTGAACTACTTTCCCGAAAACTTGGGGGCGTACAGTGAACAACAAGGTGAAAGGTTTCACCAGGACATCAAGGACGCAGAGAGAAGGTACCAAGGAAGATGGAACACCACTATGATGGCTGATTTCTGCTGGTTGCTGCTGCGGGAAACCCCAGATGAAAAATACGCCAAGCAGCGCACCAAGAGAAGCATTCGGGGGAAGAAGAAACGGGCCCACCAGGAGATTGATTGACCCAAGAATGACTTTAAAATCTAAACTGTGTTGACAAATATCGTGTTTTTACTAAACTTTGAAATAAAAATTTGCTAGTTATTACCACAGTGTCGGATCTCATTTATTAGAATTTTATTTTCACACCATCGGGTGTTTGTCTTCATGTATTGCAATGGTGCGGTTTGCGTTTTCTATTCTTACATGCATACCTGTACAACATTTTTTGCACATTTCTTTGCTTTGCTTTGTGTCTAACCTCGCTCTGATATGCTCAATGTTTGTGCACATGTATGTGGCTGTTTTAAGTGCAGACAATTTTGCTACCATCACAGTGTGTTTTGTTGACATTACTCTATTCTTATGTGCTGCCTTGTTACAATTTTCTTTATTCTTATTTGAATAACTACTAAACAATTAGTATAAAGAATTCATCCAAGAAACTTTTATCTCGATCGCACTCAATCTGAAACGTTCACCTCAAACTGCTAACCCAATGTAGCAAAAAATCTGTACGTGATGGAGCAAATTGGTTACCAGATTTGGATTCAGCGCACCAAAAAACGTAAAAATCAATCGAAACATTAGAGGCAGTTTAAAAAAAAAATTTTTTAGTGTACCTGTGTTATTCATGATTTTTTACTTTTATTAATGTTTATTTATTTTATGTGCGCTGGTCATATTTATAATGGTCTAAAGGATGTATTACAAGAGTATTTTTCTACTATCTTATTCTTCTTTTTGTATGTTTTGAATAATTGGTTTTAAAATGTTATCTACTTTTATGTGTAAGTTTTTATAGCTCCCCCTTTTTTAGCTGTATATGCAATTTATAATTTTAATTTGGCATTCATTTTAATCTTTCTAATTATCTATGCTTTTAATATGTTTGTCCTCAATGTCTATTTCTGTTATAACAATTAGATTTTATCTTTATTATTATTTTATTGTTTATGTGTATTATACTTCATCCTTTTAGCCTACACGCCCCTGAAGAGGGCTTTTCCGAAACACGGCCTGTGTTGGGCCTTTGGCTGGAGTGATATTATTTAATAAAATTTGGTGTCCTTTCATTTGCATTCCACGTTTTTATTGGGTGAAACTAAAAAGTAGACAGATTCCATGCTACTTATCTCCAGGAATAATCAATGGCTTTCATGTCTATCATAATAACAGTTTATGGACGTTTCTTCCAGGAATATGTCCAAACCTTTTTATAAACTCAGCTATACTAACTGCTTTTATCACACCATCTGGCTCAACGAGTTCCAGAGCCTAGATATGCATTGAATGGAAAAAATATTTTCTCCTATTTGTCTTAAATACACTACTTTGTAACTTGATGACATATTCCACTGTCTTTGTGCTTTTTGAAAGAGTGAAGTTCAGACAGTGGAAAGAGTAGAATCAGAAGCACAAGAGAAGGTGGGGATCAACAAGGAAAGAGAAATAGAACCAGGGAGGAGCAACAGGCAGAATGGATTCTTAAGGGCCCCAGGTGAAGGTGACAGGAGGCAGGGTTGAGAAGGGTAGACAGTATGTCCAGGCAGTTGTTCTCATTTGCAGGGAAGCTACTTGAACTTGTTCTACACACCTATTGTATTCTCTCTTCTGCCACATCACCATGTAGACATCAAAGGCTAGAAAAAGGAGCGTATATAGGGAAATCACATGGGAAATTTCCAGGTTGGACATCTAAAACAGTAATGGTGAACAATCTAATGACATAAGAAATGCCATACTAGGTCAGACCAACGACCATCAAGCCCACTATCCTGCTTCCAACAGTGGTCAATCCAGGTCACAAGTAGCTGGCAGGTTCCCAAAAAGGTACATAAGTTCCACAATGCTTGTCCCGGGATAAGCAGTAGATTTCCCAGATCCTCTTTAATAATCGTTTATGGACCTTTCCTCCAGGAACTTGTTCAAACTTTTTTTAAACCCAGCTACATTAACAGCTCTAACTACATCCTCCGATAACGAATTCCAGAGTTTGATTACACGTTGAGTGAAAAAATATTTTCTCTTATTAGTCTTAAATGGGTTACATTTTAGCTTTATCATATGTCCCCTAGTCTTTCTACTTTTTGATGGCGTAAACAACTGATCTATGTTTATCCATTCCACTCCATTCATTAATTTATAGACCCCTATCATATCTCCCTTCAGCCATCTCTTTTCCAAGTTGAAGAGCCTAACTTTATAAGCCTTTATTTTATTTTATTTATTTATTTAACAGTTTTTATATACAGTCTTTCCTCGATTCAAGACAGTTTACAATGAACATAATGTAACAGTGTGTCACAACTCTTTTACATAGAATGGAACTTTTGAACATGAGTATATATGGTTGAGACAAGAAACTTTTGAACATGAGTATATATGGCTCAAACGAGAAATTATTTAATATTTACAAGTTATTAGGGAGGGGTCGTCAGGGTAATGAGGTAGGCAATTGTATTAAGGGGTGGGTGGAACAGGGGAGCAAGGAGAATTGAAGGAGAGATTTGAGGTGGCAGAGGAAAGTGTTCTTGGAAGAGGTGGGTTTTGAGTCTCTTCCGGAATTCAGCATGGTGAGAGCAGTTCCATAATTCTCCTGGCAGTGCATTCCATAATGAGGTCTTTCCATAATGAAGCCTTTCTTCATAGGGGTATCCTTCCATTCCCTTTAATATTTTGGTGGCTCTTCTCTACCTTTTCTAATTCTGCTATATCCTTTATGAGATATGGAGACCAGAACTGCACACACCATGCAAGGTGTGGTTGCACCATGGAGCAATACAGAATCATTATAATATCCTTCATTTTATTCTCCATTCCTTTCTTGGCTGCCACTGCACACTGGGTGGAGGGCTTCAATGTAATATTCATGATGACGGCTAAATCTTTTCTTCTGGGTGGTGGTTCATAATGTGGAACCTTGTATGGTGTAACCATAATTTGGGTTGTTCTTTCCTAGGTGCATAACGTTGCTCTTGTCCACATTAAATTTCATCTGCCATTTGGATGTCCATTATTCTAAATTTTTCACATTCCTCTGGTTTTAACAACTTTGAATAATTTTGTGTTATCTTCTAATTTGATCACCTCACTCATTATTCCTATTTCCAGGTCATTTATGAATATGTTACAGTGGGCCCAGCACAGATGCCTGGGGTGATCCACTATTCACCTTTCACCATTTAGCCCTACTCTCTGCTTTCTATTTTTTAACCCGTTTCTGAACAACAATAGTACACAGCTCCAATCCCTTTTAATTTTGACAAGAGTCTCTCATGAGGTACCTTGTCAAAGGCAGCATGGGGCAGAGAGTGGGTGGAGAGTGGGCGGGACTGACCACCAGACGTACAGGGCTGATTGCAGCATATGTCTGGAGATTGCCGGGGGGGACGCCCTGTTTACTCCACTTATGAGGTGGAATAAGAGCGGTGCACCCCTCCGATCCTGGCCAGCAGCTCCCAATGGAAGCAACGGGACACTCATAGTGAGTCCCTACCACCCAAGCCAGGCCCCAGCGGGTAGTGGGGAATCAAGGCTCACAAAGGCAGCAGGCCGATTGTGCCACAGGGAGGACATCGTGGCAGCGATGCAGAGGCACGCTGAGCCATCCCAGGGCCCGATTCTGCACCCATGGGACCAACATGCTCCCACGGTGCAGAATTGGATCCTAATGGGCCCATCCTGCCCAGGGGTGCCCAGGCAGCTGGAGGTGCCCCTTCAGGGATCGTGCTCCATGTCAACAGGCTCACATTTATTTACCTGTTTATTGGTAAGACTAATGACTTTCTCCCACTAAACAATGACTAACTACATGTTCAGTAATTTTATTCTTTATAATGGTTTCTACTATTTTTCCTGATACTGATATTAGGCTCACTGGTCTTTAGTTTTCCTGATCATCCCTAGAACCCTTTTGAAAAATTAGTGCTCCATTGGCCATTTTCCAATCTTCCGGTACTAAAGATGATTTTAATGATAGTTCACAGATTATTAATAGTAGGTCTGCAAACTCATTTCAGTTCTTTCAATATCCTTGGATGTATACCATCCAGTCCAGGTGATTTGCTACATTTCAGTCTATCAAAGAATTGTAATACCTCTTCCCAGTTTATTGATATTTCTTCCAATTTTTCCAATATGTCACCTTAAATACCATTTCAGGCCTGGATAACTTCCCTACATCATCTTCAGTAAAGATTGAAGCAAAAAATGTATTCAGTCTTTCCTCTATGGCCTTGTCCTCCCTTAGTAATCCTTTTAGCCCTCAATCATCTAATGTTCCAACTGACTCTCTCACAGGTTTTTATTTACTATAAATGCACTTGAAAAAGTTTTTAGTATGCATTTTTGCTTCCATCGGAAGCTTTTTTTCGAATTATTTTTTTGCCTGCCTTTTCAATGCCTTGCATCTACCTTGCCAGTGTTTATGTTGTTTCTGTTTCCGTCATTTGGCTCCTTTTTCCATTTCCTGAAATATGCTTTTTTGGCTACAACAGCCTCTCTGAACTCACCTTTAAATCATGTTGGCAGTTCTTTTGCCTTCCTTCCACTTTTTTTAAAGCATGGAATACATCTGATCAGCTTCCAAGATAGTATTTTTAAACAACACCCATGCTTGATGTAAATCTTTAACCTTTGCAGCTGCTCCTTTTAGTTTTTTTCTTTACTATTTTCCTCATTTTATCAGTCTCCCTTTTGAAAGTTAAAAGGTAGTACTGTGGATTTCCTTGCCATCCTTCTTCCATTTATTAAATCAAATGGGATCATGCTATGATCATTATTGCCAAGTGGTCCCAACAACCTTATCTCTTGCACTTGATCTTGTGTTCCACTAAGGACCAGGTCCAAAATAGCTTCCCCTCTTGTCAGTTCATGAACCAGGTGCTTCAAGAAGTAGTCATTTATTTCATCTAGAAACTTTATCTCCCTAGCATGTCCTGCTATGACACTGACCCGTTCCATATTGGGGTAATTGAAATCACCCATTAGGTTTCTTTATAGATACCAAGAATTGAAGGCATAGCCTTAGACAAAAGAAAGCAATGATCAGAGAGAAGGCTCATCAATTGTTGTTCACTGGAATCCTGGTGAAATTAAGTCACACCTGAGATATGACTTACAGTGATGATCTGGAACTCTCAGCAGATGCCTGCAACCTAGGCAGGAGAGTATTTGCAACCCCTAAGAATTCCGATAGCTCCAACTGGGCAGGCCCGAGTGCACCTTCAGAGCCCATCTCTGCACTGATCTCAGAGGAAATTGCAGCATACTGGACTCCAACTATAGGAGGTAAAATTTCTGCAGGTAGCAGGAGGACATCAGTAAAGTACTTAGGAACCAAAGCCAATTAGTCCATCAGAGGAGATCTTGGAAAATTAAAAAACCTCAAGTTATTCTTCCGAAGCTGATTATCCATAAACTCCAAGCGTCTTAATGATACCAAACGTTCCCTGGTCTGGGTCACACCCAAAGTTTGTAGATCTTCCACTTTGGCCTCTAGCCTAGCCATTTTATCAGCCCGATCAGCCACCTTTGTCTCCATCGCTGAACACCGAACTTTTACACCATTTAATTCCTGCGAGATATCACCCACCACAGGTATCAGGGCTCTCTAAAGTGTTGAGATGGCTTCCCATTAGCTATCCAAAGTTACTTTTGCCATTTTTTTCATTCCGCAAACCACCCGGACCTCCGAGGCCATTGGAGAGCTGTTCTTCACCTGCTCCACTCCAGGGCTGGCTCCAAGAGAGGTAGTTACATCCCTGCCCCCCATTGAAGCCGCTGAATCGCTCGGGCCAAGGTTAGAGGAGGCGCCCCCTTCTGCTGCTCTGTCCTCCTGACCCAGAGGCACTCCTGCACTCAGCTCCTCCTCCACACTTCTTCCGGGCTGTGGCGGCAACATCTGGGGGGCCGGAAGGACGGGGGTTTCTAGTCCCACAGGTGCTCCTTGTGGTCTTGGACAAGCCACTTAACCCTCCATAGCCCATGTTCCCTGTAAAATAGTTATCTCCAAGTTATAATGCACTGTTCAATGTAATTTCAGTTTGTTCAATGTAAACCGCACTGATGCAGAATAGCGCGGTATATAAGAGAATGTAAATAAATAAATCTGAACGGGGCTCAACTCCACCCCATTACTGCTCAGATCTGCCGAAACCATCAACCGACCTGCCGAAGCCATATCCACCGTATTAGGTGAGCAGAAGGGTACAATGGACACCTGAGTCAAGCCACTAGATGGGGTAGAGGAATTGGGGGGCTTCGATGTCCGCTGCTTCCTCTTTTTCCCCATTGGCTCGAGTCTGTGATCCCGTCCTCTCCGCAGACCTAACCTCGGCGTCTTACTTCACCGCCATCTTGGGACCATCTAAAGGATTTCTTCGATGCAAACATACATGTAGTTACCTCTGGAGTGTCTGGATTGATACATTTCTGGTACCTGAACAGTCATATATTTGTAGAAAACAGAGAAGGAGGAAGAGAAAATGTTCCTTTAGTATAATTCATTGGCAAGCGGCATATTAATGCCTAGGGAACCAAAACATCACTCTCCATCTCTGGTCCTGTTCAAATCCAGTCTAAAAACTCACTTGTTGTGGGAGCTGGAATTCTAGTGGGTTGGAGATTTTGACTGCCCTTTGTGTCCCCTACATTGTCCTCACTGCAGCAGGAGAGAGAACTCCATCTGGAGGAGGTGAGGCTTTGCCTACCTTGTCTTCAGGAGGTGATCCGGAACTGATTTAAAATCCCCTCAGCCACTCTGTGGCTGTGGACATGGCCCGTGGTCACATGCCTGAAGGGGAACATGACCAAAGGGGTACATCCCTTTGGTGCCCCTTCGGGGCCCAGATGCTGTGCTGCAGGAGATGCCCAAGGGTTCTGGGAAGCATAAAATCAAAGTGAAGATGAAAGAGGCAGTTGGATTAACATGTATTGGTAAATTCTAAAGAAAAATGGAAGGTAGAATTACTACCTCTAAGCTCTTCCTCATGTAAGTTATCCTGGATGTCTCTTAGTCCAATGGATCGGACCCCACCCCCTAACCTTGGTGTTCTATTGGACAGTAAGGAAAGGAGGGTTTTTTTACCCCTTTAATGGGTTCTGACCAGGTTCAATCTGGGATCTTGGCCAGGAGCCCACCGCAAGCCCCATCTAAAGTTTTTCCTCTTGTCCCATTCCAAGCACCCGGACCTTGGGTTTCTTTGACTTCCCAAGGGGTTTTTGCTTCCGAGGTAACTCTTCTTGACATTTGCAAGGTAGTATCTGAGACTAATGCTTTGTTACGTGGATTCATGGTTCACAACTGTAAACTTTTCTCAGCAAGTTGTGGCAAAATGTCATGAATTAGAGTTTAAGGTTACTGAATCTACTCGGAGGCTCGAAAAGGTTGAGGGTCAGATTGGGTCCCTACAATCAGCAGGATCTCTGAGCATTAAGGATAGTTTTCTGTTGTGAAAGCAAACCGAGTCCTTGGAGAATTCTCTTAGATCTAAGAATCTCCATTTTTTAAATTTCCCAAAGACTCAATTACTCAATAAAGATATTTTACTGCTTCCAGAATCTGATGATTTGGTTGTATCAAATCTCTTTTATTTGCTTACCAGATCCCTGGCACAGGGAGGATGAGGTTGCATAAATTGCAGAGGAAACTGATCTTGATTTAACCCATTTCTTAGAATCTTCTACTGCTAATATTTATCTCTGTGCTACCCTAATTGTCTCCCTTGCCATGGAAGTAGACAAAATAAATATTATGAAGGCTTATTTGGGCAAGAAAGATTTCCTTTACTGTGATCAAAAGATTACTCTCTGCCCAGATATTTCCCATTTTACACAAGCTCGGAGAAAGTCCTTCCTGCAGCTGAGACCCTGAGTGCAGGCTGCAGAGGGAACTTTCTTTTTACGTTTTCCATGTAAGTGTTTATGATGGGAACAGTATGTGTTTGTGGATCTGACACAACTTGAGCAATTTCTTGATAATAGATGAAAGCTTGTGTCCAATTATGTGTTTCATTTCCTTTGTATGGTTTAATTAACTAATTTGTAAAGGGTTGAGATATCTGACTAGTAGTTGTGATTTTCTCCCTCTAGCCAGTTTTAACTTTGCTCCCATGATGTGGGCTATGAAACTGATGTTTCATTTTCTTTATGTATAAAAGTTTTCTTGGTACCTAATATTTTTCTGTGTTATGTTTTGTTTTGCTTGTATATAAAGCATAAATTCTTAATACAAAAACCCCCTCACTTCTTTGAGACTGCTTTTGGATCCAGATCTCTCAAATCTCCTTGTCACCTCCTGTGTGTTTCCTTACCATTCCCCTAGATATATCCGAGTCCCCAGTTGTGTTATCCGTCTTGACTAAACTGTAAGCTCTTAGGAGCAGGGATGGTTTCTTACATGTCTCTATACAGCACTATGTATGCCTTGTAGCGCTATATAAATAAGTAGTAATAGTATTAAAACATACAAAATCTCACAGATCAGAGTGTATTCAGACTCACATCTCCATAGGGCTCATGATTCATAGATCACTGATCTAACCCAAAGAGTTTTTTTTTTTAATCCAATTTGAAGATATTCCTTAGAGCCATTAAAAGTATCTGTAATCTGGACAATTAAAACTGCTTTGATTGGAAATCAAACTTGGTGCAAAATGGGGGAAAAAATCAGTTTAATTGCCAAGCTTGCCATCTACCATCCATTAATCCTACAACCAGATTAACTGTCAGCACTCAAAATCACTAAAACCATAACCCTGTAGATTGTTGCTGGGGTAAAGAACAAGTGTTCATCAATCACACTCAAGTTAATATAACAGCAGCATATCATTTGTCTTCAATGCAACACAGCAATGTTTTAAAAATGGTCAGACAGTGGAAGCTATTACTTTCTCTGCCACACTGAATGGTAAATATAATTCAGAGTGTTCTATAGTCACAGGACCATTCAAAGGGATTTTCAGAATGTTGTAATGTATGGATGTAACAAAACCAATGCATAAGGGGAAGTCAATAAATAAGTTGAATTTAAGGATATAACATTAAAATAATAAAAATTCATCTTATTTATTGATTTTGCCTTGCACATAGTACTTTTACTGGAAAAACTAAGGCTATTACCTAAGATTCTATGTATTGCAAAATGATTGAGATTCACTAATCTTGCTTATTTTCCAGCTCCTGTATCAATTTTCTACGGACTCAAATCAGCAACATATATTTGGCTCCTTAAACCAAATTGAGTGTGAAAGCCTAAATCAGCCAATCAGATTGGCATCAGTTTTCAACCTCATTTTTCCATGAAGCAGAACAATACATGAATACTGATCCTGAAAGAGGCCTGTGGCGGATGGGGCAGCCACCAAAGACAGACTGCATCCCACATAAGATGTGCAGTCATAACCAATGCCAGCTGGCCTGATTGCTAATCAGTAGAGACCCTTATGCTGTTTTGTCAAGCAACTTTTCTGACTACAGGAAATGGGATTGATAACTCAGCAAAGGAATATTCTTCTTTCAGAGACAGTGGAGTATGTTTACTAAACTGGGCTAACGGTTGACCAGGGCTATCTGCAACTAGGTCCCATGTTATTCAATGGGACCTAGTTGCAGATAGCCCGGGTTAACCGTTAGCCCGGTTTAGTAAACATAGCCCAGTATGTGGTAATTTTATAACGCCAGGCCAGCAAGTACGCAGCAATATATGCTGTTCAAATGGCTTTCATAAAATTAGGTCAAGAGTAAAAGTACATGTGTTGGCATGAATGTGCATACTTTTAAAGATGGCGCTGGCAGGAATCACAAAGTACCAGGGGTATACAGGCAAAAAGTTTCATTTTGTTTAACTTCCTATGTTGTTTGCACTTTTTTGTTTTGTTTAAATACATTTTCATTTTGTGTTATTTTGTTTTTATAAATTTTCATTCCAGGGCAATTTTGTTAATTATAGAGATGGCCATGGCTGCTGCCCAAATGAAAAACATAGATGAAAAGTTATAAGAAATCTCAGGCAAATAAAAAATCCAATTGTCTTTTTTTCTGTTAGAGGCTGGCCTCAAACCAGGAATCTTTGGGTTGGGAGATAACCATTTTTCAGGAAAAACTATTACATCGCTATGAGTGCTTGTGCTAGCCAACCTGCTCTTAACTGTGTCATGTATCTTTGTTCCTGTTTCCTGATTTGCCCAAAATTTGGTCTGGAGCTCTGTGCAAAACCCTTCCTGGATTGTTTGTCTTGAGAATCTATTGATTCCAAAGACTTTTCTTTGGCCATGTTCTTGTGCCAGAAATTCTGTGAAGCCATATCTAAATATACTATCAGAGACATTTATAGTGCTACAAGACATTTACCTAATGCAGATCTTGGTAGTCCTATTAGTGATGATTAACAGATATAGCTCACATCTTTTTAATAGTGGCTAATGGAGGTATAGAATACTCATATATTTCCCAGTCTGTGGAGGGCTTATGATATTGAGCCTGCCGTCCGAATATCTAAACATGGCCAAAATTGAGCTCCTTATCTTTCCCCCTAAACCCACCTCCCCTTTCCTTCCTTCTCTATTTCTGTGGATAACACTACACTCCTCCCTGTTTCCTCAGCTCGCAACCTTAGGGTAATCTTTGACTCCTCTCTCTTTCTCTGTGCACATTCAACAGATAGCTAAAACCTGTTGCTTCTTTCTCTGTACTGTAACATTGGCAAAATTTGTCCCTTCCTTTGTACACACACTATTAAGACCCTCATCCACTCATTAGTCTCCTCCCACCTGCTCCTCACTAGTCTTGCTCTGAATCATCGTTCTCCCCTTCAATCTGTTCAAAACTCAGCTGAATGGCTTATCTTGTACCAATGCCACTATACTCATGTAACCCATCTTCTCAAGTCACTTCACTGGTCCCCTATCCATTTCCACATTCAGTTCAAACTTCTCCTACTGACCTACAAGTGCATTCATTCTGTAGCTCCTCCTCTCTTATCTCATTCTACACTCCTCCTCAGGAACTTCGCTCCTCTGGCAGATCCCTTTTATCTGTGCCCTTCTCTGTCACTGCCAAATCAAGACTTCATTCATTCCACCTTGCTTCTCCATATGCCTGGAACAAACTACCTGAGTCAGTGCGTCGGGCTCCTTCTCTGGCCCTATTCAAGTCCAGGCTGAAGACCCACATCTTTGAGGCTGTTTTTTGATCCTGATGCACCTCATTCTCTTGTCCACTGCCTAATTGTATCTTTCTATACTCTAGTCCCCAGTTTTGTGATGTTTTTTTTTCATCTAATTACTACTACTACTGAGCATTTGTATAGTGCTACAAGACATATGCAGTGCTGCACAGACATGTAAGAGACAGTCCCTGCTCATCAGAGCTTATAATCTAGTCAAGACAGACAACACAAGGAAAGCACAGGAGATCAGGTGAGTCAAGATCTGAAAGCGGCAGCGAAGAGGTGAGTTTTCAACCTGGATTTGAAAAAGGTCAGAGAAGGCGCCTGACGTACAGACTCAGGTAGTTTGTTCCAGGTGTAAGGTGCAGCAAGATGAAAGGAGCGAAGACTGGAGTTAGCAATAGAAGAGAAGGGCACAGATAGAAGTGATTTGCCAGAAGAGCAGAGTTCCCAAGTGGGGGGGGGGGGGGGTGTAGAGAGAGATAAGAGGGAAAGGTAGTGAGGAGCTTCAGAGTGAATGCACTTATAGGTCAGCAGGAGACATTTGAATTGGATGTGGAAATGGATAGAGAGCCAATGAATTGACTTGAGAAGAGGGATAATATGAACATGATGAGGCTGGGAGAAGATTAGCCATGCAGCAGAATGTTGAACAGATTAAAGGGGAGAGAGATGATTCAAATGGAGACCAGCAAGGGGTAGGTTACAATAGTCAAAATGGGAGGTGATTAAGGAGTGAATAAGTGTCTTAGTAGTATGTTCAGAAAGAACTGTGCAGATTTTGTTAATGTTATAGAGAAAGAAATGGTAGATCTTAGCTATCGGATGTGTATGGAGAAGGAGAGAGAGAGGTCAAAGATGACCCCAAGGCTGCGAGCCGAGGAAACAGGAGGAGTAGAGAGTTATCCACAGAGACTGAGAAAGGAGGAAGAGGAGAGGAGGTTTTAGAGGGAAAAATAAGAAGCTCGGTTTTGGCCATGTTCAATTTCAAGCTGCGGTGAGACATCCAAGCAGCAATGTCAGAAATACAGGCAGAGATCCGGGTCTGGATTGCCAGAGAGATTTCAAGGGTAGAGAGGTAGATTTGGGAGACATCAGCATACAGATGGTACTGAAAGCCATGGGAAGAGATGAGTGCACCAAGGGACTAGGTATATAGAGAGAAAAGGAGCGGACCCAATACAGATCCTTGGGATATGACAACTGAAAGTGTTATAGCAGCAGAGGAAGATCCACCAGAACAAACACTGAAAGAGCGATGGGAGAAATAAGAGAAGAACCAGGATAGTACAGAGCCCTTAAAACCAAGCGAGGACAGGGTATCAAGGAGAAGGCTATGGTCAACAGTGTCAAAAGCAGCACAGAGGTCAAGAAGGATGAGGATTGAATAAAGGCTCTTGGATTTTGCCAGGAACAAGTCACTGGAGACTTTGGCACGAGCCATTTCAGTAGAATGTAAAGGACAAAAGCCAGATTGTAAAATATCCAGGAGGGCTTGAGAGGAGAGAAAGTCAAGGCAACGGCAGTGAACCGCATGTTCAAATAGTTTGGGAACAAAGGGGAGGAGGGAGATGGGTCAATAGTTAGAAGGATAGGTAGGATCAAGTGAGGGTTTCTTGAGAAGAGGTGTAACTACAGCATGCTTGAAGGCTGCAGGGTCAGCTGCAGTGGAGAGCGATAGGTTGAGAATATGAGAGATGGAAGGGACAACAGTAGAGGAGATAGGACTTAGGAGATGGGTGGGAATAGGAGCAGAGGAGCAGGTAGTGAGTTTGGAGAAGGAAAAAAGGTGTGCAGTTTCCTCCTCAGAGATCACGACACACTGCTAAAATGTTAAATAGAAAAATCTTAAGAGGGCCAGAAAACCTTTTTTGTTCTTGTTTATTTTGTATCTCATTAAAAACTTTATAATCAGTTAAAAACAAGAAACCATAAAGGCACTAATAGTAATTTTTGGGCCAATATTAAACACCATAGTCCACAGGTTCTTTAAATGCTGGTCAAAACACTTACAAAATATATGTATATTCAAAGTAGCTACAGTACATATACAGTTCATAGTCAGCTGGGCTGAATATACATGTGTCTTCTGGCCTATATGTATGAAGGTGATTTTTTTTATTTTCCAAATTAAACCACTTAGCAATATGGATGGTGGCTGAATATCACCGGCTATCTATACCATTGGGTGGAACACTCACACTCTGCCCTTGCTCTGCCCCAGCATTACCCAGATATCCCAGGTGGTGATTTACAATTTTCAACAGCACTATAAGGGTCATTTTATAAACCTTTTTCATTCATAGATTGCTATTATAAGCATACAAGGCCTTTTATAAAAGGCTTAAAAGTATGCACAGTGCAAGCTATTTTTCTATCTGATCTGTCCCTTCGCCAATTTGTTTCCTTCCCCACTCATGCTGCCGGTCACTCTCTTGATCTCCTCATCACCTCAACTTCTTCCCCTTCCCCTCCTTCTTCCCTTTCCTCATTTTCCCTGGTCTGATCATCTTTGTCTTCTCTTTTCCTTCCCCTTGCCGCCCCCTTCTCCCGTTTCAATGTCAGTCCCAAATAACAATAATCCCAGTACCAGTTCCAACTCCTCAACGTTTATGCGCAACCTAAATGCTAACACTCTTCTCTAGTTTCCCTCCTCTGACTCTCTATTCCCTGCTGATTTCAACTCGCTCTCTGTCGATGCCCAAGCTCATCTGTGGAATTCCTCTCTTTCCGCCACCCTTGATAACGTTGCCCCCCTCCGACCCCACCTTTCACCCCTCCGTCACCCCCGGCATCCCTGGTTCCACACCGGCCTTCTTCAACACCGCAAGCATCTCCGCCGCGTGGAGCGTCTCTGGCGGAAGCACCCTTCTTCCTCCAACCTGAAAAACTTTCAATTATGCCACCATCACTACCGTACCCTCCTTCACTCAGCAAAGCGTGACTACTACTCTAAGCTCATCTCTTCCTCTTCAAACTCTTCTCGTCAACTGTATTCTGTTCTTCGCGCTCTCACTGCATCTCACTCTGCTTCTTCCCCCTCCCCTCCCCTCTCTTTTCTTCCTGATCCTTCTTCTTTGGCTTCCTTTTTTGCCTCCAGGTTCTTACCCTTCGTCTTTCCTTTCCTTCTTGTCCTCCCCCCTCTCTCCCCCTGCTGAATCCCCCTCTTCCCCCCCTTCCTCACCTGTTCCCTCACTTTCTCACTTCTGGTCTTCCTTCGAGCCTATCTCTCAAGCGGTCTTGTCTAAGGCTTTTTCCTCCATTCGGAAAACAACCTGCTCTGCCGATCCCATCCGTTCTCACTGGCTCTTGGAACCTTCCCTAGCCCTCTCTCCTTTCATTCTTGCCCTCTTTAATTCTAGTCTGTCATCAGGTATCTTTCCCACACCCTGGAAGCATGCCTCTGTTCGTCCTATCCTGAAATCCCACACCTCCGACTCTTCTTTCCTTTCCAATTGGCGTCCTATCTCTAATCTTCTGTTTCTCTCAAAGATTCTAGAAAAATTGGTCTTTTCCCAACTCTCTTCCCACCTCGAAGCTTCTCTCACCCTTCATCCACAGCAATCTGGTTTCTGCCCTGGTCACAGAACAGAATCTATTCTCCTTTCCCTTCTTAGTGAACTCCATTCTGCTCACGATCATGGCCTTTTCACTATCACTATTTCTCTTGACCTCTCGGCAGCCTTCAACCTGGTAGATCTTCGCACTCTTCTAGCACATCTCCAGGAAGCCGGTCTTTCTGGCACGATACTCCAATGGTTTCATTCTTTTCTCTCTTGTCAGTCCTTCTCGGTTGTTTCTGGGTCTTTTTCTTCTTCCCCCACTCCTCTCTCCTGTGGTGTACCTCAAGGATCTGTCCTCGCTCCACTCCTCTTCAATATTTTCCTCGTCCCTCTTGCCCTTTTGGTCCAACAGTTTGGCATCTCTGCGTATTACTATGCAGATGACATACTCCTCCTCCACCACACTGATTCTCTCACCCCTGATATCTCTCCCCTCAATACATGTCTCTCTGCCGTTGCCTCCTGGTTCTCATCCAATTTCCTACATGTCAATCCTGCTAAGAGTTTCGCTATTTGGTTCACTCTTGGGAGCCCCCCCCCCCCACCTGTGCCCCCTCATTCTCCTCCCTGCCTATTCTCTTCGGTACCTAGGTGTTATTCTCGACTCGTCTCTCTCATTTAAGGAGCACATTTCTTCGGTTGTCCAGCATTCCCTAAAACAATTATGAGCCTACGTCCTTTCCTTTCTTCTTCTGCCCTGACCACTTTACTTCTCTCTCTTGCAATATCCTGTCTTGACTATTGCGATGTCTCTTTGGCAGGTCTTCCACAATCTCAGCTCACCCGTCTTCAACATGTTCAAAACACCGCCATTCACATTTTAACTTACGCTTCCCGCTTCGACCATGTTACCGCCCTCCTCCTATGTCAACATTAGCTCCCTATTTCCTTTCGTATCCAGTACAAGTTCCTTATCTTTGTTCACAGGGCAATTCACACAGGCACTCCCCTTTACCTTGCAGACCAAATCCGTCTTCACATCCCTCACCTCTCAATCCGCTCCATTCATATCAGTCGTATGTCCCTTCCCTCCCCATCACAAGCTCATTTGGAATCCACCTGTTCATCAGTTTTTTTTCTTTCTCGGCCCAAGGCTCTGGAACTCACTCCCCCCTCCCTCCGTTTAGAAGTGTCCTTCTAGACTTTCAAGATAAAATTAAAAACACATCTTTTCTGTCTCGCATTTGACCTTCCCCCCCTTCTTCACCCCTCTCCCCTCCTCCTCTTTGACGCACAGACTACTTGTTCTCTATGCTTTTTTCTTTTCTCCATCCTATCCTTTCTCAATTTTAATGGCATTCCTTTCCTCTTTCCCTGCAGCCTTTGCATTTTATGATTGTAAACCGCTCAGAAGCATTTGCTATGGGCAGTATAATAAGTTTTAATTAAACATAAACATAAACATGCACTTGGAAAGTAGGCATGTTGAGGGAAGAGCTTGGGTGGAACATAGGCCAGGTCATGATTTACACATGTACATATATAAAGTACATGGTAGCATTTATACTGACTCTCAAGATTTGTGCTAGTATTTTATACAGACACATGTGGGCTTATTTTAGACACCTTATTGGTGATTACATGTGCATAATCAAGCATATATATGTGTAAATCACATCCATGTGTAAATGGCTATTTTAGAAAGAGTCCAATTTACATGTAGATGTCCTTGAGATGTGGAGGTTTTGAGGGGATGTGTCAGGGATGTAGTATGAGCACTGCATGGGCATGACAAACATCTACACATGCATTTCACATAGGAAGTGCACATACAAGCTCAAAATTCTTCATGTCCGGATTTATATTTACTCTCTACCATGTGTAGGTTTTTAAAAAGTATACATTCTGGCAAGTCCTTTATACGATGGAGTTAAGGTTATGGTTATGGTTCACTTTATTTGATACGCCACCTATCTGAAACAATGAAAGCGGTTTATCCTCCTTAATCTTCATAGTTTATTTCACCCTCCAAAATGAATTGTGTTCAAGATAGTGTCCTCTGTAGGTAACTAGCAGCAGCTACATGCACGTAAGTTTGCAAAATGGCTTATATGCTTACAGTGTTGTTGTTGTTAAGTGCCGTTGAGTCGGAGTCGATTCATGGCGACCCTCTGGATAGCTATCCTAAATTGTGTTCAGTCTTCAGGCAGACGGCTCATTGTTGACAGACTGGTACCCGTAGCTGCTGTTATTGTATCGATCCATCTCATTGCTGGCCTTCCTCTTTTGTGTTGACCTTCTATCTTGCCAAGCATGATATCTTTCTCTAATGATCTCTCTCTTCGCATGATGTGTCCAAAGTATGAAAGTCGAAGTCTTGTCATCTGAGCTTCTAAAGAAAGCTTAGGTTTGATCTCCTCTAGTACCGACTGGTTTGTTCTTCGGGCAGTCCATGGTATACACAGTATTTGCCGCCAGCACCATAATTCAAAGGCATCAATTTTCTTCCTGTCTGTCTTTTTCACTGTCCAGCTTTCACATCCATATGATGTTATTGAAAATACCATGGCCTGAACAAGTCAGCTCTTTGTATGGAGAGAGACATCTCTGCTCTTGAGAATCTTATCTAGGTCTTTCATAGACATTCTGCCAAGAGCAATGCGTCGTCTGATTTCTTGACTGCTTGTTGCTTCTTTATTGATAGTTGATCCAAGTAGGTTAAAGTTGTTCACAATTTCAATTTCTTCTCCTTCAATGATGAACCTGTTGATTATGCCAGTTGTCATGATCTTTGTCTTCTTTACATTAAGGTGCAGGCCCATTTTGAGACTATGTTCTTTAATTGTGAGAAGCAAATGTTTCAGATCATCTTCACTTACAGCCAGTAATGTAGTATCATCAGCATAGCGAAGGTTGTTGATGAGTCTTCCACCAATCTTCACACCTCTGTTGTCTTCATACAATCCTGCTTCTCTGATGATTTGTTCTGCATATAAATTAAACAGGTAGGGGGAAAGTATGCAGCCTTGTCTTACACCTTTGCTTATTTTAAACCATTCTGTTTCTCCTTGTTCCGTTTGAACTGTTGCTTCTTGATCAATGTACAGATTGCGCAAGAGAACGATCAGGTGTTCTGGTATATTTATTTTATTTATTTAAAACTTTCTTATATACCGCCTCTTCCATAGATCAAAGGCGGTTTACATATAACAAGTGTAACATGAACAGGTTTTACATAGAACAGATTTTTAAATTATTTACAAATCAACTTTTAAATCAACAGTTTTTAAATTATTGACAATCAACATGATTGTGAGTAACTATATTATTAATTGTAAACAACTATATACAGGTATACCCATGCTTCTTAATGTAGCCCAGAGTTTCTCATGGTTTAAACAGTCAAAAGCCTTGCTATAGTCGATAAAGCACAAATAGATATCCTTTTGGTATTCTTTAGTCTTTTCAAGGATCCATCTCACATCCGCAATGATGTCTCTCGTTCCTCGCCATTTCCTGAACCCTGCTTGCACTTCAGGTAGTTCTTGTTCCAGGTATGGTTGTAGTCTCTTTTGAATAATCATCAGTAGAATCTTGCTGGCATTTGGGATCAGAGCGATTGTGCGATAATTTCCACAGTCAGTTGGATCACCTTTCTTTAGTATTGGTATAAACACAGATCTTTTCCAGTCAGTTGGCCATGATGTTGTCTTCCATATTTCTTGGCAGAGCCTTGTAAGTATGGTAACAGCTGCATCAGATTGCTGCAATACTTCTATGGGAATGCTATCAATGCCTGGTGCTTTGTTCTTTGATAAGGCTTTCAATGCTGCTTCAACTTCTTCTTTCATCACCAATGGTTCCCGATCATAAGGTACAGGTTGAAACGGCTGTTGGTCCACTTGATCTTTATCATATAAAAACTCTGTATATTCCTTCCACCTTTTCTTGATCTTCTCAGCATCATTCAACATAGAACCTTGAGCATCTTGTAACGAGGCGGGAACTTTTTCTTTAACTCTCGTAGCTTTAGGAAAGCCGATATTGTTCTTCCTCTAATAGTTTCTGCTTCTATTTCCTTGCAAGTGTCATTGTAGTACTTTTCCTTGTCCTGTCTTGCTGCATGTTGGAAATCTCTGTTGAGTTCTGCAATTGTCTTTCTTTCTCCTCTGGCTTTAGCTTCTCTGCATTTCTGGGCAATTTTCAGAGTTTCTTCCGTCATCCATTTTGGCCGTTTTTGCTTTTTCACCTTTTGTAGAGACTTCTCGCTTTCTTCCAACACAACCTTCTTGATGTCGTTCCATAACTCTTCAGGAGCTCTGTCATTTGTATCTAAAGCAGGAAATCGATTTTGCAGGCAGTCTTTAAATTACAGTGGTATATTCTCAAGGTCATATTTTGCTGCATTCATGAGTGGTTTGCTCTTTTTCAACTTTAGCTTGAGTTTGCATACTAGTAGTTGATGATCTGTACCACAGTCAGCTCCAGGTTTTGTCTTTGTTGATGTTACAGAGCTTTTCCATCGTTGACTTCCACAGATGTAGTCAATTTGATTTTTATACAATCCATTGGGTGAAGTCCATGTGTACAGTCACCGCTTGTGTTGCTGGAAGAAGGTGTTTGAGATGAATAGATCATTGGTCTTGCAGAATTCTATCAGTCTTTCTCCAGCTTCATTTCTGTTGCCAAGTCCATATTTTCCAACTACTTTGCCTTCTTCTTTGTTGCCAACTTTTGCGTTCCAGTCACCCATGACTATCAGGATATCCTGTTTGAATGTTCTGTCAATTTCAGCTTGTACTTGTTCATAGAACTCTTCAATTTCATTCTCTTCTGCAGCTGTTGTTGGGGTATATACTTGAATTATAGTTGTGTTGATAGGCAATCCTCGTAGACGAATAGAGATTAAGCGTTCGCTGACTGCATTGTATTTCATTACAGTTCTTGCAAGTTTCTTCTTTATTATAAATGCAACACCATTTCTTCTTTGTCTTTCATTTCCAGCATAGTAGACCATGTGATCATCTGATGCAAAGTGCCCGATGCCAGTCCATTTCAGTTCGCTGACACCCAACAGATCAAGTTGTACACGTTCCATTTCATTCTTGACCACCTCCAACTTCCCTTGGTTCATGCTTCGTACGTTCCATGTTCCAATATGTAAGACATCATTACAGCTTCTGACTCTCATTTCATGCACAGCACAACTTGTGCGTGTAAATGTTTGTACTTACATACTGTATGCATTGCATTTGTGCATGAAATGCATACAGTATGTAAGTACAAACATTTACACGCACAAGTTGTGAACTATCAACATTTACTATGTGTAAGTTGCCAGGTTGCTTCTGTTGATGTTTCCCACATGTACATTTATAAAATGGCGCTTCCTGCTGCTTGCGAACAACAATACATGTGAATTCCTGCACTTCATTCTATGTATTTTAGAAACAGCTCCATGTTTAGCAGAGCCATTTCTAAAACACTATCAGAACTGAGTACATCTGGACCTCGATGCCTCAAATCTGATCTCAACGTACTATCTGAAATCTGCCTTATAGATGTCTATAGCTCCATAATTAGCCAGTGATTTTCAGCATTTTTGCAAAGTAGTATGAGAAAAAGCTTTTCTCATAACGGGGACTTGTAGAGAGTTATTTTATAAACTCCCATGTAGTTAATACACATTTTTCTGCATGTTACTAGTATCTTTTTTATAAGGTCAAGTATGTGTGTGCTTTAATTTAGAAAATAGGGGCATAAATGGTTGAAAATGCATGTTAAATCCAGGCACAAGCACTTTGGCTAGTGTAAATGTTTGTACTAGATTTTTCAAGAACGTGCATAAATTATTTTATTTTATAATTTATATGCATAAATTTGTACTTCACTCATGCTCTACCCATGTATACACCCAAAGTGAAAGAATGCACAATCAGCCTGACTCATCTACTACCATAATAGCAACTTCCTAAAGTACGCACATAATTGCCAATGACACATGAAAGTTATTGAAATACATGATTTATAAATGCTGAGACATCCAGGGTCTCCAGCATAATTACCTGATCTAAATCCTCATCAGCTGGTGCTTCAGTCTTGGACCCCTGGGGTATACAATATATATTCAAAATCTTTATTGACTCCACATCAATCAATAAAATGTCTTTCAAATACTTTTTAACAAGAATAAGTGGTAATAGATTATAGATACAGGAAATCAATAAACCTTAAGTTTTTGCCCAAGCTGCATTCTCAAGAGATTCTATTTGACAATGAACTATTAAACTATCCTGAACTATTAAACTGACCCTTTAATTTCAAAACAGCAGAATTAACATTAACAAGTCGAGTGTCTTGTTCAGACATCTTAGCTACCACAGCAGAAGAAAATTGGGAGACTTGAGATAAAGAGGACTGTAAGGATACCTCAGTATGAGATACTACCTCCCATATATCCCACAATGATATATCCTTTGGAGCTTTAATAGGATCCGTAGGAGCCAAAAACTGTAAATGTTCAGGAAGCTGAAGTGTCCAGGGCAGTATGATAAAGATATTGGTCGATCAGACCAATAACTTTTACAGATTTTGCCGAAGCAGCCGGATGGGCTCTCTTCTTCCATTTCAGCGGTTATAGAGTCCTCTGAGGACATTATTATAACTTGTGCTACATTAATAGTGTCCTTTCTTTCTTTTGTAGATGAGAACATGGTGATGCAGTTGTATTTTACCAAGAAAAGAGCACTTTTTTGTGGAAAGATGATTCAGATGTTCGCTGATGTGTGTAAAGCTACTCAAAAGCGAAGGATGGCATTTTTGGGGTTGAAACCTCAGGACCTGGCTCTTGGGGTGTCCTTTTCCCTAAAATATCCAAGTAAGTGTATTGTGACTTATGCTAATGATAAGAAATTAGATGGTTAAATTTTTTTTTCTTTTTGTTTGTTTTTTTTGGTTAAGATAATGTGGGTATTTTCTTTATTTTCTTTCTTTCTTTCTTTCTTTATTTAGTAAACATTTGTATACCGCTGCTTCCTACGATCAGCAGCGGTTTACTTTACAGAATCATAATGTATCGTACAATACAGTAATTTTTTAAGATACACATTTCGATTGGGCAATGATTTACATAAAACGGGAAATAGCAATTAGATACATTATACATTGGATTGGGGCGCACAAATCTAAATATACATTTGATTGTAGGTGCGTGGGTGGGGCCTAAAATATACATATATACAAGATTACATACCGGTATTCCAAATGCCGTCGTGGCAGGCAAAAGCCATCTAGGTGGGGGAAGGTGTCGCACTTAGGTCAGGTTGTAGTGAGCCTGAAATAAGTGGGTTTTGAGTTTCCTTCTAAATTCACTCAAATTATTTGTCAGTCACAACTCGTGTGGGAGTTGGTTCCAGTGGATTGGTGCTGTATATGTGAAAGCTCTATTGCTTGTTTCTACTTTGACAGAGAGCGTTGAGATTTATGGTTCTTCTGCACCTGTTGTGTGGTTGAATAGTGATTAGGTTATCGAGGTAGGACGGTGCAATATTGTGAATGAGTTTAAAAGTTGTTATGAGAAGTTTGAAAATGATGCGAGCGGCAACCGGGAGCCAATGCAGTTCCATTAGCACTGGGATTATGTGATCTGTGACGCTTTTTTCCATGATGACTCTTGCAGCAACATTTTGAGCCATTTGAAAGATATTTAGGGTGTTCTTCGGAAGCCCTTGCAGAATGGCGTTGCAGTAGTCTAGGTGAGGAATGATGAGAGCTTGTGCAACAGTCCTGAAGTCAGATTTCTCGAGGATATTGCGAAGTGGTTGAAGAACTTTAAATTGGGAGATACTGTTTTTTCTTGTTTAGTGTATTATATTCCTTATGCTTTATTTCCTATTTGGTATTATTTATGAAGTCGAGATTCCTCCTTAATGGGGACTTGATTGTAATTTCCTTTTTTATTATTAATAAAGAGATTCTAAATTTAAAAAAAAAAACAGAAATACACGATTTATGTGTGTAAATGGTGTGCAACTTTCCATGGCTCCTTACAAAATGACCCCCTAAGAGTGATAGTGAAGAGAAAGCTCTCTACAACAGATAGCTTGCAGACTCTCCTGACTCTTGCCCATGCCATCTTTAGATTCAACAAAATACAACATATCTGCAGATCTTGCATCTCTGTTCATATACATCTCATACCTGCCATCTTCTGTGCATTAGCCAGGGGTGATAGAAGGGCCATATGAGTTGGAGGACCGAAGCTCCATTCTAACTTTGCCCCAAGCTCTGCTCCTAGCCCTTACAACCTTCCTCTTCTGTTCTATCTGCAGGGATCTGATTTCCAGACGGCAGAAGAGAAGGACTACCAAAAGGGACTGCTACAGCTGGAGAAAGACCTGAACTTGTAAGTATTTGTCTTTTGAGAAATACTCTAAATCTTGGGGAAAAGGGAATTCTTTGGTATAAAGCTGATAAATTGAAAGCGAGAAGTCTCTACAAAAGGTGAAAAAGCAAAAACGGCCAAAATGGATGACGGAAGAAACTCTGAAAATTGCCCAGAAACGCAGAGAAGCTAAAGCCAAAGGAGAAAAAAAGACAATCGCAGAACTCAACAGAGATTTCCAACGTGCAGCAAGACAGGACAAGGAAAAGTACTACAATGACACTTGCAAGGAAATAGAAGCAGAAACTATTAGAGGAAGAACAAGATCGGCTTTCCTAAAGCTGCGAGAGTTAAAGAAAAAGTTCCAGCCCCGAATTGGAATGTTACAAGATGCTCAAGGTTCTATGTTGAATGATGCTGAGAAGATCAAGAAAAGGTGGAAGGAATATACAGAGTTTTTATATGATAAAGATCAAGTGGACCAACAGCCGTTTCAACCTATACCTTATGATCAGGAACCATTGGTGATGAAAGAAGAAGTTGAAGCAGCATTGAAAGCCTTATCAAAGAACAAAGCACCAGGCATTGATAGCATTCCCATAGAAGTATTGCAGCAATCTGATGCAGCTGTTACCGTACTTACAAGGCTCTGCCAAGAAATATGGAAGACAACATCATGGCCAACTGACTGGAAAAGATCTGTGTTTATACCAATACTAAAGAAAGGTGATCCAACTGACTGTGGAAATTATCGCACAATCGCTCTGATCCCACATGCCAGCAAGATTCTACTGAAGATTATTCAAAAGAGACTACAGCCATACCTAGAACAAGAACTACCTGAAGTGCAAGCAGGGTTCAGGAAAGGGCGAGGAACGAGAGACATCATTGCGGATGTGAGATGGATCCTTGAAAAGACTAAAGAATACCAAAAGGATATCTATTTGTGCTTTATCGACTATAGCAAGGCTTTTGACTGTGTAAACCATGAGAAACTCTGGGCCACATTAAGAAGCATGGGTATACCAGAACACCTGATCGTTCTCTTGCGTAATCTGTACATTGATCAAGAAGCAACAGTTCGAACGGAACAAGGAGAAACAGAATGGTTTAAAATAAGCAAAGGTGTAAGACAAGGCTGCATACTTTCCCCCTACCTGTTTAATTTATATGCAGAACAAATCATCAGAGAAGCAGGACTGTATGAAGACAACAGAGGTGTGAAGATTGGTGGAAGACTCATCAACAACCTTCGCTATGCTGATGATACCACATTACTGGCTGAAAGCGAAGATGATCTGAAACATTTGCTTCTCACAATCAAAGAACATAGTCTCAAAATGGGCCTGCACCTTAATGTAAAGAAGACAAAGATCATGACAACTGGCATAATCAACAGGTTCATCGTTGAAGGAGAAGAAATTGAAATTGTGAACAACTTTAACCTACTTGGATCAACTATCAATAAAGAAGCAACAAGCAGTCAAGAAATCAGACGACGCATTGCTCTTGGCAGAATGGCTATGAAAGACCTAGATAAGATTCTCAAGAGCAGAGATGTGTCTCTCCATACAAAGATTCGACTTGTTCAAGCCATGGTATTTTCAATAACATCATATGGATGTGAAAGCTGGACAGTGAAAAAGACAGACAGGAAGAAAATTGATGCCTTTGAATTATGGTGCTGGTGGCGAATACTGTGTATACCATGGACTGCCCGAAGAACAAACCAGTCGGTACTAGAGGAGATCAAACCTAAGCTTTCTTTAGAAGCTCAGATGACAAGACTTCGGCTTTCATACTTCGGACACATCATGCGAAGAGAGAGATCATTAGAGAAAGACATCATGCTTGGCAAGATAGAAGGTCAACGCAAAAGAGGAAGGCCAGCAATGAGATGGATCGCTACAATAACAGCAGCTACGGGTACCAGTCTGTCGTCAATGAGCCGCCTGACTGAAGACCGAACACAATTTAGGATAGCTATCCAGAGGGTCGCCATGAGTCGACTCCGACTCGACGGCACTTAACAACAACAACAACAAATTGGTGCATTTTAGAATTCAGTGTTTTTGCTGAGTCAGTCATGTCTTAGTAACACCAGATAGCTTTTTATTTAAATCAAATCAGAGTATAGCTTAGCATGCAAAGTAGAATAAAGTCTCTGAGTAGAAAGAAATATTTGTTTCTAGAGACCTTTACAAAGAGGTCTTCCAGTTAGAAGGCAAACAATCTGTGAAGTTGTTTAAATAGGTGTTAAAGCAAAGTGACAGATCAAAGAGGAAATATGAAAGGCTCCCTCTATCAAAGGAAGGGCTATGCAAATCTCCCAGGAAATTCTTAAGACATTACCTTAGAAGCATAGGTCAGGGCACTGTGTAGCAAGCCAGCTTTTATTAAGTCTTTTTTCCCTCCTACCCACCCCGACTCCTACCAACTGCAGGGATAATCTTAGCTTTAAAGGCTCTTAAACCTAGTAAAGGGAAGGAGGTGGTCAAATTCACTTTCAGGTTCAGCAGGCTAGCCTCATCACAAATAGATTAATTAAGGACCTGAAATTAATTGATCTTGAGGTGAATAAGGTTATTAAACATATTAGGTCTGATTCTGTCCCTGATGTACAAGCCCTCTGTACGCCCGGTCTGAACTGGATGTACAGAGGGTGTCGCGATTCTGATCTTGTGGGACACGTCTAGACCCATGGGATCAGAATCATGATCAGGCCTGTACATGCAGGCCAGGACTGTGATTCAGCATGGCCACCATGTACATGACATGCCCAACTAACTCAGTCTGGGCTTTACAATGGAGCCACGGCGCCATTTATTTATTTTATTTATTTAACAGTATTTCTAAACCGCCTTATCTTAATAATCAAGGTGGTATCACAGCAAGCAATCAGGTAAAGTGTGTGTGTTGTACATGCAGTGAGGATAAAACTTAGTTGTGTGAGGGATGTGTTGGGTGCTTGATTTGTTTGAGCTATATACAGGGTGGGCTATTTACAGTGGCGCTAGAATCATATTTTATATATATTCAGTTGTTTGGGAGGATTGGAGTGCTGTTATCCATTCTCTTAGGTTATGTGATGTGACCATAGTGCTCTATGAACAGCATGGTTTTCAGTTGTTTTCTGAAGTCTTTGAGGTCTGGAGTTGCCCTTAGATCGTCCGGTAGATTGTTCCATATTGTTGGAGCAGCCATGGAGAGAGCTCTGTCTGTTGTGTCCTTGCGTGTGTGCTTGTACTCATTTGGGGTGCTGACTCGGTTGCGTGTTTGACTTCTTCTGGGACGTGCGCTGGTTTCCGGTTGTATGAGCAGGTGGAGGCTGTTGGCTGATGTGTGTTCTTTTATCTTAAATAGGTTTATGATAGTCTTGTATCTGATGCGAGCAATGATTGGGAGCCAGTGTAAGTCCTTTAGTGTAGGTGTGATGTGCTCCTGCCTTGCGGCTCCGGATATGATTCGAGCTGCAGTGTTTTGTGCCAGCTGTAGTGGTTTGAGAGCTTGTTTTGGTAGTCCGAGGTATATCGGATTGCAGAAGTCCAGTATTGGGGTTATCAGTGCTTGACAGACTGTACGGAAGTGTTCTGGAGCGAGGAGTGGTTTCAGTCTGCTGATGATTCGCATCCTGTAATATGCTTTTTGGATTGTTTTGTCTATGTGTGGTTTGAGGTTGAGTTTACTGTCCAGAGTAACCCCAAGGTATCTCACCTCCGATCTTATCGGTATCGTGGTGCTTTGTATCTTTATGTTTGGTGGGTGTGTGAAGCTTTGGTTTCGAGTGATGATTAAAGCTTCAGTCTTGTTGTAGTTTATAGCTAGATTGTTGTTTTGGCACCACTTCGCCATTTGGGTAAGGCAGTCTGCTATCTTAGAGAAGTCCGGGTTTTCGATTGATATCGGGGAGTATACCATTATATCGTCTGCGTATATTGTGTATTGGATGTTGTTCTCTTTCATAATGTTGCATATTGGTTGGATGTAGATGTTAAAAAGGAGTGCTGAGAGTGCGGATCCTTGTGGTACTTCTTGTTGGACGTTTATGGGCCGGGAGGTGTCCTGTCCCACCTTGACCTGTAGCTGTCTTTCTGTTAGGTACGAGTGGAACCATTTTAGAGTGGTACCGTGTATACCAGTGTTCTTCAGTCTCTCCAGGAGTATATTGTGATCAACTGTGTCGAACGCTGGCACCATAGCTCCATTGTAAAGCTGCGATCCCAGCCACTGGCTCCAGCACTGCATTCCCTGCAGTCCAACCCCCGATCCAGCCTCCCAAGGCCAGGATCAGGCTGCTGGGAATGCTCACTGCCCCCTCCTTCCACTTTCTGGCTGCGGGCCCACTGACCCATGGTGACTAGGGAAGTTATTCCACCTCAGAGGTAGAATAACTTCCCCATGCAGGTCGCCATCCCTGGACGTACAGAGCCAACATTAGAAACGTCCCTGTATGTCCAGGGCCAAAGACCGCCCACTGCCCGCCATAATTCTGCCCCCAATTTGCCCCTTCCCCGCCCCCATCTAACTTTCTTATACAACCGCCCCGTTGGGAGGTCAGAATGACACCAATTAGGTATAGTTGTATTAGTACAAGTATCCCCAGTAAACGTAAGTAAGTAAACAACTTAAATAGCTAAACAAAAATTAAAAAATAAGATGCAGCAGCGAGATGGGGACTATCCCATCTTTTGCATTGACTGTCATATTTATGATTTTCTCCCAGTTGTGGTCTTATGTGTACACTAAGCGCAAGGAGTTCTCTTCTCTCAGAAAATGAGTCCAATTTCTGGAGGCTAGAGTAGCAGATTTGGAGGACATAAGGAAGACAAAAGGGCAAATAGTTGACTCCTACAGAGACACAGTACTGAGGTCCAACCTCCAGTCTGGCAGCTTCCCTGATGCCATGGAAGAGAGAGGCCACGAGACAGGAAAGCATTGCCCTGGTGTGGCAGGAAGTGATCCTGTAGCTAGGACCCATCCTCCAGGTGATGTAAAACTCTCTCACACCAAGGAGGGTTCTCCAGTGTCATGTGCTCATGATGGAAGGGTTAGGACAGTGTATTGGTGATTCGATCATTAGGCATGCAGATAGCTGGGTGGCTGGTGGACATGAGATTGCCTGATAACATGCCTACTTAGTGTGAAGATAGCGGACATCACGCGCTACCTAGCCAAGGTATTAGATAGCGCTGGGAGGAATCTACTGTCTTGGTTCATGTTGGAAGGAAGGTTCTGGATGCCTAATTATGCTTTTAAGTCAGAAGTTGAAATCCAGAACTTCCCAGGGTAGCATTCTGTGAAATGCTTCCCGTTCCACGTGCAGGACCCAAAAGGCAGGCAGAGCTCCAGAGTCTCAATGGGTGGATGAGATGATGTTGCAAGGAAGAAAGTTTTGGATTTGTTAGGAACTGAGCAACATTCTGGGGGAAAGGAGGGGCTTTCCCGAAGGGATGGGCTCCACTTTAACTGGGATAGAACCTGGTTGCTGGCATTAAGAACATAAGAACATAAGATATGCCATACTGGGTCAGACCAAGGTCCATCAAGCCCAGTATTCTGTTTCCAACAGTGGCCAATCTAGGTCATATGTACCTAGCAGTTTCCCCAAGAGACACAAGTTCCACAATGCTTGTACTGGATCAAGCATTGATATCTTCGGTCACTTCTTAATAATGGTTTATGGACCTTTCCTCCAGGAACTTGTCCAAACCTTTTTTAAACCCAGCTACACTAACAGCCTTTACTACATCCTCCGGTAACAAATTCCAGAGTTTGATTACACGTTGAGTGAAAAAATATTTTCTTTTATTAGTCTTAAATAGTTTACCCTGTAGCTTCATTGCATGTCCTCTAGTCTTTCTATATTCTGATAAGGTAAACAATCGATCTATGTTTACCCGTTCCACTCCGTTCATTAATTTATAGACTTCTATCATATCTTCCCTCAGCCGTCTCTTTTCCAGGTTAAAGAGCCCTAACTTTTTAGCCTCTCTTCATAGGAATATCCTTCCATCCCCTTTACCATTTTGGTGGCTCTTCTCTGTACCTTTTCTAAAATCGCTATATCCTTTTTAAAATACGGCGACCAGAATTGCACACAATATTCAAGGTGCGGTCTCACCATGGAACGATATAGAGGCATTATAATATCTTTTGTTTTATTTTCCATTCCTTTCCTTATCATACCTAGCACTCTATTTGCTCTCTTGGCCGCCACTGCACACTGGGCCGAGGGTTTTAACATGTTATCCACAATGACGCCTAAATCTTTTTCCTGGGTGGTGGTTCCTAATGTGGAACCTTGCATCGTGTAACCATAGTTTGGGTTGTTCTTCCCTAGGTGCATAACCTTGCACTTGTCCACATTAAATTTCATCTGCCATTTTGATGCCCAGTCTTCCAATTTATCAAGATCCTCTTGCAATTTTCCACAATCCTCTTGGGTTTTAACAACTTTAAATAGTTTTGTGTCATCTGCAAATTTGATAACCTCACTCGTTATTCCACTTTCCAGGTCATTTATGAATATGTCAAAAAGCAGCGGACCCAGCACAGATCCCTGGGGTACACCACTATTCACCTTTCTCCATTGGGAAAATTGGCCATTTAGCCCTACCCTCTGCTTTCTATCTTTTAACCAGTTCCTGATCCACAATAGTACACTGCCTGCTATCCCATGACTCTTTAGTTTTGCCAAAAGTCTCTGATGAGGGACCTTGTCAAAGGCTTTCTGAAAGTCCAGATACACAATATCAACTGACTCACCTTTGTCCACCTGTTTATTCACTCCTTCAAAAAAACATAACAAATTAGTAAGACAAGATCTTCCTTGTCTAAAGCCATGTTGGCTGTCTCCCATTAGGTTGTGACTATCTACATGCTGAGTAATTTTATTCTTTATGATGGTTTCTACCATTGTTCCTGGTACTGAAGTCAGGCTCACCGGTCTGTAGTTTCCCGGATCACCCCTGGAACCCTTTTTAAAGATTGGTGTTACATTGGCGATCCTCCAATCTTCAGGTATTAGAGATGATTTTAATGATAGTTCACAGATTACTGATAGCAGGTACCAGGACCTGATCCCATGATGGAAAAGCACCTCCGCAAAGCCAACAAGGCCATTTTCCACAAACGTAGAGTCCTACAACCTCTACGGAGCATCCTTGAACCTCACGATTTCAGGTCTGTTGCGCAAGCACTAATTATTCCACACCTCGACTACTGCAACGCCATCTTACAGGGCCTTCCAAAGAAAACCCTCAACATTCTCCAGATGGCCCAAAATGTAGCAGCTAGGGTCATCATGAAAAAAAACCTTACTGATCACATTACACCTGTATTAATCGAGCTACACTGGCTCCCCATTGCAGCCCGGATAAAATATAAAACACTAATAACCACCTTCAAGCTTATACATAACATTGCGCCATCCTTTCTCTCCACCCTTATCAGCACGCAACCACCCAACAGAAGCAGGTGAACATTCCACTCAAACATACTCCACGTTCCCCCCGATATCAGATCTGTAACAACCAGTACTAGCCAACGAGCATACTCCTACTTGGCCCCTGCCCTCTGGAACCAACTACCACCAGAGCTAAGAGCAATCAAAGACCTTATGGATTTCAGAAAGAAACTCAAGACACATCTTTTCCAGTGTCAATACAATCTGATATAGTCCCGGGGTAAAAAGTTACCTCCCAATGAAACATGGTTGCAGTTATGTAAATATGTAAATATGTGCATATGTATATTCTGATTACTCTCCGTAAGTCCTTCACCATGTGCTGTGCTTCTCCCTTCAAATCAATGTGTGTATACCGCAAAAATTCCTGTTATGATTGACAAATTCATACCTGTAATCAAACCGCTACTGATCGCTGGAAGCAGCGGTATACAAATATATACTAAATAAATAAAATAAATGAATAAATAAATCACCGTCAGGTAGGGAAACCCCCCACCCCATCTGACAAGGCCAATCAGGCCTCAGGACCTCCAGGCTCATAACTTTAATGTTTAAAGCACCATCAGGTGCACCAGAAACAACAGAACCTCCAGGCTCAGAACTTTAAAGTTTAAAGCTCCATCGGGAGAACAGAAAACAACAGCCAGGACCCGATTGCATCGCTGGCAGGGAGCAGGTAGGGAAATCCCTCTCCACCCCCATCCGACAAGGCCAATCAGGCCTCAGGACCTCCAGGCTCAGAACTTTAAAGTTTAAAGCGCCATTGGGTACACCTGCTCCTGGTGGGCCTGTGCCTGAGGGTCTCGCCAGAGAGCCCTTTGGCTAGGCCCTTAGGCACGGAGCCTTAAAGAGGGCCAAAAACGCTACAGAAACACTACTGTGCGAAAATCCCTGCTTTCTTTCCTCCCTGCTCATTGACACCCAGCATAATCGACTGGGTGTCAGTGAGCAGGGAGGAAGGAAAGCAGGGATCCTATCCGATCCTATCCTATCCATAAATTATTGTAGTTACACCATATGCATTGCATCAGCCATGCTCTACCATAAGCTGCTTAAAAATTGCTACTACAGACATGGAATCCAAACAAAAGGCAAACCAGAGGTGAGCAACATACTTCAACTTCATCATGCCTGCCCCACACAGAATCCTTCTCACCATTTGCCTCCTCATACTTTCTTCGCTACTCAGCAACGCACTGTGGCTTACTCCAAACCACTATACCATACCAATCATCTGAGGATATGGCCCACTATGCCACATATGCCTGCCACACAGAACATGACAAAGAAACACCTCGTTCGTGGTGCATGTCTCTCTCCAGGAATGTACCTCCCTGGAGGATACCACACAAACAGCAAAAACTGCATACTACCTAAAACTCACTCTAATAAATGCCCACTCTGCAAGAAACAAATTCCAAATCCTCAATGACTACTTAATAGACAACAACATAGATATTTTATGCATAATGGAATCATGATACCACAATATAGATATCATTCTAATCAACCAACTAAAACCACCTAATTAAGACATCTTCAATTGTTCTTGTCCTGACCACAGAAATGGCAGTATCTGCATCCTCGTACGAAGTAACTTATTATTTCAACTAACTCATTACTATCACTACAAAGAGTCTAGACTTAATTTTAATCTTGAACAAGCACATGATAATACGCTTAGCCTACCGCACCTCTACAGCAAAGCATGACAAGTTAGCGACCATTCTATAAATAGCCAGTTCTTATGTACACCCATCTTCCCATCTCACACCGTTGGGTGACCTGAACCTATCCCCTGCCCCACAGAACCAATCCAAATCCTTCTTGGACAGCATGGAACATGATCTGCTCCCCAACACATTCCAAAGGAAAAACCTTCGACCTCATATTTATCCAAACCCATCTCTTGGAAAGCCATACAATTCCCATTCCGATGATCATGAAAGTCCCATGGTCAGACCACTATACCATTACCTACCACCTACCACAACATCCAACCCAGAGATCAAACCCCACCTACAATATGTACTACCACCATTTCAAGACCTTCAACAAATTTGCCTTCATTGCAAAGTTATACCCTCTCTTGACACAGAACCCACAGGCCTTGACCTCTTTATGAGCAAATGGATAAGCACAATACAAGCCTTTGCCCCAGCACCTCCCACTAGTCCTGTGAAATCATACTATCGCATCCACAGTCCCTGGTACCCAATAAGCCTCAACGAATTAAAAAAAAAAACTGTGAAAACTTGAGCACAAACAGAGAAATACCACACCGAGAACAACAAAGCAAGAAGGGACTACCACACCAAATTAATTATGAAATCAATAAATAAACCCAAAGAACTATATAATATAGTTAGCAACCTAAGAAAATAAAACAACCAAGCTCAGAAACAATCACCCTTTAACCACAGGAATTTGCGGCTTATCTACAATCAAAATACACTGGACCATTACACAATTTGCCTCCCCCTTCAAGCTCTGCCAAATACATTACTATGGTCCTTCAGACCCACCTCTACAGACCACCTGGAGCACATAATCCATAGCCTCAACACCACTACATCCCCACTGGACCAATGCCCAACAGCCTGGTTCAAAATCACAAAAGCAGAGCTTGCCCCACTCCTTCACAAATCCTCAAAAACCCTAAGCTTAAATTGAATGACCCAAGTTCTTATGGGCCTACCTCCAGCCTACCCTTTATTGCAAAAATTATCGAGAAAGTAGTCCTCTACCAATTGCAAGATCATGTTGATGCAAATGCTCCCTTGGACATGAAGCAACACGGATTCCACAACAATCACAGAGTAAAAACCTTGCGTGTTTCACTAATAGACAGACTTCTCAAGGGTATGGAAAACCCCAAACAAGGCTTTATTCCCATTTTTCTGGACATTGCAACAGCATTCAACACCATATGCCATGACATCCTCCTGCAGCATCCATACAATATTGGAACCTGACACTGCCCTAAAATGGCTTTGCTCATACCTCACAAATCACAACCAACATGTACAAATTGGCCAAAAGACATCCAATCAAATCACCCAGATACAGAAAGTCCCGCAAGACTTTGCGCTTTCAGCGTTACTATTTAATATCTACATTCAGCCAGCTTGCGACATTATACACGCATTCAACATATACTACTACTTGAACCCAGATGATATCATGATTTATGCTCCCTTTACCACTACAGACTACTTAATAATTACAAACTGCTTCAATGCCATAAATTGATGGTTATCAGATCATAAACTCAATATCAACTTCAAAAAGACTGAAGTCCTTTTCCTCACCAAGAACCAGTACTTTCACCCCAGAAATCATTAAAAGTTGACAATGCCTACTTGGAGGTTCAGCCAGACGTGAGCTAACTTGGCATTACCATCAACCAACACCTCTCATTTCAACCGCATATAAACAGAGTAACTCAATGCATTTACAATAAGTTAAGGACTCTCCCTTCTTGAGCCACATGATTTTAGAACAGTCTTCCAAATGATGATACTACCTCACTTTGATTTCTGCAATGCCATCCTACAAGGTATCTCGAAGAACTCCTTACATCATCTACAGCTTGTGCAATATGCGGCTGCACAAATTCTGATGTGCTCAACTCGGTACAGTCATATCACACCAATTTTAAAGAACTACACTGGCTACCTCTTCTCAGTCAAATTAAGTATAAAATACTGTTGACACCATTCAAAATAAGTCATCATTCATCCTCTCAATATTTATAATCTATTATAGCAAAGATCCCATAAAATCGCCAAAGAAGTAGTAACTCCTCAAACCTTTTAGTCCTACCCCAAGATTTGGCTAAGAGTAATCAGACAACCTGCATTCATATGTTTTCCCTACATGCTCCTCACCTCTGGAACGCCCTACCAAACCACATCAGAGACACTCCTGACCTTTCAACATTCTGGAAGCTGTTGAAGACGTACCTGATCACGGAACATTTTGATGAGATTACATAACCCACCCTTCACCTTCTCGACCTTCTCAATCCTCCCATTCCTTCCCCTTCCCTTCTTCCCTCCCCACTCCTGCTCCACATCTCTAGCTGAAACTATGTCAGCTACAAGAATTCTGGCTATAATGTATATAGTTTAACACAGATCTGTATTATCTCTAGTCTCCACTCTTGTACTTTGTATATTTTTTCTATGTAAACTGTTTCATTCAAGTTAAAATATCTATTCATTCCATGTAAAATTGTTTCATGTAATGTAAAAGTTCTGTTCTCTGTAAATCACATTGATACTTGGAAATGCGGTATATAAGAATAAATAAATAAATATATTAATTAATTGATTGATCTTTAAAAAGGAGATAGAGCAGCTTTTAAACTAGATAATAGTGAAAAACTGACAGTTGCCCAAGAGCGCATGGTTTGGAAGGATGTATCCTCAAAGGATACTAGCAAAAGAGGGAAGTTAGGACATCTCTATAGAAAGGTTCCAATAAAGATAAAGGTAACCCAGATACCCTTAAGTACCAAGCAGACAGAGCTGAAAGATTCCAAATTACTCCTTCTCAGGACCGTACCGAGCCCTGTGCGAGTGGTCCGGCCGCACAGGGTGCTAAGACTTAAGGGGCGCATTTCGGCTCTCTGCTGTTGCCTGCCGCCGCCACTTTTTTGCCCCCTAATTCTTCTCGCCGGCACACTAAGCAGGTCTGGTCTCTCTGGGAAGGACCAGACCTGCTTAGTGTGCCGGCAACTTGCACATCGGGTGCACGCCTCTTCTCTCCCACCCCATAAAGTGGCTAGATGGAGGTGCAGGAGGGGAGGCACGCACCCGATGTGCAAGTTACACAGGGCGCATTTCACTCTTGGTATGGCCATGCTCCTTCTACTGATAATCAGATTAATATGAACAAAATACAACCTCTAAAATGCCTTTATGCAAATGCTAGAAGACTAAAAAATAACATGGTAGAGTTAGAAAATATAGCACTAAATGAGAGGTTAGATATGATTGGCATCTCAGAGACCTGGTGGAAGGAGGAAAACCAATGGGACACTGTGATACCTCGGTTCAAATTATATAGCAATGAAAGAGTAAATCAAATTGGTGGAGGGGTTGCACACTATTTTAGAGAGAGCATTGAATCACAGAGGATTAAAGTTTTGCAGGAAAACAAATATTCCATAGAACCTGTATGGATAGGAATTCCATGTAAAAAAGGGAAGGAGATGACTGTGGGAGTGTACTACCGACTGCCTGGCCAGAATGAACAAATGGGTGATGAAATGCTAAAAGAAATCAGGGAAGCTAACAAAAGTTACCATACAGTAATAATAATGGGTGATTTCAATTAACCTAATATCAACTAGGTCAGTGTCATGGTAGAACATGCCAGGGAGTTAAAGAGCCTGAATCCTGTAGGGGTATACACAGGCTGTCCAGATGGCTGCAAGCAAGACGGGCCCATTTGGAACCAATTCTGGACCTCGGGAACAAAATGTTCTGGCAGTGGCCAGAATCGGGCACGAGGATGACCCTACCGACTGCAGGGACTTTCTCCCCGCAGGGGCCCCCAACTCCTGTGGCTCTGGCTCCCCTTATCCCCACCGTCTGACCCAAGGCTGGCATGCTGTGGCCTAGATCGGACAGCGGGGAACTCTCCGCACCCGGCCCCGGCCCTGGCCTCGGGGGGGATCCCTGGATCCGATTTTGGCAAAAATGCTGCTTATTCTACCATTCAGGTGGAATAAGCAGTGCATCTCAATGGGCCCAGCAGTACATAGAGGGTCATGACCTGAATCAGTCCTGTACCTTCTGCCAGGCTGGCCTGCACCCGTTCACCCCAATCTCATCCCCCCCCCCACCCCACTTCCCACTGGCTTTCTCCATCCAGACCATCGGAACATATGGGGAGAGCAGGAGGGGAAATCGGGCCCAGACGAATTGTGGGGCTGCATGTCCCACTGGGACGTGCATCCCGACAACCTGCGTTTCTGAATGATCGCCTTTGATTTAATTAGTGGAGGAGGGATAGTAAGGAAATCCACAGTACTACCTTTTAACTTTCGAAAGGGAGACTATGATAAAATGAGGAAAACAGTTAAGAAAAAACTAAAAGGAGCAGTTGCGAAGGTTAAAGACGTACATCAAGCTTGGGTGTTGTTGAAAAATACTATCTTGGAATCCCAGACCAGCTGTATTCCACGCTTTAAGAAAAGTGGAAGGAAGTCCAAAAAACTGCCAGCATGGTTTAAAGGTGAGGTCAGAGAGGCTGTTGTTGCCAAAAAAGCATCTTTCAGGAAATGGAAAAAAGAGCCAAACGATGAAACCTGGAAACAGCACAAGCACTGGCAAGTCAAATGCAAGACATTGATAAGGCAGGCAAAGAGAGAATTTGAGAAGAAGCTTGCTGCGGAAGCAAAAACGCGAAATAAAGACCTTTTCAAGTACATTCGTAGCAAAAAACCTGTGAGAGAGTCATTTGGTCCATTAGATGATAAAGGGGTTAAAGGAGCACTAAGAGGCGACAAGGCGATAGCGGAGAGACTGAATGAATTCTTTGCTTCGGTCTTTACTGAGGAAGATGTAGGGATGTTACCCATGACTGAAGTGATATTTAAAGGTGCGGAAGAATTGAAGGAAATATCGATACATCGGGAAGATGTCTTACAAATATTAGATAAAATGAAGAGTAGCAAATCACCTGGGCCGGATGGTATACATCCAAGGGTGTTGAAAGAACTGAAATATGAGATTGCAGAACTGCTATCAATAATCTGTGAACTATCATTAAAATCATCTCTAATACCTGAAGATTGGAGGATCGCCAATGTAACACCAATTTTTAAAAAGGGTTCCAGGGGTGATCCGGGAAACTACAGAACAGTGAGCCTAACGTCAGTACCGGGAAAAATGGTAGAAACCATCATAAAGAATAAAATTACTCAGCATGTAGATAGTCACAACCTAATGGGAGACAGCCAACATGGCTTTAGACAAGGAAGATCTTGTCTTACTAATCTGTTACGTTTTTTTGAAGGAGTGAATAAACAGGTGGACAAAGGTGAGTCAGTTGATATTGTATATCTGGACTTTCAGAAAGCCTTTGACAAGGTTCCTCATCGGAGACTTTTGGCAAAACTAAAGAGTCATGGGATAGGAGGCAGTGTACTACTGTGGATCAGGAACTGGTTAAAAGATAGAAAGCAGAGGGTAGGGTTAAATGGCCAATTTTCCCAATGGAGAAAGGTGAATAGTGGTGTATCCCAGGGATCTGTGCTGGGTCCGCTGCTTTTTGACATATCCATAAACGACCTGGAAAGTGGAATAACGAGTGAGGTTATCAAATTTGCAGATGACACAAAACTATTTAAAGTTGTTAAAACCCAAGAGGATTGTGGAAAATTGCAAGAGGATCTTGATAAATTGGAAGACTGGGCATCAAAATGGCAGATGAAATTTAATGTGGACAAGTGCAAAGTTATGCACCTAGGGAAGAACAATCCAAACTATGGTTACACGATGCAAGGTTCCACATTAGGAACCACCACCCAGGAAAAAGATTTAGGCGTCATTGTGGATACCATGTTAAAACCCTTGGCCCAGTGTGCAGCAGTGGCCAAGAGAACAAATAAAATGCTAGGTATCATAAGGAAAGGAATGGAAAATAAAAGATATTATAATGCCTCTATATCGTTCCATGGTGAGACCGCACCTTGAATATTGTGTGCAATTCTGGTCGCCGTATCTTAAAAAGGATATAGCGATATTAGAAAAGGTTCAGAGAAGAGTCACCAAAATGGTAAAGGGGATGGAAGGATACTCCTATGAAGAAAGGCTAAAAGGTTAGGGCTCTTTAACCTGGAAAAGAGACGGCTGAGGGGAGATATGATTGAAGTCTATAAATTAATGAACGGAGTGGAACGGGTAAACGTAGATCGATTGTTTAGCTTATCAGAATATAGAAAGACTAGGGGACATGCAATGAAGCTACAGGGTAAATTATTTAAGACTAATAAAAGAAAATATTTTTTCACTCAACGTGTAATCAAACTCTGGAATTTATTACCGGAGGATTTAGTAAAGGCTGTTAGTATAGCTGGGTTTAAAAAAGGTTTGGACAAGTTCCTGGAGGAAAGGTCCATAAACCATTATTAAGAAGGGACCCAGGATATCAATGCTTGACCTAATACAAGCATTGTGGAACCTGTGTCTTTTGGGGAAACTACTAGGTACGTATGACCTAGATTGGCCACTGTTGGAAACAGGATACTGGGCTTGATGGACCTTGGTCTGACCCATATGCATCTTATGTTCTTATGTAATCTGTTATATTTTTTTGAATGTGTGAATAAACAGGTAGACAAAGGTGAATTGGTTGATATAGGCCCCAAATCAGCAGGGCAACTTGTGTGTACTACTCATATTCCCCCACAGGCTTTGCCCGCACAGCCAGAGCATCAGTACGGGCAGAGCCGACAGGTGGCGGGAGGAGGTGGAGTGTGCACAGAACCAGGGCGTGCCGAGGCAGAAGAACATACAGGGCTGATTAGGTCACAGCCCTGTACTTTCTGTGACTGGGGGTAGATGCTGCTTATTCCACCATGGAGGTGGAATAAGCAGTTTCAAAGACCCCAATCAGCCCTAGGAACCCCCACTGACAGCCAGGAGCAATGCAAGGTGGGTCCCCGCCACCCAATCTGGGCCCAGCCGGCCCCGTCAAGCATCAGGTGTTGGGGTGATAGGGGTCAGAAAGATTCTGCGGGGGGACTGGCATGCAGAGGTGGACGTCCCCACATGCATGCAGGGCACGCTAGGCCATCTCAGGGCCCGATCCTGCACCCACAGGAATGTCTGGTTCCCACAGTGCAGAATTGGATCCTAATGGGCCTATCCTGCTCGGGGCCATCCAAACGGCCTAGACGTGTCCGTTGTGGAATCGGGATCATAGTGTATCTGGATTTTCAGAAAGCCTTTGACAAAGTTCCTTATGACAGGCTCTTGGCAAAATTGGAGGCAGTGTAGTATTGTGGATCAGGAACTGGTTAAAAGATAGAAAGCAGAGGGTAGGTATAAATGGTCAATGGATAGACTGTTGAAACACTCTGGAGGAGAGGAAGGATTGGGGAGATATGATTCAGACCTTTAAATACTTAAAAGGTTTTAATGAACAAACAAATCTCTTCCAAAGACAGGGAAGCTGAAAACGTAGAGGGCATAACATGAAGCTGCAAGGGGGTAAACTGAAAGGCAATGTCAGGAAATACTTTTTCACTGAAAGGCTGGTGGATGCTTGGAATGCCCTCCTGATGGAAGTGGTGGAGGCAAATACAGTGACAGAATTCAAAATGGCATGGAAAAAAACATAATGGATCATTTTCTAGCAACAGGATAAAATCAAAACAAACATAACTATCTCTTATATCTCAGTAAATAGGGGTGACCTACACAGAGTGGTGGGTATACCTCTAAACAAAGGCATGGGGAGCGGTGACCTGCACACAGCGGCAGGTGCACCTACTCTTGCCCCCTTGCTAGGCAGACTAGATGGACCATACTGGTCTTTATCTGTCGTCATATATCATCTTAGTATGTAACCTAGCGAAGAACAACCCAAGCTACACTTACAAGATGAAAGGTTCCACATTAAGAATCGCCACCCAGGAAAAGGATCTAGATATCATTGTGGGTAATGTATTGAAACCCTCTGCCCAGTGTGCAGTGGCAGCCAAGAAAGCAAACAGAATGCCAGGAATCATAAGGAAAGGAACGGAGAATAAAACCGAATATTATAATGCCTGTGTATGGTTCCATGGTGCGACCAGACCTTGAATATTGTGTGCATTTCTGGTCGCCATATATTAAAAAGGATACAAGGTGCAATCAAAAACTATCAAGGCCTGTACAATACCACAAGAAGTATAACACTGACAGTTATTGCACTCAGTCTCCTTCCCCTTCTGATAAAACACACTTCTTCCAGCATTTCTGCCACTGCTGGAAAAAATTTTGAAATGTCTTTCGTTATGCTGTGAAGCTGCTGTGTTGAATTTTGCTTAATGGTTTCCAAGTCATTGAATCTCCTTCCTATCGGTGGTAATGTCAGCTTTGGAAACAAGAAAGGTCAGAGGGTGTGAGGTCATGTGAGTACGGAGGCTGACAGACTTGCTCTATTTGGTGTTTAACCAAGAACTGCTTGGCAAGATGTGATCATGAGATGGGGCATTATCATGATGAAGCAACCATTCACCATTCCTGTGCAACGCTGGCCTCTTATGATAAACTTCATTTCTCAAATGAGTCAGATCTTGGACGTAGTACTCCTTATTGATGGTTTGGCCTTTTGGAGCATACTCAAGATGAATAATACCCTAGTAATCAAAGAAAGCAGTGAGCATGACCTTGATATTGCTCCTCACCTGCCTGGCTTTCTTGGATTTGGGAGAGTCTGGAGTCTTCCATTGTGAGGATTGAGCCTTAGTTTACAGGTCATAACCAAAATCTCATGATTCATCATCAGTAATAATCTTTTTGATGAAATCTGAGTCATTTTCAATGCATTCCAACAACTCTCTGGCTGCAGACAGTCATTCTTTTTGGTCAGGGGACAGGAGTTTAGACAAGAATTTTTTCAGACACCCATCTCATCCCCAAATCAAGAGTAAGAATGGAGTGTACTGACCCAAAACTGATGTCCATGTCCTCAGCAAGCTGCCTGATAGTCAATCAACAATTTGAGAGTATTGTGGCATGCACTGCTTCAACTTTATCTTCATTCCTGCTCGTGGATGGCCTTCCACAATGTTCATCACTGTCAATACTTTGGAGACCCTCTTGGAAATGTTTGTACAAATCATAAACTTGAGCACAACTCATGCATTCATCGCCATACACTTGCTGTAACTTGTCATATGTCTCTTTGCGCAAATATCCAAGTTTCCGGCAAAATTTAATGCAAATTCGCTGTTCAATTTTTTCACTCATCATAAATCAGACTGTTTTACATGATACCAAACATCACATGATTTTAAAAAGTACAGGTGTGCTGCAGCCACGCTACCCACTGCATGCTTTATAGCTTCGTGATATGACATATTGTTATATAGCTACACAAGTCTTAATACTCTTTTGGCATCCAAATGGCACATGAAATTTAATGTGGACAAGTGCAAAGTTATGCACCTAGGAAACAACAACCCAAACTATGGTTACACGATGCAAGATAGAAACGTGGATGGCAAGTAGAGGGACGTATAATACCTTTATTGACCAACAACAGCCATTGGCCCAACACAGGCCGTGTTTCGGAAATCCCTTCTTCAGGGGCTAAAATGGCTGAGTCAACAAACTGTTGACTCAGCCATTTTAGCTCCTGAAGAAGGGATTTCCGAAACATGGCCACATTAGGAACCACCACCCAGGAAAGCGTAATTACTCACCTGTAACAGGTGATTTCCGGGAACAGCAGGAATTAAGTCTTCACATATGGGTATCATCAGTACTGACGGAGCCTGCGCAGGAACGCTCCCCAGCGTCCAATAGGAAAGCTTTTGGAAGCATCCCACAGCGCCTGCATGCTGCCTTCCCGCCTTTCCAACTCTCCCTCTTCAGTTGAGTTTATAGCTGAGACCAAAGGAGAGAAGTAGACAAAGAGAGAGATAGAGACAACTCCTAGGGGAGGTGGGTGGGTTGTGAAGATTTAATTCCTGCTGTTCCCGGAGATCACCTGTTACAGGTGAATAACTACACTATTATCAGGAACAAGCAGGAATGTAGTCTTCACATACGGGGACTCCCCAGCTGAGAGATGCCAGGGAGATGACCCCAGCAAGCTGTGAACCCAAGGTGAGATGGGTCATGCTTCCTCCCATGGATCTCTGGCATCAAAACCCGGGACGGCGGGTAGGAGTTGTACTAAGTCTGAATGAAATGCTGGAGAACAGCCTGGCCAAACGAGGCATCCCAACGGGAGTCCTTGTCTAAGCAATAGTGGGCTGTAAAGGTGTGTACCAAAGCCCAAGTGGCTGCTCTACAGATGTCAATGGGCACAGAACAAAGATTAGCCATAGAGGCTGCCATTGCTCTCACATTGTGAGCTGTGACATGGCCTTCGAGAGAAAGTCCCTTACTCTCATATGCAAAGGATATGCAATTTGCAATCCACCTAGAGAGAGTTCTTTTGGAAACTGGAAGTCCCAAATGACTAGAATCAAAAGCAACGAAAAGCTGAGATTTTCTATGTTGCTTAGTTCTTTAAAGGTAAAAAGCCAAGGCTCTTTTACAATCTAAAGTATGAAGGTTCCTTTCTGCATTAGAGGCATGAGGCCTAGGGAAAAATACAGGAAGGTAAACCGCTTGGTTCAAATGAAAAGGCGAAACCGCCTTTGGCATAAAGTGAGGATGAGTCCTAAGAACTACATTATCATGGTGAAATCTTGTATAAAAGGGGATCCGCCACTAAGGCCTGTAACTCACTGATGCGTCTTGCAGAAGTGAGGGCAACTAGGAAGATGACCTTCCAAGAAAGAAACTTTAGAGCTGTACTGGTTAAAGGTTCAAAGGGCGGTTTCATGAGCTGCCCGAGAACAAGATTCAGATCCCATGCCACCGGTGGTGGCTTAATGGGAGGTTTTGTTAAGAGCAGACCTCTCAAAAATCTTGCTAAGAGTGGGTGAGAGGAAATAAGTTGTCCATCCAGAGGTTTGCGGAAAGCAGTAATGGCGCTAAGATGGACCCTTACTGAATTGGTTTTAAGACCAGAATCTGATAAATGGAGGAGATACTCCAGAAGCGATTCCACAGGCACTGAATGGGGGTTAAGTCCCCTTTGAGAACACCATACAGAGAACCTCTTCTACTTAAAGGCATAGGATTGCCTTTTTGGAAGCAACAAGGATATCCTTTACCTGTTGAGAAAGGTTGATATCCAGGAATCTTAGGCTTTCCGTAACCAGGCCCTGAGGTGCAGGAACTATTTATTTATTTATTTAGTATTTCTTTTATACCGTGCTATTGACATCAGTGCGGTTTACATCAAAACATAACATATGCATTTCAGGGTCACTGAGATGCATTTACATTTGAACAGGGATTAGAACTTGGATAACAGGGTAAATTAACAAGAGTTATACAATAAGTATCTACATTATATACATCATGAGAGTAATTTCTTGTTGGGACTATGCCGGGAAGTATCTGGTGAATAGGTGATGTTTTAGGGCTTTTCTAAGTTGGGTTAGGTCTGTAATAGCTCTGATGTCGGGGGGGGGGGGGGGAATTCCAGGCTTTCGGGGCATAGAAGCAGAAGGCTCTATTAGTTGCTGACTTCTTGCATCTTGTTGATTCTTTCGGGACTGTTAAAGTGCTTACTGCTATGGATCTTCTACTTCTAATAGGAGCTGAGGTATGTATCAATTCAGTGATGGTTATGGGGGACTGATTGTTTAGGGCTTTGAAGGTCATGATGATATTCTTATATAGGGATCTAGCTTGAAGAGGTAACCAGTGGAGCCTTTTCAGGATTGGTGTGATGTGGTCGGTCCTCGATATTCCTTCTAGCACCCTGGCTGCTGTGTTCATTGCCAGTTGAAGAGGGTTTAGAGTTGCTTGTGGGAGACCGTATAGGATTGCGTTTGCAAAGTCGATGTGGGGCATAACCAAAGCTTGGTAGATTGTTCTGAAGTCTGTATACTCGAGCAGTGGTCGTAAGTGACGAAGTGTCCTTATCTTGTGGTAGATTGATTTTGTTGTGTTTTTTATATGTGCCTTCATGTCCATTTTTTGGTCGAGGGTGATGCCTAGGTATCTGATGGTAGATTTGGCTGTTAGTTCTTTGCCATTTACCTTTAGTGTGGGTGGCGGTGCGAAGTCCTGGTTCTTTGTTATGAACATTACATCAGTCTTGCTGTGGTTGATTCTCAAGTTCTGTGTGAGGAGCCATTCCACAACTGCATTGAAGCAGTTTATCAGCGGGGTAAAATCAGGTTGGTCTGTCATGAAAGGCATATAAAGGAGAATATCATCAGCATATGCTAAGCAGGATACATTGAAGGAGCGAATTAGGTCACAGATGGGTTGAATATAAATATTAAACAATAGTGCAGATAGTGAAGATCCTTGAGGTACTCCTTGATGCTGTAGAAATGGGACAGATGTTATGGTTCCAAGTCTAATTTGTTGCCATCTGTCGGAAAGGTAGAATTTACACCAGCTCAGTGCTGAGCCTTGGATACCTTTTTCTTCAAGGCGTTCAATAAGGATGTGGTGACTCACAGAGTCAAATGCAGCTGAGATGTCCATGAATATAAGGACAAAGCCTTGTCTGGTGTTGTCTATGCCGGTGATTATGGTGTTGAAGAGGGTGACAAGTAGAGTCTCCACATCGTGCACTTCCCTGAAACCATGTTGAGAAGGGTCCAGGGGGGCTTCAGTGTCAATGTGTTGCTGAATTTGGTGTTGCACTACCTTTTCAATTATTTTGGCTAGTAGGGGGATGCTGGATATCGGTCTGTATGATTCGACCTTTAGCAGATCCAGTTTATTCTTCTTCAGCAATGGTCTGATGGAGGTATGCTTTAGGCTTTGTGGGAATGTTCCTTTTGTAAACGATTGTTCCAGGATTTTATTTAAGGAGGGGCTTAGTTCGCTGCGGAGCTCTCTGATCCAAGATGCTGGGCAAGGATCATTTGGTACAGTGGTAGCATTGATGAAGATGATGATGTTTTCAATCTCTTTGGGTGACAATGTGTTGAATTTGGTCAGTGGGGATGGATGCGGCATCTTGGGTGGTTGGGAGCAGGGCCGGATTTACCTTGAGTGAGGCCCTACGCCAACAATAATTGTGGGCCCCCAGAAAAAATAAAAACGAGATCAACTTACCAAAACAGAAATGGCAATAGATGTATAGAATTGTCTGACATAAAGAGGCAATAGGGACAAAATCAGCATCGGAATTCAAGAAATACATTAAAAAAGGTCTTATCCATCGGGGAAGAGGATCATTGAATGATCCGGCGGTACTACAGCAGCTACAGGAAACGGAACTGGCCGTCGCTGCTCCCCGGTACTCACTATGGCTTTGGTGTAACAGGCCACCGCCTCCTGGTACTTGCGGGTGACGAAGAGTCTGTTTCCCTGCTCCTTTAACTCCTGAGCGCTAGTGCTCTTCTCCGGACTCCCACCTCCCGCCTCCCCCACTCTCTTTTTCCTCTTTCCCCTTCATGCCAGGGCCTGGAGAAGCTCGCGGACGGCCCCGTTCAGCTAGGCAGCAGCAATTTCAACTCTCTCTAGAGAGCAAGGGATCCAGGCCCGCACAACCCCGCCTCGCACTCTGACTATACCCAACACACCCACAAATAGGGTTGCCAACTTTTTCACCGAGAAAAACCCGACACCTGTGGCTCGCCATGCTCCACCCATTCTCTGCCCCTAGTTCCACCCCTGCCCTGCCCCCAGCCCCACCCACAAAAATTACCGAGGATACGTGTAGGCTAACTTCCTTGGTCAGATAATAATTAAACTGGGAACCCCAAAATCCAAACATGAAATGTACAACACTGGAGAAATAAAACTATAAAGTAATTTCCTCTTGCACTAAACAAAAACGCAAAGATGTTAGCAATACACACTTCCCAGACCAGACATATTCCAGTTAATACATTCAAAATAAAAAGTATTTTTCTACCTTCTGTTTGGGCATTTTTTCAGTTGCAATTGCTCCAGTCACTTTCTTCTGGTTTCTTCGTGTCTTCTGCGAGCTATCCATTTGTCCTTTCTTCTCTTTTAGATGTTTTCCATTCTCTCTCTATTTCTGCTTTAACATACTGATTGTTTCCCTTTTGCTCTTTCCTTATTCCTTTATCATCCATTTAAATTTCACCCTTCCATTTTCAAGCCCCTCTTACTCTCCCAATACCCAGCCCATCATAGACTTTTCTTCCACACAAAATATTTTTTCCCCTCTCCATTCTCATTCCCCATCCATTCTAGTCCTCCCCCAAAATCAGTTCCCTTATAGTTCTAGACCCACCCAGCATCCACTCCCTTCTAGTCCCATTCTCCCATGCCCCAAATCAGCCCATTTCCAGTCCTATTCTAGCTCTTCATCAGCCAATTTCCAGTGCTAGCCTTCACATCACAGGCCATTTCCAGTCCTAGCCCCCCCCCCCAATCACAGCCTATTTCCAGTCCTAGCCCCCACCATCACATACCATTTGCAGTCTGAGTCCCCCTGCACCATCACAGCCCATTTGCAGTCCTAGTTCCCCCCCCCCACCATCACAGCCCATTTGCAGTCCAAGTTACCCCCCCCCATAGCCCTTTTCCAGTCCAGGTCCCCCTCCCCATCACAACCCATTTCCAGTCCATGTCGTCCCCCCCCCATAGCCCTTTTACAGTTCAGGTCCCCTCCCCCCATCACAGCCCATTTCTTTCCAGTCCAAGTCCCCCCCCCCCCATAGCCCTTTTCCGGTCCAGGTCCCCCCCCCCCCAATCCCCGCCCATGCAGTCCTTGCCCCCCCCCCCCGACCAGCACCGCAGCTGTCTGAGAGGCTTCAGAGGGAGCCAGGTAAGCTCACGCGAGGCCCCGGCTCCCTCTGTACAGCCACCAGCGTGAAGAGCCTTTTCCTTCACGCTGGCGAATGCTGGGAAAGGTTAAAGGGTATTGCCTTTAACCTTTCCCAGCAATCGCGGCTTTACAGATACAGCCGCCAGCGTGAAGGAAAAGGCTCTTCACGCTGGCGGCTGTACAGAGGGAGCCGGGTCCTCGCGCGAACTTACCCGGCTCCCTCTGAAGCCCTCTGGTGTGTGGGCCGGACCCGGGTGGGGGTTTACTCAGTGATGGAAAGAATACGATTGTCCTGGGGACTCTTGTTTGTGGGCCCATGCCAGCTGTGGGCCCTACGCCATGGCGTACCTGGCGTATAGGTAGATCCGGCCCTGGTTGGGAGAGTCTTGCAGTATATTGTGTGTGCTTCGATGGAGCGGGACCGACGCCAATGTCGCTCGAGTTTTCTTAGATGGAGAAGTGATGAGCGCAATTCGTTCGAGTACCATGCTACATGTGTACGGTTCTTGGTTCTTCTATTTGTGTCAGGGAGTTGTGAGCTAGTTCTGAGGGTGTCATTCCAGGTGTTGATCAGATTGTTGAGATTGGAGTCTGAGGAGCTTAGGTGAGGAAGGAGTTTTTTTAGTATCTCCTCTTTGTTGAAGGAGCGAAATCTTCTTATTGGTGGCTTGGGAGGGATGGAGTTGGTGTTTTGATTGTTAGGGTAGGTGGGTAATTGGAATCTGATCAAGCTGTGGTCAGACCATGGTACTGGTGTTATAGTTATTGCGAAGTCGTAGTTTGCTTCCATGATGGATCGAGGGGCGAATATTGGTCCAGAGTATTTCCCGTCACATGTGTTGGTGCTCTGACTATCTGACTGAGATCGAGGTCAGCAAGTGCTTCGAGAAATGCTGAGGTTTGTGAATCTTGTAGAGTTGGGAGATTGAAATCACCCATTAGTCAGCTTGGTGATCGAGATTTGTCTGTGTTGCAGGCGAGGTCTATTAGGGTTGATAGGTCTTCTGCCGAAGTTGTCGGGGATCTGTAAACTAGATTGATTGAGCAAGTGTCATTGGAGATAGATATCATGTTGAGATGGGTTGTGTTGGTGGTGGTGCTCAGCTGAAATTGAAGTTCATTTTTCACAAGGATGAGTGCTCCACCTCCTCTTTGGTTGGGTCTATGGCATGTAAGGAGTGAGAAATTAGGGGGTGACATCTGGTTGATAATTCAATAAATATAGAGATTACTCTAGTAGTAAGAGAATTGTTTGTAAATGGTTTCCAACTCTTAAAAAAGACTTTATAACACAGTCATTCAAATATTACTTTGTAATTGGGTCTCAGACTTCAGGGAGCTATGGTAATTGTATTTTCTACCAAACCACTCCAAATCGCATCAATGATCCAGGATTTTTCAAATACTACACTTTTTTTTGAAACTTTTGTTTTATAATAAAACGTTGTAAGATAGTCAGGCTTATCTTTCTTGAAGCAGGAAAATCCCAACGTCAGCCATAGCGCTACTACGTTTCACGAAAACGTTTCTTCAGGGGTAAGACACTGACTTTTTCTTTAACTAGGAAACAAGAATAACATTCTCTAGTTAGTATCTTATGTTTCTCTACAGAATACACTGAAGAACATATACCTCATATCTTATCCATCGTTCTTCAGTGTATTCTGTAGAGAAACATAAGATACTAACTGGAGAATGTTGTTCTTGTTTCCTAGTTAAAGAAAAAGTCAGTGTCTTACCCCTGAAGAAACGTTTTCGTGAAACGTAGTAGCGCTATGGCTGACATTGGGATTTTCCTGCTTCAAGAAAGATAAGCCTGACTATCTTACAACGTTTTATTATAAAACAAAAGTTTCAAAAAAAAGTGTAGTATTTGAAAAATCCTGGGTCATTGATGCGATTTGGAGCGGTTTGGTAGAAAATACAATTACCATAGCTCCCTGAAGTCTGAGACCCAATTACAAAGTAATATTTGAACGACTGTGTTATAAAGTCTTTTTTAAGAGTTGGAAACCATTTACAAACAATTCTCTTACTACTAGAGTAATCTCTATATTTATTGACTTAACGGTACTATTACTCTATAAGATAAGACCATTTTTTGCTTGTTGAATACAAATCTGGTTGATAATGACATTGTTGCAGTCTGACAACCAGGTTTCTGTAACCATCAGGATGTCAAGGTTGTAGTGGTTTATTAGGTCGGTGATCACTGGCCATTTTGTGCGAATTGATCTGGCGTTGATGAGAGCGCATTTCAATGGTCTTCGGTGGTGGTGTTTCGCTACCAGAGGCTTTTTGGTGTGTTGGAGGGCAATATGGATCAGAAGGGAATAATTTGGGCGGATGGTGTCTGATGAAGATGTATGGGTCTTGTTTGCCCATTCCTTCCAGGTATTTCGCAGTATTGGTATGGAGTTGGTACTCGGGTTGAAGGCGTTTGACCAGCTAGGCAATGCTGTAATGAGATATATGCTGGCTATGGCTAAGAGTGTATGCATCGTTCTATATAACAGTATACTGGCTATAGTGGTGGCAGAGACACTTGCAAAGATATAGCTGGATAAAATGACAATGCTAGCAATTATCAGGCAGTGGTAGCAGAAAAGTAGAGTATGGGTAACAGAGTTACAAATAATAGCAACAAATGTAACAAAGACAGATAGACGCTACTGTTGGGAAAGTAAAGGACTAATAGTCACAATTGGATATAGTTGGTTATACTTGCAACAAGTAGGTGGGTAGAAGACAATTAGTTGGAGAGTTGGGAGTTCGAGTCACTGATGCATTTTCTTCCAGAATGGTGCGCGTAGGGTAGATTTGTCGTGTCTGTCGTTAGCTGAGCAGGCTTTACCACAGAGGAACTTCACTGCAGGAGTTGTATGTAAATACAGGATGAATTTTCGAAAGCAACAGGGTCTGGGGCTTTTGGCGGTTGGCTTAAGCTGCTTTGTGATGGCCACTGCCTAAGGGCCATGCCAAAGGGCCTTCTGGCGAGGCCCTCAGGCGCAGGCACGCCGGATGACGCCTCTGTTTTTAAATGAAGAGCGCCTGCCCCAATTGGGCAGCACGCAGGGAGGCCGGGTTCCCGCTCTGGAGGCTCGATCCCCTGCAGGGAGAGCTAATGATGGTGCCGGGCTGCTGGTTCCCGCGCCGGATGGCGTCTCTGTTTTTAAATGAAGAGTGCCTGCCCAGATTGGGCAGCACGCAGGGAGGCCAGGTTCCCGCTCTGGAGGCTCGATCCCCTGCAGGGAGAGCTAATGATGGTGCCAGGCTGCTGGTTCCTGCACCGGATGGCGCCTCTGTTTTTAAATGAAGAGCGCCTGCCCCGATTGGGCAGCACGCAGGGAGGCTGGGTTCCCGCTCCGGAGGCTCGATCCCCTGCAGGGAGAGCTAATGATGGTGCCGGGCTGCTGGTTCCCGCGCTGGAAGGCGCCTCTGTTTTTAAATGAAGAGTGCCTGCCCCAATTGAGCAGCATGCAGGGAGACCGGGTTCCCGCTCCGGAGGCTCAATCCCCTGCAGGGAGAGCTAATGATGGTGCCGGGCTGCTGGTTCCCGAAACTAGGGATTCGGGTGCAATAGGGTCCCATTCTCTTGAGGAAGAAGAGTGGAGCATATCCCAAATACAGAGGTGTGGCTTGAGAGAGACGCTGAAGTAGAGGATACCACGTTTGTCGTCGCCAATGTGGACCTATGAGTATCATATGACCTCTGTCTCTGTGAAGCTTGAATAAAGTTTTGGGAATGAGGGGAATGGGTGGGAAGGCATCGAGGAAGTCATGACCCCAGTGGAAGAGGAAAGCATCCCTTGCCTGATAGTTTTGAGCCGGAATTCTGGAACAGAATCGGGGAAGTTTGGCATTCTGTGGACTTTCAAAGAGGTCTATATCTGGCGTTCCCTAGTTTCAAAATACTCGAGCAAGCTGGTCTGAGTGAAGAGACCATTCGTGTGGTAGCAGTATTCGAATGAGTTTGTCTGCCCAAAGATTTTGAATGCCTGGAAGATATACCACTAGAACGTGGATTTGAAGCTCTCTGGCGAGGGCCCACAGTCACAAAGCTTCGTTGCATACCGACAGAGAACCTGTTCCGCCCTGCTTGTTCATATAGTACATGGCTACTTCATTGTCGGTCTGGACCAGAACTGTCTTGTAGCTGAGATGGGCCTGAAATACTCAAATAGCATGGAAAATGGCTCTGAATTCTAGGAGGTTTATGTGAAGATAAGCCTCCTGTGAGGTCCAGAGACCCTGAGTTGAGAGATCGTGCAAGTGAGCCCCCCAACCCAACTTGGACGTATCTGTTGTTAGAGTGGCTTGGCAAAGAGGCTGCTGGAAAGGAGAGCCTATAAGAAGGTTTTCCAGTGATCACCATCATTGTAGGGATGAAATGAGAGATGTGGAGGTTCTGATTTTGTCTGTTAGCCGACCCGAGGCCTGTGTCCACTGAGAGAATAGGGTTCACTGGGCTGCTCGCATATGAAGGCGAGCATAGGGAACCACATGGACAGTGGATGCCATATGCCCCAGAAGCTGAAGCATCACCTGAGCAGTCAGGGAGGCTTTCATAGCTGCTTGGGAGGCCAGCTGTACTATACAAAGACAACATGGCTGTGGCAGGAAAGACATTGACTGCCTTGTGTCTAGACGAGCCCCTATGAATTTTAGAGACTGAGAAGGGGTGAGATGAGATTTTGGGAGGTTTATGACTAATCCCAGATACTGCAAGATTTGCATTGTGTGGGAGAGAGCAAAGCTGGCTTCTGGAGCTGTTGATGCTCGGATGAGCCGGTCGTCTAAGTAGGGAAAGACAAATATTCCTAAAGTCTTCAGGAATGCTGCTATTACTGCCATACATTTTGTGAAGACTCTTGGGGCAGAAGCCAGACCAAAGGGAAGGACCCTGTATTGGAAGTGTCTTCCCTGGAAAAGGAATCAAAGGAATTTCCTGTGATCTGTATGGATGAGAATATGTGTATATGCATCCTTTAGATCTAGAGAACACAACCAGTCCTGACTCTGAAGGTATGGCAGGAGTGTTCCAAGGGAGATCATCTTGAATTTTTCCCGGAAGAGATACCTGTTTAATTCTCTGAGGTCCAGTATAGGCCTTTGTCCTCCTGTTTTCTTTGGGATGAGAAAATAGGGGGAGTAGAACCCCGTACCCTGTTGGGGTATGGGTACCTCTTCTATTGCTCCCTGAGCAAGAAGTGATGTGACCTCCTGACCCAAGAGATTGGTGACAGGGACCTGAGAATTGAACTGTCTTATGATTGTAGGAGGGGGCATGCTGTGAAAATTAAGTCTGTACCCCTCTCGTACAATGGACAGGGTCCAGTTTTCTGATGTTATTTGTTGCCATCTTCTGGCAAAATGGCATAACCTGCCCGGGATGGTAAGGTGTTCTGGACCTTTCAGGGGCAGAAAGACTAAGTTCTCTAGGAAGGAGTCAAAGCCACTGAGGAGGCTGAGTCTGCTGAGCCGGTTGAGCTCTTGGAACTTGTGGCTTCTTTGATGTCTGGTCTGTTGCTGCCTCTTTTGGGGAGTATAACCTGAACAGTGGCCTGGATGGGTGTAAGATGGGGAAAATCTCTTTTTTTCTTGTTGAAAAAGGGTTTCTTGACTGACTTTTTCTTTGCTGGGTTGGCTGTAGACTTTGATAGTCTGTTCAAGGTAGTATTTTCAGATTCAATCTGATTGGCCTTGTCTTGCAAATCCTTGCTAAAGAGATTTTCTCCTGTGCAAGGAATGTTTCCCAGTTTATCTTGCACCCATTGTTCTAAGTCTGATATCTGAAGCCAGGCAATACGACGTGCACCGATGGAAATAGTAGAAGTTCTGCTAATGCATTCAAAGCAATCAAAGGTTGCACGGTTCATAAACTTAGACATCCTGGGCATGTTTGACCAGAGTAAGGAATTCCCCCCTTTTTTTCTCAGGGAGAAGAGGGCTCATGAGCTCCAAGTCTCCTGCAACCTCCTTGAGGAACATTCCCATATAGAGAATGTAGGAGCTGATCCTGGCTGACAACATGGAGGATTGGAAGCATCGACGCCCAAAGGCATTGAGTGTCCTCGATTCACAGCCCAGAGGATTGGAAGAATGCATTTTAGCACTCTTAATCCTATGCATCGCCGATTCCACTACCATTGAATGGTGTGGTAAATGAGTCTTTTGAAAATCAGGACAGCTTGGAACTCTGTACATGGTATTGATTCATTGAGAGTGTGAAGACACCGTTAAAGGAGTTTCCCACATTCTTAGCATAAGATCATTCAAGATTCTGTGAATGGGCAGGGTAGCTGCCTCCTTAGGAGCCTTAGGGTATTGAAGAATTTCTAATTCTTCTGCTCTGCGTTCCTTCTCTGGAATCACCATGATTGAAAGACCTCGAGCTAAATCATGTATGAAATCATGGAAAGACATGTCTTCTGGAGGAGACATTCTGCGTTGAGGAGAAGGAGATGCATCCTCCAGAAGGATTGCTCTGGTACCGGCAGAGTCATCAGAGTCATTGGAATCAGAGGATTCAAAGTATCTCTGCGCCGGGTGTTCCTGCAATGCACGGTACTGGTACCACTCGAAGTCGGTATCGGGGTGTCTCGGTACCGGCCCTTCAATACCTGAGATAGACGCAAGGCTCGGCATGGGGGGAACCATACCGGCTGAGGCAGGTATGCTCGGTACCGGTACCTGTGGAACCACCTGTAGCAGTCTTAGCGGTACCAAAGCTGCTAAGAGGGCTGCTAGACTGCATTCGATAGCGAGGATTCTCTGATCCATCACTGCTGCCGATGCCTGAGTGTAGGTACCGGTGGAAGTGGCCGCGACCCCAGAACAAGGCACCAGTAATTCTGCAGAGGTGGAAGCCTCTGGAACATTCTGGAGCCCCACTAATACTTTGGAGACCGAGGCCTCCCGCCGGGGCTGTTTTGCCAGTGAACTTTCCTCGAGGGCAATGCCAGTGGCATCTCAATACCTGGAAGGAGATGTACCCTTTTTGGACCGGCCAGTCTTAGAAGACTTAGGTTTAGTTATCTGAGATTCATGAGAGGAAGATGAAGCCCTGGAAGACGTCAATGCAACTGACATCGTATCTGCGGCAAAAAGGGTACTGAGTTTTGCAACTCTATTCTGCAGGCCCCTCGTAGTCATCTTTCTGCAGGAGAGACACTCCAATGGATAATGGTCAGGACCTAAACATTTGAGACACCAGTCATGGGTGTCAGTGACGGATATGATACTGCCACACTTAGAACATTTCTTGAAACCAGTAGCTGGTTTCTCCATGTTTGAAGAAAAGTGGGCCTAGTGCCCAAAATGGCGCCTTGCACCGAGAGGGGAAAGGCCCCTGAAAGAAAAAATCTTTTAGAAAGCTAGGGGGGGTTTTTTGAAAAAGAAAGAAAAGAGAACCGGCGGTACCGGTAGGCGTCGAATGAAGGCAGACGCGACCACAAAAAACAAATTTTCTGCGGTAACAGGGTATGTGTCCTGTCGGCTCCACGGAAAATGAAGAACTGAAGAGGGAGAGTTGGAAAGGCAGGAAGGCAGCATGCAGGCGCTGTGGGATGCTCCGAAAAGCTTTCTTATTGGATGCTGGGGAGCGTTCCCGCGCAGGCTCCATTGGTACCGACGATACCCATATGTGAAGACTACATTCCTGCTTGTTCCTGGAGATAAAGATTTAGGCGACATCATGGATAAATGTTAAAACCCTCTGCCCAATGTGCAGTGGCAGCCAAGAGAGCAAATAGAATGCTAGGTATCATAAGGAAAGGAATGGAAAATAAAACAAAGGATATTATAATGACTCTGTATCATTCCATGGTGCAACCACACCTTGAATACTGTGTGCAATTCTGGTTGCCGTATCTTAAAAATGATATAGCATTATTAGAAAAGGTACAGAGAAGAGCCACCAAAATGGTAAAGGGGATGGAAGGGTACCTCTATGAAGAGAGGCTAAAAAGGTTATGGCTCTTCAACCTGGAAAAGAGACGGCTGAGGGGAGATATGATAGAGGTCTATAAATTAATAAATGGAGTGGAACGGGTAAACGTAGATCGATTGTTTATGCCATCAAAATATCGAAGGACTAGGGGGCATGCAATGAAGCTACAGGGTAACCTATTTAAGACTGATAAGAGAAAATATGTTTTCACTCAATGCATAATCAAACTCTGGAATTTGTTTTTGGAGAATTTAGTAAAAGCTGTTAGTGTAGCCAGATTTTAAAAAAGGTTTGGTCCATTATTAAAGTGGACCCAGAATATCCACTGCTTGCCCCAATACAAGCATTGTGAAACCTGTGTCCTTGGGGAAACTGCTATGTACTTATCACCTAGATTGGCCACTGTTGGAAACAGGATACAGTGCTTGATGGACCTTGGTCTGACCCAGTATGGCATACCTTATGTTCTTATGTACTTTTGTCTTTATTGGAACCTCTCTGTCGATATGCCCAAACTTCAATCTTTCGAACCATGTGTTCTTGGGCGACTGTCAGCTTTCCCCTATTATCTAGTTTAAAAGCTGGTCTATCTCTTTTTAAATTTTAATGCCAGTAGCCTGGTTCCATGCCAGTTAAGGTGGAACCCATCCCTTTCCCCAGAATGTTGCCCAGTTCCTAACAAATCTAAAACCCTCTTCCTTGCACCATCATCACCCCCACACATTGAGACTCTGGAACTCTGCCTGCTTTTTGGGTCCTGCACATGGAACAGGAAGCAATCTGCAACTTGAAAAAGAGAAAGCTGAGGGGAGATAAGACAGAGGTCTATAAAATAATGAATGGAGTGGAACAGGTAAATGTAGATCAGTTGTTTATCTTTTCAAAAAATAAAAAGACTAGGGAATATGCAATGAAGCTACAATGTAGCACATTTAAGGCAAATTGGAGAAAATATTTCTTTACTCAATGCATAATCAAACATGGACACCCAGCCCCAGCTATACCCAATGCCATCAAATGAGCTCCCTGCACATACAACCAAGATGTACAGGGAGCTCAGTACGGGGGCAGGAAGGGCTAGGCTGAGGGAGGAACGAAGGTGGGCCGGAGACATGACCCCGAACCCGGACATACAGGGCCTATTCCGGTGATGGCCCCGTATGTCTGGGCATGGAATAAGTCCGCCCCGAGGATGGTGGACATCACCGGAGGACACCGCAGTGGTGTTGAGTGTACACAGGGGCTTCTCCACTGCCCAATCCCAGCCATGGACGGCCCCTCCAGGGGTCATGCAGCAGGGATTTCGGCTGTGCATGGTTCTGTGGGGGATTGGGGGCAGCTGTGTGGCATCCCGGTGCCATGGTGACAGGATGCCGTGGCACCAGTGCTCTATGAAGGTTCTCCAGCTTGGTTGGACAGGGTGAGAGTAGGGCATACAGTGGCTAGGAATCGGGGCATGGCCTGCCTGTCCAGGCTGATTACACCAGATTTTGATCCTGCGGGGATGTATAGCTCCCGTGGGTTCAGAATCGGGTTCAAATCCATAATGTCCAGATTCTGGACATTCGGACAGATGAGACGGGCCCTGAACAGAATTGTACTCAGAATGACATACCTATACAAGTGCATATTTCTTTTATTGCTTTGTACTGTCTTATTATATATTGATATTTTAATTTGTTTGTAATTTGCTCCATTTTAATTTTAAGGTCCAACAAGCATATTTGTCTTTCATTTTTAGTTTACCACTATCATTATTATTGTATTTATTAACTTTGTTGGTTTTTTTTGTATTTTAATTGTAGTTTTGATTGATATGTTGTATTTATAACTGTTATCATTTTTTAGTATTTACTATTTATATGTTATTTCTTGAGGTTCACACTGAAAAGGTAGTGTGCCAAAACTCGGCCATGTCTTTTTTGCAATAAAGGACTTCTTTTCTACACTTTGCTTCCTTGTTTTGCATGAGAATCTAAGATTTCCTTACTTCTAGATGATGACGCAGCAGGGATGTCCTTATCAACATCTGGTATATTGAAATCACCTATCAGCAGCACTTCCCTTTTGATAGCAATATTGTGAAAGTCTCTTTCTGCTTCTTCTCTCTGTGAAGGAAGTCTGTGCATCATACCAATGCAAATAGTTGCTCCATTCCTTCTTTCCAGTTTGATCTACAGTGTCTTCTCTTTCCCTTGTAAGCCCTGAAATTCTGTAGCTTTACTATTAGTTTTTACTTTTATTTTTTGCATCTTCTCCATTATTTTTATTTATATTTTCTTTTTCTAGAAATGTTCTTAATTTTTAACTTTGTATTGTCTTATTCTCTTTGAAGTGTGGAGCCTTATTCAGAGAGAGGGACGTCTGGGACGTCCAGATGTCCCCGAAGAAGACAAGCCAGTTAGGACCCGATTCTGGACCGTGGGATGGTGCACAGAATCAGGCCAGTGGATGGCCCGGTGTGCCCCTGCCACCTGCGTGGACATCCTGCCCGCAGGCGCCCTGACTCCCGCAACTTAGGCCCCCCTCTTCCCCACCACCTGACCCATAGCTGGCCTGCTGGGGGCTGGATTGGGAGGGGAGACCCACCCCCCCACATCTAGCCCCGACCCTGGTCCCGGGGGTGGATTCCAGGACCTGATTGCTGGGTCAGTGCTGCTTATTGCACCTTCAAGGTGGAAAAAGCAGCATGTCCCCTTTGACCCAGCAGAAGTACATGGCTGTGATCTGAATTGGCCCTGTACATCCTGCCGGGCTGGCCCGCCCCCACTCCGCCCAGATCCTGCCCCTTCCTGCCCCCCTGCCAGCTTTCCCCATTCTAATGCTCAGGACATATGGGTAGAGGGGGAATCGGGCCTGGATGGCTTGCGGGGCTGAATGTCCCGCTGGGATGCGCAGCTCCATAACCCATGTCCCAGAATCAAGCCCACTATAAACCTTTCATTAAACAGACTATCCTGCAGTCTAATTTATACCGACCATATGACTAAAATTATATAGGTGTGTGGTCATTTTTGTCCAACTGTTCTATAAAATGGGAGTATGCTGGTACTTTCGCCCCTGCATTTCAGTGAGCAATAAAATAATTTTTATTATAGTGCACATGAACATGTCTGATCACCACTGAAGATTTTTGTGCTGTTTGATTTGTTAAGTTTCTCAAATATTTGTGTGAAATTTTGAAGGGCAGCTAACTGCAGACTATACTGCATGTTCAAGTACATACCGGTAAGTTAAACTACAGTCCTGATCATTATTCCAGGTACGTAATGTTCCATGTACATAAAGTTCTAATTGTTGTTCCAAGTACATTATTTGCCTTTGACCTTGCACCTGTGTTCTACATATAAGCCTTGTTAATTTGCTATAAACCACCTAGACTTTAAGATTAGGTACAGAAATCATGTAAATAAAATAAATAAATTGAAGGTCAAGTTAACTGAAACAGCGTATCTTACTTCCATTCTCCCTGAAGAAACTATGAAAAAACAAACTAACCAAAGCATCTCTCAAATTGTTAAAAAGTTTTTAAAAAAAGCAAACGTCCTTGCAAGATTTGAAAAGGAAGAAGGGATTGCTCCAAGATACAAACATATTTGATGTATGAATGCCAAGGAATGAGGTTGGGTGTTTCTCCCCTGAAACAAACTGACTAAATGATATAGAGCAACATTTCAGCATGGAATAGCTCAGACATTAACAAAGGGAAAATCATTAATTACGGTTATAGCCCTATCTGTCCATCCGTGTTTGCTCATCCTTCTAACACATCCTCCAACTCCAGAGTGCTGTGAGAAAATATCCACACAGGGATCAGGACCAGCAGCTGCAGGGCTACCAATTAAACATTACTCTCGTGTATGCACGTTTCTGATAGCCCTTGTCCATCTCTCTGATTATCCATGTTTCCCCAGCTGAGAGTTATTCTGACTAGAGAAGGAATACTGGTTGAGCATTCCAAGAACAATCAGAGATTGAAATATCGTAAAATGGGAATACATCATTTCTGTTGCATTTCATCCCAGTTTGCAAACAAAATGATCAGATCATGGCTATAAAGTGTGGATCAAATTTGATGCCTTGTTCTTGTGATTATAACTACTACAGTACTACTGGTACGGTTATTGTCATTTTGAAAATCCTGCTAGACATACTACAGGAGAAAAGCATGTGTACAGAGTAGGAAACACTGTAAAATATCACAAATTTGGACTTTGTTTTTGATAAAGGAGATAACTTAAATAGATATTTGATAACTGATTGCTCTAATTAAACAGAAAAGTCAAGTGCTATAGAAGTAATTCTATAAGTAGTGACTAGAATTACATGTACATTTATGCACACTAATAGTGCCTGTTCTATTAAGTCAAATTTGAGTGGATATGACTTTATAGAATATTAGCATAAGCGATGTTGAATGTGCATAAATGAAGCCGCAGTCACTTACAACACCTAGAGCAGTGGCAAATGACTACATGTACATTACACACATGGGCCATATTCTATAAAGTATGTGCACAGATTTGCACTCTGCACGCATTCCACCCTTGTGCACACTCACAGCGAAAGTATGAGCCATCAGTTCATGGCATATAGTGTACTTTCAGAATAGTGACCTACTACCCTCCATGCATAAGTAGTTATTATACATGTAAACCAGTGGTTCTCAACTCCGCTCTCTGGTACCCCTAGTCCACTGAGTTCTAAGGATATCCACAATGAATCTGCATGAGATAGATCTGCATACAATGGAAGCAGTGCATGCAGATCTATCTCATGCATATTCATTGTGGATATCCTGAAAACCTGACTGGCCTGGGGTACCAGAGGACTGGGTTGAGAACCACTCATCTAAACCATCAAAATACCATGATTTACACGCATAAACATGCATGAAAATCTAGCCATGTCTTACCGAATTATCCCACAAATGTACAATCCTGGATGTCTTTACGTTTTCCCTGTACTGGCTTTCACTGATGATATCTAGTCATTTCTGCTCTGTAAATAGATGACTCACCTATGCAAATTTTGCCCTTTGCAGATCATTTTCAGATTGTAGAACTTGAATTGAAAGCTTTTGCATTGATTTTCCAGAACACATCCGTCTAGTTTTTTCATTACTACTATAAAATCCTTTCCCTTACTAACAGTACATAATGCAGTTCGCTAAATTATTTCTATTCAGTGATGGGACATTGGTGCCCACATTAGTTGAAAAGGGTCAAACGGTTTTCCAATGAGTTCTCTCTCTTTTTATTCTTTGTGCACCATTTTATTCACCTGAATTCTGGAATCCTTCTAAGTGGCACAAATTACTTCAATCTCTAAGTGCTGATTGAGAGATCACACCATAGGGTTCACAATGTCAGCATTTGAAACCCTTTCTCGTATGTCCCTACAACAGTGTACTTGGCCTCCAGGAATGCAGACAGAATGAATCCTGAGGTTATTTATTTAGGTTTCTCACATGGCACTGTCCTACTGTGCAGTCCAGTCGTCCTGTCACTCAGTCAGTGAAGCATTCATATTTATAATCTTTACAGCACCATGCTAACTAAAAGGATAACTCAGAAACCTGTATAACTTACAACTTGGATGCAACTGCAGCTAGCATAAAATTAGAAATCATTGATTAATGCTATTTTCCCTTAGATATAAATAAGTAGCATGGTGTTCGTTCACATCTTGAGTAACTAAGCAGTATCTCTAAGGCAATCTACGTTTATCAGAGTATAGCAGACACAGTTTGTTGTGTTATAAATTCCATACTTTACTCACAGAAAGTTTAAATGGACAATTGCTAACATTACAAAGAATCATAAGGGTTAGATGCAGCCAAACAGTTAGGCGATATACTGCAAGGAACTCCTTGCTAAACTGATGCATTTATTTATTTAACAGGGTTTATATACCACTTTCTCATTCAGTCAAAGTGGTTTACATATGTTAACAAAAAGTACCTGTTAGTATACATGTAAACCGCACTGATTCTAAAGAGCGCGGTATAAAAAAAATAAATTAGATAAATAAATAAATTACCAGATTACCTAGAATTAGAGTTGGGTAACATTAACATATGAACATAAAGATATCCTCTCACCATCTGGCCCATAGCTGCTTAAGATTTGGGATATTTCAAAGAATATAGAGAGGCAGATAGAGACATCAAAGGAGATGTATTTATTTGATTGACAGAAAAAAGCACCAATGTGGGTTATAATGGACAGGGTCAGTATTAGACATGCTAGGTCCCAGAATAGAAATGAAGGAGGGGCCCCCTGATTCTCATATCTCTCATGCAGTTCCCTCTCCTCTCCAAACCCTGCTACCACCATTTAGAATACAACATAAAATGGCTTTTCCTCAGGAAATAGAAAAATTAAAACATTGACAATGTTCCCACAACCCCCCGACACCTGATTCTAGTGCTTTCCAACATTTTATTATTACTATGGCAACATGTTGCCTCTCCCCCAATGCCTCATTCAATTTCTCTCTCACTCCAAGTCCCCAACCTGACCCAACCACACATTCACTCTATCTGTCTCCCTCGCCCAGTCCCAGACCCAATCCAGCCATTCACTCCCTCTTCCTCCTAGCCCTCAGGGTGACCCTGCCACTCACTCTCTCTTTCTCTTCCCCTCAGTCCTCAACCAGAAGTTACAGCTGTAAAAAAAAAGAGAGGTAATTTGCATGGAGTGGCAATTACAACCCTAAATAAAAGAGGGGGAGAACCTTCAAGGAACAGAAGTTTCAACCCTAAACAAAAGAGGGGGTAACTTGCATGCAGTGGCCATTACAAACCTAACCACAGACAAAGAGGGGATAACTTGCATGGAGCGGCAGTTACAACCCCAACCACTTTACTGTGTAAACTAGATGTGTAATGCTGATCTTTATATGCCAAGTATAATTTCGGTCTTTTTTACAGAGTAATTTCTGGCAATCTATAGTGACTCTCTGTATACCTCACCGTGAAAGCACCACTTATATAATGTAGAACTTAATAATATGACTATAATCTTTCAGTATATGTAGTATTGTCTTCTCACTTGTTAAGGAATAAAGTAGCCATAAGGTCTCAGAATTAGCAGCAGTCACTGACTCTTTTTTCACTGTCAGATGAACTGGTGCTCTTAAACATCAACGACCTTATTTTAAAATGGCCACAGTTCCTGCAATTCAAAAACTTTTTTTCAATTTTTAAAGTAATTTTGAAACTAGTGCTTAACTTTCTGCTTAACCCTCGTGGCTGTTGATGAAAGCCTCACCTGTGAATGAAAGCAACGGCTTTCAAATGCAGGATCAGCATTTGAAAGCCGTTGCTTTCATTCACAGGCGAGGCTTTCATGCTTGTTTCATGGCTGCAATGCTTCTAGGGAGAAGAGCGAAATGTGCATTCATCCCCACAGTTAATATTTCCTGGCCAAAGAAACCTGCATGTAAAATACATACTCCAAACCTATTACAGGCCACCAGCCACACATCTGATTATCTGAAATGGCAGCCAGGATGTGTAAGTCTCATAACATAGCCGCCCCCCCCCCCCCCCCCCCGAAATAACCCTGCCAGCATGTCCAAGTATATAGTTGTATGGCCATGGAATTTGAAGACATCCACATTTGTGAATGGCCTATATACATGCACGTGCTTGGCCTTGCTATCTGTATGGGGTCCATCTGGGATGTTCATCTTTCAGGATAGAGATGGAGTGATTTCAGAAGGCACTTAAATGTGCCTCCCTTTATTGCTGCCACTACTCCGTTGTGCTTTCAATATCCCAGATCATTCCTAGACATCCCTTCTAAAATCCCTTCAGGTATACAGTATATAATGTTTGAATACAATCATTTCTTCAGGTCATCTGATTGTTTATGAGGTTTACAGCCTTTATTTTTAGGTAGAGTGATTATCCAAACAAAAAGTCATCAGAAATACACTTTTCCCAAAGCAGATCTATTACGATTTTACAACATTTATTTATTTATAAATTATTTATTTATTTGAAATACCTATATACTGCCTAATCACTCCTTCCGAGTGGTTAACAGTAAACATCCATAATACTAATATAGACACAACAAAAACTAAGATAAATAATAAAATAATTAAGTTAAATAACCATAAAGTCTAAGCCACATTAAAAACCTGCATAAAGAAATAATTTGTCACTTTCTTACGAAAAGACCACAAGATATGGAACACTTCTAATTTCAGGAGGTGGATTATTCCATAACTATAGCATAGCAATAAAAAAAAAGCTCTAGAACAAATTACATTTTTACGCATACATTTAACTGTTGGCACTACAAATTTATCATGTAAACACACCCTCACAGGCTGAAAAGTCTGTTAAAATTGTAGCAAATCCAACAAACACTGCAAAGATAATATGTTTAATTTTGAATTACATCACAGGTACTTTATATTTCAAATGACATTTTACAGGTAACCAATGCAACTACATTAATCCAGGGATTACGTGATCATAATGAAAGTAAACTTAATAAAATCCCTTGTTCTACTTTTGTTGTCTGAATATTTTATTTTCTCCCAGTTCCTTGTTTGTTTTATGCTTTCCTTTGTTTGTCTTCTCTTAACTCTCTTTCTACAATTTTCTGTCCATTTTCCATTTCTTCTGTCTTCTTTCATTCCTCCCCTACGTCTCTCTCAGACAATGATCTTTATGTTTCAGCTCTTTTCTCTCTTTCTTTTTTGCCTCTCAGTAGATTCATGTTCCACCCCTCCTTCTCATCCTCCAGCCATCAGTCTCCATCTTTTAACCTTTCATCATCTACCAGTTTCCCATATACTTCTCTTACCTCCTCTCCCCAGTTACTCTCTCCTTAGCCCTCTTCTCCCATCCCCAGCCTTCAGCCCCCTTCTCCCTGACCTAGTATTCAACCCTCTTCACCCAACCTCACCATCTGCCTTCTTCTCTCTATTCCCAACCCCCCCCTATGTACCACTCCTACCCCCATGGTCTAACATCTCTCCATTCTCTTCCTTCCCCTCCAACCTTACTCTACTGCATGGTCCAGAATCTCCTCTTTTTCTTTCTTCTTCACTCATGATCTAGCATTTCTCTACTATAACTACTATTAATAATTTCAATTTTCTTCCTTCTCTCTCCCCTCTCAAACCCTGTCTTACTCAATGGTGCAGTATCTTCCTGTTCTCGTCCTCCTCTCCCACTCACTTCATGATCCAGCATCTATCTTTTCTCCTTCTTCTGTCACCTATACTCCAAATCTTTCTATTCTCTTCCCTCCTCACCTCACCTCCATCCCATAGTCCAGCATCTCCCTGTTCTCTGCCCCCTCACTCCACTCCATGAATAGACATGGAGGCCATATGGGCTGGGCTCCAATGGTTAACTGAATTCAACCGTGCCACTCTTATGTTCATCAGACATCTTTTATACTTTCAGAAAGAGGCACAGCAGCAAAAAATTAAGAGTAGAAGAAAATAAAGGAGAGGCTGTGCCTACCTGTGTAGAGTTAATTCAATTCAACCACTCATCTAAGAGCTCTTGTAGCCATGGGGCCCAGGCAGTTGCTCTGCTTGCCCCTCTACCCATCCAACCCCTCCATACCAGCCCTGACAATCAAACACCTGACATGTATATAAAAACACATATTTAAAAAAGGGACAAAAATATGGTAAACAGGCTAAGCTAACAGCAAGACAATTCACTGGATGAAGCACCTCTGGTCCCAAGATGGTAAGAGCATGGTTCCCACCTATAGTGACCATCTTCCCTTTGCATTTTACCTTTTGGTGCTGGTAGCCACTAGGCCTTAGCTGCAAAAAGTCAGAGCCCAGGGTGTTATACTGGACACCAAAGTTAGCCAATGACAAGACAGGGATTGTAGGGTATACTGACATTCATCAAGCGGTCTCAACACAAGAACAAGGATGGTTTGCAGCAGGAGAACTACTTTAGGCAGGAAGAAGGCTTCACAAAAATGAGTAAAGATCAGGAACATTGCAGGATCCCAGCAAGGAATCAAATAGCATAAGCAACATCAAAGGGGTAAATTCAAGCTCTGGCAAGGAAACCAAGAAAATACTGTATATATATGTACATCCAGACAGGAACAAGATGGCCTTCAAGATAAAGTGGCAACCACTGAGTGGATAGAAGTGGCTAAACTAGCCAGATTTAATACATTGAGACCTACTGATAGAAGGAATGAGGTTTATCTAAGAGGTTTTCTTAGAGACTGAGCTATCTGTGGGCTGGTGGCAGAGCCTCACAATCTTCTTCCCTCTTCAATCATCAAACTAATCCTGAAACCAAGGCCCACTTATGTCAGGATGATTTTTATCTCAGCTGATGCCAAATTGCCAAAGTGGAACCATTTTGAATTGCTTCCTTTTCTACACTGAAGGTGGAATAAAAGGTGGATGCCATCCCCTTTCCCCTTCCTTTCACCCCCACACACATTTACCCTAACACAGTACCTTTCTTTTGAGAAAATTACTACGGATATAAACATCTTCCTCTTTTGTTACTAAATAAATAATTCTGACCCTACTGTTCTGTTTACCCCTTCTGACAAATGTGCCTCTTGCTAATTGATGCTGGGAATGAAAAGTAGCCAGTTTGACGTAGAGAAGAGACGTGAACACTATAAGTCGTTTCTCAATATTCCCTATAAAGATTAGGACAAAGATTTGGCTCAAGGGAAATGCTTTCTGAAGTCCCAAAAGTTAATTTACATGATTTAAAAAATATGGCTAGGCGGGCTGATTGGTCAGTGGGAATCCAGACTAAGTGGAGGACTTTGCCGTGATTTTAAAATGTTTTTGAAGCTAGGGCTCATCACTTCCAGACCAGGTTAGGGTGCAGGCTGGGGAAAGGACCTGCACCGGATTGGGAGGTCAAGAAATTTAGGCAGTGAGATACTGTTGATCCGTTGATCCTATGTGTGTGTAAGGTGTGGGGGGGGGGGGGGGGGAAAGCAGAGGCTGCTTTAACTGGAGTGGAGGAGTTGCCTAGTGGTTGGGGCAAGGTACTTCAGACCAGAAGATCAGGGGTTCAAATCGCACTAGAGGACAGCAACCTTGGGCCAGAAGGACTGGGGTTTCTAGTCCCACAAGTGCTCCTTGTGGTCTTGGGCAAGCCACTTAACCCTCCATAGCCCATGTTCCCTGTAAAATAGTTATCTCCAAGTTATAATGCCCTGTTCAATGTAATTTCAGTTTGTTCAATGTAAACCGCGCTGATGCTGAATAGCACAGTATATAAGAGAATGTAAATAAATAACTGTAGATATATATATACAGGGCTTTTTTGTGCTAGTATGGCCCCTTTATGGTATGGCAGATTTGCTATCCTATAGGTGCTCAATTCATGCTTGGCAAGATTTTGTATTACATTATGATGTATGTTGGCACTGATGAGAAATTGTGTAGCTATTACTGAGGTAAGAGCAAATTTTAATATTAAATTTTAAGGGTGGCTTTTCAAAGGCATTTACACAGGTAATTGCCCTAGTTACCCATGTAAATGCCTTATCCGGCATTTTCGAAAGGCACCTACACGGATAGTGCCTTTCGAAAATTCCGGATAAGTCCCTGACCCTCCCAAATGCTATGTGGTTAGCATCAGGGCATGCTGGGGGTATTCTGGGGCAGAGCAGAGGCGGAGCTAAGGGCTAAGCCGGTAGCAGTGGTTTTCAATGCTACCCACTTAGTCCTCTGTGCCTTAAAAAGCGAGGTTTTTCCTTGCCTGTCTTTAAAGCGCAGGGGCTAAGTGGGTAACATCAAAAATTGCTGCTACTCGCTTAGCCTCGGTGGCTGCTGGCACATCCAGCATAACCCAGATTTTCACTTCCATCGCCACGGAAGTAAAGATCTGGGTTCAGGGGATCGGTGGGCAGGCCATGCGACGACACGGTGCATAGCCTGCCTAAATCAAAATTGTGCCCTAAATGAACATTTTTCACATGTATAAAAGGAATCTATAAACAATCAGGCATATTTTATTTCTCTTATGGTAAGTAAAGTACATTGGTTTTTTAGGGATCAGATAGAGTTGCTGCTGTTTAAGTACTGGGAGTTTGTGTCTTTATGATATGTCAGATTGTGACCAATGGTGACGTATACGTCTGATATTCCTGGGGCCCTTTTACTAAAGGGCACTAGAGTATTGCACTGAATGTGCCAAAAGCCCCAAGACTATGGTGCATTAGGTGCCACACCTCTGTGTTAACTGTTGGGGGAATGGAAAGCATTTATCCGGTAGTTAACGCAGAGACCTGTCCCTTAGCGCATGCCCCATTAGTGCAGGTGCTCCCATGCTAATGCAGCTATCACGTGGTGTGAACCAGCGCTACCTGCATGGAGCACCCATGTCCACTTTCTGCCACTACCCTGCACACTCATGACCCTAACGTGAGATAGACATCTCAGGAATCATCCCATGCTGTCATGGTTCTGCACTAGCTGGCAACGCATGTCCCAATGTACATTCAACGTGTGCCAGAACACATGTTGTCAGCTAACTCCCTTTAGTAAAAGGTCCTCTCTATGGCTGACTATAGGGAAGCACGGCTATTGTGGAGGGCAGAGCTGTAGACATTCATCCTTCCCCTGCAGCTGGATCTGTATGTGAATACTGGCACCTCTTATATCTATATAGATCTCTCTCTCTCACGCTAGAAAAGAGAGAGGGAGATTCATATCTATATACATATATAGCTATCAAGATATGACAATTGTAGATATACTGTATATATATATATTGTACATAATGGAAGATTTTCAGTGCCAAAGAGCAATCACTCACTCAACAAGGGGCTTTCATTTGAAATAAAATACAAACCTATATATACATGCTTGCCTTCTATCTGACCCTGTAAGAGGGGCATGCATGCACATCAGAACCGGGATGATGTTGATGTGAAGTTTCCAAACACTGGATCTGCTACAAACAATTGCCCCAGATGGCCATCAGCTTGTAATATTGCACTTTCCCCTATTCTACCTTACTCTGGGAATCAATTGAAACAAAAGGAAAGGACTTGGCCAATGAGAAGAGAAGAAATAAGAAGCCTTTGTTTCACACTGCCCAGGCAGAAGAGAGGTGAGAGAGTCATGCATAAAACTGAAAACAATCTAGGTCAGTGGTTTTCACTCTCAGTCTTCAAGAGCTACCAAAGGGTCAGGGTTTTAGAATATCCCCAATAAATATTTATGAGAGAGATTTGTACACAATAGAGGTAGTATGAATGCAAATCTCTCTTATATATATATATATATTATATATATATATATATTATATATATATATATATATATATATATATATATATATATATATATACAAACCAAATCTAACTGTATTTTGTACATATGTTTATAGTTTCCCTGTTGCTCCAAGTTTAAACTCCTGTTACAATGCAAGATCCAAGTTTTAAACTCCTGTTACAATGTAAGCACAGAGCAGGCTTCTGACTGTGCACCCTTGTTGTATGTAAACCGCACTGATAACAAATAGCGCGGTATATAAGAGTTGTTAAATAAATAAAATAAATAATTAAATAAATAAAGATATATTCATTAAAGATATCCTGGAAACCTGACCCTCAAGAACTGGGAATGAATAACACTGATCTCAGATGCTGTGACCCTATATTTTTAAAATTGTAAGCCATTTTGATCTTATGAAGAAAAATGGCATATAAGATGTATTTATTTATTATTTATTTATTTATTTGTACTTGTTAGTCATACTGTCTCATCATCAAAACATCAAGACAGCTTACAAAACCAATAGAAAAGTGGAAACTAAAACACAAGCACAACAATATCTCCAAATATAAAGCAGAGCGGAAAAACAAAATACAATTCATATAAAAATGAAAAATAAACATTAAAATTAGTAAAATATTTTAAGTAAATAAATACAATACATTTTACTCCCCTTGCCTAAACACACCCATGGTTAACCCCTTCTTTAATTGTGGCTAAATGTGGAGAAACACATGAACTTTCAGCTGCATTTAAGGAGGGCAATTTTCAAAAAATTTAAGTATACAAATCTCCACTGAGCAACATAAATGCCTTTATAACTTATGTTCGAACAACCATAGTATCAGAACAAATGGCTGTATGCAATTTAGCTGAATTTTACAATTTATATGTGTATGTGTGTGTGTGTATGTGTTTTTAATTATAGTATTTTTCAAGTATCATGTTTCCAAAAACATGCGACTTCTGGGTTGTGCGGCAAGACATGGATTTTCATTGCCGGGATCGCATAAGACCCCGGCATTGAAAATCTGGGTTAGGCGGAAATGGGGCAGGCTATGCGCTGACACGGCGCATAGCACCGCCCAGTTCAAAATCGGGCCCTATAGAACTAGAGTGACTTTGCTATATTTACCTCTAAGAAAGCCTTCACCAGCACGCTGCATATACCTGCATGTGCATAATCATTCACATTATTAAAGTAATGTAAAACACATCCAGCCCTCGGATTTCAAAGGCCTGATCATTAGGTCTGCACGTCATACTCAGCTGCTAGCATCTTCTCACTTTCTGTTTTCTTTTTATCAAAGTTTGGGAAATACTCAGCAAGGTCAACCAATACACTCATCAGCTGTTCACATTGTTTACTCACCCTCTGTCCCTCTCGGCCAGGTGGACCTGGAGGACCTACTGGCCCTGGAGTACCCTAGAACATAAATAATATAAACATTAGCAAACATAACGTCTCACGTTTACCATAGATGTGTTTTGCCTGCCCTGTAATTTGCCGTATCTGTAATGAAATCTACAGTACATGTCATACAGTGGTAATCACATATCCCAGAGCAGATGTCTAGGCCAAAGATTTGTTCTTTATGTGCTAGGGACTTATAGCCACAATCAGGATACTACTGAAATACTATAAAAAAATATTGACAAGATAGTAAAGGATTATTATTATTTTTTAAAATATAGTTCCTAATTCCAAGTTAGAATGTTTAAATCACAGCTGTTTTATAGTCACAGTTGGAACTCAGACCCTTCTTAAGAAAATATTTTAGGGGCAGCTTTCAAATTCTTTGCATTGGAACAAACTCTGTATATAAAAGCAAACTTTGCACTGGTTTGCAAAAGAGAGGTCTGTACATACTTTCATTTGGAACCTTGCCAGGAGAACAAAGTATGCACATACATTTATTTATTTATTTAGCAACTTTTTTTTTATGCTGATGTATTTACAAGTCACATCACTGTACAACGAACAATTAGAATAAAAAATGTCACATAGAACATAGGTAAAAATGTGAATTGAAATTAACAAAGGTAAACATGAATTAGGAATAACAATAACTAATGAAAAAACATTTGCATCTCCTTTCAGTTTTTTTCATGGAAAATAGCTCAGGTAGCATTGAAAATGCATTGTATGTGTGTTGTTTGCCCTCGGGAAAGCCTCCTCTAAATGTGGCTAAAAATAACACTTGTGGCAAGTTTAGCAGACTTTTAGCCATTTTGCTGGAGGGCAGTTTTCAGAGAACAATTTTATACATGGATGAGACGCTCAAGGGATGACGTTTGAAATTTTAATGCATTTTATAGGTTGCTAATGTTTGATGGAGATTTTATTTGTGAATAGTTTTGGATTTTTATTTGAATCAAGAAAGTGTGATAGAAATGTCTAAAAACATAAAAATAAATGAAATGATTTTGACCATTGTTCTTTATGAAGAACACTTTCCATTGACTTATTGTATTTTTATATTCACTCTTGTTTACAAGTAAAAGCACAAACATTTATTTGGAACATTAGTATGGGTTTGCATTGATCAGATGGTACCTTTTTTGTGAGAGATTAGTATTGATTTTTTAAACATGCTCCAGGAGAATTTGGAGCATATCCTGGAAAATGTTTGATCAAGGCTTGTACTTTGTTGGGAAAAGAGGAGGAACAAGGACAAGTGTGCCATTGTCTCTACCCAAGACAAAATTTATTTAGGGCTGAGTGAATCCCTCTTGCCCAGCTAGAAGTGAACAAAACTAGGAGGCATGGGTAAGTAATTAATGTTAGATGCTGTGGCGTCAGATGATGCCAGCATGGGAGTGACTGCCATAATTATGCCTGATAGGTCCCCAGCTGGTATGTGCCACTGTGCCAGGAGCTTTATTTGTGGCAGCACTCCATTGAATAATGCCTGAGGACAAGATGGCCTGAAGGTGGCCCATTTTGCTGGCACAAGGATGATGGACTGGCCAGGCATTGGGGTGAGTCATTCTTATAAGTGTGCTTGCTGTCAGGTCTCTATTCGCTGGCTAGTGTAGTATGCCTCACAGTGTGGTTGTTACTGCTGCATTGTATACATGCAGCCCATCAGCGTCCTTATCCGCTCCTTAAACGTCACCTGCCTGGTATACGCAGACGATGTAGTACTTTACATGCCGTTCGCAACCGACCAGCCAGACTTCTCCCATCTCACAACCTGCTTTGAGGCTGTCGCCAACTGGCTCCACACTCAAAACCTCTGAATAAACTACAACAAGGCAGATGTCCTATTCATTACCAGGAACCAAGTATTTACCCCTCCCGCCTCATTAAAGGTAAAAGGCACTGAGCTACTGAGCAAGCCCACTATCCGATACCTAGGGGTCACACAAGACCAACAGCTAGACATGAAAGCCCACATAAACACTGTCAAGGCAGTCTACCACAAGATACGGACAATCCGGCATCTACGACCCCTACTGGCTCCAGACGATTTCCGGACAGTCTATCAGGCACTTATAATCCCCCACTTCGACTATGCCAACTCAATCCTACAGGGACTCCTGAAGAACACACTGAACCCACTCCAGCTCGCAATGAACGCCACTGACAGAATACTACACGGAGCCGCCAGGATGGATCACGTTAACACCAATCCTGAAACACCTCCACTGGCTGCCTATTCACTGCAGACTCTCCTTCAAAATACTATTAATGACCTTCAAGGCCATCAACAAGTGTTCTTCCACCTCCCTCATGGAACTAGTCCACCCCACTCCCTCCAACAGATCCAGAAGATCCACAGCTGCCAACACACTGGTAATTCCAAGTACAATAACGAAATGCTCCCAGGCAACAATAAACAGGGCCTTTCTGTTCTATGTGCCCAGATGTTGGAATGCCCTTCCATCCGATCCATTACTGACCTCCCCCAATTTAGAAAGGCACTGAAGCACCATCTCTTCACTATGCACTACTCTAACAATGGATCACAAGCAGCCACCTCCCACCACCAGGTCTACACCTCCAGCGCACCCATCTCACAATGATGCAGCTCTACCCACTGGCTCAACCGCATAACCGGTAAATAAGAGTGTGTATATAACCCACTATTATGGGAAATTGATCAAAGCAATTCTGGTTCTCATCCTGTATCCTAGTTATGTCCAAGTTAAATCACCTGTAGATACAGTGCAGTGTAAATAATCCCCTAGGTTTGTAAATAATCTCTAAGGAATTACGGTCCTACTGTATACTGTTTCTTGATTGCTCAACCTGTATATAGTTACCCTAGTTATGTTCAAGTTGCATTTCCTGTTCTTTGTAAATACAGTGCAGGCTCTGTCACACTGTATAAGTTATATTTTCATGTAAACTGCACTGATTCTAAAGAGCGCGGTATAGAAAAGACATTAAATAAACAAATTGTAAAGCATACTACACTAGCCAGCAAAGTTGCATACACATTTTATGCTTGCCAGCGCATGACGCAGAGAATTCGAAACCCAAGTGCCAGGTCAGGCTTAACAAGAGGCGAATGGAGAGCTCATGGCAAACACAATTGCAAAGATTTACCAACATTGGTATTGGCATCAGCACTAGCTGAACAATAAGTACAGCATAGCAATGGAAGTAGTGGAAGTGCTTCTGTTGCAAGCTTGCTATAATTTTGGCTGGTGAAGAGAAATGTTTTTATAAACCACCTTGACGGGAAATGTTTGTAAGTCACAATAAAACATCAATTAAAGCAATTTCTGGGACTGATGTACTTAATGTAGGAGTGTACATTGCTTTCAGTAGTAGTGTCAGAGTCACTCCTGTCTTGATAGTCCCTCATGTAATCATAAAATTAGCAAGTAATACTAGCAAAGAGAAGAGTCAGCTATTTCTGGTTCATAGCTGCACAGTTCTTAAGGGGGTTTTGGCATGTTATTGTTGATCTTTCTGTGAGTGGGGCATTTTTTTCAATATCATGTTATTGAAATAGAAAATCTTTCAAATCGAGGATTTATTTCTTGCAACAAACTATAGTGGACACAAAATATTGTTTAACAACCATGACATGACGTTTGCTCGAGTCTTTAATTTAGCCCAGACAGGTAAAGATCCTACAGTATATTTTATACACATGAGTTTCTTCCAAAAGATCTTGTAAATTAAAGCTGTGCATTTTAAATTGTGCAAGTGAACTTTTTCTGCCTTGTCTTTGTCCAGCCCTTAGATATGGCCTAGGTATTCCACATATCCAAAACACTACTTCTGTTTTATGCATATGAAATTGGTATTGTAGCTTTCATTTTGTGCAATCTGAGTAAAGCTTGTTCAGTTGATTGACAACACAGCAATAGTTTCTTCTGAATTAGGGCCTCAAACATTTTAGGCATGCATCAGCCTGTAATGTGAGCCTACTTTCCTCAGACTTTAACAAAACATTTTTCATGATACAGCATGCAGAGCAGATCACTTAAAAGATACACATTTCCTAAGAAATTTGTGTGTGATTTCATGGAAAATGATGGCATAGAAATTACTGGAGAATGCTCACAGATTACTTTGTACTGTGTTACACATGGTAATTGTTTAGTAGATCAGACTATGGCATCTTGGGCTAGGTTCCATTTAAAAACGTTATAAACATATTACTTGGCAAAAAATGGTATCAGACTCTATGTATTTATTCCAGATCTCCTTTGTTTAGAAAGATTTGGGGAAGAAGAAATTTGATAGGATATGATAGAAGTTGATAAAATCATGAATGGTAGAAAACAGTTAAATAGGGGATGGAGGGTGCCCATGTGAGCAACAGTGAAAATTACACGGTGTGGTTTGAGGTAAAAGGCAAGGCAGAGTCCAATCACATCAAACTCAAAGTCCTAGATTGCAAAAATCCTGATTTCAGTAAAATGGGAAAGTACCTGAAGGAGAAGTTAGCAGTAAAGAAGGGAAGAGGAATTACAGTGGGCTAAACTAAAAGAGGCAATAAAAGATGCAACTGATATATATGTAAGGAAAGTAAATAAAAATAAGAGGAAAAGGAAACCTATACAGATCAACAATGAAGTGGCTGCATAGCTTTTACAAAATTCAGAAGATCATAAAAAGTGGAAAACAGAAAAGGATACAGGATAAAGCTAAAAGAGACAAAGTAAGAAATAAGGATAGCAAAAGCAAAGGCAGAAAAAAAGATGGCTAAAGATGTGAAGCGTGGAGACAAAACTTTTTTCAGGCATATTCGGGGAAAAAAGGAAAATCACAGGTGGAAAAAATGCTAAACAAGTATTTCTGTATTCACTAAAGAAAATCCTGGAGAAGGACCACATATGATTGACAAATATACAAATGAGAATGGAGTAGATACCACACCATTCACAGAAGGAGAAATTTCACTTACCGTTAATTTCCTTTCCTGAAATACTGCTAGACCAGTCCAGACAAACGGGTTATGTACCCCTGCCAGCAGATCTTGGAGACAGAGAATTCAACCAGAGCTCTGATAGGCTGGAGCCTGGTGATATAATCCTACCCCTAGGGGTCTCCCTCAGTTACGTCTACAAGCTAATGCAACATGAACTGTAACATCACCCCAGAGGGTCTCAAGTGAACTATATACAAGGGAGCCGAAGAACTCCCTAAAGCTGAAAACAGTATCCACCTACGAACCCATGGACTGTCCAAGGCGAGGCATACAGGCAAAGAGAAGAACCGCGGTCGGCGGCTGCACCGCACCAGCGGCACTCCAACAGACAGCAGGGCGGGTCCTGGACTGGTCTAGCAGTATTCCAGGAAAGGAAATTAACGGTAAGTGAAATTTCTCCTTCCAGTTCATACTGCTAGACCAGTCCAGACAAATGGGCAGTACCCAAGCTACCTGCTTTCAAGGGGGGGCAAGGCCGCCGACAGCTCAGCAACTCCAAAACGGACCTCCTGACGGGCATGAACGTCCAACCTATTATGACCGACAAAGGTGGACAGCGACGACCGGCAAATATCGAGAGGAGCTACATGAGACCTCCCGGCCCATGAAGCTGCTTGCGCCCGAGAGGAGTGAGCACGGAGTCCTGGTGGAGCTGGCTCTCCCAGAAGAAGGCACGCCGCCTCAATGGCCTCCCTAACCCATCAAGAAATGGTAGATTTGGAGGCTGCGGATTCCCGACGAGGACCCGCGAACAAGACAAAAGAGGAACAGTCATATGGAAGGGTTTCGTGACCCCCAGATACCGAAAAAGAACCTTCTTAAGGTCCTCCGCCCGCAACGGAGACGGACCACTGTCACACTGCGCCTTTGGAAAAGACGGAAAGAAAAGAGGCTGGTTAACAGTGAACGGTGTCAGCACCTTGGGCAAAAAGGAGGCACAGATCACAGATAAACGCCTTCTGAGGAAAATGAGAGATAGGGATCTCGACACGAGAGAGCCTGGTGCCCAGAAATACGGCGTGCCGAAGTTATGGCCACCAAGAAGACTGCCTTCAGAGTCAAATCTTTTAGAGAACAGGCCCTCAGAGGCTCAAAGGGAGGAGCAACGAGGGCACAGAGGACAAGCGCGAGAGCCCACGCCGGTACACGCCGGCGAACATAGAGGAGGCCGGAAGGCCCTAACTCCGCGGAGGAACCGAGACACGTCCAAATGCGAAGCTATCGATCGCCCTGCTATAGGACCCCGAAAACAAGTTAGATCGGCCACTTCCACTTGCAAGGAACCAAGTGCTAATCCCTTATCCACTCCAGCCTGTAAAAAGGACAGGATGTCCAGGACACTGCAACGCCAGGAAGAGAGATCATTTCGTGAACACCAACCATCAAGAGACGCCAAACCCGAGCGTAAGCCAGCAACGTAGTAGACCGCCGCGCCGTGAGAAGCATCACGACCACGCTAGGCGAATAACCTTAGCGAGCAAACCGGCGGCGTTCAATAGCCAGGCCGTAAGCGAGTAAGGAGCCGGGTCATCCATCTCCACTGGTCCCGGAATCAGAAGGCCGAGAAACGCCTCGAGGCAGAGTGGCGACGCCAGAGACAGACGGAAGAGATCCGCATAGCATGGTCCGCGAGGCCAAGTCGGAGCCAGCAGGAGCACTGTGCCGCGATGGTCTCGGAGCCGCTGGAGAACCATGCATATCATGGACCAGGGAGGGAAAACATACAGGAGAAAATGAGTCGGCCACGGCTGAGAGAGAGCATCTATGCCGTGCGCTCTCTTGTCCCTCCAATGGCTGAAGCACAGCGAAACCTTGGCAGTCTGCGCCATAGCCATTAGAGCCATGGTCGGTAGTCCCCACAGGTGAACAATGGATCGGAACGCATCCGGTTGCAGAGCCCAGCCCCCGGGCTCCAGAGAGTGCCGGCTGAGAAAATTGGCTTGCACCTTGTCGATGCCTGCGATGTGCTACGTCGATAGCCTGAAGATGTTTCTCCGCCCACGGGAGGAGCAAACGCCTTTCCTGCGAGACACCCGGACAATTTGCGCCGCCTAGGCGGCTTAGGTAAGCAACTGTTGTGACCGCACGCCGCCGCAGAAGAGGCTGAAACTGAAGAAGGGCTATGTGCACTTTTCGCGTCTCGAGACGACTGATAGACCATTGGGCTTCGCGAGGTGACCAACTCCCCTGCGCCGAGGCCAAGCCGCAATGCGCTCCCCAACCGGAGAGATTGGCGACTGGTGCCACCAAGATCCAGTGCAGAGACTCCAGAGGGACCCCCGTAGAAGATTGCGTGCCTGAAGTCACCAGCGGAGGCTGTGGCGCAGCGGCGGAAGCAGAGGCAATCGGATTCGATAACTCTCCGATACCGGCAACCAACGAGATAGAAGCGCCGTCTGCAAGCAGCGCATGTGCGCTGTCGCCCACGGAACGAGAGCTATCGTTGCTGCCATGGACCCCAAGAGTTGAAGGTAGCCCCAAGTCTGAGGCGCCGCTTGATCCAAGCAGCGGCGGAGCTTAAGAGAGATCTTCTGAAAGCGGTCCTGAGGTAGAAATTCCCGTCCCCGACGAGTGTCGAAGCAAGCTCCTAGAAAATCCAGGACCTGAAGCATTCCAAAATAGACAGAGTAACGGCCCAGTCCTTCTTCCAACAGTGGACTGGGACGAATGGCATCTAAATGCTGGAGCCTTTAAACGAAGCAACATCCGCTGCCCATTGACGCAGGCAGAGCCATCTCCGAGTTACCGACACCGGTGCTAGGAAGCGAGCTGACAGCCGCAAGAGATCACAGAAGGCCTCTGCCCGGAATGCAGCGATGGATTCTAAATGAACCAACTCGGAAACACCTGGAAGCTGCTGCATCCATTGAAGGGAGGCCCAAGCTGCTAGACCTCCGCACACCACTGCATGAAGGAAATAGCGGGCGAAGAAAAAACCCATCTTTAGCAGACTCCCAACTCTTTAGGGCTCGCTGGTCGCGGAGTGCCGCTCCGCCCTCAACCGGAAGTGTGAAAAGCCTGGTGACCCTGGTCATAATGCATCAACTGTCGGGCATGTCAACCAACGGTCCAAGTCAGAGGGAGACCAAGGGTATAACTGACCAATACCGCGTGCCGTATGAATGCCCTGGAAAATGGGATCTGGCTGCAACCGGATTTGAGAACCCTGAGGATCAGGCGTGTTGGCTAGGAGTAGCGACTCCATCACCTGTGTGATTAGAGCTGGCAACTCCTCTCTCCGAAAAAGGCTGAGAACTGTCAGCGAAGAAACAGACGGAGAATATTCCCCATCTCCTTACTCCAACGAGTCAGGGCTGACCTCCGAAGATTCAAAGTCTTCCTGAATATCCATAGTACTCCGCAAGGGACATGCAACGCTCCTAGGAGGACGTACCGCCCCAAGGTTTGAGGACTTATGGGACCGCTTGCGAGACCATGCCATATCCTTGCCTGCTACTGGGCGGGTGTAGGAGAAATACCAAAAGACTCCAAACGCCACAGGTGTCAAGCCAGATGGAAGAGTGTGAGGAACGCACTGTCAGTCAAGGCTGCTGTGGCTTCCAGCGGCTGTGGAAGCGAAATGGGAGCTGACTGAGTCCTTTCCTGTAGGAAGATCCTGCAGCAGGAGCTCTGAGGAGGGAGGAGATAAGGTGCTGATGATCCCATCTAGCAGCGCAATGGGAATGGGGGAAGAGTCTCCCGGATGCAGCGTGCAGGTGGAACACAAGCAATCTATTAATTCCCCCTTCTGCTGATTACATATCACATATAATACAGCCAGAGAAACAAGCATTGCAAGACTTAAACCACCTTTTCTCCTTTTTTTTTTTTTTTTTGTTCTTAGTGTTTAAAACAAAAATCAAGGTAGGCTCAGGGAAACAGAAGACTCTTCAAAGAAAAGGATTTTGAAACTCGTTGTGCCTGCACAGCATGTTTAAATGTGTGGAAACCGCTGTCCAGAGCTGTTCCCTCCAAAAAGAAACACTGAAGAGAAAAACAAAACGGCCGCTGGCACAGAAAAACTGTCAGGTATTCACTGAGCTGAGAAGAAAACTGTCATTCACTGTGTTGGTACAGAGAAACTTTCAAAGTCAGGGTAAGGCAATTACAGTGACTGAAAGTAGGGAAATTAGAGTTTGATCCCTCCGCAGCCACTCAGACCTTCATGGCAGGGGCTGAAATGTGTTTCTGGGGAGGGATGGAGAAGCCCAAACCCAGCTGTACTGAAGATTACAGTGATTAAGCTTTTTTAGGCTGAGCCCTAAACAGTCAGGATCCAAAACACTGACATAAAATTCCTAACAAATGGTATATTGAATAAGACAGGTACAATATTCCAGTAAGACGTACAAAGTAACCCGGCTGCAGATATAATACGTAATACCTCAGCCAGTCCTGTTCATTGGGCACTTTGGGGGATTGAACCCTTGATCCCTGTACCCTTGGTCAGTGTCTTAACCATTGTGCTGTGGTTCTGTTCCTTGTGGATTTAAAAATTTAAAGTAGGAACTGCAAAACTCAGAGGCAGCCGGTCCGGATGCAGTTGAAATCAACCCAGGGCAGCTGAGGCAAGTAAGAAAAAAACAGTCTACTTACAGGTTTCTGTCAGAAAATGATACCTGAACTTCCTGGGGATGTCCAAGCCCCCGTGGCAAAGACTCAGCGCTGCGTAAAGTCAATCGGGAGCTCCACTGAAGCCAGGCTCATGAGTTCCCAAGTTTATCTGGGGAATAAAGTCACTGGGGGAAGAGCACAGCTGATTCTTGAGGTCCTTGTGTTTCTTCTGACAGCCTATGCAGCGTAGACCTGAAAAGGGCATAATGAGAACTAAAAAAAATAACTCTGCCCCCCAGTAACAGCCAGAGACTCTGTCCCTGAATTGCATCCTGTTCTCTATTCATGCCTTCCCTACATTTTATTTATTATGTTAATACATAGGCAGAGAGAAAAAAAACCCTCCACCACTCACAGCTATCAAGTGCTGTGGAAAAACAAACAACAATAAGCTGCTAGAAAGCAAGTAGAGAAGGAATCTGGCTTCCCGCCAAAAGCCGGGGCTCATTAGCTATTCAAAATGGCCGCCGGCAAAAATAAACCTCAAAAAGAGTGAATTAAAACCCCCAAAAGCTAAGGAATTAACTTAAAAAGTCTAAGGACAAGGTGGGAGGGTTGCAGGCATGAGAAAAATGCCTAAAATCGCTGAAAAATCAATAAAAATAAATCGAGTCACCACAGAGCTGCAGACATCAGTGGGAGAAAGACAGGTGCTGTACTCACAGTACCGAAAGTGCAGAGAAGCCACGGACCGCTGCTCAGACCACTGCCAGCTGCCTCACCACTAAAATCAGCCCCAGGGACTGGATTTTAGGAGGCTTACCATCCAGCTAAATAGTCCTCTTGACTAGTGCTGGGGAGTCTTCACATCAGCGATCTCTACTGTGACAGGACACAGGAGTTCAGCTAGAAACACCCTGGTGCTCAGATAAGTACACTGGCAACTACAGGGGACAATCTCTCCAAAAGAAATCACAAAGAAATAAAGCATTCTAAATTTTTTGAAGGAGCAAAAAACAAAGCATCCAGATCTGCTGGAGACAGAGAAAAACTGAGAGAGACCCCTAGGGGTAGGATTATATCACCAGGCTCCAGCCTATCAGAGCTCTGGTAGAATTCTCTGTCTCCAAGATCTGCTGGCAGGGGTGCATAACCCGTTTGTCTGGACTGGTCTAGCAGTATGAACTGGAAGATGATGTTTTTGAACAGCTTGCAAAACTGAAAGTGGACAAAGCCATGGGATCAGATGGGATACATATCAGGATACTAAAAGAGTTAAGAGAGATTCTGGCATGGCCTTTAAAGGATGTTTTTTATAGATCCTTGAAGACAGGAGAAATTCCACAGGACTGGAGAAGGGCTGATGTGGTACCTCTTCACAAAAATAGTAATTACAAAGAGGTGAAAAACTATAGGCCAGTAAGCCTTACCTCGATGGCGGAAAAAGTAATGGAGATGTTCTTGAAAGAAAGAATAGTAGACTTTCTAGAAACCAATGGATTGAAAGATCTGAGGCAACATGGTTTTACAAAAGGAAAATCATGCCAACAAATTTGATTTAGTTCTTTGGCTGGGTGACCAGGGAACTAGATCAAGGGCATGCGATGGATGTGATCTACTTAGATTTCAGCAAAGCCTTTGATACTGTTCCTCAGAAGGCTTATCAATAAACTGAGTAACCTAGGTAACCAGAGTCATACACTTGGGATGCAGAAATCCAAAGGAACTGGATGTGATAGGGGGTGAAAGGTTAGTGTGCACGGACCAGGAGAAGGACTTCGGAGTGACAGTGTCTGAGGATCTCAAAGTGGCGAAACAATGCGACAAGGTGTTAGCCCAAGCCAGAAGGATGCTGGGTTGCACATAGAGAGGAATAACCAGCAGTAAGAAGGCGGTATTAATGCCATTGTACAAGTCATTGGTGAGGCCTCATTTGGAGTATTGTGTTCAGTTTTGGAGACCATAACTCACAAAGGATATAAAAAATACTTGAAATGGTTCAGAGGAAGGCGACCAAAATGATTTGGAGCCTGTTCCAGAAGACATAAGAGAAAGGACTTGAAGACCTAAATGTGTATATCACACAGACCTTAAAATAATTAAAGGGCATTAATGAACAAACAAACCTTTTTCAAGGAAGGGGAAGCTGTAAAACTAGAGGGCACACAAGGAAACTATGCAACATCAGGAAATATTTTTTTCGCTGAAAGGGTGATGGATGCTTGGAATGCCCTCCCAATGGATGTGGTGAGGGCAAATACAGTAACGGAATTCAAAATGGCATGGGATAGACACAGTGGATCCCATTATAGCAAGAGGATGAAATCAAAGCAAACTTAAATATCTTTTATACTTCAATAAACAAAGGGGGTAAGCTACACAGAGTGGTGGGTACAACTATTCTAGCCACCTTACTGGGCAGACTAGATGGACCATATTGGTCTTTATCTGCCACTACATACTATGTTACTCTGCTGGTTTAATGTTTCAAAAAACACTAAAACAAGAGGAAGCTCCATGAAATTTACAAACAGCAGATTTAAACAAATGGTAGAAAGCTTCTTTTTTCATGTAGTTCATAATTAAGCAGTGAACTCTGCTGCCAGAGAACATGCTGAAGATGATTAACATAGCAACGTTCAAACAGATTTAGATAAGTTCCTGGAGGAAAAGTGCATTACAAATATATTAATCAAGTAGATTCAGGAAAGCCATCACTTATCTCTGAAAATGAGCTATAGAAAACTGATCTAATTTTAGGGACTAGCCACTGTCAGAGAAAGGATGCCAGGTTTCATGGATCTTGGTGTGACTCTGCATGGCTTATCTTATGTTCGTATACAATCCACTTTAAATCTTTCCTGTGTCTTACAGTACAAGTACTATATTACTCATATTCTGTTCACTCACCTTTTCTCCTTCCCTTCCAGCCAGTTGAATCTACAAGATACAAAAAAGTATACTATGATCAGAAAAGGAACAACATAGTTATACTGTAAAGCATGTGGTAGTGTCCAAATTGTACATTGATGTCTGCAGCTGCTCAGACTTTTTCAATGGCAAAAAATTAAAATACGACATATACAATATTAAAAATGGATGGATTTTTGCAAGAAAATGAAAGTTGCTTCTCTGCAAAAAATACAGTGATCCAATATATACCATTTACCATCTACAGCATTCTGTCAATTTTCAAAAAAGGAAGAACTGACGAGATTGGAGGACTTGGTGTCTAAATGGCAGATAAAATTTAACATGGATAAGTATAAAATGATATGAATAGGGAAAAATAACCCAAGCTATAGGTACAGTGTGTATACTGTATAGATAGATATACATATTGGGCCCGATTCAGTCCTGGACGTCCCAGTCCTCTGTGCGCCCAGTCAGAACTGGATGTACAGAGGTAGATGGGATTCTGATCCCGCGGGGCACTCTAGCCCCGTGGGATCAGAATCGCATCCAGGCCTGTACGTGCAGGCTGGGACCCCAATTCCAGTCGGCCTGCAAGTACAGGCCTTGCCCAGCCAACTCAGTCAAGAGCTGTGATCCCCGACCGCTGAAAAGAAGTTTCATTCCCCACAGCCCGACCCCTGATCTGGCCTCCCAAGGCCTGGGTCGGGTTGCGGGGAATCTCCTCTGCCCCCTCCCATCTTTGTTGCGCCCCAGGCCTGCCAGAACTACCCATCTAGAGGAACTTATTTCACCTCAGAGGTGGAATAAGTTCCCCGTTCAGGCAACCGACCCTGGACATACAGGGCTGACAATGGAATCAGCCCTGTACATCCAGGACCTCAGAGCGCCCACTGCCTCCCTAACTCCACCCCTGTAATGTTCCCTTTCCACCATCATTTAACCTCCCTGTACAATGTGCAGGGAAATTAGTCAGGGTCTGCAGAGGGGCCGAATAGCAGGGATGGACGTCCCAATGGAATGCGCTTTGGAATGACCCCTATTGTAAAAACAGCTATGCACTTGCTGCAAATACATAACAACATTATAGGCGTGTGCATCTATCAATTTATCTCTTTTCAGTATGTGTTATTATAGTTACAGGATCTATATTTATATACATGTACAAACACTTCTGTCATATTTATAGCATTTGTGTTTATGTGCATATACAGTATACAGTAGTTATAGATAAACATAAAAATAAAATCTGGTCAATATTCAAATTCAGTTGCAAGAATTTTTTTAAACACCAGCCATAGCATTTAATCTGTACTTCAGCACTGCTATGCAGAAAGTGACACCACCCAATATATGTGGATACCCTCATTTCAGGCTGCTATACATATGAAGGCCAATTCCAAACAGTGCATGCCTGGGCTGTCCGCATGCCGAAAACTTGGACAGGGCCAAGTTATACTCGATTCCGAAACTGCAGGATTTAGTCATACCCGCAATTGTGGAATCGGGCACCTAGATGGTCCAGCGTGCACCGTATTCTGTTGCAGGGCATGTCTCCTGGGCTGCCCTTCCCAACCTTACAATGCTCTAGTTTGCATGAATGTGCATTGGCGTCCCATCGCCATGGTACTAACACATCCAGCTGGAAGCACCGAATGCCCAGTCTGACAGCGGCCCCAGTACACCGCCATCCAACTGGCAGCAGGGGCCCCCAAATCCTGTATCGGGCAGCAGGAGCTGTCCTGCAGCATCGTCATGGGGTAGGGGGGCTGCAGCCCACAAACTGTGCAGTGCCCAACACTTATTCCACCATCAGGGTGTAATAAGCCGGGATCTTGGTGCCGGGATGCCTACGGAGGCCTGTCCTGAATAGCCTCTGCATGATCCGGCACCTGGACAATCCCTTGTTCCGCCCCAGCTCCATCCCCTCCTACCTATGTACAGCACTCCTCTCACAAATGCTACATATGTGCGGGGAGCACTGGCAGCAGAATATGGGTTTGGAGCTGAGCGCAGGTTGGACGTCCAGCCCGCACGTCCATCTCCGCTATTCACTGCTCAGAATGCCCCCCATAGTGGCGATATGCATCCACTGTACATGTGGAGGCCAGTTCCAAATGGTGCACACCTGGGCTATCTGCATGCCAAAAATTTGGTTGGGGCCATGTTGTACCTGATTCTGCAACCACGGGATCTAGATTCACCTGCAATTGCAGAATCGGGCACCTAGATGGCCCAGACTGCATCGTATTCTGCTGCGTGGGACGTCTCCTAGGCTGCCCATTCCCACCTCAAAATGTTCCATCTGACATAAATGTGAAATGGTGTCCAGTCAGCATGGCACTAACATATCTTGCTAGAAGATCCGAATGCCCAATCCAACAGCGTCCCCAGCACACCACCATTAGCCCCATGGCCTTGATCAGGTAGCAGGAGCTGTTCTGTGGTGTCACCATGGGGTAGAGGGGGCTGCAGACCACAAACCGCACAGTGCCCAGTACTTATTCCACCATCAGGGTAGAATAAGCTGGAATCCATCTTTGTGCTGGTAGCATACAGAGGTCTGTCCTGAATAGCTTCTGTACATCCCGGCACCTGGCCACTCCCTCGCTCAACCCCAGTTCCACCTCCTACTATCCACAAACAGCACTCCCCGTACATACACAGTATTTGTGTGGGGAGCGCTGGCGGCGGAATAGGGGTTTGGAGCTGAGTGCAGTTTGGACATCTAGCCCGCATGTCCAACCCCACTATTTGCAGCTCAGAATGCCCCCCATAGCTAAGTATTTTTTTAGGACAGATCTTTTTTGCTCCATTCTCGCTCCACTCCATCACTATCCAGATTGTGCCAGAGAATTCAGAGGGAATTTTCAGCTGCACTGTTCTGGTGCAACCTCATTTGGAATATTGTGTGCAATTCTGGAGACCGCACCTTTAAAAGGATATAAGCAAGTTGGAGATGGTGCAGAGAGTACTAATATAATGGCTGCAAATGCAATATGTGCCTTCGAGTCAGCCCTGACTCCTGGTGACCCAGAAGCTAATGGTTAGTGGTCTTCATTATGCAGCATATGAGGACAGACTTAAAGATCTTAATATGTATATTTTAGAGGAAAGGTGGGATAGGGGTGATATGATAGAGACATTTAAATACCTCCATGGCATAAATGCACGAGGGCCTCTTTCAATTGTAGTCAAGCTCTGCTACAAGGGGACATAGGATGAGAGGAGTAATATGCGGAAATATTTCTTTACAGAAAGAATGGTAGATGCGTGGAATAGTGTCCCAGTGGTCATAAGGACAGTATCTGAATTCAAAAAAGCATAGGGCAAACACAGAGGATCTCTAAAGGTAAAAAGGGGGCTATTGTAGATGATATGGAAGGGCAGACTAAATAGGCAATTTGATCTTTTTATGCCATAATGTTTCTATGTTTCTTATGGTGCCACACAAAATTCCTAAATAGCAGACAGGAGCTTTTTTACTAAAGGATGCTAAGCAGTTAATGTGTGAAGTAGCATGTGTTAAGAAAATCCAGGGACAAGTTTGCTAGAAGTCAATAGTGACTTGATGGCACACATACACATACAACAGCTAGTGTGTGGATGCAGTAACAACTAACACACAACTGAACCACCTAGTGCGCACTAAATCGCATGCTAACTGCTTAATGCGAAATGGGGCACGGCCTGGTTGGATAATGGGTGGAGAGAGGGCGTGAACGGCACATTACAGTTAGTGCATAGCAATTACCATCTGCCTTCAATGTTGCAATTTGCGGAGATAACATATAAAGCCACCACTAGACGAGGTGTTAGGTTCACTGGCACTAACTGTGAATGAACTTATCATGCAATAAGGGAATTTTCCATGCAGCTAATGCAGGAAATATGCTGGGTTGGCCCCTAAGAGTTACCACATGACTTTTAGACTTTACATGCAATGGGTTTGCTCCTAACATACAGTAATTTTAAAAAATTAGTAAAAAGGCCCATTATGGGTGTCATTTTAAAAGCACTATTCACAATTTAAATGTCTTCAAATGGGCATGCAGATGTCCAAATCATAGAGATATCCCCATAGCCAGTTTAGAAGCCGGACATCCGAATGGGGGCATGGTGGAGACATGGGGGCTTGTTTACAAAGCCGCGGTAGCGGTTCGCGGTCGCTATCAGAGCCGCGGCCCCATTGAAATCAATGGGGTCGCGGCTCCGATAACGATTGCGAACCGCTACCGCAGCTTTGTAAACAAGCCCCATGGTCAGGCTGTTCCTAAGAATCTGGATGTCCCCTCCTGATCTCAGAAATGCCCTGGATGTCATGAATTGCATCTAAAATTAAACCTGTTCCAGGCATGAACAGACTTCTGAAAAGTACTCATTCAGTCAGGCGAACATCTAGAAGGTGTGGAGAAGGTGTTATGCTCACACCCTCTGTATTTTACACCAGGGGCAGTGGATCGTCTTTTTGGTTGGAGGGCTCAAACAAGCTAATCACCAGCTCTGCCATCAAGCTCCCTAGTTACTGGTACTGTGTTGGGCAAAAATATTGGTGGGATCATGGCCCCTATGGCCCACCCCATTCTGCTGCCTATGTTTTACACTATGTCATTGGGAGGCTCATGTTTTCACTTTGCTATGTTGTGGATGTCCTTTGATTCTAACTTGCCTGATGCGGATGTTCCCGACCCAAGCGTTCCACATGGGAACGTTTATGTGGCTACCTGCGTGCACATCCACATTGGGGATGTCTATGCTCTTGAAATCAGCTGGAGATATAGATGTCCCTGACGTTTTTCTGCACATGCACTGGTAACGATCAAGCTTAATGTAGATGCACTTAATGCCACCCATTGCGGTGGCGTTAAGTTCACTCATGCTAACTGCAACATTGATGGTAAACATGCAGTCAACCCCCATGCTAACCGCACTGTGTTGACACACTCATACTCCACCATTATCCTGTCCATTTCCCTTCCCATCACGCATTGAGAAAACATGTAATTTACCCTGCACTGTTTGTTTAGTATTGTGCTAACTTTTAGTGCAGTCCATTAGTGCATACTTAAGCATCTGTTAAGAGCTAGCACAGTTTAGTAAACATGCCTCTAAATCTCTTTGAATATTGCTCCAATATGTATATCAGAAATACAATAGGAGGAATATCAGAAGGGACTCTAGAAATACCATACTGAGTCAGACTAAGGTCCATCGAGCCCAGTATCATGTTTCCAACAGTGACCAATCTAGGTCACAAGTACATAGCAGTTTTCCCAAAGGACATAGGTTCCACAATGCTTGTATTGGAGCACACAGTGGATTTCCCAGGCCCCCTTTAAGAATGGTTTATGGACCTTTCTTCCAGGAACTTGTTCAACCCTTTTTTAAACCTAAATACACTAACAGCTGTTGCTACATCCTATGGTAATGAATTCCAGAGTTTGATTACGCGTTGAGTGAAAAGAATATTTTCTCTTATTAGTCTTAAGTAAGTTACACTGTAGCTTCATTGCATGTCCCCTAGTCTTTCTCTATATTGATGGCATAAACAATCCATCTACGTTTACCCGTTCCACTCCATTCATTAATTTATAGACCTCTATCATATCTCCCCTCAGTCGTCTCTTTTCAAGGTTGAAGAGCCTAATCTTTTTAGCCTCTCATCACAGTGTGTATTCTTCCATCCCCTTAATCATTTTGGTTGCTCTTCTCTGTACCTTTTCTAATAATGCTATATCCTTTTTAAGATACAGTGACTAGACTTGCATACAATATTTAAGGTGCGGCCATACCATGGAACAATACAGAGGCATTATAATATCCTTTGATTTATTCTCCATTACTTTCCTTATGATTCCTAGCATTCTATTTGCTTTCTTGACCGCCGCTGCACATTGGGCAGAGGGTTTCAATGTGCTATCCATGATGATGCCTACATCTTTTTCCTGGATGGTGGTTCCTAATATAGAACCTTACATCACATAACTATAGTTTGGGTTGTTCTTTCCTAAGTGCATAACTTTGCACTTGCTCACATTAAATTTCATCTGCCATTTGAGCATCCAGTCTTCCAGTTTATCAAGGTCCTCTTGCAATTTTTCACAATCCTCTTAGGTTTTAACAACTTTGAATAATTTTGTGTCATCTGCAAATTTGATTACCATACTCGTTATTCCCATTTCCAGGTCATTCATGAATATGTTAAAAAGCAGCGGACCCAGCACAGTCCCCTGAGGTACTCCACTATTCACCTTTCTCCATTGGGAAAATTGGCCATGTAGCCCTACCCTCTGCTTTCTATTAAGCAGTTCCTGATCCACAATGGTACACTGCCTCCTATCCTATGATTTTTTAATTTTGCCAAGAGTCTCTCATGAGGGCTTTCTGAAAATCAGTTACATTATATCAACTGACTCACCTTAGTCTACTTGTTTATTCACATCTTCAAAAAACATACAGATTAGTAAGACAAGACCTTCCTTGGCTAAAGTCATGTTGGCTGTCTCCCATTAAGCCATATCTATCTACATGGTCAGTAATTTTGTTTTTTGTAATGGTTTCTACCATTTTTCCCGGTACTGACGTCAGGCTCACTGGTCTGCTATTTCCAGGATCACCCTGGAACCCTTTTTAAAAATTAGCATTACATTGGCCATCCTCTAATTTACATCATCCTCAGTAAAGACGGGAGCAAAGAATTCATTCAGTCTCTCTGCTATGGCCTTGTCCTCTCTCAGTGCCCCTTTTACCCCTCTATCATCTAATGGTCCAACTGACTCACAAGTGTTTTGCTACAAATGTACTTGAAAAAGTGTTTATTATGTGTTTTTGCCTCCATGGCAAGTTTCTTCTCAAATTCTCTCTTTGCCTGCATTATCAATGCCTTTCATCTAACTTGCCAATACTAATGTTGTTTCCAGTTTTAGTCACTTGGCTCCTTTTTCCATTTCCTGAACGATGCTTTTTTGGCTACAATAGCCTCTGTGACCTCACCTTTAAACCATGCTGGCAATTTTTTGGACTTCCTTCCACTTTTCTTAAAGTGTGGAACACAGCTGGTCTGGGCTTCCAAGATAGTATGTTTAAACAATACCCATACTTGATATAAGCTTTTAACCTTTGCAACTGCTCCTTTTAGTTTTTTCTTAACTATTTTCCTCATTTTATCATAATTTCCCTTTTGAAAGTAAAAGATAGTACTGTGGATTTCCTTGCCATCCTTCTTCCATTTATTAAATCAAACACAATCATGCTATGATCACTATTGCCAAGTGATGCCAACAACCTTATCTCTTGCACTAGATCTTGTGTTACACTAAGGATTAGGTCCAAAATGGTTACCCCTCTTGTCAGTTCATGAACCAGCTGCTCCAAGAAGCAGTCCTTTATTTTATCTAGAAATCTTATATCCCTAGAATATCCTGCCATGACCTTATCTCCCTAGCATATCCTGTCATCAATACCAGGGTAATTATTATTACGGTGCTGTAACTTTTGTTAGCTTCCCTGATTTCTTTGAGCATTTCATCATCCATTTGTTCATTCTGGCCAGACAGTCGATAGTACACCCCTACTGCCATCGCCTTCCCCTTCCCCTTTTTACATGGAATTTCAATCCATAGACATTCTACAGTGTATTTTGCTTCCTGCAAGAATTTAATCCTTTGAAACTCAATGCCTTCTCTAACTTAGAGTGCAACTCCTCCACCAATTTGATTTGCTCTATCATTATGATATAGTTTGTACCCAGGTATCACAGTATCCTACTGGTTGTCCTCCTTCCACCATGTCTCTGAGGTACTGATCATATCTAACCTCTCATTTAGTGCTATATATTCTAATGCTCCCATCTTATCTTTTAGACTTGTAGCATTTGCATACAAGCATTGTAGAGGCTGTATTTTATTCATATTAATCTGGTTATTGGTAGGTGGGGTAATTTGGAATTTTCAAGCTCTGTCTGCTCTGTACTTAAGGGCATTTGGGTTACTTTTGTCTTTATTGGAACCTCTCTGTCGATATGCCCTAACGTCAATGTTTTGCTGGTATCCTTCAAGGATACATTGTTCTGAACCATGTTCTCTTGGAAGACTATCGGCTTTCCCCTATTATCTAGTTTAAAAGCTCCTCTATCTCCTTTTTAAAGGTTACTGTAATGCCAGCAGCCTGGTTCCATACAAGTTAAGGAGGAGCCCATCTCTTTGGAAAAGCCCCTCCTTTCACCAGAATGTTGCCCAGTTCCTAACAAATCCAAAAACCTCTTCCTTGCACCATCGTCTCATCCATGCATTGAGACTCCAGAGCTCTGACAGCCTTTGGGGTCCTGAGCATGGAACAGGAAGCATTTCAGAGAATGCTACCCTGGAAGTTCTGGATTTCAACTTCCTACCTAAAAACCTAAATTTTTCCTCTAGAACCTCCCTACCACACTTTCCTATGTCATTGGTACCAACATGTACCAAGACAGCAGACTCCTCCACAGCACTATTTAAGACCTTGTCTTGGTTGTCCGTGAGATCCGCTACCTTTGCACCAGGCAGGCATGCTACCAGGTGATCCTCATTTCCACCAGCCACCCAACTATCTGTGTGTCTAATGATCGAATCACCAACTATAATGGCTGTCCTAACCCTAACCTTAGTGAGAGAGGGTTTTACATCATCTGGAGGACAGGTCCTAGCTAGAGGATCACTTCCTGCCACACCAGGGTGATGCTGTTCTGTCAAGTGACCTCTCTCCTCCATGGCAACAGGGATGCTTCCAGAATGGAGGTGGGAATTCAGTACTATATCCCTGTAGGTTTCATTTCTGTACCTCGTTGTCTTCCTTATGTCCTCCAAGTCTGCTACTCTATCCTCCAGAGATTGAACTCATTCCCTGAGAGCAAAGAGCTCCTTGCACCTAGTGCACACGTAAGACCCCTCGCCAACTGGGAGAAAATCATATATGTACTGTAACACTCAATGCAAAAGACTGGAAAGCTCCCATCTCGCTGCTGGACTGATGTGTGCATCTTAGTTTTAAGGTTGTGTTTAGGTATTTAAGTTGTTTATTTACTTAAGTTTTGCTGGGGATACTTATAGTAATAAAACTATACCTTATACTTTTAATGGACTTGTTTACCTCAACATTAATTAATCTCAAGTCCTTAATGTATGCTTGATGAAGATAAACAGTTGCACCTGATAGTGAATATGGGCTCCTCTTTCCCTTTAAGAGGTTTAAGCACCTATAAAGCTACAATTTTTCCCAGAGGTGGTTGGGAGTCGGGGGGGGGGGGGAGGGAGGGAAAGAAGGCGTATTAAACTTTTGCTGCTACACAGTGCCCTGTCCTGTGCTTCTAAGGTAAAGGCTTATCAATTTCCTGGGTGATTCACATAGCCCTTGGTTTGATAGAATGGGCCTTTTAAATTACCTTTTGATCTGTCAGTTGCATTTAACACCTATTTAAAGCAACTTCACAGATATTTTGCTCCTACTTGGAAGGGTTCTTTGTAAAGGTCACTAGAAACACATTTATTTTTCTTTCTACTCAGAGACTATTCTACTTATATGCTAAGCTATATTCTGATTTGATTTAAGTAAAAACGCTCTTTAGAAACAAATTTATTTTAGTAACTTTGTACTCTATTTTACTATCTAGGTAAAACTAAACTGATTTGATTTCTAAAAACAAATTTATTTCAAAGTCTATTGTCGCACCGCCGCCCTAGTGGCCAAGGGTGGTTAAGGCAGGTCGGGTGGACATGAGTTCTTTTTCTATTTTGAGTTTGGTCCTTGTATGCGGGGTCTGGATATCTGTTCCCAGGACCTACCGTGTACCAAAACTTCAAGTGAACACAAAGTCCGAGTGTAGGGAAAGAAAGGCTTTTTATTTCCCCTAATGTACAATGGTTCAAATAGTGGAGTCTACATCAACATAAAGAAAACCTTGCTTCAGGTAGAAAAGAAAACATATTCAGATATTGCTTTGTCTACTGTTACTTCACAGGACCGTATACAAATAAAATACACAGGCTTTGCTACTGAGCCCTGCTTTACACATCAGGCAGAGACTCTAGGCTTCCTGCCTGACAGTAGCTGCAATCCATGGCTATCTCAGGAGGGTCCTCATTGAATTCCATCTGCATAGGCTGTGGGTCTGATAACTGTGACTCTGTATCAGTATATTCTTGTGGAATACGTTGAGGCTTCTCATATACCGCTTGCACTAGCCTCCAGTGTTCTGGGCCTAGGTCTAGGCTTTGGTCATGTGAATGCTTGCTATGGAAGTATCTTCCTTTGTCTTGGTGCCTTGTATTAAACAGTCTTTCTTTTGATAAAGGCTTGTGTCCTGTCTTACAGACAGCTTGGTAAGGAGTGCCCACCTCTGTTCCTTGTGCTCCCTGTGTCAGCAAGTTATAACGCTTATTAGAATAAAAATGTGGTTTACCTTGTTCTCTGGGCCTATCCCAGTTAGCTGAGTCTTGAGGCTTAGTCCTGCTGCAATTCAGCCTTACTCGAGTAGTAGGCTTCCCACTGTTCAGCTGGCCTTCGGGTGGAGTTACCACTCTTTCACACCCACACCTTTTGCTCCTTGAATGAAGAGTGTTACCTCTTATGGCAATGACTTCATCATCTCTCTGGTAACTTCCAGTGTCCTGCATCTGCTGGTACCGGTTCCTCATATAAAACTCTGACCTTTGTTTCTCTCCTGGTACCTTTCTTTCCAGTGTCTCTTTGCCAAGAACTCCTGGTATTCTGCTGCACCAGACTCACTGTGTCTTCTTGCCAGGAACTCCTTCCTCTCTGGTCTCTTTGCCAAGACTCCTTTTCTTCCTCTGCTTCTGCTTTTGCCTCTGCCTCTGCCTTTCTTGCTTGTCCTACTTCCTCCTTTTCAACTTCCCAGCCTTTCCTAAGAGGAACGCCCCGCCCCCTTTCCTGGATTGGCTGTTGGCCGGCATTACCTCACCAGCTCTGGGGTGCGGTTCTCTAGGCCTTGGAAGGTCTCTCTTGCTCCCCCTATCTGGCTCCTCGTAATGTCGCATCTGGTGTTGGAATCTTTTTTCTGGATTTAAAACCTTTTTTTCTGTTTGCACAGGCTCTGCAGTACCACACTATTTACTCCTATTTTATGTTCCATGCTAAACTATGACTTAAATACAAAGCTCACTGGTGGTACTAAGACCTGACTGACTTAGTAAAAACACCGAATGCTAAAATACACAGATTTAGCAACTTTAACCCCAAGATGTCCCTTTTACCCCAATATTTAGAGTTTATTCCAGAAGATCATACTCACAAGTATAGATCAACTTTCAGTTGTAGCAGTCCCTTTTGGTAATCCTTCAAGGTCTATACCAGTTATAAAGTTAAAAGTATATAGGCTATTTACATAGTCCAAATCCATGTGGTAAGAGCTTTCATTCCCCAATAAGAAAGCAGTTCTAGGAGGAGTAGCAGTAGTTCTGGAGCAGCATTTTCAAAAACAGAAATGCTCATACAAAGGACTGGAGAGAGGCTCATGTGGTGCCTTTACACAAAAGCGGAAGTAAGGATGTGGTTGAAAACTACAGGCCGGTTAGTTTAACTTCAGTGGTGAGTAAATTATTGGAAACGCTGCTGAAAGAGAAAATAGTGAGGTTTCTGGAGTCCAGCGGATTACAAGATCCGAGGCAGCATGGATTCACCAGAGGCAGGTCTTGTCAGACAAATCTGACTGATTCTTTGACTGGGTGACCACGGACCGAGGGAGAGCTCTAGATGTGGTGTATTTAGATTTCAGTAATGCATTTACATAGAAACATAGAAACATAGAAATATGATGACAGAAAAAGACCACATGGCCTATCTAGTCTGTCCTTCCATAGCAACAACTACAACAGTCCCCTTTTTTCCTTTAGAGATCCTCTGTGTTTGTCCCATGCGTTTTTGAATTCAATTACTGTCCTCATCTCTACCACCTCCACTGGGAGACTATTCCACAGATCCACTACTCTTTCCGTAAAGAAATATTTCTGCATATCACTCCTGAATCTATCTCCCTTCACCCTCATCCCATGTCCCCTCGTAGCAGAACTTACTTTCAATTGAAAGAGGCTCTCTCCCTGAACATTTATGCCACAGAGGTATTTAAACATCTCAATCATATCACCTCTATCCCGTCTTTCCTCTAAGGTGTACATATTAAGATCCTTCAGTCTGTCCTCATATGCTTTATAATGAAGACCACTAATCATTTTCGTAGCCACCCTCTGTACCGACTCCATCCTGTTCACATCCTTTTGAAGGTGCAGTCTCCAGAATTGCACACAATACTCCAAATGAGGTCACACCAAAGACTTATACAGAGGCATTATCACCTCCTTTTTTCTGCTAGCCAATTCCTCTCCGTATGCACCCAAGCATCCTTTTAGCTTTTGCCGTTGCCTTTTCTACCTGTTTAGCTACTTTAAGATCATCAGACACAACCACGCCTAGGTCCCGGTCTTCTTTAGTGGACAAAAGTACTTCACCCCCTATACTATAGTGCTCCCTTGGATTGCTGCAGCCCAAATTCATGACCTTACATTTTTTAACATTAAATCCCAGCTGCCAAATTCTAGACCATTCTTCAAGCTTAGCTAGATCCCTCCTCGTGTTATCTACACCTTCCTGGGTGTCTACTCTATTGCCGATTTTGGTATCATCCGCAAAGAGGCAAACCTTACCCAACAGCCCTTCCGCTATATCACTAACAAAGATGTTAAAAAGAATCGGACCAAGGACAGATCCCTGGGGCACACCACTGGTAACATCCTTCTCCTCAGAGTGAGCTCCATTTACTTGTACTCTTTGTTGCCTCCTACCCAACCAATTTCTAACCCAAGCAGTAACTTTAGGGTCCATCCCTAGGGTGCTTAGTTTGTTTATAAGTTGCCTGTGAGGAACAGTGTCAAAGGCTTTACTGAAAACTAAATACACCACATCTAGAGCTCTCCCTCGGTCTGTGGTCACCCAGTCAAAGAATCAATCAGATTTGTCTGACAAGACCTGCCTCTGGTGAATCCATGCTGCCTCGGATCCTGTAATCCGCCGGACTCCAGAAACCTCACTATTTTCTCTTTCAGCAGCATTTCCAATAATTTACTCACCACCGAAGTTAAACTAACCGGCCTGTAGTTTTCAACCACATCCTTACTTCTGCTTTTGTGTAAAGGCACCACATGAGCCTCTCTCCAGTCCTTTGGCACCACTCCCGACTCCAACGAAGCATTGAAAAGGAAATGGAAAAAAGAGCCAAACGACGAAACCTGGAAACAGCACAAGCACTGGCAAGTCAAATGCAAGGCATTGATAAGGCAGGCAAAGGGAGAATTTGAGAAGAAGCTTGCTGCGGAAGCAAAAACGCGAAGTAAAGACCTTTTCAAGTACATTCTTAGCAAAAAACCTGTGAGAGAGTCAGTTGGTCCATTAGATGATAAAGGGGTTAAAGGAGCACTAAGAGGTGACAAGGCGATAGCGGAGAGACTGAATGAATTCTTTGCTTCGGTCTTTACTGAGGAAGATTTAGGGATGTTACCCATGACTGAAGTGGTATTTAAAGGTGCGGAAGAATTGAAGGAAATATCGATACATCGGGAAGATGTATTACAACTATTAGATAAACTCAAGAGTAGCAAATCACCTGGGCCGGATGGTATACATCCAAGAATGTTGAAAGAACTGAAATATGAGATTGCAGACCTGCTATTAGTAATCTGTGAACTATCATTAAAATCATCTCTAATACCTGAAGATTGGAGGATCGCCAATGTAACACCAATTTTTAAAAAGGGTTCCAGGGGTGATCCGGGAAACCACAGACCAGTGAGTTTGACGTCAGTACCGGGAAAAATGGTAGAAACCATCATAAAGAATAAAATTACTCAGCATGTAGATAGTCATGACCTAATGGGAGACAGCCAACATGGCTTTAGACAAGGAAGATCTTGTCTTACTAATCTGTTATGTTTTTTTGAAGGAGTGAATAATCAGGTGGACAAAGGTGAGTCGGTTGATATTGTGTATCTGACTTTCAGAAAGCCTTTGACAAGGTCCCTCATGAGAGACATTTGGCAAAACTAAAGAGTCATGGGATAGGAGGCAGTGTACTATTGTGGATCAGGAATTGGTTAAAAGATAGAAAGCAGAGGGTAGGGCTAAATGGGCAATTTTCCCAATGGAGAAAGGTGAATAGTGGTGTACCCCAGGGATCTGTGCTGGGTCAGCTGCTTTTTGACATATTCATAAATGACCTGGAAAGTGGAATAACGAGTGAGGTTATCAAATTTGCAGATGACACAAAACTATTTAAAGTTGTTAAAACCCAAGAGGATTGTGGAAAATTGCAAGAGGATCTTGATAAATTGGAAGACTGGGCATCAAAATGGCAGATGAAATTGAATGTGGACAAGTGCAAGGTTATGCACCTAGGGAAGAACAACCCAAACTATGGTTACACGATGCAAGGTTCCACATTTGGAACTACCACCCAGGAAAAAGATTTAGGCGTCATTGTAGATACCATGCTAAAACCCTCGGCCCAGTGTGCAGCAGCGGCCAAGAGAGCAAATAGAATGCTAGGTATGATAAGGAAAGGAATGGAAAATAAATCAAAAGATATTATAATGCCTCTATATCGTTCCATGGTGAGGCCGCACCTTGAATATTGTGTGCAATTCTGGTCGCCGTATTTTAAAAAGGATATAGCGATTTTGGAAAAGGTTCAGAGAAGAGCCACCAAAATGGTAAAGGGGATGGAAGGATACTCCTATGAAGAAAGGCTAAAAAGGTTAGGGCTCTTTAACCTGGAAAAGAGACGGCTGAGGGGAGATATGATAGAAGTCTAAAAATTAATGAACAGAATGGAACGGGTAAACGTAGATCGATTGTTTACCTTATCAGAATATAGAAAGACTAGGGGACATGCAATGAAGCTACAGGGTAAACTATTTAAGACTAATAAAAGAAAATATTTTTTCACTCAACGTGTAATCAAACTCTGGAATTTGTTACCGGAGGATGTAGTAAAGGCTGTTAGTGTAGCTGGGTTTAAAAAAGGTTTGGACAAGTAACATAAACCATTATTAAGAAGGGACCCAGGATATCAATGCTTGAACCAATACAAGCATTGTGGAACCTGTGTCCCTTGGGGAAACTGCTAGGTACATATGACCTAGATTGGCCACTGTTGGAAACAGAATACTGGGCCTGATGGACCTTGGTCTGACCCAGTATGGCATATCTTATGTTCTTATGTTCAGATATACCATTGGCTAACTGTAAAAAAAAAGCCTGTTTCTGCATGTAAAATAAGCTTTACACATTAACAAGCTTTACAAAATTGCTCTAATAGGCATCTCAAATACTTGGTGGAAGAAGAAAAGCAAATAAGATAGTGTGAAACCAGGTTAGAAATTATTGGGAAAGGAAAGGAAGCGCGTCAGGGTCACGGCGGCCGAAGGTAACCGGGTGATCGGCCCGGTGCGGGGACCCTGCGCATGTCCGTCAGCGGGGGTGGCAGCATTCAAGGATGCCAGTGGCTTCCTTTAAACTCACTGGCTCCTCACATGTGAGCAGGCGTGGGGAGCCAATGAGGTGAGAAGGCAGCAGGAGAAGAAGGTGGGAGGAGTTGGCGTCTTTAACGGGTGCCTGCTCTTCGGCGGATCGTGGTCCTCGCGTGCTGGCTTGTAGCACACTGGCTTAGAGGCTGTGAGCAGCAGGTTGAGGTTTTGGCGGCATTGGAGTCGGCCGGAGCGTGTCCCGTGTGAGGAGAGGGGAGACTGAATGAGCAGGAGGACGTCAGCGATGAGGAAGAGCCATGCTGCGGAGCCGGTTGGCAGTGGGAGCAGCAGGTGTCTGAGGCGGGCTGCGGCGTTCCTGGAGTTGCAGCAGGGGTCGGTGGTGCAGTGAGCAGCATGTGCGGACTACGACAAGGCGAGTGTGAGAGAATAGTGTAAAAACAAAACAAAACCCCAAAACGAGAGAGGAGTAGTCTTGGGGGTTGGAGAGCTTGCTTTGGAAGCCAAGGGCCAGGACTTAATTATCCTAGCACTCCTTGGGCTGGTGGTTAAGTCAGCCCGCTCTTGTATTGTTCAAAAAAATAAATTTATAACTAACAAAGTATAAAAAAAATAAATAAAATAAAATAAAAACAACAATAGTGAGGCTGTTAAATTAGGATTGGAGGGGTACCATTCAAAGGAAGTGTGGGTGTTACAACTGGTTTGATGCCTCGGTGCAGGGGACAGCAGGGCCAGGTGGGAGGTCATGGCAGGGCTGGGCAGGCCATGGAGTGGCGTGCCCTCCATGCCCGAGGGGATCTAGAGGGCCACGCTGACAATGGGGGGGGGGGTGGGGGTTGAGAGGGAGAGTGCAGTGGGGGTCAGGGGTCAGCTGGGGGCTGTGGCTTCAAGTCAGGGAGCTACAAGAGCTAAAGGGCCTGTAAGAGGGCGTGGAGAGTCACTAGTTTAGCGTAGGACAGATAGGAGGGGAGCGAGGTTGTGGGGGTTGAGAGCTCAGGGACAAGATGTGCCCTGCAGGGCAGGAGAGGGTTGCATTTTAGAGGTTCGTGGGCTATGAGTCTGTTGACGGGGATCGGTGGGGGGGGGGGGGGCCGAAGAAGTTAATGTAATGCAAGGAGAAGGGCAGGATGGTGGCATCGTGGGGGGGGGGGGGGGTAGTGACCAACTCAGGTGTAAATGGCGCGGAGCGAGGGCAGGGGGAAGCCTCACATTATGGTTTGGGGAGAGAGGGGAGTTTCGGGGGCAGGGTGCTGCCAGTACAAGGTGTTCCCAGTTTTAGGGGTCAAGGCGTCTCTTCCCCGGTAGGCTGGCCAGCAGTTCAGGGAGGTTATGGGCCAGGGGTTGGGCACACAGCATGGGAACGCTGGCTTGGGGGAGGACAAGGTCCGTCCAGGGCAGAATGGTTGGGGGCTTGGCAACCTGCATGGCCTCCGGTTGTTCCCCGCCCCTCTGTTTTTCCTTTTCTGTCTCCGCAGGTTCCGGTAATGAACCACAAGCGGCGGTGCACGGGGTAGGAGGTCAGTCATGAGCGGAGAACAGATAGGCAGGAATATCCGCCTTCCAGAGTTTTTCTGGGAATGTGACTATGGCTAGTGGAGATGGGTTGCGCCAGAAGTACGAGGATCTCCTCCAGTCAGCGTCTTGTCCAACAGCTCCAGCAGTGACAGAGGTAACGGCAGCAGGTGAGTTGAATGTGGTGCCCAAGAGGTATTGGATAGGAGTAGTGTGCGAGAGGAAAGGGGGGGAAAAGCACGGAAGAAAAGGAAGCATGCTTGTAGGCGGCATCATAGTTCGGAATCATCATCGTCATTGTCTTCCGAATCTTCGTCATCGTCGTCGGGAGCTGGAGGTGCGGAGCAAAGAGTGAGCGCTGGTAGGGGAGCTGTGGGCAGGCTAAAAGGTGGTGCCCCTACTGTAGTGGCTGTAGGTGAGTTATGGGAGAGGGTGCCAAAGAATTTACGGCGTAAGATTAAGAAGAGGCAATATATAGATATAGTCCGCTTGCTAGAGGGGCAGAAGAGGTCCGGGGAGAGTAAGAAAAAGCGGAAAGAGGACAAGAAGGCGGGCCGGATCAAGAAGGTCTCTTGTAACGTGGTGAACTGGACGAGAGTCTTTTTGCGCTTAGCAAGTGTATGGGGCCATCACTATCCGGAGCAGTATGGGATGTTAATTTCGTATTCAGACTCAATTCTGGAGGCATCACAGACCCATGAGGGTTGGTCTTGGTTAAATTATGATGAAAAATTTAGGGATAAGATGGAGGAGAACAAATTATTATCATGGGGCACGCAGGATATCAACCTGTGGTTGACGCAGATGTCTGCCAGGGAAGGTGCGGGGGGGGGGGGGGTGGAGTAGGGGGAGAAAGGGGGGAGGCAATGCAGGTGCAGGGCGTTCCTTTCATGAGGGAGGGGTCACGGTGCAGCAGAGATCGGTTGGAATTGGAGCCGGGGATGTGTGTTGGAGGTTTAATAAGTCCTCTTGCCCCTTTCCAGACTGCAAATTCAGACATGTTTGCTCAGTCTGTACCGGGGGTCACTCAGCGGCAAAATGTATTAAAAAAGGGGCCTCCTCGGCCCCTTTGCCAGCCCCCAAGTAATAGTGTGGGGTTCGGCCTGGCCCCAAAACCAATAAGGGTAGAGGCTTTAAAGATTTGGCTTCGCCACTTCCCGAAGCAGGGGGACAAGGAGGTGTTACAGTGTGGTTTTCAGTCAGGTTTTGTTATAACGTTCAAGGAAATGTTGAGGCGTCAGCAGCGCGAAATTCGCCTTCAGTTCAGCGCTTTGCGAACGTAGTTAGGGATAAGTCGAATGGTCAGCTGAAATTAGGTAGAATTGTGGGTCCTTTTATGAAGCAGCCTTTCCCGAATTTGGTGGTATCATCGTTAGGAGTCATACCTAAAAAAGAACCTGGGAAATTTCGGCTGATTCATAACCTGTCCTTTCCGTTAGGAGCATCAGTAAATGATCACATACCTCGGGAGTTGTGTACGGTTTGCTATGCGTCTTTCGATCGAGCAGTGGAGTTGGTCAGGAAATCGGGTCACAAAGCATGGATGGCGAAAGTGGATATTGAATCAGCTTTCCATTTGTTGCCAGTGCTCCAGTCAGTAGTAGTAGTAGTAGCTTTTCATTTGCTGGGTTTCAGTTTCAAGGACGGAATGTATTTTGACAAATACATGCCAATGGGTTGTGCAGTTCTTGCGCATATTTTGAGAAGTTTAGCACTTTCCTACATTGGGCAGTAGTAAAGAAAGTAGGCTGTGTGAATGTGGTGCATTATCTAGATGATTTTTTGTTTGTAGGCACTTCACAGTCAGCAGAGTGCCACAAGCTTTTAGAAGGTTTTGTGGAATTATCAGGCGAATTGAGGGTGGCCTTTGGCAGAAGGCAAGACAGAAGGCCCATCGATGAGGATCACCTTTTTGGGAGTGGAGTTGGATTCGGAAGTAATGGTAGCTCAGCTTCCTTGAGAGAAGGAGGGAGTGGCCTAGTGGTTAGGACAAGGTACCTCAGGCCGGAGGGCCAGGGGTTCAATTCCCACCTGGGGACAGCAATCTCAGGCCGGAGGGACTGGGGTTTCTAGTCCTATAGGCACTCCTTGTGGCCTTGGGCAAGCCACTTAACCCTCCATTGCCTCAGGTACACATAGATTGTGAGCCCTTTGGGGACGAGGGAATGTATCCAGTACCTGCTTATAGTGATTGTAAACCGCTCTGATGCCCTTCAGCCTGGGCGATATATCAAGAAGTTGCATAAACATAAACATAAACATTGAGATTGTGGGTTTTGGTTGCGAATGTGATGGCTTTGACTAAATTAACGTTGAAGGAAATGCAGGCACTAATAGGATCTCTGAATTTCAATTGCAGGGTCATCCCGATGGGTCGGGTATTCCTTCGTCAGCTGGCAGCGTCAACAGCAGGGGTTCGAAAACCACATCACCGTATTAGAGTCTGTAAAGTTATGCAGGCAGATTTACGGGTATGGGATGTCTTTTTGAAGGAATTCAATGGGACGTCGGTGCTGATGGAGGCTAAGATCTCAAGTGTGGATTTGCAGCTCTACACGGATGCAGCGGGAGGTATGGGCTTGGGAATTTATTTTGGCGGGTAGTGGTGTGCTGATAGCTGGCTGCAAGAGTGGCACGAGTTTAGACTTACCAGCAACATAACTTTTTTGGAGCTTTTTCCCATTTTAGTTGCACTGGAGCTGTGGTCGGATAGGCTTCATAACCGAAGGATAGTGTGGTCAGCGAAGCAATGGTCAGCGTGGTGAATCATTACACGCCACGATGTGTTCAGGTTGGGTCTTTAATGAGGGATGTGTTATTAACATGTTTGCATCTGAATATGTTTCTAAAGGCCCGACATATCCCGGGACATACTAATGAGATTGCTGACGCTCTTTCCTGTTTCAAGAGGGATCAATTTTGGAGGCTAGCACCAGAAGCGGATGCCGAAGGTTTCGTGGTCCCAGAGAAGTTATGGAGCGTTGGCCAAAAGAGATGATAAATCTACTGCAGAGTTCGGTGTCAACGGGGACCTGGTCAGTATATCGTTAAGATTGTGACTAGGTGGTTGAATTTTTGGAAGCACGTGGGTGGCAGCCAGGTTCGGTGTCAAACCATCTACTAGCACCCAGTCAATAACACGTGGTGGTAAAACCAAAAGGATACTTTTATTCTCTATTTCAAAAAAACTTGAGAGCCCGACACAGGCCGTGTTTTGTTTTTTCACTTCCTCAGGGGATTCAGGTTTGCTGCAGGTAAAACAACCATAAATATTGTAATACACTCGAATAAATAAAACTGTAAAAACATACAAATAAATATTATAATAACCATATAAACAACCAATAAGATGATAAAACTAAATATAAATAGTATAAAAATATAAAAACATATATGTACATTTAGTTTTGACTAAAGCAAAGATGATCCAAAGGTGAACATTCATTCATATTCAATACTAGTGTCAGAAGGGTGTATTAGAAGCACATTTACATCAAATCATTATGTTATGTGTAACCACCGGCTGTGGGTGACTAAAATATGAGCTAGGAGTGAGTGAGCTGAAACTAATATAATAAAAACGTATAATAAAAACTAAATAATAAATTATGCCTAAATACCTCCATTTATAAACAGGAATAGCTTAAAACCCCAAGAGAACTAATTGTCCCAAACTACCGTTTGGTACATACACAAATGCAACCCGGGTGTCCCTATAACATACCTTACATCATTTATTATTTGTTAAAAGCAAAAAGTAGCTAAATTGACTTATATAAGATAAGAACATAAATACATATTAATTTAAAATCCTCAGGACTATAATATCATATGTATATATCAACTAAAAATATATTGAAAACGAAAGAGTGCCATACCCGTTTGTGTGTTCAATGTATACAGCTTAAAAAATGATTCTTTCTGAGATGAGATTAAGCGCCTTCTCTATATAAAAGACATAAGGTATTCCGATTTAATTTGTTAAAGAATATTACACATATAAATGATTAAATGTGTACCCACTGCAATGATAGGGAAAAATATTTGTTCCTAAACGATACTTCCCTACGTGGCAGCTAAAACGGTTCCTTTATAATTAAACTCTATTGTGTATTCTATGAATGAGACTACTTACTTTGGAAAAAATACTGTTTATAAACTATATCTAACCCGCTTATTAGAATGCACCAAATGATTACCCTCATAAGGGCCTCTTTTTGTTAAAATAAAATAAAATAAAACAAAATAAAAGGTACATCCAAATGGTGTACTTATCTCCTTATCATTTTTCAAAAATTATACATATCTAATCGCGTCGTGATGACATGCTGTTACATAAAAAAATATAAAAAAATAAATAAATAAAACCCTTCTTCTTTCGATGTTCTTTTTTCAAGGTGCCCGTACTTTAAAAAGAAAAGGGAAAAAGGAGACCTGTCACACATAAATTAAAAAAATCTTTTAAAGATCTTTTAAAAAAACACACATCCGGGCGTTGTGCCTTCAGACTTTCATGTATTAAAAACCACAGATACTCAAAACGGGCATTTCTTAACACACCTCGCACGAAAATATGTTTAAAAACAAAAGGGTTTGTCTAAGCGTACTCGCAGATAAAACTGACAGCATGTATCACTACTTGTGCGCGCCTGATTATCCTTGTAAGAGGATGCTTCCTTGTCACTAGAATTAACTTAATATTACTCACAACTAACATCTCCTTATCTATGTTCCGAGGCAATTTCGTTCCCTAACCAACCGCAATAAAAACTTGTTTAATTTTAATTCCCATAAATTACTTCCGTTAAAAATATCATTATCATGAACAAAATGTTGCTATAGGATTACCCAGGATATCGGGAGATGCCATCTTCGGACCCCATTGTACTATTAAACATATTCACAGAGTCGGACAGTACAATGGGGTCCGAAGATGGCATCTCCCGATAGTAAGTACTGTCCGACTCTTTTTAAAGTACGGGCACCTTGAAAAAAGAACATCGAAAGAAGAAGGGTTTATCGTTTATATGTGTAATATTCTTTAACAAATTAAATCGGAATACCTTATGTCTTTTATATAGAGAAGGCGCTTAATCTCATCTCAGAAAGAATCATTTTTTAAGCTGTATACATTGAACACACAAACGGGTATGGCACTCTTTCGTTTTCAATATTTTTAGTTGATATATACCTATGATATTATAGTCCTGAGGATTTTAAATTAATATGTATTTATGTTCTTATCTTATATAAGTCAATTTAGCTAATTTTTGCTTTTAACAAATAATAAATGATGTAAGGTATGTTATAAGGACTCCCGGGTTGCATTTGTGTATGTACCAAACGGTAGTTTGGGACAATTAGTTCTCTTGGGGTTTTAAGCTATTCCTGTTTATAAATGGAGGTATTTAGGCATGGTTTTAATTATTTATTATTTATTATTTATAGTTTTTATTATACGTTTTTATTATATTAGTTTCAGCTCACTCACTCCTGGCTCCTATTTTAGTCACCCACAGCCGGTGGTTACACATAACATAATGATTTAATGTAAATGTGCTTCTAACACACCCTTCTGACACTAGTATTGAATATGAATGAATGTTCACCTTTGGATCATCTTTGCTTTAGTCAAAACTAAATGTACATATATGTTTTTATATTTTTATACTATTTATATTTAGTTTTATCATCTTATTGGTTGTTTATATGGTTATTATAATATTTGTTTGTATGTTTTTACAGTTTTATTTATTCTTTTGAGTGTATTACAGTATTTATGGTTGTTTTACCTGCAGCAAACCTGAATCCCCTGAGGAAGTGAAAAAATGAAACACGGCCTGTGTCGGGCTCTCAGGTTTTTTTGAAATAGAGAATAAAAGTATCCTTTTGGTTTTACCACCACATGTTATTGACTGGGTGTATGTCGTACGACGTGGTGAGGTGCTCCTTTGGTGGACCAGACCATCTACTAGGGCAGTATATAGTTTCTGCCAAGGAACAAGGGGTCGCCAGATCATCGGTGCATACCCATTTGGCGGGTTTCACCTTTTTTTTGCTAGAGTAGTGGGCTGGGGCCCCCCAGCAGGGGAATTCTTAGTTAGTAAGATGCTGCAGGGGTGGGAGAGGTCGCAGCCAAAGCCTCGTGACTACAAGCGGCCGATTACCCATGAGTTGTTAGTTCGACTATGCGCGGCCTTACCTAGGGTAGCGGTGTCTGAGTACGAAACTAGCCTCTTTCGGGTGGTTTTTAGTTTGGCATTTTTTTGGTGCCTTCCGCAATGGGGAGTTGGTGGCGATCTCGGGCAAGTTGGGGTTGGGGGGCAGTTTGCAGTGGCAGCATGTGAGAGTAGAGGCGGGACAGTTACGAGTCCTGCTAGCTAAATCAAAAACATACCAGCAGGGAAAAGGCTTGTGGGTGATCCTGAAAGAGATTATTGGCCTGGCAACATACCCAGTGGCTACATTGAGGGAATACTTATGGTTGCGTCCGGCGACAGAGGGAGGGCTCTTCCTGTATAAGGATGGACGGCTGTTGACTCATTTTCAAGTGTCTGCAGTGCTGAGGATGGTGCTGCGGCACTTAGGGGAAGACCTGGGACTGTTTGCGGCACACTCCTTCCACATTGGCACGGCAGCCAGTGCGGCTGCGGAAGGATTATCGGAGCAGGAGATACAATCCATTGGTAGATGGCGGTCTCGGGCGAACGAGGTCTCCGATAGACACAGCTTCTGCCTTTGCTTCGGCACCATGAATGATTAAGGAACAAGCCTGCACTTTTACTGTTGCATTTGGGGGGCAACGACTTGACATCATGGTCATGCAAGCAACTGATAAGAGCGGCTAAGAGAGATCTTGCTTTAGTGCTACGAATGTTCCAGGGAGTAGTTGTAATATGATTGGACATCATTCCAAGGCCTGCATGCTGGAACCAATGGCATTGGTCATGAGGACTGACAAAAATAAATCAGCAGATAGGTCGTTGGGTATACGAGCAGGAAGGTCATCAAGTCATTCATTCATGGGTTGAAATTGATCGTGCGGGGTTATATAGGCGAGACGGGGTGCACTTATCCCCTGCAGGTGTGGATTTGCTTTTGAATGACTGGCAAGAGGCCTTGGAATGTGTTGTTCAATGGGATGCTTGCTGGTCACAGCTTGCTGTTGGGGGGGGGGGGCGGCGCAGGGACATTAAGGTTGCCTGTGCCGGTGGCGGGATCCTGGAGGTTTCCGGGGGTCGGAGCCTTAGACTATACTTGGGCGAGGGTGGGGCGCCCCTGATCCGGACAGCCCCTGGCCAACTTTTGCAAATTATATGGCGAAGTCAAGGAAGGGGTAGTAGGAGTTTTGCCGGTGGCATGACCGCGGCGGAAGCGGAAGAAAGGTCACCTTGCTAATTGCATGGCTGGTGAGGCATTGCTCCACTGTTACGGATTGTTAAAAAGGATTATTCTGGTTTGTAATGTTCAATATGTTAAAAGGTAATAAAGCTGCGACCAGTTGTTTTCCCATGATTGGGTGTCTTTGTAGTTTGTGGTTCTACAATAACGTTTGGTCGTTTATCAGAGTGACAAATTGTACCCAATCTCGTGTTAATCACTCCAGTCAAATCTCTAGTCAAAACGTGAACTGTTGTCGTTCTTACTGTGGTATTTCCAGTCTATTGCTCAAAACCAAACATGCCATGAGACAGTTCAAACACTCATTTGTCCAACAAACGTTTTCCTTCTTTCTTAAGTCTCAACATCTAACTAAGTGTATGGAAGGTCTCAGACTTCTGGGCACTCAATTGTAGATATTGAACTTATCTGGCATAGTGCCTATTAGCATCAATGACCTTCCCAGCACCTTCGAAAAACCACAGTTTAAACTATAAACGTTTGTTTTAACTTATAATTTTATGCTTAGCTTGATGTGCTCCCCAACTGCAACCTCTGACGCCCTCTTTTAAGTTTCACTCCTTCCGAATTTCTTCAGGGGGTTTCACAACTACAAAAATCAAAAAATCAAAAGATAATAGATAGATCTTATACACGTTTACTAGTAAAAAACATCTCCTTAAAAGGTATTGATTAATCCTTCAAAACTTTCACATACCGTATAAAACCGATGCTGCAGACGCATTCCTCCGTAGGGTTTTCTAAATCAATTTGTGTTCCAAAAAAACGACGCGCATGCGGGATACTGCTGAACCCTTCCTATTATATCCCACTCTCACTACGTCACTAACCGACTCTCTCATCTCCTCCTTCACATCATGAAGTCATCTGGGGGAGCTCTCCACCACTTCCTTCATTATCATAGACACGCTCCCCAGTCTATTTGAGTGTTGCGGCCCCCTGGTGTCAACGTCTACAAATTATAAATCCATCGCTGTTCTCGTATGAGCAACATTTGTTCTTGTGTTTTGCCATTCGTTCCCGAAGAAACTCTCTCTATACAAAAACATCGTAAGTCTTCAAATCTGTGCCCTCTTGCCAGGCAATGTTGTATCAATGGTGCCGTCGTATTTTTACACTTTAAGCAGCTCTTGTGCTCTGCCATGCGTGTTTTAAAAGGTCTGGTAGTCTTTCCTATGTAAAGTAAATCACATGGGCACTGTACTCCATACACCACAAACATGGTCACACAGGATGTGTTGCTTTTTAAGATATAATTCGTTCCATGATAAATAGAATTTTGAGTTTCATAGGTAATATCACAAATACCACATTGGCCACATTTCCTGTGGCCAATCACCTGATTTCCCTCCATGTCTACCATCAAAGACCGCAAAACAGCTGGGCTCAATCTTTCTTTTAAATTCTTGTTCCTTAACCAAACACATCCTATTTTCTTTTCTTCTAAACCTGGAACATTACTAAGAACATTGGCGTGTTTCAATATAATCCATTGTATTTTGAAACTCAATGGAGAATATTTTGTTATTAAGTTTACATGAGTGGTATCAACAGATTTATTTATTTCTTTTGAACCCATTAGTAGTGATCTGTTGTTGTACAGCGCTCTTTGATATGCTTGCTTGATCACTCTTGAGGCTACCCTCTTTCGCTGAAATTTTGTGATAAAATCCACGATTGTTTTTCAAAGTCAAGCTCTTCTGAACAGTTTCTTCTATAGCGTAAAAATTGAGAAAACGGTAAACTAAGTTTCGATGGATGTGCACTGTCATAATGCAAGAAAGTGTTTCGGTCTATTGCCTTTCTATATACTGATGTGATCCACCCTTTATCTCCTTTGGTAACAGTCACGTCCAAAACAGTCATGGTCTTAGTGTGAGTATAAGTTAAAACAAATGTTTATAGTTTAAACTGTGTTTTTTTGAAGGTGCTGGGAAGGTCATTGATGCTAATAGGCACTATGCCAGATAAGTTCAATATCTACAATTGAGTGCCCAGAAGTCTGAGACCTCCCATGCACTTAGTTAGCTGTTGAGAAAAAGTTTGTTGAACAAACAAGTGTTTGAACTGTCTCATAGCATGTTAGGTTTTGAGCACTAGATTGGAAATACCGCAGTAAGAACGACAACATTTCACCTTTTGACTAGATATTTGAATGGAGTGATTAACACTTGAGATTGTGTAGTTTGTGGGTCTGGGGGGGGGGGGTAGAAATTTCAGGGGATGAGGGGGGGTGGTTGTGGAGAGGTTGGATAGGTATGAAGCACCAGGTTCGACCTACCACAGTTAATGATAGAGCAAATCAAATTGGTAGAATGGTGGCGCTATATGCTAAGGATGGCTTAGAGTCAAACAGGATACAAGCCGTTCAAGAAACAAAATGTACCGTGGAATCCTTATGCATCAAAATTCCATATGTGATGAGTGAAAACTATAGCAGTGAGGGCATATTACCCCTTCCACCTGTCCAAGATGGGAGAACAGACATTGAAATGCTAAAATAAATTAAGATAATCAACAAAATTGACAAGACAACAATAATGGGTGATTTCCACAGTTAATATTGAAATGTTTCATCAGGACATACTATAGAGCTAAAGTTTCTAAATTCCGTAGTTGACTGCTTCATCGAGTGGCTGATCCTAGAAGCAAAGAGAGGGGAAATTACTCTAGATCAAGCCTTTACTGAAAAGCAAAGCTATGCTAAGTGGTAATGGTGGTAGGACCGCTATGCAATAGTGATCAAAATGCAATAAGATTTAACATAACCACTGAAGGAAAAGTTCTAAGGAAAAGTATTATAGTTGTTTTTTACTTTAAAAAGTGGAATTATGAAAAATAAGGAAATTAGAAAGAAGCAAAAGGTAGGGGTTACAAAGATTAAAAGATGACATGCAATATGGACATTGATTAAAATTATGACAGTAGCCTAGACCAAATGAATGTTTTTATGTCGCAGTGGTTGATATGGAAGGGCAGACTAGATAGGCCATGTGGTCTTTTTTTTTTTTTTAATTCTTTATTTATGCATTTTAGACACAGCAACAAATTACAACCATACTATTACAAACATAAAAAGAACAACACCACATAACCTCGAAACTCCCACCCCCCTAGCTCTTTGAGGAACAGACCGGTCTCAGCTCTTCAGGCACACTATTTCTGACAAATTAAAGAAAAAAGAAAAAGAAGATAAAAGCTGACCATACCACCCCACTGAATCACACCCTTGGCCAAAGTATATTATGGACCCAAAAGGACACCAAGAGAAGAAACTTTAGCCAGGGCAACATAATCATCTAAAGGTGCCCATTTTTCCAAACAAACAGCCTTTCCCGCACAGTGTACCCTAGAATATAATTTCTCATAGCAGGTACACTGGGCGACAAGGTTCCACCACATGTTACTGTTTAAACAAGAAGGAGCTTTCCAATTTGTGAAAATGAGCTTCAAAGCTACTGCTAACATTTACATTCAGTAGAAAAAAGTTTTTCTTATCTAAACCTGAAATATGTTCAACAGATCTCAAACAGACAATCTTCCACGTGAGCCGAGCAGAAAACCCTAATATGGTTTGTATTTTCCCCCACACCAACTTCCAAAACCTCTGGACAAGAGGACAGTCATAAACCATGTGCTGGAAGGTGCCCAACCCACCCTGACAAGACCAACATTTACCATTTATCTTCCTGTCCCAGTTAGACATTTTGACTGGTGTGATATAAGCCCGATGGAGGAAAAAGAACATTGATTGCGTGATCGCAGCCAATCTAGATACACAAGTTATTGGCCCCCATAATAAATTCCACTCCTTCTCTGTGAGAGAAGACTCCAACTCCGTATCCCAATTTTTAATCAAGCCTAATGGATTTAAAGAGGATAAATCTCGAATGTATGCATATAACACTGATGCTGCACCAGGCTTCTCTGTCACACCCTGAATACTTGCAAAAACTACATCAACCTCTGGTAGCCCCCTCACAGTAACTATTGATTTATTAACTAGATGTTTCAGCTGGAGCCACTGAAAATAAGCGGAAGCGGGGAGCAAAAACTCCTCCTGCAGCTCCTGAAAATCCTTCCACCCCTGAGCCTGTAGTAATTGACCAAGCGACCAAATACCACATTGCTGCCATCTTTTCCACGCAAACATCTTCCCATTTATTTTAAGTACCGGATTCCACCACAGCGGGAACTGTTTAGATGGGGAGTACCTACTTCCAGCCTTTTGTAGAAGCAAAAGATAAGCTGCTTGGGTGGCTGCAATCGGGCCGCTTATCCGCGGTCTCCTCTGGGTGTTTCATGCCAAGGAGTCTGTCCATAGGACATGGCGCTATGATTTTACTCTCCACCTCAACCCATCTCGGACCTGACGTAAGTGAGCCCTCCCTCAACCACATGGCACCTTGTTTTAACAAAAACGCATGGTGGTACCACTTAAAATCCGGGAAATGAACACCACCTTTTTCCTTAGATGCCTTGAGCTTATTCAAAGCAATCCTCAGCTGCGAATTGCCCCAAAGAAATCTAGACAAAGACCTCTCCAACGCAACAAACAAACCGACAGGAATTTTATAAGGAAGCATCCCCAAAACATAATTGACTCTCGGCATTAATGTCATTTTTATCGCCGCCAGTCTACCCCACCACGTTAAATGCAAGGGGGCCCAAGTTACCGCGGTTCTCTTAATCGCATTCAGCAAATCATCTATGTTAGTTTGCACTAAGGAATCAGTACGTGCAGAAAACTTGACCCCTAAATACTTAACATTATCAGACTCTCAGCGGAAAGGGAATTCAGCCATCAAAGCCGAGGAAGCCCAAGAGTTTAGCGGAAAGGTCACAGACTTTGCCCAATTAATTTTATAACCAGATAGTTTAGAATAGGAATCAATAAGATCCAAAATCATAGGGACTTCCGACGGCTTTGCAAACAGCAAAAGATCATCCGCATAAGCAGATAGCTTCACTTGTATGTCTTCAATTTCAACCCCCTTAATGTGTTGATGTTGTCTAAGGGCAATTGCCAGAGGCTCCAAGGCTAAATTAAATAGTAACGGGGAGAGAGGGCAACCTTAACGAGTTCCTCTCTGCAGTGAAAAGGACTGAGACAAACAGCCATTAGCCGAAATCTTAGCCGTGGGATTTGCATACAATACCTGTACCATGCTGATAAACTTGGGGCCCAAACCAAACCACCCTAACACCTGAAACAAGAAAGACCATTCATGCCTATCGAACGCCTTTTCTGCGTCAAGGGTGAGGCCAACATAGGGGAGCATACTTAATGAAGCCCTGTCAAACAAATTACACAATAACCGCGCGTTATCGGAAGCCGCTCGCCCTGGGATAAAACCACATTGATCAGGGTGGATCAAACCTCCAATGACGGTTGACAGTCAACTAGCTAAAACGCTGGCATAAATCTTATAATCGGTATTTAACAATGAGATGGGCCTATAATTCGCCACTTGAGTAGGGTCTCTCCCCGGTTTTTCCAACACAATGATTGTCGCTTCAGCGAAATTCCCTGGATGACAGTGAGAGCTATGCAGTTCTGCAAAATAAGCTACTAGATCCACACTGATCTCATTTCTAAAGGTTTTGTAAAATTCAGCGGGGATGCCGTCTGGCCCAACTGCTTTTCCAGAAACCATTCTATCAATTGCCCTACATACCTCCGATCTGGAGATGGGCTTATCCAGATCCCGCATCTGCTGTTCACTTATTGTAGACTGCGTTAAGCTTCCCAAAAAATCCCTGACACACTCCGAGTCAGAGACGGTTTCAGACACGTAAAGATTCTGATAGTAAGCAGAGAACGCCTCCAGAATTTGTTCATCCGCTGTCAAGCTGCCTAGACGCCCATCAGAAAGGGCAGTGATACGAGATTTCTCTCTCCTCCCCTTCAACTCATTAGCAAGAGACCTACCCATCCTGTTTTTCTCAACATGGTAACGCGCACGCTGCTTAAACATCACCTGCTCCACCCCTGCACTCAGAATTTCATTATATTGATACCGCAAGCGCTGGAGACGCAGCATTATACCAACATCCGAGTATTTTTGCCACAATCTCTCACCAGCCCTGATTTGATCGTCAAGGGTAGCTAACTGAGCCTTCTTCCGTCTAGCCTCCCTGATCGCATAACTCGTAATTACAGAACGAAGATGCGCTTTGAAGGCCCCCCACCATGCCCAACATTGGGTGTCCCCAAGTTTGTTTATCTCAAAATATTCCCTAATAGATGCTCTGACTACCTTTTGAAAAGAAGGATCCGCCAACCAAGACCTATTAAAGGACCACGTCCGTGCCTGCGGAAGTCTCTCAAAAGGCCTGACTGTAAGCCTAACGGCAGCATGCTCAGATATATGCATACTTAGGATTTCAATATCAGAGGCGTTTGTCACCAATGACCTTGAAATAAAAAAAAAATCAATGCGTGAAAAAGACTTATGTGGTGGTGAAAAAAAAGGTGAAATCCTTCTCCTTTGGGTGAAAAATCCGCCACACATCCACCAAACCAATGGATTTCATTAAGGCTTCAAGCGCAACCCTTGCTCTGGCAGTATGTTCCACCCTGGGAGGAAGCCGATCTAATACCGGGTCTAGAACTAAATTAAAATCACCCCCAACAATGATTGGAGTCGGAATCTCTTCCGACATAACCCTCGCTAAGTCCTTAAAAAAAAACAGGATCATCTTTATTGGGGGCATAAACATTGATAACTACCAACCTAACGCTTCCCATTGAAATGACAGACTTTGCCCACCTCCCAGCTGTGTCACAGCGGGTGCACTCAACTGTAAGCCCCAAGGATTTACGCATGAGTATTGCCACACCATTCTTTTTGTGAACTGCTGGAGAGTGACCAATTAGCAAATAATGTCCATCTTCCAATTTTATAGTTTCAGCTGAAGACAGATGCGTTTCCTGCAGGAAAATCACATCGACCTGCTGCTGTTTGACGTAAGCAATGATCTTTTTCTTCTTAATGGGGTTCATTATGCCTTTTACATTCAAAGACAAAAACTTAATCATATTAGCCATATTTTATAAGGATAACACCACAACCTGTGCCTACATAACTCTTATAAACATATTTCAAATCCCTGCCGTCCTCAAAGAGGAAACACTGTACCCCAACAAATAGGGACCCCATTCAATAGGTGAGGCAACCCAAGACAAGAAAGCCTAGTAAGGAACCTGGAACTAAACAATAGCACTCCTGTAAAACCCTCAGACCCTATACACAAAAAATTTAAAATAATGTTGCTGAACGTCCCCATCTGCTCAGAACTCCGGAGTCTTCATGCGAACCCATTCAGCTCACACCCTGAGCACTGCAATCGGGTGCGACAAAAGATCTTCCGCCAGCAAGCACTTGATGGCTCCCTATGCCATACTCCAAATGATGATCGCACTTAACAGCAAGGCCAGACTGCCACGCAGTAGCAATGGGGAACCATGAACAAATATGGGCATTTGTGACCCATCAAACTTGTAAGAGAGATCCAAAGTCAAGGACGTCACTGCATAGCTAAAGCTTCTTGATCTTCAATAAACCGCTCCAAAACTTTGGGATCATCGAAGGATTTAGTAGAGTTATTCAGGGTTACTTTAAGACGAGCCGGATAAAATAGCCCGAACCGGGCTTGCAGGTGGAGGAGCCTCGGTCGAAGTGCCAAAAATTGCTTTCTCTTAGCAACCGTCGTCTTGCTAAAATCAGGGTACAGAGCAATCCGATGTCCTTCAAATTGAAGCTCCGAAGTAGATCTCGCCCCCGACATTATTTGAACGACTTGCTGGTGTCGCAAAACACAACAAATCAGAGGTCTTGGCTTTTTCATTTGTGTAGACAAAACAGAAGGAACCCGATGAGCTCTCTCTATCTCAAAAGGGGAATGAAAATCGATTTTTAAAGCCCGTGGAAGCCAGTCTTGTAAAAATGTTATAGGATCTTTCCCCTCCGCTCCTTCAGGGATCCCAACTATACGAATGTTGTTTCGTCGGGCTCGATTGTTCATATCCTCCAAATTGTGTTCTAACGCTTCTATTCTCCGCACTGCAAGAGAGAGTTGCCGCAGCCGCTCCTCATGTTGGGCCACAGACCCTTCCATCTTCTCCACTCTATTCGTAAGCGTTACAATCTGCTCCTTCATCTCTTTAAAGTCAGCCCGCAGCTCATCCAAGGACTCGCCATTTGCTTCCACTTGTTTACGTACCGTGCGGATCTCTCGTAAAATTTCCGCTGCTCCCTCCAAGGCCTCTGACTGCGGCGCCATTTTGAGAGGTGACAGGGGATCCGTTTTGGATCTTTTTGAGCCGGCACCTTGCTGGCTAGCGAAATCAAGCTGAGTCTGTTTGGTTCCCGACATAATCAGCAAGATACAGGTGCGAAACAATCACACTCCGTCTCCTTCTAAGGCAGTGAGGACAGGATTAAGCAATAGGGTCTTCGGGAGCAAATCTCCTACGCAGCCATCTTGCTCCTAGGCTGGCTCCGCCTCCCGCCATGTGGTCTTTTTATGCCGTCATGTTTCTATGTATGGTTTGCAGTCAAGAAGGTTGATGGAAGAGAAAGACACTGCTAGCATGATTAAATGATGAAAGAACATAAGAACATTAATATATGCCATAATGGGTCAGACCAAAGGTTCATCAATCCCAGTATCCTGGCTCCAACAGTGGCTAATCTAGGTCACAAATATCTGCCAGGTTTGCAAAAAATAGGCAGATTCCATGCTGTTTATCTCAGGGGTAAGCAGTGGCTTACTCCAGTCCACGTTAATAATGATTTATATCAGAAACTTGTCCCAACCTCTTTTAAACCCAGCTAAACTAATAGCTTTTACTACATCCTGCGGCAAGGAATTCCAGAATTTGATTAAAATTTTTGGTGGAAAAGTCTATACAAAATTATTAGCCAGGTAGACTTGGGAAAGCCATAATTTATCCTTTGAAATAAACCATTTAAACTATAAACCATAAATCCAGTTTCCTTTTTGGAATCTGTTGAGAACTTGGCAGGTAGTTTGGCCACTGTCAGATTCAGATACTGAGCTCAGTGGATTTTGGTCTGAATGAGCGTAACTAATCTTATGCTTTATCTTTATCTTTATCTTTATTTGACACACTTGATATACCGCCTAATACCGGAGTGTTAAGGCAGTGTACAATAAAAAAAAAATTAGAACTGCTTAAAGAAAGGTGGAAAGGAACGCCAGTAAATGGATAGGAAAGTAATGGAGAAACAGGAAGAAAAGAATAATAAAGCGACAAATCAAGTGACGGACAACCGGACGAAATGGCGGACAACATGAAACACAGTGGACAACATAACATCGATAGACGACTTTGTGACAACGATGGGGTAGGAAAGGGGGATAGGTAAATTGGGGAGGGATGGGGGAGTGGAGCGGATGCTAGGGAATCTAGACTGTTGGGGGAACGCCGGTGAGGAGTGTATCTGGCTGATTAGGGGAATCTGGCGGGAAAGGAAGATCAAAAGCCTGACAAAAGAGATAGGTCTTAAGAAGAACTTTGAACCGGGAGAAAGATAGTTCAGTGCGGATAGAGTGCGGGAGAGAGTTCCATAGGGCGGGGCTTGCGAAGAAAAAAGCAGCGTGATGAGTAGATTCGAGGTGGGCCTGAGTGGGGGATGGTAGGAAAAGACGGCTACCATGTGCGGAATGTAACAAGCAGGGGGTAGGTTGAAGGAAGATAAGATTGGCCAGATACTGTAGGGTGTTGGTGTAGAGAACCTTGTGGGTAATGGTAAGAAGTTTATAGATGTAACGAACCTTGATAGGGAGCCAGTGAAGGGAGAGAAGACAAGGGGTGACATGGTCTCGGTGAGAAGAAAAGGTAAGAAGAAGAGCAGCGGTATTTTGAACCAGCTGCATCCTGCGGAGTTGATACTGGGGGAGGCCTGCGAATAGGGAATTGCAGTAATCAAGGCGGGTAGTTACCAAAGAGAGAACCAGTGTCGTGAGGGAAGTGAGTGGAAGTAAAGAGCGAACGGCCCTAATCTTGTGAAGTTGGTAGAAGGAGCTACGCACCACCCCGGAGATGTGCTGGTGGAAAGACAGTGCAGAGTCCAGGGTAACACCAAGGTAGCGAAGAGTTGGAATTAAAGGAACTAACGATTGAGACATAGACGGTGCCAAAATAGGGGAGGGGGCACCGAAAGTGAACCAAATAGCCGCTGATTTCAAGGGATTAACGATAAGGAAGTTGTCGTGGAACCAGTCAGCAACGGAAGTAAGACAGTTGTTTAAGCGAGAGAGGTCTGGGGCTGATGAAGACATATGATGGATCAGAAGGATATCATCGGCGAAAAAGTAGGCAGATAGACCAGTTTGCTGTATGAGTAAGGCAAGAGGGGAGAGAAAAATGTTGAAAAGGAGCGGCGCGAGAATAGAACCCTGCGGGACACCACAGTGAAGGGGAAAAGGGGTAGAAGAAGTGGAACCCGAGTGGACTGCAAAAGAACGAGAGGAGAGAAAAGACCGAAACCATTCATAGACTAAGCCCTGGATACCAAGTTCAGACAAGCGTGTGAGAAGGGTGCGGTGATCGATGACATCAAAGGCTGCAGAAAGGTCTAAGGAGACAGCAATGGAAAAATCACACCTATCGTGAGACCGGTGCAGTTCGTTGAGGAGTGCTATGAGGATAGTTTCTGTACTATGGCCAGATCTAAAACCGGATTGCCGGGGGTGTAAGGAAATAGTAGATTCGAGATGTGCAGAAAGTTGGTGGAAAACAAGCTTTTCAAGAATTTTAGAAAGGAAGGGAAGGTTGGAGACAGGGCGCCAGTTTGCAGGGACAGCAGGATCAAGGGTATCTTTCTTAAGTAGGGGGCGAACCGGTGCGTGTTTCCAGGAGGAAGGAAAGCAACCAGATGTGAGGCTAGAATTAATAATGGTTCGGGCAAAAGGGAGAAGTGTGAGACAGGGATCAAGAAGCCAGGTTGAAGGTAAGGGATCAAGCGGGCAGGTAGTTTTATGAGAGGTTGAAATAGCTTTGGAGATCTCAGCAAGAGTGACAGGGCGGAATGTACACCAGGTATGGGGGTAAGTGTGGGTAGAAGCCGGGGAGCAACAGGTGGCTGGAGTAGGGGAGATGAGGGGGGGAGACAGAGGATTTGGGCAAATATCAAATGTGGAACAAAGGGTCAGGATCTTGCTGGAGAAGAAGGCCGCAAGAGTTGCAGGACTGGGGGCAGAGGGTGGGGAGGAAGAGGGGGATGAAGTGGAAGTCGAGGAGAGGAAGTTCAGGACTTGGTAAAGCCGGTGAGAGGAGTTAGAAGAGGATGTGATCAAGCCAGAGTAATAGGATCTCTTTGCAGCAGATATCATAGAGTAATATAACTTATGGGTACTGCGAAAGGTGGAAAAAGAGGTGTCTGAGGGGTGCTTGCGCCATAATCGTGCTGCGCAACGAAAATGATCACCAGATTAATTGCAGGTGATCCCTTTTTATTGGGCTAACTTAACATTTTTGCGACTAGGTTTCAAGAGTTATGCTCCCTTCATTAGGTTAATGCAGAGTGAGCTAAATATGATGTTGCCAAAATAACAAGTAAATTGAAAGTTGCATTTTAGGGATGATGTTTGTTTTCATAACTGGAAACCGTTGAAAAGTAAAAGGATGGAAAAGAGGAGTTGATGTGTTTCAGAGGGGTCATTTTACTCCTGTTATTGCTTAAGAAAAATTATCCTTAGAGATTTGCATCTGCTTTTTCTGTGGTAATTCTTCCAGAGAGGCCCATCCATTTACTGATCCACATTAACATCTAGCACTTAATGTGTGCAATGGCAAACATTAAGGCATGTCATGTAGAAAACCTCCATGGTAATATCTGAGGGCACTCCTGGCATAAAGGGGAAGCCAGTTACAATTCTAATGCATGTAAATGCGTATTACTGTATATTAGCATCATGGCAGATAACATGGAATACAGTTAATTATAACATTATTTTGCAGCAAATACACTTCATTTTAACTGCAGAATGTACTTCCCAACCCCTTCTTGCACCTTTCCCATCCCCTTCCCCAATTTATTACAAAATTCCACATTATAGGGGTAATTTTATAAATCTTTTCCAGATGGAAAATGCCAATTTGCACATGCAAATAGATTTTTCTAACTTTAAGTCATGCCTAAAAGTATGCACAGTTCAAACTAGAGCATACTTGTACAGCAGGTATTCTCAAGGGCGGAATTTGTATAGAGTGTGGGCAGAGTTCAGGTTCATGTGTGTATTTTATAAAATGCATGTTTCCAGATGTAAAGTACATTTAGGCCTCTTTGAGAGTAAGCATAATGTCCACATCCAATACCTAAGCATGTTTTATGCTGGATTTGTATTAGTACCTTATAAAGACAAATAGATGCCTGTGTGGGTCATTTTATAAGCTTAGTCATGATTTGCATGTCCAAAAAGGTCTATGCAAATATCTAAATCATGGAGATAACCCTGGAGCCATTTTACATACAGCTTTTAAAGTCTTCAATGGTGCGGGATGCCCAAGTAGGCAGGGAGAGTGGCATGTCTGGGGCAGTGCAACAGATATAGACATCCCTGCTTGATTTCAGAAATGTCGGGGGGAGTTTGTCCACCTGTGCAAGTTTAGACCTGCTCCAGGCATGAATATGTATTGGGAAAGTGCTTGTTTTGATTATAAAACATCTAAAGTGTAAAGAAGATGACACTCCACCATCCTCAGTACTCTGCACAATCACAATGGGAGCAGCTGTGGAATTTGAGGTCTGGCTTTCCAGGTCCTAGCCCGCTACTCTCATCATTAGGCCATTCCTAGACATCCACAATCTGGAATATTATTCCAGGTATATCTACAGTATGTAGTCACCTTCACAGACGTCTGTATCAGCCATGCCCACGTTTGAGAAATTGTGCCAGAACTTGGACGTGTCTGCTTTTTTTCAGATGTTCTAGCTTGGATGTCCTGGGTTGCACTTGAACATCATTTGTAAAATGCGCCTTTATATAAAAAGTGAGAAATAGACACCTTCCTGCCAAGTAACCCAGCTGCCCTATTATAAAATAGGCTCAGGATTGGCATATTCTGGGTGCCTAACGCACATGGTTATAAAATTACCCTCCACATGTTTAGCATGGGATCTAATATGTTAACTGTGTGGACAGCATTAGATGTTTTAATATGCATTAAGAGTATAATACATAATTTTATAGCATGGTGCACAAACCAGGACCCTACCATAAATAGCCCTGTGTAACTTGTGCATCTGGTGACCCCCCCTCCCCAATTTGTCCTTGCCCAACCCTCAGTATCTCCCCATCTTACCGCCATGTCTCCAACTGGCTCTCCACCCAACTTACCCTTGTCCCATTGGAGCTTTTAGGGTTCCCTTTACAGCAGTGGAACCTCCAATTAAAAAAAGAAAACACATGGGTCTCTCCAACTCCATGCTTGCATGTTGGCAGGGGCGGCCCAAGGGGGGTGCGGGGCCATGTGCGGAGACTCGGTGCGGGGCCTCATTTGCATAAGTGGCATTATTTGCATAAATATTTGCATAATGTTACCATACACTAACTTTTAGTAAACATGTCTCTTAATGAGTGTATGGATAAAGAAAGACTAAAAGATTTCTACATTACAATAATCCAGTGCCAACCGCCAGGCACATTAGGAACTACTACAAAAGCTGCCCATTTAGAACCCATAGCAAACCCGCCGTATCCTGACAGCATAACCAGGACTCACAAAGCACCATACCCTACCTATCAAAAGGCGACACTGCAAATATTAAACCAATACATTTCAGAGAATACTGGGGAAAGAGAACAAGTGGCAATGTCAAATAGGAATTACATAAACAGAATACCTCAGCTCAGTTACACATGCAGAACATAGACCATCACCAAACAAGGAATCACAATTTAGAAACAGGAAGGCAATAATTAAACTGGGAACCCCAAAAGCCAAACTTGGAATGTACAACAACACTGTAGAAATAAAACTATAAATTAATTTCCTCTTGTACCAAACAAAGCGCAGACGTTAATGATGCACATTTCCCAGAGCTTTCATATTCCAGTTAATAAATTCAAAATAAAGAGATATCTTTCTACCTTTTGTGCATTTCTTTTCAGTTGCAATTGCTCCAGCCACTTTCTTCTGAATTCTTCATATTTTCTGCTAACTCTCCATCATCTGCTGTCCATTTGTCCTTTCTTCTCTCTTCTAGTTTTTTTTTCCATTCTCTCTCTCTACATCTGCTTTAACATACTAATCTTTCTCCTTTTGCTCTTTCCTCATTCCTATTTCATCCACACAAATTTTACCCCTCCATCCTCAATCCCCACTTACTCTCCCAATACCCCTCTCCATTTTACTCTCCCAGCCCCATCCCATTCTAATCCTCCCCCAACATCAGCTCCCTTCTAGTTCCAGTCTCACCCAGCATCCATTCTCTTCTAGTCCCTGCATCAGCCCATTTCCAGTCCTAGCCCCCCATCAGCCCATTTCTAGTCCTAGCTCCCCCATCCATTTCCAGTCCGAGTCCCTTCATCAGCTCATTTCCAATCCTAGCCCCCCCATCAGCCCATTTCTAGTCATTTCCTAGCCCCACAATCAGCCCATGTCAAATCCTAGCTCCCCTCCACTCAGCCTAATTCCAGTCCAAGCCCCCCCCCCCATGAGCCTACTTCCAGTTCTAGCCCCTCCATGAGTCCATTTCAATTCACGCCCCCACCACAGCCCATTTCCAATCTTAGCTCCACTCAACAGTCCATTTCCAGTCCTATCCTAGCTGCTCCATCAGCCCATTTTCAGTCCTAGCTCCCTTCCCTCACAGCCCATTTCCATTCCAAGCCCACTCCCCATCAGCTATTTGCAGTTCAAGCCTCCCCTTCCACTCAGCCCATTTCCAGTCCTATCAGCCCCCCAACCCATTACCAGTCCTAGCCCCCCATCAACCCACTTCCAGTCCTAACCCCCCATCACCCCATTTTCAGTTTAAGCTCCCCCTATAACCCATTACCAGTCCTAACCCCACATCAGCCCACTTCCAGTCCTAACCCCATCAGCCCATTTCCAGTCAGCCCCCCATAGCCCATTGCCAGTCCTAACCCCCCATCAGCCCACAGCCCATTACCAGTCCTAACCACATCAGCCCACCTCAAGTCCTAACCACTCCCCATCAGCCCATTTCCTATCCTAGCCCCCCCATAGCCCATTATCAGTCCTAACCCCTCCATAGCCCATTACCAGTCCTAACCCCCCAATACCCCATTCCAAGACAGCCCCCATCAGCCCACATCCCATTACCAGTCTTAACCCCCCCATAGCCCATTACCAGTCCTAACCCCATCAGCCCACTTCAAGTCCTAACCCCTCCCCTTCAGCCCATTTCCCGTCCTAGCCCCCCATAGCCCATTATCAGTCCTAACCCCAACATAGCCCGTTACCAGTCCTAACCCCCCATTACCCTATTTCAAGACAGCTCCCATCAGCCCACATCTCATTAACAGTCTTAACCCCCCCATAGCCCATTACCAGTCCTAACCCCCCCAACAGCCCACAGCCCACCTCAAGTCAAGTCCTAACTCCCTCCATAGCCCATTACCAGTCCTAACCCCCTCCCATCGGCTCATGGAAAATTAAAAAAAAAAAAAAAAGCTGACTGCTGCTGCTGCCGCCACGGCAGCAGCAGAATGGACTGTCCCGCGGGGCCCCCTCTGCCCGGCTGAGCTCTCACGGCCTGGCTGAGCCCCTCTGCACCGGCTTTCAGATACGCAAAGGGAGAGTGTCTCCATCGCGTCTCTGTTAAGCCCGCAGGGGCAGATGGGAAATTTCCCATCAGCCCCTGCTTCCCATCAGCCCCTGCGGGCTTAACAGAGACGCGAGACACTCTCCCTTCGCGTATCTGAAAGCCGGCGCAGAGGGACTCAGCCGGGCAGGGAGAGCTCAGCCGGGCAGAGGGGGCCCCGCGGGACACTCCATTCTGTTGCTGCCGCGGCAGCAGCAGCAGCGGCAGCAGCCAGCTTTTTTTTTTTAAATTTAATTTTTTAAAAAGCAGAATGTTCTTTGCGCGGGGCCCCCTGAAACACGGGGCTCTGTGCAAAAAACATTCTTGCTCAATGGACGGGCCGGCCCTGCATGTTGGCCTGATCCCCCTCCTCTGACGTATGCTCATGTTAGATGGAGGGAGGCAGGGACAAGACCAGCCATTCAAACGCAGAGTTACAAAGACCCATGTTTGAATGACTGGTCTGGTCCCTCCCTCCTCTGACGCGAGCATACGTCTGAAGAGGGAGATCAGGCCTGCATGCAAGCATGGAGTTGGAGAGACCCATGTGGTTTTTTTTTCAATTGGAGTTCCCGCTGCAGCCAAGAGAACCCTAAAACTGGTAGCAAGCAAGGGCAGGCAGTGTGGGGGAGGGAGCTGAGGCAGCATTCCCAAATGTGCCCCTATTTTTTGTGTCCTATGTGGCTGCACCCCTCACACAGGATTAGGTAGAGCGCTGGTGTAAACTGACTGATATGCATGACTGATATGACTGATATGCATGAATCCAGGGCTGGCCCGTCCATTGAGCAAGAATGTTTTTTGCACAGGGCCCAGCGTTTCAGGGGGCACTGCGCAAAGAACAATCTGCTTTAAAATTAAATTAAATTTTTTTTTAAAAAGCTGGCTGCTGCCGCTGATGCTGATGCCGCAGAAGCAGCAGCAGAATCGACTGTCCTGTGGGGCCCCCCCCTGCCTGGCTGAGCCCTCTCTGCCCGGCTGAGCCCTCCCTGCCCGGCTGAGCCTCTCCGCAATGACTTTCAGATCCGCGAAGGGAGAGTGTCTCCTCGCGGCTCTGTTAAGCCTGCAGGGGCTGATGGGAAATTTCCCATCAGCCCCTGTGGGCTTACCAGAGCCGTGAGGGAGACTGTGAGACACTCTCCCTTCGCGGCTCTGAAAGCCGTCGCAGAGAGGCTCAGCCAGGCAGGGAGAGCTCAGCCGGGCAGTAGGCCCTGCGGGGCAGTCGATTCTGCCGCTGCCGTGGTGGCAGCAGCCGTGGCAGCAGCAGCAGCCAGCTTTTTTTTTTTTAATTTTCCCTGGGCCGATGGGGGGAGGGGGGTTAGGACTGGTAATGGGCTGTGGGCTGATGGAGGGTTAGGAGTGGAAATGGGCTGATGGGGGGGTTAGGACTGGAGGTGGGCTGATGGGGTTAGGACTGCTAATGGGCTGGGCGCTGATGGGGGGTTAGGACTGGTAATGGGCTATGGGGGGGCTAAGTCTGGAAATGGGGTGATGGGGGGTTAGGACTGGTAATGGGCTATGGGGGGCTAAGACTGGAAATGGACTGATGGGGTTAGGACTGGAAGTGGGCTGATGGGGGGTTAGGACTGGTAATGGGCTATGGGGGGCTAAGACTGGAAATGGACTGATGGGGTTAGGACTGGAAGTGGGCTGATGGGGGGTTAGGACTGGTAATGGGCTATGGAGGGGTTTAAACTGAAAATGGGGAGATGGGAGGTTAGGACTGGAAGTGGGTTGATGGGGGGCTAGGACTGGTAATGGGCTGGGGGGATGATAGGACTGGAAATGGGCTGAGTGGAAGGGGAGGCTTGAACTGCAAATAGCTGATGGGGATGGGGACTTGGAATGGAAATGGGCTGAGTGGAAGGGGGCTTGAACTGCAAATAACCCTGTTTACCGCCATGTTTTTTGTACCCTGTTCATTGTAAAAAAACAATGCTGACTGTATCATTGTGTTTTGAATTGTTCATTTGTAAACCGCACTGATTAAAAGCGCAGTATATAAGAAATAAAAATAAATAAATAGCTGATGGGGTGGGGGGCTTGGAATGGAAATGGGCTGTGAGGGGAGGGAGCTAGGACAGGAAATGGGCTGATGGAGCAACTAGGATAGGAATGGAAATGGGCTGTTGGGGGAGCTAAGATTGGAAATGGGCTGTGGTGGGGGCTTGGATTGAAATGGACTCATGCAGGGACTGGAACTGGAAGTAGGCTCATGGGGGGCTTGGATTGGAATTGGGCTGAGTGGAGGGTAGCTAGGTTTTGACATGTGCTGATGGTGGGGCTAGGAAAGGACTAGAAATGGGCTGATGGGGGCTGGGATTGGAAATGAGCTGATGGAGGGACTCGGATAGGACTGGAAATGGATGGGGAGCAAAGACTGGCAATGGGCTGATGGGGGGCTAGGACTGGAAATGGGCTGATGCAGGGACTATAAGGGAGCGAATGCTGGGTGAGGCTGAAACTAGAAAGAAGCTGATGTTGGGGGAGGATTAGAATGGGATGGGGCTGGGAGAGTGAAATGGAGAGGGGAAAAATATTTTGTGTGGGAGGGATGAAAAATCTACAATTGGCCGGGTATTGGGAGAGTAAGTGGGGACTGAGGATGGAGGGGTAAAATTTGAGTGGATGAAATAGGAATGAGGAAAGAGCAAAATGAGAAAGATTAGTATGTTAAAGCAGATGTAGAGAGAGAGAATGGAAAATAACTAGAAGAGAGAAGAAAGGAGAAATGGACAGCAGATGATGGAGAGTTAGCAGAAGACAAGAAGAAACCAGAAGAAAGTATTTGGAGCAATTGCAAATGAAAAAACATGCACAAAAGGTAGAAAAATATCTCTTTATTTTGAATTTATTAACGGGAATATATCAGCTCTGGGAAATGTGCATCATTAACGTCTGCGCTTTGTTTAGTACAAGAGAAAATTAATTTATAGTTTTATTTCTACAGTGTTGTTGTACATTCCAAGTTTGGCTTTTGGTGTTCCCAGTTTAATTGTCTTCCTGTTTCTAAATTGTGATTCCTTGTTTGGTGATGGTCTATGTTTTGCATGTGTAACTGAGCTGAGGTATTCTGTTTATGTAATTCCTATTTGACATTACCACTTGTTCTCTTTCCCCAGTAGGTCATGTATTGTTATTCTCTAAAATGTATTTGTTTAATATTTGCAGTGTTGCCTTTTGATAGGTAGGGTCTGGTGCTTTGTGAGTCCTGGTAGTGCTGTTACGATACAGCGGGTTTGCTATGGGTTCTAAATGATCAAATAAACAGAACACCCCAATGTCCAATGACTACAAAAATGTATCCAAAGCCGAGAGTCATTGGGAAAACCACAAGGATTCCCCCAACACTTTCAATAAGCTTGTAAGCCCAAATTTTTTGTCGGGACCAGATCGACAAGAGAGGGGAGAAGGAAACTCCCTCCTCAGCGTTGAACGGGCCCGTTTTATTCAACAAGCAACAAGCAAAAAGGAGTGAACATAGTGCAAAAACACACTTATCTGTGAAATAAGGCGAGAAGACTTCAAATTAGTTCAGCACAGCACGACATGCATGTTTCGGGCGTCGGCAGCCCTGTATCAAGTGCTCAATAATTGAACTGAAAGGTCGCCTCTAAAGCAAAGCCAGAATCCCCGGGATATTTAAACATGGCAGATTGGCAGCTGGTTGGTTGCGTTGAACATGTGTAAAAGAGGAGGACCAAAGACGTCAATGGTGCAAAGGGACAGCAATCAGATCACACTCCACCAATCGCATTCCAAATTAAGACCTTGAGGTTCCACAGTATGTAATCGAAAAATCCACTGCTGTTCTCGCAATTGGAGCCGATGTTCTCGATCACCCCCCCGCAGATGGGCTGGAATGGAATCTATAATTCGCCAACGTAAGTCGGAAAATGTATGACCCTTAGCCACACAGTGAGCCACAATCGGCGCAGAAACGATCTTATTGCGCAATCGAGAAGCGTGTTCGCCCAAACGAATGCGTGCCGGTCGGATCATTCTACCAATATAGGAAAGGCCACAAGGGCAGGAAAGCATGTAAACTACATAAGATGATTGGCAAGTGGAACTCCCAAAAAATGTGTAGATTTTTCCCGTTGACTCATGAGTCCATTGAATACCTTCCATGGTGGTAGAACAATACTTGCAATGTTGACAAGCCCAATGTCCCTGTCTCCTATTTTCTGGCGGAGGTGTGGTAGGGAGAGGAGAAGGAGAAACAGAATGAACCAACCGGTCTCGAAGATTAGGCCCCCTAGTGTAAGCCAACTGTAAAGGCTTTTGAAAACATGAATGCAATTGCAAGATATGCCAATGTTTCTTCAATAAGCCAGTCACCTGAGCAGTATCTGTCATGAAAGGGAGTACCCCAGTAATAACCGGTAAATCTTCCTCCACTTGTGCTGCCGGAAGAGGGGGTGAGGGGTCCAACAACCACTCACGATGTGAGAAACGCGCCCGTAGGTATGCGCGATGAATCACCCTCCGCGGGTACCCCCTGTCAAGGAGACGAGATTGGAGAGCCCTTGCTTGAGACTTGAAATCCTGTAAAGAAGAGCATATGCAGCGCAAACGCAGGAATTGACCATAGGGGAGCCCCCGACGTAAAGCAGCGGGGTGATGACTATGGTATCGCAATAAGTTATTTCTTTGAGTTAATTTGCAAAAAAGCGTCGTGGAAAAGGTGCCCGCTGATTTAGATACTAACACGTCAAGGAATTCTATCTGCTGATGATCCACATGAGCCGTGAATTGAATGTTAGGCTTAAGGGTGTTCAACCAAGACAAAAATTCCCGTAAATGTGGTTCAGTGGATGACCATAACAGAAAAATGTCATCAAGAAAACGCGACCACAATGTGACATGGCGAAAATAATCAGCAGGATAGATGTATTGTTCTTCCATGGCCACCAAATATAAAGTGGCCACTGAGGGGGCCAAAGTGGCCCCCATCGCTATCCCGTAACATTGCTGGTAAAACTGCCCCTGACACAAGAAATAATTCTTGGTTAACACCAATCGAGTAATATCCAACAAAAAGGATTTTGGTATCCTTGACGGGGCTGTTGTAAAGGCGGATTCAAGAAGATGTAAAGCTTCCTCCTGATGGATGTTCGTGTACAGGGCTGTCACGTCCAAAGTAACCAAAATAAGGTCATCCGATGCTATTGTAAGACCAGAGAGAATGGTGAGGAAATGAGTGGTGTCCCTGAGGTATGAACGAACCTTACAAGCTTCCTGTCTTAAAAAGACATCACTGAATTGTGAAAGGGGCTCGAGTACGGAGCCCCTGCACAAGACAATGGGACGTCCTAGGGGAGCTGACAAGGACTTATGCACTTTGGGAACCGTATAGATGACCGGTGTCACAGGATGACGCTGGACTAAAAATTGAGCCTCCCGGGATGTAACCCAACCCTTCAACTGGGCCTCCCGTACTAGGGACTGAATAGCAATTTGTAGGGGAGCAGTGGGATCAGCTGTTAGAGGCTTGTAGTATTTTAAATCTCCCAATTGTGACAACAATCCTTGAGCATAGAGCGATGTCGATTGAAGCACTACCGCTCCCCCTTTGTCGGCTCCCCGTATTACCAATGCCGTATTGGTCGCTAATTCCTGGATGGCCTGACGGTGTTTAGTAGAGATGTTTGAATGAGATCCCGAAAAACGTTTCTCACACTGAGATAAATCATGCAATATCAGGGCTTGATAAGTCGAGACCGTTGGATCCGGCGCCCCCGGGGGGATCCACCGGGACTTTGGATGAATAATAGAACCATCCCTTGGACCAGGGTGATCGGCAAAAAATTGGATGACTCGCAATTTGCGAAAAAAGCGGAATAAAGCCACTCGCATTACAAAAGGGTCATACCGTACCGTAGGAATGAAGGAAAGACCCAGGTCCAATACCTCCGATTGAGCAGATGTTAATTCCAGCCCCGAGAGGTTGATGACTGTTGTAGTCTGCGAGACCTCTGTCTGGTGTTGGGGGGGTCCCATTGACCATCGTCGACGGGCCGGCGGGATCGTCCCCCTCTCCCCCGTCGGCCCGAGCGAAAACCCTCCGAAGACCCGGCCCCTCTTGAAGCCTTGGACCGGTCACGGGAGGAATCGCTTGATTCTGTATCCTCTGAAGACTGCTCAAAAGTGACTCTCCGAGCCTCAGCCGGGGGTTCGGATTCTGCCTCCGATTCCTCATACATCCACCGGTATACTCTATTCGAGTCATAGTCGGTTTTGTCTCGCTGAAATTTATGAGATTTAAATGACTTTAAATAATCAAAAAAACCTTGCAGTTGTCGTTCCATTACATCCATTCGTTGGTTAAACACCTCCTCCCCCAATGTTTTGTTAAGGGAAGATTTCGCTTCCTGCAATTCAGTAGACAAAATAGTTTCTTCCAATGCTGTGCGATCAATCATCAATGCGATTAAGTCGAAACTGCATTTATTGAGAATGCAATTCCACTTCGATACGAATTCAGTGTCAAACAAAAACATTTTAGGAGCTCGCGGTACTCGAAGGCCGCGGGGAATAATTCTAGTTTTCAAATACTGTAACATGGCCGCCCCGTGGAGCTGAGCCCGTATTGCCCGCTTCCGAAGGGCTTTAATTTTGGAAATTGCTGTGGATTGCTGATTTGTCTCCGGAGTGTCAGAATCAAAAATAGATTTTCGTTGCCGGAGCTTGTCCAAATAGTCCTCAGTGAAAGCAAAAGTGTCAGCCGCCATGCCAAAGAACGGGGTCAGTCTAAAACATCAAATAAACAGAACCCCCCAATGTCCAATGACTACAAAAATGTATCCAAAGCCGAGAGTCATTGGGAAAACCACAAGGATTCCCCCAACACTTTCAATAAGCTTGTAAGCCCAAATTTTTTGTCGGGACCAGATCGACAAGAGAGGGGAGAAGGAAACTCCCTCCTCAGCGTCGAACGGGCCCGTTTTATTCAACAAGCAACAAGCAAAAAGGAGTGAACATAGTGCAAAAACACACTTATCTGTGAAATAAGGCGAGAAGACTTCAAATTAGTTCAGCACAGCACGACATGCATGTTTCGGGCGTCGGCAGCCCTGTATCAAGTGCTCAATAATTGAACTGAAAGGTCGCCTCTAAAGCAAAGCCGGAATCCCCGGTATATTTAAACATGGCAGATTGGCAGCTGGTTGGTTGTGTTGAACACGTGTAAAAGAGGAGGACCAAAGACGTCAATGGTGCAAAGGGACAGCAATCAGATCACACTCCACCAATCGCATTCCAAATTAAGACCTTGAGGTTCCACAGTATGTAATTGAAAAATCCACTGCTGTTCTCGCAATTGGAGCCGATGTTCTCGATCACCCCCCCCCCCCGCAGATGGGCTGGAATGGAATCTATAATTCGCCAACGTAAGTCGGAAAATGTATGACCCTTAGCCACACAGTGAGCCACAATCGGCGCAGAAACGATCTTATTGCGCAATCGAGAAACGTGTTCGCCCAAACGAATGCATGCCGGTCGGATCGTTCTACCAATATAGGAAAGGCCACAAGGGCAGGAAAGCATGTAAACTACATAAGATGATTGGCAAGTGGAACTCCCAAAAAATGTGTAGATTTTGCCCATTGACTCATGAGTCCATTGAATACCTTCCATGGTGGTAGAACAATACTTGCAATGTTGACAAGCCCAATGTCCCTGTCTCCTATTTTCTGGCGGAGGTGTGGTAGGGAGAGGAGAAGGAGAAACAGAATGAACCAACCGGTCTCGAAGATTAGGCCCCCTAGTGTAAGCCAACTGTAAAGGCTTTTGAAAACATGGATGCAATTGCAAGATATGCCAATGTTTCTTCAATAAGCCAGTCACCTGAGCGGTATCTGTCATGAAAGGGAGTACCCCAGTAATAACCGGTAAATCTTCCTCCACTTGTGCTGCCGGAAGAGGGGGGGAGGGGTCCAACAACCACTCACGATGTGAGAAACGCGCCCGTAGGTATGCGCGATGAATCACCTTCCGCGGGTACCCCCTGTCAAGGAGACGAGATTGGAGAGCCCTTGCTTGAGACTTGAAATCCTGTAAAGAAGAGCAAATGCGGCGCAAACGCGGGAATTGACCATAGGGGAGCCCCCGACGTAAAGCAGCGGGGTGATGACTATGGTATCGCAATAAGCTATTTCTTTGAGTTAATTTGCGAAAAAGCGTCGTGGAAAAGGTGCCTGCTGATTTAGATACTAACACGTCAAGGAATTCTATCTGCTGATGATCCACATGAGCCGTGAATTGAATGTTAGGCTTAAGGGTGGTGGAGTGTGATCTGATTGCTGTCCCTTTGCACCATTGACGTCTTTGGTCCTCCTCTTTTACACGTGTTCAACGCAACCAACCAGCTGCCAATCTGCCATGTTTAAATATCCCGGGGATTCCGGCTTTGCTTTAGAGGCGACCTTTCAGTTCTATTATTGAGCACTTGATACAGGGCTGCCGACGCCCGAAACATGCATGTCGTGCTGTGCTGAACTAATTTGAAGTCTTCTCGCCTTATTTCACAGATAAGTGTGTTTTTGCACTATGTTCACTCCTTTTTGCTTGTTGCTTGTTGAATAAAACGGGCCCGTTCGACGCTGAGGAGGGAGTTTCCTTCTCCCCTCTCTTGTCGATCTGGTCCCGACAAAAAATTTGGGCTTACAAGCTTATTGAAAGTGTTGGGGGAATCCTTGTGGTTTTCCCAATGACTCTCGGCTTTGGATGGGTTCTAAATTGGCAGTGTTTGTAGTAGTTCCTAATGTGCCTGGCGGTTGGCACTGGATTATAGTAATGTAGAAATCTTTTAGTCTTTCTTTATCCATACATTCATTAAGAGACGTGTTTACTAAAAGTTAGTGTATGGTAACATTATGCAAATGTTTATGCAAATAAGGCCAGTTATGCAAATGAGGCCCGCACCAAGTCTCCACATATGGTCCCGTACCCCCCTTGGGCCACCCCTGCATGAATCATCACTTACGCATGTACTATAGGCAGCTGCTATTCTGTCAGTAAGCACATAGGCCGATACTTTCAATGTGGGACTGCAAATTTATACTCATTCTTGAAAAAACTTGAAAACTTGGTGCAAGCTTCACACCAGTCATAGGTCTAGCAGAAGTGCTCACAATTAGATTTATTATGCAGTTTTGACCACTTATGCCCCTATTTTATAAAGTAAATTATGCATTTACTTCGCTTTATACAACAGGTATTAGTGGCATGCATAAGAATGAGTGTTAACTACATGGGAGTTCATAAAATTATCCTCTACATTTCTTACACGACTTAGTAACTAGGCCCCATAGTTTAGTTTCATCACAACTACATGAGTTTTTGCGACCTCTGCCTTCTCTCCATGCCCAGAGCAATCTCTTCAATCTGTAGCAATTTTTGAATAACATGGATATGTTTACAAGTGCCGAAAAGAAATGAAATATTTCTATTTTCTCCACCTTAGGCCTTTCCCCTTATTAGCTTTGCACTCACCTTCTGCCTCTTCCCTTTCAAGAAAGTATTAGAAATGTAGATATCAATTATAACTGTGCTTGTGTTATTTTTTCATCAGTAGACTTTGCAGGATTCTCTAAGAAAAAGTATGTGCATACTTTTCACTTGAAAAATTATCCCAGGAAAAACCCTACTAATTTGTGAGAATATGTTCTACAAGTTAAATAATGTTACGTACACTTGTGACATGCAAGATGAATTATATTGAGGTTTATACAGTATATTTGGTTGAAGAAATAGCTGTTGCCCAATGTAATACCCTTTTCCTCCGTAACTACAACAAAAGTGGCATGTGTGTGGCTGCATGCTAGGTGTGTGCACACTGACTGTCTTTTGCGTTGGGGTGGTTGGTGTTTCTTTTGTTTTGTTCAACTTCTTTTCTTTTTTTCCATTTCATTGTATTTCATTAGAAGGGTACTGTATACTAATATTTATTTATTTATTTATATTTCTTATATACCGCACTATTTGCAATCAGCACGGTACACATGGAACAGAAACATCCGACAACTTAAATATGTCTGGTCATTACATTAAACAGGAAATGCAACTTGGAAAAAGGGTACACTATATACATATGAGGTGTACTGAGAAAGGATAATGTTTGGTGTTTACATTGTAGGGGACGCAACAAAATATATTCTTTCTAGGTTTGCCAAGTTCACAATTATTTTCTGCTTTGTATTTTTACCTATAGCTTTCCTCTATTTTTTTTCTTAAAATTCCAAAACGTAATCCAAGCTGGGATGTCAGGGGACAGCTGGAACGGCGGCAAACATTCCAGCTGCGGAATTGTAAGGGAATACAGCCTATGACAGTGCTACTTAATTGAACAAAACCTTGTGCAAAGGCCAACTCCTAATACAGTATACTTAGGGACTGCCTCCTCGAGAGATAAGGGTGTCCTGCTTACTTTGGTTTCCGTGCATGCCTGCCTGCTATCCTAGAGACATATGACATTGCAAGTGTGTGCAAAATACAAGATTTAGTGATTGCCTTTTCGCCTTCTGTAGTCATTCACCCCTTCCCTTCCCCCATCCCTTCGCACTCCTTGGGGTGAGGAACTGTGGAATGCCTACATGTGCTTCTGGTTGTCACAGATCCAAAAGAATGTATGTGGGTAACTCTCCTCCCCCCTCCCCCCCGGGCTTCAGCAGTCACTGAAAAGATGTCACAACCATCTTCATTTTCAACTGACATGCCTGAGATAAACCATTTAGCAGGCCACAGGGGAGCAGGGTTTATGCTGGGTAATGAACCTTGATAATGGGATAATGGGAACAGAAACAAATATTTGCAAATATTTGGCAAGGCTGAAAGCAGCTAGCAGGAAGATCCAGTCCAAGCATCTAAAGTTTCAGAAAGTGTGCCACATTTCATGCAGCTTGCAGACATACAGGGGAGAGATCCTGGCATGTGCCACAAAAATTATAAACGTTTAGTTAAAAATTTGCTCAGGTTTAACCCATATTTCAGTATTCCTAGCAGTTATATTTTGAAGAAGTTCAGATCACATGTGTTTCTTTAGATTCATATTCTCAAGTCATTCCTAAGCAAATGCTGCAGTATGCACAAGCTCAGTAAGTAAGATGAAATCAGAAACATTTTCTTTGTCGTCAAAGATATTGTTTTCTAGAATTACAGTGGTATGAGAGGCATGACTAATAATTTTTGCCATTTTATTTTTATTTTTTTATGTTTTAATTGTACTTTGTAAGCTCTGAAGAGCAGGGACTGTGTCTTACATCTAAATTTACAGTGCTGTGTACACCTTGTAGCGCTATACAAATGATCAGTAATAGTAATTTGTATTTAAATCATTGCTTTGATGTTTATTCATGGAGGACAGATAATATAATGTTAGTTAAATCAAGGTAGCAGCTAATGTCAAATGATATGCTTTTATTAGAAATTTAAGTTTATTTAAATATCTTAAAAATTACTCAAAGGTCTATCAGGAAATTTTTGAAGCATGATACTGGAGGATGTGTCCACAAGCTCTGAATGTTGCCAGAATGGGATTTCATGCATCACGTTTATAGATGGTGATTGGGTATTTCTGTGTGAGAAACTTCGAAAATATCTCAGTTCAAAAATATCTATGATAAATTAATTATTACACAGATTTAATTCTGGAGAAAAGGCGACTGCCCATGATGCAGCGATGAACACAATACTGCAGCAATACACCGGGACCGAGATCTAGGGAAGAAATATTTGCGGAATACACTGAGTGTCATCTTCCTTGCCAATAGTATGCCTGATACTAAAAGTGATATTTCTTTATTGTTACAAAAAGATGCCAATGTTGCATCCTCTTCTAAAGCTGAAACGCAGTGCTGAAACTGGAGATGTGTGAAACTTTCAGTGAAGAAAATGAAATTACAAGATGGTCTGTCCTCATCGTCTTTACAGTGCTTGCGTTGGAAGCAAACCAAAAGGATGGCATCCTTTCCGGAAGATGTTAGTCTTACTGCAACTTAAGGAAAAACAAGCTCATCACCTCATGATCTAGTGCTGAAATGAAACGGCTCTTGGCAGCAGTACTCTTGCAGCATTTCTCATGTACGTCCTGCCAGCAGAACATCTGTATCATAAGCTAGCAATGAGCAGGCCTGTTAAAGGAAGCTGCGGATATGTGCAGGCAAAGTTTTGTTTTCAAACACAATTACATGTTTTGCAAATTCATCCAGTTTTCTACCGCAATGGGACAAATATAAGTCAAGGCGGTTAATTTTAAAGTCTTATTTGCATTTCACATGTATGTGCGTCAGTCATACATGTGTAAACAGCCAATTTAGAAAAGGTACATTTTATATGCGGATGCCTATAACACACTGAACTTGCACAGGGGTGTGTTGGAGACAGGTGGTATATAAAAACTGTTCAATAAATAAAATAAAAATGTCATGAGTGTGGCCTGGGTCAGACAAAACTGTTTTGCCCATTTCATATTGGGAAGGCACACGTAAGCTCAAAATTGTCCACATTCGGACTTCTACTTGCTCACTAATATGAAAAGGAATTTTAAAAGTGCTTCTTTTCACCATCCCTTTATATGAGGAGATATCCTTCTTAATCTCTCAGTGTTTATTTCCCACTCCAAATTGAATTGGGGTCAAGATAGAGTCCATTATAAGTAATTAAAAGCACCTTTTCCTGACCTTGTCTTAATTCTGATGTCTACATCCTATCTACAATGTGCCTTCATATCTTCAAACAGTAACTTTTGTAAAAATAGATATCTGAGGAATATTCAGCAATAAAAGAAAAGATTTGATAGGCATGGACAGATAGAAACAGAGAAAATTATAGTAAAAACTGTATGTTTGTATTTTAGTATCTTTTGTAATCTGCTTTATTTTATTTTTATTTATTTATTTACATTCTCTTATATACCGCGCTATTCTGCATCAGTGCGGTTTACATTGAACAGACAAACTTTATACCAAATCATGGACAAAGCGGAATAGAAATAGTAATTTAAATTAATGTATTTATTTATTAAATTATTAATTAAAATACTTATATATCATCTTACCAGTATCACAGGGCCTGCCTACTAAGCATTTTCCCCTTAGGCACAAAAAGGAAAAACAAATCCTTTAGTAGACATACCCCACAGAGTCTGTCCACAGTGCTTTAAAAAATAAAAAGGGAAAAAAATCGAAATGCAACGAGAAAAATATAAAAATGATCATATCATATTATATTTACTTCCATTTCAGACTGCCATAAATTGGCTCCACTTGAACATTATGATTTTTATGACATGAAAACTTAGGTAGAGCCTGAGGTGAAGAAAGTGACTCATTGCCAATGCACTGATAAAAAAACCCCCTCAAAACAGAAAATTCATATTGCTAGGAGGTTCCATTATTAGAGGCACTAACTGGGGAATACAACCCAAGGGTCCCTAAAAAGGTGAAATGCTTTAAGGGATCGTCAGCTATCAGGATTGCAAACCAAATACTGGGTGCAATCAGAGATGAAAGTAAGGATTCTAAAACTGATGTTATAATCCACGTGGGGACAAATAACTTGACTAGAAACAACAGTCTTGTAGCACAGAGAGATTTACGAAAGCTTCAAGAGGGTCTGAAGCCCATGGTAAAGACAATAGCTGTTTCAGAAGTACTCTCTGCCTATAGAAAAGGAGAGAAAAGGTTATTTCATTTAGAAAACTTCAATAACTGGTTCAAAACCTGGTATCAACAAGAAGGCTTTAGATACATTAAAGACTAGGGCAATATATGGAAAAACAAAAGGCTATATTGTAATGGTGACTTACACCTTTCTGTGGCAGAGAAATTCAGGTAATATATTTTCTAGGCATTTCAACTAGAAGATAGAGATGGCACATGGAATCGGATGAGTCTTGGATGTTACCGCCAGCAAAAACAACACAGTAGTGGGAAAACAAAATAAATCATCTTAGCTACTCACTTCCCAGCAATAAGGTAGAAGAGGCTAATAGGAAAAAAGACTATAAAGATGATGAGAAACAAACAAGAAATAACTAGAAAGCAATGAGCAAAAAGGCTCACAGTCTAAGTAATAAAGTTCTAGATCTGCAAGCCGTAATAGTAGCTGCAGACTTAGATATTATTGTTATTACAGAGACATGGTTTAATGAGTCCCATGACTGAGAAACTGCTATTCTAGATTATAATCTCTTTAGGAGAGAGAGGGATGGTCAAAAAGGTGGAAAAACCAGTATTAAAACAATTTCAAATGCAGGGGGCTTGGGGAAATGAGGAAGCAATATGGATCATCTTGAAAAAAGAAAATGGAACTTTTATCCACACAGGTGTCATCTACAGATCTCCAGCTCAATCAGAAAAATGTGAAAAAACCCTAATCCTGGATATTCAAAAATTAGGAATGGCGAGGCCGCGTGGCCCCCCCCCCCCCCGGGGCGTGCGAGCGGCCGGCGTTAACCGGGGGGGCGGCGTGGCTGCGCGATTCGCGGGGAGGGCCTGCGGCGCGTGAAGGGCTCCCATTGGCTCCCGCGGCACATGGCAGGGCGCGGGAGCCAATGGGAGGAGTAGAAGAGTTACGGGGGGAGTAAGGGGAGCATTGCGGTGTCCTCCGGCCTTTCCCTCGAGGTGGCCGGAGGTACCGGATGTGTCTGGGCACTTGCTCTTGAAGCTGGATTGTGGTGCATGCCTGCGGGTGGTTTTGTGTGCACAGATTGGAGGGGTAGATTGTGGAAAGGAACAGTCGGGTGGCTTAGGAATTTGAGGTTGATGGTAGCAAGTGTTCTGTCTGGAGAGGGTGAAGCATGGGAGGTGCCTGGCTTTGTGCATGGAGAACATCCTCCGGCATCTAGGAGGATGTGGATTGCCTGTTCAGCGACTGAGAGTTGGGGCCGCCCGGAGGGAGAGGGGGTGGGGGGGGGGTGTGTGGGCGTTGTGCAGTGGTGACCCGCTGCACGCGTGGATCCGGACCCTGGGTGGATCTCAGGAGGGGTTCAATGTGGAGGCACTGGCCTTTGGGACTTGGTGGGGGGTTGAATGGGATTCCTCATGTTGGTTTTGGATTACTGGGGGTTTCTTTGATTGTAGTGTTTGTGTTTGTTTTGTGGTGGTTTGGTGCCAGGGGTCTGTTAGGAGGGTCCAGGTCATTTGTTGGCACGAGACTCAGGCAGAATCACATTCACAAAGGCGGAGCAATGGTTTCTAGCACAACAAAAACTTTTATACCTTTCTTCTCCATTCTGTGCATAGGCACACTTCTCATTGGTCCCGGTAACCCTGTCTATCCCCTCTATGGATCCCGGTACCATTACGTAGTCATCCAATGCGGAGTTGGTCTGGGCTTAGCACCTGCTTGCCCCCCCTGCGAGTCCCCATTACAATGGACAGTGCTTAGACTCTGGATACAATTCTCTGCCAACGTCACTTAGCTGACTAGAACAGGGAAAGCGGGGCACTGTATCCCTTTTCTCAGCAGAATTACTTAATTCGCAGCAGCTTCCACTCTTATCAGTGCCCATTAGAGCTTGTTTTCTATCTTTGCTAAGTTTTGATTCTGCTAGCTATCCTTAGTTCAGTTTCGATTCTATGAAAGCAGCATTCAGGGGGGTCTTCATTCCTCGGGGGCCGATCCACAGGCTTTATTTACAGGTCCAGCTGCTTAGGCCTGCCTGCCTAGTTCAAACAGCGTGGATCATAGGCCTTTGCCTACCACATTTCCCCCTTGGATTAATCTCACCCTAATTTTAATAAGGTGTGAGAGTTAAATCACTATAATTACACTGGAGTTGGATTACGTCCATACATGCTAGACTTATTTATTTATTTATTTATTTTATTTATTTAGACAGTTTTGTATACCGCCTTATCCTTCAATCAAAGCGGTCACAACACAATTGGGGGATACGAGACACATACACTAATACTTACAGGGAACATGGGCAATGGAGGGTTAAGTGGCTTGCCCAAGACCACAAGGAGCAACTGTGGGACTAGAAACCCCAGTCCTTCCGGCCCAAGGTTGCTGTCCTCTAGTGGGATTTGAACCCCCGACCTTCCGGCCTGAAGTACCTTGCCCCAACCACTAGGCTACTCCTCCACTCCTTAGGGTGCCATAAGGCTCGGGAGTCGCGGCGGGTGGCCGTGGGGGGGGGGGCGTGGGGGATGGGCAGGGGCAGCGGCGGATGAGTCGGCGGTTGCTGCTGGGGTGGGCAGGCGCGATTGGTGGGGCTGGCGGGGCCCGGCGGGTGGGTGGGGGGGCGGATGGGGAGAGGTGTCTCCCCTGGTTGGGTACATTGGCAGGGTGGGGGGGACAGAACCCCTCCCGGGCAGATTGGCTGGGGGCATGGCAGCTGCCTTGGGGGGGGCGGGTGCGGGGCATCTTCCCCTTTTTTCTCCCCACAGGACACTCCGAGATGGCAGTTCACCGGGACCCCGAGGCACGAGAGTCCGCTGTCACAGGCCGGCACAGCGCTGAGTGGGGAGGAGAGCACGCCTGCAGCTGCGTCAGCGGAACAAGGACAGGGCTCGAGGAGCGTGGTGCCGGGTCGGTCGGAGGCAGGAGCGGTGCCTGAGCAGGCGACGGCTGCGGCAGGTGAGTCTGTGGGGGCGGGGTCTTCGGGGGGAATCTCAGCGGGGGGAGAATGGGGGGAAGGCGGCCAGGAAGCGGCGGCATTCGGGCCGTCGGCGTCGGGCTTCGGGTTCCTGGTCATCTACGTCCTCGGTATCGTCGTTGTTTGCATCCGGGTCGGCTGGGAGCAGGGGTGGGGGCGAGGCGGTGGGGTTGGTTCGTCGTCGGTGGTAGTGTTCTCGGAGTTGGGGAAGGCGAGCCGAGGAAGCGGCGGCGAAAAATTAAGGAGAGGCGCTATATTGATATCTTTCGGTTCGAGGAAGCAGCAGAGGGAGGATGGCAAGGCGGGTAGAGTGTGAAAGGTGGCGTGCAACGTACCGAGTTGGGCGTGGGCATTTCTGTGCTGGCGGATTCAGACTCCATCCGGGAGGCCGCTCCGTGTCCGGAATGCCCCGGCGGTGCGGCGTTTAACGGGTGGTCCGGGATCGGCTGGCGGTGGAGATCGGGTTGGGGGGGTAGCGGGCCCTTTCGGGAGCCGCCCTTCCGGCAGAGCCAGGTAAATACCGGTTTGATCCATAACCTGTCCCGCCCTATCGGGGTTCGGTGACTGATCATATCTCCAGGGAGTTGTGCTGGTAGTGGGGGAGGCGCGGACTGGGGCAGTACACTGCGTTGTTGGACGGGCTCGTGCAGATGGTGGGGGAGTGGGGGTTCCGTTGGCAGAGGGGAAGGCGGAGGGCCCCCCCCGACTTGGTTCACCTTGTTAGGGATCGAGCTGGAGTCTGGGGAGTGATTGGTGCGCCTGCCGGTGGGTAGGATCCGGTGGCTCTGGGTTCTGGTGGCGAACGCCTTGGGTTCCAGAAGGGGGACATCGTGGGAGATGCAGGTGTTAATCGGGTCCCTGAATTTCGACTGTAGAGTTATCCCTAAGGGGCGAGTGTTGGTGAGGCATTTGCAGGTCTCTCCGGACCACATCCTCGTATGAGGGCCGCAGAGTATTCGGGCCGATATAGCTCATTTGGGATGAGTTCGGGCGGGCGTTCGATGGCACTACGGTTCTCCGAGATCGGGAGAGCGGCAGTTGGGACCGGTAGTTGTTTACCGATGCGGCCGGTGGGTTGGGCCTTGGGGTGTACTTTGGCGGCTCGTGGTGTGCGGCGGAGTGGCCTGATGCTTGGGAGGTAGTCGGTCTCACGGCCGATATAACCTTCCTGGAGTTGTTTCCGCTACTGGTGGTGTTGGAGGTCCGGCCGGACAGGGTTCGCCATCGTAGGCTTGTATGGTGGTGCGACGACGCAGCGGTGGTAAGCGTAGGGAGAGACTACACTCCACGCGTATCCCGGTAGCAAAACTGATACGACAGGTCGTGTTGGTTGGCTTGCGGCTGGATACCGTGGTTCGGGCACGGCATATACCCGGCAAGGTTCCCTCTAATTTTCTGTAGGCTCTGTGCGCATAACATAGCAGCTGTGTGCAGCTTTCGCAGGAAGGTTACAATTTTGTGCGCCACATAACGACACTCGGAGTTAGATACTTGAAATTTGACTGTATGTCCGAACACAGTATGTGCACTTTAATCAATTTAAATGAACATAGGCGATTACTAACTGAAGCGGAAAATTGCTAGTAATTACAATCACGACGTTTGAATTTTAAGACGTCTGTGTTGTTTTCTATCGGAGTCAGAGCCGTAATTTTGTGCGCTCTGTTGGCAAAGTATGTGTGCTCGCTCGGTGAGGTGTGTGCGTGCGCACAAACACATAGCGTAGAGGGAACAGTAATACCCGGTAGTACTAACCAGGTCGCGGAAGTGGGAGCTGTTCCAAGCATGGGCGCCGGAGGCGGAGGCGGAAGGTTAAGCAGTCCCCGGCTGCGCCTGCTTGGTGCGGTTTCTGGGCGTGTAGGAATTTGGCGGGTTTCTCGTTCCTTGCTATGGCGGGGGGGGGGGGCGGGGGTCGGGGGGATTGGTAGCGCGCCGGGTGCGGCAGGGCTGGGAATGCTCTGGTTGGTCGCCCAGGGGCAGCGGGCAGTCCATTACGCATGAGTTGCTGCATCGCTGGTGGGCTGTTTGCCACAGGAGATGTCGGCCAGCTACGTGGGTGCCTGCGTCCGGGCGGTGTTTTTCCGTAGTGTTCGTGGTGCGGGGTGGTAGGCGCCGCATTCCTTTCGTATTTGCGCAGCTACTTGGCGGCGGCGGCGGGCTTACCTCAGGGGGATATCAGGCGGATCGGAAGATGGACTGCCTGGGCGTATCGGAGATATGTGCGCTGGTACGGGTGCTGGGGGGGGCTGGCTAACTGTGGATCTGTTTCTTTTGCAGAAGTTGTTCCTGGCACATGTCGCTGTTGGGTGATTGGTCACTCGGAGTTCCTGGCCGGTCGGCGAGCAGCAACATGCCCGGTGGAGTGGAATATTGGTTTGGACCAGTTCGGGGTGACCGTTTCATGGCTGGGTGAGCGCGGTCTGCGATGGATGCAGCTCTTGCCTTTGCTGCGGCACCACGAGCGGCTGTGGGGGCCACCGGATGCCGTGGTGATCCACCTGGGTGGCAACGATCTGGTGTCCTGGCCGGGCTGGCAGTGGAGTCGGGCTGTGATTCGGGACAAGAAAGCGCTATTTGAGATGTTTTCTGGTGTGATTTTGCTGTGGTCAGATATCGTTCCAAGGCCTGCTTGCACGGCTCAGCGGCGGTGGTCGCAGGGCTAACAAAAGATCAATCGCCGAATTGGCGGATGGGTGGGGGAGCAGGGGGGGGCCCACTCTTGCACCCCTAGGCTGATGAGGAGTGTGCGGGCCTATATCGGGGCGCTGGGGTCCATCTATCCCCGGGGGGGATGGATTTGCTCCGCACCGATTGGCAGGAGGCCTTGGAGGATAGGCTGAACCGGAGGGGCGCTGGTCGCAGCTTTGCCGGGGGGGGGCGGCTCAGGCCGGTGCTGGCCTGAGCCGGTGGCGGGATCCCGGAGGTTTCCGGGGTCCGGAGCTGGAGCCAAGCAGTAGGGCGGGGGTGGGGTACCCCCGCCCGGGCGGTCCCTCAGGCTTTTGCTAATAATATGGAGAAGCCGGATGAGGGAGGCTAGGCAATTTGCTGGGGCATGGACAAGGCGGAAGCGGAAGCGGCCTCACTTTGCTACTCATGGCTGGTGAGGGTTCGCTCTGCTGGGGGGGGGAATACAATTTAAAGTTGGATTGTTGATGTTATGGTTTATGGTTTATGGCAATAAAGCTGCGACCAGTTGAATTCCCATATATGTGTGGTCTACCTTTGTTATTAATGGGTGTGGGGGCGGGGGGTGTTGCGGTGTGGCGGAGGCCGGTCCGACTTACCCGGTTATGGCGAGGCCGCGTTGCCCCCCCCGGGGCGTGCGAGCGGCCGGCGTTAACCGGGGGGGCGGCCGGCCACGCGCCTGCCGCGGTGTGGCTGCGCGATTCGCGGGGAGGGCCTGCGGCGCGTGAAGGGCTCCCATTGTGCGGGAGCACATGGCAGGGCACGGGAGCCAATGGGAGGAGTAGAAGAGTTACGGGGGGAGTAAGGGGAGCATTGCGGTGTCCTCTGGCCTTTCCCTCGAGGTGGCCGGAGGTACCGGACGTCCCGCCCTCCCGCCCTTTGTTGGGGCTCGGGGGTGGGGGGCTTTGGAGGGGTGTTGCAGCTGAGGGGGGGGTGGGGTGGGATCCCGGAGGTTTCCAGGGTCCGGAGCCGGAGCCAAGCAGTAGGGTGGGGGTGGGGTACCCCCACCCGGGCTGTCCCTCAGGCTTTTGCTAATAATATGGCGAAGCCGGATGAGGGAGGCTAGGCAATTTGCCGGGGCCTGGACAAGGCGGAAGCGGAAGCGGCCTCACTTTGCTACTCATGGCTGGTGAGGGTTCGCTCTGCTGGGGGGGGGAATACAATTTAAAGTTGGATTGTTGATGTTATGGTTTATGGCAATAAAGCTGCGACCAGTTGAATTCCCATATATGTGTGGTCTACCTTTGTTATTAATGGGTGTGGGGGCGGGGGGTGTTGCGGTGTGGCGGAGGCCGGTCCGACTTACCCGGTTATGAAAGGGGAGGTGCTCTTGTTAGGAAATTTCAAATTGCAGATGTGGATTTGAATGTCCCTTCTGCAGAATCAGAAAGAAGTAGGGAGATCTCAGATGCCTTTCAGGGTGCTCTGCTTAGACCAGTGATGAATGCACCCATGAGGGAAGGAGTGACATCAGTTCTACTTCTTAAAAATGGAGAATGTCGAATGTCTAGGTGGGTGCCCACTTGGGTATCAGTGATCAACGCATAATGTGATTTGAGATAAAAGCCAAGGCAGAATCCAGCCATAGCAAACTCAAGAGTACTAGGTTTCAAAAAAGATGACTTTAGTAAAATGGAGAAATATCTGAAGGAAGAGCTGTGAGGATGGGAAGGGATAAGGGAAGTGGAAAGGCAGTGAGCCAAGCTGAAATGAGCTATACAAATGGCAATGGATCTTTATGTAAGAAAAATAAATAAAAGCAAGAGGAACAAAAAGCCAATATGGTTCTCTGAGGAAGTGGCTAAAAAATAAAGGCAAACAAGGTCGCTTTCACAAAGAGGCACATTTTTGCAATAGAATGTCCAAGTGCAATCTGGGACGCCAAAGCCAGAACGACTGACAAGAAATCAGGCACGTGCCTGATATACACGTATATCAAACATTTATATAGTTATCCCCAGTATAGCATTTTAGGACTAGGATGTCTAATAGTATAGTGGTTAGCGTAGTGACTTAAAAGCGGGGTGATCAGGGTTCAAATTCCACTGTGATCTAAGGCTAGTCATTTAGTTTTCTGAACTCTCTGGTTGTTTTAAGGTGAAAACAAGCACTTTCTTGATGTCTATTTATGTCTGGAGAAGGTATAAACATTGACGTGCCTGCAAACATCTTCAAAGTTTCTGAGACAGGGATGTCTAAATACATTGCCACTCCCCAGACACGCCTCTGCCATACCCCTGTGCCTACTTGGAAATCCCTGCACAGGAACATCATTTGTGGAATGGCTACAGATCTGTGTCCGTGATTTTGATGTTCGTGTGCATGTCTTCAGATGTCTTAATCATGATTAATCCTTTTAAAATGACCCTCAAAATAAAGAAGAACCAAATAAAAGGAACACAAAAAAGAATACTAGATAAAGCTCAAAGATCAGCAGGCTCTCTTTGGCATGATGCAAGCATTATGCTGAGCAATAGCAGTAAATTTGAGAGATTAAGATCATATTCCACATATCCTGGCTTAGAAGTGAGGTTCATGACTGCGATAGTATGCGCAAAACTAACCCATTTGGAGAAACTACCCTGAGTAAAGCAAAGAAAGAAGTAAGGGTGGCAAAAGCATAAGCAGAAAAAGTAAGTAGATGAAAACTGATGTGTGATAAGAATTGTTTAGGTATGTCAGGGAAAGGAGAAAGGCTGGAGGTAAAATTGTATTAACGAGAAGATGCTGAGGACCTCTGTGAGATGTGATTACAAAAAAGCAAAAATGCTAAACAAATTATTCATGGAAAAAAATCCTGGAGAAGGACCAGAATTGGCTGGCAAAGGTACATATGGGAATGGAGTAGATACCACACCATTCACAGAAGAAACCATTTATAAACAATTTTGAAAACTGAAGGTGGACAAAGCTATGGGGCCAATGGGATACATGCTAGGATACTGAAGCAGCTAAGAGAGGTTCTGGCAGATCCTCTTTTAGATGTGCTTAATAGATCTTTAGAGACAAGAGAGGTTCCATGGGAGTGGAGAAGAGCTGAGGTGATCCTTCTTCATAAAAGTGGTAACAGAGAAGAGATAGAAAACTATAGGTTGATAAGCTTTACCTCAGTGGTTTGAAAAGTAACGGAGATGCTATTGAAGGAAAGGATAGTGAACTTTTAACAATACAATGGACTGCAAGATGGAAAACAACATGGTTTTACTAAGTCTGATCATGCAAGATGAATCATTGATTTCTTTGACTGGGTCAGCAGAGAATTGGATAAGGGGCATGCACTGGACATAGTCTGCTTGGATTTTAGCAAAACCTTTGATACTGTTCTTCACAGGAGGCTCATGTACAATATCAGCAGCCTGAGGTTAGTGTCCAAAGTGGTAAACCTGATTGGAACGTGGTTGAAAGACAGATGACAGAAGATAAAGCACAGTTACTTACCTGTAACAGATGATCTCTGGGAACAGCAGGAATTAGTCTTCACATATGGGTACGTCGGTACCGACGGAGCCCGCACGGGAATGCTGCCCAGCCTTCAATTAGAAAGCTTTTGGCAGCATCCCTCGCGCCTGCGCAGTGACTTCCCGCCTTCTCCACAGCCTCTCTTCAGTTGAGTTTCAGAGCTGAGACAAAGGCGAGGAGAGAAAAGGGAAAAAATAAAAAAGATGCAACTCCTAGGGGAGGTGGGAGGGTTGTGAAGACTAATTCCTGCTGTTCCCAGAGATCACCTGTTACAGGTAAGTAACTGTGCTATCTCCAGGAACAAGCAGGAATGAGTCTTCACATATGGGGACTCCCTAGCTGGAGATGCCAGGGGGAGATCCCATAAAAATGCAAGTGCCTGGAACAGGGGTGCATTTTGTTTCCAGGAATCCCCGGCATCCAATGTGGGATGGAGGGTAGGAGTTGATAATAAAAGAGCTGTAAGGAAAGAAACAGCATAGCCAAGGACTAGAAGGTTCTACAGAGTACAGGAGTCCTTGGTAGATATGATAAGTAGCATTAAACATATTTAATGTACACTTAAAATATGCAGCTTACCTACTGTATTGTAGGAAGTAGAAAGCATGATGGAGTCTACTGGATAAGCAGTGGCGGAATCTTCAAGGTGACCTCTCAGAGTGAGGATGAAGGTTCAGACCTGGAGGTAGTAGATGATCCAGGTGTTAACTGGGTAGGAGTAGACGTCTGGTCTTCAATGGAAAGCTTTATGGGAAAAGCTGAAAAGTCCTTTAGGCATCATGAACATTGAGGACTAAAGGAAGAAGACTGACGGAGTTGAAGAACTAGCCCAGTCCTGGCAGGAAAGGGGGAATGGAAAACCCCTAATCCTACGGAAAACAGTTGTGTACTCGAAGATAAAGATGTACACTGTTTTTCCTAGCTGGCGAGAGATAGGAAAAATATTGAAGCTGGATGCTTCAAGGACATAAAGAAAAATGGAAGATGTTAGCACCAAAGTGGTTGTTGGTGCTTAACACGTCCTGTATCATAATTTGGTATGGGACGTAGGGCAACAATCTGTCTAAAACCTCTAAGAGGTAAATTATGTAGTATAGACAGTAAGGGTGATAGTGAATAAGATTGACCAACCCTTAAGAAGCCCCCCATCAAACACATACATATGGGGAGATATATATATATGTGGCTGGAATAGATATGAATATATTCATATATATATATATACATATATAAATATACATATGTCCAGATTTGTATATTAGGATATGGGTGGTGAAATATATCAAATATATATATATAGAGAGAGAGATGATATATCTAGATATATGGAAATTTGTGGGGCATGGTTTAGCACCACCAGAGTAATGATATAAGTATGTAGACATATATGGAGATGCTACATACAAGACAACAGATTGAGATACATGTCTACCACCCAGCCCCATAATTGTACATGGGGAATATAAATGAAAAAGATTCTGCGTTCTACAAGAGGGTGAGCCCACTTGGGATATGCATAGAGAATCTATTTTCGTAGGTTGAGGGATGCAGGAAAGCAATCCAGTGAGATAACCGTGATGTTCGCGTGAGAACAGATGAAGATATGAATCTGTAGGGAACAAGGCAGGGAGTTCTACAGAACACTGACATGGTAGATGCCTTGGATTTTCACGCAGAAGAACTGCTATCTCGTGTTAACACCCCAAGCTAGAGGGGGTGTGGAGAACCCTCACAGGTATAGGAAGGGTTGATAAGTTTCTCTCTAATAATAGAGGAACTTCAGAGACAAGGACAATGCTCTATAACAAAGCCCTCATAGTAGAAAGCTTCTCTGAAGACTGCAGAGAGCATTGTGCAGGAGAGCTATGAGATAAACTGACTGAAAATCAGTTATGTTGCCATATCCTAGAAAAGGAGATGGTTAGAATAATGTGAGAAAGCCTAACGAGTAGGAGGATCCAAGATAGTTTGGAATCACTACTGAGGCTAGACAAAAATTTTGAACAAGGGACTGGAACTTGGAAAAGTCCCAGTAATACAATTACTATAACTCCTGCAGGCAGAGCTGCTGACAGAAACAGCAGAGAGATTGTCCTGTGCTGAATAAAGAAAAACAGACAAGAAAAGAAAGGGGATATCTCTTCTCACTGTCTGGGGAACGACCAGAGAAGTAGTTCAGTATGGTAGCCCCCAAGTAGTTGGAGGGTGACGTACCCATGGGGTAAGTCAACTGAAGGAAAAATGTTCAGTTGGGAAAGAAACTATCAGGTGATAGTTGCAACTGCTCTTCTGGAGAGTAAGAAGAGGAGAAGTGTGTAGTACCTGAACAAAATAATTTTTTTGACAGGTTAGTACACTGAAAAAGAAAAGCACAGTGAATAATCTTTTAATATGTAAGTTACAATTCCCGGCCCCTATGGTTGCTGAGAATGTTGAGACTGGCCAGAACTGGAGGACTTCAGACTAGGCTGAGGCGTCTCTTGTTTAGGTACAGCCGAATGATAGGCAGGAGAGGAATGAAACTTTCTTTTCTTAGGAAAAGAAGGTTTGGTAGGACATTTCCTACTATTTGAAGAAGGAGGTGGCTTAGAATGGTTTCTAGTGGAAGAAGAGTCAGGGGAGCATTGAGCAACCTGACGTAAAGCCTCCTTATTAAAAAGACCTTCCCCTGTACAAGGAGAATGAGCTAGTAAAGTTTGTGCCCATTTGCTCAAGTCTGAAGCCTCAAGCCAGGCTCTGTGACGTGCTGCAATGGCAATAGCAGAGGATCTGCTAATGGACTCAAAAGAATCTATAGAAGCACGAGACAGAAACCAGGATATATTCCGGCTGTGATTGATGAGCAAGGTATAATCAGTAGCCTTGGGCTCTGGTAAAAAAGGGGTCAAAAGAGACAATTTCTCTGTGACTTCCTGGAGTGTTAGACTCATGTGAAAAATATATGAGAGAACTCTGGAAGCCAGCATAGAGTTTTGGAAGGCCTGATGGCCAAAAGCATCAAGTGTTCTTGAAGAACGACCTGGCGGAAAAGAAGAATGCTTCTTCTTGCTCTTAACCTTCCTCAGTGCTGATTCCACTACAAGGGAACGATGAGAAAGTTGAGGTTTTTGGAACCCTGGAGAGGGTGACACACAGTACCTAACCTCAATGTCAGTAGAAACTTGAGGAAGTCATAAGGGTGATTTCCATACCCTAAGAAGGAGATCCTGCAGAGCAGGATGTAAAGGAAACTGTATATGTTGCATTTGTGCCGGTGAGCCATGTGTAGGAGCACAACCAGGGATAGAAATATTAAGAAAGGTTGCCATATCCAAGAGAAAAGTCTGAAAAGACTGATCTCCGATGGGAACTATTCCTGGTGAGGCTAAAGAAAGAGCCTGAGTATCAGAGGACGTACAAGGTACTGCACCAATGCCAGGTATCGGTTCCAAACTAGGCAGCGGTGCAAGAACAGGCATCAACCTCGCTACTGATAAAGGACTAGCAGGTGAAGTAGTCATCGGGAACTGCTGTAGTGGTACCGAGATCATGAGGGAGTTATGGCTAGGATCTTCGGAACTACCTATTGGGAAACTACAGGAGTCGGTTCCGGGACGCGTCGGGACGCAGTCCTCGAGACTCGATATCGACTCAAGACTCGGCATCGAAGAGAGCGAGACTAGCGATGCATGTCTCCACAGTTCCGACGCCAGTGGTAGTATCGGCGATGCCGATACCACTAAGGCAGCCTGGGTGACATCGATCGATACCGACGGTACCGAGGATACCCGATGAGCACCCATCCATGTCGATGCCGATGCTAGGGTATCGGAACCGATCGACGTTGGTACCGTCCCGGAGCATGGCTGAGATTGAGGGAAGTCAATGCGGTGCATATCGATCGGTCCCGAAGGTACCGAGGATGCCCGATGACGATCCCTGGTGAAGAGTGGAGTACTCGACACCGGTGCCGATGCTGGAGGCTCGGTACCGCTCGAAGCAGATACCACCCCCGCGCATGGCTCAGGTATGTTCTGTGAGGGGTGAGCCCCAGGAACATCCTGAAACCCCTTTAACGCTTTGGAGCCCGAAGACTCCCGCAGGGGTAATGCCAATGGATTATTGAGGGTAAGGCCGGAGCTGTCACCATGCTGGGCATGGGACATACCACTCAAGCATTGACTAGTCTTAACAGACTGTTTTTGGGTTACCTGATCCTGTGAAGTAGAGAAACCGGGTACCCTCAACTGCCGAAGAAAAAACGGTATCGAGGGAAACTCTAAATACTGAAGGTTTTCTCACAAAATTATCTCCTGACAAGTCAGGGGAAAAAGGGTCAGGACCCACACAGTTGAGACACCAACTATTGGTGTCTAAAAAGAAACAGGTGTTTCCACAGCGGATGCACTTCTTAGGAAAAGAAGGCTCCATAATGAAAAAGGCCTAGTAGGCCTAAGAAGTTAAGGCAAAAAAACTGAAGAAAAGTTTTACAGACTTTAGCCTAAAAACCACCGGCGGTACCGGTGGTAGCGGGAAAAACAGCCGCGACCACAAGAAAACAAAAAAATTAAAATAATTAAAGCAATTAAAAAGAAACGTTTCTGCGGTGACAGGAGGACGTCCTGCCGGCTCCGCGGAAAAACAAAAACTGAAGAGAGGCTGTGGAGAAGGTGGGAAGTCACTGCGCAGGCGCGAGGGATGCTGCCAAAAGCTTTCTAATTGAAGGCTGGGCAGCATTCCCGTGCGGGCTCCGTCGGTACCGACGTACCCATATGTGAAGACTCATTCCTGCTTGTTCCTGGAGATTAGTAAATATAGTTCACTAGGAAGAAAGCTTAAAGCTCCTTTCTCTAACCTCCTCATTCAACTCCAGTTATGTTCTACCGCTCCTACTCACAAACATGGCCACTGTCTTGACTTTGTCTTCTTTTCCAACTGCTCACCTCAAATCTCTCTACATCAGATCTGCCCTTATCTGACATCACCTGCTAACCTTCACCCTTAACCACCCCCCATCTTGGTCTTGCCCGATCTCCACCAACATGTTTAGGAATCTTCACACTATTGACCCTACAGCTCTCTCCACTGCTGTCTTATCTCTTTCCTTCACTGTATCATCTGAGTCTGTTAATGAGGCCATATCTTCCTATAACACTGAACTCGCCTCTTCTCTGGATGCCTTTGCTCCTCCCACTTCACGTCCTGTGAGGTATACCGTACCTCAACCCTGGCTGTCCTCAACACCTGCTACCGATGTTCCTGTGTCCACTCATGCTTGGTGAGTGCTATGGCTGACTGAAAAGAAGTTAGCATGAATTTGAAAACTAGGTAGTCAGCAAAGGTACATGATTTAAGCCAGGGGTCTCAAACTCCAGTCCTGGAGGGCCGCAAACCAGTCAGGTTTTCAGGGTATCCCTAATGAATATGCATGAGATATATTTGCATACAACGGGGACAGTGCATGCAAATATATCTTATGCATATTCATTAGGGATACCCTGAAAACGTGACTGCTTTTTGGCCCTCCAGGACTGGAGTTTGAGACCCCTGGTTTAAATCATGTACCTTTGCTGACTACCTAGTTTTCAAATTCATGCTAACTTCTTTTCAGTCAGCCATAGCACTCACCAAGCATGAGTACTATGTCCATCTGACTAACTCTCTTGCCTCTGACCCTCTCCGTCTCTTTGCTATGCTCAACTCTCTCCACAAGGTCCCTCCTCCCTCAATTTCTCCTTCACTGTCTGCCCAGACCTTGACTGACTATTTCCATGACAAAGTCCAGAAGATTAGCCTTAAATTCTTGGCAGGGTCACCTCCACCTCATCTTCCCTCTCTTCAATCCCAAATCCTTCTTTCACCTTCAGTTGCCCTTTTTTCCTTTTCTGAAATCACTGAGGAAGAAACTGCAAATCTTCTCTCCTCCGCCAAACTGCTACCTGCTCTTCTGATCCCATTCCCACCCATCTACTAAGCTCCATTTCTTCTACTGTCATCCCTTCCATCTGCCATGTACTTAACCTATTGCTTTCCACTGCAACTCCTGTAGCCTTCAAACATGATGTGGTTACACCTCTCCTCAAAAAGCTTTACTAGATCCTACTAGTTCTTCCAGTTATTGGCCCATCTCTCTCCTCATCTTTCCTTCAAAACTTTCTGTTAAATTGGTGCAGTTAGGTTTGTCCATGGAGAAGGGCGCATATAGCTGGACATCATCAGCGTACATGTGGTAGAGTATGTTGTAGGATTGTCTTATTGAGCCGATTGGCTGAATGTAGATGTTAAAGAGTAGGACAGATAGTGATGATCCTTGTCAGACTCCTTGCTTTTGCTCATACATGGTCAATGCATGAGTGCCGATACATATCTGCTGTTGGCGAACTGTTAGGTAGGATCTGTACCAGTCAAGGGATGCGTTTTTTATTCCTTTCTCCTGTAATCAGCAGAGGAGGAGCTTATAATTTACTGTGTCAAATGCTGAGGCAATATACAGGAATATTAGGTTTACATCCCTGCTTTGCTTTGTCAATGTCTTTTATGAGCCTGTCGATGAGAGTAGCCAAGAGGGATTCAACTCCATGCTGCTGTCTAAACCAATATTGCTGCAATTCTAGAGTAGCATGGGAGTCAATGTGATGTTGAAGTTGTTGCTGTGCTAATTTCTCGATTATTTTGGCCAAGAATGGGAAGCTGGATATGGGTCTGTAAGTGGGTCCAGTTTGTTGTTTTTTTACTAGCGGTCTGACGGAGGCAGTTTTCAGGGATGTTGATACAATGCACATGATTAGGGAGAGATGCATGATTCTGGCAATGATTGCACTTAGGTTGGTTTCTGCTATCTTGATCCAGCTTGTGGGGCATGGATCGGTTGGCAAGGTGGTGGGGCATGGATCTCGATGTGATCAGTGGAGCTTGGGTTGAAGGAAGATAACTTGGGTATGGTGATGTTGTCTATCAGATAGTAGTAGCAATAATAGGAGTGCCTTAAGGATCATTTCTGAGACTGATTCTCTTCAACATAGTGGGGAAGTCTTTATGGATGCTGGCACAGGTGTCCAGATCAGGCGCATCTATGTTTCTAAAATAAGGCCAAAACAGATGTCTCTGGTGTTTCTCTGCATGTTCTGGCCTAGACATCCCAGACACTCTTTCTAAAATACCACTTATGAATTGTGCAAAATGCTGCAGTCCAATTTCTGACTGGGATTTCATGCAGAGTCACATCTCTCCATGTTTGTTGTCATTACATTGGCTGCCTGGTTTCTGAAGGAAAACATCTGAAGTGGCATTTTAGAATAGACATCCAGGTGCAATCTGGAACATCCAGGTGCAATCTGGAACATCCAGGGCATAAAATATGAAAAAAGCCTGATTTTAGAAACATGGACATCCTCAAATAGACACTGAAACAGCTTCTTGGATATCCCAGATGGTGTTTTCCAGAAGGGGGACGTACATGTTCAGTGACATTACAGACACTCGGACATGTGATGGCAGGTTAGTAATCTGGGGTTTGCATTGACATGCAGGTTTCTTTTCCCAGGAAACACTGACAGTGATGATGGCAGTGTATTGTGCTTTTCCCTCTGGTAGTGTTACCACCAGGAGTGGAGGAGTAGCCTAGTGGTTAGAGCAACTGCCTAATACCCAGAAAATCAAGGGTTCAATTCCCACTGGCACTCCTTGTGACTTTGGGCAAGTCACTTTACCCTCCATTGCCTCAGAAGAAAAGGCTGGCAATCTACTTCCAGTGATACATTGCCAAGAAAACCCAGAGGCAGCTGGGTCACTATGAGTCAACACCAACTTGATGGCACAAAGAAAAAGTGTTACCACCATGAATTTATTTATTTATTTATTTGTGAGTTTATATTCCTCCATTTTGGGTAATCATAGTGGTTTGCAATTAAAACAACAGATACATCAAACATTTTAACAGTGGAACATGTGCTAGAACATAAATACAAAATTTTACATGATTCTGATACAGTATAACTATTTACAATTTAACTGAATGAGGGTGACAGTCAAGAGAGGGAAATGCCTAATGTTGAGTGGGTTGAGAAAGTTAATGGTGGTGTTTGAGGGGGTTGAGGTAATAGTTAAGTTGATTAACGATCTGATTGTAGCATGTTAAAGGATTGGGATGGGAAGACTGTTATGTTGGGTCTGTTTCATGTGAGGTATTGTTTTGACCAAAGTATTCAGTGAATAAGTAAGTCTTTAGCTGGGAATGGAAAATGGATAAATCTGTGATAATTCGGAGTCAGTCAGGTAATGAGTTTCAGAGCATTGGGGATACGTACTCAAATGCTCTGCTGCTAGTGTTTTGCTTAGTTTTTCTCAAGTCAGTTGGGGTAGAGAGAGTGTTATTGGTTTGACCTCTTCTTAGGTGGTCATTGGGAGCAACCTTAATTAATTGGGACAGGGAGGATGGTGCTAAATGAGCACTTATTCGTCGTCAGGAGCAGGTAAAAGCAGGGATGCCTCAACAACCAGGGCCAGACATTCTTGTGCCATTCTAGAATCACACTGCAATATGCATTTTCATTACTCCATCCAGGCTACTCCTCTGGCATGCCCCAATTCTACTTGGAGGTCCTCATGTTAGGGATGCCCAAATACTCAGCTTCTAAAATGGCTCCAGGGATGCCCTTGCAAATTGGCTGTCTGCATACCCATTTTCAGATGTCCAAAATATAAAAGAGCTTCTAAAATAACCCCCTCAGAATCCATTTCTGAGAGGAGAATAGTGGGGCTATATGTCCGGGAAGATGTGCAGCCCCACTGTTCGTCCTGTCTGTATGCTGCCATACACTCTCCCCGCACACATAGAACCGCAGTGTGGATAGAGCTGGAAGGGGGCAAGAGGGGGCAGAGTGGGGGAGAGATGTAGCACCCAGACATAGGGGTCTGATTCAGATCACAGCCCTATGCGTCTGGTGGTCTCCAGAAGGATACCCAATGTATTCCACCTCAGAGCTGTAATGGAACTACAGAAGGTGAGATCCCGCTATCTGATCCCAGCCCTTGCAGACCCCGCTGAGGTCGGGCGGTGGGGAAACGTGGTCTGGTGATGAGCTGGGCCTTCGGCGCTCCTGCTGGACGTCCTGGTGCCATGGCAATGGGACGCCACAGCGAGAGCACAGAGAGGCCTGGCCATGTTGCCTTTTGGACGTATCCCATGGGGATTCAGGGGCACGCTGGGCTGTCTCTGTGACCGATCCTGCAACTGTGAGAATGTCTAGCTCCTGCAGTACATATGGACGTCCCAGACATGTCCCTTCCTGGATCTGGCTCCACATATATTAACATGGATACATTAAGCTCTGGAGGAGAGGAGGGACAGGGGCGATATGATTCAGACCTTTAAATACTTAAAGAGAAATAATGAACAAACAAACCTCTTCCAAAGACAGGGAAGCTGTAAAACTAGAGGGCATAACATGAAGCTGCAAGGGGGTAAATTGAAAGGCAATGTCAGGAAATACTTTTTCACTGAAAGAGTGGTGGATGCTTGGAATGTCCTCCCGATGGAAATGGTGGGGGCAAATACAGTGACAGAATTCAAAATGGCATGGGACAGACACAGTGGATCCCTTTACAGCAACAGGATAAAATCTAAATAAACTTAACTAACTAATTTCTCAACATACAGGGATGTCCTACACGGAGCGGTGGGTTCACCCCTAAAACAAAGACATGGGGAGGGTTCATCCCTAAAACAAAGACATGGGGAGGGGTGGCATGCACGGAGTGGCAGGTGCATCTACTCTTGCCATCTTACTGGGCAGACTAGATGGACCATACTGGTCTTTATCTGCCGTCATTTATTATGTTACTATGTTTGGTGATGCTCTGCTATATTTTAACAGGATTTTGAAAACCTATGTAACACAATGATCCTTGCAGTTAGAGGTTACTTAGCTGTTTCATATTTCCATCTCCATTTTATTAAGAGTCTATGGAATCGAGTTCCAAAAGAGGTGTGCATGATTGATATAGTGACTGTATTTCAGAAGAAACCGGCATACTTATTTAATAGTTTACTTATTTATTTAAAGGATTTATTGTCAGGAGGATATAGAGTGAACTGCTCGGAATGAAATACTGGAATAAGCTGGTGAATATCAGTGGGTTATTAAATGAGCATTTACTGGATGATGTATGATCTGGGGAAAATTTTAGGGAACCTTTGCTTTAAATGTATGAGATGGCTTTCACTTGTCATGATTTTAGACTTGTACTAATAATTACATTTTTTTAAGGCCAAGATGAAATCTGATATGAGGGATAGAAGTGGTTTAAATATATCAATTTATGTATGTGTATCTTTATTTATGCTATCCAGGCTGGGCAGAGGAGGAAGGAAATGGATAGAGCCTAATCTCAGAAACTAAGCAGGGTCAGACCTGGCTAGTACTTGGATGGAAGATCATTTTGGAATATCATGTGCTGTAGACTTAAAGTGTGAAAGAAAGGCCTGGCAATCTACTTCCAGTTGCACATTGCCAAGAAAATCCAGGGATAGATTGCTAGGAGTCAACATTGACTCAATAACACACAGCAACAAAACATTTGATTAACACCTGGGTAGCCACTTAGTTTAAACATCTGAGTGCTAAAACAGATGTCTATGCATTTGTCTTGGAGTTCCAGATTAGACATACGTTTGTAGTGCTGAAATGCCCCATGTCTAGGTGCCAAAAATCAGTGCTGAGATGTCTAAACTATGCATTATGACTGCCTTGCCCCAGAAGGCCCCACAACCACCCTCTCCAATGAATGCACATTATTATATGTAGAGGGCAGCAGCGTAAATTCTGCCCAAACAGTCCTCACAATGTAGGGGGGGGGGGGCTGGCCAGGAAGGGGGCCCACATGGCATGCTGCCTTCATTCCAGGCCCAGAGATGTTCTTCCCGGCTGAAGTCTCACGATATAGACGTTGGCCCTGGAGGAATACTTATGGACCTTGAAAAGAGGCAGCGCGGCAAACATATTAAAGTAAGTTTGCCGTGTGGGGCTGCCACCACCGGAGCTTGGGGAAGGTTGATGGGGGGGTTACCACAGGGGTGGGGCTTGAGTCACCATGGGGGGGCAGAAATAGGGGGCCCCTCAGCAAACGTTTGCTTGTGAGTCCCCCATTAGAACATTTGCCACTGGTAAAACGGGATATTTAAATCCTGCTCTATGTACAATGGCACTGATTTGGGAACAGGTACCTAGGCATTCAGTACAGTGCCAAATGTCTAGGTACCCTTTAAAAATTGACCCTTCAACTGACCCTTCAACTTCTAAACAGAAATCCATATGCAGTTTGTTCTATAAAATAGGAGCACAACTCTCAACTTTATGGAGCTCTCATATTGAAGGGATACACATTTGGATAGCAACTTAGGACAGCTTTTTAGGCAACCCAAGCTATCTGGATAGTGGCTGAAAATCGCCACTATCCTGATAAAGGTGGCAATTGTCTGGCTAGTGTTCTGCCCATGGATTGCTCTGGCATTATCTCAGTGTCCTTGTTCAGATAATCTCCATGTCATGAAAATCATCTGGAGAATTATTCCAGTATACTCATGTGTATATTAATATATACATATATATATATACATATTATTGTTTGAGTAGGGTAGTAAAAAGATGCACAATTGCCATATTGCTAACTGATCAAAATCCATTTTAAACACATATTATGAACCGTCCAAACTGCTTATCATAACTAGCAAAAGATATAATTTTTCATTAAAAAACAAATTAATGTTTCTCTGAGGTTCACTGTGGAGAACCTGTGCTACTACATTAATTTGTTTGTTTCTGGTAATGCTAAAGCAGAGTATCTGAGATAGCAATTACCAATAGTGATATGTCTCAGCGTTAGACTTGCTTGACATAGAGCTATTGGGTTTGGAGCTGCAACAGCAAGTATGCAAAGCTCTAACTGAACTATAGGAGACTGTTTCTCTGGAACCCAGGAAGTGAATTTTCTGCCAGTTGTCCTGCAGAAATCCAGGTATGAAAACAAGGAAAGAGAAAAACCAAACTATCTGAAATAACTTGCATAAATAAACACATTTGTCTTACCTTAGGGAAAATGGTACTACATTATGAACTAATAATTCACCTTATGAGTAGATCATTTACAATTTCCTATTATATTAATTAGTACAAAGGATAATAGTCTCTTTAAAAATGTCTCTCAGGAAGCCTTGTTTTTTTTTTAATTCTTTCATAACTCTGCTGTGTAAGCAATACATTTTGATACTTAATGAATAAAACACCCCATGAATTGTTCAGAAATGGTAGATTTAAATATTTAAGGTGAAGAAAAGAAACAAATGAAACCTGGATATCAACACCACAGAGACGATGAAGCCTCTAGGACTTTTTAATAAAGTAGTATTTATTCTCTGTGAGTTTTAAAGAAAGTATATCTGCTATGTTCAGCATTATTTAGCAAGAGTCTGGCATTATTCACTTCAAAGTCTGGCAGCATCCCTGTTGCCATGGAGGAAAGAGGTCACATGATAGGAGACCGTCACCCTAGTGTGGCAGGAAGTGATCCTGTAGCTAGGATCTGTCCTCCAGGTGATGTAAAACCCTCTTGCACTGAGGAGGTTTCTCCAGGGCCATGTGCCCAAAAAGGAAGAGTTAGGACAGCCGTTATAGGAGATTCGATCATTACACATGTAGATAGCTGGGTGGCTGGTGGATGTGAGGATTGCCTGGTAGCATGCCTGCCTGCAGCAAAGGAAGCAGACCACCTAGACAAGAACTTAGATAGTGATGGGGAGGAGTCTGCTGTCTTGGCACATGTCAGTACCAATAACATAGAAAAGTGTGATAGGGAGGTTCTGGACTAAATTTTGGCTTTTAGGTAGGAAATTGAAATCCAGAACTTCCATGGTAGCATTCTCCAAAATGCTTCCTGTTCCACATGCAGAACCCAAAAGATAGGCAGTGCTCTGGAGTCTCAATGCGTGAATGAGACGATGGTGCAAGGAAGAGGGCTTTGGATTTGTTAGGAACTGGGGAACATTCTGGGGAAAGGCGGGTTTTTTTCTGAAGAGAATGGATCCACCTTAACCGGAATGGAATGAGGCTGCTGGAATTAACCTTTTAAAAGGAGACTGAGCAGCTTTTAAACATCGTTCTGAACAATGCATCCTTGAAGGATACCAGCAAAAAGATTGAAGTTAGGGCATATCAACAGAGAGGTTACAATAAAGAAAAAAGTAACCCAAATGCCCTTGAGTACAGAGCAGACAGAGCTTAAAGATTCCAAATTACTCCTCCCTACCGATAGACAGATTAATATGAATAAAATACAGTCTCAAAACACTTGTATGCAAATGCTAGAAGTATAAAAAATAACATGGGAGAGTTAGAATATATAGCACTAAATGAGAGATTTATTTTATTTTATTTATTTATTTATTTACATTTCTTATATACCGCACTATTTGCGATCAGCGCGGTTTACATAAAAACAAACAGTATCCGACAATAAACTAGAGTCAGGTCATTACAATGAACAGGAGCAATCAACTTGGATAACAGGGGAAACTATCTACATGTGCGGAACATTGAAATAGGTAACTATATATATGTGAGATGGAGTTATTGTGCGTTGATCATACATGGTGGCTGGGATTCGGGGGAGTCTGTGAGGTATTTAATAAAGAGGAGGTGTTTTAAGGCCTTCCTGAACTGGCTCAGGTTGGGGATGGCTCTGATGTGTGGTGGTAGGGAGTTCCAGAGACTTGGGGCACTTAGACTAAAGGCTCTGTTTGATGTTACTTTGGAGCATTTTGTCATGTCTCTCGGTATCGCTAGCATGTTGGCTACTGCGGTTCTTCTTAGCCTGTTGGTTGTGGGTGGTTGGATGAGGTCACATAGTGACGAGGAGGAGAGTCCGTTGATAGCCTTGAAAGTCATCACTAAGGTCTTGAAGCTAATCCTGGCTTGAATGGGGAGCCAGTGCAGCTGCTTCAGGAGGGGTGTGATATGCTCTCTCCTTGGTGCTCCGAAGAGGATTCGCGCTGCACTGTTCATGGCGAGTTGTAAGGGATGTAAGGTTGCCTGAGGGAGTCCTTGTAGGATGGCGTTTGAATAATCAAAATGAGGGATGATGAGGGCTTGATAGATGGTGCGGAAGTCGCTCAGTTCGAGTAGGGGGCGTATGTGTCTGAGGGATCTGATCTTGAAGTAGATCGCTCTTACTGTTTTGGCTATGTGCTGCTTCATGTTGAGGTTCTGATCCAAGGTGACTCCGAGATATCGTATAGCTGATTTTACTTGCAACTCGGCGTTGTCCATTTCCAAGTGGCTAGGTGGTGTAAACTCAGGATTTCTGGAGATGAACAGGACCTCTGTTTTCTTATGTTGGATACGCAAATTTTGGGAGAGGAGCCATTCGGATATTGCGTTGAAACACTTAGTTAGTGGGGTAAGGTCCGGGCAGTCCAGGGATATTGGCAGGTACAGTAGGACATCGTCTGCGTATATCATACAACTCACGTTGAACGATCTAATGATGTTACAAATGGGTTAGATATGATTGGTATCTCAGAGACATTGTGGAAGAAGGACAACCAGTGGGACACTGTGATACCTGAGTACAAACTATATCGTAATGATAAAGCAGATCAAATTGGTGGAGTAGTTGCACTCTATGTAAGAGAGGGCATTGAGTCACAAAGGATTACATTTTTGCAGGAAATAAAATTCATTGTAGAATCTCTATGGATTGAAAAAGGGGAAGGGGAAGGCAATGGCAGTAGGGGTGTACTATAGACCGCCTGTCCAGACTGAACAAATGGATGATGAAAAGCTCAAAGAAATCATGGAAACTAACAAATATTACAGCACAGTAATAATAATAGGTGATTTCAATTACCCTGGTATCGACTGGGTCAGTGTCATGGTAGGACATGCTAGGAAGATAAAGTTTCTAGATTAAATAAATGACTACTTCTTGGAGCAGCTGGTTTATGAATTGACAAGGGGTGAAACCATTTTTGACCTAGTCCTTAGTGGAACACAAGATCTGGTGCAAGAGATAAGGGTGTTGGGGCCGCTTGGCAATAGTGATCATGGCATGATCGCGTTTGATTTAATAAATGGAGGAAGGATGATAAGGAAATCCACAGTGCTATCTTTTAACAACATTTACATCTGTTCCGAGGCATATATAAGTGTCAGCTAAGGGGACTATGATAAAATGAGGAAAATAGTTTTAAAAAAAACTAAAAGGAGCAGTTGCGAATGTTAAAGTTTACATCAAGCATGAGTGTTGGTTAAAAATACTATCTTGAAAGCCCAGACCAGCTGTATTCCATGCTTTAAGAAAAGTGGAAGGAAGTCCATAAAACTGCCAGCATGGTTTAAATGTGAGGTCATAGAGGCTGTTGTTGCCAAAAAAGCATCTTTGAGGAAAAGGACAAAGGAGACAAATGACAAAAACTGGAAACAACATAAGCACTGGCAAGTTAGAAAACCAGGCACTGATAAGGCAAGCAAAGGGAGATTTTGAGAAGAAACTTGCTATGGAAGCAAAAATGTGTAATAAAGACTTTTGCAAGTACATTAAAAGCAAAAAAGCCTGTGAGAGAGTCAGTTGGACCTTTAGATGATAGAGGGGCAAAAGGGGCACTAAGAGGGGACAAGTCCATAGCACCTTTGCTTCGGTCTTTACTGAGGAAGATGTAGGGATGTTACCCATGACTGAAATGGCATTTAAAGGTGATGCCACAGAAGAATTGAAAGAAATATTGTTACACCGGGAAGATGTATTACAACTATTTGATAAACTGAAGAGTAGCAAATCACCTGGACCGGATAGTATACATCCAAGGGTGTTGAAAGAACTAATATGAGATTTCAGACCTACTATTAGTAATCTGTGAACTATCATTAAAATCATCTGTAATGCCTGAAGACTGGAAGATGGCCAATAGAATGCCAGTTTTTAAAAAGGGTTTCAGGGTGATCCAGGAAACTACAGACCAGTGAGCCTGATATAGAAGCTATTATAAAGAACAAAATTACTGAACATGTAGATAGTCATGACTTAATGGGAGACAGCAAACATAGCTTTATCCAAGGAAGGTCTTATGTTACTAATCTGTTATATTTTTTTGAAGGTGTGAATAAACAGGTAGGCAAAGATGAGTCGGTTGATATAGTGTATCTGGATTTTCAGAAAGCCTTTGACAAGGTCCCTCATGAGAGACTCTTGGTGAAATTAAAATCTCATGGGATAGGAGGCAGTGTATTATTGTGGATCAGGAACTGGTTAAAAGAGAGAAAGCAGAGGGTAGGGCTAAATGTCTAATTTTCCCAATGGAGAAAGGTGAATAGTGGAGCACCCCAGGATCTGTGCTGGGTCTGCTGCTTTTTAACATCTTCGTAAATGACCTGGAAATTGGAATAACGAGTTGTTAAACCCCATAAGGATTGTGAAAAATTACAAGAGGACCTTGATAAATTGGAAGACTGGGCATCCAAATAGCAGACGAAATTTAACGTGGACAGTGCAAAGTTGTGCACTGTGGCAAGGAGGCCTATCCAGAGTCTGGGGGGGGACAAAGAGACAGGGAATTCACCCTAGCAAAGGGCCCCCTTTCACCAAGTCAGGGTAGGAAAGCCATAAACACCTCCAGGAATCAGAAAACTTCCACGTGGCCCACATTTCATGCTCCCCCTAGTGGAATGAAGGGGAGAGGATACAGGGCCCAGAACCCTTATGGCAGTGAATTCTCCAAGCTCTCAGGTGCCCGAAGTCAGGATGATTGCCATCACCTGAGTAGGGAGGGGTTGGAGCTAGAGCCCTGGAAGTATGAACCTAGACCAGAGTATGAGAGAAGGGGAGGAGAAGCAGGAAGCCAGGCTGCCATGAGCATAGGCACAGATGCAAGCAAGGGAAGTTTGACTAGTGCTGAGCAGAGCAGAGGAGCTGAGCTTCCAGGAGAAGAGAGTGCTAATTGGCATATAGCATATCTGCAGGAGAGTTTGGAGCCAGGAACAAGAGAGACTCCAAGATCCCCCAGGAGGCTGTTAGCTGAGCACTGTGAGCAAGACGGGGAGTTAGAACCTATGCAGCTGGGAGAGCCCAAGGTGAAGCTGAATGAGGAGGACACTCCCATGGACTGTTCCTTGTGCCAAGCTTTAAACCTGGGAACGTAGAGAAAGCAAGCCAGTCCTGAAAGAAGGTCTTCCAGGAAAAAGGTACCCATATTCCACAAGCAGGGTGGCCGTGATTCCCATGTGTTTGAAAAGGGGGCGTTTACGGGGACTAAAGAGCAAGCCTGGATCTGTGATAAGCTTGTTAATCACCTGCTGCTGGAAGGCTGACACTGGGGTAAGCTAAAGTAGCTATTGGAACAAAGCTTTCTGTTGCCCCTGGATTATATTTGTTACTTGGAAGGTAACCAAGAAAGGTTTGAAGCTGAATAGAAGCTAAACTACCACAGACTTTAAATGTGATTTTGTTTTTGTGCTTTAGCCAGCAAGGCTAAAAAGGAATGCAATATCCTTGCTGTTAAAGACTGTGTATCCTGAACTATAAAGAACTTTTAAACAGCATTTTTGGTGTTTGGGTTTGTTTTTGGACAATGCTCTACTTCAAAGAGTCCTGAACAAACAATCCTGTATGTGGTATGATCGAACCATTGTGTACAAAATAAATTTGTCATTTGCCTTACCTCCTTGAGCCTGACTACACCTTTCTGCCTGATGCACCTATACAGCTAACAAAGACTACATTTCCCAGAGTGCACTGCGGGGAAATAGTTTGAAAAAGCTGAAAAAGCAGATAGCAGAGAGTTCTTCTAATAACCACGCCCCTCTAAGCTAGAGACAAGTGGTGGTGGCGTGACAGCACCTAGGAAAGTACAACCCAAACTGTGGTTACACGATGCAAGGTTCCACCCAGGAAAAAGATTTAGGTGTCATCGTGGATAACATGTTGAAACCCTCCACTGATATTATGCAGCGGCAGCCAAGAAAGCAAATAGAATGCCAGTAATCATAAGGAAAGGAATGGAGAATAAAACAAAGGATATTATAATGCCTCCGTATCGTTACATGATGCAACCTCACCTTGAATATTGTGTGCAGTTCTGGTCACTGTATCTTAAAAGGGATATAGCATTTTTAGAAAAGGTACAACGAAGAACCACCAAAATGGTAAAGGGGATGGGAGGAAACCCCTATGAAGAGAAGCTGAAAAGGTTAGGGCTCTTCAACCTGGAAAAGAGACAGCTGAGGAGAGAAATGATGGAGGTCTATAAATTAATGAATGGAGTGGAACGGGTAAACATAGATCAATTGTTTAAGCCATCAAAATATAGGAAGACTAGGGGACATGCAATAATGCTACAGTGTAACTTATTTAAGACTAATAAGAGAAAATATTTTTTCACTAAATGTGTAATCAAACTCTGGGATTCGCTACCAGAGAATATAGTAAAAGCTGTTAGTGTAGCCGGGTTTAAAAAAGGTTTGGACAAGTTCCTGGAGGAAAGGTCCATAAACCATTATTAAAGGGGACCTGGGATATCCACTGCTTGACCCAATACAAGCATTGAGGAACCTGTGTCTTTTGGGGAAACTGCTAAGTACTTGTGACCTAGATTGGCCACTGTTGGAAACAGGATACTGGGCTTGATGGACTTTGGTCTGACACAGTATGGCATATCTTATGTTCTTATCTTATATTCTTATATTCTTAAGAGCATAGTAGACCCTGTACAAGGAGCAGAACTGCAATGCCTATAGGAAGCTTGTCAAGAGGAGTGTTTTTCTATCATTGATAAGCCTCATTTCCTAGGCCAGACTACGACAGGAAGATGAGCTCCCCAATAGTCCTGCCCACCTTCTATAAAACTATTGTACAAGCCAAAGGAGTTCAGATTGCAACAGGAAGGAGGATACCAACAGGAGGGATCAAAACAGGAAGAATAAGAAGCCTTAAGAATACCAGCAATAGAAATCCTGATCCAGAAGAAAGAGTCTGAGATTCAACACCTCTGTACGCATTCTAGAATGTACTCCATCAGGTACCACAGTCTTTTTCTATTTCATTTTTGCCAATACATTGAATTTAACTTCTAATATTGCCACCCAAAATACTTATTTCCCTGAATTAATTTTGAATAACAGAAGTAGCTAATCCAATTAAATGCTGAAGTAACAGGTTCATAAAAAACATAATTATATAAGACACCCTGGTTTAATAGACCAGGTCTTTTTCTCTGAGTGAAAATATGTATAATTTAAACCACTGTGAAAAATATTATTTCAAATGCCTTCATATACTGATAGAAGGTAACAATCGAAAGAAGCAGGGAACTATACTCACATCGGATCCAATACTGAGTTGTGACAGCTATGCGTCTCCAAGGTGCATAGCCATCAACACCAAACTTTAACCCCGAATATTCAAACTGGAGCCATATCAGGGCACCAGAATTGAATATCTGGGTCTGCCGCAGTGCACCGCAACACTCTGCATAGCATAAAAGCTAACCAGGCAGCAGCGATATTGAGCCACTGCCCAGTTAGCTCCCACGAGTAAAAATAGTCAAGGTTTTCCCGCATCTATCTTTTCCCGCAGGTTGCTAAGCTGGCAGCGGTTCAATATTGCCCTGGTTTAAGAGTGAGGTTCACTGCTTTCATGATACGAGCACCAAACTGAGGCATTTCCCTCAAGAGAGAAGTTTGTGTACCTTAATAATTTGCTTATACGTATTACATCTTAATAACTCCAGAAGGTGCAATACAAGTACCATGGTGATTGTTAGCAGTAAACTTGAGAGATTGAGATTGCTCTTCACATACTCTGGTTTAAGAATGAGGTTCATTTAAGGCCAGCATTACCCTGAGGTAGACTAGGTATGTGTCTAGGATGTAAGAATTTGGGGGGCAGTAGTTCAACTCAAATTAGTATTTTACTGCAGCTGTCAATTCAGATCTTGTCTTCCCCCTTCCCACTGCTGCTGTTACCAGCCTATGTCCATCCTCCATCACCATCTTTTGATGTGATCAATCATTCTCTGCTGCTTCAGTGCCTCTCAGATATTGGAATCACAGGAACTGGACAATGATTTGCATTGTTTTTTTTTGTCTGAACATTCTTTTTGGGTTCGTGCTCAGGATAACAAAGAATCAGCAGTTCTCGCCTTTCCTTCTGGTGTTGCCCAAGGGTCCATTCTCTCTCCGCTGTTTTCTTTTAGCACCCCTTGCTATGTGGATCCAGGAACAGGGAATTAGTGGCTTTTATTACACCAATGACATTTTGCTGGTGTATCATCGGCAGAGATATCAGATCTATCTCTGCTGAATACATGTTTAGATTTCATTGCCTCTTCACTACTGGAACACGGTCTTCAGTTGAATCCCTCTAAATCCAAGGCTCTTTGGGTGAAAGTAGTCTTGTGCCTTCCATCTGTAAACCCTATCATCTCAGGCACTACCATCCCTTTAATTGAATCCCTAGCCCATTTAGGGATTATTTTTGATAGTCATCTTTCTTTTCAACATCAAGTGGCAGGGACCGTATGTGCATCCTTTTATTCGCTGCATCAAATAAGCTCTATCAAACTGTATTTGATATCGCAAGTCCTTCACATACTAACTACTGCATACCCTAGTACTATCTAGATTAGACTACTCCAATGCAATTTATTTTGGTCTTTCTTTTTTTAAGAAAGTACAGTTGATACAAAATATAACTATTCCTCTGTTAGCAGGTACTTCAAAATATGATCATGTATCTCTACTGTTTCACCAGTTGCATTGGCTTTATCATTTTGTTTTCACATCAAGATTTTGATGCTTACATTTAAGGCTCTGCATGCAGGTTCACCTAGCTATTTGTCCAATAGCTCAGGAAACAGGAGTGAAGCAATCAACCTGTTGTTCTATCGCATTATAGAGGTCATTTTAGGGTTGTGCGGCATCTACACATATAAATTGTGGCACTTTTATGTGTAAAAGGCGTACACATGCAAATGCCAATTTTACAGGCAACTATTTACACGTGACAGTGCTTATAGAAGGCATAGATTTAAAATAGGCATATTCTGTATGTGGTTTAGGCAGTCCAGGAAAATATAAATTGATTTTTTATTTTACTACGGTAAAGACATATATTTAAAAAAAAAATCCCTAACAGCATTTACATCTGTTCTGAGGCATATATAAGTGTCAACTACCTGTCAATCTGGATCCAGGGTCACCACTAATGATTAGGGGGCACTTTTGCTTACCTCAATGTCTAACACCATCTCCAAAAGTACAAAAAAGGGTTATTTTGCTTAGCTCCCTACTTGGCTCCTCCTGTATGTGCAGTTTATAAATACTGCCAAATAAATGTACAGTATGTCATAAGCAGTGGTGGACCTACATTTTGGGGGCCCTGAAGCTTGAACCTTTATGGGGGCCCCTTTGCAACAAGCAACAAGGTCTGGGTAACCATTGATATCTTCTTCAATGGGGTTGTTCCATGACAGATCACCACAAATTTTTTTAAATTTTACCATTACATCTCAGAACATTTTTTCGTTTATGACTAGCCTACATGATACTTTAATAACCTTTTAATTTTTATTTTGTATTGAATTACGCTATATTATTAATATTATTTTTTAAAAACCCTCTGGGATTAGGGGCCTTGAAGCTTAAGCTTCATTAGTTTCACAGTAGATCCACATCTGGTTGTAAGACCAGCACTTGGACAAGTAGGGCCCAATTTTCGAAGCGCCAGGTGTGAGTTACTCATGTAAAAGAGGGCCTTACCCATGTAAAACTGCCATATACATGTAAACCACATTATCAACAAGGCGGTATAAATCGTGAAGTTGCAGCTACCTGCACAGCACCATGCGCTGAGGCCCTGGGGTGTAATGGGGGCATGGTTCCATGAAACCCATGTAAAGCGGATTTTCGAAACCCGTGTAAGCTGACATTAGACATCACAAACTGTGTAAGCCTAAGCAATATTTACGGGTGCATAAAGACCACAGAAGGGGTCCGGTGAACCTGTGGAGAGGCGGAACAGTGTAAAGTAGAGCGAGGGAGTGCATGCAAACTTGTACACTAACCATTCACTTTGAAAGCGGCGCCAGACCGACAGAGAAGCCATGTGGGCCAAGCACATAGTGATCCAGAGATGTAGATGCACCCGCCGTGCCCAGGCACAGTGGAGGATGTGGCAGGCAATGCATGTCCAGCAGCAGGCCACAGCCCAGTGCCCGAGATGCAGGTACCATGACCCACATGTACACAGGCCCAGGGTGAGTTATCTGCAATTGATGGAGGAGGGGGATTGCCTATGGAGTGGGGGGGCCCTGCTTGTGCTCTCTAATGACACTGGCAAGGGCACCTATGTGCTTGGAGATGAAGCCTGCTGCTGTTCACACCTCCATCCTCAGGAGCCGCACCTCTACCACCAGGACGGCCATAGCCCAATCACTGGATGAATGAGGGGGTGGTGGTGCAGAGGGGCCTGGTGTGGCATGACCAGAGTGCACCCATGGGAGCTGGGGTGGCTGTGGGGACCCCAGCTATGGAAGGTGAACCATGGGTCCACTGCCTGTCACACTTTTCCTGTGAAGAGAAATGCGGTGGGCACATGGCCCCCTGGTAGGGTAGTGGGTGAGCATGACTGTGGGATGTGGCCCACCGCCAGGGGGTGCAGGTCCACCTCTGGGCCCCCTGCCTGGTGCCTGCCTGTGGTGCCCTGTGCTACAACACTATACCTGGGGTGCTCAGTGGGTGGTTTCCGCATCCCCCCTGTTACTCCCTCCAACCCCTCTCCCACTGACTCCCCATCCCACCACTGTTCCCTGGCCCCCACGCTTCCCTCCCCCTCTGATGATGTGTTCTCCGATGTGGTGTTGCTGGGATCCTCCTCCTCCTTGTCCCCAGCACTGCTGGTGCTACTGATGCTGGGCTGATGCTCCTGGGTGATAGGCGTGTTGTGCCGGTGGTGTCCTGGTCCTCCTGGGAAACACCTGTGGGGGAAAAGGAGGGGGGTTAACGGACCACACAGGCATGGCCCTGGGGTGGGACTGGCACACTCTAGGGGGCCCATACATTCCTCACTCAACCCACCTTATGCCCACAGGAGCATGCCACCTCCACAGTGCACACTGCATGCCCTCTCCTTTTCCTGCCCCCAGCCATCTCTGTTCACCCCCCACATGCCAACCTTCAGCCTGCCGTTGACCCCGGGTATTGGGCATGGGCAGGGAACAGCATGGGCAGGTGCACAAAATGCACCAGGGGGCCATCGCTGGGGATGTGTGTCCCTGTACAGTCCAGCTGTGTCATGCCCCAGCCATGCATGTGTGCACATGCACATCCTGGGTGCCAGTTGGTGCACACATGGGAGTATGGCACCAGGGGATAGCATGTCTGCCCACAGCACATTCCCATCATTGAGTACAGAGAGGGACTCCCAACGGCTGTTCTGCCTGCACCTGTCCAGCAGTCATGGGTTGCTACCCCCTGAATCTGCTGGGCTCCACAGTGTACTCCACTGATCTTCGTTGGCTGCCAGCCACTCCCTGATCTGCTGCAACTGATTTGGTCTCCTCTGGCGCAATGTGTGGAAGAGGCTCTTGAGGGCTTCAAGGGTGCATTTCATGCCATATTCCCTGTGGGAGAGAGAGGGGACACACCTGGACTCAGTTGGGCGCAACCTTATCACCTGTTGTGTATACCTGTATCCTGATGCTGTCTGGCAACCTGCCCATCCTGGTGGGCTGGGGTATGGGATAAAGTCAGGTCCTTTTATGCTGCCACTTCAATTTGTATTGTATATGCTGCATTATCATTACTACAGTAGCATAGACACCATACTTGGACATATTTGCTATCCTGGTCTTTCTGTCTCCATGCTCCCTAACATGCCTGCTCCCTTTTCCCCTGACAAGCCTAGATGACAGGCTGCAGTAGGCCTAACAGACAGTCCGTTGTTCCTCTCAGCCTGACTGATAAGGACACAGCTGCATGCTGTGATGGAAATAGTAACTCACAGTGAATATCTCGTCAAGGGCAGACAGGCTGCTTCCATTTACAGAGCCTGCTGAAGCTGCTCCTTAGGCCTCTTCTCCAGCCTCCTGGCTGTCTGATCATGTTAGCTGTAATTGTACTTATATTCTGGATGCTGCCCATATGGTTCAGTTCTCATCTCCCTATCTGTAGGGGGGCTTTAAAATCCTGCACAAAAGGTCTATAGGTCTCACATATGTTCCTGAGGGAATCTATAAGCTGACTCCCTATGCCAATGTGTTACTTTCCCCCTCACCACTCCCACACCTCCATCACCCACATCTCTATCTCACCTTTCCTCAACATGACATTTGTTCCCATGGTAACAGCCTATAAGATTAATTTGCTTTGTCCATGGGAAAGGTCCTACGATGTACCCTGGCCACCAACATTCCTTGTACCAGAAAAATAATTTATGTATGTACTTTGCCAGTGACATGGTTGCTTGTGGTTCCATTACTTGTGCCCCTTGCTGCTGTACAGACTACTGTACATTCACTGTTGCCCTGCAGAATTTGGTGTTTTCTGTCTATCTGTCCCTGCTATACCTTGAACCCAGGTGAGTGACAGGATTGGGGCCCATTTGGGGGCGGCACTCACAACAGGGGGCATACGCATGGGTGGCAGGTTTTGGGTGCATTGCTGGTATACCTCTGATGTTTGCTACCATGTTCCTGACGGCCACTCCCCTGGCCCTTTGCCATGTGTCCTGTGCCACCAGTAACAGTGCCATCTGGGCCACTGCTTCACCTGTGTCACCCCTCTGGGCCCTTCCTTCTGGCACCTCTGCAGTCTTCCCCCCCCCCCCCCTTTGCTCCTTTCTGTTGCACACAGGCAACTCTTGACACCATAGTACTTGGTTGTGGGCTGTTTGAGGCCTCAGCTGTGGACACATGCCATGGCAGAGGGCATCTACTGTCTCAGGGACTATTGCACTGCATGGTTTGTTGTGCACAATGCATGGACTACCTATTCCTTCAATACTACAAGATAGACGAAGATACAGTAACGTCACCTACAGTCTAATATAGATATTATGACAAAACCTCCGCTATAAGACACTTATAAGTTTAACTTGTACAATATGAAAATCTGATGTAAATAGTTACCCCAAGTTATCCAAGTTCTAGTTCCTGTTACCTGTAAACACTGTTTCATTATATGCAATGTGTATGTTTTATGTTCTATGTAAACCGCACTGATGTTGAATAGCGCGGTATAAAAGAAATGTAAATAAATAAATAAAATAAATAAAATAAATGGACAGGCTGTCACAGTTTGTGTATGCTCATCATTGAGATTTATTTATTTATTTATTTACATTCTCTTATATACCGCGCTATTCTGCATCAGTGCGGTTTACATTGAACAAACTGAAATTACATTGAACAGGGCATTATAACTTGGAGATAACTATTTTACAAGGAACATGGGCTATGGAGGGTTAAGTGGCTTGCCCAAGACCACAAGGAGCACCTGTGGGACTAGAAACCCCAGTCCTTCCGGCCCAAGATTGCTGTCCTCTAGTGGGATTTGAACCACCGACCTTCCGGCCTGAAGTACCTTGCCCCAACCACTAGACCACTCCTAGATGCAGCCACAGCCAGACAGGGGATGGCAGGCAGCGTTGGCAGATCCACTTTCAGAGACAGACAGGCAACACATATGTGGGTTTTGTCACCGGTCAACCCAGACCCCTGCACTGGGGCACAGGGGATGGGGGGTGGGGCAAGTGTCTGGGACATCCACACTGGCTGACAGGGTTACCTGTGGTGCCCAGCTCAACCTCAGTTCCCCCTACACCGGCCAGTACCATTGCTGTGCATGACCTGTGGTGTTGCTGCCACCACCACAAGGGGGTGCAGCGGCCTCTCCACCTGCTGTGTGTGGGTATGCCCCCTGCTGTGGGTACTCGAGGATGGCACCTGTGCCACTGCATGGCCCATCCCCCCATCACTTCCTGATCAGTACCCATTGGGGCAGCCACTAGCATGTGGCTTGGCATCATAGCCCTGTATCCCTGTGCAGTCCCACAGTGGTGCCTTTCAGGGTTTGTCAGCCTAGCATGGTGCTCACCCCCATCTGCCTGTTGGTCATCCTTACCTGCACAGCTGGAGTTGAATGCCCCTCCATATGACAGTTGACAGTCACAGATTTGCCTGATGGCCACCCCTAGGGTATAGCAGCCCTCATGCTGCAGCACACAGCGGACAAGTTTCTTGCTCTCACCGTGGCTGAAGTTCACACTTCTCCTTGCCGCCGTTCTGCAGGTGTCTCTCTGCCCAGCCACAGGGGCAGATGCCTGTGTGATGGTGCCGTCTATGTACAGATATGCCATACAGGCAGTGCATGGGTATGCCGGATGCCCCATACCGAGGTTCATGCATACCTGCCATTCTGCTTCTCTAGCTGCCATTGTGGCACATGCACGGGTATTGCCTGTCAACCTTGGGCGCAGAGCTCGGGTTCCGTGCCTTATTCTTACCTGTATATGCTGTGGTAGGTGCCTGCCACTGTGCTGCATTTTCGTAGCCTGCCCGTTTTGGTGCCGCCTGACTCACGATTCAAGCACTTTTCCTTACCAGGTAATTTTCAGTGGTTATAGCAGACCTCGGCGCCTTGTTGAAAATCAGGCCCATAGTTACCAATGATTACCCCTGATGCAAATGGCCCCAAAGAGCATATCTTGCTCTAAGATTTGGCATTCCAAGTAGCTGTTTAGTAAACAAGCATTGGCTAGCGCTACTACCATCTGACATCTCCCCTTACTTCTGCAGAAACATTTGGTGCCAGTAGCTAGGAATGTTGTAATTGCCTAAACAGAGATAGTCAGGGGAACACAGAAATGAATTCTTGTTCTTAAGAGCTAAAAGCAGCAGATCAGGGGTCACAATGAATGATTTTCATTTACTTTCTAAGTGGTATTGCCGCACTGACTTATATAATCTGTCATTCCTCGGAATTTAGTAGTTTACATGGGTAAAAAAATCATTTGAAACTTCCCACGCTATGTGCATGTAAAAAAGTACACATATTCCTCAACAAGTATACTTTTACCCACATTCAGTGGAGCTAGGACAGGATTTCTACAATGCTCATAGCTTTGTAATTTCAAAACTATGCATGTTGTTTTAGCTGAAAAAGAACCCACAGAACAAAGTAGGTGCATGTCTATGGGGGTAAATTTTCCTGAGGCAATTTCAAAAGTGAAAGTATGTATATGCTTTTTGAAAACTGGCGTAAAGACCATAGGTAAAAAGTACCTATAGGCTTTTTAGCCATAGGAACAGGACAAAAGAAGGGACAGACTCCTACAGAAAGGTCTAGAGAACAATAATGACTGTTACAGCACATCCTGCCTGCGTCAGGGGCAAGTAATTGAACTACAGCAGGTAAAAGCAATGATGCTGAAGTACAGCTGCAACAGAACTCCAGCTATACAGTGGCCGTCACTGCTGAAAATGCAACCCTCCCCCCCCCCTTATTTTTTGACTGTGCTACTGTATATATTCAGTGTGAAACAGTGAGTTTAAGTATTCAGGTACAATACATCTCTGCTTGAAGTAGCTTATAATCTACTTGGAAAATGGGAGATAAAGTGATTTGCTCAAGGCCACATGAAGTGTCAGTGGCAGAAGCAGAACTTGAGTCCTAGCTTCTGTGTTTTTCAGCCCATTGCTCTAACTAACTGGTCACTTTCTCTCACAAGAAATTCAATATCATCATCACACGAAACACCTTCAGCCCCTCTCCCTTCATCAAAACCAACAACACAGCAATACCACTGAAGAACGAAGTGAAATACCTCAAAATAACACTCGACAGAGAGCTGAACCTACAATCACACATAAGAAGAACCACCAAGAATGCATACTACAAGATGAGAGCAATCAGACACCTCAAACCTCTACTCACACAAGACCACTTCTGCACAGTCTGCCAAGCGCTTATAACTCCCATCCTCGACTTCTGCAACCCGATCTATAGCGGCATGCCAAAACACTCACTCAGGCCACTTCAGATGGCTCAAAACACAGCAGCCAGAATAATCACCGGTTCTCCAATACAAGCCCACATCACACCCATACTAAAAGACCTCCACTGGCTCCCAATCAGCCACCGCATCAAATACAAAATGATACTAAACATTTTCAGAATCAAACACAAAAACTCCGCACTCAGCCTCCAACCCCTCATACTCCCCAACGCAAGCACCAGACCTAGAAGAAAGACTACAGCTGATACACTCAACACCCCAAACAACTACACAAAAGCATGCAAATCCACCACACAAAGAGCCCTATCACTGGCGGCTCCAACAATATGGAACACACTCCCAGATGAGCTACGGTCAACTGAAGATCCAAAGGACTTCCGAAAACACCTAAAGACATTGCTCTTCACCGACTACTATGGCCCAAGCACGTAACCAGACCATACAGACTCAGACCAACCACAGATCAGAACCTCAGACTCGATTGAAGATCAACCACAGCAAGCTGCAGAAACAGCAAACCCTTGTATATAACTGTAAAAAGCACATGTTGTAAATAGCTCACGCTAATCAACACACTTGCACCCATGCACCCTCACTGTACATAAACTAACTAACACACACACCATTACCACTGATTGTTTGATGTGCACACCGCCTTGATTGAAGGATAAGGCGGGATAGAAATACCCTTTAAATAAATAAATAAAATGTCTTACCTTGCCCCTTCCCAAAGTGATTCACTTTGCCTTGCTGTCAGTTTGACAGAGGATTGAATTTGTGACCCTCAGAAGCAGAAGCTGTAGACTTACAGAAGAAACCACAGAAGCCTCCAAGTACCAAAATCATGCATCTCTACAAAGGGCATGATTCCTCCAATTCCGGTTTTCCAGCAACAGTTGCATGCATGATTGGCCTAGGATATACCCTGGAGCGAAAGAACTATCGTTTCTGGAGGTGGACTATATGATCTGATTTGTGTCTCACATTGCGCTTCCTTAGTTCTATTGTGTCTGTACGTCTTTTCTTACTGGTCTTTTTTCTTATACAATCCCAGCATGAGATGCTCCTATTCTGGCCATTGTAGCAGTTCCAGAACATTTCAACATATCCTCCATCACTATAGAAGGAAAGGGAACCCTACCTCCCAGCAAATGTCACCAAAGATCAACCATTATTGCAAAAGGCAGTTGTCCCTTTTGATGGGTTTCTAAACACTGAAACGGAAATCAAATTCACTCCTTTCTCATTCTCTTACTCTGCAGAAGAAGGTGTAGGCAGCCACTGAATGGCATGATTTTACCCTGTGATAAAGTGGCAGTGAAATCCTGCTGAAAAAAAATAGATCTATCTGAAAAAAAAAACCCTCAAGGAGAGAAGCTAAGGCAAAGTTGAAAATAAATCTTAACATCTGCAATTCCTGTAACATAATAACATAGTAAATGATGCCAGATAGACTAGCATAGCTAGAGGGTAGAGCTGTACCTGCCGCTCTGTGCAGGTTACCCCTCTCTAATTGTGAAGTTATTTATGTTTGCTTTATAAGAACATAAGAACATAGGAAATGCTATACTGGGTCAGACCAAGGTCCATCAAGTCAAGTATCCTGTTTCCAACAATGGCCAATCCAGGTCACAAGTACATGGCAGGTTCCAAAAAGGCACACAGGTTCAACAATGCTTGTCCCAGGGCAAGCAGTGGATTTCCCAGATCCTCTTTAGTAATGGTTTATGGACCTTTCCTCCAGGAACTTGTCCAAATCTTTTTTAAACACAGCTACACTAACAGCTTTTACTACATCCTCTGGTAACAAATTCCAGAGTTTGATTACACGTTGAGTGAAAAAAATATTTTCTCTTATTGAATCTAGCATCATTGTGTGTCCTCTAGTCTTTCTACCTTTTGATGGCATAAACAACTTATCTATGCTTACCCCTTCCACTCCATTCATTAATTTATAGACCTCTATTATATCTCCCCTCAGCCATCTCTTTTCCAAGTTGAAGAGCCCTAAACCTTTAAGCCTTTCCTCATAGAGGTATCCTTCCATCCCCTTTACCATTTTGATGGCTCTTCTCTGTATCTTTTCTACTTCTGCTATATCCTTTTTAAGATATGGTGACCAGAATTGCACACAATATTCAAGGTGCGGTCGCACCTTGAACAATACAGAGGCATTATAATATCCTTTGCTTTATTCTACATTCCTTTCCTTATGATTCCCAGCATTCTATTTGCTTTCTTGGCTGCCGCTGCACCCTGGGCGGAGGGTTTCAACATATTATCAATGATGACGCCTAAATCTTTTTCCTGGGTGATGGTTTCTAAGTGGTACTTTGCTTCGTGTAACCAAAGTTTGGGCTGTTCTTTCCTAGGCGCATAACTTTGCACTTGTCCACATTAAATTTTAACTGCCATTTGAATGTCAAGTCTTCCAATTTATCTAGGTCCTCTTACAATTTTTCACAATCCTCTTGTGTTTTAACAACTTCGAATAATTTTGTGTCATCTGAAAATTTGATCACTTCACTCATTATTCCCATTTACAGGTCATTTATGTTAAAAAGCAGTGGGCCCAGCACTGATCCCTGGGGTACTCCACTTTTCACCTTTCTCCATTGAGAAAAATGGCCATTTAGCCCTACTCTGCTTTCTATCTTTTAACCAGTTCCTGATCCACAATAGTACACTGCCTCCTATCAGATGACTTTTTAATTTTGTGAAGAGTCTCTCATGAGGGACCTTAACATAGGATTTCTATAAATCTATATATAGTATATCAACTGGCTCACCTTTGTGTACCACCTTCAAAAAAATGAAAGAGATTAGTAAGACAAGATCTTTCTTGGCTAAATCCATGTTGGCTTTCTCCCATTAAACCTTGACTATCTATATGTTCTGTAATTTTATTCTTTATAATGGTTCTATCATTTTCCCAGTATTGATGTCAGGCTCACTGGTCTGTAGTTTCCCGGATCACCCCTGGAACCCTTTTTAAAAATTGGTGTTTCATTGGCCATTTTCCAATCTTCCAGTGTTACAGATGATTTTAATGATAGTTCACAAATAGTAGATCTGCTGTCTCATATTTCAGTTCTTTCAACACCCTTGAATGTATACCATCTGATCCAGGTGATTTGCTACTCTTCAGTTTATCAAATAGTTGTAATACATCTTCCCAGTTTATCAATATTTCTTTCAATTCTTCTGATATATCACCTTTAATTGCCATTTCCTTACATCTTCTTCAGTAAAGACAGAAGCAAAGAATTCAGTCTCTCCACTATTTGCCTGGTCCTCCCTTAGCTCCCCTTTTATGGTCCAACTGACTCTCAAGTTTTTTGTTATGAAAATACTTGAAAAGGTTTTTATTATGCATTTTTGCTTCCATGACAAGCTTTATTTCAAATTCTCTCTTTGCCTGCCTTATCAATGCCTTGCATCCTACTTGCTAGTGCTTATGTTGTTTCTCAATTTCGTCATTTGGCTCCTTTTTCCATTTCCTGAAAGATGCTTTTTTGGCTACAACTGCCTCTCTGACCTCACCTTTAAACCATGCTAGCATTACTTTGACCTTACTTCCACTTTTCGTAAAGTGTGGAATACATGTAGTCTGGGCTTCCAAGATAGTATTTTTAAACAAAGCTCATTCTTAATTTATTTTTTTTTAAATTTATTTAAGAGGTTTTGTATACTGCCTTATCATCAATGGTTCACATGGAACAAACATAGCAATAGGCTTGATGTAAAAAGGCTTGTTGTAAATCTTTAACCTTTTTAGCTGCTCCTCTTAGTTTTTTAACTATTTTCCTCATTTTATGATAGTTTCCCTTTTGAAAGTTAAAAGGTAGTAGTATGGATTTTCTTGCTGTTCTTCAATTTATTAAATCAAATGCAATCATGCTATGATCACTATTTCCAAGTGGCCCCAAAACCCTTATCTCTTGCAGAAGATCCTGTGTTCTACTAAGGACTAGATCTAAAATAGTTTCCCCTCTTGTCAGTTCATGAACCAGCTACTCCAAGAAGAAGTCATTTATTTTATCTAGAAACTTTATCTCCCTAGCATGTCCAGGTGTGACACTGACCCAGTCAATACCAGGGTAATTGTGTAACTTTTGTTAGCTTCCCTGATTTCTTTTAGGATTTCGTCATTCATCTGTTCATTCTGGCCAGGCGGTCAGTTGTGTAACCCCACTGCCACCGCCTTCCCCTTTTTACACAGGATTTCTATCCATAGAGATTCTACAGTGTATATTGTTTCCTGCAAAACTTTAATCCCATGTGACTTAATGCCCTCTCTAACATAGAACACAACCCCTCCACCAATTTGATATATCCTATCATTGTGATATAGTTTGTACCCAGGCATCACAGTGTCCCATTTGTTGTCCTCCTTCCACCAGGATTTTGAAATGCCAATCAAATCTAACCTTTCATTTAATGCTATATATTCTAACTCTCCCAACTTAACTTTAGACTTCTAGCATTTGCATATAGACATTTTAGAGGTTGTATTTTATTCATATTAATCTGGTTATCAGTTGATAGGGGCAGTTTGGAATCTTTCAGCTCTGCCTGCTCTGTACTTAAGGCCTGTGGGTTACTTTTATCTTTATTGGAACTGCTACTGCAGGATGCCCTAAATTCCTTCTTTTTCTAGTATCCTTCCGAACCATGAGCTCATCCCAGGAGTCCCATATAGAAGCCAGGGGAAGAACAGGAAGAGGAAGAAGACCAGGAGTAGCAAAGAGCCAGGCATTAGCCAGGAGTAGGCAGGGAGAGCCAGCCATGCTTGAGCTGTCTCAGAGCAAGCATGTGCCTCTGCAGTGAAGACTATGATTTGCTGCAGGAGATACATATTTCCATCTGTTCCCCGCTGTTTGTCAGGCAAGATCTCAGTATGTCAGCTACTTTCAAGAAAGTGAGTAGGCATCACTTCTGTCTCCGTTTTTGGAGGTGAGTGGGGGTGGAGCCGAAGGCTATCTGGTCGAGGGTTTGCCTGGACCAGGGTTGCCCTGACCTATGGTGCCCAGGCTAGGGTGCCTTGACTTGGGATGCCCCAGCCAGCGGTGCCCTGGACCAGATACCCTGGGGAGGGGTCCAAGGAGTCAGTGAGAGAGGGGATCAGGAGCAATGGCAGGGATCATCAGGAGAGTCAGGGTGAAATTAGGAGATCTGGGGCCCACTCAGCCACCAGAACATTTTTCCTGGGTATGTCAAGCAGGTCCAGAGCTGGAACCTACTGGGCTATTGGGGAAATTTTGTGGGGTAGAGGTAGGGGATGGAAGTCAGTGAATCTAGCCTGGGATTGGTTTTTTTTTAATATCGCCCTTCCTGTCAGTGCATGAGCCAGACACTGTAGGAAGAGAAATGTTTACTCATAATATAAAAACGGCAGCATATTACTGCTGTATGTGCTGTCTTTTTGACGGTGCACATTTTTTAAAGCAGTGGTAATTTACATGCCATTAGTTTACTGCCTCAGGAGTAAAAATTTGTTTTAGCACATGTGTTAAGAACGATGTGAGTTGAAGCTTAGTGCTACATTCTAACGCACTTCTTAGTACATCAGGACCAGTGAGGAGCCCATTAAAAATATAACAGCAGAGGAATGAACAAGGAAGAGACATGGGCTTCATCAAGGCATCTGATAAGGAATTATCTGGAGAGAGGAGAACAGGAAGAGACTAGGACCTCAGGGGTCTAAGGACTGTTGGCTATAACCAGGGGTAGACTGAACAATCAGCCAATAGGGCAGTGCCTGAGAGCCCACAGCATTAGGTTCTCCCACTCTCTCTTAGCTTCCATCTAGCATGCAAGCATGCAGCCACATACACACAGACATACCAGGCCACAAACAAACACACACAGAACAAATATATATCCCACAACTACTGATGGTGTGTGCATGTAGGTGTTGGAGAGAATTTGATTAACAATGCTCTACAACAAGGGCGGACTGACAGTGATCTGGACCTTGGGCTAAAAGGGTCATTGGCTCTTAACCACTCATCCAACATAGATTACTGGTTCTGCATCTACTGTAATATTTCTAAAGCTCACTTTAGACAAAAACCTATTGTAGAAATAAACAGTCATTGAATCATGCTAGACTTGAATATATATTTTATGGAGAATAGAAAACATTTTATAGTTATCATTATATAAACAAATTTTATATATTTTCTTACCATATGCTTATAAGCATGTGACACATTCATAGGGACATGTTTACTAAAGGTTAACGCGCGGTAAGTAAAGTTAACCTGTGCTAAGTACTGCCACTGCCTATTCATTTCTGTGGGCCATTGCAGCACTTAACGCACATTTACTAAAGGTTAACATACGCTAAGTAAAGTTAACATGCCCCATAATATCATAAAGATATGTTATACAAAATAATATAATAGATTTTTAATTTCAAATTCTAGTGATGACATCACTGTCCTGTCCATGGAAGAATGCATTCTGTGGTTAAAATTATAAAATCTATCCATTGCACTCTGTTGGCAGTGACATCTAATAGTCTGATATATTATCACATTTGCTTCATTTTATTACTCTTTCCAAACCAATAGAATGCTTCAGTACCATTCCATTCTAACCATCCCTCCCAAGTCAGATGCACACACATATGAATTATGCTCCTCATGCTTTTCCCATGTCGTGAATTTATACTGACTGCCTGCAACACAAACCCAAGGAGGATATGACAGAATGTGCAAGCAGCATATCATTACAGTAAGCATCAGAATGCATCACTTGATAGACTCAAGAATACTTATTACAGGGAATAAAGGGACTTAAAATTGGGAAATATGTACATTTATTTAGCTGTATTTATATCCTGCTTTTCACTGGGTCAAAGTGGTCAATTGGGGGATACATTTAAGATGAGGGGATATGAGACACATATGCTAATACTTACAGGGAACATGGGCAATGGAGGGTTAAGTGGCTTGCCCAAGACCACAAGGAGTGCCTATAGGACTAGAAATCCCAGTCCCTCCAGCCTGAGATGGCTGTCCCCAGGTGGGACTTGAACCCCTGGCCCTCTGGCCTGAAGTACCTTGTCCTAACCACTAGACCACTCCTCCCTTGACTGGTACATACACTTATAATCCCTCATGAGCAAAGAAAGGACGGAACGTTAGATGATTTAATTAAAAAATATTTTGTTATAGAGACAGAAAAGGACAAAGCCTTAGCAAACCAAGCCACAGTTATTCCATGCAGAATGGTACAGTAGATCTATTATCTACAGTTAACTGCCCTAAGCAAGCAGGAAACAGAAAACGTTTTTACAGATCATACCTGTGATTTAATAGTCTACATGCATTATATGCAGGGTTGCTATTACCTATAGTAAGAGAGAAGGTCCTTGCTAAGCATGAACCAGCATTGCTGGTAGCCTTTAATTTAGTTGGTCCATTTGAAGAGCTAGACCTCCTGAGCTGAAGCAGAACCGGAGTCAACAGAGGAGCTTCCAGAGGAACCAGTAGAATCATAGGAACATGACGGCAGAAAAAGACCATATGACCTTTCCAGTCTGTCCTTCCATACCAACTACTATAGTACCTTTTTTTTCTTTAGAGATGGACTGTGTTGGTCCCTTGCTTTCTTGCATTCAGATACTTCCCTGGTCTATTCCACATATTTATCACTCTTTCAGTAAAGAAAGATTTCCACCTCCGAGTCTCTACCCTTCCACCTTCATCCTATGTCCCCTCACTGCAGAGCTGTACTAGAACTGTTCCCAGAGGTAGAGGGACCAGAGTTGCTCGGGCTGTGTCCACTTCCTCCATCCACAGCTGGAACTCAACCAGTCCTTAATCCTTTGTGCTGCTCCACCATGTCCCCTTGATCTGTTGCTCACAACACAAACACTGGTACAATCTACAGGAAGAGGAAGCATGCTCCCACACATCACACCCTGTCTCTAGCCCAGGGGTTCTCAACCCAGTCCTCGGGACATACCTAGACAGTCAGGGTTTTAGGTAACCACAATGAATATACATGAAAGAGATTTGCATGTACTGCTGCCATTGTATGCAAATCCTCTCATGCATATTTATTGTGGCTATCCTGAAAACCTGACTGGCTGAGTGTGACCTGAGGAATGGGTTGAGGACCCTTGCTCTAGCCATATCCAATGGCCACAAAGAGGCACTCTGGAGAGTAATGTTTCTGGCTAGGGTCTGACTTTTACCGCTTGCTTGTAAGGTCTATCTGCCTGTAGATATTACTTATTTATTTTTCTTATTATTGTTTGTTAGAGTGCCTTACTTTTCAGATTTTTGTTTGTGATCTTCTTCAGCTCTCCTGTTTTCTGCTGTGTCTTTCTCTCTGTCTCCTCTTCCTTTTTTAAAATTTTATCTTTAACAAGTTTCTATTACAGATACAAGTAAACTACTTGCAAAGAAAAGTCTTACATTGGAAGTAAATTAAAAATACACCATACAAAAAAGAAAAACCAGGAAACAATTTTTCCAATAAAGACACAAGCCCACTACATCTGGGCCAGACCACACACTAGACTGCATATTCTATCATTAAACCTCAAAAAAGAAAAAGACCAAATGATTGCCAGAAACAGCAAATTAACCAATCAAATGGATACTAAGTTACTATACTTGAGCAGAATCCTGTAAGGCACGCTGAGCTGACAAAAAGGCAGTTAACTGACTAGGATCAATAAACACATATCTCGCTGATCTATATCTTATAATACACTTATAGGGATATTTTAGGAAGTACAAGGCTCCTAGCTGCAACACACCGGGTCGCAACAGCAAAAATCCCTTCTGCGCCGCTGTCTCATGTGAAACATTAGGATAAATCCTGACCTTACAGGAAAGAAACAGCTCATCCTTATGCTGAAAAAATAACTTTAAAAGCCAGTCTTGGTCTGTAGATTTATTTACATTCTCTTATATACTGTGCTTTTCTGCATCAGTGTGGTTTACATTGAATGAACTGAAATTACATTGAACAGGGTATTATAACTTTGAGATAACTATTTTACAGGGAATATGGGCTATGGAGGGTTAAGTGGCTTGCCCAAGACCACAAGGAGCACCTGTGGGACTAGAAACCCCAGTTCTTCCGGCCCAAGGTTGCTGTCCTCTAGTGGGATTTGAACCCCTGACCTTCTGGCCTGAAGTACCTTGCCCCAACCACTAGGCTACTCCTCCACTCCTAGATAAGGCAAGAAACACCAGGAGAGTCACAGGGATGGCACTAGCAGAGGCAGAGGACTCTAAAACAGCCGAAATATCCAACACATCCATAGAAATACCCTAAACCTGTGATGACTTTTGGCAACACTGTCCCATAGGCAAACAGTAAACCTTAGACACAGGAGGGACTCTCTCCGATGAGATCTTCAAAATCTCTACCAGATATCTTTTAAACATGTCATGAGGTGACACTAAAGGTATTTTAGGAAAGTTTATAATACGTAGATTAGACTGTCTCACTATATTTTCTAAAGTCTCTACTACAAAGAAGAGTATTGTCTTTAAACAACAGTTTCTCAGAACTAACAATCTTCCCCAACCGCTCTTCATACTTTGGAGAAAGTCTTTTAAGTTCTTGAATGTCTTCCTCTGCCTTGACAACCCACTGGTCTAAGAAAGAAACTCTAGATGAAAGGGAATCAATCATTGGGATCAAGGCTGCACCCAAGACAGAAATTGCCTGCCACATAGACTTCAATGAGAAAATATCAGGATGCCTTAGTGAGAAAGCAAGCTGCAGAGAGGCATTGATGACTGACCTGTTGAAACACTGAAACTCCAAATTCCCATTTCCAAATAAGAAGAAACCACAGCCGAGGCTGGGTTCGCTGATGCCAAATTCTGCTCCATTCGCCACACCAACACTGACTCAGCCGCCAGTTGGTCATTTGATTCGGCATCCACCATCACAGGGATGGCCTTCCCCTTGAGGAGGTGAAACGCTGACATTTTCTGTAATTGATTCACACACCTGAGCCAGACCCGCCTAGGATGCTAACGGCTGGGCGGGGGAACCTGCTCTTCCAGGCTGAATGAGATGTCAGAGCTGAAGCCCAGACCTGGACTCCCTGCGTCAGGTTCCCACCTCAATGGCTGCCCTCCGGAGACCACTTGCAGCATATCTGGGTGAAGCAGTTAAGGCAAAATAGAAGAAACACTAGCAGGGGAAGAGCTGGGCTGCAAGAGGACTTTTGCTTGCGCCTTTCCCTTGTGTTTCCTCATCGAAGCTCCGCAAACTAGCAACCGTCTGCCATCTTGGACTGCCCTTATCCCATGGTGGACTCCTCCTATTCCTTATTATCCCATCCTCCCTCCCTACAACCCACCTTCCCCCTGGCTTATTGCCTCTTATAGCCACCCTGTGCTCATCATCCCAATCATTCACAGGTGCACTTCATCCCCTGCAATTTCTATCACCTATCCTTTTATTTCTTCTGACTTGTGCTCCTCTCCATCTCCCTCTCTATGGCTCCTCAGCACTTTCTCTTCCTATTGCTCATACTCCCTAATTGTCTCCCCTCCTACCATCACTTTCAAGCCCCTCCCCCTTATTTCCCCTTTACCATGCTCACTTCATCATCTCCCCATCATCAGTTCTTGAGCTTCACCACTTTCTCCCTCTCATTCAGCCATCTCCTCTCTCTCTGAGACAACCTCACCCTCATTACCACCGTGCTGTCTCCTCTCTGCCCTGCACTCTTCTACTCCTTCTCCTCTCTTCAAACCCTCCTTCTGACTCAGTCTCACTCTTTTCCCTCCTTTGAAGTCCACTTCATCCAACGTTTTACTCCACTATCTCTCCGATTAGCTACTATTTATCAAACCCCTGACAAGTCCACCTCTACCTTTCTCTCTGACTTTGACACATGGTTTTCCTTCTTTCTGTATTCATCTTTCCCCTCTCTTATTCTCGGGGATTTTAACATTCATGTTGATAACCCTTCTGACTCTTATGCTTTAAAGCTCCTCTCCCATATCTCATCATTCAACCTCCAGCTTTGCTCTACTGCCCCTACTCACCAGCAAGGCCACTTCTGTACCTCACCTCTTCCATTATCAGACCATCATCTGCTAAGCTTCACTTTGCATCACTCACTGACTCTACTTCACCCTGTCTCTTCCAGCCTCCATAGAAATCTTCATGCTATTGACCCATAGGCTCTCTCCACTGTCTCATCACCTCTTTCTTCCACTATGTCATCTGTTGATGAGGCAGTAGCTTTCTATAACACTGAACTCTTCTCTGCTCTGGAAGCTCTTGCTCCACTCATGCCATGTTCTGTGAGTACCCTCTCTGCAATACCCTCTGACACACAACTTGAATCGTTTGGCTTCATTTTTTAATTATATTTTTTACAAAAATTTTATTATTTTTAATTTTTAATTTATCTTTAAATTATTTATTATCTTTTAATTATTTATTTGGCTACTTTTGGTCTTTACGTGTTTATGTATCATTTGTTATTTATTTATTCATCTTTTTATGATTAGTCCTTTTAAATATCAACTTTAACATCTTATATTCTGTGTATAGATGTTCTTTTTATGTATTGATATTTTATATGTTTTAATATGTGTTAGTTTCAAAAATGACTGAGTGTTATATACTATTGTTTTAGATGCATACCCCCAATGAAGGCTCCATGCCGAAACGCGTAGGGGATTTTTAATCAATAAACTTGGCACCTGTGACCTCTACTGGCTTTCGCCCCCTGTGTTCTATGTTCTGTGAGATGTACTGTACCTCAACCATGGCCACCTTCCACTACTCACTATCTTTATTCCTGCACCAGCTCAGCTGAGCATGTTTGGCTCAAATCCCACACTCTTGCAGACTTTCTACACTTCAAATTCATGCTTGTCTCTTTTCCAGTCAGCCATAGCATTCACTAAAGGAGACTATTAATGTCCATCTGACTAACTCTCTTGTCTCTAACACTCACTGTCTCTTTACAACTCTCAGCTCTCTCCTCATTGTGCCTCTGCCTCCGACCTCTGCCTCCCTTTCTGCTTACTACTATCATGACAAAATCCACAAGATCACACTCCAATTCCCTACAAAGTCAGCTACTCTCCCTCCTCCCCCTTTTCACTCCCAGCTTTCCTCCCCTATCTCTGCTACCATTTCTTCTTTTTCTATTATCTCTGAGGAGGAAACCACTCACCTTCTTTCCTCATCCAAACTCACTACCTGCTTCTCTTTTAATTTATTCCCATCCATCTCCTTAGTTCAAACTCCTGTGCTGTGGTCCCCTCCATCTCTCATATTCTCAATCTATTGCTCTCCACTGCAACTTTCCCTGCAGCCTTCAAGCATTCTATGGTCACTCCTATCCTCAAGAAACCCTCATTAGACCCTACCTGTCCTTTTCACTATTGACCCATCTCCCTCCTCCCCTTCATTTCTAAACTACTTGAACATGCAGTTCACCACCATTGCCTCGACTTTCTCTCCTTTCACGCCCTTCTGGATCCTCTACAATCTGGCTTTTGTATTCTACTGAAATGGCTCTTGCCAAAGTCTCCAGTGACCTGCTCTTGGCAAAATCCAAGGGTCTTTACTCAATCTTCATCATTCTTGACCTTTCTGCTGCTTTTGACACTGTTGACCACAACATTCTCCTTGATACCTTGTCCTCTCTTGTTTTTAAGGGCTCTATGTTATCCTGGTTCTCTTCTTATCTTTTCCATCACTCTTTCTGTTCTTGTGGATCCTCCTCTACTGCTATCCCATTCTCAGTGTACCCCAAGGATCCGTCTTGGGTCCACTCCTTTTCTCTCTATACCTAGTCCCTTGGTGCATGCATCTCTTCGCATAGCTTTCAATACCGTCTTTATGCTGATGACTCCCAGATCTACCTCATTACATCTGAAATCTCTCTGGCAATCCAGACCAGGATCTCTGCCTGCCTTTCTGACATTGCTGCTTGGATGTCTCACCGCCGCTTGAAATTGAACATAGCCAAAATAGAGCTTCTTATTTTTCCACCCTAAACCCTCCTCTCCCCCTCTTCCTTTCTCAATCTCTGTGGATAATTTTCTACTGCTCCCTGTCTCCTCAGCTTGCAATCTTGGGGTTGTGTTTTACTCCTCTCTTTCCTTCTCCACACACATACAACTGATAGCTAAAACCTACCGTTTCCTTCTCTACAACATCAACAAAATTCACCCATTCCTTTCTGAACACACCACTAAGACACTTATCCACTCTTTAGCCACCTCCTGTCTAGACAATTGTAACCTACTCTTTGCTGGTCTCCCTCTGAATCATCTCTCTCCCCTTCAATCTATTCAAAACACTTCCGCCAGCCTCGTCATGCTCATATTACCCCTCTTCTCAAGTCACTTCATTGGCTCCCAAGCCATTTCAATATCCAGTTCAAACTTCTTCTGCTGACCTATAAGTGCAATCACTCTGCAGCTCCTCACTACCTTACCTCTTTTATCTCTCCCTACACCCCTCCTTGGGAACTCTGCTCTTCTGGTACATCACTTCTATTTGTGCCCTTCTCTTCTATTGCTAACTCTAGACTTCACTCCTTTCACCATGCGGTTCCTTATGCCTGGAACAAATTACCTGAGTCTGTTCGGCAGGCGCCTTCTCTGACTCTTTTCAAATCCAGGCTGAAAACTCACCTCTTCACTGCTGCTTACGGATCACCTGATCTCCTTCGCATTTCCTTACCATTCTCCCTAGAAGTATCCTATATCTACAGCTACTGTGTTGTCTATCTTGGCTAGATTATAAGCTCTGATGAGCAGGGACCATCTTTACATGTGTCTGTGCAATGCTGCGTTCATCTTGTAGCACTATACAAATGTTCAGTAATGTTCAGTAATAATGGCATCATGTGTGACGTATATTCTGTGTTGTGCCTGCATTTTAGTGCTCTCGAAGCCAGTGTGTGAACTGATAATGCAATGCTAAGATGGCTAGAGAGTGGTCTGAAAGCTGAGAAATGTTACTGTATCTGTACAAATTACAGTCAGTTTAATATAGAATGATGCCAAGTCCTGACATTTATTTATTTATTTTACTGCTTTGTCATGGTAATAAAAGCAGCTTATATATAACATTTTAACTACTGCACAAGACAGTTTACAAAAACCAAGTCAGTTCCAGTTGGCTATGACATCCCAGACAACAAGGTCCTGAAAAGTGACATTGAAGATTAGAGTGAACATTTTCAGATTGTGCATTCGGCTTGTAAAAGGAACAAGATTTAAATCTCTTGCTAATTGAAAACAATTGGGGCCCATTAAAGGGCTGCCTTACTGAAGTTTATCAACTGCTCATGATGTTTTGTCTTTTTGTGTGTTTGTATTGTTTGAAGAAAATACCAATTAAAAGCATGTTTAAGGAATTTGGAATCCCCTGTGTTTTTTCCTTGCTTTGGTGGGAAGATCCTGCCAATTTAGACCTTGAGGTATTCCTTCCCAGTCACCCATAACCCTTATTCTGTTATTCCGCATGCATGGAGAGTGTTTTGCTGAGGTTTTCAATTAACACCACAAATGATTCAAAATAAAATCCTTTCTTCTGTAATGTCTCTAAGGCTGTCCTCACCCCAACCGATGGCAGGCTAGCTACACTGGTACAGTTTTAAAAATGTTGAGGAGACCTGCAAACCACATAAATGCCACTCACTGGGCTATTCAGTGGCACTAACGCGAGTAGTGCTGCTGAATATCCTCGGTTTGTGCTCCTAAACACCCCGATGTTAAGCATCTAGTGTCAGGGCATTCCGGGGGTGGCTCCACAGGTTAAGCAGGCAGTGATGATATTCAGCCCTAACTGGCTAACGTTAGAACAGCTGAATCCTAATCCACTGCCTTCCTAATATCTTGCTTGTAATGCTTACTGTATAGTGAGGAGGTAGTTTTAGAAGGCGTGTGCCGCATTTGCACTCATCAATAACAGTATTCGCAAATGTCAATGCCCTACATATCTAAGTAGTGATTTTAGAAAACTTGATATTAATACACGTAGATCCATGGTGAAGGGGCCCTTTTACTAAGATGTGGTAAGTGTTTGCATTTGCCCTACCTAAACTGGCACAGGGCAGACAGTTACCACATGCAGGAGCCATGTTGACTGCACTGGCAGGTAGTGCAGAAGCAACCACACTGCCTGCCAAGGCAAACAGCACGATCACAGCCATCACGTGATGGCCACAACCCACTCCTTGCTCCAGCATAGCACACACTCCCAACATGATCACTGATCCCCCTCCCCAGTTTGATTACTCCCACCCAAATCAGCACTCACTCCTCAGGACAGCAGTGCACATCATCACAAAACATCCCTCCCTGAATCAATTCCCCCCCAAAAAGCTGCCAATAATGGCACCAATGCACCACCCCCAAGAGAATATCCTCAACAGTGAATCCCCCCAAAGAGAACATTCTACACAGAAAATCCCCTTAAAGGTCCCATATCTAATCCTGGACTTTCACTGAGATTCACCCTGGGGACACCCTGGTGTCTAGTGGCCAGGACAGAAGCGGTCCCCCACTGCTCCTGCTCCAGAGCCACTCCACTCCAAAATGGTGGCTTTGACCCCTAGCAGTAATCTTGCAGTACCACTATGTTTATGTTTGTTTATTTGATTTGACTAACCACCCTTAACAGACACATCAGAGCAGTATGCAATAAAAGTCTCAGAAACAACAGAGAAAAAGAACCCCATTAATGCAGATAGAAAATGAAGGCCATTCATGCAGGGGGGAGGTGGGGAGAGAAATAAAATCATGGTAGGTCAGGGAGTGAGAGGGTCAGATAGCAGGAAATCAAATGCTTTCTGGAAAAGGAGTGTTTTGAGGAGTGATTTAAATCTGGGAAGGGATGGTTCAAGGCTGAGGGCAGGGGGTAGGGCATTTCAGAGGGAGGGGTCAAAGAAGTAAAAAGCAGAGTGTCAGGTTGTCTCCAGGTAGGCACAGGAGGCAGAAGGCAAGTGAAGGCAGTATGTATGGACTGAATGTACTTACTACAATGTGTGGGGTGTGTAGATGAATGATCTCATGAAGATAAAGAGAGGTGCTGGGGTGAATGACCTTATGAACCATAATGAGGAGCTTGAGCTGAATACAGCAGTGGATCAGGAGCCAGTGATATCAGATAAGCAGGGGAGTGACGTGATCAAAACATGAGGCATGCATGAGGATTTTAAAAGCGGTGTTCTGTAAAAGTTGTAAATGCTGCATTTGGTATGAAGGAAGATCGGCAAGAATGAGATTACAGTAGTCCAGGAGGGACATTATGAGGGTAAGAAGCAAGGTGATTAGAGAGGAGATGGAGAGAAAAAGACGAACAGCGTGAATTTGATGAAGGGAATAAAAGGAACGACGAGTCAAGACAGAGGGGTGTTCATGAAAGGATAGGGAAGAATCAAAAACACCGCCTACGTAGTAGAGTGAGAACATGAAAGGAGTCAGGGCATCACAGAGTAGAGGTGAAAGGGAGGGACAGGGGCCACTACCAGTGAGCCAGATGGCAGAGGTTTTCCTGGGGTTCAGATGAAGGTAGTTAATAATCATCTATACAGAGATCTTAGCAAGACAAGAGTTAAGTGGAGAAGTGAGAGTAGATTGGTGTGGAGGACAAGAATGATGTAATTTGCATAATAGTAAGCTGATATCCCAGACTGTTGTTCCAGAAGAGTGAGAGTGATCAGGAAGATATTGAAGAGCAGGGGGGCAAGAACCAAACCCTGGGGAACACTGCAAGGGAGTAACTTAGCAGGGGGTGAAGAAAAGCCAGATGTGACAGCGAAAGACCAATGAGAAAGAAAAGAATGTAACCGATGCAAAACTGTGTCATGGAGACCAAAATCATTAAAATGAAGCAGGACGGAGGCGTGATCATCAAGGACAAATGTGGAGGAAAGATCAAGAGAAACAGCAAGGGACACATTATTGTTATCATGGGATGCATGAACCTCAATGATAAGGAATAAGAGGACTGTTTCAGTGCTGTGGCCAAACTGATGGGGGTGCAGTGAGTGAGTGGAATTGAGGTATGTAGTGAGCTGGGTGAAAACAACTTTCTCAAGGATTTTAGACAAGAAGGGGATTAGAAACCATGACAATAGTGAGTGGGGGAGAAGGAGTCTGGATTCATTGGGGATGGGTGAAGAAAGCCCCCAGGTAAGTGAAACTTTAAATATCTTTATGGAAATGGGTAAAAGGAACAACATATGGAAAGCAGTGTTTATAAATGCCCGTAGCATTGGAAATAAGATTCCAGATGTTGAAGCTTTAATGGGACAGGCTGGCTTGGATTTAGTGGCAGTTACAGAAACATGGTTCACAGAAAACCATGACTGGGATGTAACTATACCAGGCTATATTTTATTCAGAAAGGACAGGGTAGGAAGAAGGGGAGGAGGAGTGGCACTATATGTAAAAAATAATATTAAAGCTTTGGAACTACAGAGCTTAAAAGGGAGAGAGGAGGCACTGTGGGTTAAACTGGAAAGAGGGAAAGAGAAATCTATTTGCATTGGTGTGATATACAGACCTCCCTCACAAGAGGAAGAGGTGGACGGAGAATTAATTGAAGACATACGCAGCATTGCTAGGAAAGGGGAAGTGCTACCGATAGGGGATTTCAATATGCCAGATGTTGATTGGCACATCCCTGCTGCAGTATCATCTAGAAGTAAGGAGATCCTAGATTCTCTACAGGGAGAACTATTAAGGCAACTGGCAACAAAACCCACACGTAAAGGCCCATACTGGACTTGGTGATTACCAATGGCGAACGTTTTTCTGATGTTATAGTGGGAGATAATTTTGCATCCAGTGATCACCAGATGGTGTGGTTCAGTATTAGGACTAGGGCTGTCAAAATCCATTCAAAAGCAAGGGTATTAGACTTTAGGAAAACTAACTTTGCCAAGATGGGCCAATACCTCAGGGACTCATTAGTGGGATGTGAACAGTTGGGGGATGTAAAAAACAGTGAGCAAAACTGAAAGGGGATATTTTAAGGGCAAGCTGATGAGGATAAAGCGGAATTGCTTAACAAATATTTCTGTTCTGTGTTCACAGATGAAGAACCAGGAGCAGGACCTCAGAAATCACCCACAGACAGGAAATATTGTGGAAACAGGAAATGAAGTGAGGGGCATCTTGAACAATTTTCAGAAGACCGTGTTCATGAGAAACTAGCTAAATGTAAAGTAGACAAAGCGATGGGACCAGATGGGATATACCCTAGAATACTGAGGAAACTTGGGGATGTTCTAGCAGCTCTACTGACTGACCTTTTCAATGCCTCGTTGGAGTCGGGAGTGCTGCCAAAGGACTGGAGAGAGGCACATGTGGTGCCTTTACACAAAAGCGGAAGTAAGGATTTGGTTGAAAACTACAGGCTGGTTAGTTTAACTTCAGTGATGAGTAAATTATTGGAAGCTCTGCTGGAAGAGAAAATAGTGAGGTTTCTGGAGTCCAGCAGATTACAGGATCAGAGGCAGCATGGATTCACCAGAGGCAGGTATTGTCAGATAAATCTGATTGATTTCTTTGACTGGGTGATCAGGGAGCTGGACCAAGGGAGAGCCCTAGATGTGGTATATTTAGATTTCAGTAAAGCCTTTAACACCATTCCTCACAGGCGACTTACAACAAACTGAGCACCCTAGGGATTGACCCCAAAGTTACTGCTTGGGTTAGAAATTGGTTGAGTGGGAGGCGACAAAGAGTACCGGTAATTGGAGCTCACTCTGAGGAGAAGGAGGTTACCAGTGGTGTACCCCAGGGATCTGTCCTCGCTCCGATTCTTTTTAACATCTATATTAGTAACATAGCGGTAGGGCTGTCGGACAAGGTTTGCCTGTTTGCAGATCATACCAAAATCTGCAATAGAGTAGACACCCAGGAAGGTGTAGATAACATGAGGAGAGATCTAGCTAAGCTTGAAGAATGGTCTAGAATTTGTCAGCTGAGATTTAATGTTAAAAAATGCAAGGTCATGCATTTGGACTGCAGCAATTAAAGGGGGCAATATATTATAGGGGTGAAGTACTTTTGTCCACTAAAGAAGAGCGGGGCCTAGGCGTGATTGTGTCTGATGATCTTAAAGTAGCTAAACAGGTAGAAAAGGTGACGGCAAAAGCTAGAAGGATGCTTGGGTGCATACGGAGAGGAATGTCCAGAAGAAGAAAGGAGGTGATAGTGCCCCTGTATAAGTCTTTTGTGCGACCTCATTTGGAGTATTGTGTGCAATTCTGGAGACTGCACCTTCAAAAGGATATAAACAGGTTGGAGTCCGTACAGAGGGTGGCTACTAAAATGGTTAGTGGTCTTCATTATAAAGCATATGAGGAAAGATTTAAGGATCTTAATACTGTATATACACCTTAGAGGAAAGGTGGGATAGAGGTGATATGATTGAGACGTTTAAATACCTCCATGGTATAAATGCACAAGAGGAGAGCCTGCTACGAGGGGACATGGGATGAGGATGAAAGGGGATAGATTCAGGAGTGATATGCGGCAATATTTCTTTACAGAAAGAGTGATGGATCCGTGGAATAGTCTTCCAGTGGAGGTGGTAGAGATGAGGACAGTATCTGAATTCAAAGAAGCATGGGAGAAATACAGAGGATCTCTAAATGAAAAAAGCGGAATGTTGTAGTGGTCGATATGGAAGGACAGACTAGATAGGCCATGTGGTCATATTTTCTGTCACCATGTTTCTATGAGTCGAAGGAGGGCTTCTTCAGAATATGGAGGGCTTCTTCTTCCAGGTAGATGGGAAAATGCCAGTCTGGGCTGTTATTTAGAAAGGAGAGGTGGCAGGAGAGCAAGTGATAGTTCAGTTAAAAAGGAGGAGGGTATTAGATCAGAGGGACAGTGGGTCTTCCGAGAGGATGCAAGAAGTTTGAGAAGTTCTTTGGCTGAAAGGGTATGGATCAAGGACCAGATGTGTGTTAGGGAAGGAGAAGGATGGAAGGGCAAAGTAGGGGGGGGGGGGGCAAAGACAGAGGGGGAGGGCAATCAGGGAATGTGGCACAGAGGGAAGTAATCTTCTCAAGTAACAACTGGGCCAGCAGGTCAGATGAAGGGATATCGGAGGCAGATGAGAGAGAGGAGTTGGATTTGGAGAGTTCAGCAAAAACAGAATGGAGACGCCAGGGATGATTGACCAAAGATGAGATAAGATTAGTGTAGTAGGATTTCTTGGCAGTTTATTAGAGAACGGTAGAGATGATGAGCCTGTCTGAAGCACAGGTGGGAAGAGGGAGTGCGATGTGACCGCTTGGACTTGTGTTTAAAATTTAAAACAGTGAAACAGAGTGCAAACTGCAAGGTGTAATATATTTGTTTGGCAAGGGAAAATTTTAGTTCATACTTGAAATATTTATAAGTATTCTTCTTTTTAAATTGTTAATTTTTTGTTTTAAAGCTAAAAAATGAATCAAGAAAATAAAATGTTACATCAGTGGTATGATTTAGTAGTTGCCTAAATTGTACCTTTGGCAGACATTTATTTTCTAGCCATTATTATTATTTGCTTCATTTCATGATTATTACTGAAAATAATTTTGTCATGCAGAGGAGGAGGACGTTAAAAAATGATTTTCTCCAGGTGTCACATACTCTAGGTATGCCACTGATCCTACTGTAGATGCATGTATCAAATGTTACTATTCCTCATGTAATTGAATTTACTTAGCAAAGGACCTCCATGGCCATAAAAATAAGCAAATCCAAATGAATAGACAATATATCCTTAAGCAAACGCAGCTTCCTGATAAATTTGGAAATAGTCCAACATTCCATTAAAAAATAGTCCTAAGAGACCAAGATATGAAGTAAAAAACAAACTGATTATATAAATAAGGCCAACAAATGGATCTAGGAATCTCAGTCAATGAAATAACCGGGCCTGCTGCCCACACTGCTATGTTTTGAACAAACAAGCTAAGGTCAATAGCCCACAGCACACAATTTACAATTTTCCATATCTAAGCATCACTTCAGATCTTTTGCCAAGTCATTAGACTTAATGAAAAAGGAAAAAAAAGACTTCCCAAGAAAACATTTATAAGCCAGGGCAATAATATTAAAAAGGCAACAGAATTCAACTGTGAGCAAGCATAATTCAGAGAGAAGAAAAGCATGAGAGTGACATGCAACTGAGTTCTGAACCTGAAAAGGGCAGACAATGGAAATAAATATACTAGCAGCTTATAAACAGTCAAGTCAGGAGGTGAACGGAACTTCAATCATAAAACCAGACATACAAGGATAAGGGGTCTATTCCGTGCCACGAATAGTGGGGATGTACACCCTGCCTGCTATTCGTCCCCTTGGCATCCTCATTCAAGGATGCCTGTAGGAACAGCGGAGTTTTATGGGGAGCCTTAGATGGCGGTGAGAGGTGGCAGTCGGAAGGCAGAGCGAGAGCAGTGCATGTGCGTGCCGTCATCCTGGATGTACAGGTCCGATTCTGAGGTCAGCCCTGTACTTCCGGGGTATAACATTTAGACGGGGGGGGGGGGCTTAATCCACCCCAGAGGTGGAATAAGTCGCCTTGGATGTGGGGTAGCAGCGGTGGCCAGCAGGGCCAGAGCAGGGAGGCATGCAGGAAGTTTCCCGCAGCCAGATCCTGACCATGGGAGGTCTTATCAGGGATCTGGCCAGGGGGAAAGGACAATCTCGGCAGTGGGCGGCATTCGCAGCTCTGTAATGAAACTGCAGTACCATGGCAACGAGATGACATGGCACTGTGGCTCCATTACGGAGTCAGGCTGAGTTAGCCAGGAATAGAACAGAATTGGGTCTACCACTGTACACCCCGATTCTGCCAGGCCGCACAAGGGGCTGGACATCCAGATGTGAATAGGCCTCCATGTGTTTATGTTGTATATTTGGTTGAGTTAGTCACTAAACAAATAGCACATTTTAGTTAAGAGTGACCAAAAGTTCCTATACAGGGGTTAAGGTCACAATTCAGGTCACAAGGGTTTTGTGTATATTTTTTAAAGCAGGGTTAATTTCATTTTTTCTGTTTTAGGGGAACATTACTTGAGCACAGTAGATTGCTGAACTCTGTAACCTCCTCAGGTTCAGGAACTGCTAACACCTAATCAGGTGTTAGTTCCCTCCCTACCCACCCCGACTCCCATCCACCCCTAGTGAGCAGTCTTGCTTTATAGGGCACCTCCCCCTTTAACAAATCACAGTGAATTGGACCAGCACATTTTGAATATAATTAAAGAGATTTAACTGCTTTTTCTCTGAAAGGACAGCTGTGAAACCAGCTGGTACTTGCTAGATCTCTCTCTTTTGCTTTAACAGATACCTAAGCTCCACAAACAGAACAATGGCTGGGAAAAATCGTATTGCTAAAGCTGTTGCCCCCGTTACAGCTTCTGCCTCGGTCCAGACAGAGGTCCTATTGCCAGTTGAAGAACCTGTTCCATGTGCAGGGTGCCTGCATGCTGAAGCTCTGAGGAAACAAGTGGAGGAACTCAGAGAGGAGGTGGCGAGGCTGAGGAGCATTCAAGACAGTGAGAAGTACATTGATGAGATGCTTCTTGCAGCAACCAGGCTCTCCAGCACAGGAGAAGATGGGTGCCAACAGAATGTCGATGGTTGGACAAAAGTCACCAGAGCCTGCAAAATCACCAATCCAACTTCTCCAGCCCTTGAATTGAAGAACCATTATGCAGCCCTGGAAGTGGAGGAGGTGAAAGCATCCCTGGAAAGGGAAGAACCAGAGTTCAAGTACCCCATAGTTGCGGAATCAGTGACCAGAAGGAAACGAAGGGTAGTGGTGGTTGGAGACTCTCTTCTGAGGGGTACTGAGGCGTCCATCTGCCGACCAGACTTGATGTCCAGAGAGGTATGCTGTCTGCCTGGTGCCAAGATCCAAAATGTTACGGAGAGTTTGCCGAGACTCATCAAGCCCACTGACTATTACCCAATGTTGCTAATCCATGTTGGAACAAATGATACTGCCAGGTATACTTCGGAACGTATCAAAAGTGACTTCATGGCTCTGGGACAGAGGGTGAAGCAGGTAGGTGCACAGGTGGTGTTCTCTTCAATCCTCCCTGTTGAGGGTAAAGGCCAAGGCAGAGAGGCTCGCATCCTGGAGATTAATGCATGGCTGCGTGGATGGTGTCTTCGAGAGCGTTTTGGTTTCCTAGACCATGGGATGCTGTTCCAAGGGTTGCAGAGCAGAGATGGCATCCATCTGTCCAAGAAAGGTCAACGCATCTTTGGTAGTAGACTGGCTAATCTACTGAAGAGGGCTTTAAACTAGATTCGTTGGGGATGGGTGAAGAAAGCCCCCAGGTAAGTGAAAGCGCCCAGGTAAGTGATACATTAAATACCTTTATGGAAATGGGTAACAGGGGTAACATATGGAAAGCAGTGTGTATTAATGCCCGTAGCATGGGAAATAAGATCTCTGAAGTTGAAGCTTTGGTGGGAGTGGCTGACTTGGATTTAGTGGCAGTTACAGAAACATGGTTCACAGAAAACCATGACTGGGATGTAACTATACCTGGCTATACTTTATTCAGAAAGGACAGGGTAGGAAGAAGGGGAGGAGGAGTGGCACTATATGTAAAAACTACTATTAAAGCTTTGGAATTACAGAGCTTAAAAGGGAGAGAGGAGGCATTGTGGGTTAAACTAGAAAGAGGGAAAGAGAAATCTATTTGCAATGGTGTGCTATACAGACCTCCCTCACAAGAGGAAGAGGTGGACAGAGAGTTAATTGAAGACATACGCAGCATTGCTAGGAAAGGGGAAGTGCTACTGCTAGGAGATTTCAATATGCCAGATGTTGATTGGCACATTCCTGCTGCAGTATCATCTAGGAGTAAGGAGATCCTGGATTCTCTACAGGGAGAACTATTCAGGCAATTGGTAACAGACCCCACACGTGAAGGGGCCATACTGGACTTGGTGCTTACCAATGGTGAAAGTGTTTCTGATGTTGTAGTGGGAGATCATTTTGCATCCAGTGATCACCAGATGGTGTGGTTCAGTATTAGGACTAGGGCTGTTAGAATCCATTCCAAGGTGAAGATCTTAGACTTTAGGAAGACTAACTTTGCAAAGATGGGCCAATACCTCAGGGAGTTGTTAGTGGGATGGGAACAGCTGGGGGATGTAGAAAAACAGTGGGCAAAACTGAAAGGGGGTATTTTAAAGGCAACCAACCTTTTTGTTAAAAAGGTAAATAAAGGCAAAAGGAACAGGAGACCGCTATGGTTTTCGAAGGAAGTAGCTGAAAAAGTGAAGAAAAAGAGGGAGGCCTTCATGAAATACAAGAGATCACAGAGAGAGGAAGACAGGCATCTGTATTTGGAAAAACTTAGAGAAGCTAGCAAAGTAGTCAAGAAGGCAAAGATTCAAAAGGAGGAGGAAATAGCCAATGCAATAAAATGGGGGGATAAGACATTTTTCAGATATATTAGTGAGAAGAGGAAGGGCAAAAGTGGTATTGTCAGACTCAAGGGTGCAGGGGGGAATATGTAGCAGCTGATAAGGATAAAGCGGAATTGCTTAACAAATATTTTTGTTCTGTGTTCACAGATGAAGAACCAGGAGCAGGACCTCAGAAAACACCCACAAATAAGAACAGAAGCGAGGGACATCTTGAACAATTTTCAGAAGACTGTGTTCGTGAGAAACTAGCTCAACTTAAAGAAGACAAAGCGATGGGACCGGATGGGATACACCCTAGAATACTGAGGGAACTTGGGGACCTTCTAGCAACTCCACTGACTGACCTTTTCAATGCCTCGTTGAAGTCGGGAGTGGTGCCAAAGGACTGGAGAGAGGCTCATGTGGTGCCTTTACACAAAAGCGGTAGTAAGGATGTGGTTGAAAACTACAGGCCGGTTAGTTTAACTTCAGTGGTAAGTAAATTAATGGAAACGCTGTTGAAAGAGAAAATAGTGAGGTTTCTGGAGTCCAGCGGATTACAGGATCCGAGGCAGCATGGATTCACCAGAGGCAGGTCTTGTCAGACAAATCTGATTGATTTCTTTGACTGGGTGACCAGGGAGTTGGACCGCGGGAGAGCTCTAGATGTGGTGTATTTAGATTTCAGTAAAGCCTTTGACACTGTTCCTCACAGGCGACTTATAAACAAACTGAGCACTCTAGGGATGGACCCTAAAGTTACTGCTTGGGTTAGAAATTGGTTGGGCGGGAGGCGACAAAGAGTACAAGTAAATGGAGCTCACTCTGAGGAGAAGGATGTTACCAGTGGTGTGCCCCAGGGATCTGTCCTTGGTCCGATTCTTTTTAACATCTTTGTTAGTGATATAGCGGAAGGGCTGTCGGGTAAGGTTTGCGTCTTTGCGGATGATACCAAAATCTGCAATAGAGTAGGCACCCAGGAAGGTGTAGATAACATGAGGAGGGATCTAGCTAGGCTTGAAGAATGGTCTAGAATTTGGCAACTGGGATTTAATGTTAAAAAATGTAAGGTCATGCATTTGGGTTGCAGCAATCCAAGGGAGCAATACAGTATAGGAGGTGAAGTACTTTTGTCCACTAAAGAAGAGCGGGACCTAGGCGTAGTTGTGTCCGATGATCTTAAAGTAGCTAAACAGGTAGAAAAGGCGACGGCAAAAGCTAGAAGGATGCTTGGGTGCATACGGAGAGGAATGGCTAGCAGAAAAAAGGAGGTGATAATGCCTCTGTATAAGTCTTTGGTGCGACCTCATTTGGAGTATGGTGTGCAATTCTGGAGACCGCACCTTCAAAAGGATGTGAACAGGATGGAGTCGGTGCAGAGGGTTGCTACTAAGATGATTAGTGGTCTTCATTATAAAGCATATGAGGACAGACTTAAGGATCTTAATATGTACACCTTAGAGGAAAGGCGGGATAGAGGTGATATGATTGAGATGTTTAAATACCTCCGTGGCATAAATGTTCAGGGAGAGAGCCTCTTTCAATTGAAAGCAAGTTCTGCGACGAGGGGACATGGGATGAGGGTGAAGGGAGATAGATTCAGGAGTGATATACGGAAATATTTCTTTACGGAAAGAGTAGTGGATCCGTGGAATAGTCTCCCAGTGGAGGTGGTAGAGATGAGGACAGTAACTGAATTCAAAAAAGCATGGGACCAACACAGAGGATCTCTAAGGGTTAAAAGTGGACTGTTGTAGTTGTTGTTATGGAAGGACAACTGGATGGGCCTTGTGGTCTTTTTCTGTCATCATGTTTCTATGTTTCTAATTCAGGCAATGCTCAGGCAATTGCATCTAAGACTAATGCCATGAAATGGCTGCACCCAATAGCATAGTCTCCTGCTCCTCCCTTTACTTGCTCACTTGTTGGGAGTAAGGGCAGATGACAGTTATAGCTGGGCAAGATCTATTGGCAACACCCAATGAAGTAGTGGAATTCACTAGTCCTTGATAAGGAGAGTGAATCATGTAGGTAGGGTGGATGGGATGGGAAAAGAGGCTGGCAATCATTATAAAGGTGACCAACACTATTCTCCACAATCTTCTAATCAATGACTATTGGTTTTGAGGTGGCTTCATCACCTCACATTCAGGTCTCTCCATGCTGTCTGATAACCCAGGAGCTCTTATGCTATGCTTGTTTCTTCTTCAGACACTCCCCAATTGCATCACTGCTACGGCATTCCACAAAGTATTCCTGATAAGACAGCTCCAGGCTGGCAAAAGGAGAATTCCTCTCCCCTTTTCTGAAAGCTTCAGAAAGTGCTCGTACAATAACTACTCCTTTCTAGACCCATGGCTAAGTCCTCCCCAGTCTTCAATACATTTCATGCTACATCCTGTTCAGACTTAGCATTAATATACTTATGAACTGACTGAATTGACTCCAGTGCTCTGATCAAGTCAGTCAAACTCCCCCAGACAACCAACCCCTCAGTGCAGCTATGGTTGGAAAAAAAGGCCCCTTCTTCATTCCATCCAGTCCAGGGCCTTGTGCAGAAATACCAAGCAGTCCTTATATCAAACACATCTAGGTGTATAAGATGGGTTACAGAGTGGGAGAGAGAGCAAGAGAGCATAGATTTTTATAGTTTGCTGAGAAATTCTACCAATTTCATTTATTTTATTTATATTCCATACCATACAGTGACATCATGATGAATTACAAAACAGACATAGAACATTAAATTCACAAAACAAACAGGCACAAATGGAAACAGAGAAAAAATGATGGCAGATAAACACCATACGGCATATCCAGTCTGCCCATCCATACCAAATGCTACTCCTCTGTGCTGTGTCTCATGATTTCTTGAATTCATATAGTCCTTGTCTCCGCCACCTCCACTGGGAAGGCTATTTCAAGCATCCACCACCCTTTCCATAAAGAAATATTTCCTTAGATTACTTCTGAGACTATTCCTCTTTCACCTTCATCCTATGCCCTCTCATTCCAGAGCTTTCTTTCAATTGAAAGAGGCTCTCCTCCTGTATATTTATGCAACAGAAGTATTCAAATGTTTCTTTCATATCTCTCCTCTTCTGCCTTTCTTCTGAAGTATATGTATTAAGATCTGTCCCCTTGTGCCCCCCTCCCCCCATAGCCACACTCTGTGTTGACTCCATCTGTTTATATGCCTTTGAATGTATGGTCTCTAAAACTGCACAACATACTCTACTACTAACTACTACTACTATTACTCATTTATATAGTGCTACATGGTATACACAGCGCTTACAGATACATATAAAAGACGGTCCCTGCTCGTCAGAGCTTATAATCTAATCAAGACAGACAATACAATAGTTGAGAATAAGGGTACACATAAGGAAAGGTAAGGAGACGCAAGGAAAATAAGGGATTAGGATCCAAAAGCAGCCACAAAGAGGTGAGCCTTTAGCATGGATTTGAAAAGGGAGAGAGAAGCCTGACATACAGACTTAAGTAGTCTGTTCCAGGCATAAGAAGCAGCAAGGTGAAAGGATAGAAGTCTAGAGCTGACAGTGGAAGAAACGGGCATAGAGAGAAGCAGGCCAGTGAAAGAGTAGAGTTCACGAGGAGGTGTGTAGGATGAGAGGAGAGAGGAAAGTTAGTGAGGAGCAGTAGAACCAGGGCCGGATTTACCTTGAGTGAGGCCCTATGCCAACAAAAATTGTGGGCCCCCAGCAGGGGCGTCCCAAGGGGGGTGCGGGGCCTCATTTGCATAAGGGCCTCATTTGCATAAATATTTGCATAATGTTACCATATACTAACTTTTAGTAAACGTGCCTCTTAATGAGTGTATGGATAAAGAAAGACTAAAAGCTTTCTACATTACTATAATCCAGTGCCAACTGCCAGACACATTAGGAACTACTACAAACACTGCCCATTTAGAACCCATAGCAAACCCGCCGTATCCTAACAGCACTACCAGGACTCACAAAACACCATACTCTACCAATCAAAAGGCAACACTGCAAATATTAAACCAATACATTTCAGAGAACAACAATACATGACCTACTGGGGAAAGAGAACAAGTGGCACTGTCAAATAGGAATTATATAAACAGAACACCTCAGCTCAGTTACACATGCACAACATAGACCGTCACCAAACAAGGAATCACAATTTAGAAACAGGAAGACAATAATTAAACTGGGAATCCCAAAAGCCAAACTTGGAATGTACAACACTGTAGAAATAAAACTATACATTAATTTGCTCTTGTACTAAACAAAGCGCAGACGTTAATGATGCACATTTACCAGAGCTGACATATTCCAATTAATAAATTCAAAATAAAGAGATATTTTTCTACCTTTTGTGCATTTTTTTCAGCTGCAATTGCTCCAGCCACTTTCTTCTGGTTTCTTCGTGTCTTCTGCTAACTCTCCATCGTCTGCTGTCCATTTGTCCTTTCTTCTCTCTTCTAGTTTTTTTTCCATTCTCTCTCTACATCTGCTTTAACATACTAATCTTTCTCCTTTTGCTCTTTCCTCATTCCTATTTCATCCACTCAAATTTTACCCCTCCATCCTCAATCCCCACTTACTCTCCAAATACCGGGCCAATTGTAGATTTTTTATCCCTCCCACACAAAATATTTTTCCCTTCTCCATTTTACTCTTCCAGCCCCATCCCATTCCAATCCTCCCCCAACATCAGCTCCCTTCTAGTTCCAGCCTCATCCAGCATCCATTCCCTTCTAGTTCCTGCATCAGCCCATTTCCAGTCCTAGCCACCCATCAGCCCATTTCCAGTCCTAGCAACCCCCCAACCCAATACCAGTCCTAGCCCCCCATCAACCCACTTACAGTCCTAACCCCCCATCACCCCATTTTCAGTTTAAGCCCCCCCTATAACCCATTACCAGTCCTAACCCACATCAGCCAACTTCCAGTCCTAACCCCATCAACCCATTTCCAGTCAGCCCCCCATAGCCCATTGCCAGTCCTAACCCCCCCCCATCAGCCCACAGCCCATTACCAGTCCTAACCCCATCAGCCCACCTCGTCCTAACCCCTCCCTATCAGCCCATTTCCTGTCCTAGCCCCCCCATAGCCCATTATCAGTCCTAACCCCCCCCAACAGCCCACAGCCCATTACCAGTCCTAACCCCATCAGCCCACCTCCAGTCTTAACCCCCCCAGCCCATTTCCAGTCCTAGCCCCCCCATAGCCCATTACCAGACAGCCCCCATCAGCCCACAGCCCATTACCAGTCTTAACCCCCTCCCATAGCCCATTATTAGTTCTAACCCCCCCCCAACAGCCCACAGCCCATTACCAGTCCTAACCCCATCAGCCCACCTCCAGCCTTAACCCCCCCAGCCCATTTCCAGTCCCAGCCCCCCCCAATAGCCCATTACCAGTCCTACCCCCCGCCCATTACCAGTTCTAACCCCCCCCCCAACAGCCCACAGCCCATTACCAGTCCAAACCCCATCAGCCCACCTCAAGCCTTAACCCCCCCAGCCCATTTCCAGTCCCAGCCCCCCCCAATAGCCCATTACCAGTCCTACCCCCCCCCCATCAGCCTAAAGTAAAATTTAATTTAAAAAAAAAACGCTGGCTGCCGCCACGGCAGCATGGACTGTTCCCGCGGGGCCCTCTCTGCTGCCGCGGCAGCATGGATTGTCCCGCGGGGCTCCCTATGCCCGGCTGAATCCCCTCTCTCCCTGCCGGCTTTGAGAGGCGCGAAGGGAGAGTGTCTCCCTCGCGTCTCTGCTAAGCCCGCAGGGGCTGAAATTTCCCATCAGCCCCTGCGGGCTTAACAGAGACGCGAGGGAGACACTCTTCCTTCGCGCCTCTCAAAGCTGGCAGGGAGGGAGGCAGGGAGGGGATTCAGCCGGGCATAGGGAGCCCCGCGGGACAATCCATGCTGCCGTGGCAGCAGAGGGGGCCCCGCGGGAACAGTCTATGCTGTCACGGTGGCAGCCAGCGTTTTTTTTTTTAAATTTAATTTTAAAAAGGCTATTTTTGTGGGCCCTTGTCAGCTGTGGGCCCTACGCCATGGCGTAGGTGGCATATAGGTAAATCCGGCCCTGAGTAGAACAAATACATTTATAGGTCAGAAGTAGAATGTTGAATTAGATACCAAAATGAAAGAGGAGCCAATGAAGTGATATTAAATGAGTATATCGGGGCTGGCAGAAGATTAGCCATGCAGCAGAGTTCTGAACAGATTAAAGGGGAGAGAGGTGACTCAGAGGATGACCAGCAAGGAGGAGGTTGCAATAGTCAAGACGGGAGGTGACTAAAGGGTGGATAAGTGTTTTAGTAGTGTGTTCAGAAAGGAAAGGGCGGATTTTATTAATGTTATAGAGAAAGAAACAACAGGTTTTAGCTATGTGTTGGATATGTGTGGAGAAGGAGAGGGAGGAGTCAAAGATGACCCTAAGATTGCGGGCTGAGGAAACAGGAAGAAGAAGAGTGTTATCTACAGTGTTATCTACAGAGATAGAGATAGAGAAAGAAAGAAAGGAGGAGGAGGTTTTAGGGGGAAAAATAAGAAGTTCCGTTTTGGCCATGTTCAGTTTCAAACAGTGATGAAATATCCAGGCAGCGACATCAGATATGTAGGCCGAGATGCAGGCCTGGAATGTCAGAGAAATATCAGATATAGATAGATAGATAGATCTGAAAATCATCAACAAAAAAGCAATACTGAAAGCCATGGGAGGAGATCAGAGCAGCAAGGGACTAGGCATAAAGAGAGAAAAGGAAAGGGTGCAGAACAGACACTTGAGGTACACCAACTGAGAGTGGGATAGCAGTAGAGGAGGAACAACCAGAACAAACACTGAAAGAGCAATGGGAGAAATAAGAAGAGAACCAGAACAGCACAGAGTGCCTAAAACCAAGTGAGGACAATGTGTTGAGGAGAAGGTAGTAGTCAACAGTGTCCAAAGCAGCAGAAAGATCAAAAAGAATGAGGACTGAGTAAAGACCTTTGAATTTAGCACAAGTCACTGGAGACTTTGGCAAGAGCCGCCTCAGTAAAGTGCAAGGGACGAAAGCCAGATTGAAATGGATCTAGCAGGGCTTGAGAGGAGAGAAATTCAAGGAAGTGGCAGAGAACTGCATGTTCAAGAAGTTTGAAAATGAAGGGAAGAAGGGAGATTGGATGATAAATAGAAGGACAAGTAGGGTCAAGTGGAGGTATTTTGAGAAGAGATGTGACCACAGCATGCTTGAAGGCTGCAGAGATAGCTGCAGGGGAGAGCAATAGGTTGAGAATATGTGAGATGGACAGAGGAGGAGATGGAGTTGAGTGGGGATAGGATTAGAAGAATAGGTAATAAGTTTAGAGGAGGAAGGACGTTGAGAGGTTTCCTCTTCGAAGAGTTTAGAAAAAGATGAAAGAGTAATGGAGATTGAGGAGGAAAGTTGGTACTGAAGAGGAGGAAGATGGAATGAAGCTGATCTAGTGGGGAATTGGAGTGTAATCTTGTGGATTTTGTTATGGTCAGCATTTAGGCAGAAAGAGAAGGAAGGGTCAGAGGTGGAGGCACCTTGAGGAAAGAGTTGAGGTCTCACCACAGACTTATAAAGAAGTATTAGTACCTTTTTTCCCCTGCTGGCCATTCCTCTCCCTATGGACCCAAGCATTCTTCTGGCTTTCACAGTTGCCTTTTCTACCCATTTGGACACCTTAAAATCATCAGATATTATCTCCCACAAGTCACACTCTTCTTTAATGAACAGAAGTATTTCACACATGCCCCCACCCCCCTTCTGAGTGGAGGAGTAGCCTAGTGTTTCAAGCACTGGCTTGGTAACCAGGAGACGCAGGGTTTGATCTCCACTGGCACTTAACCCTCCATTGCCTTGGAAGCAAGGCCTAGCAATCTACTTCCGATCACACTACCAAGAAATCCCAGGAGCTGCTGCTTCACCAGGTGTCAGCATTGACTCAAAGGCACACATTGCATAGCATACTGGGTTTCTACAGCCAACATGCATAACCTTGCATATGTTAGCGCTAAATTTCAGCTGCCAAATTCTAGACTACTCTTGAAGCTTTACTAGAGGCCACTATCTTTATTCAATATCAATTTGAAGTGAGAAATATAGTAAATAATGAAGGGTTATGAAGGATAACCCCCTTAATCCCTTCCATCAAGGGCTAGCTGAAACAAACGCTTTTTAAAAACCTATACATGAAAGAGAGCAGCTTTAAATCTCAAGATGGATAATTTTGCTCATGCATGTACATTCCCTATATGAAATGGCGACTATATATGTAGGATCTGATATTAAAAGGAATTAACATGGTTAGTAGACCTGCTAACCATGTTAATCCCCTTGACCAGGATATTCAGCGACACTAACACGGTTAGTGCCGCTGAATATCCATGGGTGTCACTGTTGCACACCTGATGCTAACCGGTTAGCATTGGGGTGTTCCAGGAGCAGTCCAGGGCGGCACCCAGTGATTACCAGACAGCGGCGATATTCAGCTGCTGCTCGGTTATCGCAATGTGGCGCTGCCCAGTTAGCTTCATGGCAATCCAGGCAACCTGGATATTCAATGCTAGGGCCCGGATATGGCATCGGCACTGAATATCGAAGTCTAATGTTTACTGGTGGCACCTAATCACTGTAGCAGCACTAGCTGTCATCGCTGAATATCATGCCTGAGTGTAGACTTTTGCCTTGCCCAGGCTATGTCCTAACCACATATCCGAAACATGTCTATGTAATTTCTACTTTTGGACATTCATGTGTAAATTTAACCCTTTTTAAAATTGCCATTTCCATATGCAAAGGCCAGACTTTCCACATGGAAATTGCAAATAAGGTTTTGAAATCATTCTTTAATAGTAAAATGAGCAAAAAGATTTATTGACAGAGGTTATCAATGATAAGTATTTGATTAAAAGTACAAAATGGCTGGAACAACTAGTTAGGAGAATTGTTTACAGAATTAACCCAAAACTAGCAGAAGAAAGAATACATATATTTTGAAATTTTGTATACCATCAAAATATTACTAAAAAGTTACATTTCAAGAAATTGTCCTATTAACAATTAAATACTGCTTTAAAGGATATCTGTTCAAGGAAACCAATTTTCTCATAACAGAAGGGGACTGAGCTTGAGGGTCAAAATGATGAAAGCAACCACTTGAATAAATATCAAAGAATAATACACTTCCTTGTAAATGAGAAAAAAAGGAGCACTGTAGATGTCACAAATGTTTCACTTGTGTTAACATGATCACAGGGCATTGTCATCGCCCTTGTAATGGAAAGCAATTTAGGGAAGATTGCATAAGTTATGATGGTAAAACTGGGATTATTTACTTAACAGTGTCAGAGTAGTTACTCTCCTGTAACAGGTGTTCTCCAGGAGCAGCAGGAATCAGTCCTCACATATGGGTGACATCGACATCGATGGAGCCCTTGCGGAGCATTTCCCCAGCTTTCTATGAAAGCCTTTGGGAATACTGCACGCATGTGGGGTCCCCTTCCTGCCTAAAGGTGCCATCTTGCTCAGTCAAATGACATTGCTAAAAAACAGCACACAAAAATTCAAAATAAACTATGTACAACTGCAACTCCCAGGGGAGGAGGGAGGGTTGTGAGGACTGATTCCTGCAGCTCCTGGAGAACACCTGTTACAGGTGAGTAACTACTCTTTCTCCAGGACCAAGCAGGAAGTCAATCCTCTCATATGGGTGACTCCCTAGCTCTGGGCTACCAAGGAACTCAGGCTGAACAAGAGAACTCCCTCTAGTCCCAGCATCAAAGAAAGGCTTTTCACTGAAAGAACCTCCACCGGTAGCCCAACGGAGGGCTGGAGGGTAGGAGTTGCCTAAACCTCAAAGAGATTCCGGAGTACTGACTGGCCAAAAGCACTGTCCCTACGGGACTCCCTCTCCAGGCAGTAATGGGCCGCAAAAGTCTGGCTTGAGGACCAAGTTGCAGCCCTGCAGATGTCTACCAACGGTACAGAGCGGAGATGAGCTACTGAGGCAGCCATTGCCCTGACACGATGGGCCGTGACCCGACCCAGCAAGAGAAGGTCAGCCACCCTGTAAGCCCAGGTGATACAGTCAGCCACCCATATGGACAAGGTACGCTTGGACACAGCTAACCCCAAATTATTAGGGTCAAAAGAGATGAAGAGCTGAGTAGCCCTTCTATGTCCTTGAGTACGGTCAAGGTAGAAGGATAAGGCCCTCCTACAGTCCAGGGTATGCAGGACCGCCTCAGCCTGGCTTGCATGAGGCCTAGGGAAGAATGTTGGAAGAACCACCTCCTGGTTGAGGTGGAAAGAGGAGACAACTTTAGGGAGGAACTTTGGATGAGTCCTAAGGACTACCCTGTTCCTATAGAAGTGGGTGTAAGGCCTGTCACAAACGAGGGCCTGAAGCTCACTCACCCGTCTGGCCGAGATTAAGGCTACTAGGAAGAGTGTCTTCCAGTAAAGGAAGCGTAGAGGACAGGTAGCCATCGGCTCAAAAGGTGGGCGAGTCAGTTGTTGCAAGACCACATTTAACTCGCACTCAGGAGCTGGAGGACGGACAGGAGGCTTGAGAAAAAGCAAACCTCTGAGAAACCGGGACAACAAGGGGTGAACCGACAGAGAGTGTCCTTCCACCAGTGAGTGGTGAGCTGCTAGAGCTGAGAGGTGGACCCGAACAGAATTGGACCTAAGGCCCTGATTGGATAAGTGCAGCAGGTACTGAAGCACCACTGGTACAGCACAGGAGAAAGGATCCTCTGTACGCAGCTGACACCACACAGAAAACCTCTTACACTTCAGGACATAGGTTTTTCTAGTGGACTGCTTCCTAGAGGCCAGGACGACCTCTTCAACTTCAGGAGGTAGGCCCCAAGGAGCCAAAACTACCCTTGCAGCTTCCAGGCCATCAAATTGAGAGATTTGAGATTGGGGTGCAGAAGAGACCCCTGGTCCTGAGAGAGAAGGTCGGGCTGCAACCCTAGAGGTAGTGGAGTGTCTACTGCTAGTTGAAGCAGAAGTGGGAATCAAGGTTGCCTCGGCCACCTGGGGGCTACCAGAAGGACCGAGGCCTGGTCCTTTAGAATCTTGAACAGGGTTCGGGCCACCAGAGGCATGGTAGGAAACGCATACAGGAGGCCCTGGGACCAGGAGATCAGAAAAGCATCTGCTGCTAGCCTCAGAGGATGCGGTTGCCTGGAGCAGAACCTGGGCAGCTGTCTGTTCAGGAGGCTGGCAAAGAGATCTATGGATGGAAGTCCCCATCTCAGGAAGATCTTCTGAACCACCAAGGGATGGAAATTTTGAGTTTATTAAACAAGCAACAAAATACATACAAAAAGCAGAAACAATCACCCCAACCAAGTCCCACCCCCCCCAAACCCCCCCCCGACATATCACAAAACAAATATCACAACCCCCCCGTGACCCACCTCCCCAAACCCACCACCAAACCCAGCAATCAACACGCGTGCCCCTCCTCCCGACAACAACCCACAAACGTCTCTGACAATGTCCATGTCCCCTCCCCCCCTCGGTCCATTGTCCCTGCCCGACCCAACCCCTCCCTGCAAGAACACCCCAAAGCAGTCCACACATTGTCCGTCTTGCAATCCCTGAACCCCTTCCCCACACAACAGTCCCCACCAGTCCCAATGTTCATGCAGTCCTCCAGTGTGTGGGAACTGCCCGACTCCCCCCCCCAACCCCCCTCAAAGACAGAGTCCCCTGTCCCCATCCCTCCCCCTGCAGCGGGAGCAGCAGCTCCCCCTCCCTCCACTCCAATCCCTGCCCCCTCCCCATCCGTCCCACAGAACCAAACACATCAAAAACAAGCCTCCCTACCCCCACCCCCCAAACAGAAACATAAGGGCATCTTAAGCCCATCCCCAACATAATCCCACCAAAACAAAGCATAACTAATCATACAAATCAAAGGCTAAAAACAAAGCAAAAATAACATAACCCCTGTGCTGCCCTGCGATCAGCCAGCGGAGCGGGATGCCCAGGACACAAAAAGGACATACAAAACCACTAACAACAACAACAATTGGGACAGCCCCCTCGAAGAGGAAAGGGACAGCGGACAAGTGGTCTCACCCCTGAAGCAGCCCCAGCTCACCCCCCCCCCCCCCAGGAGAAAAACAACCCCAAAGTCATACTCAGAAATAAACCCCAGGGAAGGAAACCCAACCCCTCCTGCCACACCCCTCCCCTGGTGAAACAAAAACAAACCTCAGAGCCCTACAGGGACGATAACCCCAGGGAACCCCTCCCCCTCACGGGGGGCGGAGGGTGAGGTGACGCCACAGACGCTCCCAACGATGGGCTTCCACCACCCGCCTTTCACGTTGCGCCATGCTGGACACTTCCTCCAGAATGTCCCGCACCACCTCGTCGAGGGGCAGGACCAACCCCCGGGTCGAGACATGACAGCGCGCTTGCCACAGGTGGTAGCGCACTACAGCCGTGACGAGGTAGAGGGTCCCGGAGTCCTGCCTTAGAGGAAAGGACCAGGCCCCGTACACCCTCTCCGCATACGTGAGGAGGGAAAGGTTGCGCAGGTGAAGAGCAGCGGACACCAACCGGCAGGCCTCCACATTAAAGGGACACTGCCGGAGGAAATGGTCCATGGTCTCCGCCTGTCCCTCACACCCGGCCCTCGGACAGACCCGCTCGGCCTGTGACCTGTACTTGAGGTTGTCCCTCACGTACAAACGCCCGTGGAAAGACAACCAGGCTACATCCCGAACCTTCTTCGGTAGCCGAGGGGAGTTCAACAGCCGAAGGCCCCGCTGCATCACATCCGCCGGACAGTCCCGCAGGGCCCACCGTGGTTGATAGTGAGAGGTGAGTACCATCCGGTATAATCCTTTTCGCCCCAAGGACTGGGCGAGCGGGTCGGTCACCCCCCACCGCCGAATGAGCCCCACCATCACAAATACGTACGATGGGGCCCGTTCCCCTCTCCGGCGCACACGTGGGACCGAGGACGCCCCCTCCCACTGCTCCCAGAAGCGGGAGAACCATTCCCGATAGGAGGCCACCCACCAAACCCCACCCCCTTCCCTCATCCTACCTAAGTGAAACGCCATAGACAAGACTGACAGGAAAACAAGGGGGTGCAACATACCCAAACCACCCTCTGCCCGATCCAGGCAGACGATGTTGCGCTGGACAGGGTTCAAGCGGTTACCCCACAGAAAACAGAAAAAGACGGCACAGACAGACGCCTGACGGGACAACGGAAGGACGAAGACCGTGGCTACGTGCAGAAAGAGAGGAAGCAGAAACGTCCCGAGGAGTTTGATCTTCTCCTCGTACGTACACCTCCACCGCAGCACCCGACACCATGCAGTCTCGAGACAACGGTCCCAATTGGACTCCGCACAGTCCTCCGACCCGAAGACGAGGCCCAAAACGCGGACCTCCCCCACGGGAGGAGGAAAGGGGGCGCAGGAAGGCGGGGAGGCCTCCGAGGGGCCCAACCACAGCGTTTGGCACTTGCTGTGGTTGACAACAGAGTGGGCTACCCCCGAGTACTCCTCCACGGCCTCCCGCAGGGCCTCTACCCCTTCAGTGCCGTCCACGTAAACTGAGATGTCGTCAGCGTAGGCAACGATGGTCACCGGGGACGCACCAGGCGCCTCCAGGCCCCGTAACCCACCTGAGGACAATCTCCGGAGGAAGGGGTCGAGGGAGAAAACATACAGCAGGGGGCTCAAAGGGCACCCCTGCCGCACCCCCGAGGCGACACCAAATGGCCGTCCGAGCCACCCGTTAATAAACGGGAAGCTCACCCCCCCCTCGGTACAGCGCCTGCACGAAGAGGAAACCTGCAGGGAGGCCGAAGTGCTGGAGCACCACCCACAGGTACCGGTGACTGACTCGATCAAAGGCCTTGGACTGATCCAAGGAGACCAACCAGTGGTGTCCCGTTGGAGCGACCGGCCTCTTTCCACCATCTCCCGGACTGTGGCGACAGCGTCCAGAACCCCTCCCCCGAACGGAACAATACTGGGAAGGGGACAGCAAATCGCCCGACACCTCCACCAGTCGGTTGGCCAAAAACTTGGCCAGGATCTTCCGGTCTGCGTTCAGAAGAGAGAGCGGCCGCCAGAAGTCCAAGGAGCTATCGTCCTTCCCCTTGGAGAGCAGCAGCAGGACAGACTCACGAAATGACCGCGGGAGAGACCCCGTGTCCATGATCTCCTGAAATAGGGAGGTCAGGAAGGGGGCCAGCTGGGCGATGAACGTGCGATAGAACTCCACCGGGAGCCCATCGCGCCCAGGCACCTTCCCCAACGGCATGGCACGAATCGCCCTCTCCACCTCCACCTGCTGAATCGGTGCAGCGAGTGCATCAACCTGTGCCTGGACCACAGCCGAATACACCGGGGGAAGGCCCAGGTACTCTCGGATATGGGTGAGGTCCACGGGGCGATCCCCAAACAGGTCCGAGAAGTATTCCCCCACCATCCGCAAAAGGTCCTCCTGGGAGGTATGAATGGTACCGTCCTCGCCCCGCAGGGCCATGACCTCCCGACGCCGAACCCTCTCCCTGCAAGTCAGGAAAGGGTCTGGAGTGGCGACCCCACCGGCCGCCCCCTCGAAGCATAGGGAGGCATGGCGATCGTAAAGCAGGCCACGGAGCTGGACGCGCACCTCTTCAACCTCGGGATACCAAACGATCCGCGCCCCTCGGGATACCAAACGATCCAGCGACCTCCGGAGGACAGTGTAAGTGAGGTAGCGGGATCGAGCCATGAAGGTACCCCGGGAACGGAAGAGTTGTCGGGCACGCGTCTTTACCTCATCCCACCAGGCGCCACGGGAAGGAATAACACTCCGCAGGGTCTCCTGGTCTGCGAGAAAGGCCAAGAACTCCTGGACCACCTCTGATGTTGCCAACAACTGCACATTCAGTCGCCACAGGCCAGGACCCCTGCTAAGCTCCTCGTGGTTAGCCAGGAAGGACACGGAGAGGACGCGGTGGTCCGAAAAGTCAACCGCCTGCAACTGCGGAGGGGAACACTCCACCCGGGCACTCACATATATCCGATCGATACGACTCCTGCAGGTCCCATGGTAGTAGGTGAAACCCGGCGACCGTGGAAAGGCCCGGTGGAAAACATCCACCAGGTCAGCCGTCCGGGTCATCTCGGCCAAAAAGAGGCCCTCGTAACTAGGTGGGCAACGCTCCCCCCCTCGGTCCTGCAAAAAGGTGGTGGTGTTGAAATCCCCGGCGAGCACCACCAAACGGGAGGTGTGTAGGTAGGGGCGGATGACTCCAAACAGGGTCTTCCGCGCCAACTTAGACTGGGGGCCGTAAACCACCATGAAACGAAACCGATGAGGCCCACAGTAGCCGTCTAAGAGCAGACACCGGCCCTGCTCCAGTTCCCACACGTACTGCACCTGAAATCGGTTAGACGTGAACAAAACCGCCACTCCTGCGTAGGGCTGTGCCGCAAGTGACCAGTACGAAGGGCCCAACCTCCACTCTCGCTTCGCCCGATGAAGGCTAGCGAGCGAGGTGAGCCTGGTCTCCTGCAAGAAGATGACATCCAGCCCACTCGTAGAAAGAAAATCATAGGCCGTAGCCCACGCCTGGTCTGAGAAAATGCTGGCCACGTTGATGGTGGCGCACGAGAACGCAGGAGTGCACGCCATGCCTATTTCGAGTGCAGTGACCCTTTCCTCCTCTTCTCACCAACCCCAGGATCCCCAGAATCCCGCTTGCAGGACAAGCCCGCGAGCTGGAGCACCTCCTCCTGGTCCATGTCGACCACCTCGAGGATCTCCTCCTCCTCCCGCTCGACCCTGTCACCCCAGGAGGTGCTGGCGCCCCCAGGACCACCAGGCAAAGCTGTCGCGAGGGCAGACCCAGCCCCCACGGGATGAGGAGGCACAAACGGGTCAGGGGTCGGAGGAATGACCTCCTCCGTGGGGTCTACCACCTGTACTGCCCCCCCCTCCCCGGACAAAGACTGAGACAATACGACAGTGCCCACCCCCGCGGGGGAGGCCAGGGCGGCCGGGTCAGCAGGGGGCTCCTGCGAAGGCCCCGAACCCAACTGCGGGGGTACAAACCCATCCTCCCTCACCCGTCGGGCGCCAGTATCCCCCTTGATTGGAGGACCCTGACTGCGGCGCGCCTTCGGCATCTTTGAATGTCGCCGCTGAGGAAGAGGGCCGCCCCCGCCGCTAACCGCTCCGAGCGCCGCACAGGAAGCCCTGCCTCCACAGGCAAGCCCTCATCTGCCTCAGCCGCATCAGCAGCCAAAAAGACAAAACGGTTGATGTCCAACACGGGCTCTGCATCCGGCAACGGGGATGTCTCCCGTTTCTTTCTTCCTTTTGGACTTGCCACCCTTGGAAGGGACCGTAGTCCATTCCTCAGGTGGCACCACCCTCAACCCACTATCCTGTCGTGATACATTAACCTCCACCACATCAACCCTCTCCTCCTTCCTACCCGAATCCCCTCCCCCTGGTGGCTCCCTCGGCTCGATGGACTCCTCTACCCTAGGGCCCTCGGACTCCTCCTGAGGGAGAGGGGCCTCCACAACCTCCTCCCGCACAGAAGCCCGAGGTGGAGTGACAGCATCCCCCCCCGGTCCATTGTGTGACGCGGAGGGGCAGCGGGCGAAGGGGTGGCCCAACTCCCCGCAAAGGTTACACCGAATTAGCAGACACCCGGCCGAGGCGTGACCCCGTCCACCACAACGGGTGCAGACCTGCTCGGGACAGTTCATGCTCAAATGGCGAAATGAGCCACAGCGGTGACACTCGCGGGGTTGCCCGGGGTAATAGCACAAGATGCGATCCCGACCGAGAAAACCGGCCGAGGGCACGTGCTGCACCACGTTTCCCACCTCACGCAAACGGATCCTGCCCTTCCACGACCCGTCCCACACCCCTAGGGGCCCAGCGCCCTTAACCAGGGGTGCGAGGAGCACCGCATGGCGCGACAACCAAAACTGGATGTCCTGCCCTGGGAGCGACTCATTCCTGGATAGGATGGTCACAGGTACCGTCCCCTGGCGAGAGATAGGCACAACACGAAAGTCAGCCCACCCTCCCTGCTGCTGGTATCGGTCCCAGAAAATCTCCAGCCCCCGTCTCAGCATGAAACTAACATCATATTCAATGGTGTTGTTCATGTGGATAAAGGCGTAGAGATCTCCTGGGAGAAACCCCAGCCCAAGGACCATCCTCAAGACCTGTTCCCTGGCTGGAGGGGACCCCTCCCCAGCCCATCGGATCTGCGCCACGTTGCGCCGTCGGACCTCACCCCCTACCCCTCTTTGGAACCCTCCCCAACCTCCTCCCCCTCCTGCGGGACCAGTCCCCTGGGAGTTCCCCCTCCCCCCACCTTCACCCGACTTCCCCGGAGTGGTGCCCGACCCCCTCAGAGCCTCCGCAAAGGTACGGGGGGGAAGCCGACCCCCCAGCTCCCATCCCCTGCCTACCTTGGCCTTCCCCTGCTGCTACCTGCGGGGGATCCTGCTGCTGGTCTGCAGGATCCACAATCTCCCCACATGGGGCGACCTGAGAACTGGGCAAGATCATCTCTGCCAAAACCGAATCTGGAATGCTATCCTTTCCGGATCCTGGGTGCCACCGAGAACCCCTGGATCACCCCCTGCCGCCACCTCCATCTGCTGAAAGGCAGCAAAAGCCCCAGGAGGGCCCGACGGGGTCTCCAAGGCTAATCGCAGGGCATCACAAACCTGGTTCTCGGTGACACCCAGGGGACCGGAAGGCTCCCCCAAACCTCCTTCCCGCGTTCCCGACCCAGCGCAAGGCTCCTGGGTCTCGGCCACCACTACCGGGGACAGACCCCGCTCCCCTTCATTCCCGGGATCCAGGGGGACCACCGCCCCCCCTGACCCTACTGAGAACAACTCCTTCCCTCGTTCCAAATCAGCCACTACCTCCTTCCCCACTATATGACCAGTCGTCCGCTCCCCCCTTTCCTCCATCCGCCCTTCCCCTAACCCACCGTCCGCTACCCCCTTTACGGCTACCGACAACAAGGCAGGACCTGCCCGAGACAACAGGGCAGATCCCCCACCCAGAACATCCCCCACACCGCCACCCCCCGGCCCCTTGTCCCTCTCAGGTCCTACCTGGTTGTCGGTGCCAGACGTGGCACATGGGTCCAGAACCACCTGACCGGTAGCCACGGTTCCAGCAGGAAGGGCGGACGCCCCCCTGCGAGCCAGGCCCCCCTCATCCACACTGGCGGAAACTGCAGGCGCCTGTTCCTCCTGCTCCGCTGACACAGAAGACAAAGAAACATTCTGTCCCTGCTCTTGACTCCCCTCAGGGGCTGCAGAAAACGAACAGCAGCCCCTACCCCGCTCCTTCCCTTGTCCTGCACCCCTCCGGTGCCAGACAGCCACCTCTGAAAAAGATGGGCGGCCATCCTGCAGCCGTCGTGGAGCAGGAAGAGCAGCCAAGACAGGGGAGTCGCTATTCACAGCAGCCCCCCCACCCCAAGTCCGCACTGAAAATCCGGTACCCACTGCAGGGGAATGAACTCGGCGGTCAAACAGCACAGAGCCTTGAGATCCCCGACGCTGCTGCATCGGATCCGAGTGCGAATCACCACCTCGAGGACATTTTTCAGCGGAGGACGAGCGGGGAAATCCAGGCAGAGCCTCCTCAGACCGCCGTCGCTGCTCCTGCGGCAAGGCAAAGACAGAATCCCGGCTCGCTTCACACTTCCGGGAATACCCGGAAGTGACGTTACACCCCTGGCGGCGGCCATCTTGGAGTGTCGATTGGGCTGGGGGAAGCCCTGCAGAGACCTCCTCCATCGGGGCAATCCTTGCATCGGCGGCAACGGTGAGAAGCCTGACGTCACGGGGAACTGCCTTGCGGCCATCTTGGGGCACCCCACCAACACACGCTGATGTCGGGAGAGCAGGTAAATGAACGGGAAAGGCCTGCTGATGGGAAAGATCAACTCCTCGGACACCCTGCTCACTGCCCCAATCATTAGTGCAGGAAATCGATGTCTGCAATCGGGTCGTCGGCGGGGCTGTCATCATTGGCTCCAAAGAATCTAGGTGGGCAGGGACCCCGCCCCCAAACGCCCAGGCACCAGCTTTCACCAATTCAACTTCACCCTGAAAGGGCAACAGAGAACGGGACTGTCGATTTCCTACTGGCTTACCCACCCCCGGGGGTCTCCCCTGGACTACAGATCTACCCTGCCATCTATCATAGTTGTGATACACTTCAGACAGGGACCCACAACCCTGGCTCCTCAGATAGATGATTTCCTGGTGTTTAGCCTTCAAGGCCCGCTTTACCCCCTTTCTATAGATGGTATAGGCCACCCACTCCTCACCGGGAATGGTGGCCTGCAGGCTCTCCAGGTGGGAGAGCTGAGTTTCCAGCTGGGCCGCCTCCTTCTGGAGACCCTGGAGCCGCCGTACTGCCACCACAATCTCCTCTGGGGCCCTAGCTGGTTTCTGGAAGGATGGCAGGCCCGACCCTCCGTCCTCATCCTCACTGGAAGAGGTAGAGGCCTCCTCCAGGACCCGAGGCGGAGGGGGGAACCCACCTCCTCCAGCACCGTATGGGGCAGGCTTCCAAGGCCTCCCCAGGGCCTCTCCCTGCCTCCACCCAGCCTCCACACCCTGCCTGGGGAGGAGAGAGGAGCCTCCTCCCTGGGGCAGCGGGCCCAAACCTCCGGGCAAGTGGGTCCCTGTTCCCTGACCATCTGTAGTCCTACCTGGGGAGGCCCCCTCCTGGGGTATCGGCTGAAGACAGGTCCCAGCATCCTCAGTAGTCTGCACCAAAGGAGGCCTACCAGGCCTGGTAGGCCTCTGAGCCTGGGCCTCTCCTGCTGGAGGTGGCCCAGGGCCCGACATCCAGCCACAGGAAGGAAGCAGGAACTCCTCCCTAACAGGAGCTCTGCAGAACAGGTCTGCTCACCACAACAGCTGAACAGGAAGTGGGAGGAGCTGCCACTCGTGGGGCTGCAGAATCCTGCTCAACCTGTCGGCCAGGTAATTTTCCTGGCCAGGGAGATAAACCGCCCTGAGCAACATGTTGCGCCTGAGCGCAAACAAGCAAAGGTCCTGCGCCTCCTGACAAAGGAGCCTGGACCCAGTGCCTCCCTGTTTGTTCACATAAAACATGGCTACCTGATTGTCTGTTTGCACTAAAACAGACTGGTGGGCCAGGGTTTGAGAGAAAGTCTTGAGGGCTAAGCGAATAGCCCATAGTTCCAGTAGATTGATCTGCTGCTTGACTTCCCAGGGAGACCACAGGCCCTGGGTGCACTTGCCCAGACAGTGTGCACCCCAGCCCTGCAGGGAGGCATCGGTGGTCAACACCACTGTGAACCCAGGTGGCTGAAAAGGCATCCCTTTCAGTAAGTTGGGGGGATGTAGCCACCAGCGTAGGGAGTGCAGGAATGGTCTGGACACCCTTACTCTGTCACTGAGGCTCCTTTTTGCCTGCGACCACCGAGTTCTGAGGCACCATTGCGCAGGCCTCATATGAAGCCTGGCATTGGGAGTGACATGTACTGTCGAAGCCATGTGGCCAAGAAGCCTCAGGCAGAGCCTGGCGGAGACCAGTGACCTGCTGAGAAACTGGTTTGCCAAGGTTATCAGTCTTTGGGCTCTGTCCTCTGGCAAGAAAGCTTTTGCCTGCAGAGTCTAGCCTTGCCCCTATGAACTCCAAGTTTTGGGAAGGGAGCAAAGTGGACTTTGCGAAGTTTATGACAAACCCTAGGTGTTGGAGTAGAGAAATTGTTCGTAGGGTGGCTTGCCTGGCCTCCTGGCACGTCTGACCCCTGATGAGCCAGTCGTCCAGATAGGGGAAGACAAAAATACCCTGATTCCTTAAGTAGGCCGCCACCACTGCCAGGCATTTGGTAAAGACCCTGGGGGCGGAGGTAAGGCCAAATGGCAGCACTCTGTACTGATAATGGTTTCCTCCCACAATGAACCTGAGGTACTTTCTGTGGTCTGGATGAATGAGGATGTGAGTGCACGCATCCTTTAGATCTAAAGAGCATAGCCAATCTCACTGCTGGAGGTAGGGCAGAAGTGTTCCAAGAGTAAGCATCTTGAACTTCTCCTTCTGTAAGAACTTGTTGAGATTTCTGAGGTCGAGAATAGGCCTGAGATCCCCTGTTCTCTTTGGTACTAAGAAGTACCTGGAGTAGAAACCGTGACCTTGTAGGTGGGGAGGCACAGGCTCCACCGCCTTGTCTCGCAACAGACCCTGAAGCTACTGCAGGAGGAGGGCTGTATGGAGAGGAGGCCTTGGAGGCTCTCCTGGAAAATAGGGAGGAGGTAACTGATGAAAATGAAGCAGGTAGCCCTTGTGGACTATGCTTAAGACCCAGTTGTCCCCTGTAATGGGTGGCCACTGGTGGGCAAACAGGGCTAGTCGACCCCCTGTGCAAGGATGGGACAGCAGAGACGGAGAGGCTATGCCTTGGGAGTCAAAAACCCCCACCTTGCTGAATGGGAGCAGGAGCCAGAGGCTTGGGGGCCTTCTGCCTACGGGGCCCATGTCCCTGCCCCTTGGCCTGCTGACCCTGTGGGGGAACGGGGGAGGCCTGGTAAGGTGGGAACTGTTTGTAGGCAGTTGCCTTCCTCGGGTAAAAGGACTTCTTACCGGAGCCCTTCTTCTTGTGTGAAGGGGCAGAAGTCTTTCGAGACAGCTTTGTCCTCATGAGGTGCTCGGTCTCGAGCTCAGCAGCCTTCTCGGCCATGGGCTTGCCAAAAAGGTTCTCACCTCGGCAAGGGACATCGACCAATTTGTCCTGAACCCATGGCTTGAGGTCCGATGACTGCAGCCATGCCTGGGGTCGAGCCGCGATGCCGGCTGCCGCAACACGGGCCGAGGCCTCGAAGCCATCGTAGGCCGCTCTGGACATGAACTTAGAGCATTCCTGGATCCCTGAAGACAAGGACTTGAACCTCTGCAAAGGTTCCCTGGAGAGACCAGCAGAGAACCCGGCAAGCTCCTTTGCCAGGTCCCGCAAGTACATGCCCATGTACAGCTGGTAAGACTGGACACGGCAAGCAAGCATCGAGCCCTGGAAGCACTTTATACTGAACGTATCCAGGTTCCGGATCTCTCTGCCAGGGGGCACCGTGGAGTGCATCTTCTGACTTTTCAGACGATGCATGGCCGATTCCACCACCATGGAATGGTGTGGTAGCTGCGCCTTTTGAAACCCAGGGCTCTTACGGAGTCGATAACTGGAATCGACCCGCTTGCTCAGAACCGGCGCCGAGGCCGGTGCCTCCCACATCCGGAAGAGGAGTCGTTCCAGCATCGAAGGAACCGGCACAGTAAAGGCCTCCTTCAGAGGAGAGTCATGCTGAAGGGCCTCGAGCTCTTCGGCTCGAGGCTCCTCCTCGGGATCCGCCGGGATCGCCAAAGCAGTGGCCATATCCCTCACGAACTCCGAGAACCGGGTATTCTCCGGAGGGGACCTACTCCGGGGCTCAGACTGCGGTGGGTCCGACGGGACGCAAAGAGTCTTGAAGGTATCGGGGGACTCCTCGTCCTCCGTCTCCCAGGCGGACTCGTCCGAAGAGGAGTCGGGCTCCGACCGTGCGGGGCCCGGCAGCACCCACCCTGATGCCAAAGGCACCGGCGTCGATGCCCTCGTTCCCGACCGGGAGGTCAAGGGTGACCGCAACCGAGGACGACCTCAAGCCTTCATGGTCTTGAGTATTGGCTCGGTCTCGGGTCGACTTCGATGTCCCGGTGGTCGGAGCAGATGCGCCAGTGAGGCTGGCCATCAGCACCCGCTGCTGATCCATGAAGGCAGACAGTCTGTACTCCAAGGCTGTCAGCCTGAGACCCAGCTCAGGAGACTCAGCAGCCACCGACTCGGGCCCCAGCGATGCCGGGCCCGACGTCGGCTCTCTGGGAGGAGAGTCCTCGAGGACAACAGGACTTACGTGTCCAGCAGACTCCGGCTCCACCCGAGGTACTTTTGACGGCTTCTCCTGTTCCACGGGCCCGGGACGGTGGTCGGGGGTCCGTGACCTAGCCCTCGAGGAGCCAGGGACCTCCTCCGACGCTGCCCTCCTGAGCCGCTTCTTCCTCTTTCATTCCCGCTCGGGGGACCCCCTCTCAGAGGACCCACGACGATGCTCGGGGTCAGACTCCCGAGACGTCGAGGCCTCAGACGAGGTCCGGGCCCGGCCAGAGGCCGAATCGGAGAAAAGCCTTTCCTTTTGGTGCTGACGACTTCGTAGTGCCTTAGTGGACATTTTTCCACACGGTCCACAGATCTTAGGATCATGATCAGGACCGAGGCACCGAAGGCAGCAGTCGTGTGTGTCAGTGAGAGACATTAGTTTCTTGCACCGATCACACTTCTTAAAACCACTGGAAGCCATCGGGGAAAAAAGAGTCCCCGCGAGGTCAAAGGACCGGCCTTCCAGGGAAAAGGGAAAAAAGGGCGCGAAGGGCAAAAACCGAAAAAATAAGATCAGGCTCGATACCGGTGTACCGAACCCGACGAGAAGGGGAACCGGCGTCGAACCGGAGAAAAAACCGCAAAGAAATCGCAAGGAATTGAAGAAAAAAATCTAACTATTTTCCGGGTGAACTAGGACACATGTCCGACGGGCTCCACGGAAAAAGAGAGACTGAGCAAGATGGCACCTTTAGGCGGGAAGGGGACCATGCATGCGTGCAGTATTCCCAAAGGCTTTCATGGAAAGCTGGGGAAATGCTCCGCAAGGGCTCCATCGACGTCGTTGTCACCCATATGTGAGGACTGACTTCCTGCTTGGTCCTGGAGAATCTGTGGTTTAGGCTGGGTAGTGAAAACAACCAACACAATAACAACACAGGTACACTAAAAAAAAATTTTTTTAAACTGCCTCTAATGTTTCGATTGATTTTTACGTTTTTTGGTGCGCTGAATCCAAATCTGGTAACCAATTTGCTCCATCACGTACAGATTTTTTGCTACATTGGGTTAGCAGTTTGAGGTGAACGTTTCAGATTGAGTGCGATCGAGATAAAGTTTCTTGGATGAATTCTTTATACTAATTGTTTAGTAGTTATTCAAATAAGAATAAAGAAAATTGTAACAAGGCAGCACATAAGAATAGAGTAATGTCAACAAAACACACTGTGATGGTAGCAAAATTGTCTGCACTTAAAACAGCCATATACATGTGCACAAACATTGAGCATATAAGAGCGAGGTTAGACACAAAGCAAAGCAAAGAAATGTGCAAAAAATGTTGTACAGGTATGTATGTAAGAATAGAAAATGCAAACCGCACCATTGCAATACATGAAGACAAACATCCGATGGTGTGAAAATAAAATTCTAATAAATGAGATCCGACAGTGTGGTAGCAAATTTTTATTTCAAAGTTTAGTAAAAACACGATATTTGTCAACACAGTTTAGATTTTAAAGTCATTCTTGGGTCAATCAATCTCCTGGTGGGCCCGTTTCTTCTTCCCCCAAATGCTTCTCTTGGTGCGCTGCTTGGCGTATTTTTCATCTGGGGTTTCCCGCAGCAGCAACCAGCAGAAATCAGCCATCATAGTGGTGTTCCATCTTCCTTGGTACCTTCTCTCTGCGTCCTTGATGTCCTGGTGAAACCTTTCACCTTGTTCTTCACTGTACGCCCCCAAGTTTTCGGGAAAGTAGTTCACATGGGAGTGCAAGAAATGGACTTTCAGGCTCATGTTACAGCCTTGTTCTTTGAAGGCATTGAGCATCCTGGCAACAATATCCTTATAGTTCTCATCCCGCCTGTTCCCCAAGAATTTGAGAACAACATCCTTGAAGGAATCCCAGGCTTCTTTTTCCTTCTCAGACATCGTTTCAGCGAATGCTCCATCTGAAATGAGTTTCCTTATATCAGGGCCAACAAACACTCCTTCCTTTAGCTTTGCTTCAGAAAGTCGGGGGAACTTTGAGCAAAGGTACCGAAAGCACTCACCATCTTTTGGAAGGGACTTGATGAATTGCTTAATGAGACCCAACTTAATGTGGAGAGGTGGTAATAGAATTTATCACGAGGGTACCAAGCTCTCATGAAGAACATTTTTCTCACCGGGTCTCAAATACTCCCGAATTGGCCAGTCTTTTTTCCCCCAGTGTAGGTCGCGGGCCCGGCTATCCCACAAGCAAAGGAAGCAGGGATATTTGGTGAAACCGGATTGCTGCCCTAATAGCATGGATAGAATTTTAAAGTCTCCACAAATCATCCACTTATGCTCATCATAACGAATCTTCTGAAGAATCAGGGCCAAATTCTCGTATTTTTCTTGGAGAATAACAGAGTGAGCAATAGGAACTGAAGCGAATGTGTTGCCATTATGAGGAAGAACACCTTTTATGCTGTCTTTTGACAAATCAATGAACAGCTGCCATTCAGCAGGATCATACTTGAGTTTAAACTTTTCCATCACTCCGTATATATCGTTGCAAAATACCAAATCTTCATCTTTGCTGAAATACTTCAAAAATTGTGTCTCGCGGTTGCGGTACCAATAAAAAGTTGTTCCTGGTGACAATAGATTTTTCTGTTTAAGCCGAGAACCTAGCAGTTGGGCAGCATCTTTTGGGAGTCTTAAATCCCGGACTAAATCATTCAATTCAGCTTGAGAGAAAACTTCAGGTTTCGGATCTGGTTCAGTTTCAAACTCGGAAGTACTGGACTCATCGGGAAAAGCCATCTGATGAGTCTCATCATGATCAGAACCGTCCACACAAATATGATCCAAAGATTTTGGTGGTTCAGGCACAGGTACTTCGTTGCTATGAGGCATAGGCCTAATTGCTGAGGGAAGGTTGGGGTAACTTATTACGTTCTTATTTTTTAAGTTGTATCCCTTCACAATGCAAGAGCAAAAATAGCAGTCACTGCTGTGGTCTCTTTGTTCACGCCACATCATAGGTATTCCGAAACGAAATGCTTGTTTTTTTACCTTTCATCCATAAGCGTAGATCTTCCTCACATGTCTTGCACACTTTGTGAGGAGCCCACGGTTTGTCTTGATCGCCTAACTTCAAACCGAAATAGGCGAAATATACTTTTTTAATAAATGCAGAAATGTTCTTCTGCCGCTTTTTCACGGTATATTCCCCACAAATAAAACAAAAACTGTCCGGAGAGTTGACGCAACCTCTGGCTCTGTGAGCCATCACAAATACACAGCACTGCAAACTACAACTGTAGTGAACCACTTCGGAATAAAGCTGGATTACGACTGAGCAAACAAAAGGTAATAATGAACTTGCAAGAAACTGAAATTTGACAGGAACGTTCATGTCGCAACCACCGTGTTTGAGCGAGCGAACGAGGGGAGGCGAACAGGAAAGAACATGCGTCAGTGCGAGTACTGGATTTAGCCCCCCGCCTCCCAATTGTCCTGTTAATGTATAAAATGAATACAAAACACTCTAAAATATCATGAGGGAGTGTTTCTAGTTAGTTAACCATTACAACCTCTATTTTGGGCCAAGAAAATAAACTGCAGTCGGCTAAAAAGAAATTATGTGAACATTCCTTATATGGGTAAGAAATCTAATTTTGCAAGAAAACGTGACGTGATGGAACATTTTGGCTATTTTTCCTGGATTCAGCACCCCAAAATCTATAGGAATCAGTTGCAAAACTGGAGGCAGTTTTTTGGTAGTGTACCTGTGCAATTATTCAGCACAAAAGCACAATTATGACCAGAAATTGGGTCTATTCCAGTGTGGAACATTTTAAAACCATTCATTCCAAATCTGAGATTTCAAGCCATAGAACCTTCATGAGGATGCCAGAGAGACATATTTTTGAAGAAGGAAGCATATTGGATTTATGAATTGAGGTCAATTGTACCTAGAGAGATGAAGGACAATTGGATCCTCAGATATTTCATTCAACTAAAATAAAATTAGAGTGTTTGTGTTAGGGATTGTATTCATTTTATGAAATGTTTAGTTTATTGTAAAATCTGTTTTTTCAACTCACTAAGGGCCTCTTTACTAAAGTGCATTAAGCGATTAATGAGGGAATTAGCATACGGTAACTGTTAGAATGGGTGCACAGTGCACACTGTGCTGATACGACAGAAAGCGCTAACTCCTGCATTAACTGCATATTGCACAATGGAGTGGCGACTGGGCGGGTTAGGGGTGGAGAGTGGGTGTGGATTGCACAATGCGATTGTCATGAGGGTATATCGGGAAGGCCATGGGGCCCTCGTGCACGCGGCCGGCAATAACCGGGGGGGGGGGGCAGCTGGTCACGTGCACCTGGCATGAAGACGGCGTGGGGGGCCGTTGAGGAGAGACGTAGCGCGTCTCACAGTCTCATTGGCTCCCGCGGGCTGAGGGAAGGTGCGGGAGCCAATGGGATAAGGAGAGGGTCCCGGCAGTGTGGGCGGAGCATGGACACGGCGTGGCTCTTGACTGCTGGGGTCGAAGCTGGAGGCGACGGTCGTGCCTGTGGGAGCTGTGGCGGCAGATTCCTTTTTGGCAGCGAGAGTGCTGGCAGGCAGGTGTGGCAGTGGCAATGGCAGTCAGCAACGAGAACGGCACGACGGGCTGGAGTTGTGGGGGAGCGCGGCGCATGTGGTGGTGTTCGATGGAGTGAGGCATCAGACAAGTGCGGCACCAGAAGGAACTAACTCATTTAAATTGTAAAAAAAGAAAAAAGGGAAGAAAAACCAGAACCCAATAAAGAGAAGAACCCCAAAAAACAAAAAAAGGAAAGAAGGGAAACGAGGGAGGGAGTGTAAATACGGGTGGCTGTGTGCATTACGATGTATCCACGCAGGGGTGAGGGGAGGGGTGCAGGAAGGGGGAAGGGGGCAGGAAGGGGGGGCTAGAAGGGGGGTGGGGTGGAGGACCAGCCGATGGCGGATGCTCAAGGGGAGCAGAGGGGCAAGGGGTGCACGTGGCGGGGGCCCAGGACCCAGGGGGTGAATGCAAAGGGGAGAAGGGGGCACAGTGGGGGAAGGGGCGGATCAGCTGGCAGGGGCAAAGGTGCAAGGGAGGGCAGTAGGCGGAGGGAGGGGGCAGCTCAAGTGCAGAGAGGGGTTAGGGGGGGGCGACCCGGTTGCGGATGGCCAGGAGGAGCCAGAAGGTCGGGAAGTGAGGGGAGGAGGACTGGTAAGGGGTACCCTGGGACGGGGGGGCGGTTCGGGGTTCTGATGGACGCTCAAGCTTAGAATGGGAAGGGCGCACAACGGGGTGGATAGCCGGGGGAGACTGGCCGGGGTTAGTGGGTTCGGCAAGCTGGCACGGGGCATCAGGAGGCAGTTACCCGCCGGCATGGGAGCACTGGCGAGGAGCTGGGCAAGGCTCTTCTCAGGCAGAGTGGTTGGGGGTGTGGCAGCCGCCTTGGGCCATGGCAGGTTCCCCTTCACCTTTTGCTGTCTTATCTCCTCAGGTACCTCCCAGATGGCAGTACGTTGGAGGTCACGGGACGAGCTGTCCGCGGCAACAGGATGGCGCAACAGTGAGCACGGACAGATGTCACGTGGCGGAAGGAATGGCAGGAGAGCCTGACACAGTGCCTCAGACAGTGACGGAGCAGCAGGAGACAAGTCAGAATGATGAGACGGTGAGGGGCGTGGCAGGTGAGTTGGCTCCGGATCAAGGTGAAGAGGTGGGTGGCGGAATGGTGGCGGCTGAGGGGGTTGGGAAAAAGGCTAAAAGAAAACGTAAGCATTCTTGTCGACAGCGTTGTAAGTTGGGATCCTCTTCCACGTCGTCCACAGATTCGTCATCGCGTTCGTCTACAACGGAGGACAGCGTGCGTAGAGAGAGTGGCATGAGTGCGGAGAAGCTAGGGTTGGGTGGGGTGACGCCTACGCTGGCAGCTTTCTCGGAATTTTGGGAAGGGGTGCCGAGGAATTTGCGGCGTAAAATCAAGAAGAAGCGTTACATTGACATTTTCCGGTTGTTGGAGAGTAGGAAACTGTCGGGGGACAGTAGGAGGAAGAGGAAGGAGGATGAGAAGGCAGGTAGGGTTCAGAAGGTAGCTAGGAATATAGTTAACTGGACTCGGGCCTTTTTGCGTCTCGCTGGTGTATGGGGGCACCAGCATCCAGATCAGTATGGGATGCTATTGGCGTATGCAGACTCCATCTTAGAGGCGTCGCAGACGTATGAAGGTTGGGCATGGCTCAACTATGATGAGAAGTTCCGCGATAAGATGGAAGAAAATCAGCTGTTGTTTTGGGGGACGCAAGATATTAATTTATGGTTAACGCATATGGCAGTCAGACCGAGCGGAGGGGTGGCGAGCGCAGTGAAAGGAGGACTAGCTGCTCCGTTTGGTGCGGGGCAGTCCTTTCGAGTGAGTGGGCCCCTGGCAGTGCAGAGAGCAGCTGGGGGGGGCACTGGAGATGTTTGTTGGCGATTCAACAAGTCTTCATGCCCCTTTCCGGATTGCAAGTTCCGGCACGCCTGTTCCATCTGCAATGGGGGGCATTCCGCACTCAAATGTGTTAAAAAGGGAACGGTCGGTTCCATTATGCTGACGCCCAAGCAGTAGGAACTTGTAGAGCTTAGCTTCGACTTCAATTAGGATTGAAGCGCTATGACCGTGGTTGAGGAAGTATCCCAGGCACAAGGACAGAGTGGTTTTGGAGGAGGGATTTCAGGGGGGGGGTTCAGATTCCAGTAGTGGGTAAGGTAGTTTCGAGCAAAGCCAGGAATTTGCCCTCGGTTAGGAGGTTTGCCCATATCATGAGGGATAAACTGGCTGTGGAGATCGGGTTGGGCAGGGTCGCGGGCCCCTTTGCAGAGCAGCCATTTGCTGACTTCGTGGTGTCCCCGTTGGGAATAATACCAAAAAAGGAGCCTGGGAAATACAGGTTAAGTCATAACTTGTCCTTCCCAATGGGATCTTCCGTCAACGACCACATCCCGAAGGAATTGTGCGCGGTGCGCTATGCATCTTTTGATGAGGCAGTGGAGCTGGTGAGAAGATGTGGTCGAGGGTGCTTGATGGCCAAGTTGGACATCGAATCTGCATTTCGTTTGTTGCCGGTGCACCTGTCAGCATTTCATTTGTTGGGATTTTGCTTTGAGGGTAACAATTATTTTGATAAGTGCATGCCTATGGGTTGTTCGGTATCCTGTGCCTATTTCGAATAGTTTAGCATGTTTATGCATTGGGCTTTTGTGGAGCAGGCAGGTTGCGCGAACGTAGTGCACTGCCTGGATGACTTCCTGTTTGTAGGAGAGGCGCAGTCGAGACGGTGCAAGGAGTTAATGGATGGATTTGTACAGTTGGCCCAGGCTTGGGGTGTCCCGTTGACGGCAGGGAAAACGGAGGGCCCAGCGACAAGTATTACTTTTTGGGGGGTTGAGCTGGATACGGTAGTCATGGTGTCGCGACTGCCGGTTGACAAGGTAGTGAAGCTGCGTGTTTTGGTAGCAAATGTGCTGGCATCAAGTAAGATAACGCTACGTGAGATGCAGGCGTTGATAGGCTCCCTCAATTTTGGTGTAAGGTAATCCCGATGGGAAGGGTGTTTTTACGTCGGCTCACAGCAGCTACGGTAGGGGTTACTAAACCTCATCACCGTATTAGGATGTCACAGGGCATGCGGGCTGATTTAGGGGTTTGGGACGAGTTTCTGAAGGATTTCAATGGTACCACGGTATTGAGGGAGACAGAGATTTCCAGTCGGGAGTTGCAATTGTTTACCGATGCCGCAGGGGAATTGGGTTTGGGTGTTTACTTCAGGGGCTCTTGGTGTGAGGCGGGCATCACCAGTAACATAACCTTTCTGGAGTTGTTCCCGATTCTAGTGGTTTTGGCAGTGTGGCCAGACAGGCTTCGGAATCGCAAGGTAGTTTGGTGGTGTGACAATGCGGCGGTAGTCAGTGTGATCAATAATTATGCTCCGTGCTGCAGGCAGGTGGCCGATTTAATGCAGAAGGTTGTTTTAGCTTGCTTGCGACTGAATGTGGTGGTGAGGGCTCGTCATATTCCCGGGAGTACCAACAAAATTGCTGATGCTCTTTCCCGTTTTAAGTGGGAGCTGTTTCGGACTTTGGCGCTGGAGGCAGAAGAGGTAGGGGCATCGGTCCCAGAGCACGTATGGCAGATTGGCCTCAGGAGATGATGGAACTGCTGAAGAGTTCAGTGTCAGCGGCGACGTGGGCCGCGTATCAACGCGGCTGCAGCAGTGTGGTGAACTTCCTGGCGGAACAGGGATTGCTGCAGGGACCGGTGTCGGATCAGCTACTGGGTCAGTATGTCCTGACAGCAAAGGCAGTGGGATTATCGTGGGCAACGGTGCGTATGCAGTTGACGGGGTTCTCATTTTTCTCGAAGGCGGTGGGGTGGGGGGCTGCTAGGGGGGATTTTTAACGCGCAGGCTGCTGCAAGGGTGGAAACAGTCCTTTCCCTCGCCGGGTGATGGGAGGCGGCCTATTACCTATGACCTGCTTGTGCGGTTGTGCCTAGCATTGCCGCAGATGGTAACATCCCCATATGAAGGCACGCTCTTACAGGCGGTTTTTTCGGTTGCCTTTTTTGGCACTTTTCATGTTGGGGAGTTGGTAGCGGAATCTGGTCGGTCCAAGGGGGGCAGGGGCTTGCAATTGCAGCAGGTGAAGTTGGCAGGGGGCGGGGTTGGTATCTGGTTAGCGCGATTCAAGATGGATCCGACGGGGAAAGGAACTTGGGTAGTTTTGAGGGCGGTGGACGGGGCACCTACGTGCCCGGTTACCTTACTGAAGTCTTACTTGCTAGTAAGGCCGGGCGGGGTAGGCAGTCTTTTTATCCATAAGGATGCATGGGTGCTGACGCGATTTCAGTTTACAGCGGTGTTGCAGCTGTCGCTACGGCAGATTGGTGAGGAACCGGGCCGGTTCGCACCGCAATCTTTCAGAATCGGTGCAGCTACCAGTGCAGCGGCGGAGGGACTGCCCGAGCGGGAGATACAGCGGATTGGTAGATGGAAGTCGCAAGCATTCTAGAGCTATGTGCGCCTATAGGAACTGTGTTGTTGCTTACTGTTACAATTTCTTGATTTTACAGAAGTGGGACCAGAATCGTGTAGCTGTTGGGTGATTGGCCACTCGTTTGTTTACTGGGCTGGTCGGCGAGCAGCAACATGGCCGGTGGGGCCAAATATTGGATTGGAGGCTTCGAGGGTGACCGTCTCATGGCTGGGCGAGCGTGGCCTACAGTGGATCCAACTGTTGCCTTTGCTGTGGCACCACAAGCATGTGAGAGGGGCGCCAAACATCTTGTTGATACATCTGGGAGGCAACGACCTTGGCTCATGGACTTGTAGGCAGTTAATTCGTGCAGCTCACAAGGATTTGGGGGAGGTGTTAATGATGTTCAAGGACGTGGTTCTCGTTTGGTCTGATATCATTCCAAGGCCTGCTTGCAGAGATCAGCGGCGGTGGTCGAGGGGGTTAATGAAAATTAATCGCCAGATTGGCCGATGGGTGGGGTAGCACGGCGGGTTCCAGAATTTGCACCCATGGGCAGAAGTTGACTGTGCGGGCCTATATAGGCAGGATGGAGTACATTTATCCCTGGTGGGGATGGACTTGCTCCTGAATGATTGGCAGGAGGCCTTAGAAGGTATTATGCATGGGAGGAGGGCTGGTCGCAGCTTAGCCTTGGGGGGGGCAGCTCAGGACAGGCATGACCTGAGCTGGTGGCGGGATCCCGGAGGTTTCTGGGGTCCGGAGCCGGAGGCAATCCTTAGGGCGGGGGTGGGGTACCTCTGACCCAGACAATCCCTCGGGTTTTTGCTAATAATATGGCGAAGCCGGAAGAGGGAGGGCTATGCAAAATAGCCGGGGCCTGGACCTGGCAGAAGCGGAAACGGCGTCACCTTGCTACTCACATGGCTGGTGAGGGCTCGATCTGCAGGGGGGGGCAATTATGATGTGGTTTGGAATCTTGTTCGGTTATTGTTAAAAGGTTAATAAAGCTGCGAACAGTTTAATTCCCAAAAATGTGTTGTGTGTATCATTGTAAAAGGAAAAGGGGTAAAGGAGGGGGGGAGAAAGGGGGGGAAGGGGCAGGAAGCGTACCCGGTTACGGGAAGGCCGCGGGGCCCTCGTGCACGCGGCCGGCATTAACCGGGGGGGGGGGGGCGGCTGGTCACGTGCGCCCAGCACGACGGCGGCGTGGAGCGCCATGGAGGAGAGATGCAGCACGTCTCTCAGTCTCATTGGCTCCCGCGGGCTGAGGGAAGGCGCGGGAGCCAATGGGATAAGGAGAGGGTCCTGGCAGTGTGGGCGGAATTGGACACGGCGTGGCTCTTGACTGCTGGGGTCGGAGCTGGAGGCCACAGTCGTCCCACCCGCCCTCCATAGCTGGGGGTTGTCAAAGGCTTGGGGGGTGATGGGGTGTTGCAGCTAGAGGGGGTGGCGGGATTCCAGAGGTTTCCGGGGTCCAGAGCCGGAGGCAATCCTTAGGGCGAGGGTGGGGTACCCCCGACCCGGACAATCCCTCGGGCTTTTGCTAATAATATGGCGAAGCCGGAAGAGGGAAGGCTATGCAAAATAGCCAGGGCCTGGACCCGGCCGAAGCGGAAACGGCGTCACCTTGCTACTCACATGGTGAGGGCTCGATCTGCAGGGGGCAATTATGATGTTGTTTGGAATCTTGTTCGGTTATTGTTAAAAGGTTAATTAAGCTGCGACCAGTTTAATTCCCAAAAATGTGTTGTGTGTATCATTGTAAAAGGAAAAGGGGTAAAGGAGGGGGGAGAAAGGGGGGGAAGGGGCAGGAAGCGACTGGTCCGCCGTACCCGGTTAACTATATGCTGTCAATGTTGCAATGGGGGCATTAAGCGCACACGCCTTAATTGTAAACGCTGCTGCAGCACATTTGGGTACTGTTCAGTGCGGTAACAGCAGAGAAAATGCTAGCCACACCCCCAATAATTAGTGCAGTATTTTTGCACTTATGATATGTTCATCTTACTCAAATTCCAGTAAGTCCAAAAATTATCATATCTTAGTGAAAGGGTCCCTTAGTGTTTTTCATGAGGCACTATATCAAATTGAAATAAATTAATTGATTACTTAAATTAAGACATGGTTGTCTCAATTTTGGCTCAGAGATGCTTCTTTTATTATCTGATGTGGAAATCTTAGGGTTCATTCCATTATTTGGTTAGAAAGATTTTTTTTTAATTAGATTTGAGCATAAGATAAACAAATTAAACTATCCTTAGGTTATCTATTTATATTCACTACTCACCACTAGTCGGACTCCAAGTGGTAGACATAAATCAATATCAAAATACAATCAAATCCATATAAATCAATGTGATAATTAGGCGTACTGGCTTGTATTTTTGAAAGAATAATTTGCTGTATTGGGCTGACTGAACCTTGTGACGCAGTGGCAACAGCAGAAGCCATGGAAACTGATACTGACCCTCTGGTTAGTTCAGGTACTGCAAGAAAAGACAGAGTTTTCCACTCTCAGCATAACTTATAGGCAACCAATCAGCTCACCTCAGGGGAGGAGAGAAGCAGAGCTATGGATTGGGCACGCCCTAGTAGGAGGCGGGCTTCCCAGAGCAGGGACCCCTTGTTAAGCAGAGAGAGTGAAGACACTGATAGATGGAGAATCGGAACAGGAAGAGGAAAGGGAATGAGAAGGAATGGAGAAGTGAGCACTACAAACGGATTGAGAAGGAAAGGTGGTTTGAATCCACAAGAGAGAAGGCAAAAGGCATTGGGAAGGCAAGAAGCTCTCTTGTTTGCAGAACCCTTTGACCCTGCTACAGAAACACTGCCCAGCTGCAACAGAAGGGAAACTGATCCAGAACCAGGAACAAAGCCTACGTTGTGGGGAAACAGTTTTTATCTTTGGAGAGAAAGGCACGCTGGCAAGGCATTTTCTGACCGGTCTCATTCTAAGGTACCTGCTGCTCTTAATTCCTTTCATAAGTTTTACCAGTCAGAAAGAGAGAATCCTGATTTTAGAGTACAGGATAGTTCCAGGCAATGTGAAAGACGTTGGTTACAGCCTGAAAGCTCTCTAAGTAAGCCAAGCTTTTCTCAGCCAGTAATTCCTGCTTTTAATAAGCAAGCTGACGAAATAAACCCAGCCAAATTGTTTACAAAGAGATTAGGCTATATTGATACTGAAGGTCCTACCTTTGAAGCTTTTCTTAAAAGCAGAGCTTGTGCAAAGGAACCTCTGATTACACCACTCACTAACGGGGATAAGTGGGGGAGGGGTAACTCCACCACGGGCACAGAGTGTCTAAACAGGGAGAGCAGTGTTTGCTTACCAGGAGCAGATAATTACCTGCCCAAGCCAGGAGAAGATTTACCCAATAGTCCTGCTAGGAGACAGGCAGAGCAACTCCTGAGTGAATTTAGACAATTCTTGAATAAAAGAGCTATTTCAGAAGAAGCTAGCATTCAAGCAGGGAGTAATCCTGGAATAGGAATTCCCACAGCGGCTCCACGGCCCATGCTTGAAATTAACCAGCCGATGGACTGCTCAATTGGGCTAATTGAGAAAACTGATAAATGCAAAGCTTGAATGTTTATACCTGACAGTTGATTCTGGTTATGCTAACCCAGAATATGTGAAAAGCATATGAAAAGAAATACTGTTCTGAGCAATTGAAAGGGAAGCTTATTGAAGTTTGAAATAAGCTGGACTGTATCCTAATTGCAAGAGAAACAATATTAGTTCTTACCAAAGCATTTTTGTGAAAACAGCACAGAGAAGACACATGAGGTAATGTGTTTCCTCAGAGAAGCATAAGTTGAAGCACAGCATTGAAAGCCTTTGTTTTGTATAATTCCTGATTGCTTAACCTTCTCACCTGTTCCTGACCACCAAGGAGCGGGGAAAATAAAATCCTTGTGAATATAAATTTTCTTGTTCCCGACTTTAATTGGCCCCCACAACTACAGAAGGCCCATCCCTCCTTAACCCTCAAGGTTAGGGAGTGGGTGTAAGGGTGACAACCTATACATTTAATGTTTCATTTAGTAAGATTTCAGCTATTAGGGTTTGCGGTCAGATAAATAAGTGATCTTCCTTTCATTTAAGTCTTGTACTTCTGGTTTCCATGTAAATCTGTGGGGTCAGTGCAGTGTGTTCAGAAAGGTGACATATAGAAACACAGAAATATGATGACAGAAAAAGACCACATGGCCTATCTAGTCTGTCCTTCCATATCAACAACTACAACAGTCCCCTTTTTTCCTTTAGAGATCCTCTGTGTTTGTCCCATGCTTTTTTTGAATTCAGATACTGTCCTCATCTCTAGCACCTCCACTGGGAGACTATTCCACAGATCTACCACTCTTTCCGTAAAGAAATATTTTCGACTATCACTCCTGAATCTATCCCCCTTCACCCTCATCCCATGTCCCCTCATAGCAGAACTTGCTTTCAATTGAAAGAGGCTCTCCCCCTGTACATTTATGCCACGGAGGTATTTAAACATCTCAATCATATCACCTCTATCCCACCTTTCCTCTAAGGTGTACATATTAAAATCCTTAAGTCTGTCCTCGTATGCTTTATAATGAAGACCACTAACCATTTTAGTAGCCATCCTCTCTACTGACTCCATCCTGTTTCTATCCTTTTGAAGATGCGGTCTCCAGAATTGCACACTATACTCCAAATGAGATCGCACCAAAGCTTATACAGAGGCACTATCACCTTCTTTTTGGTGCTAGCCATTCCTCTCCATATGCACCCAAGCATCCTTCTAGCTTTTGCCGTCACCTTTTCTACCTGTTTAGCTACTTTAAGATCATCAGACACAACCACGCCTAGATCCCACTCTTCTTTAGTGGGCAAAAGTACTTCATTCACTCCCTATACTATATTGCTCCCTTGGATTGCTGCAGCCCAAATGCATGACCTTACATTTTTTTTAACATTAAATCCCAGCTGCCAAATTCTAGACCATTCTTCAAGCTTAGCTAGATCCCTCCTCATGTTATCTACCTTCCTGGGTGTCTACTGTATTGCAGATTTTGGTATCATCTGCAAAGAGGCAAACCTTATATCACTAACAAAGATGTTAAAAAGAATCGAACCAAGGACATATCCCTGGGGCACACCACTGGTAACATCCTTCTCCTCAGAGTGAGCTCCATTTACCTGTACTCTTTGTTGCCTCCCACCCAAGCAATTTCTAACCCAAACAGTAACTTTAGATAATTTTAAATAAATAAAGTAAAAGTGTATATTCCCTTGAAATCTAAATATTTACCACAACTACTGCATTAGAATGCAAAAAAAATGGAGCTGTCAGACCTGCTATATTTTATTCTTTTTTAGTTGATGCTAGAATGGAAGAGTAGTCTAATGATTACAGTAGTGGCTTGGTACACAAGAGACCAGAATTTGAGTTTCATTGACATGCCTTGGGCAAGACATTTACCCTCCATTGCCTCACAAGAAAGGCCGGGCAATCTTCTTCCGGTCATACCTTGCCAAGAAAACCCAGCGGCTGCTGGGTCACTAGGAGTTAGCATTGACTCAGCTGCACACATTGCATTGCATTTTAGTTGATGCTGATTAAACATATCAAGGCACATTTTAGAAATGACGTCTAAATGCAATCTGGGATATCCACACCAAAACAGCACAAAAAAGGTGGCAATGTCTAAATTCAGGCAGAAATTTACAAATGTGGACATGCCCGATATGGACATCTGTAGGGCTGTCTACATAGATATCCCTAGAACAGTATCCCTGACTGGGGATGTCTCAGATGTTCAGAGGTGGTTCAAACACAAAACAAGTTTCCCTTTTATCCAACAAATAGCTGTGCAATTGTGGAGAGTACTGGGGATGGTAAAGTGCCATCTTCTCTAAACCCTCCAGATGTTTTGAAGTCCAAATGAACATTTTCCCAATGCCTATTCATACCTGGAGCAGGTTTAAACCTAGACAAGGTCACAGACATCCCCGACATTTCTGAAATCAAATGAGGATTCCTAAGACCATTGCACTACCCTCGACACACCTCTGCCACACCCCCTGCCTACTTAGACATCCCCACACTGAAGACGTCTTTAAACTCCATTTGTGAAATGGCTCCAGAGAAGTCTTCATGATTTTGGACATCCACGTGCCAGTTTTCGGATGTTCAGAGTATGAATAGAGCTTCTAAAATGACCATTGCATCATGTGTGACACATCACAGCCAGTGCTCACTGGCATTAATTCTATTAAGTCAGATCCTATTCAAAGACCTGAGAATCATAGAGATATCAGTGTGGAATGCATGCTGTTCCAACTAGGATAATTATTTTCAAAATGGAGGGGCTGTGTTGTTTCAATTGAAAATTTCCAAGCATTTTGGAAAAACAGTCAGTTTTACTCTATAAGCTCCAGCCACGATTAGTATTACCATCAATATTTTCCTACAAAATAGTTCTACTTCATTTTGTAAGTCACAACATTTTGTTTTTTCCAGCTGTTTTCCATCAATTCTACTATCCCGGGTATTGTCATATCTATAAATCATATATTTTTATTTTTTTATGGCCATGATATCATGAGTGTAGCATTCCAAGTGCTTGTCAGCTTATATTTTTAAGTCCCACAAGATCTTGACCTGTTCATTTTCTATAACCTTTTCAAAATCATACTTTATGCAAAGATTCCAAAGGACTTATTAACAATATTCACAAGACCATGCAATTTTTGCAAGATAGCAATCTAGAGAAGCTGGAATTTTATAAGAGGACACCTACAACAAATTTTCTCTATAAAATAGGGATCTAGAGCTTCCCTAGCAGTGCATAAATTCTAAAGTACAAATATACACCCTTCCCCAAGTACTCTATGCATGAATTTGTGTATTTTATAAAACACATGAATACATCACAATACCATGCCTGCTCTTCTCAAACTATTTATTTTATTTATTTGAACAGTTTTTTTATACCACTCCTTTCAGCGATCAGGGGTGGTTTACATGGAACTATAACTCAAAAGTTACATGGAACATGTTTAACTGCTACATATTTTGGACATGGAACTTAAAACAAGAACTATTTACATACCAGTTCACACTATTACAAAGGCATAGTGATGGCTGGATTCTCTTAGCTATTTACAATGAGTTAAAGTTGGGGGATAGGAAGTGTTAGGCTGTATGGTGGGGGGGTTAGGTGGAAGGATAGAAGTATTGGATGTGTTGTTGGAGAGGGAAGCATTATAATATTCTAAGAAAAGATGTGTTTTTAATTCCTTGCGGAATGTTAGGAGGTCTTCGATTGCCCTGATTTGGTCAGGAAGAGTGTTCCAGAATGTAGGGGCTGTGTATCTGAATGCCCTATTGATTGCATATTGTTTGGTTCTGCGTATTAGGGATGGTATTTCCAGGAGGTTTTGTGCGCTCTTTCGCGTGTGTCTGGTGTCAGTTTCAGATTTTATTATAGTGGAAAGGTAGAAGGGGGTGATATCATTGTGCAATTTAAAAGCAGTGATGGAGGAGGGAGGAGTGGCTCAGTGGCTGGGACAGGTTACCTCAGGCCAGAAGGCTGGGGATTCAATTTCCACATGGGGACAAGCAACCTCAGGCCAGAGGGACTGGGTGGGGTCTCTAGTCCCATGGCCACTCCTTGTGGCCTTGGGCAAGCCACTCAACCCTCTATTGCCTCAGGTACACTTAGATTATGAGCCCTTCAGGGACAAGGGAATAAAAAGTACCTGTTAGGATACATGTAAACCACAATGATTCTAAAGAGCACAGTATGAAAAATAAATAAAATGATTTGCTTATATTATATTTTGGAGGCTATTGGGAGCCAGTTGAGGTTATATAGTATAGGGGTGATGTGGTCAGATAGGTTAGCCTTGGTTATTATCCTGGCATATACATTTTGGACAAGTTTGAGAGTGTGAATAGACTTCTTTGGGAGACCTTATAGAATACAATTACAGTAATCCAGTTGAGGGTTTACTAGTGCCTGGACTATTGCTCGAAAGTCATGTGGATCTAGAATTGGTCTCAGGTGTTGAATAGTTTTTAATTTATAGAGTATTGTTCTAGCAGTAAATTTTATCTGTGATGCCATTTTTAGGGCCCAGTCAATAATGACACCTAGGTGTTTGACTGGCAAATTGAAATTGTGTAATTTGAATGTAGTGGGGGGTGTAAAATAGAAATTACACTTACCTGGTAATTGTAGTTCCTGGAGGGTCCGATTTAGTCCTCCACATCCGGGTAGTGCACCTCCTCCTGCAGCCTGGAGACTGGACCAATCAGAATCTTCACCACCTCAGGGTGTATACTGCAGGAGCTCCCATCAGCCCCCCAGTGAACTATTAACAAAGCAGACTTAAAGACACAACACAAGATAGAAACACCTATTAAAACAGAACTTATTCCCTCTACCCACAGCTTGACCCCCACCCCAAACGAGGGAGCCAAAACTCTGTACATTGCCTCTGCCCCTTCACCTGCCACAATTGCAAGTTACTGAAGAAGCCAAAAGAAACGAACAATCAAGAGAGATCGGAAGACCCCCCAACCCGGAGGACCAAAAACATTGCTTACCCAATACTCCCTCTGTCCGTACTAAGCGCGCCGCGACAAAGCAAATCTGTCTTTTGGGAGGGAATGAGGACTAAACTGGACCCTCCAGGAACTACAATTACCAGGTAAGTGTAATTTCTATTTCCTGAGCGGTCCTCCAGTTTAGTCCTCCATATCCGGGATGTACCAGAGCAGTTATCAAAGGGAGTGACCCTGCCATCCGGCACGCAAAACCGCCGAACCAAAACCAGAATCCCTGGATGCCAGTACATCCAGCCGGTAATGCTTACTGAAAGCATGAAGAGACGACCAAGTAGCCGCCCTGCAAATATCCACTGGCAGAACCAGGCTATGCTCCGCCCACGATGTTGCTTGCGCCCTGGAAATGGGCCCGCAACCCCAACGGAACCGCACGGCCCTGCAGAATGTATGCCAATGCAATGGCCTCTTTAATCCATCTGGAAATGGAGGACATCGCCGCTGCTTCCCCCTTTCGTCTCCCGCCAAAAAAGAACGAACAGTCGGTCCGTCTTGCAGAAAGTCTCCGAAACGTTCAGATACCGACGCAGCACCCGCCAAACATCCAGCCGATGCAATCCGCTGTCTGACGCATCCGCCACCTCCTCGTTAAACATGGGGAGAAAGACAGACTGATTTAAATGAAAGGGAGAAACCACCTTGGGAAGGAAGGAAGGAACAGGCCTCAACACCACTCTATCCCTTGAAAACGATAAGAATGGTTCCCTACAAGAAAGTGCCTGCAACTCCAAAATCCGCCTAGCTGAACAAATTGCCACCAGAAAAACTGTCTTTAATGTCAGGTCTTTAACAGACGCCTGGCGAAGAGGCTCAAAAGGTTTCCGAACCAAGGATTGTAGCACTAAATTCAAATCCCACGGAGGAATCACCATTCTGGCGAGGGACGCAGATGGAACACCGCCTTAAGGAAACGTTGCACATCTGCGTGCGCCCCCAGGGGCACCCCCAGGATCCTACCCCTGAAACACGCGAGAGCCGCTAACTGGACCTTTAGGGAGCTGGCCGATAAACCTTTGTCAAAACCATCCTGTAGAAAACTGAGTATCGCTGACATGGAGGCTACCGCCGCCCGAAGGTCGTGCCTCGAACACCAGTCCTCAAAAATTCACCACACCCAGACATACGCTAGTGAAGTGGAGGACATCCGCACCCGAAGAAGCGTGGCAATGACCGCCGGCGAATAACCTTTCCTCTTCAACCTAGCCCTCTCAATGGCCATACCGTAAGCAAGAATCGATCCACCTGAGGCATCCGCAACGGACCCTGATGCAGAAGGTCCACCAGAGGGGGAAGCCGCCATGCCACTCCATCCAGCAGCCGCACCAGGTCCGCATACCACGGCCGCCTTGGCCAATCCAGCGCCACCAGTAGCACCTTCCCCCGGTGCGCCTCTATGCGCTGAATCACCCGACCTATTAGCGCCCACAGAGGAAAAACGTAAAGGAGCCCGGACTCCGGCCAGGGTCGAATGAGGGCGTCGATGCCTTCGGACATCCGTTCCCTTTGCCTGCTTAAAAATTGACTCGTTTTCGCCGACTGAAATGTCGCCATGAGGTCCATGATCGGCGGGCCCCACCGGCGAACGATTTGTGCGTATATCTGTGGGTGAAGCTCCCACTCCCTGGCATCCACCTGCACTCTGCTGAGGAAATCGGCCGTCACGTTGTCTTTCCCTGCAATGTGAGCCGCTGAAATGGCCAGAAGACGAACTTCCACCCACTCAAAGAGCCGCTCTAACTCCTCTTCCATGGCTCTGCTCCCTGTACCGCCTTGTTGGTTGAGGTACGCCACCGTCACTGAGTTGTCCGAGAAGACTCGCACCGCTCGCCCCACCACAGAAGACTCGAAGGCCTGCAGCGCCTGCAGCACCGCTCGTAGCTCGAGGCGGTTGATCGACCACAAGACCTCCGGAGCCACCCAAGTCCCCTGTGCGAAGCGATCCAAGCAGTGGGCCCCCCAGCCCACCAGACTGGCATCTGTTATCAAGGGAATCCAAGCTGGCTGTTCCGGTGGCAGACCCGCCAGCAACGACTCCGACCTCAGCCACCACTGCAATGACTGACGCACTCGGCCCGGACAGGGCAAACGTTTGCTCAACGAGTCCGTTTGGTTCGACCAGTGACGCAAGAGAGATCTCTGTAGCGGACGCATATGAAATCTGGCCCAGGGAACCACTTACAGAGTTGCTGCCATCGTCCCCAGCAACCGAAGATACTACCAGGCCGTCGGCGCAGGGAAGCCTAAAAGCTTGCACACCAAAAGTTGCAGAGCATGCGCTCGGCGATCCGGCAGAAACACCAATCCTTTCGCTGTGTTGAAGTGAACCCCAAGATATTCGAGGGACTGAGTCGGAACTAGGTGACTCTTCGTCGCATTTACGACCCAACCGAGACTCCGCAGCAAGTCCACCACTCTGCTGGTGGCTTGCAAACTCTCCCTCTCAGACTTTGCTCGAATCAACCAGTCATCGAGGTAAGGGTGAACTAGAATACCCTCCTTTCGCAACGCCACCGCCACTACCACCATGACCTTGGTGAAAATGCATGGTGCCGTGGCTAGACCAAACGGCAGCGCCTGAAATTGGGAATGTCCCCATGGAAACGCGAATCTCAAACTTCTGATGAGCCTCCCTGATGGGAATATGCAAGTAGGCTTCCGAGAGATCCAGAGACGTGAAAAACTTCCCTTGGCGCACCGCCACGATTACGGACCTTAGGGTCTCCATGCGGAAATGAGGCACCTGAAGGCAACGATTCACGCCCTTAAGATCTAAGATGGGGCGGAGCGAACCGTCCTTCTTTGGCACCACAAAATAAATGGAGTAACGACCCAGTCCGCGCTCGGACTCTGGGACGGGCACCACCGCCCCCAAGGCCACCAAGCGGTCTAATGTTAACCGACTTGCTAGCACCTTGTGCTGACTTTTGGCTGGCGACAGAATGAATGAATCCCGAAGAGGACAAGCTAGCTCCAAAGCATACCCCTTCCGGACTATCTCGAGCACCCACTGGTCTGACGTTATCTGGGCCCAGAAGGAAAGAAAGTGACGAAGGCGACCCCCTATCACCAGACTTTCCTCTGGGGCTCCCCTCTCTTCATTGTGGCTTGTGATTAAAGGAAGAGGAGGGGGAGGAGGAGGCAGTAGAAAAACCTCTGCCTGCCCCTCGAAACCCTCGAAACCCTGGGGCTCTAGATCCAAACCTTCCACGCTGGAAACCACCAAGCTGGGAAGAGCAGAACCCACGAAAGTCCCGAAATTGACCCCGAGCTGCTGCTGCACTCCTACCCTGCCTAGGCTTATCCTCCGGTAGCCTACTGCCTTTAGATTCACCGAGGTCCTTAACCAATTTATCCAGATCGTCCCCGAACAACAAATTGCTCTTAAAGGGGAGCTTGCTTAGGTGCGATTTAGATGACCCATTGGCCGCCCAATTACGCAGCCAAATAGACCTCCGCGACGCCACTAGGGAAGCCATGCTATTTGCCAAGGAGCGGATCAAATCATAGTGGACATCCGCCAAATAAGCTGACCCCGACTCCAACCGGGTCACTTCCATCAACTGCTGCTGACCTAGGTGAGAATCCTGCCGCAAGCGCTGAGCCCACCTTAAACCACTCCCTTCTACCGGGATCATCGTTTTCTTGGTCACTGCCAAGACCGCTGCATCGACTCACGGTGACCGGAACTTATCTCTGTCCTTGTCCGCCAAAGGATAAAGCCAGTTCATCGTCCTAATACCCTTCAGTCCTGACTCCGGTTGATCCCACTCAGTCTGAATCATCTGATCCACCACTCTATGCACCGGGAACATCACCTGAGATTCCCAAACGGCTTGAATAAGTGGATCTTCGAGCCCATCGCCATCCACGGGACGCACCGTAGCGAGATTGAGCGCTTGGAGGGATTCCATAATTAAGGGGACTAACTCCTCTCTACGAAAAACACGGTTGATCCGAGCCTGATCCTCTGGCTCTGGAATCTCCCCTTCCTCCAGGTCGTCAACCCTGTCTTCGGGATCCCCCTCAGACAGCTCTGCCTCTTGCCAATCCAACTCCGTCTGCTCCATCTCCGAAGCGTGAAAGCGTTTGGCGGCCTTGGGCATATCTGCTCTCACCTCTCCCCCTTTGGGAGACGTAAGAGGCAGCGGAGATGACCAAGCCTCAGGAAACTTACCTAAGCGTCCCATTCGGAAGGCCTGATGCATCAGTAGCACAAAATCTGGTGAAAAATCTCCCCATGATCCTTCAACTGCCACCGGCTGCGCACCCCGCTGCGCAGACATGGAAGAAGAAGAATCTGACGGAAGATCCCCTGGGGTGGACTCTTCCCCAGTCGGGATTGCCGCATCCAAGGGTTCTACCAGTGTTCTGCTATCCATATGCTGCTCTGGCTCAGAGGAGAGCAAAGTACAAGCCTTGCAAGTCCCTGAGTCCGGTACCGTGCCTTTGCGGGAGCCACATATCACACACTGCGACCTCACAGCCATGAGGGGGGAAGGCAATGACAAATGCAATCCGAAGGAAAAACCAATGAACAAAAATAGACCTTTAAATAGAAAGAAAAGGAACAACACCCCCCCCCCCTTATCCTTTCCCTTATCGATTTAGTTTAAAACAGACTGACAGCAACGAAAAGAATTTGGAGCCCAACAGCCTGCACTGAGCTCCCAGGTCACGCCGCAGCACGGAGCACCGCAGCACGGAGCACCGCAGAGCACGGGAACCACACACAAAATGGCCGCCGCAACTGACCCGCGCGAAAAACAAAAGAAAGGAAAATAAAGAAACGGCACTGCTAAGCGCTCATCGAGCGGTTACTGGGACCCAAATTCCACAAAACTTACCCCGGCAGAGGGGAGCTAACAGCGGGACGCCACTCAAAACAGGAGCACCGAATGCAGCAGCGCCCAGGCGCTCCAGAAAGCAGCCACCGGTGAGCCGAGAACACTAATCTCCTCGATGTCCCGGACTCCCTGCTCTGACAGCTGACGGAGCAGCGCCGGAGATTAGGCTCGCCAGATCTCTCCTCCGTGCCTTCCAGGAGGAGTGATCTGCGGTCTCTTACTGACCTGAAACTGCCGCTAGCAAGCAGGAAGCAGAAGGGCAGTGAAGGCTCGGCTCCCCCGTTTACTGCTCTTTCTTTTTTTTTTCTTTTTTTTTTTAAAGGTACATACACCTAACCAAAGGAAAGAAAATAGAGAGAGAAGAAAAGAAATCAAAAAACCTAGTGTTGCCTAGCAGGCCCCTACGTGAGCCCCGTGACAGGCTCACACGTCCCGCTGCTGCAAGGAGACTGGACACACTGGGGGCTGATGGGAGCTCCTGCAGTATACACCCTGAGGTGGTGAAGATTCTGATTGGTCCAGTCTCCAGGCTGCAGGAGGAGGTGCACTACCCGGATGTGGAGGACTAAACGGGAGGACCGCTCAGGAACTTTTAGTTTCTTGTGATGAATAAGATTTCCATTTTTTTAAAGTTGATTTGTAAGTTGTTTTTGTTGAGCCATGATTCAGCTTCATATATGCAGTCGCTAACTTTGTTGAATTGTGGATTTTTTATGTCAGCTGGAGCATAAACCATTATATTATCTGCATATATGTGGAAATTATTTTGTGTTTAGTGAATGCCAGATATCGGTTGCAGATATAAATTAAATAGAAGGGCAGAAAGGGCTGAATCTTGGGGTATTCCTTGTACCTGGGGGAAGATGGTAGAAGTAGCATGGTTAATTATTACATATTGGGAATGATTAGAAATACAGGACTGGAACCATTTTAGAGCAATTCCTGAAATGCCTATGTGAGCTAATCTAGACAATAGTATAGCATGGTCAACATTATTGAATGCAGATGAGATGTCCAAAAATACCATGATATAAGCTTGGTTAGGGTTGTCTAATCCGCATATGAGAGTGTCAAATAAGGCTAGGAGAAGGGTTTCCACTCCATGATAGAGGCGGAATCCATACTGATGGGGATCTAGTTGTGCATAGGTGTTGATGTAGTCCTGAAGTTGTAGTGGGATCATTTTTTCAATAAGCTTCTCTATGAACGGAATACTAGCTATAGGCCTATATGAAGAAGGATCATTTTTAATGAGTGTTTTGTTTTTTAGTATAGGGCAAATGATGGTTAGTTTGAGAGCATCAGGCGTTATACAATGGAGGAGGGATTGGTTAAATATATTCAGTATCACCGGAGCTAGTTCAGCGTTTACTGCCTTAATCCAGAATACTGGACATGGGTCCAAGTATGAGGTGGTGGTGTTGATTTTGGTGATGGCTTCAAGGAGCTGTTTTTCTCAAATTGGGTAGAAGTTGTGCAAGATGTTTGGTGTTTTCTGGGATCATTATTAGGGAGTATAGTTGAGGTGCTTTTTTTTTTCTTTAGCTTTAACTATCCCCCATGCGTATAAGTTTGCACCAACTTCTTCCACATTTATAATCACAAAATTTCATAAGAGCCCTTTTTTACAAGTAAACATGGAACATGCTTTACAGAATTCCCCCAGTATGCCTGCCTTATTTGCCTCTTTTTGCCATGACTTTGGATAACTCACTAAGAGAATGAGCCGCACTACCTTCCAGAACAGTGGTTTCTTCTTAATTTTCATGCATCATCTCAGTGCAGGGAGAAATTAGTGTGGAAAAATCATCATGAAATTACATGTATAGTATAAAAAAGTATTCCTGATAAAAAAAAATTATTAAAATCTAGCACAGAGTTTTTACTTTTCTCTTAGCGCTGAATTTTTCCACCAGTTCAGGAGCAAAGGGTGATCTGAGGTGAAGTCCAACACTTCATTTCAGATCACTAATGATCCCTGGTGGTACAGGTGGGGCATCGGACCCCCACTTCCGACACTCCAACCGCAGAAAAACAATATCTGGTGCTTTCAGCAGACCATTTTCTAGGAACCCTTGGAGCCTTCAACCTTTCCCTCTCCCTATTTTCCTCCAAAATTTGTGATGCAGGAATGATGCCAACTTGCCCCTGGCTCTGGTGCCACCATAGTGCAAAATAGCAGTGCCATCCTTACACACTGCTAGAAGTTAAGTGCCATCATTTTTCAAGATAGTGGCAATTTTTGGAGGTGCATGGGGTGGATCGAAGGACTCCAGACCAAACTACAGGCTCTCTGGTTGAGGGTCTCCATTACCCAGGGTTCTCAGACCAGGGGTGCCTTGACCCAGGGTGCTCAGGCCAAGATGCCTGGTCCAGCAGTGCCTGACCTGGGATGACCTGGCCGGGGTGCCCTGGACCAGAGAGCTCTGAGAATGGTGGGATCAGGAATGTCAGGAGGGGTTTGGTGAGTTGGGAGAGAATGGGGGATCAGGATTGTCAGAGGTTTATAGACGGTAGGGACAGGGTATAAGGAGTGTTAGGAGGGGGATTCAGAGAGTCAGAAGGGATTGGGGGATCAGAAATGTTGGAGAGAGGATTGGGAGTGATGGGGAACTGATTAAGGGAACTAAGAGTTTTGGAAGGGGGCTTTGAGGAGTTGGGGGATTGAGAGCATTGAAAGATCAGGGGCTCTTGGGCCCACTGTTCACCATGGACATTTTGTGGGGTGGGGATGGGGGTGGGAATAAGGGACAGGAGTCCAGCAGGCTTGCTTTATTTAATATATCTCTCTTCTTATCAGTGTATGAGCTAATCTCTACTCAGACACTGACAGGAAGGAAGATATTTACTTGTGATGCATCAAAACGGCTTGTATTGTGTAGTGAAACATGTGTATGTAGTTTGTACCTACTTAGACATTTTGTTTTAAATAAATACATTTTAGTACAACAGTGTGTGCTGTGTTTTCTCACAGCACACCCTTTTTAACACTGCTGTAATTTGCATGTCGTTAGTGTACGAAAAAACAAGGAGCAGGGGAACAAAAATATCAGTGACAAACTCTGGAATGCTCTGCGCTAAATCTTAGTATAGTCTTTAACGTAGTGCTTACTGCATCAGGTCTCGAAATTTTAAAGAAAGACTTTGGATTATAAGCAAAATATGGTGAATAAACTACATTTATGAGCAGTACAAAGTCTGAATAAATTAAAATGAAAAAGGAACAACAAATATATTTGAACAAGAATAATAATGGCAAGTAGTATAGGAATAATAACAGAGGAAAATGGGGAATAAGACAAATACCAGGGAATACTATGGAAATAAAAATGTAAAATAATGAAGGAAGCAGTGAAGGAAGCAGAACATCAACAAGAAACTATGGAAACTAGAGGAATAAGGACATAAGAACATCAGATTAGCCATATAGTGTCAGACCAAAGGGTCATCATACCCATTATCCTATTTCCAACAGTGGTCAATTCAGGTTACAAGGAACTGGCAAGTAGGGGCACCCATTTTGGGCTCATTTCACCATTGGTTTGCATGCCTACATTTTAAGTGTGCATGCAAGTTGCTTGGCCGCATGCACATCAGTTGTACACAGGTAAGTCATGAACAAGCAATTTGCATGTGTGGTTAGGCATGCAATCACAATGAAAACCAACACTTTCAGTTCATATGTGACAAATGTGACAAAAATCTTGGTCATACCCATGCCTATTGGCATGATCCCAAAAAATGGATTCCTGGGATAAGTGGTTTTCCACAAGAGAAATTTAATTATGGTTTATGGTCTTTTTTTCTTCCAAGAACTTGCCCAAACTTTTTTTTAACTTTCATTTTTAGTATTATTTAAAAAAATACAGAATAAAGAGACCATACAGGGCCAACAAAAAAATACAGGGACCAGAATTAACTAACATTTAATAACATCTTCAGTAAATCAATGCATAGCCTCCCCCCCCCCCCCCCAAGCCTTAATCCTTTATTTTCATTTTAATTTTTATTGCCCAAACCTTTGGTAAACCCAGCTACACTAACAGCTTTTTTTTCTGGGATGTTTTAAATTACTACCTAGTAACTTCATTGCATGTCTCCCAGTCACTGTACTTTTTGAGCAAGTGAACAACCAATTTGTGTTCATCATTTCCACTCTGCTCATGATTTTATAGACCTCTCTTATATCTCCCCTCAGTCATTTCCTTTCCAAGCTGAAGAACCCTAACCTCTTTAGCCTTTGCTCATGGGAGACTTGTTCAGTCTTTTTAAATTTATTATCAGCGATTATATTCTGCTCTTTCAATCACAGAAAGAACAGAGCAGAGTATAATAAGGTGAGATTACATTCAGGTAGTGTAGGTATTTTCCGTGTCCCCAAAGGGCTTACAATCTAAGGGGCTTGTTTGCTAAAAGTTAATGTGCATTAAATGCTACTGTGGCCCATTTATTTTTATGGGTGCAGTAGCACATTAACGTGCATTAATCTTTAGTAAACATGCCCTTAAGTTTGTACCTGAGGCAATGGAGGGTTAAATGACTTGCTCAAGATCACAAAGATCATCAGTGAGAACAGAGTTTTGCTTTGTTCCTTCTTAGCCTGCTGCTCTAAAAAATAAGGCTACTCCTCTTTCATCATTTTGGTTGCTCTTCTCTATACCTTTTCTAATTCCATTACATCTTTTCCAGATATAGTGACCAGAATTGCACACATTACTCAAGATGCAGTCACACCAAAGAGAGATAAAGAGACATTTTTGATACTCCGTTTTATTCTCCATTCCTTTCATATTAATGCCCAGCATTCTATTTGCTTTCTTGGCTGCCACTTGCACACTGAGCAAAGGCTTTAAACCTACTATCAATGATGACACTTAAGGGTATGTTTACTAAAGGGTGTTAAGGGAGCCAGTGTGCCATTAACAACCTTGCATCCTTTGCACTGTGAAAAAGCTGCATTAATGGGCGCTAATGGCTCCTGCAGCATAAAGGGTGCAGTAGGTGGGGAGTGGGCGTTAATGGGGTGGAGAGATGGCGTTAGCAACGTGTGTACTCTTAACGTGCCTTGCGCAAATGTATCCAAAAGTGCCTTAATGCTAGGAACCCTAACACAAAGTAAAACCATGCGGAAAGGGTGTATTTGAGGAGAGAGAGCCTATTTTAATATCTGCAATGTGATGCAGAGTCAGGGGAGACCAAGACAGTGATAGTAGTGCTCCATTAGCTGCAACCAATAGCAAAAACAACCCCAAAAATGGTAGTCAAAGTAACACCACAAAAACAAGACCCCGTTGTGTTCCCCAAAAAAAAAACTTCGTTCAGTATATTTTTTTGTCGGACATAGATCGTGAGGAGGAGGCACTATGAACCAACCCACTAACACGATACATATCCCTTTTATTCAACCACATAGGTTCAAATGTTCAAAACGTTTAAGTACACAAAAACATTTCAGCAATAAAAAAGTGGAGTGGAGTTCTGAGCGCTTGATGCAGGGGTTTCTCCCCCCGAAACGTGCACGTGCGCATGTCTCAGATAAGTGCAGTGCTTTTTTATTGCTGAAATGTTTTTGTGTACTTAAACGTTTTGAACATTTGAACCTATGTGGTTGAATAAAAGGGATATGTATCGTGTTAGTGGGTTGGTTCAGAGTGCCTCCTCCTCACGATCTATGTCCGACAAAAAAATATACTGAAAGAAGTTTTTTTTTTGTTTTTTGTTTTTTTGGGGGGGAACACAACGGGGTCTTGTTTTTGTGGTGTGCCATTAGCTGCAACAGCATAGTGCCCAAGTATGAAAGGGCACTATGTTGATGGTGCAAATGAGAGCAAAGGAGCCGGCACATGGGTCATGCAGTAACAGTTGCTGGTGCACAGGGTGGACCAAGCAGCTGCTCAGGTGGCACATAAGAAAATAAGAATATAAAATATGCCATATTGTGTCAGAGCATGGCCCATAATGCCCAGTATCCTGTGTCCAGCAGTAGCCAATCTAGCTCACAAGTACCTAGCAGGTTTCCCAAAAGACATACAGGTTCCACAATGCTTGTATTGGGGTAAGCAGTGGATATCCTGGGTCCTCTTTAATAATGGATTATGGAACTTTCCCCAGGAACTTGTCCAAACCTTGTTTAAACCCAACTACACTAACAGCTTTTACTACATCCTCCAGTAATGGATTCCAGAGTTTGATTACACGTTGATTTAAAAAATATTTTCTCTTATTAGTCTTAAATGGGTTACACTGTAGCTTCAATGCATGTCCCCTAGTCTTTCTATATTCTGATGACAAACAATCGATCTACGTTTACCTGTTCCACTCAAGTCATTCATTTATAGACCTCTATCATATCTCCCCTCAGCCATCTCTTCCCCAGGTTGAATAGCCCCAACCTTTTTAGCTTCTCCTCATAGGGGTATCCTGCCATTCACATTACCATCTGTGATGTCCATCATGATCCCATAGTGACAGTGGTGGCACACAGACATGCTGCTGATGCTGCAGAAAGGAGATGTGCCACATGGGGCGGTCCAAGGGTCCTAGCACTCCAGGCAGAGATCCCGGCTGGCTCTCCCCCTGCTGCCACTGAACCCAACTGTGGGAGAAGAGGCCGACAGTGCCAGCAGCTTTAGCCCTCCAGGTAGCTGCAACATGCAGGTGCCTAGGGGACTACCACAGCAGTGGTTGTCATCTTCCCCCCAAGATTTATATACTTATTTATTTATTTAAGGATTTTATATCCCGCTTTATCACATAATCAAGGCGGTTTACAGAGAACACAACTCTTACTGTGCTGAGCAGTTTACATAGAACAAGGAACATATTAACAAGTATAAAACATATTAACAAGTACAGGGAATCATTATAAATTAGTTACAACAAACTCTGACCTGTAGTATAATGTATAATGGCCAACTATACGAAGGATGCACTACTGAAGGGTTTCTTTACTTGATGGAGGAAATGTCATTCTGAGTAGCTGATGCTTGCTTATCCATAATCGCTAGCTATGATTCAGAGAACAGGGCAGTTTTGAAATTTTATCCGAATATGGATAGGTCTTTTAATTCATGTAGGTTATTAGGTAAAGAGTTCCAAAGAGTTGGTGCATATAATGTGAAGGTCCTGTTTGTGGTTGAGTGGTTTGCTTTTCTTGAAACTGTTGGGGTGGCTAGTAGATTCCTCATATTTTCTCTCTCACTTCTTGTTTCCCGCTGAGTCTGAATTAGTGAGGTCAGATAGGTTGGAGAAATGTTGGTTATAGTCTTGAATATAGTCAGAATAGCTTTGAATTTGATTCTCTGAGACACCGGTAACCAGTGTAGATGTGACGTTGACAGGCTGTGATGAAGTCCCTGCAGTGGCAGATGATTGAGGGATAGGCACCCGCCAACTTGCATGTTGGATGGGCTGGGACTGCACACCACCAATACTGACAGCACACGAGCATGTCAGCATGTTCTGGGGGTGCTGGCAGAAGGGGTAGTGGCACCCGCCTACAGCAGATCAAAGTCATGTCCTGGTCCTGTGCGTCATGCGCATTGCAACATGTTGCAAGGTCTGTCTGATAGGGAGCATGTCAGCCCCAGGGACTGTTGTAACCATATGGCAGTTGCCAGTTGGTGTGTTTATGAGCGAAAAGTCACATGTTCAGGTTCTGGCTGTAGATCATGCATTGCATGTTCCTGTGGCTAAACCTCAGCCTACAGTGCAGGTACAACACCAGTGTGTGCAGCCCCCAATGAATCGACAGCAAGGGTACAAACACCCATCAGCCACACAGACAGGCTCCACTATCCATAGCTGGATGGAGCCTGGATGGAGAGACAGGCTGATAGCACCGGCACACTGAGTGGGTGCTACTAGCTCCTGTACAATGAACACATGTCAACAATGCTTGAGCTGATATTGAGACCAAAGTGACAGGCAGGAATGCCAACCATGACCACTTTTGCAAAGCGCGGTGATATGAGTGTTTGTGTGTGTGTGTATATGTCTCCCCATTGCTTTGTGGCTTTCTATGCCTCATTGAGCATCGCATTGCCTAAACTGTTACTAACGTTTGTCTGCAAATGTGCATGATGAGAAGCATAGCATTGTGGGTATGGCCTGAAACAGGGCAATTGGCCAGGATGTGTCTGCATCAGAGGTAAGGTCAATGGCTGAGATGTCGTAATGCCCATCTGCCACGTGCATAGGCTGTGTGGCCATAGCATGTCATGCTGGTAGGGTACTCTCACTCTGACCGAGCAGTGACTATGGCATGGTTATGTATCCACATAAAGCGTAGTTACTCACCTGTAAGAGTAGTTACTCACCTGTAACAGGTGTTCTCCAGGAGCAGCAGGAATCAGTCCTCACATATGGGTGTCATCGGCGCCGATGAAGCCCCAGCGTAGCATTTCCCCAGCTTTCTATGAAAGCCTTTGGGAATGCAGCACACATGCGCGGTTCCCTTCCCGCCTAAAGGTGCCATCTTACCTCAGTCAAATGACATAGCTAAGAACAGCACACAAAAATGAAAAATAAACTATGTACAACTGCAACTCCAAGGGGAGGAGGGAGGGTTGTGAGGATTGATTCCTGCTGCTCCTGGAGAACACCTGTTACAGGTGAGTAACTACTCTTTCTCCAGGACCAAGCAGGAAGTCAGTCCTCACATATGGGTGACTCCCAAGCTCTGGGCTACCGAGGAACCCAGGCTGAACAAGAGAACTCCCTCTAGTCTCAGCAGCAAAGAAAGGCTCTTCAAGGACACAACCTCCACCGGTAGCCCAACAGAGGGCAGGAGGGCAGGAGATTCCGGAGTACTGCTTGGCCAAAAGCACTGTCCCTATGGGACTCCCTCTCCAGACAGTAATGGGCCGCAAAAGTCTGGCTTGAAGACCAAGTTGCAGCCCTGCAGATGTCCACCAAGGACACAGAGCGGAGATGAGCCACTGAGGCAGCCATTGCCCGGACACGATGGGCCGTGACCCTACCCTGCAAAGGAAGGTCAGCCGCCTTATAAGCCCAGGTGATACAGTCAGCCACCCAGATGGACAAGGTACGTTTGGACACAGCCAACCCCAACTTATTAGGGTCAAAGGATACGAAGAGCTGAGTAGCCCTTCTATGCCCCTGCGTACGGTCAAGGTAGAAGGATAAGGCCCTCCTACAGTCCAGGGTGTGCAGGACTGCTTCAGCCTGGCCTGCATGAGGCCTAGGGAAGAATGTTGGAAGAACCACCTCCTGGTTGAGGTGGAAAGAGGAAACAACCTTTGGGAGGAACTTTGGATGAGTCCTAAGGACTACCCTGTTCCTATAAATCTGGGTGTAAGGCCTATCACAGACCAGGGCCTGAAGCTCACTTACTCGCCTAGCCGAGGTAAGGCTATCAAGAAGAGCGTCTTCCAGGAGAGGAAGTGCAGAGGGCAAGTAGCCATCGGCTCAAAAGGTGGGCGAGTCAGTTGCTGCAAGACCACATACAGCTCCCACTCAGGGGCAGGAGGACGGATGGGAAGCTTGAGTAAAAGCAAGCCCCTAAGAAAGCGGGACACCAAGGGGTGACCAGACAGAGAATGTCCCTCCACCAGTGAGTGGTGAGCTGCTAGAGCTGAGAGGTGGACCCGAACAGAATTGGACTTAAGTCCCTGGTTTGATAAGTGCAGTAAGTACTGAAGCACTACCGGCACAGTACAAGAGAAAGGGTCCTCTGCACGTAGCTGACACCACACAGAAAACCTTCGCCATTTGAGAGCATAGGTTTTCCTAGTGGACTGTTTCCTAGAGGCTAGGACAACCTCCTCAACTTCCTGAGGCAGGCCCCTGGGAGCTAAAACTACTCTTGCAGCCTCCAGGCCATAAAATTGAGAGCTTTGAGATTGGGGTGCAGAAGAGAACCCTGCTCCTGTGAGAGAAGGTCGGGTTGTAACCCCAGAGGCAGTGGAGGATCCTCCGCCAGTTGAAGCAGAAGAGGAAACCAAGGCTGTCTCGGCCACCTGGGAGCCACCAGCAGGACCGAAGCCTTGTCCTGAAGAATCTTGAAGAGAGTTTGGGCCACCAAGGGCGTGGGAGGAAACGCATAAAGGAGGCCCTGAGACCAGGATATCAGAAAAGCATCCGCTGCTATCCGCAGGGGATGCGGTTGCCTGGAGCAGAACTTTGGCAGTTGCTTGTTCATTGGGCTGGCAAAGAGATCTATCAAAGGGAGATCCCATCTTAGGAAGATCTTCTGAACTATTGAAGGATGCAGCTGCCACTCGTGGGGCTGCAGTATTCTGCTTAACCTGTCTGCCAGGTAGTTGTCCTGACCTGGAAGGTATACAGCCCTGAGGAGCATGTGGTGCTTGAGGGCAAAGGAACAAAGGTCCTGAGCCTCCCGACAAAAGATCCTGGACCCAGTCCCGCCCTGTTTGTTCACATAAAACATGGCAACTTGGTTGTCTGTCTGAATCAGGACAGACTGGTGAGCTAGAGTAGGAAGGAAAGCTTTGCGTGCTAATCGAATAGCTCGGAGTTCGAGGAGATTGATCTGCTGTGCAGCTTCCCAAGGAGACCACAGGCCCTGGGTGCACTTGCCCAGACAATGAGCTCCCCAGCCCTGCAGGGAGGCATCTGTGGTCAGCACTACTGTGTACCCTGGAATCTGAAAAGGCACCCCCTTCAGTAGATGGGGTAGGTGCAGCCACCAGGTGAGGGAGTCCAGAAATTGTCTGGACACCTTTATCCTGTCGCTGAGGCGGCCTGTGGCCTGTGACCACTGAGTCTGAAGGCACCACTGTGCAGGCCTCATATGGAGCTGGGCATTGGGGGTCACATGCACTGTCAAAGCCATGTGGCCAAGAAACCTCGGGCAAAGTCTGGCGGAGACCAGGGACCCGCTGAGAAACTGGCTTGCTAAGCTTATCAGTCTTTGGGCTCTGTCTGCTGGCAAGAATGCCTTTGCCAGCAGAGAGTCCAACCTTGCTCCTATGAACTCCAAGTTCTGGGAGGGGAGCAAAGTGGACTTTGCGAAGTTTATGACAAACCCCAGGTTTTGTAGAAGAGCAATAGTCCTGAGGGTGGCTTGCTTTGCCTCCTGACATGTCTGGCCCCTGATGAGCCAGTCGTCCAGACCGGGGAAGACAAATATTCCCTGATTTCTCAGGTAGGCCGCCACCACTGCTAGGCACTTTGTGAAGACTCTGGGGGTGGAGGTGAGGCCGAAAGGCAGCACTCTGTACTGATAATGGTTTCCTCCCACAATGAACCTGAGGTACTTTCTGTGGTCTGGATGAATGAGGATGTGAGTATACGCATCCTTTAGATCTAAGGAGCATAGCCAATCTCCCTGCTGGAGGTAGGGCAGAAGTGTCCCAAGAGTAAGCATTTTGAACTTCTCCTTCACTAGGAACTGGTTGAGGTTCCTGAGGTCCAGAATGGGTCGAAGGCCACCGGTCCTTTTGGGTACCAGGAAATCCGGGAGTAGAAACCCTGACCTTGTAAGTGGGGAGGCACAGGCTCCACCGCCCTGTCCACCAACAGACCATGAAGCTCTTGCAGAAGCAGGTCTGTGTGCAGGGGAGGCCTTGGAGGCTCCCCTGGAAAATAAGGCGGAGGCAGATGTTGAAAATGGAGGGCATAGCCCTTGTGGACTACCTCCAGCACCCAACTGTCCCCGGTGATGAAGGGCCACTGGTGGGCAAAGAGGGCGAGGCAACCTCCTGTGCAGGGTTGGGAGAGCAGTAGAGGAGAGGTTACGCTCAAGGAGTCAAAAACCCCCACCCTGCTGAGTGGGAGCAGGGGCCGGAGGCTTGGGGGTCCTCTGCCTATGGGGCCCATTACCCTGGCCCTTGGCTTGCTGACCCTGGGGGGCAGCTTGGGCAGCCTGGTATTGTGGGTATTGTTTGTAGGTAGTGCCCTTCCTCAGGTAAAAGGGCTTTTTACCCGAGCCCTTCTTTTTGTGAGAAGGGGCAGAGGTCTTCCTCGACAGCCTTGTCCGTGTGAGGTGCTCGGTCTCGAGCTGAGCGGCCTTCTCGGTCATGGGCTTGCCAAAAAGGTTTTCACCTCAGCAAGGGACATCGACCAACTTGTCCTGAACCCATGGCTCGAGGTCCGATGACTGCAGCCATGCCTGGCGTCGAGCCACGATGCCGGCTGCTGCAACTCGGGCCGAAGCCTCGAAGCCATCGTAGGCGGCGCGGGACATGAACTTCGAGCAGTCCCGAATCCCCGAGGACTTAAATCTCTGCAAGGGTTCCCCGGAGAGACCAGCAGAGAATCCGGCCAACTCCTTGACCAGATCCCGCAAGTACATGCCCATGTACAGCTGGTAGGACTGGACACGGCAAGCAAGCATCGAGCCCTGGAAGCACTTTCTACAGACGCCATCGAGGTTTCGGGCCTCCCTGTCAGGAGGCACCGCGGAGTGCATCTTCTGGCTCTTCAGACGTTGCATGGCCGATTCCACAACCATGGAATGGTGTGGCAGTTGTGCCTTCTGAAAACCAGGGCTCTTCTGGAGTCGATAGATCGAATCGACTCTCTTGCTAAGAACCGGCGCCAAGGCCAGTGCCTCCCACATACGGAAGAGGAGCCATTCCAGCATCGGAGGAACCGGGACAGTAACCTCCTTCGGAGGAGGGTCATACTGTAGCACCTCGAGCTATTCAGCTCGAGGATCTTCCTCGGGATCAACCGGAATAGCCAAGGCAGTGGCCATATCCCGGACGAACTCCGAGAACCGGGTGTCCTCCTGGGGGGACCTACTCCGGGGCTCAGACTGCGGTGAGTCCGAAGGGACGCACCGAGTCTTGAAGGTATCAGGAGACTGCTCGTCCTTCGTCTCCCAAGCCGACTCGTCCGAGGAAGAGTCAGAGTCCGACCCCGCGGGGCCCTGGAGCACCCGCCCCGACGCAAGAAGCACCGGCGTCGACGCCCTCAGTCCCGAACGGGAGGTCGAGGGAGACCGCGACCGAGGTTGACTCCGAGCCACGATGGACTCGAGTATCGGCTCAGTCTCCGGGGTCGATTTCGACGTCGATGTCCCGGTGGTCGGGGCAGATGCACCAGACAGGCTGGCCATCAGTGCCTGCTGCTGCTCCATGAAGGCAGACAATCTGCTCTCCAAGGCTGTCATCCTGAGACTCAGCTCGGGAGACGCAGCAGCCACCGACTCGGGCCCCGGCAGCGCCGGGCCCGACGTCGGCTCCCTGGGAGGAGAGTCCACGAGGGCTACAGGGCTTACGTGTTCAGCAGACTCCGGCTCCACACGAGGAACTTTGGCAGGCTTCTCCGGTTCCACGGGCCCGGGGCGACGGTCGGAGGTCTTAGACCTGGCCCTCGCGAGCCGCTTCTTCCTCTTGCATTCCTGGTCGGGGGACCCCCTGTCCGAGGAGCTTCGATGGCGCTCCTGATCGGAATCCCGAGATGTCGAGGCCTCAGACGAGATCCGGGCATGGCCGGAGGCTGAGTCCGAGAAAAGCCTGTCCTTTTGCTGCTGGCGACTTCAAAGTGCCTTGGAAGACATCTTTCCACAGGCCCCGCACGAGTTAGGCTCGTGGTCGGGGCCGAGGCACCAAAGGCAGCAGTCATGTGTGTCGGTGAGAGACATACGTTTCTTACACCGATCACACTTCTTAAAACCGCTGGAAGCTATCGGGGAAAAAAGAGCCCCCGCGAGGTCAAAGGACCGGCCTTCCAGGGAAAAATGAAAAAAAGGGCGCGAACGCCAGCCAAGAAGGGCAAAAACCGAAAAAGAAGAATCGGACTCGATACCGGTGTACCGAACCCGGCGGGAGGGGAACCGGCGTCGAACCGGAAGAAAAATAGCAAAAAATCGCTGAAAAATCTAATTTTAACCGGGAAAACTGGACACACGTCTGGTGGGCTTCACGGAAAAAAAGAGACTGAGGTAAGATGGCACCTTTAGGCGGGAAGGGAACCGCGCATGCGTGCTGCATTCCCAAAGGCTTTCATAGAATGCCGGGGAAATGCTCCGCTGGGGCTTCATCGGCGCCGATGACACCCATATGTGAGGACTGACTTCCTGCTTGGTCCTGGAGAAACAGGTAATCTCCGGGAACAGCAGGAATTAAGTCTTCACATATGGGTATCGTCGGTACCGACGGAGCCTGCGCAGGAACGCTCCCCAGCGTCCAATAGGAAAGCTTTTGGGGGCATCCCACTGCACCTGCGCTGCTGCCTTCCCACCTTTCCAACTCTCCCTCTTCAGTTGAGTTTATAGCTGAGACAAAGGAGAGAAGGAGAGATAGAGAGAGACAACTCCTAGGGGAGGTGGGTGGGTTGTGAAGACTTAATTCCTGCTGTTCCCGGAGATCACCTGTTACAGGTGAGTAACTATGCTATCTCCAGGAACAAGCAGGAATGTAGTCTTCACATATGGGGACTCCCCAGCTGAAAGATGCCAGGGGGATGACCCCAGAAAGCTGCGAAACCCAGGTTGAGATGGGTCATGCTTCCTCCCATAGATCTTTGGCATCGAAACGCGGGACGGCGGGTAGGAGTTGTTCTAAGTCTGAAAGAGATGCTGGAGAACAGCTTGACCAAATGAGGCATCCTGACGGGAGTCCTTGTCTAAGCAATAGTGGGTTGCAAAGGTGTATACTGAAGCCCAAGTGGCTGCTCTACAGATGTCATCAATGGACATTGAGCGAAGATTAGCCATAGAGGCTGCCATTGCTCTCACAATGTGAGCTGTGACATGACCTTCACGAGAAAGTCCTTTGCTCTCATAAGCAAAGGATATGCAATTTGCAATCCATTTGGACAAAATTTGTTTGGAAACTGGTAGTCCAAGATGATTAGAGTCAAAGGCAACAAAGAGCTGGGAAGACTTTCGATGTTGCTTAGTTCTCTGAAGGTAAAAGGCTAAAACTCTTTTACAATCTAGAGTATGCAGATTCCTTTCTGCATTGGACGCGTGAGGCTTAGGGAAAAAATACAGGAAGGTAAACAGACTGGTTTAAATGAAAAGGCGAAACCACCTTTGGCATAAAATGTGGGTGAGTTCTAAGAATTACCTTATCATGGTGGAACCTTGTATAAGGAGGATCAGCCACTAAGGCCTGGAGCTCACTGATGCGTCTTACAGAAGTGAGAGCAATTAGGAAGATTACTTTCGAAGAAAGGAACTTTAGAAATGTAGTGGCCAGCGGTTTGAAGGGCGGTTTCATGAGCTGCCCAAGGACAAGATTCAAATCCCATGCCACGGGTGGTGGCTTAATGGGAGGTTTACCTCTCATAAACCTTGCTACAAGAGGATAAGAGGAAACAGATTGTCCATCTAAGGGCTTTTGGAAAGTAACAATGGCACTAAGGTTGACTCATTAAATTGGTCTTAAGACCAGAGAATGATAAATGAAGGAGATACTCTAGTAACACCTCCACTGGCACTGAAAAGGGGTTAAGCTCCTTTTTAGAATACCAGGTAGAAAATCTTTTCCATTTGAAGGCGTAGGCTCACCTTGTGGAAGGTTTTCTTGAAGCCAAAAGGATATCTTTTAGCTGTTGAGAAAGGTTGATATCCTGGAATTCTAGGCACTCAGGAACCATGCCCTGAGGTGTAGAGACTGAGGATTCGGGTGCAATAGTGTCCCGTTCTCCTGGGAAAGCAGATCTGGAGCATATCCCAATTCCAGAGGTCTGGCTTGAGAGAGACGTAGAAGCAGAGGATACCACATTTGTCGTGGCCAACTTAGGGCTATGAGGATTATATGGCCTCTGTCTCTTTGAAGCTTGAACAGAGTTTTGGGAATGCGGAGAATAGGTGGGAAGGCATAGAGGAAGTCTTGACCCCAGTGGGGGTGGAAAGCATCCTTTGCCTGACAGTTCTGAGCTGGAATTCTGGAACAGAATCGGGGAAGTTTGGCATTCTGAGGACTTGCAAGGAGGTCTATCTTTGGAGTTCCCCAGATCTGAAAAATTCGAGCAACTTGCTCTGGATGAAGAGACCACTCGTGTGGCAGCATTACACGACTGAGTTTGTCTGCCAAAAGATTTTGCGTGCCTGGATGATACACTGCTAGAAGGTGGATTTGAAGATTCCTGGCAAAGGCCCAAAGGTGTAAAGCTTCATTGCACAATGCTTGAGAGCCTGTCCCACCTTGCTTGTTCACATAGAACATAGCTACTTGATTGTCGGTCTGGACCAGAACCGTCTTGTAGCTGAGGTGGGCCTGAAAAACCTGAAGAGCATTGAAGATGGCTCTGAGTTCCAGGATGTTTATATGAAGACAAACCTTCTGCTGAAGCCAGAGACCCTGTGTGGAGAGATTGTCCAAGTGAGCCCCCCAGCCTAACTTGGACGCATCTCTTGTCAAGGTGGCTTGGTGCAGTGGCTGCTGGAAAGGAAATCCTACGAGAAGGTTTTCCAGTGATTGCCACCACTGTAGGGACGAAATGAGATGTGTCGAATTTTTGATTTTGTCCGTCAGGTGACCCAAAGCCTGTGTCCACTGAGAAGTTAGGGTCCACTGGGCTGCTCGCATGTGGAGTCGAGCATAGGGAACCACATGTACAGTGGATGCCATATGCCCCAGCAACTGAAGCATTTCTTGAGCAGTTAACAGAGTTTTCATAGCTGCTTGAGATACCAGCTGAAGCATTCGAAGACAAACGTGGCTGTGGCACGAAAGCCTTTGACTGCCTTGTGTCTAGACGAGCCCCTATGATCTCTAGAGATTGAGAAGGGGTGAGATGAGATTTTGGAAGGTTTATGACCAATTCCAAGTACTGCAGGATCTGCATTGAGCTGGCTTATGGAGCTGTTGATGCTCGGATGAGCCAGTCGTCTAAGTAGGGGAAGACGAATATTCCCAGAGTTCTCAGGAATGCTGCTACTACCGCCATGCATTTTGTGAAGACTCTTGGGGCAGAAGCCAGTCTGAAAGGAAGAACTCTGTACTGGTAATGCCTTCCTTGAAAAAGGAATCAAAGAAACCTCCTGTGATCTGTGTGGATGAGGATATGCGTGTATGCATCCTTTAGATCTAGAGAACATAGCCAATCCTGGCTCTGAATGTAAGGGAGAAGTGTTCCGAGGGAGATCATTTTGATTTTTTCTTGGAACAGATACTTGTTCAACTCTCTGAGGTCCAGTATGGGTCTGTGTCCCCCTGTCTTCTTTGGAATGATGAAGTAGGGGGAGTAGAAACCCATGCCCTGTTGGGATATGGGTACCTCTTCTATTGCTCCTTGAGCAAGTAGTGAGGTGACCTCTTGACTCAAAAGAGTGGTGGAGGGGCCATGAGAATTGAACTGTCTTGTTATGGTGGGAGGGGGCATACTGTGAAAATGGAGTTTGTACCCTTCTTGCACAATGGAAATGGTCCAGTTTTCTGATGTTATTTGTTGCCATCTTCTGGCAAAATGACAAAGTCTGCCGGGGATGGTGAGAGGTTCTGGCCCTTTCAGGGGCAGGTTGACAAAGTTCTCTAGGAAGGAGTTAAAGCCCCTGAGGAGGCTGAGTCTGCTGAGCTGGTTGAGCTCTGGGGACTTGGGCCTTTCTTTGCTGTCTGGGTTGCTGTTGCCCCTTTTGGGGAGCATGCACTGGACAGTCTGGGTGTAAGATGGGTAGAATTTATTTTTCTTGTTGAAAAAGGGTTTCTTAATTGTCTTCTTTTTTGCTGGGTTGGCAGTAGCCCTTGACAATCTGTTCCAGGTGGTATTTTCAAACTCAAGCTGATTAGCCTTGTTTTGCCAGTCCTTGCCAAATAGATTTTCTCCTGTACAAGGAATATTTCCTAGTTTATCTTGTACCCATTGTTCTAAATCTGATGCCTGAAGCCAGGCAATGTGACGTGCACCGATGGAAATAGCCGAGGTTCTGATAATGCACTCAAAGCAATCAAAGGTTGCACGATTCATTAACTTAAGATACATTCTGGGCATGTTTGACCAGAGTGAGGAAGTCTGTTCTTTTGTCATCAGAGAGAAGTGAAGCCATGAGCTCTAAATCTCTTGTAACCTCTTTAAGAAACATTCCCATGTAGAGAATGTAAGAGCTGATCCTGGCTGATAGCATCGAGGATTGAAAGCATCGACGCCCAAAGGCATCGAGTGTTCTCGCTTCACGGCCTGGAGGATTGGAAGAATGCATTTTAGCACTCTTGAGCCTACACATGGCCAATTCCACTACCATTGAATGGTGTGGTAGTTGAGTCTTTTGAAGACTAGGGCATTGTGGAACTCAGTACATGGTATCGAGTCTCCGAGAGTGTGGAGACACCGTTAAAGGAGCTTCCCACATTCTTAGCATGAGGTCATGCAAGATCTGGTGAATGGGAAGGGTTGCAGCTTCTTTAGGAGCTGCCGTGTATTGAAGAATTTCTAATTCTTCTGCTCTCGGTTCTTTCTCAGGAGTTATTGTGATTGAAAGTTCTCTGGCTACATCACGTATGAAATCCTGAAATGACATTTCCTCCGGAGGAGACATCGTCCATTGAGGAGAAGAAGGAGAGGGATCCTCTGGTAGAATCACACCGGTACCGGTGGAGTCATCTGAGTCATCGGAATCGGAGGACTCAAAGTATCTCCATGCCGGGTGCTCTTGCATTGCTTGACACCGGTATCGATTGAAGTCAACATTGGACTGTCTCAATACTGGTCTCTCAATACTGGATATTGATTCAAGAGCTGGCATGGGGGGAAGCATATCGGTTAAAGCAGGCGCGGTCGGTACCGGTACAGATGACTGCGGAACTGTCTGAAGCGGTCTTAGCGGTACCAAGGCTGCTAGACTGCGTTCAATGGCCAGGATGTGCTGATCAATAGATCCTGCCGATGCCTGGATGTTGGTACCAGTGGAACAGGCCACGACACCAGGAGTTCTCCCGATGTGGAAGCTTCGGGAACATCCTGGAGCCCCGTTAATGCCAACCGGGGCTGTTTTGCTGGTATGTTTTCCTCGAGGGCAACGCTAGTAGCATCTCAATACTTCAAAGGATATCTACCCTTTGAGGACTGGCGGGTCTTGGAAGACCTGGGTTTAGTTACCTGAGATCCATGGGAGGAAGATGAAGCCCTGTAAGAAGTCGATGCAATTGACATCGCATCTGCGGCAAAGAGGGCGCCAAATTTTGAAGCTATGTTCTGCAGGCCTCTCTTGGTCATTTTTCTACAGAGGAGACACTCTGATGATAAATGGTCAGGACCTAAACATTTAAGATACCAGTCATGGGTGTCGGTAGCAGAAATGGTACCGCTACACTTTGAACACTTTTTGAAACCACTAGATGGTTTCTTCATTTTAGAAGAAAAGCGGGCCTAGTGCTCAAAATGGTGCCTGGCACCTAGAGGGGACAGGCCCTCCAAAAATAATTATTTTTTCCTTTTTTTTTTTTTTTAGAAAAGAAGTAAGAAAATGAAGAAAAGACCGGCGGTACTGGTATAGGCGTCGATGGTGAAGGCAGACGCGACCACAATAAGAAAATTTTCTGCGGTGACGGTTTGCTGCCTCACGGCTCCGCGGAAAACGAAAAACTGAAGAGGGAGAGCTGGAAAGGCAGGAAGGCAGTGATGCAGGCACAGTGGGGTGTTCCCAAAAGCTTTCCTATTGGACGCTGGGGAGCGTTCCCGCGCAGGCTCCGTCGGTACTGACGATACCCATATGTGAAGACTACATTCCTGCTTGTTCCTGGAGATTGCTATATAGCATCTGGCTCCAGTGATGTGGGTACATGTACTGTGCTGGGGGCCTGATCACTAAACCAAATGCTGAGTATCTATGGTTACTCTGTGCACATGCAATGTGTGCTGACTAGTGAGCTATCTGCATTGGTATGTGCATGACTAGAAAAACTAGTGGTGGGCAGCAGGTGCAGTCTGATTGTGTTTGCTGTGGGCGATTGTTAATCCTAGGTGGTTGGGACAGCAGGTATTCCTGGTAATGATAGTACCAGCAGGACTGTAGTAACAACCCCATGCAAGCCTAGAAGCCCCCATGGCAGTTGGCATCAGCAGTTTAACATGGGTATTGACATGCACTGTTCTAAGTGGGTCTCTGCCAACAGTGGCAGGACACAGGGCCTAGATATGACTGGCACATACAGCATGCTGCAAATGTGCAAGAAACAAGGTGACTAGCATAACACACTGCAGACAATACCTGCACACACTGACAGTGATGGGGATCTGCAGTACAACAGGCAGAGACCATCTCTAGCACTGCAAGTTCTGGGGATCAGGTACTGGATGCCAATCCTCACTCTCAGGGTGACTGCTGAAACTGCACAGTAGCATGATATGTAACTGTTATATGACTGAAGCACACACTGTCAGTGAATCATACTGAGCTGATGTGATGAATCAGTCCATTCTCCATATGGTAATCAGCTGCAGACTGCTGTTCTGCATGTGTAGTCAGGGCCGGATTTACCTTGAGTGAGGCCCTACGCCAACAAAAATTGTGGGCCCCCAGAAAAAATAAAAACAAGATCAACTTACCACTTTTACCAGTTACCACTTACAAAAATGTTTTCTTTCGCGATTTAGTTTGTGAAAACTTTTCAATAATTGTATCAAAAGTCAATGCAGAAGTAACGTCATTTTCAATTGACATGACTGCCAGAGAATTCAGTCTTTTCTGCGTCATCGTAGAACGAAATCTATTTTTTTATCAGGGAAAGCTTTGAAAAAGAACGTTCCCCTTCGCAGATAGTCACGGGAAGTGTTGAAAACAAGCAGAGGGCAGTGGAAACATTCGAAAATGTTGAATCCACTACAGGATTTCTTTTCAGCCATTTCAGTAGGTTTTGGGGTTCACGATCCAAATTCAAATCCGCGGCCATTCCAGAAAACGCCACAAATTCCTCTTCACACCCGCTTTCCAGATCACAATTGTATTTTTGCTGCAAATGGGTTACATCTTCTCTGAGAGAGCCAACATCATTCTCCTTCAGTGATTTGATGAAAGCGAAGCCTTCAGAAATCTGCTTGTAAGCATTCCGGCGTTGAGATAAACATGCAAGCAATTTGTCAAGTATGACATATACACTCTCAACACAGAATTTTTGTGCACCTTGTAAAGTAGCATTCGGCTCACCTGCTTCTTCAACAACCTGGCATCTTTTTTGTCGATTCCGAATGAAACGAGAGGTGTAGTCTTGTTGGATGTCCTCCATCAGCTCTTTTGCTTCTTTCTCCAGGTTGTCGAAGTCATCACGCATTCCAGCAACGAATGTTTCCAAAGAAGTAAACAAAGAAACGCCGACACTGATGTCAATAGACATACTTTGCAAGGCAGTGTTGATTTTTTGAAATCGCTGCAAGATCTTGTCCCACAGAACACACATGAATGCGGTTTCCAACAGACACATTTTACCCGCCAAGGCTGCTGCTAAGCGTCGGGCATCACCCTTCTCGTCTTCATTTTCTGCGATACTATTCAGCATAGTATAGATGTTGGCATAGTTGAGATGTAGTGCTTTCACGGACTCTGAATGGCAATGCCAACGGGTAGATGATAAAGCTTTGAAAGTCAGAATTCGTCCATTTTCGTTCGGTGTGAGTCCTGATGTCAATGAACTCCACCGCTTTGTTGAACCAACCGAAAAGGCATACAGTTCTTGGACGAGACCAAAAAAGTTAACAGCGTCCAGACAGCAATTTACACTAGCAACTCCAACCAGATTTAATGAATGTGCTGCACAAGGTATGTAGTCAGCCATTGAGTTCATTTCCCTCAGTTTTGCTTGGAGACCGGCGTATTTCCCAGCCATGTTTGCTGCGTTGTCGTAGCTTTGTCCTCGGCAGTTATCCGGAGACAATGACATTTCATTTAGTATATTCAACACATCTTGGTAAAGGCTGTCGGCTTTGTGACTTTCAATTGGAAAGAATTTTAGAAACCGTTCAGTTGTTTCACCAAACTTGTTAACGTAGCGCACAATAAAAGTTAGTTGGTCGATGTGACTAACGTCTGGAGTGGAATCAATACATATGGAATAGTACTTCGCGTCGTGAATTTCATTTAAAATGACAGCCAACATGTCTTGTCCCATTTGCTCGATGAGTTCATCACATACAGTGGAAGACAAATAGCTAATTTTTCCACTTCCTTTATTTCCAAAACGAGATATATGGTCGGCAAGGAAGGGGTCAAATTTGGCTAAAAGTTCCAAAATTCCCAGATAGTTTCCGTTTTGCACAGAACCAAATAATTCGGTATCTCCTCGAAATGCTAGGCCACGTTGAGCAAGAAACTTTATCACTTCAACAACACGCCGAAGAACTGACTGCCAATATATCTTCTCTTCCTTCATCTGTTTCTGAAGCTTTTCGTTGATGCACCCTTTCGCTGAAACACGTGCTAACCAGGAACTGACTGATGCTCGGTGTTCTGCACTATTTTCGTGAAGCTTGATCACTTTACCGCAGTTGCTCCAATCGTTGAATCCACATGAGGCAAACTGCGACGTGGACCTTGAAAGCAACTTACAAAAAAAACAATAAATGTTCCCATTTGATGGCGAATAAAGCAGCCAGTCTCGGTAATACTTCTCATCATTTGCTTTTCGTCCGTAAAGAAATTCTTTCGCAAAACGGCGTGTTCTATTTCCCATAGTTCTTTCTGATGACATGAAACTATCATCGTGATGTTGACATGCAGCTGGACCATTAACAATCCAATAATCGACGTCGGAAGCTGGAAGGAATGTTTTCCAGAGACTCACATCATGAGGTGGTGGTGGTGGAGAACTAGAAATATTCTCCTCAGGTACATCGGGTTGTGGAGTAACATCAGCAGTATTGGAAGGTTGAGGAGTAGTGTCAGTAGTATCCAAAAGTTGTGGAGTAGCCGCGTCATTCACATTCAAAAATTCTGATTCTGACACAGCTTGAATTTTCGTCGATGGAAGAAGAAAGCTGGTAATCTTGGGAATTTTGGCGGTCAATTCGTTTTCTACCATTTTCTTTTTTCGTTTAGATGCGCCATTTTCATATTTTTTCATAACTATTGTAATGTGGTAGGCGAAGGCCTATGATATTCACTGAGAGAGACTGAGAGCGCTTGAGTTCTACCAGGAAAAACCCCTGCGCTTAAAAAACGCAAGGGAATCGCAAATAAAACCGCACTGTTGAATTATTTCCTGCTAACAAAAAAAAAAGCTGTATTCAGCTATTCCACTCCACTCATGGTTTTACATTATAGACCTTTAGCACATCTGTCTCATTTGTCTCTTTTCCAAGCTGTTTAGCAGTTCTTCATAGGAGAGCCTTTCCATTCATCCTATTTATCATTTTACTTGATTTTCTCTAAACCAGTTTTGTTATATATTTTTTGAAATGGGAGAGCCAGAACCTGCACCATGGATTGATAGAGAGGCATTATGATATTCTTAATTTTATCTCAAATATATTACATTATTATCCTTCCCTTCTGAATAATTCTTAACGTTCTTCTCATCTTTCTGACCATCACTACAGAGAAGCCAGGGGCAATTGGGAAGCCTCAACGAAACAAAGCAATAACGGACGGACAGGCAAGGACTTACCCCCGGTAATGCTCGCGACGTTTGCACGTGCCTTGTCCTCGCGATGCCGGGCGCGCTTGTGCGGGCGCTATTCCACGTGACGTCAAGAGGAAGAAGAAGGATCGCCCCTTCCGCCTCCCGCTAGTGCATATTCATAGGCCATCTGCCTTCTCTTGACATCACGCCGCATCCGCCAATCCACATAGTAACTTCTCACCGGCACTGGGTTTACAACCCCTGGCCAGTAAAACAGCTGTTTTGCTCCCTGCCGCACATAGTTCAGAGCAGAGGTTGCCATTATGTTCCAGCTGCGCCAGTATCACCAGATCTGGCCGCCGAATACAGGCAAGGAGAATAGGCTCCACCTCGCCCCCGGTCAGCTGATCAGTTGCGAGCAGCCGCAGCAGTAACTAGAAGGCAGGCAAGGAGAGCTCCACGCCTTCCGGCTCAGTCGATTGGCCACAATCAGCATTATTTATACATATAGTGCTCTTCTCCGGACTTCCGCCTCCCGCCTCCCCCACTCTCCTTTTCCTCTTCTCTTTCCCTTTCATGCCAGGGCCTGGAGAAGCTCGCGGACGGCCCGTTCAGCTAGGCCGCAGCAATTTAAACTCTCTAGAAAGCGAGGGATGGGGACTCGTGGGCCCTTGCAAGCTGTGGGCCCTACGCCACGGCGTACATGGCGTATAGGTAAATCCGGCCTTGTGTGTAGTTCATCATGGGTATTGGAGGGACTAACCTATAACGGCACACACAGCAGGCAGTTTAAACAGAGACCTGCAGGCTCCTTGACTCCAGACCTTGTAGGATACAGAGGGGTAGAGGTGTAGCATAAGCAAGGGACAAGGGTTTTATTCAACTTGTTCGTTTTGCACCTGTGTGTTACTCAAGTCATTTTCCCACCTGTAACAGTCCAGGCTCTGCTGTGACTTGCAGACACTCATCCTACTTTGTTATGCATTTTGGCCACACTTTGTGTCAGCAAACATGCTATTCCCCATCATAGCCTTCTGAGAGCATGGCTTTATTGACTCTGCTGCAGCCCATTGCAGGGGATCAGACATGTTTACCCTGCAGATGTCAGGCCTCTGCTTCGAGGCATGGCTTGATGGACATGGCAATGGCTTGGGAGCCAAGATAATCAAGAAAAAAACACCACTAATTTGCAAATAAACAAAACATACAAAAACACAATGCAAAAAAGAAATATACTCAACAATACTATAAATCTCTAAACATATCAAAAGAAAATAATTTATGGTTCTATTGATGCATAGAGGACTTGTACCTGGTTATAAATGTGCAAGCGCTGGCATTTTTTCGGATGCTGCTATCTATCTGATCAATTTTCAAGGCTTGAGAGTTGTGATCGTGGTAAGGATTATTTTTCAATAGTTATTATTATAGTGTGTGTTTATACGATATATTGGATTGGAGTAAAGTTTATATTTGTTTTTGCTATATAGGAAGTTTCCCTGAGGAAGCCATTAATCGGTGAAACTGTGATTTATGGTGCCTTTATGTAATCTGGCAGTAAGCCGCATGGAACTTATTGGATGACAATGCGATTGCCTTAAACGTCTCAGATTTCTCTTCCTGGTGCTTTTTCATTTGTGCCCATGGAATTCTACTTTTGAGGGACGATTAAGGGAGATATTTTGATAATTGGTATGTATGTTTTAAGTAGTTTATCATTTTTGGTGAGTAGTTATATATTTTCTTTTTTGGATCATTTATGTTTATTTATTTTTTATTAGATTTTGTTGAGTCGTGTTAAAAATCTGTTTTGAGTGCTTTCCCGATGCGTCCAAGAAGAGGCGTTGTGAGAAGAAAGAGAGACTTTGACATATGCGGTTTTGTAACGTTCAGTTCCATGAGGCAGTGATTGCAAAGAAATATTCAGAAGTTCCGTCGGAGAATCACCATAATCGATAGTTGGGAATTGGGAATTGTTAAATGAGTTGTGCATGAATTGCAGGGTAGTTGGGAACAGTTAATGAGGAGTTGTGTACGAATTGCAGACACTCTGGAGTTGTATATGTATTGTAGCATACTATATATGCAGTATTAAATAATTACTGGAGTAAATATATATGAAAATAGCAGATATTATTGTTACTATAAGAAAGAATTTTTGTGGAGACTTCTATACTTTTAATTGTATGATTAAGTGCAATATTGTGATATAAATGTTATATGTAGTATCAAATAATAATTTTTGTAGTAAGTGTTTATTGGATAATATTAAAATATAATTTTATAACACACTGATTAATTTATAATTTATATGATATGTGAGAAATTATTTTCTTTTGATATGTTTAGAGATTTATAGTATTGTTGGGAGCCAAGATACCAGGGTTTGAGGCCCACTACCACTCCTTATGTGACATTTTGGAATGTGTTTCTGTCGCATTTTATATCTGCGACAACCTTCATGGACTGACAACATCTCCTTGTGACCTTGAGCTGATCACTTAACCCACCAATAGCTCAGCTGACTGCATGTCCATACAGTCCTTGTTTATCATCAGACATTGACAATTGACAGTAAGATGTACCCCGATGTGACTGCACTGCTACAATGGTATACTATCACGCAGTTCCATGCGTACAGCTGTAACCTACTTGGGCAACATGAGTCATGTATGACATCAGGACTGTTACTGTATAGCTTTGGCTCCATTACATCTCTGCAGTACATACAGACACATCCTACCCCTTGGATAGCCACCTGCAGGTATCACCTCATGTCTATATGTGGCCAATTTGCCCAGTTTGGATGACACCTGTGCAGTTGTTATCTGCATATTTGTCTGAACTGTTGTATGGTAGCTGTGTGGCTGGGAAAGTTGTGAGTCCCATATGTCTGGTATCAGGCCTTCCAAATGGCAATCACGCAAATTTTCATGCACAGTACAAATACGTTGGGGATGGTACATCAGTGCTGCTAGCCCATACACCCTCTCCTCAGCTGCCATCCTTCCTTACACCCCTCCATCCACCTTTGTCGACTGTGTGCTGTCTTGTTTTCTTGTAGAAGTTGCTACACCATGGCCTACAATGGTATTCTTTTCCGCATTTCGTCTCTTCACTCATGCCTCTCCTGTGCTTGATCTGCACGTCACCACTCCTACTCTGTCCTCCTGTCACTGCACACATCCTGCCACTTCTGGCTCCATTGGCAGACACATCTTCCCCATCCTATGCCACATACCTGCATTGTACCATGTTACATTGGCACCACCTGTGCATCAGTACAGCTGCCTCCCATATGCTCTTCCACTTTACTGGCTGCCACGTAGGGTGCCCACGGATATGGCAGGTCCATCAGCTCCCACCTGTCCTTCCATCCATCACCTTTACATTGACTTTTTCTTAGTGCTCCTTTATCTAGCGTTAGGGTTACAGCCTTTTTCAGACATTAAGGTGCATGTTTGACACTTTAATGCCTGATGTCCTGTTAATGCCCGTTAAATGTCCTGTTAATGCCAGCATGGTTTAAAGTTGAGGTCAGAGAGGCAGAATACTGGGCTTGATGGACCTTGGTCTGACCCAGTATGGCATATCTTATGTTCTTATGTTCTTATATAAATGGCCCATAGCGTCCTTTACACCGGAATGCCCCTACCCACCCAGTGCCCTTTAAGCATGTAACACCCTTTTTCACTACTGTTAATACCTGTTACCTTAATGCCCTTTAGTAAACATGCCCCATTGACTTTCCTTGGTGCTCCTTTATCCAGCATTAGGGTTATAGCATTTTTTGGACATTAAGATGTGTGTCTGACAGCTTAATGCCTGATGTCCTGTTAATGCCCATTAAATGGCCCATAGCACCCTTTACACTGGAATGTCCCTATTCACCCAGTGCCTTTTACGCATGTAACACCCCTTATCACTGCCATTAATGCCTGTTACCTTAATGCCCTTTGGTAAAGATACCCCATAGATCCTTTTCCTGAATGGTGACTCTCAATGTGGTACCCTGTTTCAAGTAACTATAGCCTAAGTTGCTCGTTCCTATATGCATCACTTTGTACTTCTCCACATTAAATTTCACCTGCCATTTGGATGCCCATTCTCCCAGTTTTTCAATGTCCTCACAATTCTCTCAATTTAACAACTTTCAAATAATTTGGTGTCATCTGCAATTTTAACACCTTTCTTGTTCCCATTTCCAGGTCATTTATAAAATATGTTTAAAAGTAATGGTCTCAGTACAGATTCCTAGGGCACTTCATTAGTCTCCTTTCTCCACTGAGAAAACTGGCCAGTTAGCCTTACTGTTTTCTTTTGCCCGGTACACAATCCACAATACAATATTAACTCTAAACTCATGACTCTTACTTTCTCAGAAGTCTTTCATGAAAGTCTTTGTCAAATGTTTCATAAAAATCCACATGTACTATATCAACCAACTGACCTTTATCTACATGTTTATTCACATCCTCAAAATAAATGTAGCAGATTGGTGAGGCTAGACTTCCCTTGGCTACATCTATATTAACTTTGTCCAATTAAATGATGGCTATTTATGTGTTAAGTAATTTTATTCTTTATAATAATTTTTACCATTTTGCGTTCTACTAACATCAGGCTCACCAGTCTGCAACTTCATGGATTACCCCTGGAACCCTTTTTTAAAAAATTGGTGGATTAAAGTTTTGCAGGAAACAAAATCTGCTGTAGAATCTATATGGATTGAAATTCCATGTAAAAGGGGGAAGGCAATGGCAGTGGGGGTGTACTATCGAGCGCCTGGCCAGAATGACCAAATGGATGATGAAATGCTCAAAGAAATCAAGGAAGCTAACAAAAGTTACAGCACAGTAATAATAATGGGTGATTTCAACTACCCCAGTATCGACTGGGTCAGTGTCACGTCAGGACATGCTAGGGAGATAAAGTTCCTAGATGAAATAAATGACTGCTTCTTGGAGCAGCTGGTTCATGAACCGACCAGAGGGGAAGCCATATTAGACCTAATCCTTAGTGGAACACCATATCTAGTGCAAGAGATAAGGTTGTTGGGGCCACTTGGCAATAGTGATCATAGCATGATCGCCTTTGATTTAATTAGTGGAGGAGGGATAGTAAGGAAATCCACAGTACTACCTTTTAACTTTCGAAAGGGAGACTATGATAAAATGAGGAAAACAGTCAAGAAAAAACTAAAAGGAGCAGTTGCAAAGGTTAAAGACGTACATCAGGCTTGGCTGTTGTTGAAAAATACTATCTTGGAAGCCCAGACCAGCTGTATTCCACGCTTTAAGAAAAGTGGAAAGAAGTCCAAAAAAACTGCCAGCATGGTTTAAAGTTGAGGTCAGAGAGGCTGTTGTTGCCAAAAAAGCATCTTTCAGGAAATGGAAAAAAGAGCCAAACGACGAAACCTGGAAACAGCACAAGCACTGGCAAGTCAAATGCAAGGCATTGATAAGGCAGGCAAAGGGAGAATTTGAGAAGAAGCTTGCTGCAGAAGCAAAAAAGCGAAGTAAAGACCTTTTCAAGTACATTCGTAGCAAAAAAACCTGTGAGAGAGTCAGTTGGTCCATTAGATGATAAAGGGGTTAAAGGAGCACTAAGAGGCGACAAGGCGATAGCGGAGAGACTGAACGAATTCTTTGCTTCAGTCTTTACTGAGGAAGATGTAGGGATGTTACCCATGACTGAAGTGGTATTTAAAGGTGCAGAAGAATTGAAGGAAATATCGATACATCGAGAAGATGTATTACAACTATTAGATAAGCTGAAGAGTAGCAAATCACCTGGGCCGGATGGTATACATCCAAGGGTATTGAAAGAACTGAAATATGAGATTGCAGACATGCTATTAGTAATCTGTGAACTATCATTAAAATCATCTCTAATACCTGAAGATTGGAGGATCGCCAATGTAACACCGATTTTTAAAAAGGGTTCCAGGGGTGATCCGGGAAACTACAGACCGGTGAGCCTGACGTCAATACCGGGAAAAATGATAGAAACCATCATAAAGAATAAAATTACTCAGCATGTAGATAGTCATGAACTAATGAGAGACAGCCAACATGGCTTTAGACAAGGAAGATCTTGTCTTACTAATCTGTTATGTTTTTTTGAAGGAGTGAATAATCAGGTGGACAAAGGTGAGTCGGTTGATATTGTGTATCTGGACTTTCAGAAAGCCTTTGACAAGGTCCCTCATGAGAGACTTTTGGCAAAACTAAAGAGTCATGGGATAGGAGGCAGTGTACTATTGTGGATCAGGAACTGGTTAAAAGATAGAAAGCAGAGGGTAGGGCTAAATGGCCAATTTTCCCAATGGAGAAAGGTGAATAGTGGTGTACCCCAGGGATCTGTGCTGGGTCCGCTGCTTTTTGACATATTCATAAATGACCTGGAAAGTGGAATAACGAGTGAGGTTATCAAATTTGCAGATGACACAAAACTATTTAAAGTTGTTAAAACCCAAGAGGATTGTGGAAAATTGCAAGAGGATCTTGATAAATTGGAAGACTGGGCATCAAAATGGCAGATGAAATTTAATGTGGACAAGTGCAAGGTTATGCACCTAGGGAAGAACAACCCAAACTATAGTTACACGATGCAAGGTTCCACATTAGGAACCACCACCCAGGAAAAAGATTTAGGCGTCATTGTGGATAACATGTTAAAACCCTCGGCCCAGTGTGCAGCGGCGGCCAAGAGAGCAAATAGAATGCTAGGTATGATAAGGAAAGGAATGGAAAATAAAACAAAGGATATTATAATGCCTCTATATCGTTCCATGGTGAGACCGCACCTTGAATATTGTGTGCAATTCTGGTCGCCGTATCTTAAAAAGGATATAGAGTTATTAGAAAAGGTTCAGAGAAGAGCCACCAAAATGGTAAAGGGGATGGAAGGATACTCCTATGAAGAAAGGCTAAAAAGGTTAGGGCTCTTTAACCTGGAAAAGAGACGGCTGAGGGGAGATATGATAGAAGTCTATAAATTAATGAGCGGAGTGGAACGGGTAAACGTAGATCGATTGTTTACCTTATCAGAATATAGAAAGACTAGGAGACATGCAATGAAGCTACAGGGTAAACTATTTAAGACTAATAAAAGAAAATATTTTTTCACTCAACGTGTAATCAAACTCTGGAATTTGTTACCGGAGGATGTAGTAAAGGCTGTTAGTGTAGCTGGTTTAAAAAAGGTTTGGACAAGTTCCTGGAGGAAAGGTCCATAAGCCATTATTAAGAAGGGACCCAGGATATCAATGCTTGAACCAATACAAGCATTGTGGAACCTGTGTCCCTTGGGGAAACTGCTAGGTACATATGACCTAGATTGGCCACTGTTGGAAACAGAATACTGGGCTTGATGGACCTTGGTCTGACCCAGTATGGCATATCTTATGTTCTTATGTTCTTATGGTGTTACACTGTCCTTCCTCCATTCTTCAGATACCAGAGACAATTTTAATGATCTTTTACAAATTACTAATAGTGGATCTGGAATTTCATTTTTTATTTCTTTTAGAACTCCAGGATGTATACTATCTGGTCCAGGTGATTTGTTATTCTTTAGATTGTCAGTTTGCCCTATTAAATATTCCAAGTTCATTGAGAATCATTTCAATTCCTCTGAATCCTTGTTTAAATATCGTGTCTGGGATGATGTAAAGACAACACAAAAAAATCATTTAGTTTCTCCACTATGGCCCTGTCTTCCCTTAGTGCCCTTTTTATCACAACTGCCTGTTAGTGCCTCCCTTAGTGCCACTTAGTGCCCCTTTTATCCAAACTTCACAGGCTACTTGCTTCAAATGTATACAAAAAAGGTTTGAATATGAGGTTTTGCTTCCTCTACAAGATTTTTTTGAAATTGCCTCTTTGCCTGCTTTATCAGTGCTCTGCATCTAACTTGCCAGTGTTTATGCTGTTTCTTGTTTTATTCATTCAGATCCTTTTTTCTATTTTTTTGAAAGATTTTCTTTTGGCTATAATAGCCAAAAACATGCCAGCAGTTGTTGTCCTTCTTTTTACCTTTTTCTGATACATCGGATACAACTGGTCTGGACTTTCAAGATCATATTCTTAAATAACATCCATGCAATTCATTTTCTACTTTTGTTAATTGTAAACTGCTCTGATGTTGTGAATGAAGGATGGTATAGCAAATACAAATAAACATAAACATAAACATAAATAAACATACCTGATTTATACATCTATGCCTGATTTAAACCTTTGCATTTATTCCTTTTAGTTTTTATTCTAACCATTTTCCTTATTTTATCCTAGTCTCCTTTTTGAACATTAAATGCTATCACAGTAGATTTCCTCAGTGTCCTCACTCCATGTTATTAAGTTACATTTGTTCATATTCAGGCTCATTCCAAGCCGCGAATAGCGAGGATGGATGTCCCAACAGGGCACGAATAGCCCATCCCCGCTATTCATGCCCCTTCCCGCCAGCGTCTAACTTCCCCATCAGTTGTACAGGGAAGTTAGATGGGGCAGGAAAGGGGAGGATCAGAGTTGGGTTAGGGCGGGCAGTTGGCGGTCACCAGCCCTGGACGTACAGGGCTGATTCTAATGTCAGCTCCTTATGTCTGGGACCAGCGACTCGAACGGGGAAGTTATTTCACTACCGAAGTGGAATAACTTCCCCAATTCTGCAGAATTGGTGGGGTCAGGGCTGGGAAGGGGTGGCAGGGGGCAGAGGGCATTCCCCGCAGCATGACCCTGGCCCTGGGAGGCTAGATCGGGGGTCGGGCTGTGGAGAATTAGCTGCAGGAGTTGGAAGCCGGGAATCGTGGCTTTTAAATGGAGCTGTCGTGCCATGGCAACCGGACGCCATGGCACCGTGGCTCCATTTATAAGCCCTGACTGAGTTAGTTGGGCAAGGCCTATATGTGCAGGCTAGGCTGAATCGCAGTCCCGGCCTGCACATACAGGCCTAATGCGATTCTGATCCCGGGGGTCTAGACATGCCCTTGGAATCGCGACGCCCTCTGTACGTCCGGTTCAGACCGCGCATACAGAGGGCATGTACATCTGAAATGGAATCGGGTTGATTATGATTACTAGGTCAATTGGACCCAACACTGTTGCTATGTGCACCAAACCCTTTGTTAGTTCCTAAACCAGCTGCTTCCTGAAGCAATCATTTATTTCATCCAGAATCTTTGCCTCCCTAGCATATCCTGATGTGAAATTTGCCCATTCAGAACCAAAGTAATTGAATTATCCATTATTACTATATTTCTAATTTTGTTAGCTTCTCCAATTTCTATTAACATTTTGTTATGTGTTCATTCTGCCTAAGTAGATGGTAGTACATTGGCATTCTCTTTCCCTTCTCATTTGGAATTTTACTCCATAAAAATGTTAGAATATTTTTTGAACTTTAATCCTGTTTGACTTCTTTATCATATAGTGCCAAGCCTTCACTGATCTGATCCTATTACTGACATATAATTTGTCTTATTGCATATCTTCCTTCTGCCACTTCTCTGAGATGCCAATTATGTCTACTTCTTCATTCAGGGGGTTATTTTAAAAAACCTTAATCATGCTTTCGATGTCTGAAAATGGGCATGGAGATATCAAAATCACAGAAGTGTCCCCTGAGCCATTTTAGAAGCTAGCTCTATGGATGTGCTTGGCGTGAGAACATCCAAGTCTGAACAAGGGCATGAAGCAGGCATGTCCGGAGCATACCCAGAACATGGACATCCTTGCCCAATTTCAGAAATGCCCTGGACATCCCAAGCCACGTCCAAGCTTATATGTACCTACTCCAGGTATCAGAAAATTTCTCATTTTGTCAGACATCTGGAGGCTGTGGAGAAGAAAGTACGCTCATGTCGCCTATATTTTCCATACTAATAATGAACACTGATGGGGAATGTGTGCTCATGTTTTTGTTTTGCTATGCCGTTGGACATCGCTTTATGCTAGCTTGTCTGAGATGAATGTTCCTGTCCCACACTTTACTAATGGGGGTATCTATGTGGCTGCGGTATGGATGTCTATGTTGGGGATATCTATGTTATTAAAACCAGGCAGAGATATAGATGTCCCTAGAGTTTCTCGGCATGTTCTGCTCTGGATGTCGCCAATTTGAATTGGACATTCTTTCTAAAATGCCACATTCAACGTTATACATTCTTAATTCTCCATCTGATTTTTACACTTCTAGCATTTATACAGAGATATTTCAAAAGTAAGTTTTGTTTATATTAAAAACCTTCTTAGCAGTTGCCAGGAGTAATCTGGAATCTTTAAACTTTTCCTGCTCTTTATTTATAGGCACCTGGGCAACCTTTGCCATTATTGTAACCTCTCAATTGATATGCCCTATCTTTCCTATGAATTCATACTTTAAATTAAGATCAAGCAAGCTTTTGATCTTCTGCCCTATGGGAGGTTTCTGCTACCCCTGAGTTTGCCTTGGTTACCTGCTTGGTTAGTATCCTTCAAAGGTACAACATCATTCAAAACCATATACTCTAAGAACTGTCAGCTTTCCTCCATCATCCAGTTTAAAAGTTGTTCTCTCTCCTGTTTAAAAGTTAGTGCCAGCAGCCTAATTAAGGTGGAACCCATCCCCTTCCCAAAAATGTTGCTCAGTTCATAACAAACTTAAAGCCCTCTTCCCTGTGCTGTCTCATTTGTGCATTAACAGTCTAGAGTTCTACCTGCCTCTCGGGTCCTGTGTGTGGAATGAATGACGAGGATAGTATAATGTACAATAAATTGACGATCAGTGCTTGAACAGATTTTTATATCAGACTGTGGGCTAGATTTTCTAACGTGTTAATGTGTTAACGAATATTATTCCACATTAATATGCATTAATATGATTTGCAGCAATAATGACTGATGTCCGCCCACATGTTAGCATGCATTAACAATGTCAATGTGTGTTATTTTACTACAGGTCCCATTTTATGCAGTGGGGCTTTGTTAAGAATAACTCATGTTAATAACTCTAGCTGTTAATGTGCATTATTAGAAAAAAAGGCCCTGCTTTAAATAGCATTTATTAAATTCATTAAGGTTTGTTAATATGTAATAATGTGCATTAACACATTAGCAAATCTAGCCATATATCATTTTATTGGAGTATAGCCTAGGAATTCATTTGAGAGAATATTATTTGAGGAAGTTCATAACTTTCCAAATTTTTCAGTTGAGGTTTATAATATGTTTCTCATTAGCAATTGGATGCCATAATCTTGCTGTTTTCTCCTTTAAATCATTATTTTGAATGAAAAAAAAATCACAATTTGAATGGTTTCAGTCATTACCAATGTGAGTAGTACAGTATATATGTGTTATGTGTGTTTATCATATTATCAGCACAGCTTGATGAAATAGTGTGGTATCAAAAGTATTTACCCGTGGAAGTGTCATCTTGATGAAGTATCACTTCTCAACTGAAGAAGGCATATCATCTTTACTTCAGATGCAAGATTGGTGACCAAGACAAGCCTTGGGCCCCGCATATTGTCGCGTACCACCCCTAGTGGCCAGTGGTCATAGGGGTAGGTTGGACACAAAGATATTTTTATATGAGAGGAGGCTCCTTTAAGAGCCAGGTGCAGCCTGGTCTTAGTAGTTCAGCTCCTATTAAGAAGTAAATTGTGAATGCAGAGTAGAGGGATAACATAGGCTTTTATTTCTCTTTACGCAAAAGATTCAGGTGGGTCACAACATAAAGGAAAATGTCCTTTACTTCAGGAATGAAACAAACTCATGGTAAAGATATTTTGAGACTCATGGTAAAGATATTTTAAGACTTTGAGACAACTAAGACCTTTAATTCACTTACAAGACTTCATAACCATAATTCAAGCTATCATAACCCCACACTTTGATTTTGCAAATGTAATCCTTAATGGCATCACAAAGCAAAATATTAAAAAGATACAACTAACTCAGAACATAGCAGCAAGGATAATGAATATAAGCTCAATTGAACATATCACACCGACTTTGGCTGAACTCCATTGGCTACCTATTCACGGCAGAATAAAATACAAGATTCTTCTAACCACATTTAAACTAATAAATAACTTAGCGCCATCTGTACTCAATACACTCATCAATGTAGAAATAGATAAAAGACCACAAAGGAGTAGAAACACAAACACTATAGCAGTACCAAAAGACTACTCAAAAGCTAGAAAACAAACCAACATGAGAGCCTTCTCACATTCAGCACCTATCCTCTGGAATAACCTTCCTGACAACATTCGCCTACTGTCAGACATAAAGGAATTTAGAAAAAAACTGAAAACCCATTTATTCTCTTTACACTACAACAAAGGAGCAGAAACTAACCAGACTACACAAAGAGACACAGGTTAACTACCATACTACAAACAATATATAACTACGTGCCTTGAAGATTAAATTAATGTTTACAACCACAAGTGATATATGATATAATTTGTAAATATCTACTATGTACATATGTTCTAATAGTTTAATATTTTAATAATTTACTGTTTAAACTTTATACTGTTACCTGTACCTAGTTCCACCTGTTCTATGTAAAATGACTTGGTATGATACTACCCATACCATATAACATACTGTTAATTGTAAACCGCACTTGATACTTGGGAAAGAGCGGTATAGAAATAATTGTTAAAGAAAGAAAGAAAGAAAGAAAAACTGTTATGCTTCACAGTTGTAACAAGGATTAATTAAGGCATCCTAGAGTAACTCAAGGGTTTCAATACTCTTCTTCCTTTTAGCATACAAGTAACACTCTGGAGTCAGCATATATTATTTACAAGTCTAGCAGTGATTCTATACTGCTTGTAACGCATAGAGAACAGTCCATCTCCTCCTGAGACAAAAGACTAGGCTCCACAAATTCCACTTGCATCGGCTCTGAGTCAGAGTTATCCCTTTCTGGGGTTTCTCTGGCTATTGGAACTGGCCAGTCGCTATTCTTATTCTCTGGGTGTTTGTAGAGTTCTTCTAAGGTTCGCCAGTGAGCGTGGCCTACCTTTGTGCTTTTACGATCTGGGTTATACAAGGTAGGTTTACTTTCCTTTCTTGTAAAACGAGCATTGCTTTTAAAGGGGCACTTATGAGGTGAGCTTTTTCTCTTAAAAACAGAGTCAGCATACCTTGGCTTCCAACAGCATGTAGAACAGGAACTTTATCTTTCCAGTAGTTCTCCTGGGACACAATCCTCATGCCAGTCTTTTCCCTGAAAACTCTTGTTACCTTTCAGTCTGGTCACTGGTTCCTCCGGTAAGCGCAGGCATCTTTCCAAGCCTAACTTCTGGCTTCTTCCTTCAGCACTGCTCTGCTTCCCAAAGTGACTGTTTGACTGTTCCTTTGCTCAGCATTGCTTTCCCATTCACTCCTAGGGCTTAGCTCAATGCTCCTGGTGCTTCCTTCTTCTTGGCCCCTGCTCGTGGTGCATTTCTCTCGCATGGCTTTGCTCCTGGTGCTTCTCTCCGGTCCACCTCTATCTCCACCCCTTTTCCAGTCTCCAGCCTCTTGCTTATAAAGCTCTCCTGTGTTTGAGCTTTCTGGGCTGCTTGTCAGGTGGTGTCGATTAGCTAGGTGTGTCCAGTCAGCCTCTGTGAGTGCACGCCTGCTCCCTCTAGCTGCTCTGTGCGGGAATTGCATCTCGTGCACATCTTTTATATTATGAAAAACAGCTTTTTTTCTTGCATCTTTGCTTCCATCAGCTAATGCTGCATGACAATATATGCTGCGCTACATGAACAACACAGCTTTCACAGTGGTTGAATTGCAAAAGACCATCAATGCCATTTGCAGTCCCCATGGTGTGGAGAGAGCCAAGCAACCACATAAATGACTGTTACTTCTGCTTGGTTCCTCCTCTTTCCAGCGGAATAACGAAGCAAAAGAAGTCGATCATAGTCTACCCAAACATTCCGTCTGCATTGAGACCAGTTCCACATGGTGAGGGACTTCCTATTCCAGAACCTCCATCAGAATATTCTCTTGATTCATCTGATGAGGACAAGGGTGAGCCAACCTGTTCTTCTCCTGGTCCGTCAGCATGCAGTGACCCAGATTTTCACTGGGATGCATATCAACTCCACACAGAATAACACAGGAAGAACTAAATGACCTGGTTCGTGATTTGGACTTATCCAAGAACAAGGCAGAATTGCTATGATCAAGACTCCAACAATGGAATCTTCTAGAAGAAGATGTCAACATTATTTCATATTTATTTATTTATTTATTTAACATTTATATACCGCATCTTCCAAAGTTCAGTTGCGGTGTACAAACAACAACAATTAACAAAGCGCAGTTTGTTTTACATAGAACGTCATAACTTTTACATAGAACATCATAAATTAAACAAACACAGTTTAATAAACAAACAGTATATTTAAGCTAGAACCGTGAGTATCAAGTTAACTAATGTAGTGTAGTGTCGAACAGCGTAAAAAAGAACATAACATATGCAACTATATACATGTGGAGGTATTTGGGCATAAGAGCTTGGATCGTCATTTCGTTTAAGCTATAAGTGTTGTCCGGATAGAGTTAGGTTTGTACTTGATGTGAACAGGTGGCTATTTAGCCTTTGTCTAATATGGGTTCTAGGGTTTCCATTGTATTATAGTGTTTAGTGAATAGATATGTTTTCAATTTTTTGCGGAATTCCACGATCTCTGTTAGTGATCGTAGATCCTCTGGTAGCGAATTCCAAATGGTTGGAGCTATGTGAGAAAAGGCTCTATTATTTGTTAATTTATGTGCTTTTATGAAGTCTTTTGGAATCTTTAGTTTATTTGATTGTCCTTTTCTGTGGGTAGGCTTAGAAAGTTCTTTGCATATTAGACTACATAGAGTAGTCGGGGCCATGTCATGTAAGGCTTTGAATGATGTTATTATTATTTTGTAAATTATCCTGCTTTGAATAGGTAACCAGTGAAGGGATGCTAGAATTGGTGTTGTGTTGGAGTGAGTTTATTTTTAGTATAATTCTAGCTGTTGCATTTTGAGCTAGTTGAATCCTTTTAATGTTTTGTTTTGAAATGCCCATTAGTATTAGGTTGGCGAAATCAAAGTGAGGGGTTATGGTAGCCTGTATTATATTAATAAAATCCTCTATAAATACTAGCGGGCGTAGTTGTTTGAGTATTTTGAGTTTAAAATAGATTTTCTTTATAGTATTTTTAATGTGGGTTTCCATTGTAAGGTGTGAATCTATGATTACGCCTAGATATCTTATTTCGTTTTTTATTTTAATTTCTTGGTCTTGTAGTGTTATGTGGGTTGGACTTCTGTTTTGGCATGGTTTATGTGGAGATTTTGGGGCATGTTTACTAACAGGCCGGTAAAGTGCGGGTCGCGGTAGAGTGAGTGTGCCGTATAAGGAGTGGGCGTTCCGTCGTGAAGAACAGAAGCTGTGATTGACAGATGCGCTAAGGTGCGCGGCGCCCGTGTGGTTAGTGCCCTGTGACATTACGGAGTTTGATCTGTGCACATGGTTCACACTGCTCACGGTTTTTGGGCTTCCACTATTGTGCTGCACATTGCTGACGGAAACGGTTTCTTTTCCCGGCACAGCACCTCTAACGCGAGTGTTTCACTGGCGTTATATTTCTTTGCAGATTCGGGCACGCTCCTGTGCGGCGAGTCTCTCCCCTCCCACATTCCGCCCACTGACCCCGTCTCTCCGCCCCTAGGGGGCCTTCCTCCGCCCTCATTTCGCCTTTGCACGCCTCTTTCGCACATTACCGCCCCGCAAATGTGCGCGTTGTCGGCGCACGCTTGCGGGACCCGTTAATGTGCCGCGCACTCGTACGGGGCGCTTAAGAGCACTTAAATACATCTTTTAGAGCGCTCATGTGCGCCCCGTACAAGTGCGCCGTTTAGTAAACAGACCCCTTTGAGTTTTTAGCCAAATTGTGATTTCGTTATAGCAGTCTGATAGGCGTTGTAGTGGTAGGTTAGGGATCGTAAATGGAATGTACAACATAATATCATTCGCATAGAGGTGATATTGTACTCCAAATTTCTTAAATATGTTGCAGACCGGTTTTATGTAGATATTGAAAAGTAGGGCTGATAATGCTGAGCCTTGTGGTAAACCTATTTCTTGCTTATATGTAGTGGAGGTTTGATTACCTATTCTTATATTTTGCGTTCTGTTATTTAGATAGGAGGTGAACCATTTATGTACTGTGGAGTTTATGCCTAACTGCCTTAGGTTGTTAAGTAATATTGTGTGATGTACACTATCAAAAGCTGCTGATATGTCAATAAACAGGAGGATGAATGCTTGTTTATGGTTGTCAATACCTCTTAGGAGAGTATCAAATAAAACTGCTAGAAGTGTTTCTACTCCGTGGCGTGGCCGGAATCCATATTGTTGTTCATCAAGTGGGTAAGATGCATCTATATATTCCTGTGTTTGTAATTGTACTACTTTTTCAATTATTTTGGCCAAGAATGGTATGCTCGAAATGGGTCTGTAAGATACCGGGGATGTTTTGTCTAGATTGCAATTCTTTAGGATTGGGCGTATTTGAGCATGTTTAAGCGAGGGTGGAAGGTAACCTTGGGTTAATGAGAGGTTAACTATTGTGAGAATGTAGGATAGGAGTGTTGGCAGTGTGTTTTTTATCCAGGATACAGGGCATGGATCTAAATGGGAAGTTGTAGTGTTGAGTCCGGAGATGATAGTTTTTAATGTCATTTTTGTAACAGGGTAAAAATCTGACCAATCATCTGCGGATTGGTGAGAAATGTTAAAGGTATCTACGGGTATTGATGGTTTCTTTGATTTGTTTTGGTAGTAGTTAGCTAGGGTTTGTGGTGATATGTCTGTGATTTCATTGCTGGAAGTTTGAGCATTATTGGTTAGATTTCTGACGATGGAGAATAGCTCTCTAGGTCTGTTATATGATTTTGATAGGGTTGCTGCATAGTAGTTTTTCTTAGTAGTGTCTAATGTTTCCTTATATTTTGTGAGATGGTTATTGTATATTTCCTTGTGTATTGTCAACTTGGATTTTCGCCATTTAGTTTCCAGTTTTCTTAGTTCTCTTTTCATTTGTTTTAGTGTGTTGTTAAACCATGGTGTACGGTTTGTTTTAGAGTGTACTCTCTGTTTATTTGTGCAATTATTTTTGGCTGCATTGCTGATAGTTTCATTCCAATTGTTAACTGCATCATCCAGGTCTGCTGTGGATAGTAAGAGGTGTGGGATAGTTGAATCGAGGAATTCAGTTTCATTAAATTTTTTAAATTTTGAGATAGGGCCACTACTTGTGTAATTTTTGATGCTAGTGGTAGGATATGTGAGTTTTATTTTGATAATATAATGATCTGACCAAGGCGTCTCTATGCATTCTACGGAGTTTGAGTTGACTAGCTTGAAGAGTGTATCAGGGAGAAAAACCATATCAAGTGTTCCTCCTCTAATATGTGTTGCTGTGTTAATTATTTGATGATAATCTATATCTGATATAGTGTCCAGAAATAGTTTGGAGTCTAGTATTGGTAGTGATGGAAGATTAAAATCGCCTAGCATGATTATAGGGTTTTGTTCGGTGGATGAGCTAAGGAGTTCAATAAGAGAGTCCAGGCAATCTGATCTTTGGTCTGGGGGTCTATACATTAAACAAATTCTCAAGTAGTTGATTTTGATCAATAATGTGTCTATGTTACTAGGGATGTTTGATTGGATTGGTTTGGCATTTAATATCTTTTTTGTCATCATTAGTACTCCACCGCCTCTTCTATTGGATCTATGTTTGTAAAATATGTCATAGTTTACATTATCAAGTTGATTTAGGTAGATTGTATCTGTTTCAGAAAGCCAGGTCTCTGTGACACATAAGATATCTGGTTTTAAGTCTGTTATCAGATCATTAAATATAGGGAGTTTTTTTTTCATTGAACGTGCATTGATGAGGATGCATGATAGGGCGGATGAATTGTTGGCGCAGATTTCCTTGCATGTTTGAGGTTTTGTTTGGTTTATTTGTATTAGTCTATTATAATTTATTTTTGGGCGGTTGTGAGAGTGGGTGTGTTCAAAATAACATACATTTCTGGTGTGTGTGTGTATTATAGGAATGGTCATATGATTATTGCTGTTTAAGCTTAGGGATAGATTGATTATTATTATCATTAATAATATGCATGTGAATGATATTCTTAGTAGCATGATGTTATGGTGTGACATTTTCAGTATCTGGCTCAGTGGTATGTTTGCTTGAGTGTTAAAGACTTGGGTTCTTGGTTAGAGTGGATGGACAACCATTGAGAGGAGAGATAATGGTTAGCGTGGGGGACATAGGAAGGTTTACAACTGTTGAGCTCTCAGCTGTTACATAGTAGCAAGGTAGTAAGTAGTAAGCAGTACTAGCAACAATAGTATTTCTGGATTGGCTTACTGACAACAGTAATATTTTGAGAGGAGTTGCTGATAACAGTAAAACTGAAGTGATTCATGAACAGCAGTATTGAATCAGAGAGTAAGTTACTGAGATGAGTTACTAACAACAACTATTCTGAGAGGAGTTACTGACAACAGTAAATATGAAGTGAGTTACTGACAACAACTATTCTGAGAGGAGTTACTGACAACAGTAAATATGAAGTGAGTCAAAAACAGCAGTATTCAATCTGAGAGTAAGTTACTGAGAATCTGAGAGTAGGTTACTAAGTTACTGACAACAGTAATAGTTAATGCATTGCTAAGGCTGGTTTTTGGCCACAGTTATAAACACTAATCTCTAGAGTCGTTTAGGTAATACTTGCAGTTCAGAGTAGGAGACAGATGGATTTCTTGTTGTTTTATGGACGTACCACCGCCTAAGGGCCACGCCAAAGGGCCCTCTGGCGAGGCCCTCAGGCGCGGGCCCGCAAGGCGCGGGCGCGCTCTGTCGGCACTGTTTTTAAAGGCCTGGTGCCTCGTGCCCCGATTGGGTGATGCTGGTGGGAGGCTCCGGGCCTGCTCGATCCCCGCTGGGAGAGCTCTTCAGGAGGCCGGAAGGAGGAGAAGGGCCGAACACTCTGTCGGCGCTGTTTTAAAGGCCTGGTGCCTCGTGCCCCGATTGGGTGATGCTGGTGGGAGGCTCCGGGCCTGCTCGATCCCCGCCGGGAGAGCTCTTCAGGAGGCCGGAAGGAGGAGAAGGGCCGAACACTCTGTCGGCGCTGTTTTAAAGGCCTGGTGCCTCGTGCCCCGATTGGGTGATGCTGGTGGGAGGCTCCGGGCCTGCTCGATCCCCGCCGGGAGAGCTCTTCAGGAGGCCGGAAGGAGGAGAAGGGCCGAACACTCTGTCGGCGCTGTTTTAAAGGCCTGGTGCCTCGTGCCCCGATTGGGTGATGCTGGTGGGAGACTCCGGGCCTGCTCGATCCCCGCCGGGAGAGCTCTTCAGGAGGCCGGAAGGAGGAGAAGGCGAAAAGCGCCACCAGCAGTTGGAGCCTTTCTTCAGAAAGGAAAGTAATCTGGTATTCTGTTCTGATAATGAAAGCCTCATGAATGCCTTAAAAATCACTCATGACCCACAAGACTGGAGACTATTTATAGACTCTTCGAAACTGAGTCTGAAGGCTGTGCTTTTGAACAATGGAAACCGTTTTCCATCTATTCCAGTAGCGCATGCCGTCCATATGAAAGAGACATACGATAACTTAAAGCATCTACTGACTTCCATTAACTATAACAAGTACAGCTGGCACCTCTGTGGTGACTTGAAGGTAGTTGTCCTTTTAATGGGACTGCAGCAGGGATATATAAAATACATGTGTTTCTTATGTGAGTGGGATAGCCAAGCAAGGAATTGGCACTACTTGCGGAAGGAATGGAATCGCAGACAAAATGTAACAGTTGGAGAGAAGAATATCCAGCACCCAGCTCTGGTTGAGGCTCACAAAATCCTGCTACCACCCCTTCACATCAAACTAGGTTTGATGAAAAACTTTGTGAAAGCCATGGACCGCACTTCGCCAGCTTTCCGATACCTGCATGAAAAATTCCCTCGACTCAGCGAAGCAAAGATTAAAGAGGAAGTTTTTGTGATTCGAGAGCTCTTCAAAGATGACCGGTTCAACAACTTGCTGCAGGGTGATGCGAAACAAGCATAGAATGCTTTTCGCCTAGTGTCAACAAACTTTCTCGGGAATGTTAGTGCAGAAAACTACAAGGAACTAGTAGAAGACATGCTGATGCAGTATCAGAAACGTGGCTGCAATATGTCTCTAAAGATCCATTTCCTTGATTCCCATCTCGATTTCTTTCCTGACAACTGTGGTATGGTTAGTGATGAACAGGGCAAACGTTTTCACCAGGATATCGCAACGATGGAGCAAAGATACCAGGGAAAATGGTCCACTACAATGCTGGCTGACTACTGCTGGACACTCCCCAGAGAAGCTCCCGAACAGCTGTACAAGAGACAGGCAAAAAAATCTAAGAAGTAGTCTATGACTTGTTTTTTTACCGGTATTAACCGAAACCTATTATATTTACTATTGACATGCATTTCGTGATGTAAACATTCATTCTTGTAGATTACAAAAAAACTAGAGCCAACTTTGCAATTTCACTGTCATATTCATGTTCAGCATATAAAAATTGATAAGAAATGACTATTTTTATTTCAGTAACATGACTTTTGTAAAAATTTGTTGACCTATCTTTCCCCCATGGTAACCCCTGGGTCCTGCGATATATGTTGGCACAATCTGCAGCTTGATACAGGGACTTGTGTCATTCTCTACTTTCTAATATTGTTAGGTTTATTTTTATTTTAAATTTTGTATACCAGCCTTTGCAGAGCATCAAGGCAGCTTACAATAATTACTACAATAAAATACAATAATAAAAAGAAATAGAAGAAAAATAAATAAAAAATTAACATAATATTTTGCTCATTCTTTTTTTATCTAAGAGGTGTTAGCTCCGTAAAAATAAACAAGAAATGTATCACCTTATATAGCTTCATTTTATTTATTAACTACTATTTCTGTGTATTTAAGAGGGCTATCATGGTGACCTTCCTACTTTGTCCAATAACTTGTAGGCATGACACTTACTGACCTTGTTGTCATTTACCAGCTGAAATTATAAGATTGAAAAGGTAAGCTATAAGCATAAACAGAAATAGAAATTTGTATTTTTAACAGTATGATTTAGCTTGCTTATGGGTTGGATTTGTGGTATTTCAGATAAATGTGTGTGCAAGGGTTAATTTGGTTGCAATTTTTTCAAGTTGAGGAAGTCCCACATTGAGAGTCATTTTCAGCTACAGAAACTAGAGGAATACAGTAGAATACCAAAATGGTATACATTTGTTTAAAGTGCTAATGCATGCTATCCTAATGAAAGTTGTTTGTCAGAAATGAAACACTGTCACTTAAGAGGCATGTAAGAATGAATATAATTTATGGTTATGGTTCATTAAAATTTAAAATACCGCCTCTTAGAGTCCTAGCAAGGCGGTTTACAAATAAAATAAAATATACAATGACAGGAAACAGAACAATAATAACAGGAAAGGGGATAGAGAGAGACAGTGGTGTGCTGGCAGTTTTCTCCTCAGTGCTAGACCTGAACAGCTCACCACCCCCTTCACTCGTTTTCAAAGTCCAAGGTAAATAGGTGAGTTTCTAGGCCCGCTTTAAAACTCTTGAATGAGGATTCAGTAAGCAAAATCATTGGTAATGCATTCCAGAGAGTATTTGTGTATATCGGAGTGCCCAGAGGGCTTTACTAGAAATATAAAATGCAATAGAAACCCTTAAGGGCCTGTTTACTAAAATGTGTTAATAAGTTAGTGCATGAATCAATGTGCACTACTAGCATGTATTGGGCTAGCATGATGGCATGAGCTAGTTCACGCACTAATTGCATGCCATGGAATGGGTGGGCTATGGACAGAGAATGGGCATAGATTCCCACTGAGTGAGCGTACTGCACTGGTGCGAATTAAGAATACACGTAAGGCTTGCTAAAGAACTTTTGTGTGGAACTTCAGAGAGAATGCTGGATGCACACCCAACAGTTAGAACACAGCATTTGCACTATGCATGTTAATTTTTGCAGTCAAAGCATGATAAAAGCAAAACTATCTCGCTTTAATAAACAGGTCCCTTAGAGTTACTCGATGAATCCAAGTCATCACAGACAAGCTGAGCCAGTTCTGGACTTTGTAGTCTTAATTTACCATTGATGTCCTTAAGAAGATGAAAACTACAAGCCCTGGCATACAATGGGGCAAAACCAAGGCAGGCTTAGCTTGTTCCTAAGAACCTAGAGTCAACTTATAAAGTGAACTGGATTTAGTTCATGCCTTTTTCAGAAGTTTAACATGAATTACATTTAGGTACAGAAGGTATTTCTTTGTCCCAAACAGGCTTATAATCCTAGTTTGTACCTGAGGCAATGGAGGGTTATGTGCCTTGCCAAAGATCACAAGGAGCAACAGTGGGAAAGGGTACATAAGTAAATAGCGGCTAAATAAAAAACAACAAAAATAAATACAATCAACAGAAACCACTGTAATGTGAAGATTCAGCTGTAGTCTATAAAGATAGAGTTAGGGGTTGCTGATGTTTAGTGCAAGGATAGCGGAGAACAGGAATCTCTCGCTCTTCCTCTCCAGACTGATTGAATCTATTTACTGCCTTGTTAATCGAGATCTTAAGCTGTTCAAAGTGGTTTAGTGTCCTTGCCAACAAGAATATGTCCAAAATAAAACAAATGAAACCATCTGTTTTCTCCATGAATAAAAACATATTTATGCATGGCTTTTTAAAACTTGTCCTAGAAAGTATAAACTAAATTAGAGTTGAAGTAGGTAGCCATTGCAACCTACTTCAACAGAATGCTAGAGGTAGTGGCAGTTTCAGATTAACTCAAACTCTAATAGCCATCTTATTTAAATTATAAACACACACACATATATATATATATATATATATATATATATAATTTGCTATAATAGCACTAACCATACTGTCAGGGGTTCTCTTTTAAGGCAGATTTTTGGCTCCATAGTATTGGATAAACTTGATCAGCAACAAGGGATCAGTAATGAACTCCACTTTTACAACTCAGCCTGACCAAGAATAGAATAGAATAGTACAAATCATGATTTTGGAGTTGTTTTCGGGTTTCATTGAAATTCTCTACTGAAGTCTGAATATCTTACACATTTTGAAATATTTTAATTATGTTTTACTTGCTTCCTAGTTGCCTAAAATATTTTACTTTCACTTCTATGGCCCTGATATACTAACCCATAAAATTATCCATAGGTTAGTACTAGTTTTTGTAAAATTTAGCTACAAAATGCACACTTTGTGAGTTCCCAGCTGTGGAAACATGAACAATTTTACAAAAAAAGTCCCTTCATGTGACAGCAATACAATTTAAAAAGCCCTGATGGCATGCTTTGAGGGCTTCCTGGATTCCATCTAAAGTGGCCTCCACAACCCACCTGCCTAGTTTCAATGTGACGCTTAAATGAAAACAAAAAAAGCCCCCTTTGATCCCCTTCCAAGAGGACCTAAAAACCTTGACAGTCTAGTGTGCTGTAACCACCCCCTCCCCATACATACCATCAGGGGCGGCCCAAGGGGGGTGCGGGGCCATGTGCGGAGACTCGGTGCGGGGCCTCATTTGCATAAGGGGCCTCATTTGCATAAATATTTGCATAATGTTACCATACACTAACTTTTAGTAAACATGCCTCTTCATGAGTGTATGGATAAAAAAAGACAAAGATTTCTACATTACTATAATCCAGTGCCAACCGCCAGGCACATTAGGAACTACTACAAACACTGCCCATTTAGAACCCATAGCAAACCCACCGTATCCCAACAGCACTACCAGGACTCATAAAGCACCATACACTACCTATCAAAAGGCAACACTGCAAATATTAAACCAATACATTTCAGAGAATAACAATACATGACCTACTGGGGAAAGAGAACAAGTGACAATGTCAAATAGGAATTACATAAACAGAATACCTCAGCTCAGTTACACATGCAGAACATAGACTATCACCAAACAAGGAATCACAATTTAAAAACAGGAAGACAATAATTAAACTGGGAACCCTAAAAGCCAAACTTGGAATGTACAACAACAATGTAGAAATAAAACTATAAATTAATTTCCTCTTGTACTAAACAAAGCACAGACATTAATGATGCACATTTCCCAGAGCTGACATATTCCAGTTAATAAATTCAAAATAAAGAGATATCTTTGTACCTTTTGTGCATTTTTTTTTCAGTTGCAATTGTTCCAGCCACTTTCTTCTGGTTTATTTGTGTCTTCTGCTATCTCTCCATCGTCTGCTGTCCATTTGTCCTTTCTTCTCTTCTAGTTTTTTTCCATTCTCTCTCTACATCTGCTTTAACATAATAATCTTTCTCCTTTTGCTCTTTCCTCATTCCTATTTCATCCACTCAAATTTTACCCCTCCATCCTCAATCCCTACTTAGTCTCCCAATACCCGGCCAATTGTACATTTTTCTTCCCTCCCACACAAAATATTTTTCCCCTCTCCATTTCATTCTCCCAGCCCCATCCCCTTCTAATCTCCCCCAACATCAGCTCCCTTTTAGTTCCAGCCCCACCCAGTATCCGCTCCCTTCTAGTCCCCACATCAGCCCATTTCCAGTCCTAGCTCCCCCATTCATTTCCAGTCCTATCCGAGTCCCTTCATCAGCTCATTTCCAATACCAGCCTCCCATCAGCCCATTTCTAGTCCTTTCCTAGCCCCACCATCAGCCCATGTTAAATCCTAGCTCCCCTCCACTCAGCCCATTTCTAAACCAAGCCCCCCATGAGCCTACTTCCAGTTCTAGCCCCTCCATGAGTCCATTTCAATCCAAGCCCCCACCAAAGCCCATTTCCAATCTTAGCTCCCCCCAACACCCAATTCTCAGTTCTATCCTAGCCCATCCATCAGCCCAGTTCCTGTCCTAGCTCCCTCCCCTAAGAGCCCATTCCAAGCCCCCCTTCCCATCAGCTATTTGCAGTTCAAGCCCCCTTCCACTCAGCCCATTTCCATTCCAAGTCCCCCTCCCCATCAGCTATTTGCAGTTCAAGCCCCCCACTTCCCCTCAGCCCATTTCCATTCCAAGCCCCGTCCCCATCAGCTATTTGTAGTTCAAGCCCCCCACTTCCCCTCAGCCCATTTCCATTCCAAGCCCCATCCCCAACAGCTATTTGCAGTTCAAGCCCCCTTCCACTCAGCCCATTTCCAGTCCTAGCAACCCCCCCCAACCCATTACCAGTCCTAGCCCCCCCCATAGCCCACTCCCAGTCCTAATCCCACCAGCCCATTTCCAGTCCTAATCCCCCATCACCCAATTTTCAGTTTAAGCCCCCCCATAGCCCATTACCAGTCCTAACCTCCCCATCAGCCCACTCCCAGTCCTAATCCCCCATCACTCAATTTTTAGTTTAAGCCCTCCCATAGCCCATTACCAGTCCTAACCCCCCATCAACCCACTTCCAGTCCTAATCCCACCAGCCCATTTCCAGTCCTAATCCCCCATCACCCAATTTTTAGTTTAAGCCCACCCAGCGCCCATCACCACTCCTAACCCCTCCCCAGTGCCCATCACAACTCCTAACCCCCCCAGCGCCCATCACCACTCCTAACCCCCCCAGCCCAGCACCCATCACCACTCCTAACCCCCCCAGCCAGCCCAGTGCCCATCACCACTCCTACCCCCCCAGCCAGCCCAGTGCCCATCACCACTCCTAACCCCCCCCAACCAGCCCAGTGTCAATCACCACTCCTAACCCCCCCCCCAGCCAGCCCAGCCCATCCCACTACTCCTAACACCTCCCCCCCCAGCCCAGCCCAGCCCAGCCCATCACAACTCCTAACCCCCCCAGCCCAGCCCAGCCCATCACTACTCCTAACACCCCCCCCCCGCCCAGCCCAGCCCAGCCCAACCCATCACTACTCCTAACACCCCCCCCCCAGCCCAGCCCAGCCCAGCCCAGCCCAGCACCACTTCTAACCCCCAGCCCAGCCCAGCCCAGCCCAGCACCACTCCTAACGCCCAGCCCAGCCCAGGGAAATTTTTTAAAAAAAGAAAACCTGTCTCCTGCCGCTGTCGGGGCCGCCGCGGCAGAATCGAGCGTGCCGCGGGGCCCCCCTGTACCCGGCACAGCCTCTCCTCCCTGTAGCAGCTCTCTCGTTGGAGCTGAAGTCAGACGCGCCGGCTTGCAGAGCGCGAGGGAAGAGTTTTTCCCTCGCTGCTCTGTTAAGCCCGCGGGGGCTGATGGGAAGTTCCCATCAGCCCCCGCGGGCCTAACAGAGTCGCGAAAGGGAAACTCTTCCCTTCGCGCTCTGCAAGCCGGCGCGTCTGACTGCAGCTCAGAAGAGAGAGTTGCTACAGGGAGGAGAGGCTGTGCCGGGTACAGGGGGGCCCCGCGGCACGCTCGATTCTGCCGCGGCGGCCCCGACAGCGGCAGGAGACAGGTTTTCTTTTTTTTTTTCAATTTTACTTTTACAAAAGAATGTTTTTTGCGCGGGGCCCCCTGAAACGCGGGGCCCTGTGCAAAAAACATTCTCGCTCAATGGACGGGCCGGCCCTGCATACCATGGCAAATACATGGTTAAAAATACCTCCTTCTCACTGAAGCTATGCCCTTTAAATGAAAAAAATCAGAGGCCTAGCACCAAATCCTCCCTTCCTTGGGACCCTGACTCAACAAAGGGATCCAAGGAGTGATGAGAGAAGGAGCAATCTCTATTTGCTCCTGCCCTGGTTGCTGCCATATTGAAACTGATGCTGACTGATCGCTTGAGGTAATCTTGTGGTACCATTGCTAAGCAGCAGATTAGCAAATATGGCCACATATCTCCAGCAGTAGTACCACAAAATTACAGCTAAGGGTGTCATTGTTGTTAAATGTCATCAAGTTGATGCTGACTCATAGTGACCCTCTGGACAGTTTTCTTAAATGGTATTCGGTCTTCAGTCAGGCAGAGTTGATAAAGTGGCATCCATAGCTGCAGTTGCTGTATTGATCTATTGCATTGCTGGCCTTTCTCTTTTCCTCTGATCTTCAACCTTGCCCAGCATGATGTCTTTCTCTAATGCTCTTTCTCTTTGCATGATGTGTCCAAAATATGAAAGTCGAAGTCTTGTCATTTGAGCTTCTAAAAAAAGTTTAGGTTTGATCTTCTCTAGTAGCAATTGATTTGTTCTTTGGGAACTCCTTGGTATAGATGGTATTCTTCGCCAGTACCATCATTTGAAGGAATCAGCTTTCTTCCTATCTTTCTGCTTCACTGTCCAACCTTTGCATCCATATGTAGGGATGGCCCTATAATGAGGTGAAGTGAGGCATCTGCTTCAAGTGGCAAAGTTTTGAGGGCGGCAAAAAATGCCCCCAAAATAGCCACCTCACTTCGCCTTCAAAAGTTAAAAAACAAAACAAAACAAAAACCAAGTGCACAAGTTGCTGCTGCTGCCGAGTACACTTTTCGGCAGCAGCAAACTCACTATCTCCTCTTCCTGCAGCCGCGGCTCCTGCCTCTTAGAACTGTGGCCATGTGGGTGATCTGACAAGTTTAAATCAAGATTCACCTTCTCTTTTTCCTGCAGCTATGGCTCCTGCCTCTTAGAACTGCGGCTGTGTGGGTGATCTGTAGCTTAAATTAAAGCGAAGCCAGTGCGGAGCCTTCCCGCCTTGGTGAAGGATTCAGTGCAGCTTCGTCCCGCCCCCAAAGGAAGTTACATGTAAATGCTATTGTTAATCCTCAGTGGTGCCACCAGACTCAACTTTAACAGAGCTGTGGGAAAGAAAGGAAAGACAGTTCTTTCTCGTGGCTTTGCAGAGCCGGGGCCGCCAACCGCCAGGCATGCAGGGCCTCCCGTGGGGGTGAGGGGGGCGGCTAGGACCTGAAATAAGCAGATTGGGGGGGACTAGCACTGGAAATGGGAAGATTTGGAGGGGAAGGCTGGCACTGGAAATGGGCAGATGGGGGGGCTGGAACTTTAAATGGGCAGATTGGGAGGGGGGCTGGCACTGGAGATGGGCAGATTGGGGAGGACTAGCACTGGAAATAGGCAGATTGGGGGGGTTAGGACTGGTAATGGGCTGATTTTAGGGGGACTAGAACTTGCAATGAGTTGATTAGGGAAATCTAGGAATGGGACTAGGCTGATTGAGTGGGGGCTGGGACTGGTAATGGGATGATTAGGGGGGGAACGGCTGAGGGGGGACTAGCACTGGAAATAGGCCAATCAGGAGAGGTAGGACTGGTAATGACCTGATTAGGGGAGGCTAGGACTGATAATGGGCTGATGGGGGGATTAGAACTGGTAATGGACTGATGGAGGGCTAGCATTGGAAATGGGCTGATCAGGGAGGCTAGGACTGGAAATGGGCTGATGGCGGGGAGGCGAGGATAGAGCTACTGGCCCTGGAAGAAAACTGGGGGCTAGGGCTACAAACGGGCTGATGCGAGGGGATGGGAGAATGGAACTGGAAGGGAGTGGATGCTGAGAGGTGCTGCCATGGTATTTGGACTAGAAAGGCTGGACAATGGGGAAGGAGGGGGACTGGAAGGGAATGGACACCAGTGGCAGTCATGGGAATGCAAGTTGACATTGGAGAGGGAGGACTGGAAAGGGGCTGATACTGAGAAGGGTTACTGGGACTGGAAATAGGCTGATGGAAAGAAGTGAAGAAAACAAAAGAAGAGATAAGAGATGGCAGATGGACCATAGACCACAGAAAGAGAGCTAAGAGAAGACAGGAAAGCATAAGCCTCAGAATGGGACCAGCATGATCAGAGAATAAAATGATCAGACAACAAAGGTAGAAAAAAATATTTTATTTCATTTTAGTGATTGGACTTTGTGTTATCTTTATATTTTACACTGTATGGGGGAACTGCATATCTTATTTATCTGATGTTGCACTGCTTGTGAAGTCTGGCTTCTTGGGGTTTCAGTTTAAATTTTGTCTACATATTTTTATTTTTACTTTAGATTGTGGCTACTTATTCTGTACTTGGTAAAGGTCTGTGTTCTGAGTGTGTGACTGAGCCCAGTTGTTCTGTTAACATGCAGTTTGTACATAAAGGTCTATACTGTATTGTAGTAATTTGACATGTTCAGCTTTTCAAATAGGTGTATTATGTTCCAGGGCCCACTGTAATATTTATAGTGATGCTCTTTTTGGTGAGCTCCTTATGTGAGTTTTGGAAGTTGGTGCTGATATGGTATGGTATGGTAGATTAGTACAAAATATGCCTGGTACTTGGGAATGTTTGTTATTGTTGTTAGTGAGATGATCAGAATCAGATTTTTTTTAAAGATATTGAGTTCTGTGGGTGAATGTCCTGGTTCTGCTCTGCACCCACTGTGGAAGGGGGTTCTGTGGATATAAAATATATGTTGAAAAAGGAAAAGCAATAGCCATAACACAGTTTATAACAACAAAATAAATATGAGTTATAATTTAGTTTTATAAACTGTGCTGTGGTTCTCGCTCTTTTATTTCCTTGGTGTGCAAACATCTTGCATTTCCTACATTTAATCTAATCAGCTTTTTGTTTGATTTAGTCCCTGATTGGAGTTTTGAAAAATCCCCACCCCCTCTATGGGGGGGGGGGGGGGCGCCATCTCATCCTTCGCCTCAGGCAGCACATTGCCTTGAGCCACCCCTGTTCATATGATGTTATTGAAAATAACATGGCTTGGACAAGTTGAATCTTTGTTTGTGTCTATGAAATTTCCTGATATAGCTCCCATGCTGAAGGGCATCAGAACAGTTTGCAATCACTAGAAGCAGGTGCTAGATACATTCCCTCTTCCCCAAAGGGCTCACAATCTATGTGTACCTGAGGCAACAGAGGGTTAAGTGACACCCAAGGCCACAAGGAGGGCCTATAGGACTAGAAACTCCAGCCCCTCCGGCCTGAGATTGCTGTCCCCAGGTGGGAATCTAACTCCCAGCCTACCGGCCAGTACCTTGTCCTAACCACTAAGCCACTCCTCTTTATGTACAGAGATACAGTATCTTTATCTTTATCTTTATTGGATCATTTAATATACCGCTCTTTACCAATGGCACCAGAGCGGTGTACAATAACAAAATATAAGGTTGCTGAAAAGGAAAAGGAACGCCATAAAAAATTAAGAGAAAGGATAGAGTGGAGAAATAGAATAGAGCAGCAGAGAGAGCAAAAACAAGGTGCGCCGTAACAGAGGGTTAAATACATCCCGGTTCAGCGGGGTGGAAGGGAAAGGGGAGCGGAGGGAGGAGGAAGGTTAAAGGCGGTGCAGAAGAGGCGGGTCTTCAGCTTGGTCTTAAAAATTTTATAGGAGGGTTCTAACCGGAGGGCGGGGGGGAGCGAGTTCCAGAGTCGGGGGCCTAGAAAGAAAAACACTGAGGAGCAGGTGGACTCAAGGTGGGCTTGTGATGGAGAAGGAAGGGACATACGGTTCAGGTGGATCGATCTGAGAGAGCGGTGAGACGAATGAAGATGGATTAGGTCAGCGAGGTAGAGAGGAATACCGGTATGGATGGTTTTATGCACATAGATAAGTACTTTGAACTGTATACGAAAAACAAGAGGAAGCCAGTGTAGGTGAATCAAGATGGGGGTGATGTGATCGAAATGAGAAGCATGTGTGAGAATACATGCAGCTGTGTGGTGGACAAGTTGTAATCTCCGCAATTGAGATTGGGGAAGGCCGGCCAGGACAACATTGCAGTAGTCCAAGCGAGATACCACCAAGGACAGTAATAATGTGGTCATGGAGGAGACTGATATGAAGGGGCGAACGGCACACAGTTGTCTTAAGGTGTAAAAGGACCGCTGTACGACAGAAGAAACATGTTCTTTGAAGGATAGGGCGGAGTCCAGGGTGACTCCTAGGTAGCGTAGGGAGGAGACTACTGGCAATGGAGAGCAGGACAAAATAGGGGCGAGAGGGGAAATTGGGGCACCGGAGGTAAGCCAAATGGCAGATGTTTTGGAGGGATTCACGTACAAAAAATTAGAGGAGAACCAGGAGGACACTGAGGCCAAACAGGAATTGAGGGGAGTAAGATCTGGGACAGTGGGGTCCAATGTTCCCTCTAATTTTCTGTAGGCTGTGTGCGCATAAAATATCAGCTGTGCAGCTTTTGAAGGAAGGTTAAATTTTTGTGCGCCACATAACGACACTCTGAGTTATATACTTTAAAATTTGACTACACATCAGAATACAGTATGTACACCACATTGATTGCACTAGAAAATATTGTAGAACTTGTGAAAACCGTAAATACATAACACCTTTTCAATTTTAAGAATGTCTGTGTTGTTTTCTATCAGAATCAGAACCGTAATTTTCGTGCGCTCTGTTGTAAAGTATGTGCGCTCACTCAGCGAGGTGTGTGCGCGCGCACACGCGCACAGCTTAGAGGGAACAGTGGTGGGGTCTGTATAGTGGAGAAGAATGATATCGTCAGCATAGTAGTGAGCAGAAATGCTGTGCTGCTGAACTAGGAGTGCAAGGGGGGCCATGAAAACGTTAAATAAGAGAGGGGCAAGGACAGAACCCTGTGGAACACCACATGGGAGAGGGGTGGGAGGAGAAGAGAAGGGACCTGTGGAAATGGAAAAGGTTCTGTGGGAGAGGAATAAGTGAAACCAAGACAGTACAGAGCCAGAAAGCCCAGTGTCGTGTAAACGAGCTAGGAGAGTAGGGTGATCCACAAGGTCGAAGGCAGCAGATAAGTCTAGGGAGACGGCAATGGAGATGTGACCACGGTCATGAGCAGTACGCAATTCATTAAGGAAGTTGAGCAGAATAGATTCAGTGCTATGATTGGGGTGGAAACCGGATTGACGGGGGTGGAGTGTCAGAGAGGCCTCAAGGTGAGAAGAGAGTTGTGCATAGACCAGTTTTTCAAGAATCTTTGAGAGGAAGGGAAGATTTGAGATAGGGCGCCAATTGGCCAGGGAGGACGGGTCGAGAGAGTCTTTTTTTAGGATGGGGCCGATAGTGGCATGCTTCCAGATAGCGGGGAAAGAGCCGGATGAAAGACTGGAGTTGTTAATAGAGAGTATATAGGGGGAAAGGGCCAGGGAGGTATCCATAAGCCATTGAGAGGGGATGGGATCTGAAATACAAGTGGTCTTTCGAATTGAGGAATATACCTTGGAAAGGTCTGATAGAGTCACGAGTTGGAAGAAGGACCATTTGTGGGAAAAGGGAGGGAAGTGGGAAGAAGGGAAGGAAAGGGGGGAGGTAGGAGGGAGGGGAGAGGGAGGAAGGGGGGAGGGCAAGAGGGAAAAAGTGAGCGAAGATGTTGGATTTTAGTGGCAAAGTGTGAGGCCAAAAGAGTGGAATCAGGGGATACCGGAGACGGGGCTGGGGAGGTGAGGGAATGAGTGGTGGAGAGAGAGCAAAGGACAGAATAGAGTTGACGAGTGGAATTGGCCGATGAAGAGATGCGAGAGGAGAAGTAGTCCAGCTTAGCAGAATGTAGCAAGGACCGATAATGCAAATGACAGTGTCGAAAGTGAGCTAGGGAGGCGGGGGATGGGTGCCTACGCCAGCGCCGCTCAGCGCGGCGCAGGTAGGAACAGTAGAGAAAGAGACCTGCGTGAAACCAAGGGTAATGATGACGAGGGGAAGGGGAGGAGAGAGGCAGGCGCGGGGCAAGCTGGTCCAGCGCATCCGTGAGGATGGTGTTCCAAGACTGGGCCTGGAGGCCTACAGGAAGCAGTTGGAAATCCGGGGGAAAAAGGGAATCAGAAGAAGGGAATTGTGAGAGAGTGGTGGGCATAATACGGCGAACAAGACGGGGGGTGGCGGGGACCCCATCCCGGAAGGGGGGGGAGGAGGTGGGAATGGAAAAAAATAGGCATAAGTGATCGGACCAAGGAACAGGCAAGGTATAAAGGGAGGTGGGGACTATAAAAGAGGAGGAATGAGATATGACCAGGTCCAGGGAGTGACCAGCAGAATACATGGGCATGCAAGTATATTGATCAAGAGAGAGATCAGAGAGAAGAGAGAGAAAAGAAAGGTCGCGGGAACAGGTGGGGAAATCGACATGAATGTTAAAGTCTCCTAAGACCAGGAGTTGTTGATAGCTGAGGGAGAGTTCAGACAGAGTCAGGACAAGAGAATCCCATTGGGGCCCGGGTAGGGCAGGAGGGGTGTAGACCAGAAAGAAATATGTCGGGGGGGGGGAGGAGTTAGAATGAAGAAGAATGGACTCGGGATAATAAATAGCAGGGGAGGATATCTCTTTGAGAGCCAGGGAGGAACGAAAGAGGACGGCAACCCCCCCGCCGGTCCGACCCCGACGGCAAGTTGAGAAAGCGGAGTAGCCGGGGGGGAGGCTTTGATTCAGGAGAGGCTCCTCGCCTTCCCTGAGCCACGTCTCAGTCAGGAAAAGCACAGTTACTTACCTGTAACAGGTGATCTCTGGGAACAGCAGGAATAAGTCTTCACATATGGGTATCGTCGGTACCGACGGAGCCTGCACGGGAACGCTCCCCAGTGTCCAAAAGGAAAGCTTTTGGGAGCATCCCACAGCGCCTGCGCGCTGCCTTCCCACCTTTCCTAACTGCCTCTCTCCAGTTCGAATTTTAAAGCTGAGACAAAGAGAGAGAGAGAGAGGAAAGGAAAGATAGATAGAGAGATACAACTCCTAGGGGAGGTGGGTGGGTTGTGAAGACTTATTCCTGCTGTTCCCAGAGATCACCTGCTACAGGTAAGTAACTGTGCTATCTCCAGGAACAAGCAGGAATGAGTCTTCACATATGGGGACTCCCCAGCTAGAGATGCCTGGGAGATCACCCAGATTGTTTCCCTGGGGAGGGCTCCACCTGCACCTATGAATCTCAGGCATCCAGTCAGGGATGGAGGGTAGGAGTTGATTAGGTATGGAACAGGTGTTTGAGAACAGCCTGACCAAACAAGGCATCCCGGCGGGAGTCCTTGTCCAAGCAGTAATGGGCTGTGAAGGTATGAACCGATGCCCAGGTGGCTGCTCGACAGATTTGGTCGATGGACACAGAGTTAAGATGAGCCATAGAGGCTGCCATGGCCCTCACATTGTGAGCTGTGACATGGCCCTCCAGAGAAAGATTTTTGCTCTGGGAGGCGAAGGAAATACACTGAGCAATCCAATTAGACAGAGTTCTCTTGGAGACTGGAAGTCCTAAATGAGAAGGATCAAAAGCAACAAAAAGTTGAGAGGACTTTCTATGTTGCTGTGTCCTGTGTAAGTAGAAAGCAAGTGCTATTTTACAATATAAGAATATAAGAAATGCCATACTGGGTCAGACCAAGGTCTATCAAGCCCAGTATCCTGTTTCCAACAGTGGCCAATCCAGTTCACAAGTATCTAGCAATTTCCCAAAAAGACACGCAGGTTCTACAATGCTTGTATTGGAGCAAGCAGTGGATTACTGGGTCCTCTTTAATAATGTTTTATGGATCTTTCCTCCAGAAACTTGACCAAACCTTTCTTTAAACCTAGCTACACTAATAGCTTTTACTACATCCTACAGTAACAAATTCCAGAATTTGATTTTGCATTAAGTGAAAAAAATATTTTCCTTATTAGTCTTAAATGGATAACACTGTAGCTTCATTGCATGTTCACTAGTCTTTCCACTTTTAGATGGCGTAAAGAAACGATCAACATTTACCCATTCCACTCTGTTCATTAATTTATATCATATAATATCATATCATACCTCCCCTCAGCTGTCTCTTTTCCAGGTTGAAGAGCCCTAACCTTTTAAGCCTCTCCTCATATGGGTAACCTTTCATCCCCTTTACCATTTTGGTGGCTCTTCTTTGTACCTTTTCTAATAATGCTATATCCTTTTATTAAGATATGGTGACCAGAATTGCACACAATATTCAAGGTGCAGTCGCACCATGGAGTGTTACAGAGGTATTATAATATCCTTTATCATATTCTCCATTCCTTTCCTTATGAATCCAGGGTATGAAGATTCCTCTCTTCACTTGATGCATGAGGTCCTGGAAAAAAGATAGGTAAATATACCTCCTGGTTCAGATGAAAAGGTGAGACCACTTTAGGCATAAAATGTGGATTAGTTCTGAGGACTACCTTGTCATGATGGAACCTTGTATAAGGAGGATTAGCCACTAAAGCTTGCAACTCACTGATACGGCGAGCTGAGGTGACTGCAAAGAGAAAAATAACTTTCCAGGAAAGGAATTTCAAGGAGGTAGTGGCTAAGGGTTCAAAGGGTGGCTTCATAAGCTGGCCAAGAACCAGATTCAAGTCCCATGCCACTGGAGGTGGTCTAATGGGAGGTTTAATCAAAAGAAGGCCTCTCATGAATCTTGCTATAAGAGGATGAGAGGAAATAGGTTGTCCATTGAGAGGCTTAAGGGATGCTGCAATAGCACTCAAATGGACTCTGATTGAATTTGTTTTAAGGCCTGCATGGGATAAATGCAGTAAATAGTCTAGTAAAGAATTCAAAGGTATTGCAAGAGGGTTGAGACCCTTCTCTGCACACCAAATGGAAAACCTTTTCCATTTAAAAGCATAGGAACGTCTGGTGGAAGGCTTTCTGGAAGCATGAAGGATATCCTTCACTTGCTGAGAAAGGTGTAAATCCTGAAGGTCTAGGCCTTCAGCAACCAGGCTCTGAGATGAAGAGACCGAGGATTTGGGTGCCACAAGGTTCCCTCCTCCTGGGAGAGGAGATCTGGAGCAGACCCCAGGTCCAGGGAGGGAGCTTGAGAGAGATGCAGAAGTAGAGGGTACCACACTTGGCGTGGCCAATTTGGTGCTATGAGGATCATAGACCCCTTGTCTCTCTGAAGCTTGAACAGAGTTTTGGGAATTAGGGGAATAGGTGGAAAGGCATAGAGGAAGTCTTGCCCCCAGTGAAGGAGGAAGGCATCTCTGGCCTGAACTCCCCGACATGGAAACCTGGAACAAAACCGGGGAAGTTTGGCATTCCACGGACTTGCAAACAGGTCTATGTCTGGGGTACCCCAAATCCGAAAAATCCTGGCTATCTGGTCCCCATGGAGGGACCATTCGTGTGAAAGCAGAACTCGACTGAGTCTGTCTGCCCAAGAGTTTTGAACCCCTGGAAGATACACTGCCATGAGATGGATTTGATACTCTCTGGCGAAGGCCCACAATCTGAGAGCTTCGTTACAAAGCGACAGAGAGCCAGTCCCTCCCTGCTTGTTCACGTAGAACATGGCTACCTGGTTGACTGTGTGGATGAGGACTGTCTTGTAGCTGAGCAGGGTGTGGAAGACTTTGAGAGCCAGAAAGATTGCTCTGAGCTCCAAAAGGTTGATATGTAGAGATGTCTCCTGTGGAGACCAGATACCTTGGGTCGAGAGATCTTGTAGATGAGCTCCCCAACCCTTTGGAGAGGCATCTGTTGTAAGGGTTGCTTGGGGTAACACCTGTTGAAAGGGGGACCCCAGCAACAGATTTTGAGTGGACTTCCACCAGTGGAGGGACCAAAAGAGGCGACTGGAAGTTGCTATTTTGTCTGACAGGCAACCTGATGCCTGAGTCCATTGGGTGGATAGGGTCCACTGAGCTGCCCTCATGTGAAGGCGAGCATAAGGAACCACATGCACCGTGGATGCCATGTGGCCTAAGAGTTGTAACATCTCTCGAGCAGTTAAATGGGATTTTAACTGAATCTGGGAGGCTAACTGCACCAAGCGTAGGCAACGGGCCTGGGGAAGATAGGCCCTTGCAGTTGTGGTATCCAGTAAGGCCCCTATGAACTCTAGAGACTGAGTAGGGGTGAGATGGGATTTTGGAATGTTGATTACCAGTCCCAGATACTGAAGAACACGCCTTGTGCAGGTCAGGGAAGTCTGGGCCTCTGACTGGGATGGAGCTCGGATGAGCCAGTCGTCCAGATATGGGAATACGAATATTCCTAGAGTGCGCAGAAATGCAGCTACTACTGCCATGCATTTTGTGAACACTCTTGGAGCAGAGGCCAGACCGAAAGGAAGCACTTTGTATTGGTAGTGCTTTCGTTGGTAAAGGAACCGAAGGAACCTTCTGTGTGTTGGATGGATGAGAACATGGGTGTACACATCCTTGAGATCTAGAGAACAAAGCCAGTCCTGACTCTGGAGGTATGGAAGGAGAGTTCCGAGAGAGATCATCTTGAATTTCTCCTTGCATAGAAACTTGTTCAATTCTCTGAGATCTAGTATGGGTCTGTAGCCCCCCGTTTTCTTTGGAATGAGAAAATAGGGGGAGTAGAACCCTGAGCCCTGTTGAAGAAGGGGTACTTCTTCTATTGCCCCTTGGGCAAGAAGGGTAGCAATCTCTTGACCTAGAAGGTTGAGGAGAGATGTTGGAGAATTGAACTGTTTCACCATGGTGTGAGGAGGAAGGTTTAAGAAATGAAGCTTGTACCCATCTCGTATGATGGAGAGGATCCATTGCTTTGCTGTGATTTGCTCCCATCTGGGAGCAAAGTGAGCTAACCTTCCTGGGATGGTGAGAGGCTCTGGATGTTCTAGAGCCAGAAAGGCTAAGTTCTCTAGTGGAAAGTCAAAGGCCCTGAGGAGGCTGAGGCTGTTGGGCCGTAGCAGTCCTCGCAGCCTGAGACTTGGCCTGTTTTGGTTGTTGTTGTCTCTTTGTAGCAAAACGACCTTGGGAAGAGGCCTGACCATAACCTGAAGAAAATTTCCCTTTTTTTGGGAAAGATCCTTTTTTGAATAACCTCTTTTTAAAAGGAGCAGTAGTAGACTTTGAAAGTCTATCTAAAGCAGAATTTTCAGCATCCATCTGGTTGGCCTTTGCTTGCCAATCTTTGCCAAAGAGGTTTTGTCCTGTACAGGGAAGGTTACCTAAACCATCCTGTACCCAGGATTCCAAATCAGAGGCTTGTAACCAAGCAACTCTGCGTGCACCTATGGCAATAGCCGAGGCTCTACTGGCACCCTCAAAAGAGTCAAAGGCTGCACGGTTGGAAAACTTGGATACATCCTGTGCCTGTTTAAGCCAGGTGATATATTCTTCTCTCTTATCTTCTGACATAAAAGGAGATAAGGTTTGCAGATGATCTGTAACTTCTTTTAGAAACATCCCCATATAGAGACTATAGGAGTTGATTCTGGCTACAAGTATACTGGCCTGGAAGATTTTCCTGCCAAAGGCATCTAGGGTTCTGCATTCTCTTCCTGGAGGAGCAGAGGAGTGGCTTTTTGTGCTCTTGATCTTTTTCATAGCAGACTCTACCACAATGGAGTGGTGAGGAAGCTGAGTCTTATGAAACCCAGGACAAGGAGGAACACGATACACGGTGTCCAACCTTCGGGAATGAGGGGAGGTGGAAAGAGAAGTCTCCCATATGCCCAACATGTGATCATAAAGAATCTCATGTACTGGTAAGGTGGCAGCCTCTTTAGGAGCCTTAGGATATTGTAGGATATCTAATTTTTTGGCTCTAGGTTCAGTTTCAGAGGCTACTGAAATGGACAGGCCTTTGGCCACCTCCCTAATGAAGTCCTGAAAAGACAAGTCTTCAGGAGGAGACATTCTCCTTTTTGGAGAAGAGGGTTCCTGAGGAAGGTTCCCCGATGCTTCAATTGAGGCCTCTGATGTATCAGAGTCTTCAGAGGAATCGAAGTATCGACTGTCTGGATGCTCTCGCAGAGCCCGATACGCGTACCGGGAGGTATCGACATCGGGAGTAATCGGTACCGAGTCGGTACTGATAGGCATCACTGGATAGCATACCGCTGCCGTCGATGCTGATGTCGATGCAAGCGGTACAGGTATCGGAACCGATTTCGGATCCGGTACCAAAATTGGTACCGGTACCGACAACGGGGTTTGTTGCGGTACCGGAGGTGTCGCAGCTTGTATGAATGCCGTGATGGCACGCTGCATGGTCAGAATATTCTGATCCATCAACGCCACCAATGTCTGGATGTCGGTACCGGTGTTAACCGCCGGTACCCCAGAACATTGTAACAGATGATCGGTCGAGGCCGAGCCATCGATGTCAACCTGTGACCCCATAGGTAGAGCTTTGGAAGCCGGAGCCTCCCGCCGGGGTAATTTTGCCGGTGTGGATTCCTCAAGAGTAAGCCCGGGGGCATCTTGATACTTGGAGGGAGATGAACTCTTTGAGGACCGGCCAGATTTAAGTTTGGTTACCTGAGATCCATGGGATGAAGAAGAAGCCCTGGAAGACGTCGATGCCACAGAAGCTGCATCGGAGGGAAACAGGGTACTGAGCTTGGCTGCCCGATTTTGTAACCCTCTCTTAGACATCATAGAACAGGACTCACAATCCGCTATGGAGTGGTCAGGACCTAAACATTTCAGACACCAATCATGGGTGTCTGTGACAGAAATAGTGCTGCTGCACTTAGTGCACTTTTTAAACCCGGAGGCGGGTTTTTCCATGAGGGAAAAATATATCTGTAGGCCTAAGGCCCCAGAAGAAAAAATGCACTGTAGTTTTTTTGTTTTGTTTTGTTTTTAAAAGAAAGAAAAAAGACCGGTGGTACCGGTCTGGAATCGAGAAGGCAGACACGCGACTAAAGAAAAATAAAAGAAAATAAGAAATTCTTCAGCGGACAGGAAACACGACCTGCTGGCTCCGCGGAAAAGAACAACTGGAGAGAGGCAGTTAGGAAAGGCGAGAAGGCAGCACGCAGGCGCTGTGGAATGCTCCCAAAAGCTTTCCTTTTGGACGCTGGGGAGCGTTCCCTCACAGGCTCCGTCGGTACCGACGATAGCCATATGTGAAGACTCATTCCTGCTTGTTCCTGGAGATGAGTAGTTACTCACCTGTAACAGGTGTTCTCCAGGAGCAGTAGGAATCAGTCCTCACATATGGGTGTCATCGGCGCCAATGACACCCATATGTGAGGACTGACTTCCTGCTTGGTCCTCGAGAATAAGGCATCAACTGAGTGCTGCGAAATAAGATCTTGAAAAAGAGAGCTCTTCGAACGGAGGGAATGACAATTCAATAGAGCTAGATGTAGCAGGATAAGGGCCGATGTAGAGGGCGGAGGACGGATAGAAGAGGAACAGGGAATAAGATTAGAAAGGTTCCTAGTGGTGAAACCCGAGGAAACGGGGGGCGGGGGGGGGGGGAGAGGGCCTCCAACCCCAAGAGAAAGGTATTGCAGACATGACGGGCGAAACTACTGAGAATGTCTTGACTGAGAAAGTGGTCAGATGGGACAGAAATAACAAAGTAAGTACACAAAGAAAAAAACTTACCAAGGGAAGAGGGGGTGCAGAAGCGGGCAGGCCGCACAGACATGCAGCGAGCAATCAATCCGGGAGGCAGAACTTCCACTGCACTTATATATCACTGCACTTGGAAATCTTGCCTAGATTCTTGATCACCATTCAGCCAAGAACAAGGCATCATTGTATTTTTTGACTGCTCATCATTTCACATTACTCACATTGCTGGATACCACACCTTACATACCCCTAGTACTCTTATTAATATTGAGCTAATCAATGCAAGGTCCATCAGAAATAAGACAAATGTCATCACGGACCATATGCAATATCATCAAACGGATATTCTCTACATCACAGAATCCTGGCTAAAAAGCACAGACCAGGTTATCCTTTCTCAAATCACTCCACAGTCTCATACCGCCTTCAACTGCCCTCTCACCCATAAGCAAGGTGGTGGGGTCCTAATCCTCGCACATACGCATCTCAATTTCAAATTATCCAGATCTTTAAGCCACAAACAATGTGACTTACTTGCAATAGAAAACAGACATCTAGCCATTTGTCTCATCTACAGAGCCCCCAACACAGCCACAGATGAGACATCCAACATAATTGAAGCCATATGCTCTTCCAACTCCCCCCCTAAGCCATTTATACTACTAGGCAACCTAAATCTAAACTCCGCTTCTTGCAGAGAAGCAGCAGCTTTTCTCAAGGCAATGGAATCCCTCCATTTCTGCCAAATCCTTAAGGGCCCCTCTCATTGTTCAGGCTCTACGCTAGACTTCATCTTTGTCCCAAAGAACCTTCATACACAGAACAGCATAATGACCCCTCTTGCCATTCCAATACCTTGGTCCGACCACCACATCGTACACGTCAAGATTCTTCTACCCCAATAAGGAAAACCACAAAAAAAAACCCATCCTGTAAGACGATTTAAAGGATTTAACAAAGAACAATTTCTCAACGATACTCTTTCCAGCCTCCCGCAGATCTAGATGAGGCAATCAATCCTGGAATACCACCATTAATGCAGCAGCGAAACCTACACACTACCCAATCAATGGAAGCAAAAAGGAAACATTGAAATCAGCCCCGTGGTACTCACAAGCAATAAGAGAAAAGATACAAAAACTTTGTCAACTAGAATGTAAATGGAGACACGACCGGTCTCAAGCCACTCTACTTCAATACCTGACAATGCAGAGTGAATACAACAACTTAATTAACAAGCACAAACAAGAATACCACACTAATCTCATCTTAAAATCCTGCAACAAGCCTCGTGAGCTATTCAAAATCGTCTGCACCCTGACAAAAGATCCAGCCCACAAAGAGGACCCTATTCACTCCCAAATCTTCGCAGATTTCCTCATCAACAAATAAAAGATTGAGGACCTCACAACTGGACACCCCATCCACCCCAGATGCAGATTCCAACATTATTCACAAATGGGATAAATTTCATATTCCTACAACAGAGCAAATACTCCCCACCATTGCTGCCTTAAACACTAGTACAGAGCCCTCTGACCCCTGCCCTGTAACGTGGATCAAATCAGTCAAGGAAGAGTTTGTCAACTGTATCCACAACATCATAAGCTCATCCCTAACTAAAGGCTACATTCCCACCACCCGACCCATTCTAAAGAACATCTCAACAAACAGCTTAGACCCTGCAAGTTACCGCTCTATCTCCAGCCTCCCCTTTCTATCCAAGATAATTGAAAAGATAGTGCAAACACAACCGCAAGACCATATTCACCTGCATGCCCCCCCTGGATCCACACTAACATGGATTTCATCCTAACCACAGTGTTGAAACCCTCCTCATTCATCTTTTTGACATTCTACTAAGAGGAATAGATAACATAAAAACTGGATTCCTACTCGTCTTTGTTGACATCTCCTCAGCCTTCAACACTGTATCACACAGCACCCTCTTAAACCAACTATCGCACACTGGACTTCACAGTACTACACTCAATTGGTTCCACTCCTACTTCAATGACAGACAACTAAAGGTCAAATTCGGCCCAAACACTTCAGCTCCATTCCTCTCAACACAGGGAGTTCCGCAAGGGTCCTCCCTGTCTGCACTCCTTTTCAACATCTATCTACAACCAGTCTGTAACATCTTCAAACAGCACAAGATCCACTATGCCATTTACGCATAGTGGATCTATTCCCCTATCCACCTCGACTCACCGGACTACTCAACTATCACCAAATGCCTTCTCGAGATTAGCAACTGGCTGGCATCCAACAACCTCCATGTCAATTTCAAAAAATCAGAGGCACTATTCGTAACACGGGACCCATCCTTTACCACCTCCCCCCCCCCCACATCTATATCCATAGCGGTCACTCTAATCACAGTAAAACAGGAAGTATACTACCTAGGTATCACCATTGACCGCTTCCTAAACTTACAAGCTCACATTAACAGAACCTCCAAGAATGCTTTCTGAAAGCTCGCTACTATCCAAAGACTAAAACCTCTCCTCAGTCTGGACCAGTTCCGAAACAGTCTGTCAAGCACTCATAACCCCCGTTCTGGATTATTGTAACTCCCTCTTTCAAGGGCCTTCTAACACAAACCATCCATCGCTTGCAACTAGCTCAGAACACTGCTGCCCACATCATCACAGGATCGCCCAAACATGAACACATAACACTACTCTTACATCAGCTACATTAGCTTCCAATCAACTCATGAGCCAAATACAAAACTGCACTTACTATCTTCAAGATAAGAAACAACCTGTCTGCAGGAACTCTACAAGAACTGATATGTAAAAACTCAAGCAGCAGACCTAACAGACAAAACACCAGAGATACAACATCAATTCCTAGCTCTTACACTAAAGTGTATAATTCTACAACAAAGAGAACTCTTTCCTTAGCTGCTCCCGTCATCTGGAACTCACTGCCAGAAAAGATCAGAACAACTAAGGATTTAAAGGACTTCAGAAAACTCCTCAAGACCTTTCTCTTCACTGACCATTTTAGAGACAATACCTAGTCCTTTCTCCTTACTTCACAAGCCTAAACTACAAATAACCCTAGTTCTTATGCTGCCATGTATATAAGTAATGCCTCCAGGCAAATCCCGTATGCCACCCTTACCTAAACGTTCACTAGGAGTTCTCTGTAATTTGTTGAGTTTTATGTAAACCACTTTGTATGATAAGGCGATATAAAAAACGTGTTAAATAAATAATAAATACATTTATTGATTATTGATCCAAGCAGGTTAATGCTGCCTACTGTTTATATTTTTTCTCTGTCAAAAATGTATTTTGCCAGTGGTCAGAATCTTTGTCGACTTCATGTTAAGATGGAGGCCCATTTTAAGACTATGGGGTATGTTTACTAAAGGCCGTCAAGAGAGCAAGCATTAGCAGTCATTAATGGCAGTGATAAGGGGTTTTACATTCAAAAAGGGTTCTGGGTGTATAGGAGGCGTTCCAGCTTTAAGGGCACTATGGCCATTTAATGTATGCTAACGGGACATCGTGCGTTAAGGTCTCAAGCATGCACCTTAATGTCCAAAAACAGCTCTAACTCTAATGCTGGATAAAGGAGCAGCAAGGAAAGTCAATCTGAAGGTGATGGATGAAAGGACAGGTGGGAGCTCATGGACCTGCCATATATGTGGGCACCCTACGTGGCAGCCAATAAGGTTGACACACATGTGGGAGACAACTGTACTGATGCACAGGGGGCTGCCAATGTAAGATGGTGCAATGTTAGTGTGTGGCATAGGATGGGGAAGACGTGTCCTCCAGCAGAGTGACACATGGCAGGATCTGTGCAGTGACAGGAGGACAGAGTAGTAGTGACGTGTAGATCAGGCACAGGAGAGGCATGCATGAAGAGCACAAATGAGGAAAAGAGTACCAGTATAGGCCATAGTGTAGCAGCTTGCACAAGAAGACAAGACTGCACACAGCTCACAGAGGCAGATGGATGAGCTGAAAGAAGGATGGCAGCTGAGGAGATAGTAGTATTTATTTATTTATTTATTTAGTTAACAGTTTTTATATACCGTCTTTCTACAAGTCAAGACGGTTCACATAAAAACATTATAATACAGTATATTACAACTGTTTACAAGGAACAAGGAAAACAATATAAGTAATATAACTAGGTAACAAGTAACAATTAACTATGTAACAGATAATAGGTACAACTGTGGCAGTAGAACTGACTACCGTGATCGGAGATCGAGATCAAAGGTTAACTTTTTACATTAGATAGATATGCTTACAGTTAATTTTGTAAAGATTTGGGGGAACTTGGGTGGAAAGGAAGATCATGAAGGATAGGAGTTAGGGTGGGAGGGAAAAATACTCTAGGAAGAGGTGTGTTTTTAGTTTCCTGCGGAAGTCAAAGTGGCTCTCACAGTTGCGCAGTTCGGGAGGGAGGGTGTTCCATAAGGATGGGGCGTAGAGGGAGAAGGCCTTATTGCTAGTAAGTTGTTTACAGTACCTTTTGGCTGTTGGTATGGATAGCAGGTTTTTGGTAGAGGTACGATGTGTTCTTGTGTTACTAGGAAAGGTAAGGAGTGAAGTGAGGCAGGGTGCTGATTCATTTACAATTATTTTATGAATAAGAGTAAGGACCATAAATTTAGTTCTGTGTTGTATGGGGAGCCAGTGAAGGTCGTAGAGGACAGGTGTGATATGAGCACATCTGGGGTTGTTGATTATGAGTCTAGCTACCGTATTCTGGGCTAATTGGAGAGGTTGGATTGTATTTTTGGGGAGACCATGGTAGATTAGGTTGCAATAGTCGAGTGAGGGGGTTGTAAGAGACTGACAGACAGTGCGAAAGGAGTTAGGGTTTAAGAGGGGTTTAAGATTACGGAAGGTGCGTAATTTTGCATAGATTGTATTGGTGGATCTTTTTATATGTTCAGTGAAGAAGAGGTTCTGGTCAATGATAATTCCAAGATATTTTACTTGGTTTTTTATAGTAAGTGGGAGATCAGCAATGGTGAGAGTTGGAGGAGGGGAGTATGTAAGGTTAGAAAATACTTGAAGTACTTCTGTTTTGGATTGGTTGATTAGTAGATTGTGTTGGGAAAGCCAGGATTTGAGGCAAGTTAGACATTCATTGATTTTGGAGAAGTTGGGATTGGAGAGGTTAAAAGGGGTGAAGCACATCATGTCATCAGCATATATTTGGTACTGTATGCCATGATCTTGAAATATTTTGCAAGCAGGTTGAAGGAAGATGTTGAACAGTAAGGCGGATAGGATAGATCCTTGAGGTACTCCTTGTTTTAGTATAAATGGGAGGGAGGTGTCATTTCCGAGACGGACCTGTTGAGTTCTGGAGTTCAGATAAGATTGGAACCATTTGAGTGTAGTGTCTCTAAGACCTATTTCGTAAAGTCTGGTTAGGAGTTGATTATGAGGAAGAGAGTCAAATGCGGCAGATAGGTCAAGGAAAATGAGTAAACATCCCTGAGTAGGGTTTTGGATATGTAAGTATAAGGAGTCTAGAAGGGAAGTAAGTAGAGTTTCAACTCCATGATTTCTTTTAAAACCATGTTGGTATAAGTCGAGGGGGGAGTGATCATCAATGTGGTTCTGAAGTTGGGTTTGGACTATTTTTTCAGTAATCTTTGCCAGGAAAGGGATACTGGAGATGGGTCTGTAAGAGGAAGGGGAGGTAGGGTCAGGTTTTGTCCCTTTTATGATTGGGCGGATAGAAGCACATTTAAGGAAGGGTGGAACAGAACCTGATTTAAGGGAGGTTTGTATTATGTTTAGAATATAGGGGCTAAGGGTATTACTAGAGGTTTTAATCCAATGGGCTGGGCAAGGGTCTAGGGCTGAGGTTGAGGTGTTCAGACCTTTTATGACATCAGTTACATTATCTAATGTGATAGTGTGAAACTCATTCCATGTGTTTAGGCAGGATGAGTTGAGAGGTTGAGTAAAGTAATCTATGGTTGGTTGGGGGTTATATGTTGATAATGAAGGGAGGCATTTGGAAGACAAATGGTCAGCTATAGTTTGTGCTGTTATTTTAGGTGGTTGGTCATGTTGAAGGGGTTCATTTATTAGGGATTTGGCAATGGAGAAAAGCTCTCTAGGTTTGTTAAGGGCACGTTTGATAATGTTTTCATTATATTGTCTTTTATAATTGAGTGTTTCTGAACAGTATGTTTGAAGTTTAGTAGTGTAGGCTATATGTAAGTTGGGGTCTTGGATGTGTCTCCATTTGCATTCAAGACGTCTAAGCTCCCTTTTAAGGGTTTTGAGGTTTGTGGAGAACCAGAGGGTTCTTCTGCGGTGTTTATGAGGATGATGTATTGGTGGGATTAGGGAGGCAGTGGATAGGATTTCATTCCATTTAGAGATGATGGGGTCAAGCTCTAGGTTGCTGTTTTTTAGTAGTATGGGCTGGCAGCACCAATGTGCCATAGCTGCCATCCCCAACATTTATTTATTTATTTACATTCTCTTATATACCACGCTATTCTGCATCAGTGCGGTTTACAATGAACAAACTGAAATTACATTGAACAGGGCATTATAACTTGGAGATAACTATTTTACAGGGAACATGGGCTATGGAGGGTTAAGTGGCTTGCCCAAGACCACAAGGAGCACCTGTGGGACTAGAAAACCCCAGTCCTTCCAGCCCAAGGTTGCTGTCCTCTAGTGGGATTTGAACCCCCGACCTTCCAGCCTGAAGTACTTTGCCCCAACCACTAGGCCACTCCTCCACTCCACATATTTGTATTGTGCATGAAAATGTGCACCAGTGCCACTTTGAAGGCCTGATACCAGACATGTTGAACCCACACCTTTCCGAGCCACCATACAACACCTCAGACAAATGTGCAGATAACAAATGCACAGGTGTCATCCAAACTGTGCAAATGGGCCTCGTACGGACATGAGGTGATACCTGCACGTGGCTATCCAAGGGGTAGGATGTGTCTGCATATATGACAGAGATGTAATGAAGCCAAAGCTGTACAGTCACAGTCATGATGTCATATATGACTCATGTTGCCCAAGCAGGTTACAGCTGTATGCATGGAACTGCCTGTTAGTATATCGCTGTAGCAGTGCAGTCACATTGGGGTACATCTTGACATCAATTGGTAATGTCTGATGATAAACAGGGACTGTATAGACCTGCAGTCAGCTGAGCCATTGGTGGGTTATGTGATCTGCTCAAGGTCACAAGGAGGTGTTGTCAGTCCATGAAGGTTGTGGCAGACATAAAATGCGACAAAAACACATTCCAAAATGTCACATAAGAAGCGATAGTGGGCATCAAACAATGATATGTGGGCTCCCAAATCATTGCCATGACAATCACACCATGCCTTCAGGTGGTGGCGTAACATCTACAGGGTGAATATGTCTGACCCTCTGCAATGGGCTGCAGCAGAGCCAATAAAGCCATGCTCTCAGAAGGCCATGATGGGGAATAGCATGTTTGCTGACCCAAAGTATGGCCAGAATGCATATAAAAGTAGAAGGATGAATATCTGCAAGTCACAGCAGAGCCAGGACTGTTAAAGGCAGGGAAATGACAGAGCAACGCACAGGCGCAAAATGAGCAAGTGGGAATTGAGCCCTTGCTTTCTGTTTATGGAGATATAGAGTAGTTACTCACCTGAAACAGGTGTTCTCCAGGAGCAGCAGGAATCAGTCCTCACATATGGGTGTCATCGGCGCCGATGAAGCCCTAGCGGAGCATTTCCCCAGCTTTCTATGAAAGCCTTTGGGAATGCAGGCACGCATGCGCGGTTCCCTTTCCGCCTAAAGGTGCCATCTTACCTCAGTCAAATGATATAGCTAAGAATAGCACACAAAAAATGAAAAATATAAACTATGTACAACTGCAACTCCAAGGGGAGGAGGGAGGGTTGTGAGGACTGATTCCTGCTGCTCCTGGAGAACACTTGTTACAGGTGAGTTACTACTCTTTCTCCAGGACCAAGCAGGAAGTCAGTCCTCACATATGGGTGACTCCCAAGCTCTGGGCTACTGAGGAACCCAGGCTGAACAAGAGTACTCCCTCTAGTCTCAGCAGGAAAGAAAGGCTTTTCAAGGACACAACCTCCACCGGTAGCCCAACAGAGGGCAGGAGGGCAGGAGTTGCCTAAACCTCAAAGAGATTCCGGAATACTGCTTGGCCAAAAGCACTGTCCCTACGGGACTCCCTCTCCAGACAGTAATGGGCCGCAAAAGTCTGGCTTGAAGACCAAGTTGCAGCCCTGCAGATGTCTACCAAGGGCACAGAGCGGAGATGAGCCACTGAGGCAGCCATTGCCCTGACACGGTGGTCCATAACCCGACCCTGCAAAGGAAGGTCAGCCGCCTTGTAAGCCCAGGTGATACAGTCAGCCACCCAGATGGACAAGGTACGCTTGGACACAGCCAACCCCAACTTATTAGGGTCAAAGGATACGAAGAGCTGAGTAACCCTTCTATGTCCCTGCGTACGGTCAAGGTAGTAGGATAAGGCCCTCCTACAGTCCAGGGTATGCAGAACTGCTTCAGCCTGGCTTGCATGAGGCCTAGGAAAGAATGTTGGAAGAACCACCTCCTGATTGAGGTGGAAAGAGGAGACAACCTTTGGGAGGAACTTGGGATGAGTCCTGAGGACCACCCTGTTCTTATAAATCCTAGTGTAAGGCCTATCACAGACCAGGGCCTGAAGCTCACTCACTCGCCTAGCCGAAGTACGGGCTATCAGGAAGAGTGTCTTCCAGGAGAGGAAGCATAGTTGGCAAGTAGCCATCAGCTCAAAAGGTGGGCGAGTCAGTTGTTGCAAGACCACATTCAACTCCCACTCCGGGGAAGGAGGACGGATTGGAGGCTTGAGTAAAAGCAAGCCCCTGAGAAAGCAGGACACCAAGGAGTGAACCGACAGAGACTGTCCCTCCACCAGGGAGTGGTGAGCTGCTAGAGCTGAGAGGTGGACCCGAACAGAATTGGTTTTAAGTCCCTGATTAGATAAGTGCAGTAAGTACTGAAGCACTACTGGTACAGTGCAGGAGAAAGGATCCTCTGTACGTAGCTGACACCACACAGAAAACCTCCTCCATTTGAGAGCATAGGTTTTCCTAGTGGATTGCTTCCTAGAGGCTAGGACAACCTCCTCAACTTCCTGAGGCAGGCCCCAGGGAGCCAAAACTACCCTTGCAGCCTCCAAGCCATCAAATTGAGAGCCTTGAGATTAGGATGCAGAAGGGAACCCTGATCCTGAGAGAGAAGGTCGGGCTGCAAACCCAGGGGCAGTGGGGGATCCACTGCCAGCTGAAGCAGAAGTGGAAACCAAGGTTGTCGTGGCCACCTGGGAGCCACCAACAGGACCGAGGCCCTGTCCTGAAGAATCTTGAAAAGAGTTCGGGCCACCAAGGGCGTGGGAGGAAACGCATACAGGAACATAAGAACATAAGAACATAAGATATGCCATACTGGGTCAGACCAAGGTCCATCAAGCCCAGTATTCTGTTTCCAACAGTGGCCAATCTAGGTCATATTTACCTAGGAGTTTTTCCCAAGAGACACAAGTTCCACAATGCTTGTACTGGGTCAAGCATTGATATCTTCGGTCACTTCTTAATAATGGTTTATGGACCTTTCCTCCAGGAACTTGTCCAAAACTTTTTTAAACCCAGCTACACTAACAGCCTTTACTACATCCTCCGTTAACAAATTCCAGAGTTTGATTACACGTTGAGTGAAACAATATTTTCTTTTATTAGTCTTAAATAGTTTACCCTGTAGCTTCATTGCATGTCCCCTAGTCTTTCTATATTCTGATAAGGTAAACAATCGATCTACGTTTACCCGTTCCACTCCGTTCATTAATTTATAGACTTCTATCATATCTCCCCTCAGCCGTCTCTTTTCCAGGTTAAAGAGCCCTAACCTTTTTAGCCTTTCTTCATAGGAATATCCTTCCATCCCCTATACCATTTTGGTGGCTCTTCTCTGTACCTTTTCTAAAATCGCTATATCCTTTTTAAGATACGGCGACCAGAATAGCACACAATATTCAAGGTGCGGTCTCACCATGGAACGATATAGAGGCATTATAATATCTTTTGTTTTATTTTCCATTCCTTTCCTTATCATACCTAGCATTCTATTTGCTCTCTTGGCTGCCGCTGCACACTGGGCCGAGGGTTTTAACATGGTATCCACAATGACGCCTAAATCTTTTTCCTGGGTGGTGGTTCCTAATGTGGAACCTTGCATCGTGTAACCATAGTTTGGGTTGTTCTTCCCTAGGTGCATAACCTTGCACTTGTCCACATTAAATTTTATCTGCCATTTTGATGCCCAGTCTTCCAATTTATCAAGATCCTCTTGCAATTTTTCACAATCCTCTTGGGTTTTAACAACTTTAAATAGTTTTGTGTCATCTGCAAATTTGATAACCTCACTCGTTATTCCACTTTCCAGGTCATTTATGAATATGTCAAAAAGCAGCGGACCCAGCACAGATCCCTGGGGTACACCACTATTCACCTTTCTCCATTGGGAAAATTGGCCATTTAGCCCTACCCTCTGCTTTCTATCTTTTAACCAGTTCCTGATCCACAATAGTACACTGCCTCCTATCCCATGACTCTTTAGTTTTGCCAAAAGTCTCTGATGAGGGACCTTGTCAAAGGCTTTCTGAAAGTCCAGATACACAATATCAACCAACTCACCTTTGTCCACCTGTCTATTCACTCCTTCAAAAAAACATAACAGATTAGTAAGACAAGATCTTCCTTGTCTAAAGCCATGTTGGCTGTCTCCCATTAGGCCTTGAGACCAGGGAATCAGAAAAGCATCCGGTGCTATTCTCAAAGGATGCGGTTGCCTGTAACATAACTTTCGCAGGTGTGCATTCAGTGGACTGGCAAACAGATCTATCCAAGGGAGACCCCATTTGAGGAAGATCCGCTGAACTACCGGGGGATGCAGTTGCCACTCGTGGGGCTACAGAATCCTGCTCAACTTGTCGGCCAGGTAGTTCTCCTGGCCTGGAAGGTACACAGCCCTGAGGAGCATGCTGTGCTTTAGGGAAAATGACCAAAGGTCTTGAGCTTCCCGACAAAGGAGCCTGGACCCAGTCCCGCCTTGTTTGTTCACATAAAACATGGCCACCTGGTTGTCTGTTTGAACGAGGACAGATTGATGGGCCAGGGCAGAAGAGAAAGCTTTGAGAGCTAGGCGAATAGCCCTGAGTTCCAGGAGATTGATCTGCTGTGCCACCTCCCAAGGAGACCACAGGCCCTGGGTGCACTTGTCTAGACAATGAGCTCCCCAGCCCTGCAGGGAGGCATCGGTAGTCAGTACCACCTTGTACCCAGGAATCTGAAAGGGCACTCCTTTTAGGAGATTGGTTGGGTGCATCCACCAGCTGAGGGAGTTCAGAAAGTGTCTGGACACCCTTATCCTGTCCCTGAGGCTGCCTGTGGCCTGTGACCACTGAGTCCGAAGGCACCACTGTGCAGGCCTCATATGGAGCCTGGCATTGGGGGTCACATGTACTGTCGAAGTCATGTGGCCTAAAAGCCTCAGACAGAGTGTGGCGGAGACCAGCGACCTGTTGAGAAACTGTTTTGCCAAGGCAATCAGTCATTGTGCTTTGTCTTCTGGCAAGAAAGCCTTTGCCAGGAGAGTCCAGCCTTGCGCCTATGAATTCCAAATTCTGGGAGGGGAGCAAAGTGGACTTTGCGAAGTTTATGATGAACCCCAGGCTTTGGAGAAGAGCAATAGTTCTGAGGGTGGCCTGTCTGGCCTCCTGGCATGTCTGATCCCTGATGAGCCAGTCGTCCAGGTAGGGGAAGACAAAGATTCCCTGATTTCTCAGGTAGGCCGCCACCACTGCCAGGCATTTGGTAAAGACCCTGGGAGCGGAGGTGAGGCCAAAAGGCAGTACTCTGTACTGATAATGGTTTCCTCCCACAATGAACCTGAGGTACTTTCTGTGGTCTGGATGAATGAGGATGTGAGTGTTCGCATCCTTTAGATCTAAGGAGCATAGCCAATCTCCCTGCTGGAGGTAGGGCAGAAGTGTTCCAAGAGTAAGCATCTTGAACTTCTCTTTCTCTAGGAACTTGTTTAGGTTCCTGAGATCCAGAATGGGTCGAAGGCCACCGGTTCTTTTGGGTACCAGGAAATACCTGGAGTAGAACCCTTGACCTTGCAAGTGGGGAGGCAAAGGCTCCACTGCCCTGTCCACCAACAGAACTTGAAGCTCTTGGAAGAGCAGGTCTGTGTGCAGGGGAGACCTTGGAGGCTCCCCTGGAAAGTATGAAGGAGGCAGTTGGAGAAAATGAAGTGCATAGCCCTTATGGACTATGTCCAACACCCAAATGTCCCCGGTGATGAGGGGCCACTGGTGGGCAAAGAGGGCGAGGCGACCTCCTGTGCAGGGTTGGGATAGCAGGGACGGAGAGGCTATGCCCAAGGAGTCAAAAACCCCCACCCTGCTGAGTGGGAGCAGGGGCCGGAGGCTTGGGGGTCCTCTGCCTACGGGGCCCATTACCCTGCCCCTTGGCTTGCTGACCCTGGGGTGCAGCTTGGGCAGCCTGATACTGAGGGTACTGTTTGTAGGCAGTGCCCTTCCTCGGGTAAAAAGGCTTTTTACCCGAGCCCTTCTTTTTATGAGAAGGGGCAGAGGTCTTCCTAGACAGCCTTGTCCGTGTGAGGTGCTCAGTTTTGAGCTGGGCAGCCTTCTCGGTCATGGGCTTGCCAAGAAGGATTTCACCCCGGCAAGGTACATCGACCAACTTGTCCTGAACCCATGGCTCGAGGTCCGATGACTGCAGCCATGCCTGGCGTCGAGCCGTGATGCCGGCTGCCGCAACTCGGGCCGAAGCCTTGAAGCCATCGTAGGCGGTGCGGGACATGAACTTCGAGCAGTCCCGAATCCCCGAGGACAAGGACTTGAATCTCTGCAAGGGTTCCCCGGAGAGACCAGCAGAGAACCCGGCCAACTCCTTGGCCAGGTCCCGCAAGTACATGCCCATGTACAGCTGGTAAGCTTGGACACGGCAAGCAAGCATCGAGCCCTGAAAGCACTTTCTACCGACGCCATCAAGGTTCCGGGCCTCCCTGCCGGGAGGCACTGTGGAGTGCATCTTCTGACTCTTCAGACGATGCATGGCCAATTGCACAACCATGGAATGGTGTGGTAGCTGTGCCTTTTGAAAGCCAGGGCTCTTCCGGAATCGATAGATCGAGTCGACTCGCTTGCTGAGAACCGGCACCGAGGCCGGTGCCTCCCACATCCGGAAGAGGAGCCGTTCCAGCATCACAGGAACCGGGACAGTAAAGGCCTCTTTCAGAGGAGAGACATACTGCAGGGCCTCGAGCTCTTCAGCTCAAGGCTCTTCCTCGGGGTCCGCCGGAATAGCCAAGGCAGTGGCCATATCCCGGACAAACTCCGAGAACCGAGTATCCTCCGGGGGGGGGGATCTACTCCGGGGCTCAGACTGCGGTGAGTCCGACAGGACGCACCGAGTCTTTAATGTATCGGGAGACTCCTCATCCTCCATCTCCCAGGCGTACTCGTCCGACGAGGAGTCAGGGTCCGACCCTGCGGGGCCCTGGAGCACCCGCCCCGATGCCGGAAGCACCGGCATCGACGCCCTCGGTCCCGAACGGGTGGTCGAGGGAGACCGCGACTGAGGTCGACCTCAAGCTATGATGGACTCGAGTATCGGCTCGGTCTCCGGGGTCGACTTCAAAGTCGATGTCCCGGTGGTCGGGGCAGATGCGCCAGACAGGCTGGCCATCAGTGCCCGCTGCTGCTCCATGAAGGCAGACAATCTGCTCTCCAAGGCTGTCATCCTGAGACTCAGCTCGGGAGAGGCAGCAGCCACCGACTCGGGCCCCGGCGGCGCCGGGCCCGACGTCGGCTCCCTGGGAGGAGAGTCCTTGAGGACTACAGGGCTTACGTGTCCAGCAGACTCCGGCTCCACATGAGGAACTTTGGCAGGTTTCTCCGGTTCCACGGGCCTGGGGCGACGGTCGGGGGTCTTAGACCTGGCCCTGAGGAGCCAGGGACCTCTTCCGACGACGCCCTCGCAAGCCGCTTCTTCCTCTTGCATTCCCGTTTGGGGGACCCCCTGTCCGAGGAGCCACGACGGCGCTCAGGATCCGAATCCCGAGATGTCGAGGCCTCAGACGAGGTCTGGGCCCGGCCGGAGGCTGAGTCCGAGAAAAGCCTTTCTTTTTGCTGCTGTCGACTTCGGAGTGCCTTGGAAGACATCTTCCCACATGGCACACACGACTTAGGGTCGTGATCAGGGCTGAGGCACCGAAGGCAGCAGTCGTGTGTGTCGGTGAGAGACATTAATTTCTTACACCGATCACACTTCTTGAAACCGCTGGAAGCCATCGGGGAAAAAAGAGTCCCCGCGAGGTCAAAGGATCAGCCTTCCAGGGAAAAAACGAAAAAGGGCGCGAATGCCAGCCACGAAGGGCAAAAACCAAAAAAGAAGAATCGTGCTCGATACCGGTGTACCAAACCCGGCGGGAGGGGAACCGGCATCGAACCAGGAGAAAAAATAGCGAATATCGCCGAAAAAATCAACTTTTATCCGGGATGACAGGACACACGTCCGGTGGGCTTCCGGGAAAAAAAGAGACTGAGGTAAGATGGCACCTTTAGGCGGGAAGGGAACCGCGCATGCGTGCCTGCATTCCCAAAGGCTTTCATAGAAAGCTGGGGAAATGCTCCACTAGGGCTTCATCAGTGCCAATGACACCCATATGTGAGGACTGACTTCCTGCTTGGTCCTGGAGAATGTATTAACCGGTAGGCTACACCTTAACACCCTTTGCACAGCAATGTTTGGATTCAAAGAGCCTGCTGAAACTGTCTGCTGTGTGTGCAGGTATAGGTTAGCCCTTCCAGTACCCATGAGGCACTGAACACGTGGAACAGCAGTCTGTTGCTGATCACCAAATGGAAAATGCACTGATCCAACACATTAGCTCAGTACAATGCACTGAAAGTGTGTGCTACAAGCACGTAACAGCTACAAACCGTGCTACTGAGCAGTTTCAGCAGTCATATTGAGGGTGAGGATGGGCACCTGGTCCCAGAACTTGAACTGCTAGAGCTAGTCTCTGCTGACCATGTTGCATATCCACATCACTACTGGTGTGTTATGCTAGTCACCTTGTTTCCTGTACAATTGCAATATGCTGTGGGTGCCAGTCACAGCTGGGCCCTGTGTCCTGCCCCTGTTGGACAGGGACCCTCCTAGAGCAGTGCATAGTGTTAAAAAAGCTGATGCCATGGATACCAAATGCAATAGTGGGCTTTTAGGCTTGCATGGGGCTACTGCTACTGTTTTGCCATGACCATAGTGAGTAGGCCAAGAACAACTGCTTCACAAATATCTAGGACAAACAATCCATCGCAGCAAGATCAGTAAGAGTGCACCTGCTGTCAACACTGAGCTGTTTCAGCCATGCACATACTAACAGCAGCCAATCAGCACACAATGCATATGCACAGAGTAACCATGTGTGCCCTGGCTTTGGATAAACAGCATAGTCACCTAGCATTAGGCTCAGTGATTGGGGACCCCAGAGACTGCACCCACATCACTGAAACCAGACATATAGAACTATGTGGATACATAGTCATGGCATGGTCACTATTTGGTCAGAGTGAGAGTGCTGAGACAGACATATCTTGGCCAATTCGCTGTTTCAGGCCATACCATATAATCCTCTGCTCTTCATTATGCACATTTGCAGACGAATGCTGGGAACAGCTTATGAGGCACAGTGAAGTGCAGAAAGCCAGAGAACAATGAAGAAACACACACACACCACCATGCTGTGCAAAGTTGGCATTTCTGCTTGCCACTTTAGTCTCCATATCAGCTCAAGCATTCTTAACATGTGCTCATTGTGCAGGTACTAGTAGTGCACTCTGAAATTAGTGCCTACTCAGTGTGCCTCTCCATTCAATTGTGGATAATGGAGCCTGTCTATGTGAGAGATGGGTGTTTGTACCCTTGTTGCCAGATTCATTGGGGGTTGCACATGCTGGTTCTGAACCTGCACTGTAGGCTAAAGTTTAGCCATAGGGACATGCAATCCACAATCCACTGCAGGACTTGAGCCTGTGCCCCTCTGCCCATATACACATTGGCTGTGTGTGTTGAGCCACAGTGTTGCCACATGGATAGCATACTTCCTGGGGCTGAGATGCTCCCCATAAGACAGACCTTGGCACATGATGCAATGTGCATGGCACACAGGACCATGGCATGGCTTTGGTCTGCTGCAAGTAGGTGCCGCTGCCTCCGCCGCCCCCAAACCATGCTGACATGCCCCCGTGCTGTCAGTGGTGGTGGTGCACAGTCCCAGCCTGTCCAACATGCAGGTTTGGTGGGCACCTAGGGTACAAGGTCCGTATTGGAGGGTCAGAAGCACACATGGACGGCCATGCAGCCCCCTCCACCACCCCTCTACAGGGACCCCATCACCATCTGCTACCGATACGTCTCAGGGGGAGGATGATAGTCACCGCCATGGTAGTTCCCCAGGCACCTGCATTTTGCAGCTACCTGGAGGACTACAGCTGCTGGAGCTATCGGCCTCTTTCTCCACAGCTGGGTTCAGTGGCAGCAGGTGGGTGAGAGTAGCCAGGATCTCTGCCTAGGGTGTCAGGACCCTTGGACCACCCTAGATGGGACATTACCTTTCCACAGTAGCAGCATGTCTGTGTGCCACCACTGTCACTGTGAGATCATGACAGACATCAAATATGGCCCCCTCCTTCTCTGGCTCTCCTGTTCCCTTAGTCTCTTCCTTTCGCTACCTTGGGGTTCACTTCGATTCTGATCTATCTTTTCATGCTCATATATCTCATGTCACCAAGTCATCCTTCTTCTTCCTCCGACAAATCCGTGCAGTCCGTCCCTTCTTATCCCCGTCTGCTCTCACCACTCTGTTGCTATCCCTGGTCATGTCACGGGTGGATTTCGCAAACTCACTTTTCGTCGGCCTTTCCAAGTCGCAACAGTCCCGGTTACAACGTATTCAGAATACTGCCGCCCGTCTGGTTACCAATTCCTCCCCCCGTGATCACATAACACCCCTACTGTTTCGTCTTCACTGGTTGCCTTTTCCCCACCGTGCTCATTTCAAGCTGCTCATCCTGGTTCATAAAGCTCTTCATACAGGCACCCCTCAATATTTAACAGACCTTCTTTCCTTTCATTCCCCTAGGTACACCCCTCGCTCCTTCCATCTTAACCGTCTCACTCTTCCCTCCCCCTCCCGCGCCCACTTACAATCTACTCGTTCCTCTGCTTTCTTTTTTGCTGGCCCCGCCTTCTGGAACTCCCTCCCCTCTTCACTCCGCCTGGATCCTCACCACCCCACATTTAAACAAAACCTGAAAACCCACCTCTTTTCCCTGGCGTTTGATATCCCCTCCCCTTTTGTGTGAATCCCATTTGTTTATCCTCTGCTTTCCGTGTGATTTGTCTTTATTTATGTTCTGGCCTTGTCTTTCCTGCTTTTATTGCTTTTCTGTCCAGGAATTGTATTTCCTTTCTACTTCATTGGCTTTGGCCTTTTTTTAAAAAATTGGATTTTATTGTACACCGCTTTGCTTGCCACTGAAAGGCGTTTTTTATTTATTTATTTATTTATTACAGTTGCTTATATACCGCACTATTCGGTATCAGCGCGGTTTACAGTATAACAAAGTGACCAATACACACATTCTGTTTGGTTTTACATCGAACAGGAATATAAACTTGGATAACAGGGGCTGAACTATATACATGAACTATTTACATGAAATATGCTATATACATGAGGTAAAATTCCTATAACATTGTTGAATTGCACAATAAGTGATGAATCCGTTTTGAATACTTGAGACCTTGTGAGTATGGGCTGCAAAAGGGCGGTGTTTCTTAGGTGGTGCTAACTAAATTCATCGCTGGTTGGGTAGTATTGGAGGAAGAGGTGATATTTGATTGCCTTCCTGAATTGGGTCAGGTCTGCTATAGCTCGAATGTCTGGTGGGAGTGCATTCCAACATTTGGGGACGTAAAGGCTGAAGGCCCTATTTGCTGTTGTATTATTGCATTTTGTCAAGGTCTTCGGGGTTGCTAATAAATTTAGGGCTGTTGACCTCCTAGCTCTGTTGGGGGGCACTGTATGGATGAGATCCGTAAGTGCTGTGGAGGAAAGGCGCTTGATTGCCTTGAATGAGAGGATTAATGTTTTGAAGATAATCCTTCCGTGTATAGGTAACCAATGAAGCTGTTTTAATATCGGAGTCAAGTGGTCTCTTCTGGAGGCTCCATGAAGAATCCTTGCTGCAGCATTCATGGCCAGTTGTAGCGAGTTTAGTGTGGATTGCGGGAGACCTTGTAGGATGGAATTGGCAAAGTCAAAATGCGGCAGGATCAGTGCTTGGTATATGGTCCGGAAATCATCTGGCTCCAGTAGGGAGCGCAGATGTCTGAGTGAACGGATTTTAAAATAGACCGCTTTGACAATGTTGCTTATATGACATTTCATGTCCAGATGTTGGTCTAAGGTGATCCCCAGGTATTTTATTGTTTCTTTGGTTTGTAATTCCGCTTCCTTTACCTTTATATGTGTCGGTGGGGTGAAGTCTGGGTCTCTAGCGATGAACAATACCTCCGTTTTCTTGTGCTGGATGCGGAGGTTTTGTGCTTGTAGCCAATCCGATATGGTATTGAAGCATTCTATAAGAGGTGTAAGGTCCATTTGAACGGTTGAAAAAGGCATATATAGTAGGATGTCGTCTGCATATATCAGACAGCTCACGTTAAATGATCTAATGATGTTGCAGATGGGCTGCATGTAAATGTTGAATAGTAAAGATGACAATGAGGATCCCTGCGGCACACCTTGTGTTTGATGGAATTGTTTCGACTCTTCTGCTCCAGATTTAACATATTGACATCGGCCATTTAGATAGGAACTGCACCAATTGAGCGCGGTATTACAAATTCCCTTTTCTTTCAGTCGCCCGAGGAGAATCTCATGATGAACCGAGTCAAAGGCTGCAGCGATGTCTAAAAAGATGAGCACAAAGCCTTGTCGGATGTTGTCAATGCCTGTGAAAATGTTATTGAATAAGAAGGTGAGAAGTGTCTCTACTCCATGGTACTCTCTAAACCCGTGTTGGCAATGATCCAAGGGCGCTGTGGAGTCTATATGATCCTGGATTTGCCTTTGGACCTCTTTCTCCAATATCTTTGCTAGTATAGGAATACTAGCTATTGGTCTGTACGATTCGGCTTGTTGTGGATCAAGTTTAGTGTTCTTCAGTAACGGCCTGATAGATGTTTGCTTGAGGGTTGTAGGGAAGGAACCAGTAGTAAAGGAATGTTTTGTCAATTTTGCGATGAATGGACTAAATTCCTTGCGTAGCTCCTTGATCCAAAAAGCCGGACAAGGGTCTGTTTGTGCTGTGGAGGTATTGAGGGAAGCTATTGTATCTTCAATGCTTTTTCTAGATGGTGCGGAAAACTTACTTAAAGGGGTTATGCCGGTATGGTCTTGGAGTGAGGCTGTTGATATTTTGTCGGTCTGTATGATCTTTGACTGGAGGTAGTCAGCGAATTTTTGTGGATGGATATCCACGTGTTGTTCAGGAGTTGGTTCTTTAGAAAGGGCTTGCACCAAGTTGAAAAGATCCCGTGGTTTGTTCAGAGATCTTTTCAAAGTGTCAGTGTGGTGCTGTTTCATTTTTATTGAGATCGCTTCCCTGTGCCTTGTTAGGTGGAGTTTGTAGGCTGTCAAATCTTGTGTGGAGAGTGATCGGCGCCATTTTTTCTCTAGTCTGCGTAGTTGTGTTAGAGAACTTCTCAATTCTTGGGAGAACCAAGGGGCCGCATTTCTTATTCTCTTGGATGTGTTATTGCTTTGTGGACGTTGTGAGATAGCCTTGAGGTTGAGGTTCCATGCGGTGACTAGTTCTTCCGGGTCCGATGAGGTTATGGTGAAGAGGGATTGGGTTTGCGATAGTATTAACTCTCTGTCAAATGCGCGGAAGTTTCTTGTTGGGGTTCGAGCTGTGTTGTAGCATTTTTGGGTACTGTGCCGCTGGCTGTCCCTGGTGGGTATTTGAAAAGTGATAAGTTTATGGTCAGACCAGGGGACGTCAATGATAGACAACATCGTGTTATGGTTTTCCTCGAGGGCTGCGTGAGGTGCGAACACCATGTCCAAGATATTGCCCTTATTGTGTGTGGGTTTGTCGATGATTTGTGTAAAGCCCAGATTCTCGATGGCTTCGAGGAATGCAGTTGCATGGCTTTGATGAAGTGAAGGGAGGTTAAAGTCTCCCATTATCCAAATAGGTGGGTTGAGGTTGTGAGCATTGGCAGCAAGGTCGAGAATTGTGGGGAGGTCCTCAGGTGATGAAGATGGTGATCTGTATAGTAGAGTGATGGAACATTGCTGGTTTTTGATGGAAAGCGAGTCCAGGTCACTTGTACTGGAGGCTTCAGTGATATGGAAATGAAGATCTGATTTTGTAAGTATTAGTACTCCCCCTCCTTTTTTAGTTTCTCTGTGTCTTATATGTACAGAGAAGTTGGGAGGTAGGAGTTGGTTGAGGATGACGTTATCCTCCGATGATAGCCAGGTTTCCGTGATCAGAAGTATGTCCAGGTTATACAGGGATATTATATCTAGGACAACGGGCCATTTCTTGCGTATGGAACGTGCATTAATCATGGCACACTTTAGGTTGTGGCAGTATTTTAGTTTCTTGTGGTCGGGTGTCCTGGAAGGTTGAAGTGGAATGTGTATAAGGTGAGAGCGACGTGTGTCGTGACTTGGGTGGGGTCCAGACCATCTTTTCCCACAGTTGCTCAAGATGGGGATATGGTTCTGGGATTGAGATAGTGCATTGGATATTCCCAGCCAATGTGTAAGGAGATACAGGCTGGCAAGAGTCAGGATGTGTGAGGCCATCTTGTGTGTATAGAAGAGAGTGATTGCAATATGGATAGGTTCTCACTGCAGATTACACAGCAATAGTAGAACTAGTAAGTATTAAAGGGGTATAAAGCACTAGATGATGATGTCAAATGGTTGTAAAAGCAAACATGCTTACATGTTGTAGTGGGGTAGTAAGATGTACATACACGATAATTAAGACAATGATGGCAGTAAATGTTGGTACTTTTGTTGGGTAACTAGTAGAACTATGCAGCAAAGATACACTCATAAGAGGGTAAGCTGAGGAGTATTACTCAGACAATTTAAATGCACAGTAAAAGCTAGCAATAGGGAACAGATAATGAACAGAAAATGCACAGTTTAATCTAACAGGGATAAGCTACAAGATAATATACAGTATAGGCCAGTGATGGCTAACCTTTTTGAGCCCGAGTGCCCAAACTGCCGCACAAAACCAAAGAATTTCCTCAAAGTGCCAGCACGTCCATTAAAGCCTCATTTGCATAAGGTGCCTCATTTGCATAAATATTTGCATAATGTTACCATACACTAACTTTTAGTAAACATGCCTCTTAATGAGTATATGGATAAAGAAAGACTAAAAGGTTTCTACATTACTATAATCCAGTACCAACCGCCAGGCACATTAGGAACTACTACAAACGCTGCCCATTTAGAACCCATAGCAAACCCGCCGTATCCTAACAGTACTACCAGGACTCACAAAGCACCATACCCTAACTATCAAAAGGCAACACTGCAAATATTAAACCAATACATTTCAGAGAACAACAATACATGACCTACTGGGGAAAGAACAAGTGGCAATGTCAAATAGGAATTATATAAACAGAATACCTCAGCTCAGTTACACATGCAGAACAGACCATCACCAAACAAGGAATCACAATTTAAAAACAGGAAGACAATAATTAAACTGGGAACCCCAAAAGCCAAACTTGGAATATACAACAACACTGTAGAAATAAAACTATAAATTAATTTCCTCTTGTACTAAATAAAGCGCAAAAATTAATGATGCACATTTCCCAGAGCTGACATATTCCAGTTAATAAATTCAAAATAAAGAGATATTTTTCTACCTTTTGTGCATTTTTTTTCAGTTGCAATTGCTCCAGCCACTTTCTTCTGGTTTCTTCGTGTCTTCTCCTAACTCTCCATCTGCTGTCCATTTGTCCTTTCTTCTGTCTTCTTGGGTTTTTTTTTTCCATTCTCTCTCTACATCTGCTTTAACATACTAATCTTTCTCCTTTTGCTCTTTCCTCATTCCTATTTCATCTACTCAAAATTTACCCCTCCATCCTCAATCCCCACTTATTCTCCCAATACCCGGCCAATTGTAGATTTTTTATCCCTCCCACACAAAATATTTTTCCCCTCTCCATTTTACTCTCCCAGCCCCATCCCATTCTAATCCTCCCCCAACACCAGCTCCCTTCTAGTTCCAGCCTCACCCAGCATCCATTCCCTTCTAGTCCCTGCATCAGCCCATTTCCAGTCCTAGCAGCCCCCCAACCCATTTCCAGTCCTAGCAACCTCCCAACCCAATACCAGTCCTAGCCCCCCCTCATCAACCCACTTCCAGTCCTAACCCCCCATAAGCCCATTTCCAGTCCTAGCTCCCCCATCTATTTGCAGTCCCATCCGAGTCCCTCCATCAGCTCATTTCCAAACCCAGCCCCCCATGAGCCCATTTCTAGTCCTTTCCTAGCCCCACCATCAGCCCATGTCAAATCCTAGCTCCCCTCCACTCAGCCCATTTCCAATCCAAGCCCCCCATGAGCCTACTTCCAGTTCTAGCCCCTTCATGAGTCCATTTCAATCCAAACCCCCACCACAGCCCATTTCCAATCTTAGCACCCCCCCAACAGCCAATTTCCAGTCCTATTCTAGCCCCTCCATCAGCCCATTTCCTGTCCTAGCCCCCCCTCACCCATTTCCAGTCCTAGCTCCCTCCCCCTCACAACCCATTTCCATTCCAAGCCCCAATCCCATCAGCTATTTGCAGTTCAAGCCCTCCTTCCACTCAGCCCATTTCCAGTCTTAGCCCCCCCATAGCCCATTACCAGTCCTAACCCCCCCATCAGCCCATTACCAGTCTTAGCCCCCCCCCATAGCCCATTACTAGTCCTACCCCCCCCCAAATCACCATCACCATCACCATCACCAGCCCACTTCCAGCCTTAGCACCCCCCATGGCCCATTACTAGTCCTAACCCCCCCCCCATCAGCCCATTTCCAGTCTTAGCCCCCCCCATGGCCAATTACCAGTCCTAACCCCGGCCAATTACCAGTCCTAACCCCCCCCCCTGGCCAATTACCAGTCCTACCCCCCCCCCTGCCTATTACCAGTCCTACCCCCCCCGGGCCAATTACCAGTCCTAACCCCCCCATCAGCCCCTTTCCAGTCTTAGCCCCCCCCCATGGCCAATTACCAGTCCTAACCCCCCCCCTGGCCAATTACCAGTCCTACCCCCCCCCCCTGCCAATTACCAGTCCTACCCCCCCCCTGCCAATTACCAGTCCTAAGCCCCCCATCAGCCCCTTTCCAGTCTTAGCCCCCCCCCATGGCCAATTACCAGTCCTAACCCCCCCCCCCATCAGCCCCTTTCCAGTCTTAGCCCCCCCCCCATGGCCAATTCCCATTCCTACCCCCCCCCCCCATCCGCCCATTTCCAGTCTTAGCCTCCCCACCAGAGCCCATTACCCGTCCTAAACCCCCTTCCCCCCTTTCATCCCACATTAAAAAAAAAACCCAAACAAAGCGGCTGCTTCTGCCGCGGCAGCCTCAAGAGCTCTGCCGCGGCAGCCTCAAGCGCTCTGCCGCGGGCCCCCCCCCTGCCCGGCAGAGCCTCCCTGCATCATCTACCTTCAAGTCGCAAAACGCGGGCTTCTTTCAGAGCCGCGAGAGTTTCCTTTCTCGCGGGAGAGCCGCGAGAAAGGAAACTCTCGCGGCTCTGAAAGAAGCCCGCGTTTTGCGACTTGAAGGTAGATGATGCAGGGAGGCTCTGCCGGGCAGGGGGGGGGGCCCGCGGCAGAGCTCTTGAGGCTGCCGCGGCAGAGCTCTTGAGGCTGCCGCGGCAGAGCTCTTGAGGCTGCCGCGGCAGAAGCAGCCGGTTTGTTTGGTTTTTTTTTTTTTTTAATTTGGGACCTTTTAAATGCGGACCTTCCCGCGTGCCAGCTGCAAGGCCTTCGCGTGCCACAGCTGGCACGCGTGCCATAGGTTCGCCATCGCTGGTATAGGCTACCAATAGGGAACATATAATGACAATGGTAAAGCCATAATATTGTTAATGGTAGTGATATGCAAAGCTGTTAGGATCAAGTGAAATAAAACATAAACATAAACATAAACATAAACATGGTAATGCAGATGAAAGGATTCCCTTATGAGGAGAGGCTAAAAAGAATAGGGCTTTTCAACCTGGAGAAGAGACGGCTGAGGGTGATATGGTAGAGGTCTATAAATTAATGAATGGAGTGGAACAGGTAAATGTAAAGCGATTGTTTATGCCATCAAACTGTAGAAAGACTAGAGGACATGAAATGAAGCTACAGTGTAAGTCATTTAAGACTAATAAGAGAAAATATGTTTTCAGTCAATGCGTAATCAATCTCTGAAATTCATTACCAGAGGATGTAGTAAAAGTAGTTCATGTACTGGGTTTAAAAAAAGGTTTGGACAGGTTCCTGGAGGAAAAGTCCATTGCCCATTATTCAAGGAGACCCGGTAAATTCACTGCTTGCCCTAATATTGTTTTTTTGGAACCTGTGTGTCTTTTGGGGAAACTGCTAGGTACTTGTGACCTAGATTGGCCTCTGTTGGACACAGGATACTGAGCTTGATGGACCTTAGTCTGACCCAGTATGGCATATCTTATGATCTTATGTTCTTATGTGCCACCTGGGCAGCTGCCTGGTCCGCCCTGTGCACCAGAAATCCCTACTGCATGACCCATGCGCCAACTCCTTTGCCCCATTTGCACCATCAACATAGTCTGTCATACTTGGGCACCATGCTGTTGCTGCTAATGGAGCACTACTATCACTTTCTGAGGCACATGTAAAACTGTTTCTTGTTCAATGAATAATACTTTTAACCTTGTTTAATGTAATTGTTTAGTTCTATGTAAACCACCTTGATTCACGAAAGGCGGTAACAAATACAAATAAATAAATAAATATAAATCTCTATGTGCATCACATTGCAGACACTGAAATAAGTTCTCTCCCCTCTAAATAAACCCTTTCCGTGAGGTTTTACTTGGCGTTAGGATTCCCAGCATTAAAGGGCTTTTAAACATGTTGCACAACAGGCATTAAGGGAGCACACACTGTTGCTGCCTTTGGATCTTGACTCACCTGATCTCCTTTTTCTGTCCCCTTGCTTTATCCCTGCCTACACCTTCTGTGTTTGTCTTGACTAGATTGTAAGCTCTGATGAGCAGGGACTGTCTGTTACATGTCTGTGCAGCGCTGCGTATGACTTGTAGTGCTATATAAATGCTCAGTAGTAGTAGTAGTAGTAGTTAACGCCCACTCTCCTCCCCGTTAATGCCCACTCTCCGCCTACTGTACCTTAACACTGCTGGGGCCTTTAATGCCTATTAAAGCAGCTTTTTCGCTGCATTAAGGGACAAGGGTACCGATAACAGGCATTAACAGCACACTGGCTCCCTTAACATCTTTTATTAAACATACCCCTATGTTTCTTGATCGTGATAAGCAGTTTTTTCAGATCATCTTCACTTTAGCCAGTAATGTGATATCGTCAGCATAGTGAAAGTTGTTGATGAGTCTTCTACCAATCTTCACATCTCAGTTGTCTTCATACAGTCCTGCTTCTCTGATAATTTGTTCTGCATATAAATTAAACTGGTAAGGAGAAAGTATGCAGGCTTGTTGTACACCTTTGTTGATTTTATACCATTCTATTTTTCCTAATTCTTTTCCAACTGTTGCTTCTTGATCAATGTAAAGGTTGTGTGAGAGAACCATCAGGTGTTCTGTTATACCCATGCTATTTAAGGTAGTCCAGTTTTTTTCATGATTTATACAAAGTTTTTACTGTAGTCAATAAAACAAATATAAATACATATCTTTTTATCTCTTCAAGGATCCATCTCATATTTGTGATGATTTGTCTTGTTCCTTCCTCTTTCCTAAAACCATATTGCATTTCAGGCAGTTCTTGTTCCAGATATGGCTACATTCTCCGCTGAATGTTCTCGACTACAATCTTGCTAACATGTGGGATAAGAGCGATTGTGAGATAATTACCTCAGTCGACTAATTATAAGTGCAACGCTATTTCTTCTCTGTCTTTCATATCTAACCATCAGATCTGAAGTGCCCAATGCCAGTCCATTTCAGTTTGCTGATATCCAAGAGATCAAGTTGTACAAATTCCATTTCATTATTATTTTCCATGTTCCAAAATGTAAGAAATCTTTGCAACTTCTGACTTTTTTTACGCATTGCTACATCAGCAATCAGACATATGGAGGGCTTTGTTCCAACCACATCATAAATGCTGGCTTTACTCTGAGGTGTCTTCATTTCTTTCTTAGTAGCCCGTTGAGTGCTTTCTGATCTGTGGGTCTCATCTTCCAGCACTAGTTGCAATTTGTTTTGTTGTGACTATCCATTGGGTTTTCATGGCAAGATATGGAAGTAGATTGCAAAGCATTTCTTCCACATAGCTAATACCAGTTTTGTTGTTACAAACACTGAAATGCGATCCTCCACAGCCAATACTGTCCTATACTGCTGCTGACCAGATTGGCGGTTTGTCAGTTGAGACCTGTCCATCTTGGGAGACCCCGCCCTTGCTTGGTTGTGGTTTGTAGTGCTGCAAGGGTTTGTGTGCATCAGTGATGCTGAGAGCTACAGTATGCTACTACTAAGGGTAGCATTATTGGGAATGTGGCATCACGCAGGCAGGTGCAAGTAGGGATCACTCCTATCCCCATCGCTATCTAGACCTTTTGAGTGAGTTGAGATCTGGGGGAGGGAGCGAGGGTGGTAAAGAGTTGAGGGGATGACACATGCCCTAAGAATTTTTTAATTAATGGTCAGGGCTTATTTTTTTAACCTGAGGACCTATCCTCCTTTATCAGCTCTCATGTTTCTATCTCTCTCCCCCCTTGAGTTGGTTTGTGTTTCCATTCATGTGTATAGGGTTCTTGGCTTCCCGCCTTCACCTGAATTTGGTAAAATGTTGTTTTCCTAAGCATGCCAAGGAGTAGTTCCTCTCCTTTGACTTTAGTTTAAGTACCACTCCTCATTTTGGTGGACTAATGATATTTATTGCTATCATTGTTTCTTGATTATTATTTTTAGTAATTTTGTTGCAAGTTGTATCTTTCTGTACAAGCTTTGCTTGATTTATTGTAAAAATGCATAAATATAATAATAATAAAAAAAGGACCGGAGAAATCCACTGCTTATCGCTGGGACAAGCTGCATAACTTTTGGGAACCTGAAAGGTACTTGTGATTTGGATTGGTCACCATTGGAAACAGGATATTGTGCTTGATCTGGATCCTTGATCTGAGCCAGTATGGCATATTTTATGTTCTTATATTTTTATGACTTATGCAGTTGTCATTAGCGCTGACCACAGAAGTCTTTTTGATTATCAGGACCTTAATGTATGCTTTGTATATATAAAGTAGGCCCAGACAGTTAAGGGAACAGGCCACATAACACAACCATATGTATCTGCAAACACAAGGTGTACCACAAGACTCTTCCCTATCTGCCTTGCTATTTAACATATATTTACAACCGATTTGTACAATCATACAGTCCTTCGGCATCCTTTATCACATCTATGCAGATGATGTGCTCCTCTACACTCCTTTCTCAACAGAAAACACAAATTTCACCAGAATCATTGACTGTTTCAATGCCGTCTCCAACTGGCTAGCTGTGCACAAAATGAAAGTGAATTATAAAAAGACGGAAGTCCTTTTTGTCATGAAAGACCTAACATTCATACCCCCGACAACTCTGCAGGTTAAGAATGCTGAACTGAAGTCTAATCATGAGGTTAGATATCTGGGCGTCACGCTTGGCCAGTCCCTAAACATGGAGCCCCATATACGCAATATCACAAAGTCCGTCTATCATAAAATACGTTCCCTCTGTCATCTCGGACACTTACTGGAGCCTACTGACTTCCGCACTGTCTTCCAAGCCCTGATCACTCCGCTCTTCGACTACGCATATATCATCCTGCAAGGGCTTCCTGGATATTCTATCCATCCTTTACAATTAGCATTGAATACTGTAGTACGAACCATCTACGGAGCATCTAGATATGAGCATGTAACTCTTCTCCTAATCCACCTTTACTGGCTCCCAATAAGCAGTCGACTCAAGTACAAAACTTTCCTGATAACATTCAAAATTCTCTACCACCTATCAGCACCCTCACTGGAAGATCTCCTACATTGGACTCCTGACAACAGAGCGAGAAGAACAAATATGGTAAACACCCTTACCATCCCATCCATATCCAGAAAAAGCTCCCAATTCACCATGAACAGAGCCTTTTCCCTCTTCGCCCCTCTACTATGGAACTTCCTACCTGCTACTATTCGTCTCATATCAGATTTGGCCACCTTTCACAAAGCAATCAAAACACACCTATTCCACTTTGCTTTCGACCACGTAACTTAAAGCGTCTCCATCAATATCATACTCAAGATCCTATCAGATTGTAAATAGTTCCCCATTATTATAAGCTACTGTGAATGATCTATTGATCTATCAATGTAAATAAGTTAACTGTTTTATACCTTGTTCACATGTTCAATGTAAACAGTTCCATGTAATATGTTAAATGTAAACTGTTCCATGTATGATGTTGTTATTTTGTAAACCATGCTGATCTTGAATAGTTTGATATAAAACCAGATAAATAAATAAATACATAAACCACTACCTATATCACAAGTGCCCTGTGATACTAACCTGGCTCTTCAAGGGGATGTGGGCATGAAAGAGTGGGGAATAAGGGCATGGCTGCGGACTGGATATAGCTCATCAGGGGGCATGAAGGGTATTACAAGGCAAAGGAAAGGCAGTTAAATAGCTGTTTTTCCTTCCCATCCCACCCCACAGGAGCACTGACATTACAAAGAAAGCAGGGAAGGGTTAGAACATCATAGCTAAAAAAAAGTGAGAGGGGCCTTGCTGAAGAAGGTGTGCAGGACCAAAAAAGGGATCTCAGGTATATCAACTTGAGCACCTAAGACTGAGGATACAGGTGCTAAGACAGGGCACTTGGGCCCAGAGAAATGGGAGCCTAGATACCCTATGTACAGTAGGGTGCAGGGGCTCATGCATAGATTTCAGTCTCTGTACAAACAGGGGCTAGGATAAGCTGACATGTGCAAGCACACTACACTGGCAGCACAGAGAAACTGTCATTTGGGAATGAATGTTGGCCATGGAATAGGCCGATGAAATGGATGATGGCAGAATGCATCTTTTCATGTGGTGAGGTATCCTTCTTAGGTGGTAGGGGTTTATGTTTTTGGAAGACCATATTATTTGACTAATAAGAGCATAATCTCACAATTGTTGTTAATATTATGTTAAGCTGTGGCCTGCTTTTTTCATCTTATAAAATAATAAAGATTGTACACAGTAGCCTGGTATCTAACTTATGTGTGCTATGGGATAAGGGAAAGGGGAGGGGCATAGTCAAGGCCTGAGGGGATGTGCCTGGGAAACACAGTGTGGCGTTGTTATAGCTCTACATTAAAGTGATATCCTATCAACTTATATTCCTCTTTTATTGAGGTTTATACCTCTTAGAAGGATTTATAGTTTTCATGACCCCCTTCCAACTCTTGCATTGTTTAACATTGTAAGGTAGATAAGTTTCTTTTGCTTTTTTCAAAATGGCCAGGATAAAAAAAAGTTTTCTCAGAACCTGGCCAGCATTGGGGTGTGCAGCGGCGATACCTTCAGATATTCAACGGCAATAACTGTATGCCATACACTGTGTACACCTTGTAACACTATACAAATGATAAATGGTAGGAGTAGTAATATCCCAGTCAAGGGGATTCATACACTAGAAAAGTATGAGTTAAATCCAGATCCCTTCCTTTTCAGATCTAAGCTGCTTAAATAATATTTCCCTTCAAATATCAAATCACATCAACTAGTACAGACAAGAAGTAATCAAATAATTAGAACTGGGTAAATCCCCTGTAGTTCATCACCTACCAAAAGAACTCAATTGCTTAGAATTGAAAAAAAAATACAAAGGAAAACAGTAAACATAATAGTAAAGTAAATACAAGAATTAGAGCTATTTTAATAATAGTTTATATTTAACAATGCTAACAAACTCCAACAAAATGGCATTGGAAGATGAATGATATATTAAGATAATTCTACCATTGAAAGCATGGAAAGGGAATACAGATAAAAAGGAAAATATTGAAATTATCAAACTTGCTTTATACCTACTTAAGAGTGCAAAGCTTCCAAAGCTAGCGTTCAAATAATATTTCATGCACTTCTGATAAATGAATAGCATCTGAGACCTACTGATTAACCTTTGTGTCTCTGAAGCTGTACAGTAAGACAGCTTTAATTTGCTGTGCTTTTGACATTTCTGTTCTTGGTACTCTAAGTTAGCATTCAACTCTTTTATTCAGACACAGTGTAAGAGTCTAAATTCATCACTTTATCAACTGAATATGGCGCATTAATACCTACAATTTAATCTAAGGTTAGAAGTCTGGAATTATCAAAATATCACAAGTATCTGCTACAATTTTTTTTTTTTTGGGGGGGAGGGATGCAGCAAGGACCTAAGCTTTAAATCTAAAGTAAAAGCACTGTGCTGATAGAAGCAGTCTATAATTTTCAGTAACATGGTACTTACAGGTAAAGCAGCAGGTCCTGGAGGTCCCACATCTCCCTATTAAAATAATAAAAAAAACTCCCGATGTTATCACATTTCATATTATGCTTTAGTTTACTATTTTCTTATAGTTAATACACTTCATCATTAGATTGTTAGAAAGAGGAAATCCATCAGCAGAATTCAACTTTTTACAAATTAGCTATATTTAGGCAGTTTTGCCCTTGTATGGCAACTTGACCTCTAGCTATACTAACACAAGACTACCACTAGAGGTCCTGGGCACCATTTTGCACCTAGGACTGGCAGGAGCAGGAGTGACTGTGGATTGCTCCTATCCCAACACCCACACCCCTGAACCTACCTTTACGTGTCCTTGGTTGTCTAATAGTATCTTCTCAGAGGGGTTTGTATGAGGGTGAACGGTCCTTGTGAAGGATGTGGGTGTCCTCAGGGAGGGATCAGGGAGTCTTTGCTGGGGGGGAAGGGAACCCCTTACACTATTGGGGTTTTTTTTTTTTTTAAGTGCCAGCTCCTTTAAGAATAGCTCCCCAGGAGTATAGGGCCACATGTTAGCAGCTCAATGCTTTCAGAGAGTACAATAACAGCTTGTGAGGTTGATCACAAGCTGTGCCATTTATTTATCACAGGAGTAACTAAACAGCGGTATTCAGTTACTGCAGATTCGTGACTCTGGTGGTAAATTAAGGCAGACCTTCCATCCTGCCACCAGCTCCATGTGAACTCCCCCCGCCTCTATTGCCATCACTCCAGTCCCTCTCCAGGGCCAGCAGTGGCAGCAATAGGCCCCAAAACACGATGTAGCACTTACTAACACTCCAGAGCTGCATCATGGTTTCCTCTAGTTCAGAATATGCCATTTTCACCCCCTCTGATGCCACTTCTGGTTTTAGAGGAGGGATGGAAACAGCACATTCTGAACAAGAAAAAACCGTGATGCAGTGCCAGAGTGTTAGCACTGTGTATCAGTTTGAGGGCTATTTCCAACCCTGAAGAAGGGTGGCAGTGGAGGCAATGGGCACCCTCAGAGGGATGGCACCCTTGGTGACCACCTGGTTCACCTAGTGGTAGCACCAGCCTTGATCTTAGTAACTAGCCACCTTAGTTGGGTCATTACAAGATGGCTTCTTCCCAAATGCTATAGTCATGGTCCTTAATCTGAGCATGCCCTCAGGGGCACTACAGTATCTCCACAGCGTCCTGTCCACTGACTTATATTTGGATCCCTCCTTTAAACAATTCAAGAAAAAGTTGTCAATATATTACTTTGTAATTGCTTTTAATAAGGAACCAGATTAATGGCACAGCAACAACCATACATGCCACTACTTTGTTTTTTCTCCCGATTAAATCTAATCTGTTTTAGTAACATTTGTATTTTTCATTCCTGTACTAGATTCTAAATCATTTTCATATTTTTCTGTCACAAAAATTATATTTCTTACTCAATTTTACTGTAAACTGCTATAAGAAAAAGTGGTATATCAAAACTTATAATAAACTATTAACTATTCATACCTCAACCAATGGTAAAACATGACAAAGCATAGCATGTTTGGTTAGCTCCAGGGTAAACTAACTGAATGGGCATGAGGTGGCAATTTTGATGAACTATTCATGAACTTTGTTTTCACCATGGGCTCGCACATGGGCAGACATATTGGACCTACTTTGGGAAGGAGAGAAAGTAAGTGAGGAGTGACAAACAAGAAGCACAAAGCATTTCAAGCGACCAAAGAAACAAATCCCTGCCTGAGTTATGCAAATCCCATGGGTTATGATGTCACTGCAGTGATGGAAAACACAACTCTGCATAATCCCAAGAAAACCATTTTGTGTGTGAACTTGATAGAATGAAGAAGGGTGACTGGTTCTGGGACTTAGGACTTAAAAACAAAAAGGAAAAAAAAGAAAGGAAAAAAATCTTGTATAGAAAGAGCATCTCCCTGTTTTAATCAGGAAAGTGTTGCTATTTTCATGATTCTTTTTTTGAACTTTCAGTTTTGTCAGAATATCTGCTCTTGTAGAGCGAGCATTTCTTGGGGGGAGGGGGGACAGGAAAGTAAGAGAGATACTAGCAAGTGAAGAAGGTGCCAGGGGTGAAGAACAATAGAGTGGAGTTAGGATGCTTTAATGTACAGAATTATGAGTGTGCGAAAGGTGGAGGGAAGGACTGCTTATAGTATCTTGCATCCCAAGGTCAGAGGATTTAGAGAAATTATTTCTGTGTAACAATCTCACCTGTTGGCTGCACAAAAACATCATAATCCACTAGAAATAAAGTATAGTAGAAGAAAATAATTGTGTTTCCTATAGGCAACTGGAATTTTTAAAAACATTTTCAAAGCTCAACTAGCTTTGAGAAAGGATTCTATCTTAAACCTGAAGAATAGCAGCACGGACGGCAGGTCAGCAGGTATTCAAGGGCCTATGCCAGCTGTGCAGCGAACTCCAGGACAAATATCCGAGACACACCATTGTTGCGGTGATGGCACTTTCAAGATGAAAGTACTACGGGGTGATGGAGCACTATAAAAGAAAGACAGTCTCTGTCTTAAGGAGCTGACAATCCAGACTGATCATATCATAATACTTGGGAAGGGTAGATGTTGAAAATTAAAAGATCATAGAAGGAAAGAAGGGAGGAAAGGTGAGAGCAGCAGTGGCACAAATACCAAAAGAGACAAGTCATTCCGAGGGATTTCTTTATGAGGAGAGAAGAAAGATCTGTAGCTTCCACTGCTGCTGTGAAATAGAAGGTATCCAGTGTCATCACCAGGGGGGAAAAGAGAGGTTGAGACTGTGAAGAGTGGTGGCACAGGACAGAAGAAACTGGTGAAGGCAATTGAGCAGAGCATCAGGCACACCTTATTCCCTGCTGAAAATTGTTTGGAGCTGTGCTTAGCAGAAACAGAATCTGATGAATCTTCATGTTCTGTATTTCCATAAGCATCATCAGATATTGAAAGTTTCATAGCTGAAGAGGGCCTTGAAAATGTTGTAATTAGCATGCTAACTAGTGAGGAGGTAGGAAGTGATACTGGCAGCGTCTGGGCCAAGGGCACTCCACAGGTACAGGAGACAGTAGAAAGTGGAAAGGATGCCACTGGACTGTCATGTTCTCCTCCATCCTCAGCCTCAGGTCCAGCAGAAGCTGCAAAAACAGCAGTAGCAAAAGTTTATTTTATTTATTTATTTATTTATTTAACATTTCTTCTATACCGCGCTATTAAAATCAGTGCGGTGTACAATGAACACAACATACTGCAATGCATACAAGCAACATTGAGTTTACATAGAACAAGGGATGATAAATGCATGGGATAACCGGGGAAACTATGTACAGTTGACTTATTATATATATATATATATTTAAACTATATACAATATTCTAAACTCGATTGGATAATGTGGGTGAGACATTTGGGTAAAGTGGTAATTGGTCATCTTGGTTGTCTAGTGGGCTATCCTGTAGTCTAACCATTTTCTGGTTGTATTAGAGTGCTAATGCACCTGGGGTGTGTGGGAATCTTGGTAGATGTGTGAGTGTCCAGGATAACTTCTGGGTAACATTTTGTGAATAAATGATGTTTCACGGCTTTTCGGAATTGTATTAGGCTCTTGATGCCACGGATTTCATGGGGGAGTGTATTCCAGTTTAGAGGGGCGAATATTGAGAAGGCTCTGTTTGACGTAGCTTTAGTACATGATGTCATCATCTTAGGAACTATTAAGGTGTTCTTAGCAGTAGTTCTCCTGTTTCTATTTTCGAGGGTGCTGTGAATTAGGTTGCTGATTGGTGTGGGTGGGTAATTATTCATGGCTTTGAAGGTCAGGATTAGTGACTTATAGTGGAGTCTGGCTTGTAGAGGTAGCCAGTGTAGGTCTTTCATGATAGGTGTTATGTGAGCAGATCTTGGTGACCCAGAGAGGACCCTTGCAGCTGCATTCATAGCCAGACGAAGCGGATTTAAAGTTGATTGAGAGATCCCGTGGAGGATGATGTTAGCAAAATCTAGATGTGGGAGAACTAATGCCTGGAAGGTTGATCGGTAGTCGGTGTAATCAAGTAGGGGGCGGAGGTGGCGTAGTGTTCTGATCTTATGATATATGGTTTTAGTCACATTCTTCACATGCGTTGTCATATCCAGGTGCTGGTCCAGTGTGATGCCGAGATATCGGATTGTGGGTTTGGACTTTAATTGTGTGTTGTTGACCAGTAGTGATGGAGGAGGTATGAACTTACGATTCCTTGTAACAAAAAGAACATCCGTTTTGCTATGATTGATTCGTAGGTTTTGTGTCAGCAGCCAATCAGCTACTGCTCCGAAGCAATTGGTTATTGGGGAAAACACTGGTTGGTCAATTTTGAACGGCATGTATATGAGGATATCATCTGCGTATGCCAGACATTGTACGTTGAAGGATCGGATCAATTCACATATCGGCTGCATATATATTGAACATTAGTGCCGATAAGGAAGATCCTTGCGGTACACCTTGAGATTGTAGGAATGGTTCCGATGATTCCTGGTCTGTCTTGACTTGTTGCCATCTATTAGAAAGGTAGGATTTACACCATTCCAGCGCTGTGCTCCGAATCCCCTTTTCTATCAGGCGTTGCAGAAGTATGTCGTGATTCACAGAGTCGAAGGCGGCGGAGATGTCTAGAAAGATGAGGACGAACCCTTGTTGGATGCTGTTTATTCCTGTGATAAGATCGTTGAATAGGGTTGCAAGGATTGTGTCGACTCCATGTGCTTCTCTGAATCCATGTTGTGATTGGTCTAGTGGAACTTCCGTGTCAATGTGATGCTGGATCTGTTGTTGAGCAGCTTTTTCGATTATTTTTGCAAGTTGGGGAATGCTCGAGATTGGCCTAAATGATTCCACTTTGGATGAATCAAGTTTACTGTTTTTTAGAAGGGGCCTGATCAAGGTGTGTTTCAGGCGCTGGGGGAATGAGCCAGTTAGAAAGAACTGGTTCAGCATCTTGCATAGGATTTGGCTTAGATCGTGTCGCAGTTCTTTGATCCAGCTGGCTGGGCATGGGTCATTAGGTGCCGTGCTAGGATTGATGGAGGCTATAATGTTCTCAATCTCACTAGTAGATACCGTGTTGAAGTTGCTAAATGGAGTTATTGGGGATGCCTTGAGTGCTGCGGATAGTTTGTTGATATTTATGTTAGTGCTGGCCTTAATCATTTTTGATTGCAGGTAGTTCGCGTAGTCCTGTGGCTGAGGCATTGCAGGTTGGGCTGAGACTGGCTCTCCTGTTATGGTTTTTCTAACCCTGAATAATGCATGTGGTTTATTGATGGAGCGTTTCAGTAAGTTTGTGTGGTAGATTTTCCTACTCAGTGTTATCTTCCCACGGTGGGTAGCTAGGTATGAATTATATTCTACAAGGGCCTCTGATGAGTGGGTTCTTCGCCACTCTCTCTCGAGTTTGCGTAGGTGGTTGAGAGATGTACGCAGGTCAGTAGAGAACCATGGCGCATGTTCTCTTTTTCTTGTTTTCTTGTCATTGTACAATGGACGTGAAGCGGCTCTGAGGTTCTCATCCCATTTGGCTATCAGGTCGTCTAAGTTGAGGGTGGTGTTGGTCACAAGTGGTTGTAGGCTTTCTAGGACAGTGTCACGGTTGAGAGGTTGAAAACGAGCTGTGTGTGTTCCAGATGTGTTAGATGGTATTTGGCTCTTGCGAGCAGTAATGGTGGGTATATTAAACCGGATAAGGTTGTGATCTGACCATGGTACTGGTAGAAACGACAGTGCAAGGTCTTGGTGTGTTGAGGTGTTGAAATGAGGTGCGAAAATGAGGTCTAGTATACCTCCCTTAGTGTGAGTGGGTGAGTCGACGAGTTGTTTGTAGCCTAGATCCTCTAGTGCATCTAGAAATGCTGCTGAGTGGCTGTCATGGAGAGATGGGAGGTTGAAATCACCAACTAACCAATTTGGAGAGCGTGGGGAGGATGTAGTGCATGCAAGCTCAATTATTGTTGGGAGGTCATCCGGTAATGGGGAGGGTGCTCGATAAAGAAGGTTGATTGAGCAGAGTTCATTAGATATGGTGAGGGAGTCAAGGTGGGCTGAGCTGGAGGAGCTGCATAGTTTGAAATTTAAATCTGTTTTGGTGAGAATGAGCGTCCCACCTCCTTTCTGAGTGGACCTGTGGCATGTGTAGAGATCGAATCCTGGTGGCAGCATCTGATTCAGGAGAATGTTGTCACAATCAGACAGCCATGTTTCAGTGACCATCAGGATGTCAAGATTGTATAGTGGAATCAGGTCCATGACAGCAGGCCATTTTGATCGTACTGATCTGGCATTAATCAGCGCACATTTCAGTAGTTGTTGGCGGTGGTGCTTCTCAGCTTGTGTTTTGTTGATGGCTTGTAGAGGGATGTTAAGTAGATGTGAGTAGGATGTATGGTTGCTTTTTGCCGTTGTGTGGTGTGGGAATTCATACCATCTCCTTCCAATTGTATGTAGTATTGGTATGTAGTTGGTATCCTGGTTAAGGGCATTTGTGATGCAGGGGAGACCAAGGGTGAGTAGAGGAATGAGTGATAATAGGACTTTGTACATTCTAGCTTACTAGTAATATGGTACGGACAATAGACTAGTAGAGTGTGAGGGATGAGTATGGGAATTAATAAATAGCTGTCTGTTGATTTCCAATGGACTGTGTGGCTACTGGCAACAGTATAATGGCTACTAGTTTTCAATGGACTGTGTGGCTACTGGCAACAGTATAATGGCTTCTAGTTACAAACAACAGTATCACAGTGTATGAAAATGCTGGCAACAGTATGAAATTACTGGTCTGGGTGGCTACTGGCAGCAGTGTAATGACTGAAGGAATGCAATACAATGTGTGCCTTTGAATCAGTGCTGACTCCTGGTAACTCAGCAGCTCCTGGGTTTTCTTGGCAATGTGGCTAGAAGTAGATTGCCAGACCTTTCTTGCAAGGCAATTGAGGGTTAAATGACTTGCCCAAGACCACAAGGAGTGCTAGTAGGAATTAACCCTGATCTCTTGGTTACCAAGCTAGTGTGCTAACCACTAGGCTACTCCTCCACTCCTCTCCCTAGCAAGTAAAGAGGAAACCTCAAAGATATGGAGGCATTTTAAAGTGCATAAGGTTCCATGCTATGCAGAATGCAATAAGCACATTAGCAGAGAGAAGTCGATAGGCCATCTTACCAATAATGGCATGCAGCATCATTTTCAGAAATGGAACTTTTTCCAGTTCAGGGTAAGGGGGATGCTGATCCTAAGCAGGGGACTCCATCCAGCAATGGAAATAGCAGTGGTGGGAAAGGTACAGAAAAAAAAAGGAATCCCTTTCCAAAGTGGAGCCCCCAGCCTCTTACACCTGTGAGGTGGAATGCCAGATGCCCCAAAATGCATGAAAGGAAACCACCATGGAGGAGATAGGATTGTTTTGGCAGTAAGGGTGCAGCAATGAGGCAGCATAGTGCAACGCAAAAATGATGGCCTTAGATGAACATTTCCTGCAGTTGGTTAAGAAGGTGGAGCTTAAGAAACTGCCACACCTCTTAGTTCTCAATTACCAAGTGCCCTGCAAGACATCTTTTAGTAGGCAGATGATCTCCAACCTGTATAATCAATTGAGAGGCAATCTGCAAGCACAGCTGGCAAAGGCAGAGACTGGATCAGCGTGCATTTCATCTATGATATCTGGACTAGTCAGAATGCTACACATGCCTATGTCTCTGACAGCACACTGGTGGCATCTATATGATGCTGGGACATGCTTTAGGTCTAAAATGGAAACAACAGGAGGGTTCAAGTGATACCATGTCATACCTGCACCCATATCTTAGCAGAAATAAGAACAATGATGCAGGGCTGGCAGATAGGGCACAGACAGACCACTGTTCTTCCTGGGTTCTTTGTAACAAATGGTGGGATACACTTGACTAAGGCAGTGAGGAAGGGGGTCTTTCATGGAATCATATGCTTTGCACACTTGCTGCATCTGGTTGTTAGTGACTCCTTAGGCTTTGGGAGCAAGGAAAGCAGCAGCTCCATATTGTGTCAACAGATTGAGAAGTGTACAGAAATAATAGGGCATTTTCAACAGAGTATGAAGGGCAAGCATGAGCTGCATGAGAAGCAGGAAGCAACAGGAGCACCAGCACACCATCTCAAACAGAATGTTGGCACCAGGTGGAATTCTACTTATCACATGCTGAAGGGTTTAACAGACAGACCTGCATCATGTGTCATTAGAAATTGAGATCAGAATCAAAAGCTCCCTGGAGAACAAGGATAAGACAAATATCATGCAGGTCATAAAAGTCCCAAGGCCCTTTAAGGATGCCATATAGGAATTGAGCTCCACAAGGGCTATCCTGAGCCTTCTCATCCCAAAAGTGAAAATTCTAGAGGAAAAGTTAGAGGATTTTCAGCAGTGACAGGGAATTGCAGCAGACGATTTGGTAAAGGAGAACTTCCTACAAGGTCAAATGGAAACACAATTGCAACCCTTTAGGAAAGAAGACTTTTAAATGCTAGCTGGTCTATCACTTTCGCACGAAAGGAACTATTGCTCTATAATCCAACACATTGAATTATTAGAAAAAGAAATTGGTGATTCAGATACAAGAAAATAAGTGCCAGAGGCAGGGGGACAGTGGTGATACAGCAGAGAAAACAGTAGGCATGCCAGCCAGCAGTCCAGGTAGCATGAGCACCACCCTGTCAGCTACCATCCTCCTACCAGCTTTACATGCCAGAGGCCCATAAGCCTGGCATAGGAAAATATTTAGTGATAGAAGCTCTAGCTACTGTGATAAGCAGCAGAGATTAGTATGCCACAAGTCAGACTCCTACACAAATTTCAGTGATACCAGACCTATCTGGTGAAGCCTGAAGAATGGTTGAGAATTTGACAGCTGAAACATAATGCATTTGAGCTGCAAAAATTCAAGGAAGTGATACAATATAGTGGAAGTACTTCTGTTTGCAAAAGAAGAATGGGATCTGGAATGGTTGTTTCTGATGGTCTTAAGGTGGCTAAACAGGTATAAATGGTGACAGTAAAGGCAAGATAATTAGGTGCCTAGAGAGAGAAATGGCCAGCAGGAAGAAGGAGATGACATTGCCTTTTTTAAGTATTCGAGATCATTGTATGCAATTCTGGAGACCACATCTTCAAAAGGATATAAACAGGATAGAGTCAATGTAGAGAGTGGTTACTAAAATGCAGGCTGAGGTAGAAAGCCGGTGCTAGATGCGCGCCGAATCTACTTTTTGCATTCCCTTCAACACACACATATTAACACGCGATGCAGCAAGGATACGGTATGCAAATGATGTGGTAACCACGCACATGGAAATGAGCCGCTGCAGATTTAAACTGAAAGAGCAAGCCAAACACATGCGCACAAGAAGTCTGCGCTAGTTTGGTTTGTTCTCCAGGCACTGCGTGGCTAATTTGCGTAGAGTAATTTGATGGCATCGGGGACAATTGCGTCATCGAACAAAGCCCCTGATCTTATCAAAATACTGTCAGGGGCTGGTGCCCTGAAAATAAGAGAATCCCTGGTGGCCCAATGGCCCCGTTCCCCCCTGACAGTATTTTAATGGCATCGGAGTTGATCGCGGCATTGGGAAAAGCTCCTGATGCCATCAAAACACTGTTGGGGGCCGGTGCCCTTATAGAAAGTAACTACCTGGTGGTCCAGTGGCCTCTGTATCCTCACCCCATACTAAAAGAAAATAACCTGGTGGTCTAGTGGCCCCTGAGCCCTACACTCCCACCCCCCCCCCATCGAAATAAAACAACCTGGTGGTCTAGCAGCCCTTGTACCCCCCATCCCCCACCCCAAAGTAAAATAAAACAACCTGGTGGTCTAACAGACCTTGAAGCCCCCACCCCAAATTAAAATAAAATAACCTAGTGGTCTAGTGGCCCCTGTACCCCCATCCCCCCACCCTAAAGCAAAATAAAACAACCTGGGATGCACCGGGTGAGGCCAGGTGTCACCATTTTTCAAGATGGCGGACTCAGAGCAGGAGCACATAGGCAGTGTTCCCGCTTATTTTAAGGTACCAGGTGGGAGGTAGTGGATTTAGGGGCCGCTAGACCACCAGGTTGTTGTTTTTTTACTTTGTGGTGGGGTTAGGGAGAACAGGGGCCACTAGACCACCAGGTTGTTTTATTTTACTTTGGGGTGGGGGATGGGGTGTACAGGGGCCACTAGACCACCAGGTTGTTTTATTTCAAAGGGGGGTGGGGGTATAGGGTACAGGGGCCACTAGACCACTAGGTTATTTTCTTTTAGTGTGCGGTGAGGATACAGAAGCCACTGGACCACCAGGTAGTTACTTACGGTTGGGGCTCTGGCCCCCAACAGTGTTTTGATGGCAGTGGGGGCTTTTCCCGATGCCGCGATCATCCCCGATGCCATCAAAATACTGTCGGGTGGGGGGATCAGAGTCTCTGGGTCACCAGGGATTTGCTTTCCTTATTTTGATGGCATTGGGAGCTTTGCACAATGCCTCATCAGAGGAGAAGATGAACTGGTGGTCTAGTGGCCTTTGATACTGTTCCTCATAGGAGGCTTGTCAATAAACTCAGTAGCTTGGGGATGGGTCCCAAGATAGTAAACTGGATTAGAAATTGGTTGACTGACAGACAACAGAGGGTGATGGTACATGGAGCTCACTCGGATGAGAGGAAGGTGATTAGCGGGGTGCCTCAGGGGTCGGTCCTGGGCCCGGCACTGTTCAATATATTTGTGAGTGATATTGCTGAAGGACTGAATGGAAAAGTCTGTCTTTTTGCAGATGACACAAAAATTTGCAACAGAGTGGACTCCCCCGAGGGAGTGGATAACATGAGGAACGATCTACAAAAGCTGGAAGACTGGTCTAATGCTTGGCAACTACGATTTAATGTGAAAAAATGCAGTGTCATGCACTTGGGTAGCAGAAATCCTAGGGAAAAGTACACAATAGGGGGTGAGAGGTTGGTATGCACGGTTCAGGAGAAAGACCTTGGTGTGATTATCTCTGATGATCTCAAGGTGGCAAAACAGTGCGACAAGGCGGTGGCAAAAGCCAGGAGGATGTTGGGCTGCATACAAAGAGGGATTACCAGCAGAAAGGAAGAGGTACTTATGCCACTGTACAAGTCACTGGTAAGGCCTCACTTGGAATACTGTGTTCAGTTTTGGAGGCCATATCTTGCAAAAGATGTAAAAAGACTGGAAACTGTTCAGAGAAAGGCGACCAAAATTATTTGGAGCCTGCATCAGAAGCCTTATGAGAAGAGACTTGAAGACCTAAATATGTACATTTTGGAGGAGAGGAGGGACAGGGGAGATATGATTCAGACCTTTAAATACTTAAAGAGAAATGATGAACAAACAAACCTCTTCCAAAGACGGGGAAGCTGTAAAACTAGAGGGCATAACATGAAGCTGCAAGGTGGTAAATTGAAAGGCAATGTCAGGAAATATTTCTTCACTGAAAGGGTGGTGGATGCTTGGAATGCCCTCCCGATGGAAGTGGTGAGGGCAAACATGGTGATGGAATTCAAAACGGCATGGGACAAACACAGTGGATCCCTTTACAGCAACAGGATAAAAGCAAAATAAACGGTACCATCTAACTTCTGAACTATCTAGCGTCTGAACAAATAAGGGTGTCCTACATGGAGTGGTGGGTTCACCCCTAAACAGAAACAAAAACATGGGGAGGGGTGGCCTGCACAGAGCAACAGGTGCACCTACTCTTGCCACCTTGCTGGGCAGACTAGATGGACCATGCTGGTCTTTATCTGCCGTCACTTACTATCTTACTATGTTACTATGTTACTATCTAGGCATCGGGGAAAGCACCTGGTGCCATCAAAATACTGTCGGGGGCACACATTAGAGCTTTAAGTCACCTCAGACCCTGCAGTAAAATTGATGCTATGGCCGGTTGAGAAATCATCCACAACTGTCTCTCTATGATTTGCAAACAAGACCATTATGTGCAGCTGACTAAAATACAGTTACAGTAAATACACGTGGCATTAATTGGGCTCTAGTCATTCCATCAGTGCTTACGTCTGTTTTCTGCATTTAAAAAGTGTGTAAAGGACATTTAAACGTGGTGTTGGTTCTTAAAGGCCATCTAGCTTTCTGCATCAGTCTGATGGTCAGTGGTCTTCATCATAAGGCTTATGGGAACAGACTTAAGAATCTCAACATATATACTTTGGAAGAATGGTAGGAGAGGGGAGATATTATATAGAAGTTTAAATACCTCTGTGGCATAAATGCACAGGAGGAGAGCCTATTTCCATTGAAAGGAAGCTTTGCAACAAGGGGTCTTAAGATGAAGGTGAAAGTGGGTAGACTCAGAAGTAATGTGAGGAACTATTTCTTTATGAAAAGTATGGTAGATGCATGGAATATTCTTCCAGTGGAGGTAGTGGATAGAAATAAGGGTTGTATCTGAATTCAAGAAAGCATGGGACAAACACAGGATTTCTAAGGGAAAAAGACGAACTCTAAAGCTTAATAATTGCTATTGACGGGCAGACTGTTTAGGCTGTATGGCCTTTATCTACTGTCATTTTCCTATGTTTCTATAAGTTCTCATTGAGGCCATGGACACCGATCCCTTGGCAAACTTGGTGCACAAGTTGGCAGTCTGGCCAAACCTGTTGGCACTGCTGTCATGGCCTACCTTCTTGCTGCCTTTTACCTTTCTTCTGCTGATTTTGGTGGCTCATGCCACCTTTCAGTCTGGGTTTTTGGGCTATTTTTTATCCTCTTTGTATCTTTGTGAATACCTTTCACCCTCTTTTTATGCCTTGGGGGTTTGATGTCACTTGTCTTGCTGCATTGCACTGCGATCCATGTCTTAGTGAGTTGATACAGTAGCCCTACTTCATTTTCCTGTTTTCCAACTTCCTTGGTACCTATTACCAGGAGTCTTATATTTGCACTGTTGCTATTCCACTGTAATCCTTTTGCAGTGTCCAGGTTGTTTCTCCAATAGTTGTTATAGCTTTCTTCCTTTCAGTTTTCCTCATCTTTTCAAAGTACATTATGAAGAGATATGAAGGTTCCTCTTTTCCAATACATAAGTCCTTACTATTTTCAGGTATTACTATTTGGGTAGTATAGCCTTTCAGCCTGTCTTGCTGCTGCATTGATGCTCTTCAGGTTTCTTAGGGCCTTCCTGCCTATCTTGCTACTAAATTGCTCTTTTTGGATATTCTATCACTAGTTTTGTTCTGTATTTCCTAACAACCCAAATGCAAGAGAAATTGAACCCAATGTGATGGGAGGATACTACTAGCCTTCCACAAATGATGAGCCTTGAGCTGTCTCTTAAAAGTTCTTTTTAAATTTCAATTCTTGCATTTGTTTGGAGGTTCTAGCCCTGGAGTGCAGTTACTGCTATCCCCTTGACCAAAGAATGGTACTTCTTCTATCAGGAGGGATGAGCATAGAGAGGTGAGAGAGGAAGGGGACACCTGCCTAGTCAGCCTGATACAGTAGCAGAATCAACCCTAGCTATGATGGGATGACAGACTGCCCTCACATCCACCTTCCTTCCTTACTGTATTTGTCAACTATTGGTCTTCTACCACAAGTATTAGACTTTACTTTTAGGGCCTTTTGGCTTATCTTGGTGCTATATTGGTCTTTCTTAGCACTTCTGGACCACCACCACCAGTGCTGCCACCCAACTCCCAATACTTTTGTCGCCTTCACTATGGTGCATCTTCTGATTCTAATTTAAATCCCTCAGGATGCCATCTACACAGTCCATGAATGCTTCTTTCACCCTGGGGAATCTTTTTCTATGCTGAAGGTTCCTATGTTGGGACCAAAGCCCTTAGTGCCAGGACTCTGAATTCCGAGTGCACAGCTTAGCTGTCCATAACCCACTCCTGTGGCCTGGCTACTTGTGGTCTCTTCTGCTGCTGTATTGGCTCTGATTAGGTATCTTAGGGCCCTACAGTTGATCAAGGAGTTCTCCTGGTCCTCTTGACGACTAGTTTATCAAGATTTCTCCTTGAGAAACACTGTTCCTTATGCTCCTACAAATTCCAGTAGTTTCAAATTATTGCATTATTATGTATCCTTCAGCCTTGACCTTACTCACCACCTCTCCTACTGCAAATGATTATAGTGAGTACCTCTTTTAGTTACTTTAATTTTGGGGGGATATACTCCATTAAGACCCATAATCTTGTTTATTTTCAGTCATGCTAGTACATTTAATTCTGCCTCCTCACATCCCATAGTTTCTTATGATCTTGCCTTCATTTCACAACTGCTCTGCTTAATATTGCTCCATCATGCAACCGCACCTTGAATACTGCGTGCAATTCTGGCTGCCATATCTTAAAAAGCATACAGCAGAATTAGAAAAAGTACAGAAACGGGATGGTTGAAGGGAGATATGATAGAGGTCCACAAAATAACGAATGTAGTGGAACAGGTAAATGTAGATTAGTTGTTTACTCTTTCAAAAAGTAGAAAGAGTAGGAGACATGCAATGAAGCTACAATGTAACCCATATGAGACTAATTAGAGCAAATATTTTTTCACTCAAAGTGTAATCAAACTCTGGAATACAATACTGGAGGATGTAATAAAGCTGTTATGTAGTTGGGTTTAAGAGAGGTTTGTATAAGTTCTTGGAGGAAAATTCTATAAACCATTATTAAAGTGGACCGGGAAAATTCACCGCTTACCCCTGGGACAAGCAGCATGGAATCTGTTTACCTTTTGGGAACCTGACAGGTACTTGTGATCTGGATTGGCCATTGCAGGAAGCAGGATACTGGGCTTGATGGACCTTTTGTCTTCCCCAGTATGACTCTAGTAGTACTCTACTGGCCTTCTTTGGGTGTTTTAGGTCTTTGTAGTCAATCTTAATGCTGTGCTGGTTCTCTCTGGGTATTTTAGCACCTTGCAGTCAATCTTGCTGCTATGCTGACTCTCTTAAAATGCTATAGGGACTTCTAAGAATATAAAAACACCCGAACATAACATTTTCTATACTAGGTCAGATCAAAGGTCCATCAAACCCAGTATCCTGCTTCCTACAGTGGTCAAGAAAGATCAAAGGCACCTGGCAGGATCTCAAAAGGTATGTTGGTTATCCTAGGAATAAGCAATGAATTTCTCCATATCTGCCTTAATAATTTCTGGACTTTACTCCAGGAAAGCATTTTTAAATCCAGCAAAAGTAAACAGCTTTCACCAAATCCCCCAGCAACAAATTTCAAAGCTTAATTATGCATTGAGTGAAAAAATATTTTCTCTGATTTATTTTACATGTACTTTTTTAGTAACTTCATTGCATATCCTAGTCTTTGTGCTTTTTAAAAAAAACGAAACAACCGATTCACATTTATTCATTCCATTCCACTTATTTTATAAACCTCTCTCATATCTCCCCTCAGAAATCTTTTCTCCAAGCTGATGTTCTCCAACCTCTTTAGCCTTTCCTCATAGAATTCTCATTCCTTCCCCTTTATAATTTCCTGTCCTCTTCTTTGTTCCTTTTCTAATTATGCTGTTTATTTTTAAGAGGCAGTGACCAGAATTGTGTACAATTCTCAAGTACTCAAGATGCAGTCACACATGGAGCAATAAAGAGGCATTATGATCGGCAAATCCTTTTCTTATAATTCTTAGTACTGCATTTGCTTTCTTGGCCACAACTGCACACTAAGCAGAAGATTTCAATGAATTATCCATGAAAAGGCCTAGATTCTTTTCCAGGATGGAGACTCCTAATGTGGAGCCCTGCATCATGTGGTTACAATTTGGATTGTTCTTCCTTATATGCATAACAGAGGTGCTTGTCCACATTAAATTTCATCTGCTTTTTAGATGCCCAGTTTTCTAATTTCTCAAGATCCTTTTGCAATTTATCACAATCCTTATGTGATTCAGGAGGCTACTGCAGAAGTCTTATTTATGCTATGGACATCTGAAAATGGGCATAGAGAAGTCCAAAGCACAGAGACATCCCTGAAGCTATTTTAGAAGCTGGTCCTGTGGACGTCCCTAGCATGAGGACATCCAATTCTGAATGGGAGCATGATGTAGGCATGTTTGGAGCATTACCAAGAACCTAGACATCCTCGCCTGATTGCAGACATACCCTGTATGTCCCATGCCGAATCCAAGTTTATACCTGTTCCAGGCACAAATAAGCAATGGAAAAGTGCTCATTTTGCCTGCCAAACATCCAGACAACAAACTCTTCAAATGGGGGCTCATATTTCCAGTTTGCCATACCAAACAGGATAGTGGGATGGTGATGTCCAGCATATGCAACCTTATTGTTTCTATTTCCTAACCATTTATAAATATGTTAAAATACCTAGGGCACAGTATAGATCCCTGGGGCATTCCACTAGTTATCTTTATCCATTCAGAAACTGATCATTTAGCCCTATTTTGTTTTCTATCTTTTAATCAATTCCTAGTCCACAAGAGGAAATTACCTGCTATCCCTGACTCAAATTTCCTTGAATCTTTCATGAGGGACTTTGTCAAATACTTTCTGAAAATCCAAGTAAACTATATCAACCAGATCTCCTTTATCCAAATCCCACTAGAGGACAGCAACCTTGGGCCGGAAGGACTGGGGTTTCTAGTCCCACAAGTGCTCCTTGTGGTCTTGGGTAAGCCACTTAATCCTCCATAGCCCATGTTCCCTGTAAAATAGTTATCTCCAAGTTATAATGCCCTGTTCAATGTAATTTCAGTTTGTTCAATGTAAACCGCACTGATGCAGAATAGCGCAGTATATAAGAGAATGTAAATAAATAAATAAATTAAATAAATAAATATCCAGGTAAACTATATCAACCGGATCTGCTTTATCCATATGTTTAGTAAAATAGGCCTTTATTATCCCACGGATCAAGCGTGCCAACCCAACACTGGCCGTGTTTCGTATTACACTACATGGCCAGTGTCGGGTTGGCACGCTTGATCCGTGGGATAATAAAGGCCTATTTTACCTGCCACGTTTTCTGACTGTTTCCTTGGTTGCCTACGTGGCAGAGTGCTGTTTTTTTTGGTGTTATCCATATGTTTATTCATGACTTTAAAAAATATATAGCATATTGGTGAGGCAAGACTTCCCTTGGCTAAATCTAACACTAGCATTGTCTATACTGTACTGAAGAAAGGTCTGGCAGTCTACTTCCGTATCTTGCCTTGAAAACACAGTGAATAGTAAGAGCAAAACAAATTGCACTATAGTGCTGGAAGATGAGACACCCCCCCCCCCCCCCCCCAGGTCGGAAGGCACTCATCTGGCTACTGGAGATGAGCTGAAGACTTTTCAGAGTAAAGCCAGCATTAATTATGTAGTTGGATCAAAGCCTTCAGGACTTCTGATTGCTGATGTAGCAGCGCATGACATGACAGTCAGAAGCTGCAAAGATTTCTTACATATTGGGACACGGAACGTAAAAAGTATGAACCAAGGGAAATTGGAGGTGGTCAAGAATGAAATGGAACTTGTACAACTCGATCTGTGGGGTTTCAGTGTGTTGAAATGGACTAGCATCAGGCACTTTGCATCTGATGATCACATGGGGCCTAATGCAGAGATGCAACTAGTGGGGATGGATGTCCTGGTAGACGTCCAACTCCTGTTCTGGCCTGGTACTCAATCCTGAGTCCAGCCCTTCCTGCATGTACTGAGGGGTAGTTCGGGGAGCACAGGACAGGGGCAGGAGGGGGAGGGCTAGAGGCGGGGAGTGGATGGAGCAGGGGCAAGCCAAAGAATCCAGATGTAAAGGATGTATTTAGGTCATGGCCCTGTAAGTCCGGCAGGGGAGATATAGATGTGGGACTTATTCCACCTCAGAGATGAAATAAGTCCCACCGACTTTGGGGTTTGGGCCAGGCAGCACCACCAAACCAGTTGGGCAGATGCAGGTGTGTCCCCGCCACCCGATCCCAGCCCTGGCTGCCCACATTGAGGATTGGGCGGTGGGGAAATGAGAGTTTCCTCTGTTGTGGCATTTCTGCACTCTTGCTGGGTGACCCGTGCCATGGCAATGGGACACCATGGCACCAGCACACCAGCAGGAACATAGGGCGGGCTGGAAGGGCTGTAGGAAGGATGTCTTGTGCCACTGAATTGTGGCTACAACGGGCTGTCTAAGTGCCTGATACTGCAACCGTGGGACCATCTAGCTCCTGCGGTTGCAGAATCGGGTGCAATTTGGGGCCGTCCATTTTTTGGAAGTCCAGACGGGCTGGACGTGCCCTTGTTGGAATTGAGCTCCATGTATATTATGCTGGAAATGAAAGACAAAGAAGTAATTGTGTTGCATTTATAATTAAGAAGAAACTTGCAAGAACTTTAATTAATTAATTTATTTATTTGATTATTTTTATATACCGCTCTATTTTATTTATTTAACAATTTTTCTATACCGCTTTTCTTACATTCAAAGTGGTTTACAAGGAACGATAAACAAGGAGCTTTACATAGAACAAGGTCAATAAACTTGGAATTAACAGGGACATTAAAAATGCTGGTTATATGGTATTTTTCGGGTTGTGAGAAATGTTGTCATTGTATGATTGGGAGTTTAAGGTGTTGGAGTCGGTATGAGGTAGGTATAGTCAACAGGGAGGAATAAATTGATTCATATTCTACTGTGGCTGGGTGCATGCCGAAAGGTGATTCTGTTTTTATTTATTTATTTAACATTTTTTTATATATCGCCTTTCATAATCGCAAGGCGGTTTACATAGAGCAAAACTTTGTTTATATAGAACGTTTTCAAAACTATATACAGGTTTACATCTAACAGCATTTGGTTTACATAGAACTTTTCAAACTATATATAGCAGTGTTTACTGCAATTTTATTACTGTTTTTGCAGGTTCTATTTTGTAGGCAGAATGGTTTATAGGAAATATTAGAACCACATAGTTTTATATTAAACAGGAATGTGAACTTGGATGAAATTACAGAAAACATTGTATATACAGCACAACTTTGTGATTCCATAGAAATGAACTTGGGCAGCTGTAACAACATTTAGGAAATTGGTTAGTTGGTGGGGGGATAGGTAGTTGTTGGAGAAGATTGCTGCAGGTTCTTTCCAGCTACTATGGTATCTTTTCATAACAGTGTTTGAATAAGTGGATCTTTAGTGCTCCACAGAAGCTTGTGAGGTCCAAGTTGTTTCTGATTGGTTCCAGGACTGTGTTCCATAGGGCTGAAGCATATAAGGATGGAGTTCGGTTGCAAGTCACTTGATTGCTTTTTATCTTTACGGTGGAGATTTTGAGGGTGTTTTGCATGTTTTTTCTCCTGCTCCTATTGTTAGGGGTCATACATATAAGTGAAGAGAGGGAGTCCGCAGATATGTTGTGTATGATTTTAAAAGCATTTGGTTTACATAGAACTTTTTTAAACCCAGATACACTAAGAGCTTTTACTGTATCTTCCAGTAACGAATACGCATTGAGTTAAAACAATTCTGTTATTAGTCTTAAATGGGTTTACTTTGTAGCTTCATTGCAAGTCCTCTAGTCTTTCTACTTTTTCATGGTGTAAACAACTGGTCTACGTTAACCCGTTCCACTCCATTCATTAATTTATAGAATTCTTTCATATCTCTACTTAGCCTTCTCTTTTCCAAGTTGAATAGCCCTAACCTTTTAAGTCTTTCCTCATAGGGGAATCCTTCCATCCCTTTTACCATTTTGGTGACTCTTCTCTGTACCTTTTCTAATTCCACTATATCATTTTTAAGATACGGTGACCAGATTAGCACACAATATTCAAGGTACAGTCAAACCATGGGACGATACAGAGGCATTATAATATCCTTGGTTTTATTCTCCATTCCTTTTCATATGATTCCTAGCATTCTATTATGTTTATGTTTATTTTATTTGATATACCGCCCTTCTGTGATAAACAAGGCGGTTTACATTTCATAAAATACAGTAGAGGCATGAGGCCTAGTGGAAAGGAAAGAAACAACAATCATTGACAGGACAGTAGAAGAAAAGGAGAGAGAGGACAAGACATAAAGGAAACAGTTACATGAAGGGGGGAGGGGAGGTCGAAGGCCAAGGAAAAGAGGTGGGTCTTAAGGTTTTGCTATTAGCTTTCTTGGCCTCCACTGCACACTGGGTGGAGGGTTTCAACATATTATCCACGATGACGTCTATATCTTTTTCCTGGGTGGTGGTTTCTAAGGTGGTACCTTTCATCATGTAACCAAGGTTTGGGTCATTCTTTCCTAGGTGCATAACTTTGCACTTGTCCACATTAAATTTAATTTGCAGTTTGGACACCCACTCTTCCAATTTATCCAAGGTCCTCTTGCAATTTTTCACAATCCTCTTGGGTTTTAACAACTTTGAATAATTTTGCATCATCTGCAAATTTGATCACCACACTCATTATTCCCATTTCCAGGTCATTTATGAATATGTTAAAAAGCAACAAACCCAGCACAGATTCCTGGGGTACTCCACTATTTACTTTTCTCCACTGAGAAAATCGGCCAATTAGCCCTACTCTCTGCCTTCTATCTTTTAACCAGTGTCTAATCTACAATACTACACTGCTTCCAATCCCATGACATTTTAATTTCACAGACTCTTTCATGAAGGACCTTGTCAAAGATTTTCTGAAAATCTAGATACACTATATCAACTGGATAACCTTTGTCTACTTGTTTATTCACACCTTCAAAAGATATAACAGATTAGTAATACAAGACTTTCCTTGGTTAAATCCGTGTTGACTTTCTCCCATTAAGCCATGACTATATACATGATCAGTAATTTTATTCTTTATAGTGGTTTCTACCATTTTGCCCGGTACTGATGTCAGAGGTCTGTAGTTTCCCAGATCACCCCTGGAATCTTTTTAAATATTGGCATTACATTGGCCATTCTCCACTCTTCAGGTACTAAAGTTGATTTTAATGATAGTTCACAGATTACTAATAGTAGGTCTTCAATATGTATTTCAGTTCTTCCAATAAACTTGGATATATACCATCCGGTCCAGGTGATTGGTACTCTTCAGTTTATCAAATAGTTGTAATACATCTTCCCGGTTTATCGATATTTCTTTCAATTCTTCTGATACATCACCTTTATATACTATTTCTGACACGGGTAAATTCCCTACATCTTCTTCAGTAAAGACCGAAGAATTCATTCTGTATCTCTGCTACTGCCTTGTCTTCGCTTAGCGCCCTTTTTATTCCTCTATCATCCAATGGTCCAACTGACTGTCTCACAGGTTTTTTGCTACAAATGTACTTGGAAAAGTTTTTATTATGCATTTTTCTTCCACAGCAAGCTTTTTTTCAAATTCTCTTTTTGCCTGCCTTATCAATGCCTTGCATCTAACTTGGCAATGCTTATGTTGTTTCCCATTTTCATCATTTGGCTCCTTTTTCCATTTCCTGAAAGATGCTTTTTTGGCTATAACAGTCTCTCTGACCTCGACTTTAAACCATGCTGGCAGTTTTTTGACCTTCCTTCCACTTTTCTTAAAGCATGGAATACATCTGTCTGGGCTTCCAAGATAGTATTTTTGAACAATGCCCATGCTTTACACAAATCTTTAGCCTTTGCAACTGCTCCTTTTAGTCTTTTGTTAACTATTTTCTTCATTTTATCATAGTCTCCCTTCTGAAAGTTAAATGGGAGTACTGTTGATTTCCTTGCCTACCTGCTTTCATTTATTAAATGAAACACAATCATGCTATGATCACTATTGCCAAGTGGCCCCAACACCCTTATCTCTTGCACAAGATTCTGCATGCTATTAAGGACGAGGTCCAAAATAGCTTCCCCTTTTATTGGTTCATGAACCAGCTGCTCCAAGAAGCAGTCATTTATTTCATTTAGAAACTTTATCTCCCTAGCATGTCCTGCTGTGACACTGACCCAGTCAATACCTGGTTAATTGAAATTGCCCATTATTACTCTGTTGAAATTTTTGTTAGTTCCCTGATTTCTGTCAGCATTTCATTATCCATCTGTTCAGGCAGTCGGTAGTACACCCCCACTGCCATTGCCTTCCCCTTTTCACATGGAAATTCTATCCATAGAAATTCTACAGTGCCTCCCTGATTGGCATTGAGCGAGAGAGCAGGAAGGAAAACCCCTCCCCGCTCATCAGCCCAGAGGAACTTTAAAGTTTCAGTGCCATCGGGCGCGAAGAGAGCAGCGCTGCTGGGACCAACACCGCCTCCCTGACCGGATCGGGTGAGGGAGCGGGAAGGAAAACCCCTCCCTGCTCACCAGCCTGAGGCCAACACTACTATTTAATATCTATATCCAGCCCACTTGCCACATAATAAAAACATTCTCGACTGATTATGCCATCTACGCAGATGACATAATGCTGTACATGCCTTTTAACATAAATAAGTCTAATTTTCATATCATAATCTCATGTTTTAAAGAAACAGCTCATTGGCTCATTGAACATTAATTACAAAAAAACAGAAGTCCTAATAATATCCAGAAATCAAAAATACATCCCACCACAAACTATATCTATTGACGGATTTACCTTGAAGTGAAGGGCGAAGTAAAATACTTAGGTATAACACTTGACAGGCACCTTTCATTCAAAACCCATATTAAAAACACAGCAAAAACAATATTTAACAAAATCAGACTCCTCCAAATCACCTAAAGCCCCTCTTGCAGCACTTTGACTTTAGAACTTTAATGCAAGCTATGATATTTCTGTACATAAACTATTATAATAGTCTCCTCCATAGCCTTCCTAAAATATCACTACATCCATCAGTAATGGTGCAACATACTACTGCTTGAATAATCCACAATTCTCATCGAATGGACCATATCACCCCAATTCTACACAAACTACACTGGCTTCCTATACAAAGTTGAATAAAATATAAATTAATATTGATCACATTCAAAATCATAAGAAAATTAGCACCATCAACTCTTTCCCAACCGATCAAAGTAGAACGCAAAGACCGGCTAAGACGAGTTCAAACCAACAACATGCTCATAACCCCAGCTGACTTTAGAAAAATAAAACAAAACACTAGCAATAGGGCTTTTGAATATGTATCCCCTTCACTCTGGAATCAACTACCCAATGAGCTCAGAAATATTACAGACTTAACTTTGTTCCGGTCTCACCTCAAAACCTATTTATTTATCGATCACTTTGGTCAAATTGATCGCCCCCCCCCCCCAAACCCTGACCCTGCATAATATGCACAATACATATCGATTATACAGTAGCCCACTAACTGCCCTTAAACAATGTTAATAAAATTTAACTCTGAATTGTCCACATTTAATACCCACTCTTAATCAGCTTATGCATTTCTTAATAACACAGGTACACTAAAAAAATTTTTTTTTAAACTGCCTCTAATGTTTCGATTGATTTTTACGTTTTTTGGTGCACTGAATCCAAATCTGGTAACCAATTTGCTCCATCACGTACAGATTTTTTGCTACATTGGGTTAGCAGTTTGAGGTGAACGTTTCAGATTGAGTGCGATCGAGATAAAAGTTTCTTGGATGAATTCTTTATACTAATTGTTTAGTAGTTATTCAAATAAGAATAAAGAAAATTGTAACAAGGCAGCACATAAGAATAGAGTAATGTCAACAAAACACACTGTGATGGTAGCAAAATTGTCTGCACTTAAAACAGCCACATACATGTGCACAAACATTGAGCATATAAGAGCGAGGTTAGACACAAAGCAAAGCAAAGAAATGTGCAAAAAATGTTGTACAGGTATGTGTGTAAGAATAGAAAACGCAAACCGCACCATTGCAATACATGAAGACAAACACCCGATGGTGTGAAAATAAAATTCTAATAAATGAGATCCGACACTGTGGTAATAACTAGCAAATTTTTATTTCAAAGTTTAGTAAAAACACAATATTTGTCAACACAGTTTAGATTTTAAAGTCATTCTTGGGTCAATCAATCTCCTGGTGGGCCTGTTTCTTCTTCCCCCGAATGCTTCTCTTGGTGCGCTGCTTGGCGTATTTTTCATCTGGGGTTTCCCGCAGCAGCAACCAGCAGAAATCAGCCATCATAGTGGTGTTCCATCTTCCTTGGTACCTTCTCTCTGCGTCCTTGATGTCCTGGTGAAACCTTTCACCTTGTTCTTCACTGTACGCCCCCAAGTTTTCGGGAAAGTAGTTCACATGGGAGTGCAAGAAATGGACTTTCAGGCTCATGTTACAGCCTTGTTCTTTGAATGCATTGAGCATCCTGGCAACAATATCCTTATAGTTCTCATCCCGCCTGTTCCCCAAGAATTTGAGAACAACATCCTTGAAGGAATCCCAGGCTTCTTTTTCCTTCTCAGACATCGTTTCAGTGAATGCTCCATCTGAAATGAGTTTCCTTATATCAGGGCCAACTAACACTCCTTCCTTTAGCTTTGCTTCAGAAAGTCGGGGGAACTTTGAGCAAAGGTACCAAAAGCACTCACCATCTTTTGGAAGGGACTTGATGAATTGCTTAATGAGACCCAACTTAATGTGGAGAGGTGGTAATAGAATTTTATCACGAGGTACCAAGCTCTCATGAACATTTTTCTCACCGGGTCTCAAATACTCCCGAATTGGCCAGTCTTTTTTCCCCCAGTGTAGGTTGCGGGCCCGGCTATCCCACAAGCAAAGGAAGCAGGGATATTTGGTGAAACCGGATTGCTGCCCTAATAGCATGGATAGAATTTTAAAGTCTCCACAAATCATCCACTTATGCTCATCATAACGAATCTTCTGAAGAATCAGGGCCAAATTCTCGTATTTTTCTTGGAGAATAACAGAGTGAGCAATAGGAACTGAAGCGAATGTGTTGCCATTATGAAGAACACCTTTTATGCTGTCTTTTGACGAATCAATGAACAGCCAGCCGCCATTCAGCAGGATCATACTTGAGTTTAAACTTTTCCATCACTCCGTATATATCGTTGCAAAATACCAAATCTTCCTCTTTGCTGAAATACTTCAAAAATTGTGTCTCGCGGTTGCGGTACCAATAAAAAGTTGTTCCTGGTGACAATAGATTTTTCTGTTTAAGCCGAGAACCTAGCAGTAGGGCAGCATCTTTTGGGAGTCCTAAATCCCGGACTAAATCATTCAATTCAGCTTGAGAGAAAAGTTCAGGTTTCGGATCTGGTTCAGTTTCAAACTCGGAAGTACTGGACTCATCGGGAAAAGCCATCTGAGTCTCATCATGATCAGAACCGTCCACACAAATATGATCCAAAGATTTTGGTGGTTCAGGCACAGGTACTTCGTTGCTATGAGGCATAGGCCTAATTGCTGAGGGAAGGTTGGGGTAACTTATTACGTTCTTATTTTTTAAGTTGTATCCCTTCACAATGCAAGAGCAAAAATAGCAGTCACTGCTGTGGTCTCTTTGTTCACGCCACATCATAGGTATTCCGAAACAAAATGCTTGTTTTTTACCTTTCATCCATAAGCGTAGATCTTCCTCACATGTCTTGCACACTTTGTGAGGAGCCCACGGTTTGTCTTGATCGCCTAACTTCAAACTGAAATAGGCGAAATATACTTTTTTAATAAATGCAGAAATGTTCCTCTGCCGCTTTCTCACGGTATATTCCCCACAAATAAAACAAAAACCGTCCGGAGAGTTGACGCAACCTCTGGCTCTGTGAGCCATCACAAATACACAGCACTGCAAACTACAACTGTAGTGAAGCACTTCGGAATAAAGCTGGATTACGACTGAGCAAACAAAAGGTAATAATGAACTTGCAAAAAACTGAAATTTGACAGGAACGTTCATGTCGCAACCACCGTGTTTGAGCGAGCGAGCGAGCGAACGAGGCGAGGCGAACAGGAAAGAACATGCGCCAGCGCGAGTACTGGATTTAGCCCCCCGCCTCCCAATTGTCCTGTTAATGTATAAAATGAATACAAAACACTCTAAAATATCATGAGGGAGTGTTTTTAGTTAGTTAACCATTACAACCTCTATTTTGGGCCAAGAAAATAAACTGCAGTCGGCTAAAAAGAAATTATGTGAACATTACTTATATGGGTAAGAAATCTAATTTTGCAAGAAAACGTGACGTGATGGAACATTTTGGCTATTTTTCCTGGATTCAGCACCCCAAAATCTATAGGAATCAGTTGCAAAACTGGAGGCAGTTTTTTGGTAGTGTACCTGTGTAATCATTATCTGTAAATAAGTTATAATGTTTGAATCATGTAAATTACCCTGAATTTGATCTTGCACCTGTTATACTGTTAAGATGTTTCGATGTAACTGTTGTTCTAAATGTAAACCACTATGATTACCAGAAATAGCAGTATATAAAACTCACAAATAAATAAATAAAATACAATTTTGTTTCCTGTAAAACTTTAATCCTATGTGATTCAATGCCCTCTCTAACCTAGAGCACAACCCCTCCACCAATTTGATCTACTCTATCATTGCAATATAATTTGTACCCAGGTATCACAGTGTTCCATTGGCTGTCCTCCTTCAACAAGGTTTCTGAGATACCAATCATATCTAACTTCTCATTTAGAGCTATATATTCTAACTCTCCCATCTTATTTTTTAAATTTCTAGCATTTAGCATACAGGCATTTTAGAGGTTGTATTTCAATCATATTAATCTGGTTATCAGTTGATAAGGGTAATTTGGAATCTTTCAGCTCTGTACTGTTTTGTTAGTATCCTTCAAGGATATTTTCTTCCAAACCATGTGCTCTTGGGCAACGGTCGGCTTTCCCCTATTATCTAGTTTAAAAGATGCTCTATCTCCTTTTTAAATGTTAATGCCAACAGCATGGCTCCATCCTGGTTAAGGTGGAGCCCAACCCTTTGTAAGATCCCCTCCCTTCCCCAGAATGTTGCCCAGTTCCTAACAAATCCAAAACCCTCATCTTTGCACCATTGTCTCATCCATGCATTGAGACTCTGGAACTCTGCCTGCCTTTTGGGCTCTGCGCATGGCACGGGAAGCATTTCAGAGAATGCTACCTTGGAAGTTCTGGATTTCAACTTTCTACCTAAAAGCCTCAATTTGGCCTCCAGAATCTCCTTCCCATATTTTCCTATGTCATTGGTACCAACATATACCAAGACAACAGACTTGTCTTGGTATATGTTGGTACCAATGACATAGCAAACTATTTAAGACTAATAAAAGAAAATATTTTTTCACTCAACGTGTAATCAAACTCTGGAATTTGTTACTGGAGGATGTAGTAAAGGCTGTTAGTGTAGCTGGGTTTAAAAAAGGTTTGGATAAGTTCCTGGAGGAAAGGTCCATAAACCATTCTTAAGAAGTGACCGAAGATATCAATGCTTGACCCAGTACAAGCATTGTGGAACTTGTGTCTCTTGGGGAAACTGCTAGGTACATATGACCTAGATTGGCCACTGTTGGAAACAGAATACTGGGCTTGATGGACCTTGGTCTGACCCAGTATGGCATATCTTATGTTCTTATATGTTCTTATGTCTATGTGGCGCATGAGGTCTGCTACCTTTGCATCAGGCAGGCATGTTACCAGGTGATCCTCATGTCCACCATGGCCCTGGAGAAACTTCCTCAGTTCAAGAGGGTGTTACATCTCCTGGTGGACAAGTCCTAGCTAAGGAACACTTCCTACTTCACCAAGGTGATGCTCTCCTTTCATGAGACCTTTCTCCTCCATGGCAGCTGAAAGGCTGCCAGACTGGAGGTGGGGCTTCAATAATGTGTCCCTATAGGTCTCATCTATGTACCTCTCTGACTTCCTTATGTCTTCAAAGTCTGCTACTCTAGCCTCCAGAAATCACACTCATTCTCTGAGGGCAAAACGCTCCTTGAACCTAGGGGGATAGATTCAGGAGTGATTTGCGGAAATATTTCTTTACGGAAAGAGTGGTGGATCCATGGCTTAGTCTCTCAGTGGAGGTGGTAGAGATGAGGACAGTAACTGAATTCAAAAAAGCATGGGACAAACATAGAAGATCTCTAAAGGAAAAAAGGGGACTGTTGTAGTTGTTGATATGGAAGGACAGACTAGATAGGCCATGTGGTCTTTTTCTGTTGTCATATTTCTATGTTTCTATGCACACGTAAGACCTCTCATAAAATGGGAGAAAATCATACATGTGACACTCAATACAAATGACTGCATAACCCCCCATCTTGCTGCTGTACTGCTGTCTGCATCTTAGTTTTAAGTTTTGTTTAGTTATTTAAGTTATTTTTAGTTGCTAGGGATACTTGTACTAATATAACTATACCAAATAAATTTAAGGGACTTTGTTCCGTTAACTCATCTGTTCTTGGTGAGGATAATCAGCTGAACCTAGAAAGGAATGTGAATACCACCCCCCCCCCCCCTTTTTATAGGTGTAAGACCCTATAAAGTTAGGATTATGCCTGGTGTGGATGGGAGTCAGAATGGGAGGGAGGGAATTAATCTTTAGTAAAGGCTGGCTTGCTACACAGGATCCAGACCTGTGTTTCTAAGGTGATCTGTGACAAATTTCCTGGGTGATTCACACATCCCTTGCTTTGGTAAAGGGAGTCTTTCAAAATGTCCCTTTGATTTGTCACTTGGCTTTAACACCTATTTTAAAAGAATTTCAAAGGTCCTCTTATCTAGAAGGTCTCTTTGTAAAGGTCTCTAGAAATAATTTATTGCTCAAAGAATACTGACCTTGGTTTTCCTCTTATACTAAGTTATACTCTGATCTGATTTAAATTAAAGCTCTTTGCTGATACTAGACCCTAACTGAGTATTACATTTAAACTAGAAGCTCTCTGATGGGTCTTAAATTTAACTGAAAGCTCTCTGCTGGGTTCTGAATTTAAACTGAAACGCTCTGCTGGGTCTTAAACTTAAATTGAAAGCTACCTACTGAGTTTTTAATGTAAACTAAAAGCTCTTTGCTGATACTAGGCCCTGATTGAGTATTAAATTTAAATTAGAAGCTCTCTGCTGGGTTTTAATTTTAACTAAAAAGCTCTCTGCTGTGTTTTAAACTTAAACTTGAAGCTAACTGCTGAGTTTTAAATTTAAACTAAAAGCTCTTTGCTGATACTAGGCCATGACTGATTTAACAAATACACTGGATTCTAAATTACACAGATTAATCAGCTTTAATATAAAGAATTCCTTTTTCCCCAAGATTTAGAAACATTCCCATAAGTAAATACTTACAAGTGCAGATCTCTCTCCAGATCGCTCTCCAGAAGTAGCTGTCCCTTTTTGTAGTCCGTCAAGACTCAATAGTACTAGAAAGATGTTAAAGTGTTCTGATTTTCATGGTATATTGATTTGGTGGTTTTGAAGTGCATGTTGAGGGTTATTCCAAGGTAGTGGACTGCCTGTTTAGCTTCTAGTTCGGCATTTGATACTCTTAGGGGTATGTTTCCTAAACCCTGCACCCTTAGCGTGCGCTAATGGCGCATCTGCGCCCTTAGCATGCGCTCACTGTGCACCTGCACCCTTAGCGTGTGCTAACTGCACATCTGTTCTAATGTGTTCTAATGTTACAATGTACTCAGTTGAAATATACTGTCTGTTATGTTCCTTGTAAACCGTCTTGATTTGTAGAGTCGGTATATAAAATCTGTTAAATAAATAAATAAATCTGCATGTGCAAAAAAACACTTTAGCATGCACTAATGGTACCACCCACTTTAGCATGTGCTAACGGTGGATGAGAAGGCATGGGTGGAGAGAAGGCTGTGGGTGGAGAGAAGGCATGCACGGGGTAGAGAGTGGGGATCAAAGGGCAGGAGTGGGCAGGAACAAGGCTTGCTCACTTAATGCAGGCATCTTAACCGCAGGAACCCTAACTCAATTCAAAACCTCACAGAAAGGGTGTATTTTGAGCAGAGAGAGCCTATTTTACATCTGCAATGTGATGCACAGACAGTGGAGCCCAAGTGAGGGATAGTAGTAGTTTTCCATTAGTAGCAACAGCATAGTGCCCAAGTATGAAAGGGCATTATGTTGATGGCACAAATGAGGGCAAAGGAGGTGGCACATCGATCATACAGTGGGGGCTGCTGATGCACAGGGGGGACCAGGCAGCTGCCTAGATGGCACATAGGAACATAAGACTACAACATATGCCAAACTGTGTCAGACCAAGGTCCATCATGCCCAGTATCCTGTGTCCAACAGTGCATAATCTAGATCACAAGTACCTAACAGTTTCCCCAAAAACCACACAGGATCCCCAATAACTGTAATGGGGCAAGCAGTGGATAACCCAAATCCTCTTTAGCAATGGTTTATAGACCGTTACCCAGGAACATGTCCAAACGTTTTTAAACCCAGCTACACTGACAGCTATTACCACATCCTCTGGTAATCGATTGCAGGATTTGATTACGCATTGACTGAAAAAATATTTTCACCTAAAAGACCCAAATGGGTTACACTGTAGCCACATTGCAAGTCCTCTAGTCTGTCCACAGTCTGATGGCATAAAAAAGCGACCTACATTTACCTGTTCCACTCTGGTCAATAATCTATAGACCTCTATCATATCTCCACTCAGCCATCTCTTCTCCAGGTTGATGAGCTCCAAACTTTTTAGCCTCTCCACAAAGGGGTATTCTGCCATCCACAGAACCATCTGTGATGTTTGTCATGATCCCACAGTAACAGTGGCAACACACAGTCCTGCTACTGTTGCGGAAAGGCAATGTGCCACAAGGGATGGTCCAAGGATCCTGGCACTCCAGGCAGAGATCCAGGCTGCATCCTCCCCCCCTCATCGCTGCCACAGAACCCAGTTGTGAGGAAAGAGGCCAATAGTGCCAGATGCTGTAGCCCTCCAGGTAGCCCTCCAGGTAGCTGGGGAATGCAGGTGCCCAGAGAAATACCACAGCAGTGGCTGCCATCTTCCCCCTGAGATGTATCAGTGGCAGGCGGTGATGGGGCCCCTGAATGGGCAGCTGGTGGGGGGGGGTGTGGCTATCCATGTGTGCCCCTGCCCCCCATCCGGCCCTTCTGCCCAAAGCACCTGCCAAACCCACATGTTTAACATTCTGGGACTGCGACCATCACCACTGACAGTGCAAGGGCATGTCTGCATGGTGAGGTGTTGGTGGTGGCATGGGAAGTGGCAGCAGCCTGCAGCAGACAGAAGCCTTGCCCTGGTCATGTGCGCCATGCACATTGCAGCATTTGCTAAAGATCAGCTGAAGGGAAGCATGTTAGCAACAGGAGCTGTAATCCCCATAAGGCAGCACTGTGGTGCAACACACACAGTTGGTGTGTATCTGTATGGAGGGTCACAGGTTCAGGCCTCTGCTGGGGTTTCTGTATTGCATTTTCCTATGGACAAGGTTTAGCTGACAGTGTAAGAACAGCTCCAGCATGTGCAACCTCCGAGGGGGATAGCCGGCAAGGGTGGAAAAGCCCAAACAGCAGCACTGACAGGCTCCATAATCCACAGCTAGTTGGAGGCTAATAACATCTGGTAACAACGTGTGGTGAGGCCAAGGCATGGTAATAGCACCTGTAAACAGAGCACATGTTATCAATCCTTGAGCTGACATTGAGACAGGAGTGTCAAGCAGGAATGCCAACCATCTCCACTTTTGCACTGTGAGCCAATGAGAGTGTATGCGTGTGTGTGTATGGCTCCCCTTTGTCTTGTGGCTTTCTGCACTGCACTTTGGCTCACGTTGTCCAAATTTTTCCCAGCCTGTTTGGAAAATGTGAATAAGGCGAGGCAGAGCATTGTTTGTATCGCCTGAAACAGCACAGATTGGCCTGGATGTGTTTGCCACAATGGTAGGGTCACTGGCTGAGATGGCATTGAGCCCATCTGCCACATGCATTGTCTGGGTGGCCACTGTATGTCATGCTGAGATGGCACTCTCACGATGACCAAAAAGTGACCATGGCATGGCTATGTGTCCACATAGAGCTGTTATAAAGTTTGGCTCCAGTGATGTGGATGCCAATCACTAAGCAGACGGCTGGGTGTCAATGCTGAGTATCCCAAGGCAGAGTGCTCATGGTCACACTATGTAGATGCTGTGCATGATGACCAGCAGATCAACCGCAGTTGGTTTGTGCTTGGCTGGCACAGCCCAGTGAAAAGCAGTCTTACTGCCCATGCTGTAATCAACTATTAGTCCTCAATGGTTGGGGCAGCAGTGATTCATGGCCTACTCACTGAAGCCCTGGCAGGCCAGTAGTCCCAAACCAGCCCACTGCAGCAACTGTCCATGGCAGCAGCCTATTGATACTGGCCATTAAGCTGCACTGCTATCAGAGGATTAGTTTTCAACATGGGCAGATCACAGGGCCAAGCTGTTTCTGTCATCTACAGCATGCAGAAAACAAGGAGAAAAAACATAACACACTGCAGACAATACCTGCCACACACACTAGCAGTGGTGTGGATCTGCAGCACAGTGAGCAGAGACCATCTCTAATGGTGCAGGTTCAGTGGACCAAGTGCTGGGCACTCCTCCTCGCCCTCTGGGTGACAGCTGAAACCACTCTGCAGCATGGCTTGCTGTTATGTGCATATAGCACACACAGCCAGTGCATCTTACTGAGATGATATGCTGTAGCAGTGCATTCTCCATTGATTCTTCAGCTGCAGACCACCGATTTGCATGTGTAATGTCTCATGGTTAGTGGAGGGCCCAACCTATACTGACACAGACAGCAAACAGTTTGATCAAAGATCTGCAGACTACCCATCTATGTAGAGTTGTGTGGAGGTGTAGCCTACTGGTTGGTACAACATCTCTATAATTAAAAGTTCAGGGTTTGATTCCCACTTGTTCATTTTGTGCCTGGGTGTGCTTGCCCACCTCACACAATCCTGGCTCTGCTGTGACCTGCAGACAATCATTCTTCTAAATTTCTATGCGTTATGGCCACACGTTGGGTAGCCCAGCATGGCATTCCCCATCATGGACATCTGTGAGCATGGCTTTAGTGGCTCTGCTGCTGCACATTGCAGTGGGTCAGTGATGTATATGCAGCAGATGTCTGGGTCAACTGGTATGGATGCGTTTTCTGTTTTGCCATCATTCTGACCTCCCAGCTTTATGTAAAGAGGATATATATCGTACATTCAGGCACCTAGCACTCATTGCATAGCCATCCCCTGCACTGTTCTGCCATCATTACTTGCCCCACATGGGTCAAATGGGTTCAACTTGTCCCTTTCTATCATGTCACTCTTTCGGGTGTATTGTCTTGAAGTTGCACAGGCTGAGGCACCAGTCACACCTGCACAATGGTGTTTCATGTACCCCATGGCACTTCTGCTTTTGGTTCACACAAACCAAATGTTTTTGGCCTGTATGATCCCATACATCCACCCATCACATACATTTAGGGTTGCCAACTGGCTCCAGTTGTGCCCGACAGGTTTGATCCAGTCCTGGGTTTACCTCTCTGCATGCATGGATATGTAGTTCTGATTTCTCAATTGCACTCCATAAGAAAAGGAAAACTACAAGTAACTGCATGCAATTGGGTAAACTCAGGACTGGAGCAAGCCTGCCAGGCACATCTGGAACCAGTTCGCAACCCTACATACAATGCAAACTCCCTGCTTGGAAAATCTATGGCACAGCCCTGCACCCATCATTTGACTATCAGGGAGATTCAGAGATCACCTGTTACAGGTAAGTAACTGTGCTTTTACCCATGACTGAAGTGGTATTTAAAGGTGCAGAAGAATTGAAGGAAATATCGATACATCGGGAAGATGTATTAAAACTATTAGATAAACTGAAGAGTAGCAAATCATCTGGGCCGGATGGTATACATCCAAGGGTGTTGAAAGAACTGAAATACGAGATTGCAGACCTGCTATTAGTAATCTGTGAACTATCATTAAAATCATCTCTAATACCTGAAGATTGGAGGATCGCCAATGTAACACCAATTTTTAAAAAAGGTTCCAGGGGTGATCCGGGAAACTACAGACCGGTGAGCCTGACATCAGTACCATAAAAATGGTAGAAACCATCATAAAGAATAAAATTACTCAGCATGTAGATAGTCATGATCTAATGGGAGACAGCCAACATGGCTTTAGACAAGGAAGATCTTGTCTTACTAATCTGTTATGTTTTTTTTGAAGGAGTGAATAATCAGGTGGACAAAGGTGAGTCAGTTGATATTGTGTATCTGGACTTTCAGAAAGCCTTTGACAAGGTCCCTCATGAGAGACGTTTGGCAAAACTAAAGAGTCATGGGATAGGAGGCAGTGTACTATTGTGGATCAGGAACTGGTTAAAAGATAGAAAGCAGAGGGTAGGGCTAAATGGCCAATTTTCCCAATGGAGAAAGGTGAATAGTGGTGTACCCCAGGGATCTGTGCTGGGTCCGCTGCTTTTTGACATATTCATAAATGACCTGGAAAGTGGAATAACGAGTGAGGTTATCAAATTTGCAGATGACACAAAACTATTTAAAGTTGTTAAAACCCAAGAGGATTGTGGAAAATTGCAAGAGGATCTTGAAAAATTGGAAGACTGGGCATCAAAATGGCAGATGAAATTTAATGTGGACAAGTGCAAGGTTTATGCACCTAGGGAAGAACAACCCAAACTATGGTTACACGATGCAAGGTTCCACATTAGGAACCACCACCCAGGAAAAAGATTTAGGCATCATTGTGGATACCATGTTAAAACCCTCGGCCCAGTGTGCAGCTGCAGCCAAGAGAGCAAATAGAATGGTAGGTATGATAAGGAAAGGAATGGAAAATAAAACAAAAGATATTATAATGCCTCTATATCATTCCATGGTGAGACCGCACCTTGAATATTGTGTGCAATTCTGGTCGCCGTATCTTAAAAAGGATATAGCGATTTTAGAAAAGGTTCAGAGAAGAGCCACCAAAATGGTAAAGGGGATGGAAGGATACTCCTATGAAGAAAGGCTAAAAAGGTTAGGGCTCTTTAACCTGGAAAAGAGACGGCTGAGGGGAGATATGATAGAAGTCTATAAATTAATGAACAGAGTGGAACGGGTAAACGTAGATCGATTGTTTACCTTATCAGAATATAGAAAGACTAGGGGACATGCAATGAAGCTACAGGGTAAACTATATAAGACTAATAAAAGAAAATATTTTTTCACTCAACGTGCAATCAAACTCTGGAATTTGTTACTAGAGGATGTAGTAAAGGCTGTTAATGTAGCTTGGTTTAAAAAAGGTTTGGACAAGTTCCTGGAGGAAAGCTCCATAAACCATTATTAAGAAGGGACCCATGATATCAATGCTTGAACCAATACAAGCATTGTGGAACCTGTGTCCCTTGGGGAAACCGCTAGGCACATATGACCTAGATTGGCCACTGTTGGAAACAGAATACTGGGCTTGATGGACCTTGGTCTGACCCAGTATGGCATATCTTATGTTCTTATGTTCTTATGGTGGGGCAGCTTACTGGCAGTAAGCTGCCCCACTACGGCCATCAGAGGTCATTTGCAGCAGTTAGCCATATCATGCACACCTCTCTTGTGACTGCTCCACATGAGCATTCATGGACAATCCTCCCTTTGTTGCCCACATCAGGAACATGCTGCCTCTACCCAGACACTGTCCTGGCCTATGACATGCCACACACTGACAGTACATCTGGATACATGTCCATACCTCACGGACACTATAATGTAGCTTATGGCACAGTGTATGCTTTCAGGAGCATCTAGGACTGCATGCCTGTCACAACACCACACACCCCCCCTCCCCCCCCGCTGCTGTATCCCCTCCACTGACTCTGCTGCTGCCACCACCCACCCATGACAGACAACACCCACACTGACCATCATCACTAGGCAGCTGCCTATCTCACCTAGTCTACAGCATAGGCCTGCTGTACGGTCAAACATGCTCATCACACGTACTGCCACATTGCCAGGCATTAGGTGAGTCAACTCTGTCAGCTACCTATTGTGCTTGCATCCATACCTTCTCCAATGGCTTCCTTGTCCCCCTTTCAGTGTTTCAGTGGCCTTTCTGCGTTAAGATACATGACAGACACCTTCTTACAGCATGCCCCGTTACCGCATGCTAAGTGTCCACTACCAGCCCTTAAAGTCCTGTTACTGCATGGTAAGTGTCCACTACTACCCCTTAATGCAACATATGCCAGACTGCCCAGAACACTTACCACACAGTAACCCCTTATCGCTGCCATTAATGCACGGAAAAGACTGCTCCCTTACCACCATTTAGTAAACATACCCCTTAATGTTGATGGGGATGTGAATGTCAGGTCCCTGGTTATGAACATTACTTCTGCCTTCTGGTGGTTGACTATAAGGTTGTGGTTTGTGAGCCATTGTGAGATTTTATCAAAACAGTTTACTATTGATGTGTGGTCGGGTTTAGTTGTAGAGAAAGTTGCATATATCATTATGTCATCTGCATAGATTTTAGGATAACGCTGATCCTTGCGGGACTCCTTGTGTTTGTTCATCTGTGGCTGAGGTGTGTGGTCCTATTTTTACTTTGTGTTGCCTTCCTATGAGGTATGATTGAATCCATTTTAAGACTATGGGGCTTGTTTACAAAGCCGCGATCGCGATCGCGATCGCAGCCGCGGCCCCATTGAAATCAATGGGGCCGCGGCTCCGATTACGATCGCAAACCGCTACCGCGGCTTTGTAAACAAGCCCCTATGTGTTATATCCCTGTTTCTTGCAAGTGGTATAATAAGGTGTTGTCGGTTATTGAGTCAAATGCTGAGGCCAAGTCCATGAAGATCAGAATGAATCAATGCAATCAGTGAATGCTTAATTTCTATTCTAAATGGAGAATGCCCATGAACACGACTATTATTCAGGTATATGCCCAGCAAGAGAAGAGGAAGAAGTGGATGAGTTCTATGAAGAAGTATAAGCTGAAATTGATAGAATATGTGAGGGCAGTCTGTCACTCCATGCATCAATGAAGACAAAACCTGGAGCCAATTTTGGTACAGATCACCAACTACTGTAGTACGCAAACTCAAGCTAAAGCTGAAAAAGAGCAAGCCAATCATGAATGTAGCAAAATATGACTTGAGAATTTGCCACTGGAACTTAAAGACGGTCTGCAAAATCAATTTTCTGCTTTGGATACAAATGACAGAATCAGAAGAGTTATGGGATGACATCAAGAAAGTTGTGCTTGAAGAAAATGAGAAGTCTCTACAAAAGGTGAAAAAACAAAACTGGCCAAAATGGATGACCAAAGAAACTGAAAATTGCCCAGAAACGCAGAGAAGCTAAAGCCAGAGGAGAAAGAGAGGTAATCATGGAACTAAACAGAGATTTCCAATGTGCAGCAAGATGAGACAAGGAGAAGTACTACAATGATGCATGCAAGGAAATAGAATCTGAAATTATAAGAGGAAGAATAAGATAGACAGAAGAAAATTGATGTCTTTGAATTATGGTGCTGGCAACAAATACTGTGTATATCATGGACTGCCCGAAGAACAAACCAGTTAGTACTAGAGGAGATCAAACCTAAGCTTTCCTTAGAAGCTCAGATGACAAGACTTTGACTTTCGAACTTTGGACACATCATGCAAAGAGAGAGATCATTAGAGAAAGACTTAATGCTTTGCAAAAATGGAAGGCTGCGTCTTTTGGGGAAACTGTTAAGTACTTGTGATCTAGATTGGCCGCTGTTGGAAACAGGATATTGGGCTTGATCGACCTTGGTCTGACCCAATATGGCATATCTTATGTTCTTATGAGATGGATCAATACAATAACAGCAGCTATGAATGCCACTCTATCAACAATGAGCCACCTGACTGACGACCAAACACAATTTAGCTCAACTATCCAGAGGATCACCATGAGTCGACACTAACTTGACGGCACTTAACAACAACACATTGATGGCATTGTCATTGAACTATTACAGCAATCAGATGTGGCTGTTGCCCTACTTACAAGGCTATGCCAAGAAATTTGAAAGACAACATCATGGCCAACTGATTGGAATTTGTATGTATACCAATACTGAAGAAAGGTGATCTGACTGACTGGAAATTATCACACAATCGCTCTGATCCCACATGCTACTCAAGGTCATCCAGCAGAGACTACAACCATAGCTGGAATGGGAACTGCCTGAAGTGCAAGCAGGGTTCAGGAAAGGGTGAGGAATGAGAGACATCATTGCGGATGTGAGATGGATCTTTCAAAAGATATAAGACTACCAAAAGGATATCTACACATGTTTTATTAACTACAGCAAGGGTTTTGACTGTGTAAACCATGAGGAAGTCTGGGCCACATTAAGAAGCATAGGTATACCAGAACACCTGATAGTTCTCTCACACATCCTTTACATTGATCTAGAAGCAAAAGTTCAAACAGAACAAGGAGAAACAGAATGGTTTAAAATCAGCAAAGGTGTACGACAAGGCTGCATATTTTCCCCCTACTTGTTTAATTTATATGCAGAACAAATCATCAGAGAGGCAGGACTGTATGAATTCAATTGAGGTGTGAAGATTGGTGGAAGACTCACCAACAAACTTCGCTATGCTGATGATACCACAATACTGGCTGAAAATGAAGATGATTTGAAACATTTGCTTCTCAAGCTCAAGGAACATAGTCTTAAAATGGACCTGAATCTTAATGTAAAGAAGACAAAAATCCTGACAACTGGCAAAATCAATAAGTTTATCATTGATGGTGAAGAAATTGAAATAGTTGACAACTTTAATGTGCTTGGATCAATAAAAGAAATAACAAACAGTCAAGAAATCCGACAATGCATTGCTCTTTGGCAGAATGACTATGAAGGAGCTAGACAAGATTCTCAAGAGCAGAGATGTCTCTCTCCATACAAAGATTCAACTTGTCTAAGCCATGGTCTTATGTATGCGAAAGCTGGACAGTGAAAAAGATAGACAGGAAGAAAATCGATGCCTTTGAATTATGGTGCTGGAGAAGAATAGTGTGTATACTATGAATTGCCTGAAGAACAAATCAGTCAGCACTATAGGTGATCAAACCAAAGCTTTTTTAGAAGCTCAGATGACAAGGCTTCAACTTTCATACTTCAGACACATTAGAAAAAGACATCATGCTTGGCAAGGTTGAAGGTCAACGCAAAAAAGGAAGGCCAGCAAAGAGATGGATTGAAACAGTAACAGCAGCTATGGATGCCACTCTGTCAAGAATGAGCCTCCTGACTGAAGACTGAACACAGTTTAGGACAGCTATTTAGAGGGTCGCCAATAGTTGACACCAACTCATTGGCACTTTTGAACAACAACAAACTATGACTATCTATATGTTCAGTAATATTTTCCTTTATAATGGCTTCTACCATTTTGCCTGCTGCTGATGTCAGCTTCACCAGTCAGTAGCTTCCCAGATCAACTCAGAAGCCTTTTTAAAAATTGGTACTACATTGGTCACACCCCCCCCCCCCCCCAAGTCTTCATGTACTATAAATGATTTTAATGAAAGTCTTGTCTTTCTGCTGTGTTGGCTCACTTCAGGTGTTTTAGGGCCTCCTGGATGATCTGGGTGCCGTGTTGCTCCTCTTCTCATATTTTTGTGCCTTCCAAACAATATTATTGCTACTTTAACCCATTTATACTGCCTTGGGACTGTTTGGATAATGTTGTTGCCACTTAACCGCTTTGCCTATGCCTTGGAGCCTTCCCTCCAATGTTGGTGCTGTTTTATTTCTCTTAATGTGCCTTGATGTTCTTCCACCAATTGTGGTGCTGCTTTGCCCTCTTCCATTATCCTGAAGAATTCATTCTGTTCCCTGTACTACTTTGCCCCTCTGATGATGGCTAGCTGGCTTCTAGTATTCTTCCTGGCACTGTTAGTGTCCTTTGTCCCTCTTTTGATGTCATAGGAGGTTTGTGACACTCCATGTTTTGTACTCTGTTGCCTCCGTTACAGGTGCCTGCCATCAAGTTTCAAGCAAGTTTGATTGAAAATGGATGGCAAATCTCTAGGCTGCATTGTAAAAGCACCTTTCCCCATAGCTTGATTGTAGATGAATGGGGATGAATGTACAAATGATTCCAAATACTAACTGAATGTGGGTCCAGTGATGAATACTAACCAAAATGAAAATGTGAGGTGTGCACATCCCTAGTGGCCATAGTCTGAGGGCCAGCCCTACCTTGTCAACAGCTTCTAAGAAGCAACAAAGAGCAGCAGCAGTCCAATTATGCATTTGTATAGGATTGTTGTAGAAGGGGTTGTGTTTCAATGATCACAATTGTTTAATTATTAAAATTTTTGGAGGAGGACATAAGGTTGATAGTTTACCTAGAGCACCCAGTACCATTGCACCAGGCCTCCTAGCCCTATACAATCCAAGGAGCAGAAGACCTTTTTTAGTGATGGAGCTGGTGACTCTAAATGGTGGTGAACAGCACTGACACTGAATGACTGCTTCTTGGAGCAGCTGGTTCATGAACCGACCAGAGGGGAAGCCATACTGGACCTAGTCCTTAGTGGAACACCAGATCTGGTGCAAGAAATAAGGGTGTTGGGACCACTTGGCAATAGTGATCATAGTATGATCATGTTTGATTTAATTATTGGAGGACAAATAGTAAGGGAATCCACAGTACTACCTTTTAACTTTCAAAAGGGAGACTATGACAGAATGAGGAATATAGTTAGGAGAAAACTAAAAGGAGCGGTTCCAAAGGTTAAAGACTTACAGCAAGCTTGGGCGTTATTTAAAACTACTATCCTCGAAGCCCAGACCAGCTGTATTCCATGCATTAAGAAGAGTGGAAGAAAGTCCAAAAAACTGCCAGCATGGTTTAAAGGTGGGTTCAGAGAGGCTGTTGCTGCCAAAAAAGCAACCTTCAGGAAATGGAAAAAAGAGCCAAATGATGAAAACTGGAAACAGCACAAGCACTGGCAAGTTAAATGCAAAGCATTGATAAGGCAGGCAAAGCGGGAATTTGAGAAGAAACTTGCTACGGAAGCAAAAACACGAAATAAAGACTTTTTCAAGTACATTCGTAGCAAAAGGCCTGTGAGAGAGTCAATTGGACCGTTAGATGATAGAGGGGTAAAAGGGGCAGTAAGAGGAGACAAGGCTATAGCAGATAGACTGAATGAATTCTTTGCTTCGGTCTTTACTGAGGAAGATGTAGGGATGTTACCCAAGACTGAAGTGGTATTTAAAGGTGATACTGCAGAGGAATTGAGAGAAATATCGCTACAACCGGGAAGATATATTACAACTATTTGATAAACTGAATAGTAGCAAATCACCTGGACCAGATGGTATACATCCCAGAGTGTTGAAAGAACTGAAATATGAGATTGCAGACCTGCTATTAGTAATCTGTGAACTTTCATTAAAATCATCTGTAATACCTGAAGATTGGAGGGTCGCCAACGTAACACCAATTTTTAAAAAGGGTTCCAGGGGTGACCCGGGAAATTACAGACCGGTGAGCCTGACGTCAGTACCAGGGAAAATGGTAGAAACCATCATAAAGAACAAAATTACACAGCATGTAGATAGTCATGGCCTAATGGGAGACAGCCAACATGGCTTTAGACAAGGAAGATCTTGTCTTACTAATCTGATATGTTTTTGTGAAGGTGTGCATAAACAGGTAGACAAAGGTGAGTCGGTTGATATAGTGTATCTGGGCTTTCAGAAAGCTTTTGGCGAAGCTAATAAGTCATGGGATAGGAGGCAGTGTACTATTGTGGATCGGGAACTGGTTAAAAGATAGAAAGCAGAGGGTAGGGCTAAATGGCCAATATTCCCAATGGAAAAAGGTGAATAGTGGAGTACCCCAGGGATCTGTACTGGGTCCGCTACTTTTTGACATATTCATAAATGACCTGGAAAAGGGAATAACTAGTGAGGTTATCAAATTTGCAGATGACACAAAACTGTTTAAAGCTGTTAAAACCCAAGAGGATTGTGGAAAACTGCAGGAGGATCTGGATAAATTGGAAGACTGGGCATCCAAGTGGCAGATGAAATTTAATGTGGACAAGTGCAAAGTTATGCACCTAGGAAAGAACAACCCACACTATAGTTACACGATGCAAGGCTCCACATTAGAAACCACCACCCAGGAAAAAGATTTAGGAGTCATCGTGGATAACATGTTAAAACCCTCCGCCCAGTGTGCAGCGGCAGCCAAGAAAGCATATAGAATGCTAGGTATCATAAGGAAAGGGATGGAAAATAAAACAAAGGATATTATAATGCCTCTGTATCGCTCCATGGTACGACCGCACCTTGAATATTGTGTGCAATTCTGGTCACCGTATCTCAAAAAGGACATAGCGTTATTAGAAAAAGTACAGAGAAGAGCCACCAAATTGGTGAAGGGGATGGAAGGCTACTCCTATGAAGAGATGCTAAATAGGTTAGGGCTCTTTAACCTGGAAAAGAGACGGCTGAGGGGAGATATGATAGAGGTCTATAAATTAATGAATGGAGTGGAACGGATAAACGTGGATCAATTGTTTACACTATCAGAATATAGGAAGACTAGGGGACATGTAATGAAGCTACAGGGTAAACTATTTAAGACAAATAAGAGAAAATATTTTTTCACTCAACGTGTAACCAAACTCTGGAATCTGTTACCAGAGGATGTAGTAAGGGCTGTTAGTATAGCTGGGTTTAAAAAGGTTTGGACAAGTTCCTGGAGGAAAGGTCCAATAACCACTATTAAAAAGGGACCCAGGATATCAATGCTTGACCCAGTACAAGCATTGAGGAACCTGTGTCTTTTGGGGATATTGCTAGGTACGCATGACCTAGATTGGCCACTGTTGGAAACAGGATACTGGGCTTGATGGACCTCGGTCTGACCCAGTATGGCATGTCTTATGTTCTTATGTTCTTATCATGTTGTCCTGAAAATCTGAAGTCAGTTTCAACCTAATCAGTAAACATGATAATACAGGAACAAATAATTTAAAACCACTAGCATCAGATACTTCTAAAAAGGGATCATCAGCAGACACACCGTGCAATACTATAGTTAAGTTTAATATTAAATTTGATAGCCTTCTTTAGATCAGCATCTCAAAGCAGTGTGCAATAAAAATACAATAAATGATAACCAAATTGTAACAGTTATATTTGATATAACTAATAATTACTTGAATTCATGTTTCTATCCATTTTGTTTCAGTGGCATGCTTAAGAATTGTCATATGCCATCGAGTTGATGTTGACTAATGGTGACCCTACGGGTAGGTGTCCTAAACTGTGTTAGATCTTCAGTTAGGCAGCTAATTATTGACAGCAGCATCCATAGCTGCTGTTATTGTATTGATCCATCGCATTGCCAGTCATTTTTTGCAGTGACCTTCAAACTTGCGAAGCATGATGTTTTTCTTTAATGATCTTTTTTTTTCACATTATGTGTGCAAAGTATGAAAGTCGAAGTCTTGTCATTTGAGCTTCTAAAGAAAGCTTGGATTTGATCTCCTCTTGTATAGATTGATTTGTTTTTTGGGCACTCCATGGTATACATTGTATTCTTTGCAAGCACCTCAAAGATTTGTCCTTGGCAATATCAAAAGTAACAGTAGCTGAAGCAACAGGACCGGCTGGGTTCCTAAGAACCTGTCCGTAGAAGAGAGGGAGGAATTAGCAGCTAAGCGGGTCTTCTAATGCTCCCAACTGCTGCCTGCCGCAGTGAGTGCTGGCAGCCATATGGGGACAGCAGAAGAATACATGGAAGAAGTATGGTGGGGAAGGAGAGAATGAAGGGAGCAGGGCCGGCCCGTCCATTGAGCGAGAATGTTTTTTGCACAGGGCCCCGCGTTTCAGGGGGCCCCGCGCAAAAAACATTCTTTTGTAAAAGTAAAATTGAAAAAAAAAAAGAAAACCTGTCTCCTGCCGCTGTCGGGGCCGCCGCGGCAGAATCGAGCGTGCCGCGGGGCCCCCCTGTACTCGGCACAGCCTCTCCTCCCTGTAGCAACTCTCTCTTCTGAGCTGCAGTCAGACGCGCCGGCTTGCAGAGCGCGAAGGGAAGAGTTTCCCTTTCGCGACTCTGTTAGGCCCGCGGGGGCTGATGGGAACTTCCCATCAGCCCCCGCGGGCTTAACAGAGCAGCGAGGGAAAAACTCTTCCCTCGCGCTCTGCAAGCCGGCGCGTCTGACTTCAGCTCCAACGAGAGAGCTGCTACAGGGAGGAGAGGCTGTGCCGGGTACAGGGGGGCCCCGCGGCACGCTCGATTCTGCCGCGGCGGCCCCGACAGCGGCAGGAGACAGGTTTTCTTTTTTTTAAAAATTTCCCTGGGCTGGGCTGGGCGTTAGGAGTGGTGCTGGGCTGGGCTGGGCTGGGCTGGGGGTTAGAAGTGGTGCTGGGCTGGGCTGGGCTGGGCTGGGCTGGGGGGGGGGGTGTTAGGAGTAGTGATGGGTTGGGCTGGGCTGGGCTGGGCGGGGGGGGTGTTAGGAGTAGTGATGGGCTGGGCTGGGCTGGGGGGGTTAGGAGTTGTGATGGGCTGGGCTGGGGTGGGATGGGGGGGGGAGGTGGGAGGAGTAGTGGGATCGGATGGGATGGCGGTGGGGGGGGTAGGAGTGGTGATTGACACTGGGCTGGTTGGGGGGGGTTAGGAGTGGTGATGGGCACTGGGCTGGCTGGGGGGGTAGGAGTGGTGATGGGCACTGGGCTGGCTGGGGGGGTTAGGAGTGGTGATGGGTGCTGGGCTGGGGGGGTTAGGAGTGGTGATGGGCGCTGGGGGGGTTAGGAGTTGTGATGGGCGCTGGGGAGGGGTTAGGAGTGGTGATGGGCGCTGGGGGGGCTTAAACTAAAAATTGGGTGATGGGGGATTAGGACTGGAAATGGGCTGGTGGGATTAGGACTGGAAGTGGATTGATGGGGGGTTAGGACTGGTAATGGGCTATGGGAGGGCTTAAACTAAAAATTGAGTGATGGGGGATTAGGACTGGGAGTGGGCTGATGGGGAGGTTAGGACTGGTAATGGGCTATGGGGGGGCTTAAACTGAAAATTGGGTGATGGGGGATTAGGACTGGAAATGGGCTGGTGGGATTAGGACTGGGAGTGGGCTATGGGGGGGGCTAGGACTGGTAATGGGTTGGGGGGGTTGCTAGGACTGGAAATGGGCTGAGTGGAAGGGGGCTTGAACTGCAAATAGCTGTTGGGGATGGGGCTTGGAATGGAAATGGGCTGAGGGGAAGTGGGGGGCTTGAACTACAAATAGCTGATGGGGACGGGGCTTGGAATGGAAATGGGCTGAGGGGAAGTGGGGGGCTTGAACTGCAAATAGCTGATGGGGAGGGGGACTTGGAATGGAAATGGGCTGAGTGGAAGGGGGCTTGAACTGCAAATAGCTGATGGGAAGGGGGGCTTGGAATGGGCTCTTAGGGGAGGGAGCTAGGACAGGAACTGGGCTGATGGATGGGCTAGGATAGAACTGAGAATTGGGTGTTGGGGGGAGCTAAGATTGGAAATGGGCTTTGGTGGGGGCTTGGATTGAAATGGACTCATGGAGGGGCTAGAACTGGAAGTAGGCTCATGGGGGCTTGGTTTAGAAATGGGCTGAGTGGAGGGGAGCTAGGATTTAACATGGGCTGATGGTGGGGCTAGGAAAGGACTAGAAATGGGCTGATGGGAGGCTGGTATTGGAAATGAGCTGATGAAGGGACTCGGATAGGACTGGAAATGGATGGGGGAGCTAGGACTGGAAATGGGCTGATGTGGGGACTAGAAGGGAGCGGATACTGGGTGGGGCTGGAACTAAAAGGGAGCTGATGTTGGGGGAGATTAGAAGGGTATGGGGCTGGGAGAATGAAATGGAGAGGGGAAAATATTTTGTGTGGGAGGGAAGAAAAATGTACAATTGGCCGGGTATTGGGAGACTAAGTAGGGATTGAGGATGGAGGGGTAAAATTTGAGTGGATGAAATAGGAATGAGGAAAGAGCAAAAGGAGAAAGATTATTATGTTAAAGCAGATGTAGAGAGAGAATGGAAAAAACTAGAAGAGAAGAAAGGACAAATGGACAGCAGACGATGGAGAGATAGCAGAAGACACAAATAAACCAGAAGAAAGTGGCTGGAACAATTGCAACTGAAAAAAAAATGCACAAAAGGTACAAAGATATCTCTTTATTTTGAATTTATTAACTGGAATATGTCAGCTCTGGGAAATGTGCATCATTAATGTCTGTGCTTTGTTTAGTACAAGAGGAAATTAATTTATAGTTTTATTTCTACATTGTTGTTGTACATTCCAAGTTTGGCTTTTAGGGTTCCCAGTTTAATTATTGTCTTCCTGTTTTTAAATTGTGATTCCTTGTTTGGTGATAGTCTATGTTCTGCATGTGTAACTGAGCTGAGGTATTCTGTTTATGTAATTCCTATTTGACATTGTCACTTGTTCTCTTTCCCCAGTAGGTCATGTATTGTTATTCTCTGAAATGTATTGGTTTAATATTTGCAGTGTTGCCTTTTGATAGGTAGTGTATGGTGCTTTATGAGTCCTGGTAGTGCTGTTGGGATACGGTGGGTTTGCTATGGGTTCTAAATGGGCAGTGTTTGTAGTAGTTCCTAATGTGCCTGGCGGTTGGCACTGGATTATAGTAATGTAGAAATCTTTGTCTTTTTTTATCCATACACTCATGAAGAGGCATGTTTACTAAAAGTTAGTGTATGGTAACATTATGCAAATATTTATGCAAATGAGGCCCCTTATGCAAATGAGGCCCCGCACCGAGTCTCCGCACATGGCCCCGCACCCCCCTTGGGCCGCCCCTGGAAGGGAGGGTAGAGAAAGTGAGACGGAAAGAGTATCGGGAGACAGAGCACTCGGGAATGGGAAGAATGTAGAGAAGAGGGTAGAGGTAGAGGAAGTGAAAGGTTACAGGGTGAGGGGGGCAGCATGCAAGTAGGAGAGGCTTTGAGCAAAGGCAATTGAAGAGGGTGTGGGGGAAGAGAATATGAGGTTACACACCCTCCGCTCACCAAGAACATGTAACATGTAACATTATTAATCAAAAATATTTTCTTTTCATAAAACATACTCTGAAGATGCCACACAATGCTAGACTTTGTTAATATTTATTGATCCACACATTGTATAAAGTGTTATATCCTGCATTCATTTTTTTTTAAGTGCCGTCAAGTCAATGCTGACTCCTGGTAACCCAACAGCCCCTGGGTTTTCTTGGCAAGGTGTGACCAGATGTAGATTGCCAGGCCTTTTCTAACAAGGCAATTAAGGGTAAAGTGACTTGCCCAAGGTCACAAGAAGTTCCAATGGGAATCGAACCCAGACTTCAGCTCAAAGCACACAAACGTTTCTGCAAGGCTCAGCAATGGAAATTTGTGTGTTGTACAATCTGCTTCTTGTAGCCTTCTTGTAGCCCTCCAGTTTTCATTCCATAGTTTGCCAAAAGTGAAAGGATAGAAACAAACTGCCAGTAAAGTGATGAGCAACATATGTGCCATAGTCGGCATTGAAACATTAAATCTGCGAGTCTTCTAAATAACTGTGCAACTTCACTTCCTGCTAAAATTACATCCATTTGCCATCTGGAAGTAACATCATTTACAATTTTATGAGCTCTTAAGCACCCACTTTGGTGCTACGGGCCACCACGGACATAGAAAACTATAGGAAGAAGCTGAAAACCTTCCTCTTCACGGACCACTTCAAGGAGTTCACCTATCGTTCCATATTCTGGACTAACCCTTTCTTGGTCTAACCCCAAGACAGTTGGACATGTGTTGACAGGCTAATGTATATGCATTACATTGTAGATAAGTTAAGCTTCCAAGCATCACCCGCATGCTGCCCTCACCTATATTTCTTTGTAAGTTCACTGTAATGTTTAAGTTGAAATGTAAACCACTTTGATTTAAGGATAAGGCGGTATAAAAAACTTGTTAAATAAATAAATAAAATAAATAAATATTGAACAGAAGTATCTATTGTAAATAATTAATGCATTGTTTAATGTATTGTTATACTATTGACACTGTTTCATGTAAACTGTTTGTTTTATTGTAAACTGCCCCTGAAGGGGTGGTATAGAAATACATGGTAAATAAAATGAATAAAAGTATCCAATGCTACACGGATAATTTTATGTTTCTTCCAATGCAGCTTTTCTCCAGTGCAGTAGCCAGAAAAGTATTTGCCATTAGAGTGCTGCTCTCTTCCTGTGAGAGCATTTGACTTTCTGAAGGACAACATCCAGCCTGCTCTGCAGAGAAACAGATCTGGGAATAAGAAGATGGTCAATCCAGGTAATCCCCCAGAATTTGCAATGATTTACCTCAATCTCACTAGGAAATTCTAGAGTGGACCAGTGCTTAAGAGTTCCAATTCAGAATCTAAATCCACTTTTCCACAAACGTTATCAGAACTATTAGATCATCTGACTGGCTGATCAGCTATTCAGCTTTTTACAATTAATGCAAGTTATTTATTTTATAAATGCTCTACCTAAGAACTGTGATCATGTAGCTTTACAGCCTTTTATTTTTTTCAGATGGAGCATTGTTTCACTTCCCATTGTCCCTGACTGTCTCCTCTAATAAATAAGATATAAATCCATGTTCCACGGTGCAGAGTGTGGAAGAATAATCATTTATAAAAACAAAGTGGTTAGTTATCTGCATGTTCTACCTTTTCTCCCTTGGGACCAATTGGGCCTTCTAAACCTGGATCTCCTTTCAAACCCTGAAAGAAAGAAAATAAAAATACATTGAAATATAGACATCATAATAGATAAGTGCTTGAATTATTAACTTCAAATTGGTAATAGGAAAGATTTAAATGTGTGGTGCCCTCCAGTTTTCATTACATAGTTTGCCATAAGTGGAAGGATAGAAACAAACTGGCAGTAAAGTGATGAGCAACATCTGTGCCATAGTGGGCACTGAAACATTAAATCTGCGAGTCTTCTAAATACTGCATAACTGTGCAACTTCACTTCCTGCTAAAATTACATCCATTTGCCATCTGGAAGTAACATCATTTACAATTTTATGAGCTCTTAAGCACCCACTTTGGATTAAATTTGTGGATGTTGTAAATACCACTGATTTAGCTTTGATTTGGCCTTTATTAAGCCTGCCAAAAGAAAATCAAGAGTTAAATCAGAAATATTGTTGTTTGCCCATCTTGAAAGTCTAATGTGATATAAATATGACTAAGAAAAAGAGAGAAATGATACATATTATGAGGTTCGACCATATTGCCTGTCCCTGCATTTACTTCTATACAGTCAATAATGTTGATGTATTTACCTGATAAAGAAAATTTACCGAGATAAAGAGTATAAAAACAGCTTATCAGATAAGGTAAGCCATATTTTCTACATCACTTAAACATCTACTATGGTTCTGTTGTGCATTTGGAAATCAGTGCTACAGTATATCATTTACCTTTAAAACAGGAAACAATTTATGTTTCTGTAGTAGTGAGATTCTCAATCCAGTCCTCAGGACCCACCTAATTAGTCAGGTTTGAAGGATATCCACAATATGTATTATGCAAATGTATCTGATGCATATTCATTGCTGCTAACTTTAAAACTCAATCAGCTAAGTGTTGAAACCCCACAGTGTGTCTCAAGGGCCCGGCTGAGAACCACTGCCCTAGTGTACAAATAACACAGAACAAGCATGTCTAAAAAGGTAACATGTTCCTAAGGAGCAGAAGAGTAGCATAGTAGGGCAACATCCTCATACCCAAGAAATCAGGATTCAGTTCCCACTGACACTCCTTGTGATCTTGGGCAAGTTACTTTACTCTCCATTGCCTCAGAAGAAAAGGCATGACAATCTACTTCTGGCTCCTCCCTGAAGACACTGCTTCTGTTGCTGCCCTTTGCTCAGCTACCAGTTTTCCCACATTCCTCATGCCACTGAACATGGTGGTGGTATTGGGTTTCTGCTTTTTCATTCCAACCCCTCCTCCTATCTCCACCTCACTTCTTTTCCTCCTTTGAAGTTCATTCCATCTGCCTTTTAATCCCTTACCTCTCGGTATAGCTGCTATCCAATGTTCCCTCTAATTTTCTGTAGGCTGTGTGCGCATAAAATATCAGCTGTGTGCAGCTTTTGAAGGAAGGTTAAATTTTTGTGCGGCACATAACGACACTCGGAGTTATATACTTTAAAATTTGACTACACGTCAGAATACAGTATGTACACCACATTGATTTTAATCAAATTAAATGAAAATAGATGATTACTAAATGAAGTGGGAAATTTCTAGTAATTACAATCATAACTTTTAAATTTTAAGACGTCTGTGTTGTTTTCTATCAGAATCAGAGCCGGAATTTTTGTGCGCTCTGTTGTAAAGTATGTGCGCTTGCTCGGCGAGGTGTGCGCGCGCGCACATGTGCACAGCTTAGAGGGAACAGTGCTGCTATCTATCGACCCCTTGATAAATCCTCCTTTACCTTTCTTACTGACTTTGACTCCTGGCTTTCCCTATTTCTTGATTCTTCTTCCCCTTCTTTTATTTTTGGTGATTTTAATTTTCATGTTGATAACCCTTCTGACCCCTATGCTTCTAAAATTTCCCTTACCTCCTCATACAACCTCCAACATCTGCTCCCACTCATCAGCACAGTCACTGCCTTGACCTGGTTTTCTTCTCTAACTGTTTGCCCTCCAATTTCCATGCCTCATTTTTTCCCTTATCTGATCACCACCTCCTAACCTTCACCCTTCATCACTCCCCATCTCAATCTTGCCCAGTCTCCTCCTACCTTTTAGGAATCTTCATGCTATTGATCCATTGGCTCTCTCAACTATTGCCTCAACATCTCTCTCTTCCACCTTGTCTTCTAAATCTGTTGATGAGGCTATAGTTTCCTATAATACTGCCTTCTCCTCTGCTGTAGATACTCTTGCCCAACAAAGAAAGTGCAAGGGACCTTGCAAGGACAAAGAGATACCAGTACAAGATGAGTGGCCCAAGATGATTTATTAAAAAACAAAAGGTAATCACAAACACCCAGGAATGCTTTATTCTGTACTGGTATCTCTAGATACTCTTGTTCCATCCATCTCATGTCCTATAAGATGCACTATACCTCAGTCCTGGTTGTCTTCAACTTCCCACTATCTACACTCCTGTACCCGCTCAGCTGAACATATTTGGCTCAAATCCCACTCCCTTTCTGACTTTCTTCACTTCAAATTCCCTCTTTCCAATCAGCCTTAGCACTCACCAAGCAAAAATACTATAGCCATCTGACTTACTCTTGCTACTGACCCCCGCCATCTCTTCTCAATTCTTAACTCTCTCCTCAAGGTATCTCCCCCTCTGACCCCTCCTTTTTTTTCTGCTCAATCCTAGCCAACTATTTCCATGACAAAATCCACTCCAATTCCCCACTAGATCAGCTTCATCCCCTCTCCTTCCACCACAATATCAACTTTTCCCCTCAATGTCTACTACCCTTTCATCCTTTTCTAAGATCTCTGATAAGGAAATCTCTTATCTTCTTTCCTCCTCTTAACTTACTACTTGCTCTTCTGATTTTATCCCCTCCCATCTCCTTAGCTCCATTTCCTCCTCTGTCATCCCTTCCATCTTATATATTCTCAACTCTTCACTGCTACTGTCCCTGAAGCCTTAAAGCATGTTGTGGTCATATCTGTTCTTGATCATAGTTGTCCTTCTAATTATTGACCCATCTCCCTTCTTCCCATCATTTCCAAACTTCTTCAGCATGCAGTCCTCCGCTGCTGTCTTGAATTTCATTCCTCTCAAGCCCTGCTGGATCCACTTCAATCTGGCTTTCGTTCTGTACATTCTACTGAGATACACTGTCCTCACTTGGTTTTAGGGACTCTGTGCTGTCTTGGTTCTCTTCTTATCTCTCTTATCACTCTTTCAATGTTTCTTCTGGTGATTCCTCCTCTACTGCTATCCCACTCACAGTTGGTATACTCCAGGGATCTGTTCTGGGTCCTCTTCTTTTCTCTCTCTATACCAATCCCTTGGTGCTCTCATCTCCTCCCATAGTTTTCAGTATCATTTTTATGCTGATGATTCTCAGATCCATCTTTCTACATCTGATATCTCTTCGACACTCTGCCTGCTTGTCTGACATCGCCACCTGGATGTCTCACCACAGTTTGAAGTTAAATATGGCTAAGATCAAGCTTCTTATATTTCTCCCTAAACCTCTCTCCCCCTTCCTCCTTTCTTTATCTCTTTAGATAACACTCTTCTACTTCCTGTCTTCTCAGCCCATATCCTTGGGGTCATCTTTGACTCCTCCCTTTCCTTCTCCTCACATATCCAACACACAGCTAAAAACTGTCATTTCTTTCTCTATAACATTAACAAAATTTGCCTCTTGCTTTCTGAACACACTATTAAGACACTTGCCCATTCTCTAATTACTTCCCATCTTGACTATTGCAACCTTCTTCTTGCTGTAGTTTAGAATCGCAACAATGTAACTCCATTAACATTGAGAATAAGCACATGGCAATTAGTTTACATTATAGAGCACCAAAAGCGTCTTCTGCTGAGCTTGCCTCAACACTGGAGTCTATTTGTTCTATCACTTCCCCGTACAAACCCACAATAGTGCTAGGTGACTTCAACCTTAAATCCATTAACTGCAGAGACTCCGAGACCTTTCTTCAAGCAATGGGCTCACTAAATTTCACACAAATAGTCAAGAAACCTACACACATATATGGTTACTCGCCAGACCTCATCTTTGCCTCAAATGATTTGACCTTAGGAGGTCTAATTTCAATTCCTACCATTACCCCAGTTCCATGGTCAGATCACTACATAGTTAGTATGGAAATTTTATTACAAACAAAAAATAATTTAAGACTAGATGACAAATGCTATCATAGACGTTTTAAAAAATTTGACAAAGATACATTTATACAGGATACCTTACCTCATCTATCTGACGATTCAGTAGAAATAGAGACACAAGTAAACAAATGGAATTACATAATTTCTAATGCAGCTAGAATGACAGACACAAGTCCAAGGAAATCAAGGATCAATAAGCTACATCACAAGCCATGGTATTCTAATGCTATACGTCTGATGAAAAGAGATCTCAGAAGAATAGAGCGTAAATGGAGAAGGAATAAGGTTTCAGAATTAAAGCAGATATATTTAACAAAACAAAAGCTATACGACGAATGTATTAAAGTCTCAAAGAAAGAATACCATACAAATATAATAAATAACTCCATCAACAAACCTAGAGAGCTTTTTGAAATTGTAAAGAGTTTAACAAAAGAGCAAAAAACAGAAGGTGAAGCTGAAATTGAACCGCAGAAGTATGCAGATTATATTAAGGAAAAATTCCACTCTAAGGTAAAAAGATATATTTAGTCTCAACTTGAATTTGGTCTCAAATTTCAGGGTCTGGAATACATTCTCTTTTCCTTCTAAAGAGCAACTCTCGCACATTATCTCTTCCATAAACACATGCACTTCTCCAACCGATCCATGTCCTGTATCTTGGATAAAGTCCACAAAGTCAAATTTTATTCACATAATACAAAACATTGTGCATAATTCCCTCTCTCAAGGTAATTTACCAAAGCACTTAAAGCTTGCAACTGTTAGACCAATCCCGAAGAAGACAACGTTAGACAAGAATAACCCAGCTGCCTACCGGCCTATTTCCAGCATACCCTTTTTAGCGAAAATCATTGAAAAGACAGTGCAACTTCAACTCCAAGAACACATTGATATTCATGCGCCTTTAGACGATAACCAACATGGTTTTCGCCCAAACCATGGAGTTGAAACCTTAATGATTTATCTTTTTGATTACGTTCTCCATACCATTGATGACATTAAAAAGGGTATTATAATGATTTTTATAGACATTTCGGCTGCATTCGATTCTGTAGATCACAATAGGTTATTACATAGATTAGAGGAGATTGGTCTACATGGGGTCACATTAAAATGGTTTCAATCATATCTGACAGAGAGATTTTTACAAGTAAAGATTGGACAAAAAACTTCTCTGCCCATAAGAGTATTACAAGGTGTGCCACAAGGTTCCGCTCTTTCTTCGCTTCTCTTCAACATTTATTTGCAGCCAATTTGCAATATTCCATTAAAAAGTGGCATAAAGTATACAATTTATGCTGACGATATTATGATTTTCACAACTATCTCCATCGAGAAACCTGATTTTTCCAGCATCACAGATTGTCTATCACAAATGTCCACCTGGTGTAAAACCAACAATATGCAAATTAATTTTAGCAAGACAGAGGCATTATTTGTATCTCGTAACCAAAATTTTGCACATCCACCTGTCATCAAGATAGATAATTCAATTATTCCTATTAAATCAGAAGTGAAATATCTTGGAGTTACTCTAGACAAGGAATTAAATCTCAGATCACACATAAACAAGACGATTAGAAGCGCTTATTATAGAATGAAAATCATCAGAAGACTAAGGCCGCTTCTGGAAACTGTTCACTTCCGCAATGTTTGTCATGCTCTAATTACACCATTACTTGACTTCTGCAATCCAATATATCTGGGTCTAGCTAAGCAGTCACTGAAGCCTTTACAGTTAGCACAAAACACCGCTGCTCGTATAATTTTTGGTCTATCAAGTAAAGAGCATATAACTCCTATCTTAAAGGAGCTTCATTGGTTACCAATATCATCTCGTATTAAATACAAAACAGTAATTTATATTTTCAAGATAAAGCAACAATGTTCTGCAAAAAGTCTGACGTATCTTATCCGGTCAGATATTAGCAACAGACCTAGGAGAAGTGTATCTGAAAATAGAATCAGCTCCTCAAATGACATCAGAAAAACACGCAAGGAGACCTCTGAGAGAGCTTTCTCGTTTGCTGTGACTTCCATCTGGAACTCCCTACCTAATGATCTGAGAGCAGCTCAGGACATCAAAGACTTTAGAAAACAACTGAAAACAGTTTTGTTTACGGAGCACTACGGTCATGCAATCAACTAATTAATTTTTAAGAAAGCAATTATTTATATATACATTGTACAATAGCTCACTTTATAGTATAGCTCACAATATATATAGTGCACCTTTTCCAAAAACATTTAATCATATATTTACAAACTATGTATATATTATCACAGATTTTTTCACTATTACTAATTTTCTCTTTTGTTAAACCGCTTTGATTGTATGATAAGGCGGTATAAAAATCCAATTAAATAAATAAATAAATAAATCTCTCTCCCCTTCAATCTGTTCAGAACTCTGCTGCATGACATACCTTTCACCAGCCTCAATGTACTCAGATATACCCTCTTTTCAAATTACTTCATTGGCTTTTCTTCCATTTCTATATCCAATTGAAACTTCTCTTTCTGACCTATATGTGCATTCATTCTTCTGCTCCTCACTACCTTTCCTCTCTCCTCTCTCCTCCCTCCTACACTCTTCCTCTTGAACTCCATTCTTCTACTAGCTTGCTTCTTTCTTTGCCCTTCTCGTCCACTGCCAACTCCAGACTTCAATCCTTTCACCATACAAAGCATTATTAAAGTGGACTAAATGGATTGGTTTTCATGAACAAGGAAGATAAGATTGAAATCTTAAATAACAATAACATACTTCTGATAAAGCATGCATTTTATAAAACACTGGCATCGTCGGGTGGACATTGAAAGTAAACCACTTGTTTCAAAACATTAAAAAGATAAGTATTAGTTTGATATAAAAAAAATTTGATAAGTAAAAATCTTATAAAAATTAGAATAAAAGATAGGGGAGGTTTATTAGATCTGTGAAGATTAGCCCTGATATTCAATTGAAAACCATGGGCCCGATATTCAAAAGGCATTTACACAGTTAACAGACAGTTAACCATGTAAATGCCTACTAACCGGATATTCGACGGCACATACACAGGCGGTGCCATCAAATATTCCCAAATAAGTCCTCTATGTGCCCCCGATGCTAGCCGGCTAGCATCAGGGCGTGTCAGGGGCATTCTGCGGAAAAGCGGAGGCGGGGACTGGTGCTAAGCATACAGCACTGATATTGTAAACTGCATGGTTAATGCTCAGTGCCTATAAGACAGGCAAGGAAAACCATTGCCTATCTTATAGGCACCGATCCTAACCATGCAGCATCCAGTATCGATGCTGCATGGTTAGTGCTCGGTGCCTATAAGATAGGCGAGGAAAACCAATATTAATGTTGCACGGTTAGCCTCGGTGGCTTTCAGGCAGTGCGACCAGACCCAGATATTCACTGCCCAGTTAAATATCAGGCCCCATAAATATAAAAAGATATATGGACACAATCTGAGAACTTTCATATCCCCTCCCCATAAATTTTTACTATTCATTGGAGAGGAATTTTAAAAAGGACATCCCAGTGCAACTGGGACATCTAAGCCAGAATGTCTGAAAAAAAGCAGGCATGTCCAAATGCAGAAATGATTTCACAAACATGGACATGCCTGAAGTGGACATCTGTGGGGGTGTCTATATAGATGTTCCTAGAATTGTATGTCATAGCCTAAACATCTAGAAATAGCCTAATGATTAGAGTAATGAGCTAGAAACAAGGCAGCCAGGTTTCAAACCCCACTGCTGCTATCATTGACATTGTGCTGAGTACTGAGGATGGTGGAGGGCTATCCTCTCTACTCTCTCTGGATGCTTTTCCGCCAAAAAGAGCACTTTTCAGATGCCTGGAGCAGTTCTAAACTGGATGCCCATGATGTTTCTGAGACAAGGCAGGGGCTTCTAGGTTCTTGGGAATGACCTAGCCATACCTCTGTTCAGACTTGGAAGTCCCCAGAGCAGGCTTTTAAAATGACTTTGGATGTCTTTGCGCCTATTTTCAGATGTCCAAAACATGAATAGGGCTTTCAAAAAAATTCTCAGTGACAGGGTGGAACATGAGTTGTCCTGGCAATTATTCCATTCACTAACCGATACCCTAAGAAAGAAAAAAGGTTGTCCTAAGTTATCCAGATATCACACTGCATATCACTGCTATCTGAATAACTGTTATGATTGACCTATACCTATATTCAGCATCACCAACTGTCTGGATAGTGGTGCTGAATATCTATATTTTATTTAATTGCTACAGCTGGTATTTAAAATAATTTGCCAGCCTCTGCAGCTGAATATCAACCATTTAGTTTGTAAGCCCTGAAATTTGCCTTGAGCTATTACTGAAAAGGAATGAGCTAAATCAGAAATCCCTGCATTATTGGGGTTTTAAAACCAGTTCATCAAGTCCAGTGGTCTATTGAAATAACACTTAGGGGTATTTTTACTAAAGGGCGTTAAGGTAGCAGGTGTAACAACAGTGATAAGGGATTATACATGCATAAAGGGTGCTGGGCAGGTAGGAGGCATTCCGGCGTTAAGGGTGCAATGGGCCATTTAACATGCATTAACAGGACATTGGGCATTAAGGTGTCAAGCATGCACCTTAATGTCCGAAAATGGCTGTCACTCTAATGCTGAATAAGGGAGCACCAAGGAAAGTCAATGTAAAGGTGATGGATGGAAGGACAGGTGGGAGCCGATGGACCTGTCAGATCCATAGTCATCCTACGTGGCAGCCACTAATTTGGATGAGCATGTGGGGAGGCAGCTGTACCATGCACTGGGGGTTTCAATATAAAATGGTGCAATGTCAGTGTGTGGCATAGGATGGGGAAGATGTGACCCCAGCGGAGTCAGAATTGGAAGGATGTGTGTAGCAAAAGGAGGATAGAGTAGGAGCGGCAACATGCAGATCAGGCACAGGAGAGGTACGCATGAAGAGCCAAAATGTGAGAAAGAGTACCTGTGCAGGCCATGGTGTGGCAGCTTGTATGAGAAGACATGACTGCATACAGATGACAGAGGTGGATGGATGAGCTGAAGGAAGGATGGCAGCAGAGGAGAGGGTGGTATGGGCTGGCAGCACTGATATGATGTAAGTGCCACCCCCAACATATCTGTTTGTTTGTTTTTAGTGCCATCAAGTCAGTGTTGACTCATAGTGACCCAGCTACCTCTGGGTTTTCTTGGCAATGTATCACTGGAAGTAGATTGCCAGCCTTTTCTTCTGAGGCAATGGAGGTAAAGTGACGTGCTCAAGGTCACAAGGAGTGCAAGTGGGAATTGAACCCTTGATCATCTGGGTACTAGTCAGTTGCTCTAACCACTAGGCTACTCCTCCACTGCTCATATCTGTACTGTGTGGGAAAAGGTGTGTCAGTGCCACCTGATACCAGACATGTGGGTCTCGCATCTGTCCCAGCCACACAACCACCACACAACACCCCAGACAAATGTGCAGATAACAACTGGATAGGTGTCATACAAACTGGGCAAATGGGCCATGTATGGACATGAGTTGATACTTGCAGGTGGCTATCCGAGAGGTAGGATGTGTTCGCATGTACTGCAGAGATATGATGGAGCCAAAGTTGTACAGTCACGGTCATGATACTACTACTGAGCATTTGTATAGCGCTACAAGACATATGTTCCACTGCACAGACATGTAAAAGATAGTCTCTACTCATCAGAGCTTACAATCTAGTCAAGACAGACAACACAAGAGAAACACAAGAAGATCAGGTGAGTCAAGATCCGAAAGCGGCAACGAAGAGATGAGTTTTCAGCCTGGATTTGCAAAGGATCAGAGAAGGTGCCTGACGTACAGACTCAGGCATAAGGTGCAGCAAGGTGAAAGGAGCAAGGTCTGGAGTTAGCAATAGAAGAGAAGGGCATGTCTCATGTCTCACATGTAGGTTACAACTGTATGTATGTAACTGCCTGTTGGTATACCACTGTATCAGTGCAGTCACATCGGGGTACATCTTACCGACAAATTGGTAATTTCAGATGATAAACAGGGACTGTATGGACCTGCAGTGAGCTGAGCCACTGATGCGTTAAGTGACCTGCTCAAGGTCACAACGAGGTGTTGTCAGACCATGAATGTTGTGACAGACATAAAATGCAACAGTAACACATTCCAAAATGACAAATAAGGAGTGCTAATGGGCCTCAAACCATGGCATCTTGGTCCCCCAGCCATTGTGCCACACCTCTAAGCAGGTGCTTGGCATATTCAGGGTGAACATCTGACCCCCTACAATGGACTACAGCAGAACCAATAAAACAATGTTCTCAGAAGGGGATGATGGGAATAGCATTTTTGCTGACCCAATGTGTGGTCAGAACTATTAACAAAGTAGAAGGATTTGTGTCTGCAAGTCATAGCAGAGCCTGGACTGTTACAGACAGGAAAATGACCGGAGTAGTACACATGCCCAAAATGAACAAGTGGGAATCAATCTCTTGCCTCCTGCTTCTAGAGAACTTGCACTAACCAATAGGCTTCACCTCCACACCTCTTTGCAAAGCAATGTCTGGATTCAAAGAGACTGCAGGTTACTGCCTAAAGTGTCTGCTGGGTGTGCTTGTACAGGTTATTCATTTATTTTATTTATTTACATTAAATTTCGCTCCCTTCTCAAAACCCATCTGTTCTCCTGTGCCTTTCCTGGATCTAGCTGACTCTCCTGACTCTATTTTTCTATTTTCCCCTGTCCTCTGTTTCCTTTCTTCCTTCTTCAAGTAATTGTAACTTTCTCTTTCTGTTTCTGATTTGATGTTTTTATTTATATTGTAAACCGCCCTGATGTAACGGGGGGGGGGGGGGCGGTATATCAAATGTTATATAAACAATAAACAAACATTTCTTATATACTGCCTTTCATGATATTTATTTATTTATTTATTTATTTATTTCTTCTATACCGCCCCTTCCAGAGATCAGGGGCGGTTTACATGGAACAATTCAACAACTTGTGTATACTTTTGTATACGCTACACTGAACAGAAAAACTTTCTAACTTATTTACATGGAAGAATGTATACAATACATAGAGTAGATAAACATTCTAGTTTTTTTACAAATGTTGACAGGTATAGAAGCCTGTCTGAACTATTTACATAAGGTATTTACAGGTGGTTCTTTATAATGTATCTAGTTGTGGTTTTGGGCGTTCTGAGTTGGTGTGTCTGTGGATGTTGAGGGACATGGTTTGGGGGGTAGGGGATTTGGAAATGTTCCGAGAATAAGTAGGTTTTGAGTTCCTTTCAAAATTGGAGGAGGTCTTTTATGGTGCGGAGGTCTAGAGGGAGTTCATTCCAGAGCATGGGGGCAATGAACGTGAAGGCTCTGTTACTTGAGGATTTTTTAGTCTTGGTGAATGATTTTGGCATATCAAGTGAGTGGGCTGCATTTTGTCTGCGAGCTCTTGATTTAGATGGGGTTTGTAGTAGTGTTGAAAGATATGATGGGGCGATGTCATTTAAGAGCTTGAACGTTGTTAGGAGAATTTTGTATCTGATATCAAAGTGGTTTACACTGAACAAACTGAAATTACATTAAACAGGGCATTATAACTTGGAAATAACTATTTTACAGGGAAAATGGGCAATGTAGGGTTAAGTGGCTTGCCCAAGACCACATGGAGCACCTGTGGGACTAGAAACCTCAGTCCTTCTGGCCCAAGGTTGCTGACCTCTAGTGGGATTTCAACCCCTGGCCTTCTGGCCTGAGGTACCTTGCCCCAACCACTAGGCCACTCCTCCACTCCCTTCCAGTACCCATAAGGCACTGCACATGTGGAACAGCAGTCCGCAGCTGATCACTAAATGGAGAATGCACTGATCTATCACATCAGCTCAGTAATACACATTGACAGAATCTGCTACAAGCACAGAACAGCTACAAAATGTGCTACTGAGCAGTTTCAGTGGTCACCCTGAGGGTGAGGATGGGCGCCCAGCACCTGGTCCTCAGACCTTGTACTGTTAAAGATGATCTCAGTTGACTGTACTGTAGATCCACATTATGGCTAGTGTGTTATGCCAGTCATTTTGTTTCCTGTACAGTTACAGTATGTTATAGGTGCTTAGAGCATCTGCACACTCTGTCCTGTCCATGTTAGACTAGGACCTTCCTGGAACAGTGCACGTCAATACCCTGCATTGCAGCAGCTGATGCCATGGATGGCAAATGCCGTGGTGGCTTCTTGGTTTACATGGGGCAGCTGTTGCTGCTACCATCATGTTGGTCCTGCCATGACCACAGTGAGTAGGCCAGGAACAACTCATGTCCCAATCATCAGGAAATACCAATCCACCACAGCCAGACTGCACAGAGTTCCCACCACAAGGCTGTTTCAGCGGTGCACATACTACCTGTGGCTGGTCAGCACAAAATGCATACCCTTGGCTTAGAACATATAGCATGGTCACACAGCATTTGGGCTCACAGGACAGAGAAATCACCCAAATGCTAGAAGTCTAAACAATAAGATGGGAGAGTTAGAATATATAGCACTAAATGAGAGGTTAGATATGATTGCAATCTCAGAGACATGGTGGAAGGAGGATAACCAGTGGGACACTGCGATACCTGGATACAAACTATATCGTAATGATAAAACTGATCAAATTGGTGGAGGGGTTGCGCTCGATGTTAGAGAGGGCATTTAGTCAGAAAGGATTAAAGTTTAGCAGGAAACAAAATTTGCTGTAGAATCTCTATGGATTGAAATTCCATGTATGAAGGGAAAGGTGATGGCAGTGGGGGTGTACTATCGACCGCCTGGCCAGAATGAACAAATGGATGATGAAATGCTCAAAGAAATCAAGGAAGCTAACAAAAGTCACAGCAGAGTAGTAATAAAGAGTAGTTACTCACCTGTAACAGGTGTTCTCCAGGAGCTTCAGGAATCAGTCCTCACATATGGGTGACATCGACGTCGATGGAGCCCTTGCGGAGCATTTCCCCAGCTTTCCATGAAAGCCTTTGGGAATGCAGGCACGCATGCGCAGTTCCCTTCCCGCCTAAAAGTGCCATCTTGCTCAGTCAAATGACATAGCTAAAAGCAGCACACAAAAATGTAAAAACAAACTATATACAACTGCAACTCCCAGGGGAGGAGGGAGGGTTGTGAGGACTGATTCCTGCTGCTCCTGGAGAACACCTGTTACAGGTGAGTAACTACTCTTTCTCCAGGACAAAGCAGGAAGTCAGTCCTCATATATGGGTGACTCCCTAGCTCTGGGCTACCAAGGAACCCAGGCTGAACAAGAGAACTCCCTCTAGTCCCAGCATCAAAGAAAGGCTTTTCACTGACAGAATCTCCACCGGTAGCCCAACGGAGAGCTGGAGGGCAGGAGTTGCCTAAACCTCAAAGAGATTCCAGAGTACTGCCTGGCCAAAAGCACTGTCCCTACGGGACTCCCTCTCCAGACAATAATGGGCCGCAAAAGTCTGGCTTGAGGACCAAGTTGCAGCCCTGCAGATGTCCACCAATGGTACAGAGCGGAGGTGAGCCACTGAGGCAGCCATTGCCCTGACACGATGGGCCGTGACCCGACCCTGCAAAGGAAGGTCAGCCGCCCTGTAAGCCCAGGTGATACAGTCACCCACCCAGATGAACAAGGTACGCTTGGACACAGCTAACCCCAAGTTATAAGGGTCAAAAGAGACGAAGAGCTGAGTAGCCCTTCTATGCCCCTGTGTACGGTCAAGGTAGAAGGATAAGGCCCTCCTACAGTCCAGGGTATGCAGAACTGCTTCAGCCTGGCTTGCATGAGGCCTAGGGAAGAATGTTGGAAGAACCACCTCTTGGTTAAGGTGGAAGGAGGAGACAACTTTAGGGAGGAACTTTGGATGAGTCCTAAGGACTACCCTGTTCCTATGGAAGCGGGTGTAAGGCCTGTCACAGACCAGGGCCTGAAGCTCACTCACTCGCCTGACCGAGGTTAGGGCTATCAAGAAGAGTGTCTTCCAGGACAGGAAGCGTAGGGGGCAAGTAGCCATCGGCTCAAAAGGTGGGCGAGTCAGTTGCTGCAAGACCACATTCAACTCCCACTCAGGAGCAGGAGGACAGATGGGAGGCTTGAGCAAAAGCAAGCCTCTGAGAAAGCGGGACACCAAGGGGTGAACCAACAGAGAATGTCCTTCCACCAGTGAGTGGTGAGCTGCCAGAGCTGAGAGGTGGACCCAAACAGAATTGGACTTAAGTCCCTGATTTGATAAGTGCAGTAAGTACTGAAGCACTACTGGTACAGTACAGGAGAAAGGATCCTCTGTACGTAGCTGACACCACACAGAAAACCTTTTATATTTGAGAGCATAGGTTTTCCTAGTGGACTGTTTCCTAGAAGCTAGGACAACCTCCTCAACTTCCTGAGGTAGGCCCCAGGGGGCCAAAACTACCCTTGCAGCCTCCAGGCCATCAAATTGAGAGCTTTGAGATTGGGGTGCAGAAGGGAACCCTGATCCTGAGAAAGAAGGTCAGGCTGCAACCCCAGAGGCAGTGGGGGATCCACTGCCAGCTGAAGCAGAAGTGGAAACCAAGGCTGTCTCGGCCACCTGGGAGCCACCAGCAGGACCGAGGCCTTGTCCTGAAGAATCTTGAACAGGATTCGGGCCACCAAGGGCATGGGAGGAAACACATACAGGAGGCCCTGAGACCATGGGATTAGAAAAGCATCTGCTGCTATTCGCAGAGGATGCGGTTGTCTGGAGCAGAACTTTGGCAGCTGCCTGTTCAGTGGACTGGCAAACAGATCTATGGATGGAAGCCCCCATTTCAGGAAAATCCTCTGAACCACCAAAGGGTGGAAATTTTGAGTTTATTAAACAAGCAACAAAATACATACAAAAAGCAGAAACAAGCACCCCAACCAAGTCCCACACCCCCCCCAAAACCCCCACCCCCCCCCGACATATCACAAAACAAATATCACAACCCCCCCGTGACCCACCTCCCCAAACCCACCACCAACCCCAGCAACCAACACACGTGCCCCTCCTCCCAACAACAACCCCCAAAAGTCTCTGCAATGTCCATGTCCCCCCCCCTTCAGTCCAAAGTCCATGGTGCATCGCAAAACCCCTCCCTTGCACAACAACCCCCACCAGTCCAAATTGTCCGCACTGTCCGTTGGTGGGGATTGCCGGAACCCCCCCCCCCAAACCCACCCAAATACAACATCCCCTGTCCCCATCCCCTCCCCTGCAGAGGGAGCAGCAGCTCCCCCCTCCCCCTCCCCCGATCCCTGCCTCCTCCCCATCCACCCCACAAAACAAGAACAGCCATAGCAAAAATTCCCCGCCCCCACCCCCCCAAACAAAAACATAAGGGCACCTTGAGCCCGTCCCCAACAAAATCCCTCCAAACAAAACCAATTATACAAAAACAAAAGAGAAAAGAGAAACACGCCCCAGCCCTGCCCTGCAACCGAGACAGCGGAACGGGATGCACAGAACACGAAAAAAAAAAAAAAAAAAGACAAGGACATGTACAAAAATAAAAACAAAAACCAGGGGGGACGTCCAACCCCCAAGGAGAAAGGGAGAGCGGACAAGTGGTCAAACCCAGCACACCCCCTCCCCACCCCCCCTGAGAGAAAAACAACCCCAAAATCCTACCCATGAACAAACCCCAGGGAAGGAAACCCTCCCTCTCCTGTCACACCCCCCTCCCCAGGGAAACAACACAACCCCAAAGCTCTACAGGGACGAGAACCCCAGGGAACCCCTCCCCCTCACGGGGGGCGGAGGGTGAGGTGACGCCACAGACGCTCCCAACGATGGGCCTCCACCACCCGCCTTTCGCGTTGCGCCATGCTGGACACTTCATCCAGAATGTCCCGCACCACCTCGTCGAGGGGCAGGACCAACCCCCGGGTCGAGACATGACAGCGCGCTTGCCACAGGTGGTAGCGCACTACAGCCGTGACGAGGTAGAGGGTCCCGGAGTCCTGCCTTAGAGGAAAGGACCAGGCCCCGTACACCCACTCCGCATACGTGAGGAGGGAAAGGTCGCGCAGGTGAAGAGCAGCGGACACCAACCGGCAGGCCTCCACGTTAAAGGGGCACTGCCGGAGGAAATGGTCCATGGTCTCCGCCTGCCCCTCACACCCGGCCCTCGGACAGACCCTCTCGGCCTGTGACCTGTACTTGAGGTTGTCCCTCACGTACAAACGCCCGTGGAAAGACAACCAGGCTACATCCCGAACCTTCTTCGGTAGCCGAGGGGAGTTCAACAGCCGAAGGCCCCGCTGCATCACATCCGCCGGACAGTCCCGCAGGGCCCACCGTGGTTGATAGTGGGAGGTGAGTACCATCCGATATATTCCTTTCCGCCCCAAAGACTGGGCGAGCGGGTCGGTCACCCCCCACCGCCGAATGAGCCCCACCATCACAAATACGTACGATGGGGCCTGTACCCCTCTCCGGCGCACACGTGGGACCGAGGACACCCCCTCCCACTGCTCCCAGAAGCGGGAGAACCATTCCCGATAGGAGGCCACCCACCAAACCCCACCCCCTTCCCGCATCCTACCTAAGTGAAACGCCATAGACAAGACTGACAGGAAGACAAGGGGGTGCAACATACCCAAACCACCCTCTGCCCGATCCAGGCAGACAATGTTGCGCTGGACAGGGTTCAAGCGGTTACCCCACAGAAAACAGAAAAAGACGGCACAGACAGACGCCTGACGGGACAACGGAAGAATGAAGACCGTGGCCACGTGCAGAAAGAGAGGAAGCAGAAACGTCCCGAGGAGTTTGATCTTCTCCTCGTACGTACACCTCCACCCCCTCCACCGCAGCACCCTACACCGTGCAGTCTCGAGACAACGGTCCCAATTGGCCTCCGCACAGTCTTCCGACCCGAAGACGAGGCCCAAAACGCGGACCTCCCCCACGGGAGGAGGAAAGGGGGCGCAGGAAGGCGGGGAGGCCTCCGAGGGGCCCAACCACAGCGTCTGGCACTTGCTGTGGTTGACAACAGAGTGGGCTACCTCCGAGTACTCCTCCACGGCCTCCCGCAGGGCCTCTACCCCTTCAGTGCCGTCCACGTAAACTGAGATGTCGTCAGCGTAGGCAACGACGGACACCGGGGGCGCACCAGGTGCCTCTATGCCCCGTAACCCACCTGAGGACAATCTCCGGAGGAAGGGGTCGAGGGAGAAGACATACAGCAGGGGGCTCAAAGGGCACCCCTGCCGCACCCCCGAGGCGACACCAAACGGCCGTCCGAGCCACCCGTTAATAAACGGGAAGCTCACCCCCCCTCGGTACAGCGTCTGCACGACAAAGAGGAAACCTGCGGGGAGGCCGACGTGCTGGAGCACCACCCACAGGTACCGGTGACTGACTCGATCGAAGGCTTTGGACTGATCCAAGGAGACCAACCAGTGGTCCCGTTGGAGCGACCGGCCTCTCTCCACCACCTCCCGGACTGTGGCGACAGCGTCCAGAACCCCTCTCCCCCGAACGGAACAATACTGGGAAGGGGACAGCAAAACGCCCGACACCTCCACCAGTCGGTTGGCCAAACACTTGGCCAGGATCTTCCAGTCCGCGTTCAGAAGAGAGAGCGGCCGCCAAAAGTCCAAGGAGCTATCGTCCTTCCCCTTGGAGAGCAGCAGCAGGACAGACTCGCGAAATGACTGCGGGAGAAACCCCGTATCCATGATCTCCTGAAACAGGGAGGTCAGGAAGGGGGCCAGCTGGGCGATGAAAGTGCGATAAAACTCCACAGGGAGCCCATCGCGCCCAGGCACCTTCCCCAACGGCATGGCACGAATCGCCCTCTCCACCTCCACCTGCTGAATCGGAGCAGCAAGTGCATCAACCTGTGCCTGAACCACAGCCGAATACACCGGGGGAAGGCCCAAGTACTCTCGGATATGGGTGAGGTCCACGGGGCGATCCCCAAACAGGTCCGAGAAGTATTCTCCCACCATCCGCAAAAGGTCCTCCTGGGAGGTATGAATGGTACCGTCCTCGCCCCGCAGGGCCATGACCTCCCGATGCCGAACCCTCTCCTTGCAAGTCAGGAAAGGGTCTGGTGTGCCGACCCCACCAGCCGCCCCCTCAAAGCAGAGGGAGGCATGGCGATCATAAAGCAGGCCACGGAGCTGGACGCGTACCTCTTCCACCTCCTCCCGCGCTGCCCCTCGGGATACCAAACGATCCAGCGACCTCCGGAGGACAGTGTAGGTGAGGTAGCGGGATCGAGCCATGGAGGTACCCCGGGAACGGAAGAGTTGGCGGGCACGCGTCTTCACCTCGTCCCACCAGGCGCCACGGGAAGGAAAAACGCCCAACAGGGTCTCCTGGTCTGCGAGAAAGGCCAAGAACTCCTGGACCACCTCTGATGTTGCCAACAACTGCACATTCAGTCTCCACAGGCCAGGACCCCTGCTGAGCTCCTCGTGGTTAGCCAGGAAGGACACGGAGAGGACGCAGTGGTCCGAAAAGTCAACCGCCTGCAACTGCGGAGGGGAACACTCTACCCGGGCACTCACATATATCCGATCGATACGACTCCTGCAGGTCCCATGATAGTAGGTGAACCCCGGCGACCGTGGAAAGGCCCGGTGGAAAACATCCACCAGGTCAGCCGTCCGGGTCATCTCGGCCAAAAAGAGGCCCTCGTAACTGGGTGGGCGACGATCCCCCCCTCGGTCCTGCAAAAAGGTGGTGGTGTTGAAATCCCCGGCGAGGACCACCAAACGGGAGGTGTGTAAGTAGGGGCGGATGATCCCAAACAGGGTCTTCCGCGCCAACATAGACTGGGGGCCGTAGACCACCACGAAACGAAACCGATGAGGCCCGCAGTAGCCGTCTAAGAGCAAACACCGGCCCTGCTCCAGTTCCCACACGTACTGCACCTGAAATCGGTTAGACGTGAACAAAACCACCACTCCTGCGTAGGGCTGTGCCGCAAGCGACCAGTATGAAGGGCCCCACCTCCACTCCCGCTTTGCCCGATGAAGACTAGCGAGCGAGGTGAGCCTGGTCTCCTGCAAGAAAATGACATCCAGCCCACTCGTGGAAAGAAAATCATAGGCCGTAGCCCGCGCCTGGTCTGAGAAAATGCTGGCCACGTTGATGGTGGCGCACGAGAACGCAGGAGTGCACGCCATGCCTAGTTCGTGTGCAGTGACCCTTTCCTCCTCTTCTCACCATACCCGGGATCCCCGGAATCCCGCTTGCAGGACAAGCCCGTAAGCTGGAGCAACTCCTCATGGTCCACGTCGACCACCTCAAGGATCTCTTCCCCTCCTGCTCGACCCTGTCACCCCACGAGGTGCTGGTGCCCCTGAGACCACCAGGCAAAGCTGTCGCAGGGGCTAATCCAGTTCCCATGGGGCGAGGGGGCACGGACAGGTCAGGGGTCGGAGGAATGATCTCCTCCGTGGGGTCCACCACCGGTGCCTCCCCCCCCTCCCTGGACAACGACTGCGACAACGTACCAGTGCCCACCCCCGCGGGGGAGGCCGGGACGGCCGGGTCAGCAGGGGGCTCCTGCAAAGGCCCATCACCCCACTGCGGGGGCAAAGACCCGTCCTCCCTCACCCGTCGGGCGCCAGTATCCCCCTTGTTTGGAGGACCCTGACCGCGACGCGCCTTTGTTATTTTGGAAGGCCGCCGCTGAGAAAGAGGGGCCGCCCCCGCCGCTAACCGCTCCGAGCGCCGCACAGGAAGCCCTGCCTCCACAGGCAAGCCCTCATCCGCCTCAGCCGCATCAGCAGCCAAAAAGACGAAACGGTTGATGTCCAACACGGGCTCTGCATCCAGCAACGGGGATGTCTCCCATTTCTTCCTTTTGGACTTGCCACCCTTGGGAGGGACCGTAGTCCATTCCTCAGGTGGCACCACCCTCAACCCACTATCCTGTCGTGATACATTAACCTCCACCACATCAACCCTCTCCTCCTTCCTACCCGAATCCCCTCCCCCTGGTGGCTCCCTCGGCTCGATGGACTCCCCTACCCTAGGGCCCTCGGACTCCTCCTGAGGGAGAGGGGCCTCCACAACCTCCTCCCGCACAGAAGCCCGAGGTGGAGTGACGGCATCCCCCCGGTCCATTGTGTGACGCGGAGGGGCAGCGGGCGAAGGGGTGGCCCAACTCCCCGCAAAGGTTACACCGAATTAGCAGACACCCGGCCGAGGCGTGACCCCGTCCACCACAACGGGTGCAGACCTGCTCAGGACAGTTCATGCTCAAATGGCGAAATGAGCCACAGCGGTGACACTCGCGGGGTTGCCCGGGGTAATAGCACAAGATGCGATCCCGACCGAGAAAACCGGCCGAGGGCACGTGCTGCACCACGTTTCCCACCTCACGCAAACGGATCCTGCCCTTCCACGACCCGTCCCACACCCCTAGGGGCCCAGCGCCCTTAACCAGGGGTGCGAGGAGCACCGCATGGCGCGACAACCAAAACTGGATGTCCTGCCCTGGGAGCGACTCATTCCTGGATAGGATGGTCACAGGTACCGTCCCTTGGCGAGAGATAGGCACAACATGAAAGTCATCCCACCCTCCCTGCCCCCTCTGCTGCTGGTATCGGTCCCAGAAAATCTCCAGCCCCCGTCTCAGCATGAAACTAACATCATATTCAATGGTGTTGTTCATGTGGATGAAGGCATAGAGATCTCCCGGGAGAAACCCCAGCCCAAGGACCATCCTCAAGACCTGTTCCCTGGCTGGAGGGGACCCCTCCCCAGCCCATCGGATCTGCGCCACGTTGCGCCGTCGGACCTCACCCCCTACCCCTCGGAACCCTCCCCCACCTCCTCCCCCTCCTGCGGGACCATTCCCTTGGGAACCCCCCCTCCCCCCACCTGATGTCCCCGGAGTGGTGCCCGACCCCTTCAGAGCCTCCGCAAAGGTACGGGGGGGGGGAAACCGACCCCCCAGCTCCCATCCCCTGCCCTCCTTGGTCTTCCCCTGCAGCCACCTGCGGGGGATCCTGCTGCTGGACCGCAGGATCCGCAACCTCCTCACATAGGGCGACCTGAGGACTGGGCAAGGTCAGCTCCGCAAACACAGAGTCAGGGATGCTATCCCTTCCGGATCCCTGGGTGCCACCGAGAACCCCCGGATCACCACTTGCTTCTACCTCCAGTTGCCGAAAGGCAGCAAAGGCCCCGGGAGGGCCCGTCGGGGTCTCTAAGGCCAATTGAAGGGCGTCACGGACCTGGTTCTCGGTAACACCCAGGGGACCAGAAAGCCCCCCTAAACCTCCGTCCCGTGTTCCCGTCCCAGCGCAAGGCTCCTGGGTCTCGGCCACCACTACCGGGGACGGACCCCGCTCCCCTCCATTCCCGGGATCCAAGGGGTCCACCTCAACCCCTAACCCCACTGAGGACAGACCCTTCCCCCCATCGGGACCAACTACTACCACCTTCCCCACTACTAGACCCGTCGTCCGCTCCCCCTCACCCTCCGCCCGACCCTCCACCGACCCACCGTCAGCTGCCTCCTGTACGGCCCCCGGCAATAAGGCAGGACCTCCCCGAGACAGTAGTGCAGAGGCCCCAAACATAAATCCCCCCAAACCTCCACCCCCCTGCCCCCCGTCACTCCCAGGTCCTACCTTATTGTCGGTGCCAGACGTGGCACAGGGGTTCGGAGCAGTATGGCCGGCAGCCAGGGCTCTAGCAGCAAGGGCGGAAGCCCCTCTGCGAGCCAGGCCTCCCTCGGCCAAATCGGTGGGACAGGCGAACACCTGTGCATCCCGTGCCACTGGCACAGGTTGCACGGACAGCTGCTGCACCCCCTTCCTGCCCCCCTCCCCCACAGAGGCTACCGGCAGGGACCTGTAACCCTGACCTTGCCCTTTCCCTTCTCTGACACCCCCCCCGGTGCCAGGCAGCCACCTCCGGGAACCCAGGACGACCGTCATGCAGCCGCCTGGGAGCCGGAAGGGCAGCCATCAAAATGGAATCCAGACCCCCACCCTTCCCTTCCCCGAACACCGGCACTGCTCCACTACCCAATGCCTGACTCTCAACAGACACTGTGGCAGCAGACCCCCTACGGGACAAACAGGAACCTGTATTCCCCTGGCAAAACTCCTGCTGCACTGCTGTCCGGCAAGACTGCAAGGACTCCTCCTGGGATCCCCGGTAGGTTGGCAACTTCGGGTCAGTAACAGACCCGCGGCGATATTCACACTTCCGGGATGACCCGGAAGTGACAACATCATGCTGAGGGCAGCCCTTGTTCGACTCAGCACGGCCCAGGGAAAGCCCTGCTACCTCCTCCTCCTGCAGGGGAATCCCGGCAGCTGCAGGGACAGCGTCACTCGATCTCCGGCGGCCATCTTGGATTCGTCGTGAAACGGAGACCGGTGCTGGAAACGCCGAAAATGCCGCGGAAACTGACCCAGACATCAACCGCTCAGCTCTCCTTTCTTCTCTCCTCTCTTCTACCCGATGCACGGGTGCTGCAGCCATGTTCAAATCCCGCGGATCTCTGCAGGTCAGGGCCTCGCCCCAAACTCCCCGGGGCCATCAGACATCAAGGGAGTCACCGGTGTTAGACGAGCCGTCCCAGCAGTCACGGCAGCCTCATCTTTCCACCCAGCCACAGCCGACAGGTAGGTCACTCTAGGATCTGTCATATGTAATAATGATGATCGTTGTTCTTGAACGACAACCGGGAAGGACAAGGGGGAAGAGCAGCCACCCTGTAAATCCACCGGCCGTCTAACCCCCGGGGGCCCCCCCCGGACTGTACCTATACTACGATCCCACTTATCATAGTTGTCATAAATCTCTGTGAGGGACCCACAACCTTGTTGTTTGAGGTACACGATTTCCTGATGTGTGCCCTTCAAGGCCCGCTTCACCCTCCTCCAATAGGTGTTATAGGCCACCCACTCCTCACCTGGAATGGTGGCCTGCAGGCTCTCCAGGTGGGAGAGCTGGGCTTGCAGCCGGGCCGCCTCCTCTTGGAGACCCCGAAGCCGCCGCACTGCCGCCACGATCTCATCTGGGGCCCGAGCTGGTTGCTGGAAGGACGGCAGGCCCGACCCTCCGTCCTCATCCTCACTGGAGGAGGTAGAGGCCTCCTCCAGGACCCGAGGCGGAAGGGGGAACCCGCCTCCTCCAGTTCTATACTCCACGGTCCTCCAGGGTCTCCCCAGGGCCTCTCCCCGCTGCCACCCAGCCTCCACACCCTGCCTGGGGAGGAGACAGGAGCCTCCTCCCTGGGGTAGCGGGCCCAAACCTCCATACCTGTGGGTCCCTCCTCCCTGACCAGGCACAGTCCTACCTGGGGGGTCCCCCACCCGGGGCGCCGGCTGTTCCATACTGCTTGTTCCCCCATCCAGGTTCAATGAAGGAGGCCCACCAGGCTTGGCAGGCCTCTGGGCCTGGGCCTCTCCTGCTGGAGGTGGCCCAGGGCCCGACATCCAGACACAGGCAGTGAGCAGGAACTCCTCCCTAGCAGGAGCTCTGCAGAACAGGTCCTCTCACCACGACAGCCAAACAGGAAGTGGGTGGAGCTGCCACTCGTGAGGCTGCAGAATCCTGCTCAACCTGTCGGCCAGGTAGTTTTCCTGGCCAGGGAGGTACACAGCCTTGAGAAGCATGTTGTGCTTGAGGGCAAACAAGCAAAGGTCCTGTGCTTCCTGACAAAGGAGCCTGGATCCAGTTCCGCCCTGCTTGTTCACATAAAACATGGCTACCTGGATATCTGTTTGAACTAGGACAGACTGATGAGCCAGGGTAAGAGAGAAAGTTTTGAGGGCTAACCGAATAGCCCTGAGTTCTAGTAGATTGATCTGCTGTGCAGCTTCCCAGGGAGACCACAGGCCCTGGGTGTACTTGCCTAGACAATGAGCTCCCCAGCCCTGCAGGGAGGCATCCGTGGTCAACACCACTGTGAACCCAGGAATCTGAAAAGGTACTCCTTGCAGCAGATTGGGTGAGTGCAGCCACCAGCTGAGGGAGTTCAGAAATTGTCTGGACACCCTTATCCTGTCTCTGAGGCTGCCTGTGGCCTGAGACCACTGAGTTCGAAGGCACCACTGTGCAGGCCTCATATGGAGCCTGGCATTGGGGGTCACATGTACTGTCGAAGCCATGTGGCCAAGAAGCCTCAGACAGAGTCTGGCGGAGACCAGTGACCTGCTGAGAAACTGGTGTGCTAAGTTTATCAGTCTTTGGGCTCTGTCTTCTGGTAAGAATGCCTTTGCCAGGAGAGAGTCCAACCTTGCCCCTATGAACTCCAAGTTCTGGGAGGGGAGCAAAGTGGACTTTGCGAAGTTTATTACAAATCCCAAGCTTTGAAGAAGAGCAATAGTTCTGAGGTTAGCTTGTTTGGCCTCCTGGAACGTCTGACCCCTGATGAGCCAGTCGTCCAGATAGGGGAAGACAAAGATTCCCTGATTTCTCAGGTAGGCCGCCACCACTGCCAGGCATTTGGTAAAGACCCTGGGAGCGGAGGTGAGGCCAAAAGGCAGTACTCTGTACTGATAATGGTTTCCTCCCACAATGAACCTGAGGTACTTTCTGTGGTCTGGATGAATGAGGATGTGAGTGTATGCATCCTTTAGATCTAAAGAGCATAGCCAATCTCCCTGCTGGAGGTAGGACAGAAGTGTTCCAAGAGTAAGCATCTTGAACTTTTCATTCTCTGGGAACTTGTTGAGGCTTCTGAGGTCTAGAATAGGTCGATGGCCACTGGTTCTTTTGGGTACCAGGAAATACCTGGAATAGAACCCTTGACCTTGCAAGTGGGGAGGCACTGGCTCCACCGCCTTGTCCACCAACAGACCTTGGAGCTCCTGAAGGAGAAGATCTGTGTGCAGGGGAGGCCTTGGAGGCTCCCCTGGAAAGTTTGGAGGAGGCAGCTGTTAGAAGTGAAGTAGATAGCCCTTGTGGACTATGCTTAACACCCAAATGTCTCCAGTGATGAGTGGCCATTGGTGGGCAAACAGGGTGAGGCGACCTCCTGTGCAGGGTTGGGAGAGCAGGGACGGAGAGGCTATGCCTAAGGAGTCAAAAACCCCCACCCTGATGAGTGGGAGCAGGGGCCGGAGGCTTGGGGGTCCTCTGCCTATGGGGCCCATTACCCTGCCCCTTGGCTTGCTGACCCTGAGGGGCAGCTTGGGCAGCCTGGTACTGTGGGTACTGTTTGTAGGCAGTGCCCTTCCTCGGGTAAAAGGGCTTTTTACCTGAGCCCTTCTTTTTGTGAGAAGGGGCAGAAGTCTTCCTAGACAGCCTTGTCCTTGTGAGGTGCTCGGTTTCGAGCTGTGCGGCCTTCTCGGTCATGGGCTTGCCAAAGAGGTTCTCACCTCGGCAAGGGACATCGACCAACTTGTCCTGAACCCATGGCTCGAGGTACGATGACTGCAGCCATGCCTGGCGTCGAGCCGCGATGCTGGCTGCCGCAACACGGACCGAAGCCTCGAAGACATCGTAGGCAGCGCGGGACATAAACTTGGAGCATTCCCGGATCCCCGAGGACAAGGACTTGAACCTCTGCAAGGGTTCCCCAGAGAGACCAGCAGAGAACCCGGCCAGCTCCTTGGCCAGGTCCCGCAAGTACATGCCCATGTACAGCTGGTAAGACTGGACACGGCAAGCAAGCATCGAGCTCTGGAAGCACTTTCTACCAAAACCATCGAGGTTCCGAGCATCCCTGCCAGGGGGCACCACGGAGTGCATCTTCTGACTTTTCAGATGATGCATGGTCGATTCCACCATCATGGAATGGTGTGGTAGCTGCGCCTTTTTAAAGCCAGGACTCTTCCGGAGTCGCTAGATCGAATCGACCCGCTTGCTTAGAACCGGCACCTAGGCCGGTGCCTCCCACATCCGGAAGAGGAGCCGTACCAGCATCGGAGGGACCGGAACAGTAAAGGTCTCCTTTGGAGGAGAGTCGTACTGTAGGGCCTCAAGCTCCTCGGCTCGAGGTTCCTCCTCGGGGTCCGCAGGGATAGCCAACGCGGTGGCCATATCCCGGATGAACTTCGAGAACCGGGTATCCTCCAGGGGGATCTACTCCGGGGCTCAGACTGCGGTGAGTCTGACGGGGCGCACCGAGTCCGGAAGGTGTCGGGGGACTCCTCATCCTCTGTCTCCCAGGCAGACTCGTCCGATGAGGAATTGGGGTCCAACCGCGCGGGGCCTGTGAGCACCCGCCCCGATGCCGAAGGCACCAGTGTCGATGCCCTCGGTCCCGAACGGGAGGTCAAGGGAGACCGCGACAGAGGTCAACCTCGAGCCTTTATGGTCCCGAGCATCTGCTCGGTCTCCGGGGGTCGACTTCGATGTTGATGTCCTGGTGGTGGGGGCAGATGCGCCAGACAGGCTGGCCATCAGTGCCCGCTGCTGTTCCATGAAGGCAGTCTGCTCTCCAAGGCTGTCAGCCTGAGACCCAGCTCAGGAGACTGAGCAGCCCCTGACTCGGGCCCCTGCGGCACCGGACCCAACATCGGCTCTCTGGGAGGAGCGTCCACAAGGACTACAGGACTTATGTGTCCAGCAGACTCCGGCTTCACTCAAGGTACTTTGGGAGGCTTCTCCTGTTCCACGGACCCGGGGCGACGGTCGGGGGTCTGAGACCTAGCTCTTGAGGAGCCAGGGACCTCTTCCGACGACGCCCTCGCGAGCCGCTTCTTCCTCTTGCATTCCCAGTCGGGGGACCCCCTGTCTGAGGAGCCCCGACGGCGCTCGGGATCCGATTCCCGAGATGTCGAGGCCTCAGACGAGGTCCGGGCTCGGCTGGAGGCCGAGTCAGAAAAAAGCCTTTCCTTTTGGTGCTGACGACTTCGCAGTGCCTTGGAAGACATTTTTCCACATGGTCCACACGTCTTAGGATTGTGGTCAGGACCGAGGCACCGAAGGCAGCAGTCGTGTGTGTCGGTGAGAGACATTATCTTCTTGCACCGATCACACTTTTTAAACCCACTGGAAGCCATCGGGGAAAAAAGAGTCCACGCGAGGTCAAAGGACCGGCCTTCCAGGGAAAAAGAAAAAAAGGGTGCGAACGCCAGCCACGAAGGGCAAAAACCGAAAAAAGAAGATCGGGCTCGATACCGGTGTACCGAACCCGGCGGGAGGGGAACCGGTGTTGAACCGGAGAAAAAATAGCGAAGGATCGCCAAAAAATCTAACTATTTTCCGGGAGGACTAGGACACACGTCCGATGGTCTTCACGGAAAAAGAGAGACTGAGCAAGATGGCACCTTTAGGCGGGAAGGGAACCGCGCATGCGTGCCTGCATTCCCAAAGGCTTTCATGGAAAGCTGGGGAAATGCTCTGCAAGGGCTCCATCGATGTCGATGTCACCCATATGTGAGGACTGACTTCCTGCTTGGTCCTGGAGAATGGGTCATTTCAATTACCCCGTTATCGACTGGGTCAGTGTCACGGCAGGACATGCTAGGGAGATAAAGTTTCTAGATGAAATAAATGACTGCTTCTTGGAGCAGCTGGTTCATGAACAGATCAGAGGGGAAGCCATACTGGACCTAGTCCTTAGTGGAACACCAGATCTGGTGCAAGAAATAAGGGTGTTGGGACCACTTGGCAATAGTGATCATAGCATGATCGTGTTTGATTTATTAGTGGAGGATGGATAGTAAAGAAATCTATAGTACTACCTTTTAACTTTTGAAAGGGAGACTATGATAAAATGAGGAATATAGTTAAGAAAAAACTAAAAGGAGCGGTTGCAAAGGTTAAAGACTTACATCAAGCTTGGGTGTTGTTTAAAAATACCATCTTGGAAGCCCAGACCAGCTGTATTCCACGCATTAAGAAAAGTGGAAGAAAGTCCAAAAAACTGCCAGCATGGTTTAAAGGTGAGGTCAGAGAGGTTGTTGCTGCCAAAAAAGCATCTTTCAGGAAAAAAGAGCCAAATGATGAAAACTGGAAACAACACAAGCACTGGCAAGTTAAATGCAAAGCATTGATAAAGCAGGCAAAGTGAGAATTTGAGAAGGAACTTGCTACGGAAGGAAAAACATGAAATAAAGACTTTTCAAGTACACTTGTAGCAAAAGGCCTGTGGGAGATTCAATTGGACCATTAGATGATAGAGGGGTAAAAGAGGCAGTAAGAGGAGATAAGGCTATAGCGGAGAGACTGAATGGATTCTTTGCTTCAGTCTTTACTGAGGAAGATGTAGGGATGTTACCCATGACTGAAGTGGTATTTAAAGGTGATACTGCAGAGGAATTGAGAGAAATATCGCTACACCAGGAAGATGTATTACAACTATTTGATAAACTGAATAGTAGAAAATCACCTGGACTGGATGGTATACATCCAGGAGTGTTGAAAGTTAAGATATGATAGAGGTCTATAAATTAATGAATGGAGTGGAATGGGTAAACGTAGATCGATTGTTTATGCTATCAGAATATAGAAAGACTAGGGGACATGTAATGAAGCTACAGGGTAAACTATTTAAGACAAATAAGAGAAAATATTTTTTCACTCAACGTGTAATCGAACTCTGGAATTTGTTAACGGAGGATGTAGTAGCTGGGTTTAAAAAAGGTTTGGACAAGTTCCTGGAGGAAAGGTCCATAAACCATTATTAAAAAGGGACCCAGCATATCAATGCTTGACCCAATACAAGCATTGTGGAACCTGTGTCTTTTGGGGATACAGCTAGGTACGTATGACCTAGATTGGCCACTGTTGGAAACAGGATACTGGGCTTGATGGACCTTGGTCTGACCCAGTATGGCATATCTTATGTTCCTTATGTTCTTATCACTGGAGTTTGAAGCTATATAGCACTATGAGAATACATAGCTATGACATGGTCACAACTTGGTCAGAATGAGAGTGCTCTCACAGCGTGAACTGCTGTGGCCACCCAGGCCAGGCATGTGGTAGACGGGCACTACAAAGTCTCAGTCATTGACCTGATCTCCAATGCAAAATCATTCTGGGCAAACCGCTCTGTTTCAGGACATACCCACAATCCTCTGCTCCTCATCAATCACATTTGCAGTCTAACACTGGATCATCCTAGGCAATGTGGGGCACAGCGCGGTGCAGAAGGCCACAGAACTCTGGAGAGACATATACACACACACTCACATCACAGTGCTGTGCAAAAGTGGGGATGGTTGGCATTCCTGCCTGCCACTTTGGTCTCCATATCAGTTCAGGCATTGTTAATGTGTGCTCATTTTGCAGATGCTAGTAGCATGCTCTGACATTCACATCTGTTGTTAATGCCTGCTCAGTGTGCCGGTGCTATCATTCTGCCTTTCCATCCAGCTGTGCATAGTGCAGCCTGTCTGTGTGGCTGCTGGGTGTTTGGACCCTTGCTGGCCAATTCATCAGGGGTTGCACATACTAATGCTGCACTAAACTGTAGGCTAAAGTTTACCCACAGGGACATGCAAGACATGATCTACAGCCAGGTCTTGAATCTGCGACCCTCCATTCATATACTCACTGGTTTTGTGTGTTGCACCACAGAGCTGCCATATAGATCCAACTGTCCCTGTGTGAAGCTGTGGTCATTGACAGGGTGAATGTGGGAATGGATGGGGGGCTTCCTATGTCTGATGTGATCTCTGCATGCCCTGTGCCATTCCTGTCTGACAAGGTGTGTTTGGCAGGTGTTGGAGGGGGACATGTTCCGGTCTGTATGTCGCCATGGCTCTATATGCTGCTGGCAGTGGTCGCTGCACCTACTACCAACACCCTCACACCTTGCTGACATGGCAGCATGCTGTCAGTGGGGGTGGGGTGCAGTCCTGACCCATCCACCATGCGGCTTAGGCATGCGCCTAGGGCACCAGTTCTGGATGGGGGAGCACAGGCACACATGGGCAGCCATGCTACCCCCCCAAACAACTGCTGCCAGCGTAACCCCATCCCTGCCAGCTGCAGATAGGTCTTGGGGGGAAGTGGACAGTCACAGCAGTAGTATTTCCCTGGGCAGCTGCTTTTTGCAGCCTCCTGTAGAACTACAGCTGCTGGTGCCACTGGCCTCTTCCTCCAGAGCTGGCATCAGCGGCAGCTGGGGGGGGGGGGCAGCCGAGGTATCTGCCTAGGGTGCCAGGGACCCTTGGACCGCCCCATGTTGCGCATTACCTTTTTGCAGCAGTAGCATGTTTGTGTGCCACCACTGTCACTGTGGCATCATGGCAGACATCACAGATGAGCAACCAGAGCAGCTGCCTGTTATGCCTTTTGCACCTGCCAACCCCACTGCCCCAACAACCATCCAACTAACCAACCAACCAATGTGCCACCCCGTTTGCCTCATTTGCACCATCAACATAGTGCTCTTTTATACTTGGGCACTATGCTGTTACCTCTAATGGAGCACTACTATCACTATTTGGGTTCACCTGTCTGTGGATCACATTGCAGATGTTTAAATAGGCTCTTTCCTGTCAAAATACCCCCTTTCTGCAAGGATTTATTTGGCATTAGGGTTCCCAGAGTTAAAGGGTGCTAACATAACAGGCATCATGGGAGCACCTGCTATTAACGTCCATAACATCCACTCTTCAGCCCGTTAATACCCAATCTCCACCTACTGTTCCCTTAATGCTGCAGGAATCTTTTACACTCATTAATGCAGCTTTTTGGCAACGTTAAGGGCACAAGGGTGCCGATAACAGGCATTAATGGCACACTTGCTCCCTTAACACATTTTAGTAAACATACACCCTAGTTTACTGTGACTATAACCATCTCTATTTTCAGCATGTTACTATGGTGCCTATGTACTAATAACATTAATGTCCAATAATATAAGTGTATCACCATTATCATTATATCCCTAACAGTAATACTAATGTATATGCAAGTACATAAAATTAAAACAAATAATTGAATGGCCTCATTATGTATTAACATGGAATGCATCAGGACAGTACCAAGCTAGCAATGTGACCTGTGCGACTGGTGAACCTGGAGCCCCACTACCCACCCAGCTGCATGCAGGAATTTGCTTTTGTTGGGCTTCCTGAAAGCCCAATGATGACATTAGCATTCCTTCTGTACTTGTGCCCTGGGCAGCTGCAACACTTGCACAGCCCTTGGTATGGCTCTGGAATGCATTATCCTATATAAGTTAGCATGGACTATCTAAGACAGGAAATGCAACCACACCTTGATATAGACCACCTGTAGGAAATAATGCACAACATTGCTCCTATTCTACCACCCTTGTAAGTTCTATTTACGGCCTTTGTGACCCTCCCCCAGTAATCATGTCATGCCCCCTAGATCCTCTCTAATATTAACCACCTCTACTCCATTCTTCTGGGGCCTTCTTGGGCCATCGAGGTATTAGCTTACCTCCTATCTGCGCAGACTCATCAATCTAACTTTTAACCATAAAACACACCAAGACTATATTAAGGTTGAAACTTCTAGCAAGGGGTAACAGTAAAAGTGTGTTTGCATATGTAGATACCACTTGGATATTATTGCTTTGAGCAGCAGAGACCTCCATTGGCCCTACTAAATTACTACAGTATAACCTGGAGATGGACTGGTAATTGTTCGGAACAGGAGAGGATAGCTTCAGCCCAGTTACATCAAGCTTAGAGGAGACTCTTCTGGGAGGGAAAATCCAACCCATATATAAACCACTCCAAAATGCAAAACTCTGTCTTTGGTACACAGCCACTGCACCATTAATAAGAAGTAAGCCATTTGTCCAAATGGGCAGGCATCTTTGGCAGTCAGCTACTGCACCATGAAGATGTGAAGGGCTTTGCCCATGAGGGGGGGGGGCAGTGGACTGTGGCTATACCTTAGCCCTCTGACCATCTGGAGGGACCCATATGCTCAGAAACTGTAAATAGGAGAGAACAGAGAAGTTGAAAGATGTCTTAGGCTCAAGCCCACCTCTGAATGTCTTTGTGACTGTAATCGATCAGCACCCCATCTAGCTGTAGAAGAAGAGCAACAGTGAGGAGAGAAAGGAGGAAGGTAACTAAAGGAACATCAGCCCAGTGATTCAAGAGCCATGAGCTGCATCTATAGAAGCTACAGTCTCCAAGGAACACCACGGAAGTATAGCATGCAGGAGGGAAGGTTCTCCCGTGGGTAACCAGAAAGAAAATGAGAGAGAGGAGTAAAGAAGTGAACCTGCTTGGAACAACTTCCAGAACCATAGATTAGAATTGAATAAGGTTAACCTTTTTACTGGCAAAATGAAGAAAGGAAAGGAGTTATACTGTTGTAATATAGTTGCCAATGTTATCTTGTTTTACTGGAGATATAGTTCAAATGTTTTGGCCTCTGCATTTACTGTTATTGTGCCACTGACCCTAAAGTTCTTTAAGTAAACTCTTGATTCAGAACACATAATCTGGCCTGGACTCATTTATTTAGAGAAGGAAGAAGTGAGTGGAATTTAAGTGCCAAGATCTCCCAGTATATACTGGTCCCATTTGAAGAACCCACTAAATTATTGCCCAGGAGTAGAGACTGAAAGACTGAATTGTTCTTGGATGATTGTGCCCATTGACTGCCAAGCAGCATGGAAGATGCTGTAAGGACTACACATGAGCAGGGGTTACACAAATATGGACCATCTCTTTCTAAATCTCTTAAGTCCCAAAGAAAGATTAGGGCACTCAGTCGAAACAAGTCATATGAACAGAGGGAGACACATCATGCTTGCTAGCTGCATCCCTGTGCATGAAAGAGAAGGGGACTTTGCTATTTCTCTCCAGTAGTTCTCCTGATCTGTGTACTGAAATACTGGTGAAGATAAAGGGAAAAAACTGAAACCTGTACAAACACAACAGTGGTCCAGAATTTGGATTTCAGACGTCATTGCACATATTTCAAAATTTAAGGAAGGAGACTATTTCAGTTCAAGGGACTAGAAGACCTGCCTAGGGCACGGTTGCACCATCAAGGTATACTGTGTGATATCACTCAAAATGGGAACAAAGCATTTTGAGGTTCTGACAAAGACTCTGAGGATAAGAAACTCAGTTAAATCAATTTGTTTAAACAGCTTGAAGAGGTGTGCCTTTGTATTTTTGTCTACTAAAATTCTGAAGAACTGGTTTAATGCATTACTGCTGTTATTGATCAATTATGTCAGTAAATGTTTTACTTTGTTTTGGAACAACAATCTTTTGAGTGACTGAAAATTGAAGGCCCGATTTTTGAAAGGGCTGATATTCAAATGATATGTTGGTCAGCCATGGTGCTTAAATAGTGCCAGGATATTCAGTGGCAGTATCCAGATAGGAGATGCCACTGAATATCTGGATTGAGAGATGCTATCTGGATAAGGGCCAGCAGCGATACGGACAGCCTGATATTTGGCTGGCACTTATCTGGATAGCAACTTACTATAGGCTTGCTTTTCATGTGGCCTAAGTTGTCTGGATAAGTGCAGGCTGAAAATCATGTTCTACAGGTAAGTGCCAGTGTTTATCCAGATAGCGCCAGTACCACTCTCCCTCCACGCACAGACTGTCTCCTCAGTAACTGGATAGGGCTGGGATGGTCTGTGGGGATATTCAACAGCACTATCTGGATAGTGCCGCTGAATATCTCGCTCAGCACCTTTATCCAGATCACCTCTCATTGGCTGTCTAGATAAGGGTTTTGAATGTCGGCCACTGTGTCCCCCAATCAGAATAATCTTAGCAAGTTTTCCCAGGACTCTTCACCACCCAAAAATGGTTCCTTGGTCTACACAGGGAAGATCCGGTAAGAGGGGGAACATATCATTCAAAGTTCAGAATTCTTCTAGACAGTGCCAGATCAACATTATAGACCAAGGCAATAGGGGGTAAGCCTCTTCTTTATTTAAAAAAAGAAAATATAACTTTTTTTTTATGGACTCTATTGTGCCAACCAGAGTATATTCAGTCCACTTGGTCTCAATATGTCTCTATAACTCCTATTAAAGTTTTCACGATCAATGTGCTCTAGTGAATTTGAAAGTTCAATCTAATTTCCTCTAAAATATTTTATGTTGTTGGAGTGTGGATGTTAGTCTTTTTTAAGGAAATTAGATTGAACTTTTAAACTCACTGACACACAAAAGGGACATAGTGAGACCAGGTGGACTGAATGTAGTCCGATTGGCACAACAGCATCCAATAAAAAATATATTTTAGAAAAGAAAAGGATTTCTATGTTCAGTTTGATATATAGATATACTTTAGTTGAACCCTTATTAGGATCACTTTGTCAGAATAGGAGGTAAACTTCTATCCTCTGGCTGGTTGGACTGTGGTGCAGTCAGGGTTCTGGATGCGGTCCAGAAAAGTAGAGAGAGGCCTTATGTTGAGGGATCATTAATGTTGGGGGGAGGAACCTAGGGTGATGTCTCAGGTTGGAGGAGTTAATGATGGAGAGAGGGTGGGACTTGAGGTCCTAATCTGCATTGGATAGAGTTTCAGTGGACTAATAGTTCCTTAACTGCGTGTCAGTTAGCATGGGGGAATCTAAAGGATATTCAGTGAACATGCGTCAGGGCCCCATTTTTTAAATTATCTCTCTTTGAATGCAAACTCTGCATATCATTCTTTTTTTGGTGCATTGATCACTGAAAATTAATGTATCAAAAAATCATGGTCAAAATCAGCAGACAAGATCTTGCATTCTATTCTGAGTCTTACAAAATGTGGAAGATACTTTTGGGATAAAAGAAACATAATGCATGGAAAAGCTACCAGTTAAACACATAACGGGGTCATTTTATGACTGCTCGCAGTTGTAAAAAGTAAGTGCATACTTATCAATAGGCAGACTGTCTGATTTACAAAGCAAAACTACAGTCAAACTTTCACTTTGAAAATTACGCCAGGAAAATGATGCATACATATGCATATGTACTTTTTGGTACATAAAATTTTTTCTGAGGTAAAATATGTGCATAGTTTTGAACATTCAGGTTTGAGTGCAAACACCAACCTTGCCCTTGGCAACCTAATGGTAAAGTTAGACTCATTCAGAATGTATGAATGTAACTCCACGTTTACATGGGAGGGTTTGCATTAGATCTGCAAATGGCTTTGAAAATTATCTTCTTAAGGATGACCTGTAAAAAGCTTTCAGTCACATTCCTGGAGAATTTTACTTCAGTTATGCAAAAGCATGGTAATTGAAAGAAGATACAAAAGTGTTTACCCTTAGGAATGCCATCTGAGGTGTGAAACAATTAGTGTAAGTGACACTTCTGGGTGGGCCCCCCTCTGAACAGCAGTTTAGGAAAATAAACAGCAGTCACAGAGTTTCATTGCTTATGATTTCCTTTTCAGTCCCAGCAGAACTGACAGTAATAGCAATACTCTGTAACCTTTAATGTTTCCCCAAAGCTTCTTTCAAAAGCATATTTACATTATAAATCAATTTTCATGGCAGGTGGGATTTATGCCCCACTGAGAGAGAATTACAGAGAACAGATTTCCTTTCAAAGAACAGTTATTGCTTCCATTTAGTCTGTGACTTAGGGTCTAATGCCCTTCTGATAGCATTGCATTGCCAATTAATGAAAATTCTGAGCACTGTGACTGTTCTTCCAGTTTCACAAGGGGCTGTCAAATGCATCTGCTACATTTTGAAGAGCTACTGCTCCATAACTCTTTTTAAGTGTTCAGCTTTGTATGCCCCCCATCTATTATCTGATCAATTTCAAAACCTTGTTTCTTTTTCTCTTTTGCATAATATAGCATCATAGTCGATGTCAGCAGATAACTACCATTGGCCTTCCCAGTGTGCCTACTTACTCCTGTCTTCACTAATGTGAGGGTATCTCCCAGCTTTCAGTCATAAAAACATGTCACCTTCAGTGTTCTAGCTGTGGCAATCACCTTTTCTTATCCTTATCCTTCCTACCTTTTTTACTACTATTTCTAGATGTCATTCATATAAGCTTTATCCCCTGCAGCATACCACTCATTCCTTGCTTCAAAATTTAGCCACGTCAGTCTGCAGCCCGCAGCCCATGCTAAGAAATGTGTTTTGAGTGCAGGATCTCTTTGTTCTGTTATTTGGTGGTTTCTGTAGTATAGACTGGCAATAACCTGAAGAAAAGCTGTGCAGGATTTTGAAAGCTATGGCATGTGTGGGCATGTTGCCTGCACACAGGGGCAGCCCAAGGGGGTGCGGGGCCATGTGCAGAGACTCAGTGTGGGGCCTCATTTGCATAAGGGACATCATTTGCATTGAGGCAGCCATGAGGCTCTTATCAGCCTGACCCTTCCCCCGCAAGCCATGAGGTAATCAGCCTGCTAAGAGAAGGCATTGAGATTTCAGTAGACACCCTTCCCCCACTCCAGGTCTGAGCACAGTATCCCCTAGCCCAGAAACCAACAGACCAGAGCACACCGGTTTGAACAGGTCACCCAGGTACCTTCCCCTAGGGTCTGCTGATTGGTGGGCAGAAAATACCTGTGGCAAATGGGATTGTAGAATGAGTTTAAAACTGTACTGTATATAAGGCATTGTAGGCCGTCCCTCGGGGCTCAGACTTTTTGTTGGAGGGAACCGGCTCTCTGTCTGATCCTGTGTGCACATTAAAGATCCTGTTTGCATTCCAGCCTGTCTGTGAGTCTTCCTTCTGTGGGTGAGTGATTGAATAAGAGCTTTTCACAGCATTTTGCTATAACAGCATAAATATTTGAATAATGATAACATGCATTAACTTTTAGTAAACATGTTTCTTAATGAGCATATGGATAAAGAAAGACTAAAAGATTTCTACATTACTATACTTTAGTGCCAACCGCCAGGCACATTAGGAAGTACTACAAACACTGCCCATTTAGAACCCATAGCAAACCCACCATATCATAACAGCACTACCAGAACTCATAAAGCACCAAACCCTACCTATCAAAAGGCAATATTGCAAATATTAAACAAATACATCTCAGAGAATACCAATACATCTCCTACTGGGGAAAGAAAACATGTGGCACTATCAAATATAAACTACATAAACAGAATACCTCAGCTCGGTTACACATGCAGAACATAGACCATCACCAAACAGAACAAGGGATCACAATTCAGAATAGGAAGACAACAATTAAACTGGGAACCCCAAAAGCCAAACTTGGAATGTACAACAGTGCAGAAATAAAACTATAAATTAATTTTCACTTGTACTAAACAAAATGCAGACGTTAAAGATGCACATTTCCCAGAGCTGACATATTCCAGATAATAAATTCAAAATAAACAGTATTTTTCTACCTTTTATTATTTGTGCATTTTATTTTTCAGTTGCAATTGCTCCAGTCACTATCTTCTGGTTTCTTCTTGTCTTCTGCTATCTCTCAATTGTCTGCTGTCCATTTGTCCTCTCTTCTAGTTATTTTTCCATTTTTCTCTATATCTGCTTTAACATACTGATCTTTCTGCTTTTGCTCTTTCCTCCATCTCTTTCTTTATTCCTTTTTCATCCAGTCAAATTTTACCCCTCCATCTTCAATCCCCACTTACTCTCCCAATACCCAACCAATCATTGATTTTTCTTCCCTCCCACACAAAATATTTTTCCCCTCTCCATTACACTCTCCCAGCTCCATCCCATTCTAGTCCTCCCCCAACATCAGCTCCTTTCTAGTTCCAGCCCCACCCAGCATTTGTCCCCTTCCAGTCCCTGCATCAGCCCATTTCCAATCCTATCGTAGCCCCTCCAGCAGCCCATTTCCAGCTCTAGCTCCCCCATCCATTTCCAGTCCTATCCTGGCCTCCCCCATCAGCCCAATCCAAGTCCCCACATCAGCCCATTTCTAATCCTAGCCCCCCATCAGCCCATTTCCAATCCTATTCTAGCCCCTCCATCGGCCCATTTCCAGTCCTATCCTAGTTCCACCATCAGTCAATTTCCAGTTCTAGCTCCCCCATCCATTTCCAATCCTATCCAAGCCCCCCCATTAGCCCATTTCCAACTCTCACCCCCCATCAGCCCATTTCCAATCCTATCCTAGCCCCTCCATTGGCCCATTTCCAATCCTAGCTCCCCATCCATTTCCAGTCCTATCCAAGCCCCCATCAGCACATTTCCAACCCTAGCCCATCATCAGCCCATTTCCAGTCCTAGCTCCATCAGCCCATTTCCAGTCCTAGCTCCATCAGCCCATTTCCAGTCCTTTCCTAGCCCCACCATAAGCCCATTTCCAGTCCTAGCTCACCTCCATTCAGCCAATTTCCAGTCCAAGACCCCCACTCAGCCCATTTCCAGTCCTAGCTCCCCCCCCCACACTCAGCCCATTATGAATCCAAGCCCCACTATGAGCCTATTTCCAGTCCTAGCCCATCCATGAGTCCATTTCAACCCAGGCCCCCCCCACAGCCCATTTCCAATCCTAGCCCCCCCCCCAACAGCCCATTCCCAGTCCTATCCTAACCCCTCCATCAGCTCATTTCCAATCCTAGCCCCCCAACAACCCATGTCCAGTCCTATCCTAACCCCTCCATCAGCTCATTTCCATTCCAAGCCCCCCTCCCCATCAGCTATTTGCAGTTCAAGCTCCCTCTCCACAGCCCATTTCCAGTCCTAGTTCCCCCCACAGTCCATTTCCATTCCAAGCCCCCCTCCTCTCCCGAAGAGCCCCACGGCTATCTAAAATGCTTTAGAGGGAGCCGGAGAGATCACGAGAACAGAACATTTAACCGCCACTGCGCGGGGCGTGCACAATGCCGGGAGAGCAGAGGCCATCTAACAGCTGTCTTTGAGAGCTCCTTCCCCTGCCAAGCAAGATCATGAGAACAGAACATTTAACCGCCACTGCAGGGGTGCGAGGACTGAGCAAGACCAAGGAAACGGCTGCTCTATGGTTGGTTTCTGTTTGCCAGTATGCCTATTTTAGTTTAAATGTAATGTAATGTATGTACTGTTTTTCCCTGTGTTATGTACTCCCATTTTCCACTGCTTTGATGTAACGATAACGTGGTGCATGTTTCCCTTGCCTTTATATAACCTCATAATGTATTGTAACCGCTTTGATTGAAGGAAAAGGCGGTATAAAAAAACTTGTTAAATAAATAATTAAAAAACAGCTGCCGAAGTGAAGCGCCTCTTTTTCCTTCACTTTGTCAGCTGTGCTGAGGTCACAGTGTGGGATGTTGTTGGCGCAGCACCCCTGAAGCACGGGGCCCTGTGCGAACAACATTCTCGCACAATGGATGGGCCGGCCCTGCCTGCACATGGCTCTGCTCGGGAACAGACCACGCTCCGCACATGGCCAGCTTAAGTGGTGAGCCAGTGAGGCACTGGCTCGGGACTCTGCAAGCCCACCTCACTGGCTTACCTTTACACAGCTGCGGGAGCATTTTCCTTCGATCCCATGGCTATGTTAAGTTGCAACCACCGGCACGATCACATCACCGCACTTTTAAAGGTGAAATGAGGGTACTTCCTTCTTGTGCAAGAGACAAGAAACACTCCTATTACCCTTTTAAAATTATGGCACAATCATGCTGGCGACTGCTGCTTAGAACAACCACAGGACAAATGGAAAACGCTCTTGTGGCTGTGTAGTGATTGCAGAAAACAGGTCCACTATACTGGGAGAAGTACAAAGGAGAAGGGGCGGGTGACTGATTGCAGGGGGGGAGCATGGTATGGAGGGTCACAGTACAGCATGGCACTGGATTTAAACAGACATTCTCTTACAATTTGAGATTTCCTTGAATCTCAAGTGCCAAAATATTTTAAAATTTCATACTGGCAGCATCAAGAATGCAAAACTGTGAATCTCAAAGACAATCCATATTGCACTACCAACCACCAACACCCTACAGTTGACTACACACCAAGAACCGACAGTACAGGATCCTTAGAGCAAGTCTACCATTCCATAACAGCATTACGAGAGTTCCAAAACTCCCACAACAAGAAGCCTACACAGAAAAGGGCAGCACCATAAATACCACAGTAGAATAGAGTGGAGTAGCCACCTAGTCATTAGAGCAACAGCCTTATACCCAAGAGATCAGGGTTCAATTCTCACTGGCACTCCTTGTGATCTTAGGCAAGTCACTTTACCATCCATTGCCTTGGAAGAAAAGGTCTGGCGATGTACTTTCTGGTCATACCATGCCAAGAAAACCCAGGGGCTGCTTGTTTGCCAAGAATCAACATTGACTTAAGGCACTTAAAAAAAACAAACAAAAAGAAAAATCTAGAAGATCCATTCACCTACTGGGAAATGAACAAGTCAGTTTCCTGCATGAAAACTCAATACTAACAGAATACCTGGCCTCTCATACACTTTAGAATATAGATAGACCCTCACCAAATATAAAGTAACCGCAAACTACAAAATTAAAAATGTTGACAAAAATTAAACTGAAATCCCAAGAAGCCAGACTCTGCATGCAGTGAAGCACCAGAAACATAGATAGGGATGCGTTTCTGCCTGTACTGTGCAAAATATAAAGACAGCAGATTCAAAAGCTGACACAGTCCAATTACTAAATTAAAAATAGAATTCTTTTTTCAACCCTTGTTGTCTGGCCATTTAATGCTTCCACTCATGTTGACCTTGGTCTTTGGTTTCTGTCTTTTCTTAACTCTCTTTACAAAGGCTTCTGTCTATTGGTCATTTTCCTCTCTCTTCATGTCGTATTTGCTTCCTCCACTACATCCATCTCAGACACCGAACTTTACTTTCAGTTTTCTTTCATCTGTTTTTCTGCCTCTCTATCCAATCAGATTTCATTTATTCTTACTATCCAGTCCTCACGTTCCCTTTTTTTACTGCATCTATCTACAGCTCTTCATCTCCTTCCATCACTCTGGCTATTCCATTCCCCTTGCTCTCATTCCCCAATTTTTAACTAATCCTCCATTCACCCTCTGTTCTCCATACAGTATCATCTCTCACTCTCTCCCACACCCTTCCATCCAGTATGTCCTCTCCTCCTCTCCCCCACCCCTTCCATACAATATCTGCTCTTCATCCTCTTCTTTTCTCTCCACCCCTTCTATCCTCTTCTTCTTTCTCTCCAGCCCATATCCTCCTTTTCTCTCTCCACCACTCTTTCTACCAGGGCTAGTGTTAAACATGTAGAGGCCCACAACAGAAACTGGTGAGGGGGCACCCAAAGCCCACCTGCAGCCTATGCCTCCTTCAGCTTGAAGCAGGCTAGGGGTTCCATGTGGTATGGGGGCCCAGGGCAACTATCCTGTTTGCCACCTCCTATCGCCAGCCCTGCTTTCCACCCAACTTCTATTCTCTCCCCACCCTCCTTCCATCCACCATTTCTTCTATCTCAGTACTTTCCCATGTGCCCAGCATTTCTTCTCTTCCTCCCTATCCCCATGTCCAGTATCTCCCCTGTCCCTCTATTTTCTCCATGTTGAGCATATGCCCTGTCATCCTTGTCAGCCTCTCTGATCCCAGTATCAACCCTTTATATCCCTGGCCTTTCTTTACCTATCCTCAAGTCAGCATACTCCCTCTGCCACCCTACCCTTGCTCCTGTGTCTGACCACAAGCCCCTATGACCCCTTTCTTTCCCCTCCCCCATTTCCAATCCAGCACCTTGTCAGCGAGGTTACTTACCTGTAATGGGGGTTCTCCGTGGACAGCAGGATAAGTCAGCCACACTTGGTGACATCCTCCGGGCGGCGCCAAGGTCAGACGTGCTCTCAAGCTCAGGTTTCTGAGCGTGCCCAGGTAGCCCACCTCCCGGTCCCGCCCCTAGCCTGGCCAGTTGTTTTCCAAGCTTGATATCCCGGCTAGGGAGCGGATCTTCAGGCGGACCTCCTCCAGGGGAGGCAGGCAGGAGCGTGTGGCTAACTTATCCTGCTGTCCACGGAGAACCCCCATTACAGGTAAGTAACCTCGCTTTCTCCATGGACTGCAGGATTGCGTCAGCCACACTTGGTGACTCCCTAACTGCGCGCAGCGTGCTGAGGTGGATGAGGGAGGCATGAACAGAAGGCTACCGAGGCAGTGTTAGGTTTGTCTTTACTGGAACATTGCAGAGCAGCATGGGTGCCAATAACGACAGTAGCAATAAGGTGCATGTGACAACATGTGCCGTGAACATTACAATCAAACAATGTGTAAACAGTGCAAACAGTGTGCAACAGTGCAATCAACAATGTGCAAGCAGTGCAGTCAACAATGTGCAAACAGGAACAGTACAGATGCATGTACTATAAGAATAAGGTGCATAGAGTTCGGAAATGTGCCGGAGGCCCAGTCCTCACGGCGTAGCCTGAGGGGTCTTCAAGGCGGTGGCGAGGATGGCGTTGCCGACCGCGCAGCCTTCCTGAGACCGGAGGTCGAGGCAGTAGTGTTTCTGGAACGTGTGAGGCGACGACCACGTAGCTGCTTTACAGATGTCAGTTAGGGGAACTGACCACAGGTTGACTATGGAGGTGGCCAACGCTTGCAGCTGATGAGGCCCCACTTTGTTTTGTGGCTGAGTTCCATTTGGGTCGAGGCAGTAGGAGACGCAGGAGTCAACCCAATGGGAAAGAGTCCTTTTTGTGACAGGTTGTCCGGGCCTGTGGGGGTCAAAGGAAATGAACAGCTGCTTGCCTTTCCGGGCGGGTAGGGTTCTGGCAAGGTAGATCCGTAGGGCACGGAGACAGTCCAAAAGTATGTAGACGCCGTTCCTCCTCCAAGCGGTGTAGCTCGGGAACAAAGGAGGGCAGTTCGATGGACTGGTTGACATGGAACGCCGATGGCACTTTGGGTATGAATCTGGGGTGTGTCCGCAGGGAGGCGCGGTCCTGGTGGAGCTGCGTGTATGGAGGGTGCACAACCAGTGCTTGGAGTTCACTGATTCTCCTGGTGGAGGTGATAGCCACCAGGAATAGTGTCTTCCAGGAGACATACTTCATATCTGTGGTCTGCAGCGGTTCGAAGGGGGCCTGGGTAAGGCGGTGGAGGACCACACCGAGGTCCCACAGAGGTACCGGGGCCCTCACCAGAGGCCGCAGGTTCGTCAGACCTTTCATGAAGCGTGCCATTAGGGGTAGCGTCGCTATGGAGTCGGCCCCATCAACAGGTGCGTGGAGAGCCGCAATGGCGGAAAGGTGCACTCGGATGGATTGTGTCTGGAGGCCGAGATCAGAGAGGGAACTGAGGTACTGTAAGATGTGGGTGACTGGGCAGGAGGACGGGTCAAGCCCTCGTGCAGCACACCAGAGGCTGAATCTTTTCCATTTTAGGCGGTAAGACTTTCTGGTGGAAGGCCTCCTGGCCGCCAGGACCACGTCCTGCACCTCTGTGGGAAGCTGGAGAGAAGCAAGGTTCATCCGCTCAACTTCCAGGCAGTGAGCGACAGGGCTCTGAGAATGAGGGTGTCTCGTGAACCCCGCATTCTTTGTCAGAAGGTCTGGATACAGCGGCAGGTGCATTGGGCCATCCTGTGCCAGGTGTCTCAGGAGCACGAACCACATCTGTCATGGCCAGTGGGGAACCACTAGGATGACTTGTGCTTTGTCCTGGATAATGCGTTGTAGTGTCGCTGGGATGAGGGGGGTCGAAGGGAAGGCATACACCAGAGACCACTCCCCCAGTACATGTCGAATGCATCCCCCGAAAGCCTCTTGTTCGATGGGTGTCTTGAGCAGAATTGGGGACATTTGGCATTCTCCTCGGTGGCGAAGAGGTCGACCTCCAGGACTCCCTACCGTTGGAAGAGGGTGTTGGCAACCTCTGGGAGGAGAGCCCATTTGTGGGGCTGCAGTTGCCTGCTTAGTTTGTCTGCAAGAACGTTCATGTCCACGGGGAGATAAGAGGCGCGCAGCCAGCACTTGTTCTTCAAGGCTAGCGCCCAAATCGCTAGTGCCTCCTTACAGAGGGGGCGTGAGCCTGTGCCCCCTTGTTTGTTGAGGTAAAACATGGCAACTTGGCTGTCCGTCTGGATGAGGATGGAAGTGAAAAAGGGACTGTTACTTCTGGAGAGAGATTTGCAATTGTGAGTATATACTTCTGGGAATTTTCTGAAAGGAATTCTTTCTATTAAAGCTATTTAATCTGTGAACCCACTATTTTTTGTTAAATCAGTCAGGGCCTAGTAGCAGCAGTTTAAGTTTAAATTTAAAACACAGAATAGAACTTTCTGGTTACATTTCATACCCAGCAGAGAGCTTATAGTTTTAATTTAATAGTCACTCAGGGCTTAGTATCAGCAAAGTATTTTTAGTTTAAATTTAAAACACAGAAGAGAGCTTTCTGGTTAAATTTGGAACCCAGCAGAGAGCTGTAGTTTAAATTTAATAGTCACTCAGGGCCTAGCATCAGCAAAGTACTTTTAGTTTAAATTTAAAACACAGAAGAGAGCTTTCTGGTTAAATTAAGAACCCAGCAGAGAGCTTGTAGTTTAAATTTCATAATAAGTTAGAGCCTATCAGCAGCAAAGAGCAATAATTTAAATCAAATAAGAATATAGCTTACCTCAGCAGCACAGGACAGGGTACTGTGTAGCATCCCTCTTTTAATAAGTGTTATTTCCCTCCCTCCCTCCCCACACCCACCCACTCCTGGGATAATCGTAGCTTTATAAGTATTTACACATCTTAAAAGACAGGAGGTGCTCTCAGGTGAAGCCTGTTACCCAAATCAGACATACACTAAGGACCTGAGATTAATTAAGCTTCAGGTGAACAAGGTATATAATACGTATTAGGTACAGTTTTATTGGTATAAATATCCATAGCAACCCTTAGTAAGTAAAGAACTTAAAGATCTAAACAAAAACTTAAAACTAAGATGCAGATAGCAGTCCAGCACCGGGATGGGGGCTTTCCAGTCTTTTGCATTGATGTATGATATTCTCCCAGTTGGTGAGAGGTCTTACGTGTGCACTAGGTGCAAGGAGCTCTTTGCTCTCAGGGAACGAGTCCTGTTCATCCGTCCTTCCTTGAAAAAGCAAAACCTGGATCCTCTCGACACAGCATCCTACAGACCCATAGCAAGTCTACCTTTCACAGCCAAAATAATCGAGAAGATCGTCCAGCAACAACTTCAGGAACACCTCGATGTTAACAACATACTGGACCCTCAACAACACGGCTTCCGCCCGCTACATGGAGTCGAGACCCTCATGACCACGCTGATGAACACCCTCCTCACAGGAACTCAAGGAAGACACTCCGGATACGCCATGATCTTCCTTGATATATCTGCAGCCTTTGACACCATCTCTCACAACATCCTCATACACAGACTACAGACTATCGGGATCAAGGACACCGTGCTGAAGTGGTTTCAATCCTACCTAACTAACAGACAACAGCTAATCCGCACCAGCACTTCAACCTCCCCCCCATTCCAGCAACACCAGGGAGTACCCCAAGGATCCACTCTGTCAGCCATGCTCTTCAATATCTACCTCCAGCCACTCTGCACAGTCATACGCACCCACAACGTCAGCTTCCACATCTACGCTGACGATATCATGCTCTATGCTCCCATTACAACCACAAACCCAACAAACACCCACCTGTCAGCATGCTTCACAGCAGTGTCTGACTGGTTACAAACAACCTAACCATCAATATAAAGAAAACCGAAGCCCTAATAGTAACAAAGGACCCAGACTTCACACCACCCACACACCTCAACATAGGAACTACGAGCATCGAAATTCAACCACAGATAAGATACCTAGGCATTATCATTGACCAAGCCCTCACCTTAAAGCAACAGATCACTAAAACCTCCGGAACTATATTTCACAAGGCAAGAACAGTGCAACGTCTCAGACCCCTCCTGGAACATCACGACTTCCGAACAGTGATGCAAGCCATGACACTCCCACATCTAGATTACTGCAACATAATCTACCATGGACTTCCAGCCACACACACCAACCCCCTCCGAACTGCATTAAACACCACTGCGAGAATCATTCAGAGCGCAAAGAAAACCGACCACATCACCCCAATTCTGAAGGAACTACACATTCTCCCCCTTGAGGCACGGACAAAATACAAAGCCATCCTACTCACCCACAAGGCTATCCATCAAACACAAGACAACCAGCTTCGCACCCTACTGGCTCGCCCAGCCCACGGCAGATCTACTAGACAAGCCTCCAACGTTTCCCTCACCATCCCTCACAAAAGAATCAAATGCTCGCAACGGACCTGCAAACGAGCCTTTGAACTCTATGCTCCATCTTTATGGAACTCCCTACCGAACTATCTCAGAAACAATACCACATTGCTATCTTTCAGAAAAAAGCTGAAAACCATCCTTTTCCAGGAATACTTTGACCCGGTGAAAAGCGGGATATAAATGCAGTTAAATAAAAAAATACTTCAACTCGACCCCCACCGAAAAACCTGCAAATCTCTAAGCTCACCCACATTGAACCTCTACCTCAAGGCCTATGTCTATGTCCATTGTCTGTCCTATGTCCAAAGTCTATCCTATGTCAGAATCATCAATGTTGCCTCCCCGGTGGTGGCCCCACCCTGTACTTAATTCCCCCCCCCCTATGTACCACCGCTCTGACCCGGCGAAAAGCGGTATATAAATACAGCTAAATAAAATAAATAAAATAAATAAACTTGGAAAACATAAGAAAGACAGAGAGGTACATAGACGAGACCTACAGGGATATAGTCCTGAAGTCCCACATTCAGGCTGGCAGCATCCCTGTTGCCATGGAGGAGAGAGGTCACGTGACAGGAGAGCATCACCCTGGTGTGGCAGGAAGTGATCCTGTAACTAGGACCTGTCCTCCAGGTGATGTAAAACCCTCTCGCACCGAGGAAGTTTCTCCAGGGCCATGTGCCCATGAGGGAAGGGTTAGGACAGCCATTAAAGTTGGTGATTTGATCATTAGGCATGTAGATAGCTGGGTGGCTGGTGGACATGAGGATCGCCTGGTAACATGCCTGCTTGGTGCGAAGGTAGTGGACCTCACGCGCCACCTAGATAAGGTCTTAGATAGTGCTGGGGAGGAGTCTGCTGTCTTGGTACATGTCAGTACCAATGACATAGGAAAATGTGGTAGGGAGGTTCTGGAGGCTAAATTTAGGCTTTTAGGTAGGAAGTTGAAATCCAGAACTTCCAGGGTAGCGTTCTCTGAAATGCTTCCCGTTCCACGTGCAGGACCCAAAAGGCAGGCAGAGCTCCGGAGTCTCAATGGTGCAGAGATGAGGGGTTTGGATTTGTTAGGAACTGGGGTACATTCTGGGGAAAGGAGGGGCTCTTCCGAAGGGATGGGCTTCACCTTAACCGGGATGGAACCAGGCTGCTGGCATTAACCTTTAAAAAGGAGATAGAGCAGCTTTTAAACTAGATAATAGGGGAAAGCCGACAGTCGCCCAAGAGCAGATGGTTTGGAAGAATGTATCCTTGAAGGATACTACCAAAAGCAGAGAGGTTCCAAAAAAGAGTAAAGTAGCCCAAATGCCCTCGAGTATGGAGCAGACAGAGCTTAAAGATTCCAAATTACCCATGTCTACCAATAGCCAAATTAATATGAATAAAATACAGTCTCTAAAATGCTTGTATGCAAATGCTAGATGTCTAAAAAATAAGATGGGAGAGTTAGAATATATAGCACTAAATGAGAGGTTAGATGTGATTGGAATATCAGAGACATGGTGGAAGGAGGACAACCAGTGGGACACTGTGATACCTGGGTACAAACTATATCGTAATGATAGAGCTGATCAAATTGGTGGAGGGGTTGCGCTCGAAAGGTCCATAAACCATTATTAAGAATGGACCCAGGATATCAATGCTTGACCTAGTACAAGCATTGCAGAACCTGTGTCTTTTGGGGAAACTGCTAGGTACTGTCGTGAGGGCTACCCTGGTGGCTAGTAGAGGTCAGGGTAGGTCAGACACAAAAATTATAAAGTTGAGATTGGCAAGTATTCCAAAGGCCCAATTGACTTTTGGTCCTAGTAGTTCCTTGATACCAATCTTCAATGAAAACAACTGCTCAGAGTGGTGGGAAAAATAAAGGCTTTTTATTTCCCTTCTTCGCAATGGTTCAAATGATTGGAATACAACTATAAAGCAAAATGTCCTTACTTCAGGTGAGGAAAAGAAAAACTCAGGTTTAAAGCAAAAACTGTTACTTTCACAGGACTGGTGCTATTTACACAAAACAAGAATGTTCAATTCAGCAAGTCACACAGTTCACAAGCCTGACAAGGATTCTAGGCTTCCTTTAACACAGTAACACAGTATGTACAATCCATTTCTGGATCTGAAATATCCCCTGCTAGTTCCACTTGCATTGGCTCCTCTTCTGAAGCCTCTGAATCTGTGTCCCTGCTTTCAGGTAAAATATATTCAGGCTTTTTATACAGCTCCTGTATCACCTCCCAATGTTCTGGGCTAAGCCTAGGGCGTCGGCTATGTGCTGTTTTATACTGAAAGGATTCCTCTTTATTCAGGGGTTTTATAGCAGCTCTATATAAACATTTTTCATTCAGAACTTTCTTCTTAGGTAAACATTTTTCATACCTTGTATCGTAGGAACCTTCAGACAAACGGTTTTCTTCTACTGCCTGTCTTTCCCATACAGCAGCTTTTTGAAATCTTTTTCCAGGAAAGTATGGTTTACCTTGTGAGCTTGGAGTCCCTTCTCCAAGTGAAGGTCTGGGCCTGTACCGGCTTAGCTTCTGGCTTGCCTGTGCAGCACAGCTTAGGTTCTCCAGCTGTCTCTCATTTGACTTTAGACTACAGTTGCAGCAATGCTTTCGCCTCTCTGGACAAACAGCTCTCACTCTTGTTTGAGCTGAGACCTTCCCAGGTCCTTCATCAGCTCCAGGGAAATCACCTTCCACTCGGGGTGGTTTGCTAGCGGTAGAGTAATCAGGTTTCCATTCTAACCTCTTTCTCTCTGTGCTGCAAATGATCCTTCCCTTGCTTCTACTGGACTTGCCTCCTTGGCCTGCTTCTCTTTCTCCACTGCTGCTCTTCTCTCTCTCCTTCCTGCCCAACTCCTTCTTGCCCAACTGTCTCCAGTCTTCCACACTCTCCTTAAGAAGCACTCCTGCCTTCCAGGATTGGAAGCTGGCTGGAATTACCTTGTGACTAGCGGGGCGTGGCTCCTCAGTGTCTCTGAAGTCGCTCTGGCTCCCTCTAGCTGGTTCCTCTGAATAATGCAGCTTGTGCACATCTTTTTCTCCGTTTAAAACATTTTCTTTTCTTTCAAGAGGGTCTGCTGCATGACAGTACGTATGACCTAGATTGGCCACTGTTGGAAACAGGATACTGGGCTTGATGGACCTTGGTCTGACCCAGTATGGCATATCTTCTGTTCTTATGTTCTTATGTTCTGGCGTCGAGCAGCAATGCCGGCTGCCGCAACACGGGCCGAGGCCTCGAAGCCATCGTAGGCTGCGCGGGACATGAACTTAGAGCATTCCCGGATCCCCGGAGACAAGGACTTGAACCTCTGCAAAGGTTCCCCGGAGAGACCAGCAGAGAACCCGGCAGGCTCCTTTGCCAGGTCCCGCAAGTATATACCCATGTACAGCTGGTAAGGCTGGACACGGCAAGCAAGCATCGAGCCCTGGAAGCACTTTCTACCAAACGCATCGAGGTTCCGGGCCTCCCTGCCAGGGGGCACCGCGGAGTGCATCTTCTGACTTTTCAGATGATGCATGGCCAATTCCACCACCATGGAATGGTGTGGTAGCTGTGCCTTTTGAAAACCAGGGCTCTTACGGAGTCGATAAATGGAATCAACCCGGTTGCTCAGAAATGGCGCCGAGGCCGGTGCCTCCCACATCCGGAAGAGGAGCCGTTCCAGCAGCGGAGGAACCGGCACAGTAAAGGCCTCCTTAGGAGGAGAGTCATACGGGAGGGCCTCGAGCTCTTCGGCTCGAGGATCCTCCTCAGGGTCCACGGGGATCGCCAAAGCAGTGGCCATATCCCGAACGAACTCCGAAAACTGGGTATCCTCCGGAGGGGATCTACTCCGGGGTTCAGACTGCGGTGAGTCCGATGGGACGCACCGAGCCTTGAAAGTATCAGGGGACTCCTCGTCCTCCGTCTCCCAGGCAGACTCATCCAAAGAGGAGTCGGGCTCCGACCGCACGGGGCCCGGCAGCACCCGCCCTGACACCGAAGGCACCGGCATCGACGCCCTCGGTCCCGACCGGGAGGTCGAGGGTGACCGCGACTGAGGACGACCTCGAGCCTTCATGGTCTCGAGTACTGGCTCGGTCTCCGGGGTCGACTTCGACATCGATGTCCCGGTGGTCAGGGCAGATGCGCCAGCAAGGCTAGCCATCAGCACCCGCTGCTGATCCATGAAGGCAGACAGTCTGCACTCCAAGGCTGTCAGCCTGAGACCCAGCTCAGGAGACTCAGCAGCCACCGACTCCGACGTCGGCTCCCTGGTAGGAGAGTCCTCAAGGACAACAGGACTTATGTTTCCAGCAGACTCCGGCTCCATACGAGGCACTTTTGACGGCTTCTCCTGTTCCACAGCCCGGGATGGCGGTCAGGGGTCCGAGACCTGGCCCTCGAGGTGCCAGGGAACTCCTCTGACGCCGCCCTCATGAGCCGCTTCTTCCTCTTTTGCTCCCGCTCGGGGGACCCCCTGTCCGAGGAACCCCGACGATGCTCGGGGTCAGACTCCCGAGTCGTCGAGGCCTCAGACGAGGTCCGGGCTCGGCCGGAGGCAGAATCAGAGAAAAGCCTTTCCTTTTGATGCTGGCGACTTTGAAGTGCCTTAGTGGACATTTTTCCACACGGTACACAGATCTTAGGATCATGATACAGACCGAGGCACCGAAGGCAGCAGTCGTGTGTGTCGGTGAGAGACATTAGTTTCTTGCACCGATCACACTTTTTAAAACCACTGGAAGCCATCGGGGAAAAAAGAGCCCCCGCGAGGTCAAAAGACCGGCCTTCCAGCGAAAAAGAAGAAAGGGCGCAAACGCCAGCCATGAAGGGCAAAAACCGAAAAAATGAGAACGGGCTCGATACCGGTGTACCGAACCCAGCGGGAAGGGGAACCGGCGTCGAAACGGGCAAAAAAACGCGATGGAATCGCAGGAAATAGTGAGAAAAATCAAACTGTTTTCCGGGTGAACTAGGACAAGCGTCCGAAGGGCTCCATAGAAAAAGAGAGACTGAGCAAGATGGCACCTTTAGGCGGGAAGGGGACCACGCATGCGTGCAGTATTCCCAAAGGCTTTCATAGAAAGCTGGGGAAATGCTCCGCAGGGGCTCCATCGACGTCGATGTCACCCATATGTGAGGACTGACTTCCTGCTTGGTCCTGGAGAATAACTCTTTCTTCAGCATTCTGATGACATCTCCTGGCAGCCAAGTGATGTCATCGGAGCCGAAAGCTACAGGCCAAATCTTTTGGTGGCAGTAAGAGCTTGTGCTGTTTGCGCTTGCCACTCTCAATTGATCCTCTTTGCCACTGTAAAGGGTTTAAAATCAGAGAACAGGCACTTTCTATTGTTGGGTTTCAAAACCTTTTCCCGTGTGGACTGCAGAGAGAAGCAACAGAGAACAGAAGAAACAAAACTCACAAGCTGCTTCTGCTGCATGCAGATGGGTGGGGAGGGTGGAGGGGTTCTGATGCTGGAGCTGGGGAAGTTGTAGTGGATGTAGTTCACTGGGAGGGGGCAGGTGAAGGCTGTTGCTGATGCAGGGAGCTGGGAAGGGAAGGAGATAATTGATGCAGGGGATGTTGCTGGGACTTGGAGAAGAGGGTACTGATGTATTTCCTGGGGCTTTGAGGGGGAGGGGATGCTGCTGCTGTTGCTGGGGTTGGGAGAAAGAGTTGGCATTGAAAACTTGTGTTTTATGCCATAAAATAGAAGTCTCCTAAAAAGTCAATAAAAATGTTTCTTATGTCACAAATACACCAATAAACCCCTTTTTTTCAATCTTGGGAAAGTACCTAATTGCCTCAAAAATAAACTCCTAAATTTCCAAATGATTAACAACTAGGATGAAAAGCCTTGTATAGCTAAGCAGTTTAATGTATTTCATTCTCCATAATAAACATAGGGGGCGATATTCAAAAGGGGTTGCCCAGTTAGCAGGACTTGGGTTTATCCGATTAGATGTATCTGTTATGGTGCAATTGACAAAGGGGACCCTCAGCACTACTCTGTATCTTAAGCCAGTGGATTGTAACAAGCTACTATGCTTTGATAGTCACCATCCTTTAAAACTTAAGCATGTCTTTCCTATTGTGCAATTTTTGAGAGTACATCACATTTGCTTCAGAAAGTTTTTTCATCATGCTAAACAAGTGACTAAAAGATTATTACAGTCAAGGTCATTCCAAGGCACGAAGAGCTGGGATGTCCATCCCCGCTATTCATGCCCTCTCCCAATCCTGTCTAACTTCCCCACATGTTGTACAAGGAAGTTAGACAGGGGTGGGAAAGGGGCAGATCGGGGCAGGGTTAGGGCAGGCAGTGGGCGGTTGTCGGCCCCAGATATACAATGCCAATTCCAATTTCGGCCCTGTATGTCTGGGTCCAGTGGCTCGAACGGGGAACTTATTCCACCTCGGAGGTGGAATAAGTTCCCCTAGTTGGCAGGGGACTCTGAAAGGGCAGGAGGGGGTACAGGACATTCCCTACAGCCCAACCCTGACCTTGGGAGGTCAGTTTGGGGGTCGGGCTGCAGGGAAAGCACTTTTGGAGCTGGAGGCCAGGGATCGTAACTTTTCAATGGAGCTGTGGTGCCATTGAAAAGCCCTGACTGAGCTAGCCAGGCAAGGCCTGTACGTGCAGGCCAGACTGAATTGGGGTCCCGGACTGCAAGTACAGGCCTGGATGTGATTCTAATCCCGCGGGGCTATACGTGCTCTGCAGGATCAGAATCCTGGCTAACTCTGTGCGTTTGGTTCCGACCGGGGGCACAAAGGGCTGGGACGTCCACGTCAGAATGGGGCTCAGTGTGGTTATCCTAAAGGGGTAATTCATAAAGCCTACCTGAGAGCTAAATATGCTAATCATTCTTTGCTTCTGCTACGGACAAGCAAGCATGCATTCTGCATTGCTCTGATAAAGCACAAGTGATACTATGCAGTAATTTACAAACATTGGCACACATTAGCTTTACATCTGTTATTCCTTAGTGGACCATGTATTGTTGTTATTCATCCTCGCAATCTTCGGGATGTTCTAGTGCATACAGATTGTTTGGCTGAACAATGTATCCATCAACAGAAGTGGCAACATGTGGTCATTGTATAATGTGTTCCATCTAATTGCAGATTACTGAATGGACTGATCCTCAGACTTCCAAACGTTATACTTTAAAACATGTAAACAACTGCACCTCTACATGGGTTGTGTATGCAATAATTTGCCCATGCTCTAAAGTATATGTAGGCAATATGTGCTGCCAAGTTGAAACACATTTGAGTGAGCATAAATCTCAGCTTGCCAATAATATTATGACGGCCCCTATAGTGCAACATTGTATTGAGTTTGAGCACCTATGGGAACAGTTAAGATGGTTTGTCCTTGATAAGATTGACAAATTCTATTATGGCAATACAGAGCAGCGACTGGCTCGTTCAGAACTAAGGTGGATATTCACATTCAACACCATTTCCTCCGGAGGTCTCAATGAATCTCTTGATTGGATGACTGTGCTGTGATTGGATTGGTTAGAGTCTCCTTGGTCTACCACTATCCTCTATTTAATTAGCTCCACGATTATGTTTTTTTTTTTAAATCCCTGTGAGGTTTCTGTTTTGCTGTCAGACCAGTCCTGATACAGCCCCTTAAGTTATGGGTGAAACTCAAGTCAACTTCGTGTCTGTCGGCTTTGTCACGTTTTGGAGTGGGGGTTCACTGTCACGAAAAAGCGAAGTGGTTTTTGAATCTTTAAATGCATTTAGAAATGATAAGCACACACTTTGGGGCCAATGAATGAAAACAGGGAAATTACATATAGGAATATGAGTGGTTCAGAGCTTACTGTGATTCAAGCCTTGTGCCCTTCTACTGAGGCTCCCTAATATCCCACCCTTATGTGTGTGTTTGTTTGTAAGTCTTGGGTTGGTGTTTTATGATTATTTCAGTTTATTCTATTTCCTTAACTCTAGTTTATTTGCTTCTAACCAGCTAAACCCTTGCAATCCCAATATTCTGTGGCACTATGGAGTCTATTCCAAACCATGAATAGCGGGTCTGGACATCTGATTCAGACGTCTGGCCTGCATCTGGGAAACAGAGTTCCCTGCACATAGATCTGAGCTTTGCAGGGAGCTCTGTTTGTGGGCGGGAGGGGGTGGGCCACAGGAAGTGAGGACGGGCTGTGGGCAGCGCCATGACCCCAAACATACAGGGCTGATTCTGAGATCGGCCCTGTATGTTCAGGTTTGGCCATTTGTTTGGGGGACTTATTCCACCTCAGAGGTGGAATAAGTTCTCCTTGATGGCGACAAAAGTGAACCCCGGGGCCAGACAACAAGGTAAGGGGGTGCAGGGGGTTCCCTACAGCCTCACCCTGGCCACGGCAGGCCCGATCAGGGGGTAGGCATTGGGGAAAGGAGATTTGCTGGTATCGTGGTGATCACAGCTCCTGCATGGAGCCACGGTGGCATGGTAACAGGACACCATGCCACCGCTGCTCCATGCAGAATCCTGACTGGGCTAGCTGGGTAGTGGGCTGGACATCCGGATACCCAGAATCGGGGCACAGTCTGCATGTCCAGCCGGTTGCAACTGATTCTGCTTCCATGAACATGTCTAAGCCCTGCGGGAGCAGAATTGGGTGCAATGCAGGCCCATCCAGATTCTGGGTGCCCAGATGGCCTGGGGATGCCACGGAATAGAACTGGCCTCCACCTGTGTAATGCCTGTGAATATCCCACAGAACACAGGAAAAATGCTCGGTTAAATCCAGGGCAGTCTGTGAGTGGAATGAGGCAGTCTTGGCAGCTATCCAAACAGTGGCAATATCAAGCTGCTAACCATATTGCTTCACTGCATAAAGTTAGGGGAGGTCAATAGCCTGTCAGAATGATATAAATGCCTCGTGCTATTCATGCTGGTTTTATATTGCAACAACACATGTATATAAGAGCTCCAGATATATATGTAAATATTGCATGCCAATGAAGATATACACAATCTCACAGGTTCAGAGATCACCGATAGAATCACAGGGTCAGCCTTGGTAAAACACTTAAGGAAAAATGGACTATCAAAGTTTCAAAAAGCCAGTGCTTTGTTTTTCATTTTCAATGAATTGTGTATATTTTTATAATAGTGGTTCTGAACCCAGTCCTTGGACCACACCTAGCCAGTCAGGATTTCAGGATAATCACAATGAATGTGTATGAGGTAGATTTGCATGCACGGCCTCCACTGTATGCATATCTCTCTCATTCATATTCATTGTGGTCATCCTAAAAACATGACTGACTAGGTGGGTCCCAAGGACTGGGCTGAGAATCCCAGATTTATAGGTGCGCAGCATATATATCAGTGGTTCTCAACCTTTTTTGTACCGTGACCCCTTTTACCATTGGTGAACTTGTGGTGACCCCCAGTGATAAAATCAAATGCGTCTCTCTTCCTTTACCGTTAATGCATTGTCGCTGTAATCATTTGTTGAATTATTAATATATTATAGGCCTTTGCAATATGTTTTTATTTATAAAATTTACTTATTTAAACCACAATAATTAATCACAACAAGAAGTAACAATATTTGATTTTGAAATTATGATGATTTTGTAGTCAAATCACTAATATAAAATAAAATTATTTTTTCTACCTTTGTTGTCTGACCAATTTATACTCTGATCATGCTGGTCCCAATCTGAGGCTTCTGCTTTCCTGTCTTCTCTTAGCTCTCTTTCTGTGGTCTATGGTACATCTGCCATTTCTTATCTCTTCTTTCGTTTTCTTCACTTCTTTCCATCAGCCTATTTCCAGTCCCAGTAACCATTCCCAGTATCAGCCCCTTTCCAGTCCTCACTCTCAGTACCTTCCAATGTCAACTTGCATTCCCATGACTGCCACTGGTGTCCATTCCCTTCCAGTCCCCCTCCTTCCCCACTGACCAGTCCCTTCTAGTACAAATACCATAGCAGCCCCTCTCAGATCCACTCTCTTCCAGTTCCATTCTCCCATCCCCTTGTATCAGCCCATTTGTAGCCTTAGCCCCCAGTTTTCTTCCAGGGCCAGCAGCTCTATCCTCCCCTCCCCAAAATCAGCCCATTCCCAGTTGAAACCCCCCAATCAGCTCACTTCCAGTGCTAGTCCCCCCTCAACCCCATTATCAGTGTTAGCCTCCCCTAATCAGCCCAATACCAGTCCTACCCCCCCCCATCAGCTCATTACCAGTCCTAGCCTCCCCTAATCAGCTCATTTCCAGTGCTAGTCCCTTCTCAACCCCATTACCAGTGCTAGCCTCCCCTAATCAGCTCATTTCCAGTGCTAGTCCCTCCTCAACCCTATTACCAGTGCTAGGCTCCCCTAATCAGCCCATTACCAGTCCTACTACTTAACTCTAGTTTATTTGCTTCTAACAACTTCCTTTGGAGGCGGGACAATGCTGCACGGAGCCCGTCAAGAGAGAGGAAGGCTCCACAACGGTTTTACTGGCATAGCCGTGGTTCCCTAAGAGGCAGGGAGCCACGGCTGCATTAGAAGGGACTGGGAGGCGGTGAGTTTGCCACTGCCGAGAAGTGGACTCGGCAGCAACTAGGGTGCTTTTTTTTTTTAACGGTGGAGTGAGGTGAGGTGAGGCGACCCCCACTAAATCCTTTGGTGACCCCCATGGGGGTCGCGATCCACAGGTTGAGAACTGCTGATATATATTGTTTGTATCACATATTCAGGTAGAGATGCATGTTGAGAGGCACAGAGAACTGTTACGACCTCTGAAGCAGTCAAATGCTGAAACATGGCCATATAGGGTCATTATCATCTTTTTCATGGAATTATGATTGTATATTCCAAGGTTTTTATAATAACGTCTGTGGTAATGTCACTTTTTGTTCTGTCATGAAATAAAAGGTACAGCCTTCATCCAGTTTCAATAAAATTTATCTCTCTCATTCTTCAGTGGTCGTGGAAGTGGAATGAGGAAAGTCAAAAAAATGCAGAGTCTTTTCAAACACACCTCTGGGGAAGGACTCCCACATGCTAGATCATCTTGCGTTAAAGGTTTTTCAGGAAGCCATGCTCTCTGCTCACATTGCAGCCCATTAGCTGTACCACTACTACTATTAAATATTTATAAAGCGCTATAAGGCATATGGAGCGCTGTATAAACACAGATAAAAACAGTCCCTACTCATTAGAGCTTACAATCTAATCAAGACAAACAAGACAAAAGTTAGGAATAAGGACAGAAAGGGAAGGATAAGGAGCCACAAGGAACAAAGGATCAGGATCCAAAGGCAGCCTCAAAGAGGCAGGCCTTTAGCATAGATTTGAAAAGGAGCAGGATTGAAGCCTGACATACAGCCTCAGGAAGTTTGTTCAAGGCATAAGGAGCATCAAGGTGAAAGGACCGAAGCCTGGAGTTAGCAGAGGAAGAAAAGGGCAAAAGCTAGTAGAAGAGTGAAGTTCACGAGGAGGGGTGTAAAGGGAGAGGAGGAGAGAGGAGAGATAATGAGGAGAAGAAGAATGAATGCATTTAAAGGTCAGAAGGAGGACTTTGAATGGAATATGGAAACGGTTGGGAAGACAATGAAGTGATTTGAGAAGAGGGGTTCTATTAATAAATTGAAGCTGGTGAAAGCTATATATGCTTCAACACATGCATGCATCTTTCAGAAGGTTCAGATTTGTTCTACTCAATCCACAGATGGCACCTACTTCTTTATAAAACAGAGGAGTAAGCGGCCAAAAATGCATGTGAAATCTAGGTGCAGTCACTTACACCATAACTAGGACTGGTGTAAAGGCCTGCGTCTAGATTGTTAAAGAACATGCGTAAGTTATAGTATTTTATAATTTACGCACATAACTTTGCACTCCACCCATGCTCCATCCCTGTGCATGCCAAAACTGCAAGTAGGCAACATCAGCCTGACACAGGTACTTATAAAATAAGGAACATGCAGAAAACCCCATCCACAATTGTAAGTCATGGAAAATATATGACTTCGGTGTTCTAATGGTGAATAACTTTCCACATCTCCTTATACAATTACCTTCATGACGCTGAGGTGGCCAGTGGATATTCAGTGGCATTATCTGCATGGTGACACTGAATATCTCTTTGTGTCTTATCCAAATAACTTCTGTCATTATCTGGATAAGGATTTCTGAATATTGACTCCTATCGATAAAGTGCTGCAGCAGTTAGAGAGATTTTCAGCAGCACTGCCACTGAACATCTCCACTATCCAGACAGAGTCACTAAAAATCAACTGAAATGGGACGCCTATGGTTTACGGTTCAGCTTTATTTGATGTACTGCTTGTATATACTCAAAGTGGTGCAAAGCAGCAGCCACTGAACTTATAACTCGCTTTGAATGCTGGCCCGAGTGCCTTAATGCACTGGTCAACTGATCAGTACATTAAATTCAATTTTAGATCAAAACATTGCATATTTTGTGCACTGATAGAGCTTCCTACACTATTTTTAATAAAATATATCTGTAAATATTTTCCTTCATACCTCAAACAAAAGAACATGCTGGCCGAGAAAAGATTTTTTCTGCTCCTGAATATGGTGGTTTAGTGGGCTAGTTACCAATAGATATAGGACTGAATTCAACACTATGACTTCGCTGTGATTCTGCTGCACCAATTATTCTGTTAGCAATTCCCCTTTGGGGAACACACTCTGCATAATCTGTTTCTGACTATGTTACACAACTCTATAGATGTTTCTGCAATGATTAAAAAGCATGTGTCATTGTTTTAAGTGGGATTTGTATAGTATCATCAGCAAAGTAAAGACATTTTTTTCCATGGGAAAATCAATTCACAAAACAATGGCTAAACTCATCTCTGTATTATTTTATTTTTTAATTTAAACTTTATCATCTCTGTATTTTTAACTCTGTTTCTTCCCTGATCGAGCTTTTATAATGTCATATATTATTATTTATAGGATGATTTCTCTGCCCATACAATATTGAACATAACTACCTCTTTAATGCCCTCAGATAATTACAAAGCAAGAATGAAATGAATGGTATTAGATGAAATCAACACGTTGACTATTGCAGAGAATTTTTCATAAGGACAGTATGGAATAAAGTGTGTTGTCTAAAGTTTGCATGGATCACAGGCACCTCGCTCAATTGTATATTCTGAGGGATGAGGATCTATTGGATAGATTAGATAGACCTTAATGATCATGTCTGTTCCTCCAAGTTATGTTTCTCTTGGTTTGTGAAAGCTACTGAGGGGTAAGGATCTACTGGTGCATAGTACGGTTCTGATTGTGAAACAGGTCTTCCTGGTATGCACACTCTTTAATGTGATCCATCAGGCATTTCTGCACATCCAACAAAACAACAGACAACTTATCACATCAGATTTTCTTTCAGGTGATAGGGCCTTTTTTAAATTCACTAAATGGACAAAATTGTAAATCTTTTTAACTTGAAATCAGTATTAATTGCTAGAATTGTGGTAGTGAATGTATAAAAGAAAGAAAGCTCTGCAATAAGAGCATAAGATGAAGGTGAAAGGAGATAGGCTCAGGAGTAATGTGAGGAAATATTTCTTTACGAAAAGAGTGATAGATGCATGGAATAGTCTCTCAGAAGAGGTAGTAGAGACAAGGACAGTATCTGAATTCAAGAACGCATGACACCAACACAGAAGATCTCAAAAGGAAAAGAGGGACTATAGTAATTGGCATGAAAGGGCAGACTGGATAGTCCATATGGTCTTTTTCTGCCATCATGTTTCTATAAAATATTTTATACAAACATATTTTTAGACCTACTATATGTTTGGTAACATAGATCCTCATTGCTGCTGTACCATAAGAACATAAGATAAGATATGCCAAACTGGATCAGACCAAAGGTCCATCAAGCCCAGTATCCTATTTCCAACAGTTGCCAATCCAGGTGACTAGTACCTATCAGGTTCCCAAAAAGTACACAGACTCCAATCTGCTGGTCTCATGCATAATCAGTGGATTTCTACGGCCCTCTTTAAAATGGTTTATGGACTTTATCTCCATAAACAGCTTTAACTACATCCTCTGGGAACAAATTCCAGAGTCTGATTACACTTTGAGTGAAGACATATTTTCTCCAGTTAGTCTTAAATGTGCTACACTGTAACTTCACTGCATGTCCCCTAGTCTTCTACTTTTTGAAGGGGCAAACAGCCAATCTACATTTACCCATTCTATTCCATTCATTATTTTATAGACCTCTATCATATCTCTCCTCAGCCGGCATTCCTAACAAGGGCTATACATTTCAAACAAAGATACTTAAGCTCCACGAACAGAACAATGGCTGGGAAAAATTGTTTTGCTAAACCTGTTGCCCCCATTACAGTTTCTGCCTCTGTCCAAACAGAGGTCCCAATGCCCATTGAAGGATCGGTTCAATGTGCAGGGTGCCTCCATGCTGAAGCTCACAGGAAACAAGTGGAGGAACTCAGAGAGGAGGTGGCGAGGCTGAGGAGCATTCAAGACAGTGAGAAGTACATCGATGAGATGCTTCTTGCAACAACCAAGCTCTCCAGCAGAGGAGAAGATGGGTGCCTACAGAATGATGAAGGTTGGACACAAGTCACCAGAGCCTACAGAATCACCAATCCAATTTCTCCAACCCTTGAATTGAAGAACCATTATGCAGCCCTGGAAGTGAAGGAGGTGAAAGCAGCCCTGGAAGAACCAGAGCTCAAGTACCCCAAAGTTGCAGAATCAGTGACCACAAGGAAGCAAAGGGTAGCGGTGGTTGGTGACTCTCTTCTGAGGGGTACTGAGGCATCCATCTGCTGACCAGACTTGATGTCCAGAGAGGTATGCTGTCTACAGGGTGCCAAAATCCAAGATGTTACAGAGAGTTTGCCGAGACTCATCAAGCCCACTGACTATTACCCAATGTTGCTAATCCATCTCGGAACAAATGATACTGCCAGGTTTCTCTCTTGAGTGTATCAAAAGTGACATCATGGCTCTGTGACAGATGGTGAAGCAGATAGGTGCACAGGTGGTGTTCTCTTCAATCCTCCCTGTTGAGGGTAAAGGCCAAGGCAGAGAGGCTCGCTTCCTGGAGATGAATGCATGGCTGCGTGGATGGTGTCATCGAGAGCATATTTGTTTCCTGGACCATGGGATGCTGTTCCAAGGGTTGCAGAGCAGAAATGGCATCCAACTGTCCAAGAAAGGTTGACGCATCTTCAGTAGTAGACTGGCTAATCTACTGAAGAGGGCTTTAAACTAGATTTTTTGGGGATGGGTGAAGAAAGTCGCCAGGTAAGTTAAAGCCCCCAGGTAAGTGAAACATTAAATATCTTTATGGAAATGGGTAAAAGGGGTAACATATTGTAAGCAGTGTGTATACATTCCCATAGCATGCGAAATAAGATCCCTGATGTTCAAGCTTTGGTGGGAGTGGCTGACTTGGATTTAGTGGCAATTACAGAAACATGGTTCACAGAAAACCATGACTGGGATGTAATTATACCAGGCTATACTTTATTCAGAAAGGACAGGGGAGGAAGAAGGGGAGGAAGAGCGGCACTATATGTAAAAAATAATATTAAAGCTTTGGAATTACAGAGCTAAAAAGGGAGAAAGGAGGCACTGTGGGTTAAACTAGAAAGAGGGAAAGAGAATTCTAATTGCATTGGCGTGATATACAGAGGTGGACAGAGAGTTAATTGAAGACATATGCAGTATTGCTAGGAAAGGGGAAGTGCTAGTGATAGGGGATTTCAATATGCCAGATGTTGACTGGCACATTCCTGCTGCGGTATCATCTAGAAGCAAGGAGATCCTGGATTCTCTACAGGGAGAATTATTCAGGCAATTGGTAACAGACCCCACACATGAAGGGTGTCAGCATACACCAGCAGGACATCATGTCTAGTATAGGTGTCAGGGCTGTTCCCAGACCTTGAATTTCAAGCAGCTTTGTTACTCTGGTGATATCAGTCTCCAAACTTAATGAGGGTAGTTTACAAGATGAGATTAACTCTGACCCCCTGGTGATGTCAGTCTCCAGGCCTGATGAGATTGGTCTGCAGCCCCTCCTTGCTAAATCAAGAATATCAGACCTCAAAGGGAGGTGACTGGAAACAATAGCAGACCTCAAAGGGAGGTGCTAGAGAAAATTCACTATAAAGGACAGAAACACTTCCTCTTTCTCTCTCTCTTCCTATTTTCATCGGACACACCTTGCCATGAGGCTCTGACAATCACTTCTCCTCACCCCTCCCCCCTCTCTCTCTCTCTGATCTCTCTCACACACACATGCACACCCATAGAGTCTTTCATATACTCTATTCTCTCTCACACTTCACACATGCACACACACACACAGATTCATTGATGCACACTGAAGCAGCTCTTTAACAACCACTATATAACTCTGTTCTGTACCTATATAATAAGCCTATTTCTGTATAAAACTCTTTTTCCAAGTCACCCCAGTTTTGGCTGTCTTATTTGTGCTGCTTACCCTACTGTCTCTGTGAAATGAACCCAGGACCAAACGGAGCGTAGCCAAAAGAAGATTACATTCCAGAAGATTACATATTCAGAAGATTACATTTTATGGGGGCCGTCTCAGACTTCACAGCAGATCTCCAGTTGGGTAAGTAATATTTTTGTTTGATACATTAAAGTGGATTTCAGACAGGGTGCGACAGGAAAATCAAAAGCCCTTGTGACCATGTACAATTGACAATTTTGGTTACAGGCTGGATTTAGTGAAAAGTTCCAGTGATACCTTTGTTTTGTGGGTTAGACAAGGTGAGATTTTTATTGTCAAAAGGCTCTGTAATAATCCTGAATTTTAATATTACCTACACCTAGGAACATTACATAGAGTGGCTTGCAATTTTCTTATTTGTAGGTAGAGGCTTGTTACGGTTTGTTACAAGGCACAGATTTTTCTCTAGTATTTGAGCTGCTAAGAAAAGACAGAGAGATAGCCCAGCTTTAGGTTGGAAGTGGTACACAGGTAAACAGTCCCTCATTGAATACAATATACATCTTTCCTGGTAACACTATTACCTTCTGTCTTGCTGTTTATTTCTCAGTCTCCTGTCAGGTATAACTGACAATTCTGTTAATCTCCTAACACCCTTCTTACTATAATTTCATCCTGAACTTCCACCCTGTTAAAAAGTGGTAAGCACTTTTTATTCAGGTATAATTTTAAGGCATGGTCTTTATGCCAGTACTTTTTACTGAACACCCATAAAATTTATGCCATTCCAACTATACTTCTAAGTCTCACTTCTTCATAAAAGTGAGCATTCCTCCTTCCAAGGTTGCACATTTGAGATAGTCCAACTACAGCCATTCTGCAGTCTCAAATATGGAAGCCTTTGGTTTTAAAGAACTGAAACAAATAGTACTGACATACTGTAAGAGGAAAGGTGGTCCCTTTGAAGGTGAATTCCCTGAGTCATCATGGTATAATATTCAAAGACAAATGTTAAACCATTATCAAGAATTCAAAAAGAAAACAAATAAAAAAAATGCCTTTTTATCCAAGGCATGTGCAGGGGCTCATTAGCATGAAACAGGACAATACTGAACTGACTTCTCATTGTACCCAATTGACCAAAGACCTTGAGGAGGCACAAAGTTGCATTGCCATACAAAGGACTCAGGTGATACAAGCCACAAATTCTTTTATAACTGTTAGTGAGCAATTAGAAGCACTTAAACTTGAATTGAGGCACGTTAATGATCAATTGACCTCTGAAAGACAAAAGTAATATACACCCTGGCCAACACCCATTTCTTCCTCAGCCCCCTATGCCTATGACACACCCTATAAGCCATGCATCCAAGCTATTGAGAAACAAAAGAATAGAGAAGTATGCATAGCTGGACTTAGGAATGGAAAAAATAAAGATGAATCACAGGAAGAAAATCCTAATAGTTTATCTCAGCCAGAACAGAGCAATAATCAGGATCTGTATCAGGAGGATAATTCAGATGACTCAGACATGGCACCCAGTACTGAACTCAGAGCACCAGTTAAAGTGATGCTGCAGGACAATTTAAAAGATAGAGACATGGAAAGAATAGTTGAGAAAACTGGCCCTATGCCTTTTAATGTTAATGACTGGTGCAAATGGGCCACTGATATTCTGATTCACTGGGGTCTAGGGAAATACAGAAGAAAACAATCAGACTTTGATAGACTTATGCATCTGGCTCTGGGGCCACACTATTATAAAGTTGGCTCTCTCACTCACCCATACCAGTTGGTTAAAAGGGGTATTGAGAAACTATTTCACTGTTCCCCAATGCAAGTATTTAAAATTATTTCACCTCTACCAAATGATACACTGGAAGAGTTTGCATATAGAGCCTGGATTTTAAAAGCAGTTCTTAATGAGCAGGAGTCCTGGCCCAATGCAGAAGATTATGGGGAGAGCACGCATAAAACATTTTTATTAGAATTGCTATCCCCTGAAATTACAAAACACCTTCTGTTATTTTCTGAAGACCCTAAAGCAACCCCTTTTGATACTTAAATGCTCAGAATTGGGTCTGTTTGGAAGACTCAGCCCTCGCAGGTCATAACAGTATCAGAAGCATGGAAGTGGCAAGCTGAGGGATTCTCCCAATACACAAAAAACACAGATAAAGGATACCGAGGACAGACACCTTGGAGAGGACAAAGCAGAGGTACTTTTAGAAACTCCTCAGGTTACATTCCCTTTCAGGAGCTCAAAGCACAGAGAGATGGATTAGAAAAGGAGAAAATTAAATGGGAACAGGACAAATACATACTGCAGGTAGAAATAGATAAATTAAAACAGGACTTACAAGCAGCACAGGACAAACACAAGGCTAGTGCATAGGGGTGTCCTGACCTCTTGGGTTCAGATATCAAAATGTCTCAAGCCTTCATAGCCCAGCCTGCCTCCGTTCTCTAAGCAGAGGACTCAATTCCAGAGCCTCTGGATGATGAAACAGACACAGGCCCAGAATACAGTTTAAGGCTTGTAACATCCTTGATACTGGACTCTTGTGGATGCCCCAATGTTATCAGTAGAATAGGGGGTCAGGATAAACTAGCTTTGATTGACACAGGGGCTGGAATTAGTTTTACAAACAGAGCTTCTCCCACTGCAGATCAGAAAAATATGGAAATTTATGAAATTCAAGGAATTAATGACACAGCTTCCAAATGTGTGGCTATCCCAGTTAAATGGGGTATCCCTGTGCACAGTGAACAAAACAAGGAAATGTTGGAAACCACTGCCTCCACTATAGTGAACACACCAAAAGAAATAATTGGAATTGACATTCTCAACCAGTTAAATTTGGTGGTGGATATGGCTAATCTTAAATTGTGGCAGTATTCAGGAACTTCAAGTGCTTCTAAAACTTTAGTGCATGAAGTCATTCCCATGCAGTTAGCAACTCAGTGCACCAAGGCAGCTCAGCAGTATGATCTGTGTGTAATTCCCTCAGAGGTGGCTGATATTCCAGTCTGGGCTCAAGACAAGTTAGATTGTGGGAAAATGCACACAGAAATACTGCTGGAAGGCGAGGATCCTCCACCACAGAAACAATACCCAGTACCTCATCAGGCTATAGAACCAGTGACTAAAATTGTGAAGATACTGGAGGAGAGGGGTCTGATTAGACCTATTTCTTCCACATGCAATTCACCAGCCTGGCCGATAGTTAAACCTGGGGGTTCCTTCAGGCTCACTATGGACTTCTGTGCCCTGAATCAAGTTTCAAAATCTGTAGTACCCGTGGTAGCCTCATACCCTGAAATGATCTCTAAACTGAACCCCAAATGTAATTTTTCTCTGTTTTAGATATATCCAATGGGTTTTGGAGTCTGCCCCTGGCCCTTGAATGCCAGTACAAAACAGCCTTTCAGTGGCTGAATAAACAGTATGCATGGACTGTGCTTCCACAGGACTATAAGGATTCCCCCTCAATATTTCATAAATATATGCAGGAAGCCCTGTCACTATTGTCTTGCAGAGATAATATAATTCAGTATGTAGATGACATTCTGATTCAGTCTGAGAATGAAGCTGTACACTGGAATCATGTAAGAGAAGTTTTAAAAGCCCTCTTACAAGCTGGTCTTAAAGTTAATCCTGCCAAGGCTCAACTGTGCAAATCACAGGTTTCCTTTTTAGGGGTTACTATTGGCCAGGATGGTAAATCTGTAGATTCTCAGAGGATAGAGCTGATACAGAAACTTCCACTTCCTACAGATCAGAAATCACTCCAGTCATTTCTAGGGCTCACTGGTTTCTGTCGTGCCTTCATGCACAATTATGCTGAAGTGGCAGCTCCACTTTACTCCCTGCTAAAAAGTAAAAGTTATGTTTGGGAGGAAGAACATACAGAAGCTGTAACTAAATTAAAGCACATTCTGACTTCTGCTCCTGTTCTTGCACACCCAGATCACACACAACATTTTTTCCTGTACCCTGTAGTTGGAGAGAACAGTATAGGTGCAGCTCTAACACAACGCCTAGGAGGAGTAGATCGCCCTATTGCCTTCTGTTCCAGAGTTCTCACTTCTCCTGAACTCAAAATGGGAAACTGTGAAAAACATGTACTGGCTTCCTATGCTGCTATGCAGAAATTTACATACATCATTGGTGCTCAAACCACATACATATGCAGCCATCACACCCCCCTCAAATTCATTGTAGAGGGAAAGTTAGCATGTAGCAAGATTAGGACTGAGAGAATAGTCCAGTGGACTCTCATGTTGCAAGCACAGAATGTAAAGTTTGAATTGTTGAAAGAATCTAACGTGCAAGTGGCTGGAATTTTGCTGGAGGGGCAACCTCATGACTGTCAGTCCTCACCCAGTGCCCCCAATCACATGATCTTTAGGGAACTGGGACTAGACAAAATTTCACCTTTTCTTCCTACAGTATATATTGATGGTAGTAGCCAATGTGAAGGAGGCAGGCGACTAGCAGGTTTTGCAATTGTACAATTGGACCCAAATAACCAAGTGGTACTGCAGAGACAGTATTCCTGTGGGTCAGCGTCAGCACAGTACTGTGAGCTGGCTGCTTTTGTAGCTTGTATGCAACAATATCAGGATTCACACCCAGAGATACAAATCATTTTAGATTCTGATTATGTCTTTAAAAGTGCCATTGCCCTGTTACCCTGGTGGCTGGCAAATAAATTTAAATCTACGGATGGGTCCACAATGAAAAATTCATCACTGTGGACTATGGCACAAGAACTGAGTGAGAAGTTTCAGAGAGTACATTTAGTTAAAGTAAAGGCACATAGGAAGAAAGGCCCTTTAGTGAAAGGAAACACATTAGCAGACTCCCTAGCCAAGGAAGCATGCCATGTAGGCCTCATATGGCCCTGGTATGAGCAGACACGCATGGTTGCTATTGCTACAAGTTCCACAGATTATGATCAGATAATACCACCAGATTACTTCGTAGCACTGCAGACAAAGGACCCTGAGCTTTCCAATTTGAGGAAGCTTGTGCAGGACACCCCAGATAACCTATATCAGCACACACCCTTTCTCACGCTCACTATAGAGAAAGACATTCTATGTGCAAAAAGAGAGGAAGGCTTGGTTATAGCTATCCCTAGAGCTCAAGGTAAAGAGTGGATGCATTGGGTTCATGGTGCAGGTCCTATGGGACACCCTAAAGCAGAAGAAATGCAGACTATCCTTAATAAGTTGGTATGGTGGCCAGAAATGAAACATGATATACAGGATCATGTTTCCTCCTGTGTAATCTGTGCTTCATTTGGGAGGCAACCTAAAAAGAGAAGGGGACAGTTAATGAGAGCACCTCCTCGTGGCCCATTTGAGAGATTGCAAATAGATCATGTGGGCCCTCTTCCGTTAACAGCTAGGAAAAATAGATTTTTGCTCACTGTTGTTGATTCCTTTTCTCATTGGGTAGAAGCATTCCCTGTCCCAGATCAAACTGCTCGAACCACTGCAGAAATCCTAACTATGCAATTTTTTACACGCTGGAGCATTCCCAATGTGGTAGGCGAAGGCCTATGATCCATGCTGCTTGAACTAAACAGACAGGCCTAAGCAGCTTGACCTGTAAATGAAGCCTGTGGTTAGGCCCAGAGGAGTGAACCCCCCCCCCCCCAATACTGCTTCCATAGAATCGAAACTTAACTAAGCATAACCCAGCATAGCTAAGCAGAAACGAAACTTAGAAGAGATAGAAAAACAACTTTAATTGGAACTGATAAGATGTGTGAAGCTTCTGTGAACTAATTAATTCTGCTGAGAGAAGGGTTACAGTGCCCTGATTTCCCACATGTTCTAGTCAGCTAAGTGACCTTGGAGGAGAATTCTATCAAGAGTCTAAGAACTGACCATTGTAATGGGGACTGTAAGGGGGGCAACCAGGTGCTGAGCCCAGACCAAGGTCCTCATTGGATAGCTACGTAATGGTACCGGGACCAATAGATGGGGTAGAAGGGGTTACTGGGACCAATGAGAAGTTTGCCTATATCTAGAATGGAAAAGAACAGTATAAAAGTTGTTGTTTTACTAACAGCCATTGCTCAGCCATTTTGAATGTGATTCTGCTTGAGTCTTGTGCACAAATAAATGATTTGGACCTTCTGAACAGACTCCTGGTATTATTGATTTGTTTGCGATCTGCCGCTACATTTTCTTGGTGCGTTGGCCGGGAACGTGTGGTGAGTAGAGGGTATATGAGCTGATATACCATGACTTTCCGCCTCTATAGGTTTGGTCCTGCTGGGCTCGTGCCCTTCCGACGTGGGCTCGGCTCCCAGGCGCCACCGGTCCAGTTGCATCGGAGGGAGCTGGGCCAGGCCTCGGTGGGTGCTGGACCCAGTCGGAGCCAACATCTCGAACCCGTGAGGGGAGTCCGAGGTCCAACTCATGCGCTTGCTTGGGAACGGGGACCGGATCTGGTGAGTATAGTTTTGATTTGGTATGTCTAGACAGATGAGGCAGATCTGCAGCTTGAAACTTGTAAACTTAACTTGTAATTTGAAAGGCCTTACAACTTTGGAATTTTGGTAAGAGAGATTGATCACCTCTCGCAGGCGGTCCCAGTAACCTTGCATGAGTATGCGCGAGGTGAACCCACCGCCAATTTGAAGTTTGGAATTTGAATTTGTATTTGGTAAGAGAGCTCTCAAGGCGGTCCGATTAACCCTGCATGAGTATGCGCGGGGCGAAACCACCGTCTTTTTGATTTTGAATTTGATAGCCTAGTCAGAAAAGACAGGTTTGGGCTATTTTGGGAAATGCTAGCATGTTTGTCGTTCTGTGTGTCTTTGTTTTTTGGTATTTGTTGAAACTACGAGTTTCCCTTCTAGTATAATGTATGATTATATTCGGTTGGGTAAACGCCTAGTCACTGTAAAATCAAGAACATGTCTCACTCATTCAGCCTCCTTCCTACAGCGCAGAGTGAGACTGACAAGGGGCGTGTCTGTGCAGAGGTGCCTTTTTAACCCTATGAAGGCATGTTTTCAACGTTCTGCTGCTGGGCTAATTGGAGCTTATTTTAGGACAATTATACCTGTTTTTATTCACTTTGTTTTAATAGGGATGTTCCTTCTACTATGGTCAGGTATTATATACCATTCGATAGGAATATTTAGTCAGAATTTTAGTTTTGAAGGTCGTATTAACCTCATCGGAGCTCCGTAAACTGTTCTTAGTTATATTCTCTGCTCTGTCTGTATTTTTACGAAACTAAGCAAACTGTTTTTTTGGGGGGTTTTTCCTTCCTTTGACCTACAAAGTAATTATTAGATCACGACTTGACACTGATTTAAATGATTCTTGCTAGCATGTCTCTGTGTGCCTGTGAAACTAAGTTATTTCATTTTGTTTCCAGTGAACGAAGGGGTGTGGCTTTCACACAGCTTGCTAAAAAAAAAAAAAAAAATGAGACAGCCGCTCCCGATTGAACAGTCTCTTGCTTGTTAAAATAAAGGACTCATTCAATCAAAGTGTGATAGGAGATGAATTTATAATTAGTTTTCTAGTTATTACTTTACAGCTGTGATAACTACAGTGACTCAGAAGTTCTTTTGTTTTTTGAAGTATATCTGTCATTTCAAAAACTAACTGACACGGACAAGAGAGAGCAAATAAAGTGTTTTTCCTTTGACCCTTAGAGGTTAAGAACCTTGGGGGACGGTGCAGCATTCTGGGTTGGAAGTGTACCAGATTGCAACCTGAGAATGAATGGTTTAAATTCTGAGTGAATAAGAAATTGTGTTAGGATTTTATCTTTGAAATCTGAAAGTTAAAAAAAAAAAAAAAGAAGAAGAGTTTATCTTGCGGAGTGTTTTTATGAACAAGTATAAGTCATTTGAATGCGTGCTTCCCCATACTGTAAGATTTAAGGTAATTACTTTGAAATGTTAAACTCTGTACTAGTGACTAATGAAGACCTTTACAATTCAAGATAAATTCATTTGTTTTTCTGTATTTGAATTTTGTATGTCCGTGTCCAGAGGAAAAGGGGGTACTTTGTTTTTTTTAAAAGTCTTTTAAATTTCAAGACGTTATTTCCTGATATACGGTGGCAAGCACCTGATAGAAGACATATTTATTGTTAAAAAAGAGGGTGTATATGCATTCTAGATATCCACCAACGCTATGGAAAAGTATCCGTTTCATGTCTCTTGAATATCTGCTTTCTGAACTGTAAGATTTAATAAAAATAAAATAATAATTTCTTTTGCAGAGACATGCAGACTACGGCTGGCAGTTAGTTTCCATGCTAAGTAATTTCATTCCAGTTATACGTAACAGATAGCTATAGTTCTCTCTATAAGAATAGATGTTATAACATGTTGCAAAATAATAGTTTTATATTTTAAGAACTGTATCTAAATTGTCCCTGTTTGAAAAAAAATTGCAATAAGCTTATGTTTTCTGCCTGCTCTATGTTTACAGAATTTCAGTAAGGGATTTACTGAAGACTATGGTAATAAAATGTCTCTGTCCCAATTAGGAATGCTATGTGAAAGGGAGTGGCTTCTGCTAGTTGCTCCATATTTCCTTAGTTCACCATATTTTGCCCCAGAATCTCTAGATACAGTTTCTCTCCCTGTAAGCAGCTCCCTAAGAAGCCCCGGCTCCGTTCAGAGTGCTTAAGGGGGGGGGAGGGGGCCCAGTCCACCGATGATGCCACCCCCCCGGTAGGCGTGAACTAATGTGCCCACAGCAGAGAAGTAGGAGAAAAAAAAAAACCCTCCGGATAGAGCGTTGCTAGGAGAAACAGTGTGGGCCTAGGGCAGGGGGGGGACTCCTCCCTGCAGATTCCCAAGTAGTTTGCCAGCCAGTCAGCTGACCAGACTTGTTTAGGTGCCTTTCCCTCTGCCACTGATTTACTGAACTGAAAGCTTTAGGATTTAATTGAACTAATGAACAGTATTATTCAGACCCATCAGTTTTGATAACCCCAAGTGGAATCCAAATAGTGCAGGCAGCCCTCACTATATGCTCCAATGGATCCAGCAGCCCAGGAGAATTTGCATTTTTGTCAGTCAGTCCCAGAGAGATATAAAACAGGAATTACAGAAACTGGATGGATTTGCGGGCATGATAGTTAATGGAAGTTGATCAGAAAGTATGTGAATTGTTGAATGTGACAGAGAAAGTAAATGTAAAGATGGAGAAGAGAACAGATCTTCTTGCTGATACTTTAGTTGAATGATGTGGAGGAGGTTTTCCTAACCAAAGGACCAGAGGATGTGGAAGAGGCCGCGGAAGTGAAAGGCCTAAATTGGGTGTGAATCAGTGTGCCCATTGCAGAAAAGAAGGACATTAGAGAAGTGAATGCCCGTATCTTGACTCCGCCCCCAGGGGGGAGGAGGGAGTACTTGATTTAAAAAAATAATATTAAACCGAGCACAGTGTTCTAGCAAGAAAAGGAAGCAGCTATAAAGTAAGTGACAGCCGGAGAGGGCTACAGCATGAATGAAGACTAGGCCAGACCAGACTCTTAAGTTTTCCTGGGTCCCCAGGAGCCTATGGTCAGTTTGGAAATAGGGGACCAATATATGGACTTTATGGGGGATACAGGAGCAGAATACTAAAGCCAGTAGCCCCTGTGTTTTCTCGATGCATCACCATTATCAGAGCTACTGGGGCTAAGGCCACAAAGCCTTTTCTGCAGAACCGCATGTGTGAACTAGGGGGACAGAAAATAATGCACCAGTTCCTGTATATGCCTGAGTGCCCTATTCCACTTTTTGGAGCCGAGATCTGCTTGCAAAGCTTCAGGCACAGATATCCTTTGCTGAAGAGAGAGAAATGCAAATGACTGTGAACCCAAAGCCTGCTGGATTGATGGTGCTGACTGTTCCCCGAGAAGAGGAGTGGCGGTTCTATAACACACCTCCAGTCAAGTCAACAAGTTCCTGTATACCCGCCAACCTTATAGCCCCACCTGAAGTATGGGCAGAAGATAACTCACCTGGCCTAGCGAAGAACATAGCCCCTGTCATCGTCACCCTCAAGCCAGAAGCGGAACTAGTGCATGTGAAGCAGTATCCTCTTCCCTGACCAGCCATTGCAGGAATCCACTGCCATTTAATGAAACTGTTGAAGTATGGACTTCTCAAGGAATGTCAGTCACCTTGGAACACTCCCCTTCTCCCAGTGAAGAAGCCTGGGACAGGGGATTATCGTCCAGTACAGGACCTGAGCCCAAGACCCCACTACAGGAAGGCGGGGCCAACTCACCTGGACAAGATTACCTCAAGGATTCAAGAACTCGCCTCACTCAGCAAAAGATTTGACAAGTTATCCAGTAATTCCAGGAGAAAGAATTCTACTTCAATATGTGGACAACTTGCTCATAACCACCAACTCAGAAAGTGAATGTCTACAGGCCACCAGTGAACTCTTGCACCTTTCTGTTCTAACCAATATGAAATACAAAGGAAACTACTAGCTAACAAATCTACGAATGTTGAAGTATCAGAGTATGTTGCGTGAAAACCCCCAGATACAACTGAAGGTCAGTCAAGCTTTGAATCCTGCTATGTTGTTACCAGTTGGTCTTGATCCCCTGATCATGACTGTTTAGAAATTATGGACACTGTATTCTCAAGCCGCCTGGATTTGACTGATGTCCCTCTGGAGAACCCTGAACAGACTTTCTTTGTGGCTGAAGGCAGTTTCATCATCAATGGACATTGTTGTGCTAGATATGCAGTGGTGACCCCTGATTTGGTAGTTGAGTCCTCAGCCCTGGCCCCAGAAACTTGACCACAGAAAGCTGAACTGATAGCCCTCACTAGAAAACTAACAATAGGAAAAGGGCTCTGTCTAAATGTGTACCCAGATTCTAAGTATGCCCTTACAACCTTGCATGCACATGGGACCCTGTACAAATAATGAGGGTGGATAACCTTAGGAAGCAAGTCCATTAAGTATGGCCCCAAGATATTGACATTATCAGGTGCATACTACCTACAGCTTTCAAAACTCTAGGAAAAGTAGAATGTATGAATAGAACCTTGAAATCTCAGTTGTCCAAATTTTGCCAAGAGGTTTACCTGAAGTGGCCCCAGGTTCTTCCTATAGCCCTTCTTAGGATATACTTAGCCCCTGCTAAGTCTTTAGGAGTTCCCCCTTTTTGAGATTCTGAGAATCTGTAGCCTATTTATAGGGAATAAAAGGAGATGTGAGACAGATAGGATCTGAAATTATTAGGCATGAACTATTGGTTTTAAGTTCTGTTTTGCAGAGTCTTCATACCTAGGTACACAATCGATTACCCATCAATTTGCCTGAACCTCTGCATCCTTTCAAGCCTGGAGTCTCGGTGTAGATCAAAGAGTGGAGAAGGATACCGTTAGCCCTGCATTGGAAGGGACCCTATGTTGTCATCCTGTCATCTCCAACTGCAGTAAAAGTCGCAGAATTCGAACTTTGGATCCATCATAGTCGAGTAAAGCCAGCAACTGTTTCTGAACCTGATCACTGGGCTACTGTACAGCATCCTGAGACTCCATTGTGCCTCACCCTACGACAACAGCCACGGACCTAAGACTTATTGGTCCCTCGGAAACTGCACTATTTCAAGACTGTCCATTTATCTGAAGGTAAGCCTCGCATCTGGAGAAAGCTGCAATCATCAGAAATAGACTGTGTTGTGTTAAGAAATTGAGTCTTCTAAGAGACTGTGTTCAAATGCTCTGAGAACAAAACTGTTTTGATCTCCTAAAAAGTGAACTGCTCTAAGGAGGCAATAATAGCCTGAGAGACTGTACTATGATATTTTAAGAACCTGAGACATCCCAGAGGACAGTGATACTTTGGAATCTACAGCCCTACCCCTGCCACAAAGCTGGTAGGTCTACGTACGGCAGAAGCTCGAGGATCTACAATCAACTCTACATCTGTTATCTGTTGTGGATGCCGACAGTTCCACCAATTTTCCAGAGACTATGCCCATTATGAATTCTTATTATTGCTTTATTTCGGCAGCAGCCTTGGGGTGCTTTGAAATGACTTTTGCTTTACCACCCTGTGCAGCCTGTATAAGTACCACGCGAACTGGGCTGAAGGTTCTTCATGCCTCCCAGAACTTGTTTCTTGAACTTGCCGAAGCAGTAGCATCTAGTCTCCACATTTATGACTGTTTCTTTGTGGAGGAACCAAGATGGGAGATCAGTGGCCTTGGGAGGCTCAAGAACTGAATTATTCCATCCCCTACAATCAGACTGATTTACATAATACTACTAGTGAGTGGGTATTGGCCCACCCCATTGTTGACAGTTTGTGTTTTGTTCGCACCGGACCACAATTTGCTATGAAGATTGGACAGCTGGACTGTCTAAATTAGCAGTTTTACAACAGCACAACAAAGAAGACATCTTGGTGGTCCGGCATAAATGCTCCTGAACCTTCTACTCCTTTAGTTCTTTTTCGCACTCTTGCCAAACTATGGACTCTGACTATCTGCTTGTTGCTCCCTTGTTTCTTGCCACTTTGCTTGCGAATGATAACTTCCGTTATTAATAACACTGGCAGCTACAAAGATACTAGCTATGTGAAACTACTACCCTATACCACAGAGTGATACCTTTACCTAGTATTATGTGATTTGCTTCTCACCCTTTCTCACTTGCGGGTGAGAATAATCAAAGGGGGGAATGTGGTAGGCGAAGGCCTATGATCCATGCTGCTTGAACTAAACAGACAGGCCTAAGCAGCTTGACCTGTAAATGAAGCCTGTGGTTAGGCCCAGAGGAGTGAAGCACCCCCCCCCCCCATACTGCTTCCATAGAATCGAAACTTAACTAAGCATAACCCAGCATAGCTAAGCAGAAACGAAACTTAGAAGAGATAGAAAAACAACTTTAATTGGAACTGATAAGATGTGTGAAGCTTCTGTGAACTAATTAATTCTGCTGAGAGAAGGGTTACAGTGCCCTGCTTTCCCACATGTTCTATTTATTTATTTATTTATTTATTTATTACAGTTGCTTATATACCGCACTATTCGGCATCAGCGCGGTTCACAGTATAACAAAATGACCAAAACACACTTCTGTTTGGTTTTACATCGAACAGGGATATAAACTTGGATAACAGGGGGGGTTGAACTATATACATGAACTATATACATGAAATATAAACATGAAATAGGTCAAATGCATGACGTAAAAGACCTATAACATGATTGAATTGAACAGTATAGAATAAGTCCGTTTCAAATACAAAATACATTGTGAGAATGGGCTGTAAGAAAGGCAGTTCTAGTCAGCTAAGTGACCTTGGAGGAGAATTGTATCAAGAGTCTAAGAACTGACCATTGTAATGGGGACTGTAAGGGGGGCAACCAGGTGCTGAGCCCAGACCAAGGTCCTCATTGGATAGCTACGTAATGGTACCGGGACCAATAGATGGGGTAGAAGGGGTTAATGGGACCAATGAGAAGTTTGCCTATATCTAGAATGGGAAAGAACAGTATAAAAGAAACGAATAGCCGTTTGTCAAATGTAAATAGTTAAAGGATAAGCGCTTTTGTACATATGTATGATAGTTCCGAAGGTCTATATGTAGACCCTGCGATGTGTGCTGTGTATTACCCCTCTTCTTGCTATCTATGCCCCAAACTTTCTGTCTTGATTTTGTGACATATCCCAAAACTATAATCAGACCGCTTCTGATCGCTGGAAGTAGCGGTATATAAGTGTTTGCTAAATAAAATAAATAAAATAAATAAATAAATAAAAGTTGTTGTTTTACTAACAGCCATTGCTCAGCCATTTTGAATGTGATTCTGCTTGAGTCTTGTGCACAAATAAATGATTTGGACCTTCTGAACAGACTCCTGCTATTATTGGTTTGTTTGCGCTCTGCCGCTACACCAAGACTATTGATTCTGATAATGGTCCTGCATTTGTTTCTCAGCTCATCAAGGAATTGTTTGATTTTCTAGGCATAGAACAACAACTCCACATTCCGTACCATCCACAGGCAGCAGGGCAGGTAGAAAGAATGACTCAAACAATTAAGGCCCACCTCAGCCCTATGCTTAATCTGACCGGGAAAAATTGGGATCTGGTGCTCCCTTTAGTTCTTATGCGTATCAGAGCTAATGTCTGTAAATCCACAAGTTTTGCACCCTATGAAGCCTTAATGGGAAGGCCAATGCAACGGTGGGAAAATATGCTGAGTCCTTTTCTTCCAGAGGACCAGACAGTAATTCTCACCAATGAGTGGATGAAATCCCTGCAAGAACATCTAAAAGAAATTCAGACCACTGAGCTAGCTAACACAGAAAAAGCTAGAGATTTTTTGCAGAGGTACATGCAAAAGGTTCTGATTTAAGGCCTCTCAAGGTTGGGAGTAAAGTGATGATTCTGAGACCTAGACCAAACCTCCCCTTTGGAACTGCAAAGTGGGAAGGACCGTACTTAGTTACTGATACCTTAGGCCCAAGCCTATACCGAATCCTAAGGCCTGACAACCAGCAGTATTGGAAACACATCACCCAGTTGAAACCATATGGGTAATACATGTTTTATCAGTCTTTGCTTTCAGATACCACCTGAAGACAGCACGGACAACTGCTTTCTAAACAAAAGTCGCTTGAGGATGGTAACTATTTACTTCTGCTGTATAGTTGATGTGTCCTATATAATGGACATGTGTCTAATAGCTAGGTAAATAAGTAGTAAGGTTAAATTAGACTTACCTGCTAATTGTAGTTTGTCAGACGGCTGCCTAGGGTGAGAACTTACACAATCTTGACGATGCATATATTCATATGATTCTTGCAAGGTATTGTGGGTATTGTAGTTCATTCACTCCCAAACACAGCTGATGACAATAATTTGAGTTGTGAAACCAAGTGGTAAGATCAATAAAATACTTCTTTTATTGATGGGGTTTAATTCACCCAGCACATGTATGCTTGATAGCACTATAAATGAGGTTACTTGCTTGCAGTGTTTAAAATGGATAACAAAAAGTCACAAAGTAAACCAGAAAACAACCTTCAGCTTGTCAGGCAATTAGCTAATGTTTTCTTAGCAAGTAATTACCAAATACAAAGGCACAAAGTAAAGAATAAACTTTGCTGGTTAGGTTAACTTCTGCTTATTTTCCACGCCGATCTCAGCAGTGATTCTCCCTTGCTCACACACACAATCAGGTGCAGCCCTAATTACTATCAATGGACCAGCTGAAAGCCTTTAGCTCGCTGGCTGCTACTGTGTGAGCCCAAATCCTGCTTTAAGAGCTGTTTGCAGTGGAAATAAAGAACAAAGTTAGGTTTCTTTGTGATGGCTGATGTGTTTGCTCATAGAAAACTAGCAATAGCATTTAGATAAAGAACAGTCCATGTAAATAGTTTCATCTGCTGTATTTCCCCCTGCATCAACAATCATAGGGTCAATATCATACATTGGCACAGATGAGTCTTTCATTAAGGCACTATCATGAGAATGCTTATTCCCTTGCTGCCATTCTCTATTATAGATAGGGTCTGGATCAGTGTTCATACCTGAGCCTCTCCTGCTATCATTATTCCTCTCTGTATAGCCTGGCCAATATGTAATCCAATTCTGATGTCCAGCCTTCCAATCTTGATCCCTGGACGCTGGATCTTCTCTCACATACCTTCTGGCCTTGGTCTGAAAGTCCCTTCCACATGCAGTCTTCTCTCTTCCAGGTAGCCACTGGTGATTCCTATCTCTGCCACTCCATTCCTCTGGCTGAATCCAGTCCAATGGACTCTGCTGGCTTTTGGAATACCTCCCAGTATGAGTACTGCCTTGGAATCTCCCAGACCTTCCAATGGCCTTTCTTCTCTTCCTTCCAGAGAGTTTCCTTCTCTCTCTATCTGCTTGGCTTGGCTTCTGTTTCTCCAGGTGATACTGGTGCTTGTAGCCGTTGCTGTCTCTGTATCTCTTCCTCCCTCTGTAGCTTTTGCTGAAGCTCTCCCTGAAGCTGTTATCTGAAGAATAAGCTCTATTCTTATCCTGTTCTAATGTGTGCTGCTCCCTAACACAGCGCAGCTGTGTTGAATCAGGCCCTGCCCTTTGAGATGAGTGCTTAGGGATTACCTCATAGCTCTCTTGATTGCACACACATTCTCTCACTTCAGCCCCTCTCATGGCTGCTGGAAACCTGGTGCATTCTGGGACTGGTAGTCTTTTATGTGAAAACTCTGTTTTCTTGCTTCTACCAGAACTGACAGGTTGCTTGTTCAGAGTCACATCATCTTTTCTATAGCTCCTACCTGAGCTATGATAAGCTTCCTTATCACATACCCCCCTGCTTAAGTTATTACGGACTGGTTTTACTGGTGAAACTTCTTCTCTACAGTCCGTAATACGGGAAAGTGCATCCGCATTCTTGTGTAACTTCCCGGCACGATGTTCAACCTGAAAATCAAACGCCTGTAAGGCCATGTACCAGCGTGTCAACCTGGCATTGTGGTTCTTCATTTGCTGCAACCACTTAAGTGGGGCATGGTCCGTGACCAACTGGAACTTTCTCCCTGTAAGGTAAAACCTTAACGCCTCCACTGACCACTTGATAGCCAAACACTCTTTTTCTATCGTGGAATACTTTTGTTCAGCCAGTGACAACTTCCTGCTCAGGTACATCACAGGATGCTCCTCCCCATCATGGCACTGGGATAGGACTGCTCCTAGCCCTACATCCGATGCATCGGTTTGAACCAGAAAGGGTTTCTTGAAGTCTACTCCTTTCAGTACCGGTCCTGTACACAATTTTTCTTTTAATACTGAAAACGCTTTTTCAGCTTCTGGTGTCCACTTTATCTGGTTTGGACAATTCTTTCGCAGCATATCCGTGAAAATGGCACTTTTCTCTGCGAATTGCGGTATAAACCGGCGGTAGTATCCAATAAGTCCTAAGAAACTTCTTAGTTGTTTCTTGGTTGTTGGAGGAGGAAAATTCCTGATGCTATCTATTTTGCTTAATAGAGGTTTAATTTTTCCTCTTCCCACTAGGTGGCCTAGGTATTTTACCTCCCTATTTGCAAAGGCACACTTCTTCGGGTTTAAAGTGATTCCCGCTTGCTTCATAGAGCACAAGACTGCCCTGATCCTCTTCAAATGCTCCGCCCAGGTGTTACTATGGATTATGACATCATCCATGTATGCAAAAGCATAACTTTGGTGGGGTCGAAGTACCTGATCCACTAACCTTTGGCAGGTAGCCGCTGCTCCATGCAGTCCGAAAGGCATCCTCTTGAACTGGAAAAGGCCAACGGGGTGCTGAACGCAGTCTTCGGCTTCGACTCCCTGGTGAGAGGGATTTGCCAATATCCTTTTGTCATATCAAGGGTAGTTAAGTATTGAGCCTGTCCCAGCTGGTCTAACAGCTCCTCAATTCTTGGCATTGGATATGCATCAAAAACTGATATGGCGTTTACCTGCCGGAAGTCAATACAAAATCTTAAGGATCCATCAGGCTTCGGCACCAGGACTATGGGGCTATTCCAGGGACTCTTTGACTCCTCTATTACCCCCATGTCCAACATCTCCTGGACTTGTGCCACTACCTCCTGTCTTTTGGCTTCAGGCAAGCGGTATGGCCTTTGACGAACCAATTTCCCAGGTGGAGTTATTATTTCATGGGCCACCAAATGGGTCTCCCAAGGTATGGGTGTCAACACATCTGGGAATTCCTTAAGCAACTTCCTAATTTCTTCCTGTTGTACCATTGTCAGGTCCTCACCTATTTGGGGCTCTGATTTTTCTTTACAATCAGATACCTGGGGTCCCAAATCTTCCTCTTCACTCACCTCCCTCTCTTGGGCACAGGTGGCAGCTAAGCTTTTAACCCCTTTGACATCAGTAGAACCAAAGCCTTTGGCTCCACGTTCAGAATTCTCTAGGGATGTGACCTCCTCCACAGGTGGAAAACCCAGCCTCTCACAAATCAATTGGGCAATTTTGTCTCCTGTCTTCACATGATACTCATTCTGTCCAAAGTTAAACAACAGAACTTTAATATTGCCCCTGTAATCGGGATCAATTACTCCCGCACCCACATCGATGAAATATTTAAGGGCTAATCCGGACCTTGGGGCTACTCTCCCATAACATCCAATTGGTATTTCCACTTGGAGACCGGTGTCAACCAGGGCTCTCCCTTGGCTAGGTACAATCACATTTTCTATGCTGCACAGGTCAAACCCAGCAGACTGAGGGGTTGCCCGCCTAGGAGCTTGGGCCTTCTCAGAGACCTTATGGTACTTTAGGACGAATATCTGCTTTGGGGTAGCTTGGTCTTCTGGACGCTTAACCATCTTTTTAGCTGGGGTCTGAGGACTTCCAAATAAAGGCCCGGGAGCTACTACCATTAAACCTTCTCCCTCCTTTTTTCCTAGTCCTTCCACTAGACCCTGCTTAAATCTTGGCCAGTCTCTTCCTAGAACCAAATCAAAGGGTAGCCTAGGCACCACTGCTAATAGGACTTCCTCTTGTTTCCCTAGGCACTTAACCTTTAGCCTATAGGTGGGATATGATGATGCAGCACCATGAATGCATCTGATGTGAACTTGGCTTTCAGGGGTTCTAGGCACAAATCTTTCTTGGGCCTCTATCCTCTTCCAAAGCCTTTTTGACATCATACTCTGGTCTGCCCCAGAGTCTAATAATGCATTTGTGGTAATTCCTTGCACATCAACCATCAAAAGAAATCCTTCCTTGGGCTGTTTTAAATCCAGACCCATTAAACTAGTGTGTGTCTGGCATCTCTTCTCTAAGTGTCCCACTTTTCCACACTTGAAACATTTCCTTCTATTCCACTGTGTCATCTGGTTTGATACAGTACATTCATTTTCAGAAACATTCTTAATTATTCCTTTTTCTGATACAGCACATCTAGCCTCAGCATCCATCTTTAGAGGGCCACCCATTCTATGGCAAGCCTGCGTGGCTTCCAAGAATCTCTCTGCTAGCACGGTTGCCTCTCCAAGATTTTGGCAATTTTGCTGTATAAGAAAAACATTCAAATCTTTAGGTACCCCAAGCATAAATTGTTCCAGCATTATAATATCTAATAACATTTCTACTGTCTTTTGCTCAGGCTCCAACCATTTTACAGCTAAACTTCTGATTCTCTGACTCAGAGCCCTGGGTGTCTCACCCACTTTCAATGTAACAGCTCTAAACATTCGCCTATACTCTGAAATAGACAACCCTAGGCGATCTCTAATAGCTGCCTTTACATCCTTATAAATCAAAGCCTGGGCTGCTGGCATTGCTCTGTAAGCTGCTAGTGCCTCACCAGTTAATGAGGCTGCCAGCCTTACTGCCCACTGGGTCTCTGGCCATGCTAAAGCCTGTGCCACTCTTTCAAAAGACTCTAGAAAATCATCAACATTATCTTCTGGAGTTAATTTCCCAAAATTAAATGCCCCAATCCCTTGATTGAGTCCCACATTGTCCACATGTGGTGCACCAGTACTAACTGCTGGTCTTGCATCTGTTCCACTTTGGCTCTGCAGCTGAACTAGAGCTTGCACCAGATCAAGCACTGGTTTCTGCTGTTCCATTAAGGCCTTCATAGCAGTGTCCTGGGCCTGCTGTGATAGCTCCTGCTGCTTGCTGAATTGGGCTGCCATCCACTGAGCCATCTCCGTCGGATCCATCTTGACCCCTGCAAGAAAAAAAAAAAAAAAAAAAACCAAAGAGCAGCACCTTCCAACCAGGTGTGGTTTTTTTTTTTTTTTTCAACTTTTTTTTTTTTTTTTCAATTACCCCCTGTGCTTACACATATCCACCACTAGACATGCCCAGGTACATATTACCTTGTCTCAGTGATGAATCCAGCTTTGCACAGGGTCTTTTCCTCTGGGACAGCTTCCTGGAACAACCACTTTTCCTCCAAAGTGCAGACGAGGGAAAAAATCTTCTTACAGCTTTAAACTTGACTTTTATTTGTAATCCACAACAAGTAAATCCTCTTGGTGCAAGAGCAATCCGAAAAACTACGCCATTTGTCAGACGGCTGCCTAGGGTGAGAACTTACACAATCTTGACGATGCATATATTCATATGATTCTTGCAAGGTATTGTGGGTATTGTAGTTCATTCACTCCCAAACACAGCTGATGACAATAATTTGAGTTGTGAAACCAAGTGGTAAGATCAATAAAATACTTCTTTTATTGATGGGGTTTAATTCACCCAGCACATGTATGCTTGATAGCACTATAAATGAGGTTACTTGCTTGCAGTGTTTAAAATGGATAACAAAAAGTCACAAAGTAAACCAGAAAACAACCTTCAGCTTGTCAGGCAATTAGCTAATGTTTTCTTAGCAAGTAATTACCAAATACAAAGGCACAAAGTAAAGAATAAACTTTGCTGGTTAGGTTAACTTCTGCTTATTTTCCACGCCGATCTCAGCAGTGATTCTCCCTTGCTCACACACACAATCAGGTGCAGCCCTAATTACTATCAATGGACCAGCTGAAAGCCTTTAGCTCGCTGGCTGCTACTGTGTGAGCCCAAATCCTGCTTTAAGAGCTGTTTGCAGTGGAAATAAAGAACAAAGTTAGGTTTCTTTGTGATGGCTGATGTGTTTGCTCATAGAAAACTAGCAATAGCATTTAGATAAAGAACAGTCCATGTAAATAGTTTCATCTGCTGTATTTCCCCCTGCATCAACAATCATAGGGTCAATATCATACATTGGCACAGATGAGTCTTTCATTAAGGCACTATCATGAGAATGCTTATTCCCTTGCTGCCATTCTCTATTATAGATAGGGTCTGGATCAGTGTTCATACCTGAGCCTCTCCTGCTATCATTATTCCTCTCTGTATAGCCTGGCCAATATGTAATCCAATTCTGATGTCCAGCCTTCCAATCTTGATCCCTGGACGCTGGATCTTCTCTCACATACCTTCTGGCCTTGGTCTGAAAGTCCCTTCCACATGCAGTCTTCTCTCTTCCAGGTAGCCACTGGTGATTCCTATCTCTGCCACTCCATTCCTCTGGCTGAATCCAGTCCAATGGACTCTGCTGGCTTTTGGAATACCTCCCAGTATGAGTACTGCCTTGGAATCTCCCAGACCTTCCAATGGCCTTTCTTCTCTTCCTTCCAGAGAGTTTCCTTCTCTCTCTATCTGCTTGGCTTGGCTTCTGTTTCTCCAGGTGATACTGGTGCTTGTAGCCGTTGCTGTCTCTGTATCTCTTCCTCCCTCTGTAGCTTTTGCTGAAGCTCTCCCTGAAGCTGTTATCTGAAGAATAAGCTCTATTCTTATCCTGTTCTAATGTGTGCTGCTCCCTAACACAATGCAGCTGTGTTGAATCAGGCCCTGCCCTTTGAGATGAGTGCTTAGGGATTACCTCATAGCTCTCTTGATTGCACACACATTCTCTCACTTCAGCCCCTCTCATGGCTGCTGGAAACCTGGTGCATTCTGGGACTGGTAGTCTTTTATGTGAAAACTCTGTTTTCTTGCTTCTACCAGAACTGACAGGTTGCTTGTTCAGAGTCACATCATCTTTTCTATAGCTCCTACCTGAGCTATGATAAGCTTCCTTATCACAAGTTCCTGGAGTAACTCCAGTCTAGTCCCGGAATCCTTGGGTTGTCAACCTCATCCAGCAACTTTGGAGACTGAGAAACTTCACCGTTGTGATGTCACTGGTATATAAGCACTGGTACCTCCTCTTCTCACCAGTTAACCTATTGACAAAGCAGACTCACCGGAGCAACAAGTAAGTAGTTATCCACAAACATCAAGGCAAACATGCCGCCCTAACTATGAAGGATCGTGGATCCAACTATTTACAGAAGCGCTACTGTGCGATGAGGTCCTCCTTTCCCTGTACCTAAAGGACGGAACCTCCCCCCCTTCCCCGAAGGACACCGCCCTATCGGGACCGTGAACTGAACCGCGGTATCAACAAAAACTTGCTTACCTGTAACCACAGTCCTGCTTCAGGCCACCTAGCAGTAGCCACCTAGGGCGGGACCCGGGACTAGACTGGAGTTACTCCAGGAACTACAATTAGCAGGTAGGTCTCTAAGGGTTCGATTGCTCGGTGGTTGAAAGAGGCGATAGCGTCAGCGTATCTGCTGCGAGGCCGTCAGGTTCCGGACGGATTGAGGGCTCATTCCACTAGGGCTCAAGCCACGTCCTGGGCGGAGTGTAGCCTGGTGCCTGTGGAGGAAATCTGTAAAGCAGCAACTTGGTCTTCCTCTCACTCCTTTGTGAAGCATTACCGTCTGGATGTGCAGGCGGACAAAGATACCTGGTTTGGTTCGGCAGTGCTTCAGGCGGGGCTAGCAGGGCCCTCCCGTTGATTGTTTCACTGCTCTGTTACATCCCCAAGGATTCCGGGACTAGACTGGAGGGACGATAACCGGGTAAGGAGGACCGGTCCGCCACCTCCACCTGGCAGCCCCCTTTCCCCCCCCCCCCCGCCCAAATACTCAACCACAAATAAATATACAAGACTTATTTGGGAATTCAACTGGTCGCAGCTTTATTGACCCGTTAACAACCTCCGGGATCCCGCCACCGGCTCAGGCCCAACCTGACCTGAGCCGCCCCCCCCGGCCAAGCTGCGACCAGTTACCCTGCTCCTGAGCATATCTTCCAAGGCCTCCTGCCAATCATTAAGGAGCAAATCCATCCCCACCGGAGACAGATGTACCCCATCCTCCCTATATAAACCAGCACATTCCACATCAACCCAGGAATGCAATATTTGACACCTCCCCCCCGCTCCCCCACCCATCTGCCGATTTGACGATTAATCTTCGTCAACCCTCGCGACCGTCGCCGCTGAGCTTTGCAAGCTGGCCTTGGAATGATATCCGACCACAGCAGAAATACCCCATTGAAAAGTAACAGTATCGCTCCCAAGTCCTTAATGACAGTTCGAATTAATTGTCGGCAGGTCCACGATGCTAGGTCGTTGCCACCGAGATGTATTAACAAGGCATCCGGCGTCCCTCTCAGCCGAGCGTGGTGCCACAGCAAAGGCAAGAGTTGCATCCATCGCAGTCCCCGCTCGCCCAGCCATGAGACGGTCACCCCGCATTCATCCAATCCCAAATTCCGCCCGACCGGGCGCATGGCTACTCGACGACTGGCCCAATACACAAACGAGTGGCCAAGCACCCAGCATTGACAAGCTTCTGGCAAAACTTCTGTAAAACAAAAAGATCCATAGTTAGCCAACACCCCCCGCCCTTACAAGCGCACATATCTGCGACACGCCCCAGACTTCCATCTACCTATGCGCCGAATAGCATCTTCGGGCAACCCCAAAGCAGCAGCACTCGTTGCCGCCCCAATCCGAAAAGAGTGTAGCGCGAACAACCGAGCATCCTCCCCAAGCCACCGCAAAGCTAGCCTCAGTACCGCCGTAAACTGGAACCACGTAAGAACTCTGCTATCCGCATGAATGAATAAATTCCCCCCCCCCCCCCTAGGCCGCAGCTGCAAATATGCCTTCAGCAGCTCCACCGGGCAAATGGCTGCCCCCGCAATAGCTCGCAATTGAACCCACGTGCCGCGCTCCAGCTGGTCTGTCTTGGAACGCGCTAAATAAAGCCCGACCCCGCGCGGCTCCCACTTCACATGGTGCACTTGTAGGCCACCCACTCCGGCTGTCCCCCGCTAGTCTGCAATCAACTCCCCCATGCGGAACGCACCAAAGAAGGCCACGGAAAATACATCCCGAAAAAGAACGCCCTCGAACGCAGATGTAGCCACCTGCGGTAAGGCCGAGCACAAACGTTGTAGCAACTCATAAATAATGGGCCGACGGCCATCCCTTGGAGCCAGGCAGACCCGCTCCCATCCCTGTAAGAGTCTACACATGAGGAAACCCACACCGACCGCCCCCCAACCCGCCACCTTGGCAAAGAAGGCAAACCCCGCTAAATTCCTACTCACCGTGGCTCGAGAAAATCCAGCAGCCTTCGCTGCCGATACATACAAACCTGTAAGCTGATCCGTTGGCGGACCCCCATGCCATCCATGCTCCTCCAGGAAATCCACCACGTTATCGCAGCCCCGCCTGTAAGCCCTCCACGTAGTCGCCGACACCGATGCCTTCAATAGTTCGGTCATCTCTGGAGGCCAATCTGCCATAGATGCTCGGGGACCGACCGCCCCTCCTCTTCTGCCTCCGGTGCCAATGTACGGAACAGCTCCCACTTGAAACGGGAAAGAGCATCGGCGACTTGGTTAGCACTCCCAGGAATATGCCGCGCCCGTATCACAGTATTCAATCTCAGACAAGCTAACACAACCTGTCTCATCAAGTCAGCGACCGGTTGGCAGCGCGGTGTGTAATGATTTACGACCGATACCATCGCCTCGTTGTCACACCACCAAACAATCCGCCGATTACGAACCTTGTCTGGCCACAACTCCAAAACGACAAGGATAGGGAATAATTCTAAAAAAGTTAGCCGTGAGACCCATCGCAGTCCACGAACTGGGCCATGCTGCCGCGCACCAGGAGCCCCCAAAATAAACCCCGAGGCCTAGCCCACCAGCTGCATCGGTAAACAATTGCAACTCTGGATTGGCAATCTCCCTGTCCCTTAGCACCGTAATTCCATTGAAATCCCGAAGGAATTCATCCCAAATCGCCAGGTCGTCCCGAATGCTACGTGACACATGCAGCCGGTGATGAGGTTTGCAGACTCCCGCAGTAGCCGCTGCAAGGCGTCTCATGAACACCCGACCCATCGGAATCACCCTGCAGGCGAAGTTTAAAGACCCGATCAAGGACTGCATCTCTCGTAACGTCAGCCGCTTGGAACACAAAGCATTCGCGACCAAGACCCGGAGTTTTCTTAATTTGATCATCGGCAGGCGCGCTACCATTTCTAAGGAATCCAACTCGATTCCCAAAAAGGTGAGCCGCGTCGTTGGGCCCTCGGTTTTCTCAGTCGCCAACGGAACTCCCCACTCTCGCGCCAAACAGACAAGACCATCGAGCAGAACCTGACACTGCTCCGTCCGGGCCGCCCCTACGATCAGAAAGTCATCCAGATAGTGCACCAGCTGATCCAAACCCACCCGGTCCACCAACGCCCAGTGCAAAAAGATGCTGAACAGCTCAAAGTGCGCACAAGAGATCGAACACCCCATAGGCATACACCTATCAAAGTAATAACTGCCTTCGAAACGAAATCCTAACAACGGAAAAGCCGACGGGTGTACCGGCAACAAACGGAAAGCCGCTTCAATATCCGCCTTCGCCATCAAACCGGCCTGCCCCACAGCTTCGGACGAGATCAACAGCTGCATCGAACGATGCATACCTAACCTCACAAAGCGCCCTGGGGATCAGGTCGTTCACCGAAGCAAGGTTATGAATGAGCCGAAACTTGCCGGGCTCCTTTTTCGGTATTACCCCCAATGGGGACACAATCAAATCTGCAAAAGGTGGCTGCTCGAAAGGACCCGCTACCCTCCCCAAAGCAATCTCCTCCGCTAACTTGTCCCGCACCACACTGGCAAAGCGCCTCACGGAAGGAGCATTCCGTACTGCGCTCACGACCACCCGTCCGCTCGTCGGAATCTGAAACCCCTCCCGAAACCCCCCCTCCAAAATAACCCTATCTTTTCTCTTGGGATACCTCCTCAAAACTTCCAGGAACACATCGAGCTTAACCGGAGTCGGGGCCAAACTCCTCCAGTTCTCACTGCTTTGGGGGGGGGGGGGCAAGCCTGCTCCGCCTGGCCCTCTCTTAACACATTTAAGGGCGGAGTGCCCCCCATTACAGACTGAACACGAGTGCCGGAATTTGCAGTCCGTAAATGGGCAGGAGGACTTGTTAAAACGCCAACATACGTCCCCAGCGCCCCCCCTCCGCCCGCTTTCTGCCCAGTCGCCGACTCGCCGGCCCGAAAGGGCCGCTGCACCCCGGCAGCTGCAACTAATACGCCCCTTACCCCCAGCGCCAGCCCCCCGGCGGATCTGACCGACATCTGCGTAAGCCATAAATTGATGTCCTGAGTACCCCACGACAGCGACCGATTCTCCTCCATCTTGTCTCGAAATTTCTCGTCGTAGTTGAGCCAAGCCCAACCATCGTGCAACTGAGAGGCCTCCAAGATGGAGTCCGCATACGCCAATAACATCCCGTATTGTTCCGGATGCACCCGCCCCCAAACGCTGGCTAGCCGCAAGAAGGCACGCGTCCAGTTTGTCACATTACGCGCAACGCGGCGTACCCTCCCTGCCTTTTCATCCACTTTCCTTTTCCTCCTACTGTCCCTGGAACGCTTACGACCTTCCAGCAATCTAAAAATGTCGACATTACGGCGCTCCTGTATCCTCCGCCTCAATTTCCTCGGGACGCATTCCCAAAGCTCCGAGAACGTCGCCACCGTTGGTACCGACCCCAACGCACGATCTCCCTCTCCCTTGCTCTCCCTGGAGACTGATGATGGTGTCGAAGATCCCGAAGAGGTGGACGACCCCGAGCCTGACGCCCGACGCCAGCGGCACGAACGCCGCCGTTTTTTCTTAGACGCTCCCCTCCCCGGACCATCACTCAACGCCGACACTGCAGTGACCTGACCAATAGCCTCACCTGCCACACCAGCTGCCTCCGTAGACGATGCAGCGGATCCCTGTTGCTCCAACGTTGCGTTCGTCGAGTTCGGCAACACCTCGGGGATCTCAGCGGGATGCGGCGTCTCTTCCAGTCTCTGCGACATTCCCGGCCAAGTTGCTCCTGAGTACTGCCATCCAAGGGGTACCTGTGGAGAGGAAAAAGGAAAAGGCGCCAAAGCACCCGCCCCGGCGCATGGCTGCTGCCACACCCCCGACCAGTCCGCCCTCGAAGACCCCTGCCCCCCACGCTGCCATTGCTCCAAAGTGGGAGCGAAGGCCCCTCCGAGAAACCCCGGCCCCCCCATGTAGCCCTGCCAAGCCCCCCAATTACTAGCTCTCGCCCCTCCCGCTGGCTGGACGTCACCCCTTGAGGGGCCCTCCCCCACCCCCATACCCCCAACCAGGACGTGGGCCTGCCCTTGCCCTGTTACCTCCTTGTCCTGCCCGGCTGGAGCCGAGGCCGGAATTGGCAGCGATATACGCCCCCTCTCCGTGGCCATGCACATTGGGGAAGACTCCCCCGCAGCGCCACTCAGCGGTAGTGGACCCTCCCTCGGCCCATTGCCCCCCCTGGGACTCCCACTCTGAGCAGCTGAAGATCCCGCCGAACCCTTGCGCCTAGATGCGCTGGGCACCTGGTCACTGCACTGACCAGCAACGCACCCCCTCGCCGGCCCGCCCACCGGCACCTCCTGACCTCCTGTAGATGCCTGCCTCCCCCCCCTTCCACCCCGCACTGCCCCGCGCCCCTGAGGAGCCCCCCGCCCTGCCACCCTCCTGGTCCCAGTTCTGGTTCGCCTCCCCATGTCCCCAACAGCCCCTGCCGAGCAATAAAGCAGGGTTTTAAGCTACAGATAATTTTTATCGGGTTCTTAGTATTTATTTATTTATTTATTTTTATCTTACCCTTCCCCGCGGTAGAAGGAGTGGATCCACACGATTCCCCAGCTCCTGGCCCTGAGACCGCCGCTCGGCACCTTTTCGTCGCCACGTGGCCAGGCCTAGCAGGGAAAAAGAAATAGACGTCTGACCCCTCCGGCTGCCGCACAGGAAAGGCCGGAGGAGCCAAGAGGCCCCCACCACATCTCCCACTCAACCAGCCGCACGAGACTCTCATTGGCTCCCGCACCTTTCAGTGCCCCCGGGAGCCAATGAGAGCCCCGCGGCCTGCTAGCCCGCCCCCGCGAACCCCGCCGAAGCCGAAGCGGCACACGACCGCTGCCCCCCCGGTTAATGCCGGCCGCGCGCACGCCGGGGGGGCCCGCGGCCTCGCCAGTATCAGAAAGCCAGGTCTCAGTAATACATAGAATATCAGGTTTTGAGTCAGATAACAAGTCGTTGATTATTGGGAGTTTATTTTTCAATGAACGTGCATTTATGAGGATGCACGATAGGGATTTTGCATTATGGGGGTGGTTTAAGTTGACTGCCTGTAGTGAATTAGTCTGTTTTATTTGAATGAGTCTATGGAAGTTTATTTTTGCTTGGTTGAGAGGGTGATAGTGTCCAATATGGAGATTGTTTCGGTTGGATGTGTGTATTATAGGGATTGTCATGTAGTTTTTACTGTTGAGACTTAGTGTTAGGTCAATTAGGATTATTAGAAATATGCAGATGTAAGATACTTTTAGTAGCATGGTTTTTGTTTGTATCATTACGGTATATGTGACAAGTTTGAGTAAGGTATATGATTGGAAGGTTTTAAGTAAATGTAGGAGAAAACAACCAACAATGGGCTAGTTAGGTATTCAATTTTGTTAACAATATCACACACTAGGCATGGAAAGTTGCTGGCTACTATAATGGAGAGAGAAAAGGAGAGAGCAAAAATTTATAACAGCGAGACTCAACACCCTAGTCTCCCCAAAACACGTGAATATACTTGGGCTGTTCTGTGTGAACTTCCCACTGACACCTCATCCTAACAGCTGTAAATACTGATAAAAATGGGAGGCATCTACATGATATCTCCACTGATCTTCCTCAGAAGAAAGTATCCAATTATGCCACAGATCCTGAATTGCTCTAAGACTACCACACCACCTGCATTTCAGAACCACAGCTCTATTACCTGAATTGCTCCAGGGTATCATAAGCAGCCTCTCCATATCTTTAAGACACCTTTGAGATGTATTAATAACTTAATTGACAGGGGTATATGGATTTATCATGGCTAGTAACCACTGCAGTTGCATGGGTTCTAATAGGCTCCGCTCCAACTGAAACCTTTTAGGTGTTGATTTCAAGTTATCCACTTCATAAACCACCAACTTGTATGTCCTAATATGAAAACCTAATGATACGAAACTCAGGAAGTATTAGCTCTGTCAGCAAACTACAGGGAGAATTATTAACCCATAAATATCACATTAACGTTTTACTCACTTGGGAATAAAATTTATCTGGAAACTAAACAAGAAGCATATTCAAGACAGAAATAATGTATGGGGATATCATCATTATAATTATATCTAAGCAACCCCATCTTGATAGAGCCAAGGAGGACCATTTAGTACATAAAGCTTTCAAGCTATCTAGCACAAATTCCACATTCACTTTTACCATATAGTCTACAGATAAGCAAAGGCAGATACCTAAATATTTAATGCCACCAGCACATTTTTTGATTGTCTGTATCATCATCTGGACTGCACGTAATAGCATCAACTCTGTTTATCCCAATTAAAACTATACCCAGACAGAGAAGTGTAAGCTTGAATCATATTAAACAATGCAGGAACAGATAACAAATATGACATCTTCGTAAACAGATGTTTTAATCTACAGAGAACTCTCCTCAATCCCTAAAATCAGCAGATTTTCTTGAACAGCTACTGCCAACAATTCTAGTGCTAAAATAAAAAGAAGGGGAGAAATGGGAAAGCTGTCTAATATCCCTAGAAAGAGAAAAGAACTCTGACAGGGAATCATTAGTCAACAGTTAGGCCACAGGATTAGAATATAAAATGTTAACCCTTGCAATAAAATCTGGCCCTACTATTACTACTGCTACTAATCATTTGAATAGCACTACAAGGCATATGCGGCACTGTACACAAACACAGAAGAGAAAATCTCTGCTACACATAATTTACAATCTAAGACAGACAAACGGAACAAACAGGGAACTAAGGTAGTTCAAGAGAAAACTGACTAAAATACATATAGGTATTGAATAGGAGAATAAGGGGGTCAGGATCCAAAGGCAACCTCAAAGAGATGGATTTTCAGCCTGGATCTGAATAGAATCAGAGTTGGAGCAGGTAGTCTCTGTAAAGCCGCTGGCGCTGATGGGAAACAGGATTTCCTGTTTCCCATCAACCCCGTGGGCTTAAACAGAGCCGCGAGAAAGGGAAATTCTCCCTTCGCGGCTCTGAAAAGCCTGCGCTGAGGGAGCTGAGGCCGCATGGAGGACTCTGCCAGGCAGGGGGGGGGCCCCGCGGGACGCTCGATTCTTCTGCTGCCACGGCGGCAGCAGCAGCAAGTTGTTTTTTTTTAAATCTACCTGGGCCATGGGGGAGGCTAAGACTGGTAATGGGCTGATGGGGGGAAGCTAGGACTGGAAATGGGCTGATGGGGGGGCGGCTAGGACTGATAATGGGCTATGGGGGGGCTAGGACTGGAAATGGGCTGATGGGGCAGCTAGGACTGGTAATGGGCTATGGGGGGCTAGGAATGGAAGTGGGCTGATGGGGGGGCTAGGACTGGAAATGGGCTTTGGGGGGCTAAGATTGAAAATGGTGTAATGGGGGGGTTAGGACTGGTAATGGGCTGGGGGGATTGCTAGAACTGGAAATGGGCTGAGTGGAAGGGGGCTTGAACTGCAAATAGCTGATGGGGAGGGGGGCTTGGAATGGAAATGGGCTGTAAGGGGAGGGAGCTAGCACTGGAAATGGGCTGAGTGGGGGGGGGAGCTAGAACAGGAAATGGGCTGATGGAGGGGCTAGGATAGGACTGGAAATGGGCTGTTGGGGGGTGCTAAGATTGGAAATGGGCTGTGGTGGGGGCTTGGTTTGAAATGGACTCATGGAGGGGCTAGAACTGGAAGTAGGCTCATGGTAGCCACTTCGGTGGCTCTTCTCTGTATCTTTTCTAATTCTTCTATATCCTTTTTAAGATATGGCAACCAGAAATGCACACAATATTCAAGGTGCAGTCACGCCATGGAATAATACAGAGGCATTATAATATCCTTAGTTTTATTTTCATTCCTTTCCTTATGATTCTTAAATTTCTATTTGCTTTCTTGGCCGTCGCTGCACACTGGGCAGAGAGTTTCAATGTATTATCCACGATGACACCTACATCTTTTTACTGGGCGGGGGTTCCTAATGTTGAACCTTGCATCATGTAACCATAGTTTGGCTTGTTCTTCCTTACGAGGCCACTTCTGACAGGGCATTTGCTGGCTGTCCTGACATCCAGAAATCTGGATGACCCAGATATGCACCTGATTCTGATCCTGCGGGAGCTAGGTGGCCCCACTGGACCAGAATTGGAGCATAGGGCCTGGACGTCCCAGACATGCCCCGATTCCATGCCTCTGGACATCCAGGCACTTACCTGGCTAGCCCAACCAAGCTACTGCATGGAGCCATGGTGCCGTGGCATCCCAATGCCTTGGCACCGTGGCTCCATGCAGGAGTCATGATCAGCTACAACCATCAAATTGCCTATTTCCTCGCAATCGGCCCTTCTGAGGCCAGGATCAGGCTGTGGGGATCCCCTGCCCCTGCTCACCTAAGTGTGGGGTCCCAGCAAGGTCATCTACCACCGTTGGGGGGGGGGGGGACTTATTCCACCTTCAAGGCACCCAGCCCGGATGTACAGAGCCGTCACTGGAATCAACCCTCTACATCCGGGTTGGGTGCCCCACCTCTGGCCCACCTACATTCCTCCTCCAGCCCGCCCCCTCCTGCCCCCGTACAGAGCTCCCCACACATTTCCCCTGTAAGTGCGGGGAGCTCTGCTACCGGAATCAGCACCCTGGCATTTAGCGGGGATGGACATCAAGACCAGACGTCCATCCCCGCTAAACTCGGCCTGGAATGACCCCCTTAGTGTAAAACTTAGCATTTGCCGACATTAAAATTAATTTGCTATTTGGACACCCAGGCTCCCAATTTATCAAGGTCCTCTTTGCAATATTTCACAATCCTCGTGTTTTAAAAATTGTGTCATCTGCAAATGTGATCACCTCACTCATTATTTCCATTTACAGGTCATTTATGAAGATGTTAAAAAGCATTAGAAACTTTTGAAAATTTCCTCAAAACCCTCTACCTTCCATTTTAGTTCTCTGAAGTACTGTGATAATTTCCCTATGCTTTAGTTGACAGAAAGTCCCCCACGTTCATGTAAAAAGGCAATAAAATGGCCATTTCAATTTGCAGACCTTCCATCTCTCATAATGCATTGTGGGTAAAGATATCACTTTGTACACAGCTAGAGTAGACATATTTCAAACACAGGCAGAGAAAAGGAGAGCATTAACAACTCCTGCTGTTTGCTTAATGATAGGTTACATTTGAAGAAGGCTTGTGGTCTCTTTTTCTAGCTTCCTAACAGCTATGTACATGCTAATCTGGTAGGGGGAAAATACATTTTTGTATGCATGCTTAGCCAGTTCTGCAACACTATGACAAAATTGTTCTTACAACCCTAAATATGGCAGGCAGCCAATTACTATCAATCAGTATTTTTGCCTAGACTCTATGCATGCCCAGACCCAACCACAAGAAAAGATGCATTGTAAAGAAAGCAAAATAAAACAGGAAATAAACTTAATCTGGACAATAAATCAAATCTATTTTAAAGTATGAAAAATATTTTGGTATAATACTGAGTACGTATTACATAGTATATTTAAAATAGTTGTTCCATTTTCTATGGTATACTATTGAAAAGGATCTTCAGTACAAACATTGGAATTCACTAACTGACACCCAAAAAACAATCGTGGTGATCCCACTATCACCAAACATTCCTCCCTTTCCCCTTCCCCTTTCCCATATTCTCTTTCTAATCTTCTCTTTTGCCCATTACCCAATCTCTCCCTTTTCTTTCCTCCCTTTCTCTCTCTCTCCATCCTCCCTCGCAGCACTCTCTCTCTTTCTTTATCTTCCTTCCCTTTCTTTTGTCTTTTTTTCTGTCTTCCTCCCCTCCAATCCTCCCAGCACTCTCACTTGTTCCCTTCTCCTTCTTCATACACTTTCACTCCCCCTACCCCCTCCCTAGCATGTACTCTATCTATCTTCCCTTGACACTCTCTCTCCTTCCTCATCCCTCCAACCCACAATAGGCTCTAGCTCTCTCTCCCCATTCCCCAGGCATTCTCAACTCCCCCCCCCCCCCAGCCTCTCCCTCACCTCTTTGGTGCTTGTGACACAACTACTCCCATGGCATTTCGGAACCCATGGTATACTGTCTCCTGTGGCAACACTATGTTCTTCAATGGTCCAAACCGCCATGCCTTTGGTCAGTCCAAGTGCCTTTGAACGGTCCAAGTGCCTTCACACACACATATATATGGGGCAGCCTGAGGGTAATGCGGGGCCATGTGCGGAAACTCACTGTGGGGCCTTATTTGCATAAACTATTTGAATAAATATTCATATATCAGAAAATAATCCTGGTAGCTGTAAATTCAGGATGATGGTGAACATACAGGATTGAACTGTGCCAAAGATGGAGAAGCCCAGAGGTCAGCAATAATGAAGCTATTAGGCCACACAAAAAAATTAAACTGAAATGCTCCCTTTAAAATTTATAATTTCCTAAAATCTAAACTAACAAAATATTTTAAATTTTAGAATCAATGATCAAGAATACAAAACTACCTCTAAAGACCATCTATACTCGATACCGACTGCCCTCCACCCCCCATCACCCTACAGTTGATGCCATACAAGGAACAAAAAGAAAGAAATGAAAAACTAGAGCATAGGACCTATGGAACAAAGCTATCATTCCATAATAACAGTAATTTCCACAACTCACATTGAGGAGCCTACCCAGAAAAAGGGTGGCAATGTAAATATTTCAGTGGGCCCTAGAACATCCATACACCTACTGAGAAAACTTATCAAGAACATAAGATATGCCATACTGGGTCAGACCAAGGTCCATCAAGCCCAGTATCCTGTTTCCAACAGTGGCCAATCTAGGTCATCAGTACCTAGCAGTTTCCCCAAAAAACACAGGTTCCACAATGCTTGTATTGGGTCAAGAAGTGATATCCTGGGCCCCTTTTAATAATGGTCTATGGACCTTTCCTCCAGGAACTTGTCCAAACCTTTTTATAAATCCGGCTACACAAAAAGTTTTTACTACATCCTCTGGTAACAAACTCCAGAGTTTGATTAAATGTTGAGTGAAAAAATATTTTCTCATCTCCAGGAACAAGCAGGAATGAGTCCTCACATATGGGTACGTCGGTACCGACGGAGCCTGCGCGGAAAAGCTCCCCAGTTTCCCAGAAAGAAAGCTTTTGGGAGCCTCCCACAGCGCCTGCGAGCTGCCTTCCCGCCTTTCCTAACCAACTCTCCTCAGTTCTTCTTTTCCGCGGAGCCAGCAGGTCGTGTTCCTGTCACCGCTGAAGAAGTTCTTTATTTTAATTTATTTCTTTGGTCGCGTGTCTGCCTTCCCCGACACCGGACCGGTATCGCCGGTCTTTTCTTTTCTTTTCTTTCTAAAAAAAAAAATATATATATATTTTTTTTCCCTCACTTGGTGTATTTTTCTTCTTAGGCCTACAGGCCCACAAGAAAATTTTCCCTCATGGAAAAACCAGCCTCCGGGTTCAAAAAATGCACTAAGTGTAGCGGTACAATTTCTGTTATAGATACCCATGAATGGTGTCTTAAATGTTTGGGTCCTGAACACTCCATTCCGGATTGCCAGTCCTGCTCTCTAATGTCTAAATGAGGGTTACAGAACCGAGCAGCCAAGCTCCATGTGCTGTTTCCCACGGATGCACCGGCGGTGGCATCGACATCTTCCAGGTCTTCCTCTCCTGATGGGTCTCAGGTAACCAAACATAAACCTAGCAGGTCCTTGAAGGGCAAATCTCCCTCTCAGCATCGAGATGCCTCCGGGCTTGCCTTCAAGGATCCTGCCCCAGCCAAACAACCCCGGCAGGAAGCTCCGGCTTCCAAAGCTCCTCCTATGGGGTTACAGGTTGACATCGATGGCACGGCCTCGACTGATCACCTGTTAGACTGCTCTGGGGTACCGGCACCTTCTCCCGGTACCGACATCCAGGCAGTCGTGGCGTCCATGGATCACACTGTTCAATCCATGCAGCAGGCTATAATGGCTTTTATTAATGCTGCGACACCGACGGTACCGCAACGAGTTCCGTTGTCGGTACCGGCGCCAGTACCGACTGCATCGACATCGGCCAGGATACCGACTTCGGTTCCTTGTCCAGGGCTATTTCTCGGTACCGATCCGGTACCGGGAACGCCCGATGTCGGTACCGATCGATACGCGTATCGATCGTTGGAAGGGGACAGACGATACTTTGATTCCTCTGATGATTCTGATTCATCAGATGAGTCTCCTGAAATATCCATTACCCTTCCTGAGGAACCTACTTCTCCAAAAAGGAGAATGTCTCCTCCAGAGGATTTGTCCTTTCAAGACTTCATAATAGAAGTGGCTAAAGGACTCTCTATTTCAGTAACCTCTGAAACAGAGCCTAGAGCAAAAATATTTGATATTTTAGGATACTCTAAGGCTCCCAGAGAGGCAGTCACCTTGCCAATTCATGAAATTCTTCATGAACATATGATTGACTTATGGGAGACTCCTCTCACCCTTTCTCCTCATTCTCGTAGATTGGACACTATGTACCGTGTCCCTCCTTGTCCTGGATTTCAAAAAACTCAGCTTCCTCACCACTCCATTGTGGTGCAGTCAGCTATGAAAAGGATAAAGAGTACAAAAAGACACTCTTCTGCTCCTCCAGGAAGAGAATGCAGGACCTTGGATGCTTTTGGTAGGAATCCATTCCAGCCAAGAAAAAACCTTTCAAAAAGCCTTTTTACAAAAGGAGCAGATTTCCTTCCACTTCTGGCCAACAATCTTCTACAGGTCGCTTTGCCACTAAGCGTCAACAACCTAAACAGGCCAGGCTTAAACCTGCAGGGACTGCTACAACCCAGCAGTCCCAACCCCCTCAGGGTTTTTGACTTGATACTAGAGAACTTAACCTTTCTGGTTCTACAACAGCCAGAACCTCTCACCATTCCAGGAAGGTTAGCTCATTTTGCTCCCAGATGGGAGCAAATCACATCAGAGCAGTGGACCCTCTCCATCATAAGAGAGGGCTACAAACTTCATTTCTCAGACCTTCCTCCCTATACCATGGTGAGACACTTCAATTCTCCCACATCTCTCCTCGACCTTCTGGATCAGGAGGTGACTACCCTTCTGGCCCAGGGGGCCATAGAAGAAGTTCCTCTTCTTCAACAGGGGTCAGGGTTTTACTCCCCCTATTTTCTCATTCCAAAGAAAACAGGGGGATACAGACCCATTCTAGATCTCAGAGAATTGAACAAATTCCTATGCAAGGAGAAGTTCAAGATGCTTTCTCTAGGCACTCTCCTTCCATACCTGCAGAGTCAGGATTGGATTTGTTCTCTAGATCTCAAGGATGCGTACACTCGTGTCCTCATCCATCCATCTCACAGAAAATTCCTACGTTTTCTGTTCCAGGGAAAACATTACCAATACAGAGTGCTTCCTTTCGTTCTAGCCTCTGCTCCAAGAGTGTTCACCAAATGCATGGCAATAGTTGCTGCATTTGTACGCACTCTGGGAATATTTGTCTTCCCATACCTGGACGACTGGCTCATCCGAGCTCCAACCCAGTCAGAGGCTCAGATCTCCCTGAACCGCACCAGGCGCATTCTGCAATACCTGGGACTTGTGGTAAACCTCCCAAAGTCCCAGCTCACCCCTACTCAGTCCCTGGAATTCATAGGGGCCTGGTTGGACACCATTTCTGCAAGGGCCTACCTTCCTCAGGCCCGTTGTCAACGTCTAGTGCAGTTAGCCTCCCAGATTCAGTCAAAGAGCCACTTAACTGCCAGGGAGATGCTACAACTGCTAGGCCATATGGCTTCCACAGTACATGTGGTACCCTATGCTCGCCTACACATGAGAGCAGCTCAATGGACTTTGTCCACCCAGTCGACTCAAGCTTCAGGAGCTCTCTCAGACCAAATAGCAACCTCCAAACGTCTCTTTTGGTCTCTCCAATGGTGGATGTCCACTCAAAATCTGTTGCTGGGGTCCCCCTTCCAACCTTTGTTACCCCAAGCAACCCTCACAACAGATGCCTCCCAAACAGGTTGGGGAGCTCATCTACAAGACCTCTCCACCCAAGGCACTTGGTCCCCACAGGAGACCTCTCTTCATATCAACCACTTGGAACTTCGAGCAGTATTCCTAGCTCTCAAGGTCTTTCATACCCTCCTCAGCTACAAGACAGTCCTCATTCATACGGACAATCAAGTAGCCATGTTTTACATAAACAAGCAAGGAGGAACTGGCTCTCTGTCGCTTTGCAACGAAGCTCTAAGATTATGGGCCTTCGCCAGAGAGCATCAAATCCATCTCCTGGCAGTATACCTCCCAGGAATCCAAAACTCTTGGGCAGACAGACTCAGTCGAGTTCTGCTTCCACACGAATGGTCCCTGCACATGGATCAGGTACTCAGAATCTTCCAAGAATGGGGAACCCCGGACATAGACCTCTTTGCAAGTCTGTGGAATGCCAAACTTCCCCGGTTCTCTTCCAGAATTCCGTGGCAGGGAGTTCAGGCCAAGGATGCCTTCCTCCTTCATTGGGGTCAGGGCTTCCTGTATGCCTTTCCACCCATTCCTTTGATTCCCAAGACTCTGTTCAAACTCCAGAGGGATCAAGGATCTATGATCCTCATAGCTCCACGCTGGCCACGCCAAGTGTGGTACCCTCTACTTCTGCATCTCTCCCAAGCCCCCTCCCTGGACTTGGGAGCTGCGCCAGACCTTCTGTCCCAGGAGGAAGGGACTTTGTGGCATCCAAACCCCAAGTCCCTTCACCTCAGAGCTTGGTTACTGAAGGCCTAGACCTTCAAGACTTCAATCTTTCTCAGCAAGTGAAGGATATCCTCCATGCTTCCAGAAAACCTTCCACTAGGCGTTCCTATGCTTTTAAGTGGAAAAGATTTTCCATTTGGTGTGCTCAAAAGGGTCTTTACCCTCTGGCACTTCCTGTGAATTCTCTATTGGAATATCTCCTGCATCTCTCCAATGCAGGCCTTAAAACAAATTCAGTAAGGGTCCATTTGAGTGCTATTGCAGCATCCCTTAAGCCTCTCAATGGACAACTTATTTCCTCTCATCCTCTTATTGCAAGATTCATGAGAGGCCTAACTTTAACTAAACCTCCCATTCGACCTCCTCCAGTGGCATGGGACTTAAACTTGGTTCTTGGTCAGCTTATGAAGCCACCTTTTGAACCCTTGGCCACTACCTCCTTGAAATTTCTTTCCTGGAAGGTTATTTTCCTTATTGCAATCACTTCTGCTCGCCGCATCAGTGAATTGTAGGCCTTAGTGGCTAATCCACCTTATACAAGGTTCCATCATGATAAGGTAGTCCTTAGGACAAATCCTCACTTTATGCCTAAAGTGGTCTCACCTTTTCATCTTAATCAAGAGGTATATTTACCTGTCTTTTTTCAAGCTCCTCATGCATCCAGTGCAGAGAGGAACCTTCATACTCTAGATTGTAAAAGAGCTCTTGCTTTTTACTTACACAGGACACAGCAACATAGAAAGTCTTCCCAGCTTTTTGTTGCTTTTGATCCTTCTCATTTAGGACTTCCAGTCTCTAAAATAACACAGTCCAATTGGATTGTTCAGTGTATTTCTTTTGCTTACCAGAGTAAGAACCTTTCTCTGGAGGGCCATGTCACAGCTCACAATGTGAGGGCCATGGCCACCTCTATGGCTCATCTTCATTCTGTGTCCATCGACCAGATCTGTCGAGCAGCCACCTGGGCCTCGGTTCATACCTTCACAGCCCATTACTGTTTGGACAAGGACTCCCGCCGGGATGCCTTGTTTGGTCAGGCTGTCCTCAGACACCTGTTCCATTCTTGAACAACTCCTGCCCTCCTTCCCTGAATGGATGCCTGAGATCCATAGGAAGACGAGGAACCCTTCAGGGTCTCATACCCTTGGGGATCTCCCAGGCATCTTAGCTAGGGAGTCCCCATATGTGAGGACTCATTCCTGCTTGTTCCTGGAGATAGCACAGTTACTTACCTGTAACAGGTGATCTCTGGGAACAGCAGGAATTAGTCTTCACAACCCTCCCACCTCCCCTAGGAGTTGTATCTCTCTATATATCTTTCCTTTCCTCTCTCTCTCTATTGTCTCAGCTGTAAACTTGAACGGAGGAGAGTTGGTTAGGAAAGGCGGGAAGGCAGCGCGCAGGCGCTGTGGGAGGCTCCCAAAAGCTTTCTTTCTGGGAAGCTGGGGAGCTTTCCCGCGCAGGCTCCGTCCGTACCGACGTACCCATATGTGAGGACTAATTCCTGCTGTTCCCAGAGATCACCTGTTACAGGTAAGTAACTGTGCTTTATTAGTCTTAAATAGGTTACCCTGTAGCTTCATTGCATGTCCCCTAGCCTTTATATATTTTGATGACATAAACAATCGATCTATGTTTACCCGTTCCACTCCATTCATTAATTTATAGACCTCTATCATATCTCCCCTCAACCGTCTCTTTTCCAGGTTGAAGAGCCCTAACCTTTTCAGCCTCTCTTCATAGGGGTATCCTTCCATCCCTTTTACCATTTTGGTGGTTCTTCTCTGTACCTTTTCTAATAATGCTATATCCTTTTTAAGAAACGGCGACCGGAATTGCACACAATTGCACAAGGTATACTGTATCAAAAGCAACTTTCCTTCTCTGTACTCCTATCATTCCTTTCCTGACATTATTCTACCTCCTGCTTTAAACTCCTTTTCTCCCCTTGTAATTTTCTTATTTTAAGGGAATTTATTAGTAAAGGGCATTAGCTCACAATGTGTGTGCTGGCGTGCGCTGAATGTGCATTAGCATACACATTGCCAGCTAATTCAGTGAGTGCTATGACAGCATGGGTAGTGAGTGGGTGAGATAGAGGCGGAAAGTGGGAGGGGTGTGCTCTGTGCAGTTAGTGTGGGGTTGACACTGCACACTAACTGCATTAGCACAGGATATCCTAACACTACCTCAATAAGTGGCATTAAGTGTGCCCGCGCTAAATTGCCATGTACTAAGGAACCAGGCTCCTCATTAACTCCCGGAAAAATGCTTTGCACACCCCAACAGTTAAAGCAGTGGTGTTGCACCTAACATGTCACAGTTTCAGCGCTGTAAGAACATTCAGTGCAACACCCTAGCGCCCTTTAGTAAAAAGGCTCTTAAGATCCATTAAGTCACGTTGATATTTTTTCGGCTTGTGATAAGGCTTCTGTATTCTGAGGATCAAACTCCTCCATATTTGACATCTTTTGTACAGTAAGATCAAACTTCCTTCAACTTATCTTTAGATGTTTCAATCAACAGCAATATCAAATCTAAAGCGAACTTATTTAAAATATTGCTTCACTTTTTCAAATAAACTTCATCATCTGAAAAGATTATAAGTTCCTTTTGAACCCAAAGCCCTCTTAGTATCAGCTCTTTTTTACAATACTCCACTAAGATAGCACTGTGCAACTCCAATCATGCTTGCTTTTTCATAAGATTCCGACCCAATTAGATCCTTCTACTCCTTCCTCAGATTGCAACAATGATGGTGCACTTCATAACTCCTTAGCCTTATCAGCCAAAAAACTGTACACATCTTTCCATGATACCATTTTTCCCTATAGAAAAAAATACCATGTGTGCACACAGAAAATAAATTGGGATATCAGGGAAGTAATTTAATAATCCACCAAAAAAACTCCTCTCTGAATGAAAAATGTTTAAAATGAGAAAAAGGATCTCAGTTCATAACTTTCCATTCATAGAATCAACTCTGTGGATATATCTACTTCTACATCACAGATACAGAAAAAAATCCTTTTCAAAACACTTTATAATAAAACATTTGAACATTTTTATTCATTTTTTGTAATTATACAGTATAATTCCAATTCCCATAAATCACAGATCTAAAAATACTTTATAAAAATGCTTTTACTATTGCTGCAAAGTTCTACATCTCTCTGTTGTAATTTTTATCAATTTCAAATCTATATTTTATATCAACTTCAAATCTTTCAGATCTTTCAAAATTATCTGTAAAGCTCCATGCTTCCCTGTTGTATTTTATATCAATATCAAATCTTTCAAAATTAGAATTTGGAATGCAGAACTGCCCGACACAGGCCTTTGCTCCACAACCAGTATTATTACATCAGGGGTCATGTAACATCCAATTCACTTTCTATCCATCATGCTGATAATAATTCCAGCTTTACAGCAAAATATTTTTATGCTGTTATCCACATCACAGTATCTTCTTCACACACTCGGATAGGTTTCAGACATGGTGGGATCTTTTATATCCAAACATTCTTTCAAAGCAACCACTCAAACAAGCACTCGTCATCACAATAAAGGAATATTTATATGGAAGCTGCATTGGCACAAACCTGTTCAGAAGCCAAAGTCTGTATAAAATAATTCAAATACCTTATATGTTTATTGTTCTTATTCATAAAGTTTAAGTAAAGAACCCCTTTCATTCTATAGCAGCATTCAGACGTTTGAGAGATTTTCATGAATTAGCATTTGTGAAATTTGATTTCAGTACTCGCCCAAACTTATTGAAGCCAATCTGGGAGAGGGAGGTGGTCAAGGAGTAATCAGCAACTGCCAGCATGAGGCCCCTTCAGCCAATCCTGCTTCAAAAGCTTGACAGGCAGTCAGAGAAACCTATTCCTGTGTCTGGCTTCTGCAGATCCCATGGCTGATGATAATGTAACAGGACTGTGCCTGAAACATTCAACAGAGGAGCGGTCACCAACAGCCAGCACCAGATTTGAGCTAATTCTGCTTTGAATGTGTGACAGGCAGCCAGATAAACCTAGCCCTATCTGACTTCAGCAAATCCTATAGCTGATGACATTATAGCAGGGCTGCAACATACATTGTGAACATAAAGGACAGAGAAGCATTCTGGCTTTGATTTTTAGAAGACTAAGAAGGATGGCGTGAGTTTAGGATTCTAAAGGAAAGATAGGAGTTTGGTTGTGGCAGGGGTAAGACTGCAAAGAAAAAAAAAGCATAACATCCCAACTTTGCTAGTGGAACTAGAACTACTGCCATAGAGCTGCATCTGGGGCAAAGGAGGACTTTAAAGCTGAAAAAACATAAAGCTTCAGGACTGACTTCTGTCTGCAGTCTCTTTCCCTTGTTATATCAAAGCACAGAAAGAAGATATTCAAGTTCATTTTTTTCATGATAAACATTTTTGCCTTCCTTTTGCTAGGCAGAATCTGCCACTAGAGACTTCAAAGGGCCTTTGTACTATGAGACAATGAAGAGTGAGTGATAGAAGTTACTGCATCAAGATGTATTCCAACAATCTTTCTCATGTATTGTCTGCAATAGCAGGGCAGCTGGGAAGTTGACAGGATATAGAACACCTTTACTGTACAAAATCTGTTCCATTCCATTGTTCATAGAATAGTAAACTTTGAAGCTAAAAGATAAACATTTAAAAGCAAAAAGCCGTTGTACAGGAGCAATCCCTGAGAATCCACCAGTGCCATCGGAGCAAGTGCAGTATAGTTAGTGAGCAGTGGGTTAACATATCCCCCCTCTCCCTAGTCCTTTCAGGAATGTCAGCAGAAATATGCAGCCTAAGGGGACAGCCACAGCAGGGCAGCATTGAAGCTGGGTGTGGGACCCTGGCCATGATATCTGAGGCAGGGCATGGGACACCTGAATTTAGTACCTTTTTCATTCCATTGCTCATAGAATAGTAAACTTTGAAGCTAAAAGGGAAAAAAAGTAAACAGCTGCAGTAGAGGAACAGTCCCTGGGAGTCCAACAGTGCCATTGGAATCTTATAGCTGCAAGTGCAGCATAGCTGGCGGACTGAGTGCTAACCCCCCCCCCCCCCCCTTCCTGATCCTTTTCAGAGTGTCAGCAGAATCTCTCAGCCTTATCAGGCAGGCTCTGCAGGGCAGAGCTGAGGCATAGCATCATGCTTAGTAAGGGCATGTTTGTAAAGTTCAATAGTTTATTTATTTATTTAGTATACCGCTACTTCCAGCGATCAGCAGCGGTTTTGATTACAGATTGAAAATTGTCAAATCATGACAGGAAATTTTTGAGGTATAAACACATTGATTAGACAGGAAAGCACAGCACACAGAGAACTATTTTACAGGGAACATGGGCTATGGAGGGTTAAGTAAGTGGCTTGCCCAAGACCACAAGGAGCACCTGTGGGACTAGAAACCCCAGTCCTTCCGGCCCAAGGTTGCTGTCCTCCAGTGGGATTTGAACCCCCGACCTTCCGGCCTGAAGTACCTTGCCCCAACCACTAGGCCACTCCTCCACTCCAGAAGAAAGGAGAAAGAAGGAAGGGAAGGGATGGAAAGTGAGAGCAGTATTAGCATGAGTGCACAGAAAGAGACAGAGCATTATCAGGGCATGGTTAGGATATGGCTATGGGCTCCTCTAGTCCTCCGCCCAAACTAAAGAGAGATGTCTTTACAGGGAGAGTAGAAAGAGCTCCAGTTTTTTTACTGCAAAAGTGGAAGAACAGGTGTTTGTGTGTGGCCTCATTTCTACAGAGGGGTAAAGGGAGATTGACACAGTATTTATTTATTTGCCCCGTCAATAAATCAAGGCAGTTTACATAGAATGATTAGCTATTACATAGACCCATTAGCTATTACATAAAACCGGTAACATTTGAACAATAATTGGATCTACGATCCCATATAACATATATTGATTAGTTAACTATTTAAATAGTAGAAACATTGTATAAATGTTGAATATATTAGTTACATTACTTACACTGCAAGTTGCATTTGTGGTAACAGGGTTATTTTGAGCTTGAGCTTGTATAATGATTTTCTATTCTTTTGTATTGGTTGGGTTTTACATCATATGTATAATCAGTGGTTGGAACATTCTTAACTTGGTGATCTGGTAATTGCTCATGTGACTGGACTTTCAAAGTATGCCTGGAATAACCATGTTTTTATGTGTTTGCGGAAAGTTAGATGGTCTTTTCTGGATGTGAGTTCCAGAGACCTGGGGCCTGATTTTGAGTTAGGCAGGCTATGCGCCATGGCAGCAGCAGCTGCGGAAGTGAAAATCCGGGTTATACTTGATTCACCGGCAGCTGCAGAGGCTACATAGGTATCAGTGATTTTCAATGCTACCCACGTAGCCTCTTCACCTTAAAGATAGGCGAGGAAAAACCTCACCTATCTTTAAGGCGCAGAGGGCTATGCGGTAGCATCGAAAATCCCTGCTATACGTGTAGCCCATTCCTCCACTCCCACTCCACACCAGAACGTTTCTAACATGCCCCGATGCTACCCACATAGCATCTGAGTGTGTTAGGGACTTAGCCAGGATTTGCAAAGGGCACTACCCATGTAGGTACCCTTCGAAAATCCCGGATAAAGCCTTTACATGGCTAACTAGGGAAGTTACCCATGCAATGTCCTTCAAAATTCATAAAGAAAGAAGGATCTGCTTGATGTAGATGAGTTAGTCCTAGTGAATTCTGCCAGGGTGCTTAGGGAATTCCTTGTACATGCTCTCATTTTCCTATTTGCTGGGCTGATGTGCAGGAGTGTTCTTAAGTAGGTGGGTGGTTCAATCTATAGTGTCTTGAAAATAGTGTGTATTTTATCCTGCTGTTTATTTGGAGCCAATCGAGTTTTTTCAATATTTGGGTGATGGGCTCTCTTATTGAAGTTTATGTGATGGTTCGGACAGTAGTGTTCTGCGCTAGTTGGAGGTGTTGTATGCTTTGTAGGCCAGTGAGTATACTGCAACTAAAGTCCAAATGGGGGAGCGCTATTGCTTGTAGTGTTGTGCAGAAAACATTAGTGGGCCGAAGAAGTCGTAAATGTTGTAATGTCTTTATTTTGGATTATATTGTTCTTGTTATATTGCTGATGTGGCTTGTCATGCCTAGATACTTGACCTCCTTTTTGACTTTCAGAATTGCATCTTTTACTTCCAGGGTTTTAGGTGGGCTGAATGTACCATCTCTTGACACATAAAGAACCTATGAGGTATTTTTTATAATTTATATTAAGGTTGTTTTCAGATAGCCATGAAGCTATTTCATCAAAGCATGTGATTATTTTGGTCTGATCAGGGCTGTTAGTGTCAAATGGGGAGTATAACATGATGTCATCTGCATATATGTGGTAGTAGATGTTATGTTTTTGGATTATTTCGCAGATGGGCTGTAGATAGAGGTTAAAAAGTAGAGCTGATAAGGCAGATCATTGAGGGATTCCTTGTAGTTGAGGATATGTTTTTGATGAGTTAGGACCAATTTTTATTTGGCATTTCCTGACAGTTAGATATGATGCAAACCACTGTAGTGGAGTGCCTTTAATACCCAGATCTTAAAATCTGTTAAGTAGTAGATGAGAGTGAGAAGGTCCCTCCCCTGACGGTTTGTCCGACACATAAACATTTTGAGTGGGTTTCTGCATGGTGAGGTGATCTTTTGATTGTGGATATTTTTGTGATTGCCTATTATTTTGGTCTTTTTTGTAGTAAGTAGTAGATGATGGTGTATGGAGTCAAATGCAGAGGCTATGTCTAGGAAGATAATTATGAAGGTCATTTTCTGTTTGTCAGTCCCCCTTATCATCCTATCCATTAGTGCTATGAGTAGATCTCTACTCCATGATTTTTCTGGAAGCCATGTTGTTGCAGGTTGAGTGGTGAGGTTATTTCAATGTAGTCTTTGGAATTGGTTTAGGACTATTTTTTTCTATTGCTTTAGCTAATAGGGGGAGGCTCAAAATAGGTCTGTATGAACTAGGGTCTGATCTGTCTAATGTTGTATTTTTTGGAATAGGCCATTTTGATGTGGTTTTTAGGCCTTTATGCATGTAACCTGCTTCCAGACATAACTGTACAATTTTAAGTATTACAGGGGAGAGTTCCTCATTTGATATTTTCACCCAGCTTACTGGGCAAAGCTCATTGGCTGATGTGTTTGTATTTAGATCAGCTATTATTTTCTGTAGCTGGTTTGAGGATATCATTGAGAACATTGTCCATTCAGTGGTGGGTTTGAGGTTGATGTAGTTAGTTGTGACAGTCGGTGTGTAGGTCTTTCCTGTTTTTCCTATGTAGTATTGTGCAATTGCTTCTGGTGAAAGTGTAGGCTCATCTTGAATCTGTGGTTTGATTAGGGATTTGACAATACTGAAAAGTTCTTTCGGTTTGTTTATTGAGGAATTGATGAGTTTTGAGTAGTATTCTTTCTTATTTCTGTTTATGGATTCATGGTACTTCTCTAATTTTTTCATGTAGTTTATTTGTATTTTATGTTGTTTTGTTCATCTCCAGGTCCTTTCCAGTTTTCTCAGGTGCTTTTTCTGGTTTCTGAGGTCTTGCGTGTACCAAACTGCACTCCATTTATACTTTGTAGGTATTCGTTTGTAGGTATTTTTTTGTATGTAGGGTTGTCCTTTTCAATTACTGTATTTCATATGGTTGAGTTCCAGTTCTCTATGACTGTGTCAATTTCTGTGGAGTCTAACATAAGTTGTAGTGTAATTTCATCTAGGAATAACTTATTTTCAAATTTGTGATATCTTCGAGGCGCAGCAGTAGTATGTGTGTTATTTATGTTTAATGTTTCGCATTGTCGAAGTTAACTGTGAAGTGGTCCGACCAGGGGACAAGCTGGATTTGTAGTGATTGATGTGTCTATTTGTTTAGAGTTTCTCTGGGTATCAAGATGAGATCCAGGGTATTTCCTCTTATGTGTGTGGGTTTCTGTATTATTTGTTTGTATCCTATGCATCAAGGAATGCTTGTGAAGTTTCTTTGGGAACAGTTGGTAGGTTGAGGTCACCCAGTAGAATGATCTGTTTGTGGGGAGTAGTGTTTGAGCAGAGTGTTTCAAGTATGACTGATCGTTCTTTTGGACTGGTTTAGGAGGGTCTGTATAGTAGGATGAATGCAGTGTGTCTGTTTTCAATCATAACGATGTCAATGCCTGATGTGTTCACTGCTGCTGCTGTTCGAAACTTCAGTTCTTTTTTTGCTATTATACATACTCCTCCTTTCTTTTCCTTTCTCTGACAATTGAATATGTTATAATCATCAGGTTTTAATTGATTTAGTAGGACCGTATCATTGGAAGATAGCAATGATTCTTTCATGAACATGAGGTTGAGGTTATTGTTGTCAATGTAGTCTGTTAGAATAGGGATCTTGTTCCTAACAGAGCGGGGGTTGATGAAAGCACATTTTAAGTGTTGTGTGTCTGGAATATGTGTGTTGCATATTTGTTTGGTGCAGTACATTTGGATTGATAGGAGTCTGTATATTGTAGGATATTGGCAGTACCATGTATTGTCCTTTGTTAACACCATTCTATGTTGATGGGGGTATGCATGACTGGTATATGGTAGGTGTGTTGTGTGTATGCATGAGATTGGGATGAGAAGGTTAGTATTCCAATTATAGTTATGGTTATCATGAATGGTCTGAGATCCATTGTTCTCTGTGTTATAATTTTCACAGTTGAAAATTAGTTGGAGGTGCTCAGGTTGATTAAATCCTAGTCCGGTGGTTCTAGTAGGTTCTGTGTATGCTCTGATAGTTGACCTTACAGGTCTGTTTTACAAAAGATTGAGTGCCTAATCTTATTGGACAATTTATGACTACCTAGATTATGGATAATTTTCATCTGAGCCCAGAGGCCCAGCTTTTCACTCTTTTATTCTTGGGACCTCTGTATAGCGGTCTGTGAAGATAAAACTCCTGGTAAGTGGAATGTGATGAGTGTGATGGTTAATGCCTTGTCATTATATGCCTGTCTATGTTGGGCAGGCAGCTGTGGCTTTCAGCTATTGTGAATGAGTTTGGTCATCCACTGCATGTCAGTGGGGGGGTTTTGAAAAATAGATCACTCTTTGACTGAGCTATAAATAATTGTTAAGATATAGTGCATAGACAAGTGTTCAACGTTCTGTTCAGATCCTAGGGAGTTAAATTAGATGAATCTAGAAGCTGTTCTAACCTCCTTTGTATTGCTTTTCTCATTCTCTTTAGGTCAGTATCTTATTTGTTGATGTCTTCTCCTACGGTCCTCTCCAAAGGCCCTCACCAAAGGGCCCTCTGGCGAGGCCCTCAGGTGCAGGCATGCCCAATGGTGCTCAACTTTAAACTTTTAAAGTTTTTGAAGTCCTTCTTCCTCTTTGGCCCGATTAGCCTCAGTGGTGGGCAGTGAGGAGGGGCTTGCCTTCTCTGTTCCTTCCCCAATGCCAATCAAGGCTGAAGGTTGCCTCCCACCAGGGGCGGCTCAAGGCAATCTGCTGCCTGAGGCGAAGAATGAGATGGTGCCCCCTCCTTAGAGGGGGCGGCTTTTTCAGAACTCCAATCGGGGACTGAACCAAACCAAAAAGCCAATTAGATTATATGGAGGGAATGCAAGATGTCTGCACACAGGGCCGTACCAAGCTGCAATCACGCCCTGTTTTTTTCATGGTGGCACTGGCAACAGGGAAAGAGCAGTGTCATGAGGTGGATCAGCCAGAGCCTATGGAAATAGGAAAAACTGAGTAGAACAGTTCTAATAATGACAGGCTAGAGCAGCACATGGAGCAGAGTTGCTATAGGCAACGTACACAAACTGAATTACCAGGTGTGAGAGCACGCCCAAGCAGTAGGTTACCTCACAGCCCATTAGGTAATGAGGGACAGCTGGGAGGAGGCGGGGCTCAAGAAACACCAAGAGTGACGCAGTTAAAATTCACTCACCGGAGGTTAGAGTCAGAGCCGATTGGGGAGCCGACAGGAGAGCTGATTGCAGAACTGATTGCAGACCTGATCAGAGAGCTGGACAGGGGCCAGAGCTTCGCAAGGAGATTTACACAAAGTTCTAGAGGAAGAAACCCAGGAGAGAATACCAGGGATTTGCTTCAGAGAGCAGGGCACAACTGAACAAAAGCCCAGTGGACTTTGCCACAAAGGTATTTCTGGAACCAGGCTGAGAAAAGCTGTGGGAAAGAATCTTCCTAGTAACAGGTACAAGGAGGGCAAGAGTTTTTATCTTGAGGATACTTTTGTGCCCAAACGAAAGCATAAAGAGAAAGGCAGTGAGAGGCTTTCATCTTGGCAAAGCTCTGTTAAGTTTCCTGTACCCAGAAGCTCCGTGAGAACTAAGCCAGAAGGTAGGCTTATTCCTTCTAGTATAAGAGAAGCTGAAAGTAAGAGTTTTATCTACACTTATCCAAGAGTGTGTGGCTCTCAGGAAGGAAACTCTACTGTGTGTGGTAACCTCCCATTTTACTCTAGCAGAGAGGAGGAGGGGAGCTCTCTTAACCGAGAAGAGGGACTGTTTAAAAATAGCCTAAGTTACAATCCTAGGGAGTTTAGCTCTGAAGAAGGATGTGAAGAAATGCTGTGTGATTTCTGTGAGGAAACATCTTCTGAGTCTTGCTTGGATTGTACGTTAATAATTTCTGATGAGATTTCTTCATTGTGCTGAAGTGTCTACAGAAAATCTGTTTAAGGAAAACAGCAGTGAAGAAACTTGCTTGTTTAAGAAAAAGGACTGTTTGCATTACCTTTTGTTTATTGCCAAGCTGAAGATACAAGCATTTATTTTGTTCCAGTAGTTTACCTTTATTTATACCAGAAGTATGGTTTTTGTCTTTTGTTCCAATGTGCTGAAAATTCACCCGGGAAGGGAAAATAAAAAGTCCTCTCTTTAAGCCTTGCTATTCGTCTACAACTACATTCTTATATTAGCTTGTGGAAACTACAGTTCCCAGGGGGCATTTCAATACCTTCTTAATACCAACCCCCGCTGTTTAAGAAGAGGCCCCACTGTAGCTCCCATGCTTTAAGCCTCTGGGAACCTATAGGTGGGTGACAGCAGGCAGTGCTGGATGGAGGTATGGGGAGGAGGTGGGGGTATGCGCCTGATCTGAAAGGCGCCGGCACTTTAAGCAGATCTGTCCCTCCCTGCTCTGACATCGCGTCAGAGGAGGGAGGGACCAGACCTGCTAAAAGTGCTGCAAAAAGGTTTGGGGGCATATTTTGGCTGCCTGCTATTGTCCTGCCAGCAATCAATCCCAAAAAAACCCCAAAACGGTAATCCAAAGTGACACTGCAAAAACAAGACACCATTGCAACCCCCCAAAAAAGTCTTTTAGTATATTTTTTTGTCGGACATAAATCGGGAGGAGGAGGCACTGTGAACCAACCCCCAAACACGATACATATCCCTTTTATTCAACCACATAGGTTTAAATACTCAAAATTTAAATACGCAAGAGCATTTCATCAATAAAAGAACACTGCACTTATCTGTAAACACGCGCGACGTGCACGTTTCGGGGGAAAAAAACCCTGCATCAAGCGCTCAGAACTCGACTTGTAGAAAACTAAATCCACCATGAGACTGGCAAAAAAACGCCGAACTGTTGGCCGTTGAAATTGAGGATACAAACTTGAGATTGGCTAACAAGAACATGCCTATCAAGATCACCAACCAATCACGGGGAGGGAATCCCCACAAATCAGGGAACCCCCTAACGTGAAAGGATGACATCACATCGCCCCCAGCCAATCGATTTCACAATTCAATCCAGTAGGAGACACTGCTCGTAAAAGAAATATCCAGCGTTGTTCAAGCCTCCGTAATTTAAAAGCACGATCTCCCCCTCGAGGGTCCTCAGGGACATGGTCAATCACTGTCCACCGCAACTGTTGAAAATCATGCTGAAATTGCGAACAATGTGAAACCATCGGAGCTGTAAGGACCACATGCCAAAGGCGACTGGCGTGCTCCGCCAAACGAATCCTAATCTGCCGGGTAGTACTGCCCACATATCGCAGGGGGCAGGCACACTCAATAAAATAAACATCATGAGTGGAGTTGCAAGTGGTTTGCCAACGACGATGAAAAATGTAGCCCGTATGTAAATCAGTCCAAGAATTGCCAGAGATAGTAGTGTCACAAAATCGACATGCCCTACAAGGCTCAAGGGTCCCTGTCCGTTGCTGAGGCCGTAACGGGCGATCAAATGGTGTGGCAGAGGAAACTAGTTTATCCCGAAGATTGGCCCCCCTTGAGTATGCAATCCGCAAGGGTTTATTAAAACTCAAGTGCAGAGACAAAACCGGCCAATATTTCTTTAAGATGCCTACCACCCGTGACGAATTAGACATGTAGGGTAAAACCCCTGTCACAGTATCTTCATCTTCAACAGACGGTCGAACCGATTGCCAATCCAGGAACCACTCTTGATGTGAATATAAGGCCCTTCGATAGGCTTGAGATATAACTGATTTAGGGGGATCTTTTGGCCACCACCTTGTATCGTAAACCGGTTCAACGCAATAGTCTGTTGAATTATCATAGCTTTCATCCAGAACCTTTACGTAAAGGTTTGCCTTATGGGCAATTTTTGAGACTTCGATGATTGTGCACTTCCACTGATCAATTTAGACATCATGCTGCTGATTTGATTGTCTGATTAACCACTAAGGGTTATCCTAAGTCAGTTATATCTCGAGCCTATCAAAGGGCCTTATATTCACATCGAGAGTGGTTCCTGGATTGGCAATCGGTTCGACCGTCTGTTGAAGATGAAGATACTGTGACAGGGGTTTTACCCTACATGTCTAATTCGTCACGGGTGGTAGGCATCTTAAAGAAATATTGGCCGGTTTTGTCTCTGCACTTGAATTTTAATAAACCCTTGCGGATTGCATATTCAAGGGGGGCCAATCTTCGGGATAAACTAGTTTCCTCTGCCACACCATTTGATCGCCCGTTACGGCCTCAGCAACGGACGGGGACCCTTGAGCCTTGTAGGGCATGTCGATTTTGTGACACTACTATCTCTGGCAATTCTTGGACTGATTTACATACGGGCCACATTTTTCATCGTCGTTGGCAAACCACTTGCAACTCCACTCATGTTGTTTATTTTATTGAGTGTGCCTGCCCCCTGCGATATGTGGGCAGTACTACCCGGCAGATTAGGATTCGTTTGGCGAAGCACGCCAGTCGCCTTCGGCATGTGGTCCTTACAGCTCCAATGGTTTCACATTGTTCGCAATTTCAGCATGATTTTCAACAGTTGCGGTGGACAGTGATTGACCATATCCCTGAGGACCCTCGAGGGGGAGATCGTGCTTTTAAATTACGGAGGCTTGAACAACGCTGGATATTTCTTTTACGAGCAGTGTCTCCTACTGGATTGAATTGTGAAATTGATTGGCTGGGGGCGATGTGATGTCATCCTTTCACGTTAGGGGGTTCCCTGATTTGTGGGATTCCCTCCCCATGATTGGTTGGTGATCTTGACAGGCATGTTCTTGTTAGCCAATCTCAAGTTTGTATCCTCAATTTCAACGGCCAACAGTTCGGCGTTTTTTTGCCCGTCTCCTGGTGGATTTAGTTTTCTACAAGTCGAGTTCTGAGCGCTTGATGCAGGGGTTTTTTCCCCCCGAAATGTGCACGTCGCATGTGTTTACAGATAAGTGCAGTGTTCTTTTATTGATGAAATGCTCTTGCATATTTAAATTTTGAGTATTTAAACCTATGTGGTTGAATAAAAGGGATATGTATCGTGTTTGGGGGTTGGTTCACAGTGCCTCCTCCTCACGATTTATGTCCGACAAAAAAAAGACTTTTTTTGGGGGTTGCAACGGTGTCTTGTTTTTGCATTGTCCTGCCAGCAGCAGCAGGGCAACAGTAGACAGTCGAAATGCGCCTCCCAAGCCTTTGCGCCCTGTGCAGCTGCACCACTTGCACAGGGCTAGGTGGGGTCCTGTTTGCACACCAAGGAACTAAAAGAGAGCAAGAATCAACAGCACAGTTTATAAAACTAAACTATAACTCATTTTTATTTTGTTGTTATAAACTGTGTTATGGTTCTTGCTTTTTCTTTTTCAACATATATTTTGCATCCACAGTGGGTACAGAGCATAACCAGGACATTCACCCACAGAACTCAATATTTGAAAAAAAAATCAGATTCTGATCATCTCATTAACAGCAACAACAACTACTATTCTCCAGTACCAGGCATATTGTGAACTAATACTATACTGTACTGTGAACTAATACAAAACCCTACAACAAAGAGCAAACCTGCCATACCATACCATACGAGGGTTGCTATTTATATTTCTGGCCTAATAATGAAAAAACAAATATTTATGATCAAAATTGGTTTTATTGTTTTTCAAAATATTCTCCATGAAGATCAATACACTTTTGCATGCGTTTGAACCAATTTTCAAAGCACTTTTTCCACTCCGATTGAGGTAACTCCAAAACATGCGTTTTGAATGCATCAACCGCATCTTCAGGTGTTGAAAATCGTTGCCCACGTAATTTGTTTTTGATGTGCGGGAATAAAAACAAAGTCATTGGGTGCCAAATCAGGGCTGTACGGTAGATGACCCATCAATTCGATGTTTTGGCCGGTCAAAAATTCCTTTGTGTGAGCCGATGTGCGAGAGCTCACATTGTCATGATGAAGAATTATTCGCCTCTTCTTCAACTTTTTCAGAATTTCTCCGAAGACTTATGGTAAACAAATGGTCGTGTACCATTCAGAATTGACCGTCCTACGTTGCTCTAATGGCACTATCGCCACGTGACCGGTAATGCCGAAGAAACAGGCAACCATTTGCTTCAATGTGCTTCTTCCGCGAACAACTTTTGTTGGATTTGGCTCGTCTTGGAAGACCCATACAGTCGATTGCTGTTTTGTTTCGGGCTCATATGCATAGATCCATGATTCGTCACCTGTGTAGATGTTATACACAGTCTTTGATGCACCTTGAACGTATTTTTTCAACATTTCCTTGCACCAATCGACACGAGCCTTCTTTTGAGCGTTTGTCAGATTATGCGGGATCCAATGCAAACAAATCTTTTTTACGGCCAAATGATCAAAATGTTGCAGCCAGAATCATAATGAAAAAGAGCTTCACGGAGCACATCACACCAGTGCTAATAGAATTACACTGGCTCCCCATCGCCGCCCGCATAAAATACAAGCTTTTAGTAACCACATTCAAATTGATACACAACTTAGCACCATCATTCCTTACCAATCTCATCCACACCCAACCACACAACAGGAGCAGAAGAACCACCAACTTAAACACCTTATGCGTCCCAAATAGCATAAGGTCCACCAAAACACTGACCAGCAACAGAGCTTACACATACACCGCACCAACACTCTGGAACCAACTGCCGCATGACCTACGTGCAATCAGCAACCTAAGTGACTTTAGGAAAAAGCTTAAGACCCACCTGTTCCAGACTCACTATGGCATCACATAGTCCGAAAGATCAACCTACGCGCTCTCAGGAAAGTAATGAGATGCAAGTATCCATAATCACCAGAATAACCATTGAAAATGTATATATGAAGATTACGACCGTGAAATTGAATATATGTCATGTATATATGTAAATACACCCCCATGATCAAGTGTAAATAATGTAACCAAAGGTCTGTGCTCTGCGAACTGTTGATTATCCCCATGTACACCCCCTGCTGTGGTGTAAAGTAAACCACTGTGTGCTCTGTGAGCCCCCCCCTGCAATCGAATTGTATATACTGTTGATTATCCCCATCTACACCCCCTGATGTGGTGTAAAGTAAACCGCTGCTGATCGCTGGAAGTAGCGGTATACAAATACTCTCCAAATAAATAAATAAAATCATGCAATATCTTATTGATGCTTGTCATACTAATGCCCAAAGATGCCTCAATCTCACGGTATGTCACATGACGATCTTGCTTTATCAGTTCACACACAGCATCAATATTTTCTGGCACCGATTTTGGACAACCCTGACGGAATTCGTCCTGGAGCGAACGTCGGCCATGATTGAATTCATTATACCAGTTTTTTACAGTGTTGTAGGATGGTGCTTTATCGGCGTATAAAAAATTAAGTTCATCGATGCACTCTTGTCTTGATAATCCACGTCGAAAGTTATGAAAAATAATCGCACGAAAATGATCACGAGTTAATTCCATTTTTCGCCCGAGATGAATTTTTCAAGTTACTGTAAACAACAAATCGCGCTCAAATTATAAAATGTTATGAATAAGGTTATGTTCAACAATGTCAGTGTTCCAATGGAATCATTGGATGGCGCCTGGCAACACTTACTGTTGCTAAGGCCAGAAATATAATTAGCAACCCTCGTATCAGCACAAACTTCCAAAACTCACATAAGGAGCCCATCCAAAAAAAGAGTCACTGTAAATACTACACTGGGCCCTGGAACATCCATACACCTATCTGAAAAGCTGAACAAGACAAATTACTATAGCACAGTATAAACCTTTATGTACAAACTCCATGTTAAGAGAACACATGGCCTCATTCAACACTCACAACATCGACCCTCACCAAGTACAGAATAATAACCATAATCTAAAGTAAAAATAAAAACATGTAGACAAAATTTAAACTGAAACCCCAAGAAGCCAGAGTCCACATGCAATGCAACATCAGATAAATAAGAGATGCAGTTCTCCAATACTGTGTAAAATATAAAAATAGCACAAAGTCCAATCACTAAAATTAAATAAAATTATTTTTTATACCTTTGTTGTCTGACCATTTTATTCTCTGATCATGCTGGTCCCGATCTGAGGCTTCTGCTTTCCTGTCTTCACTTAGCTCTTATTTTGTGGTCTATGGTCCATCTGCCATTTCTTATCTCTTCTTTTGTTTTCTTCACTTCTTTCCATCAGCCTATTTCCAGTCCCCGTAACCCTTCTCAGTATCAGTCCCTTTCCAGTCCTCCCTCCCGGTACCTTCCAATGTCAACTTGCATTCCCATGACTGCCACTGATGTCCATTCCCTTCCAGTCCCCCTCCTTCCCCACCTTCCAACTCCTTCTTCTCCAAATACCATTGCAGTCCCTCTCAGCATCCACTCCCTTTCAGTCCCATTCTCCCATCCCCTCGATAAGCCCATTTGTAGCCCTAGCCCCCAGTTTTCTTCCAAGGCCAGCAGCTCTATCCTCCCCTCCCCACCATCAGCCCATTTCCAGTTGAAGCCCCCCCAATCAGCTCACTTCCAGTGCTAGTCCCCCCTCAACCCCAATACCAGTTCTAGCCTCCCCTAATCAGCCCATTACCAGTCCTAGCCCCCATCAGCCCATTACCAGTCCTAGCCTCCCCTAATCAGCTCATTTCCAGTGCTAGTCCCCCCTCAGCCCATTACCAGTGCTAGCCTCCCTAATCAGCCCATTACCAGTCCCAACCCCCCCTTGATCAGTCCATTCCCAGTCTTAGCCTTCCCTAATCAACCCATTACCAGTTCTAGCCCCCTCCTCGATCTGCCCATTACCAGTGCTAACCCCCATCAGCCCATTATAATCCTAACCCGCACTGTCTCTCCCCTCTGTCCAGCACTTATCCCCTGTCTGTCCAGTATGTCCCCCTGTCTCTCCCCTTTGTCTGGCATTTGCCCCATCTCTCCCCTTTGTCTAGTACTTGTCCCCTGTCTCCCCCTCTGCCCCCATCTCTCACCTTTATCTCTCCTTGTCCTCCTCCTGTCCCCCCTCCCTCCACCTGCACCTCTCATCCAGCGGTGGCGGGGGCACTCTGGCTGTTTTAGTTTTAGATTTTGCTGCCTCTGCCCTGCCTCTGCTTTCCCGCTGTGTTTTTTTCCTCAAGAATGCTTGCAGCAAAAAAAAAAAAAAGCGGCAGGAGTGTAGAGGCAGGGCAGAGGCGGCAAAATATAAAATTAAAACAACTGGAGTGCTGCTGCCGCCGCCCCCTCCTCCCCTCTCCCCTCTTTCTCCCCTTCTCCCCTCTCCCCCCTCCTCCCCCCTTCCTCCTCCCCCTCCCCCCAATCCCTTCCCCTATTTTCCCCTTTCCCCCTCCCCCTCTCCCTCCCCCTTTTCCCTCCCCCTCCCCCTTCCCCCTTCCCTCTTGGGATGCACTAGGCAGGGTTAGACTGCCATATAGGGCATAGCCTACCTTATATGGCAGTCTGACCTCACCTGGTGCATCCCAGGATGCACTGCGTGGGGCCAGGCATCACCATTTTACAAGGAGAAGGACCAGAGCAGGAGCGTGTAGGCAGTGCTCCTGCCTATGTTAAGGTATGGGGGATTGGATTTAGGGGCCACTAGACCACCAGGTAATTTTAATTTTACTTGGGGGGGGGGGGGGTTCAAGAGGCCATTAGACTACAAGGTAATTTTAATTTTGTTTGGGGACGGCAGGTTCAAGGGACCACTAGACCACCAGGTAATTTTAATTTTACTTAGGGGTGCGGGATTCAAGAGGTCGTATGACCATCAGGTAATTTTAATTTTACTTGGGGGTGGGGGGTTCAAGGGGCCGCTAGACCATCAGGTAATTTTAATTTTACTTGGGGGTGGGGGGTTCAAGGGGCCACTAAACCACTTTTTGTCAGGGTACCATCCTCCACCATGCCACGATCATCCCCGGTGCCATCAAAATACTGTTGGGGGAGGATAGGCTGCTGGATCACCAGGGATTGTTTTTTGTAGGGTACAGCCCCTGACAGTATTTTTTTGTAGGGTACGGCCCCTGACAGTATTTTGTTGGTATCAGGAGCTTTCCCAATACTGCAATTGTCCCCGATGCCATCAAAATACTCTTATACAAATTAGCCATGAGTGCCCAGAGAGTAACCCAAACTAGCACAGGCTTCTTGTGCACATGTGTTTGGCTTGCTCTCCCTGTTTAACGCTGCAGTAGCTGATTTGCATGTGCACGGTTAACGCAAGAGTCATTTGCATACCCTATCCTTCCTGCATAACATGTTAAAATGTGTGCGTTGTCAGAAATCGCTTCAGCGTGAGTCTAGTACAGGCTTTCTGCTTTGGCCTGATAGTGTGGCATATCCTTCCAACTCTTTCAGCTTGGTTTGATCTGTCTGTGCATCAGGAGGGGACAGAGTTTGCAGCTGGATCTAGTAATGTTAACACCGATGATTCTGCAGTTCCTGTACCTTTAGCTACAATGCCTGTTTCTGCTGGATTAAAGTGGTACTGTATTTTACAAATGATGTCCAGGTGAAAAAAAGCAGGCACATGATTTCATAAACATGAACATGGCCAGTATGGATGTCTGCAGGGGCCTCTACATACAGTAGACATCCCTGGAATAGTATTCCAGATTCTGGATGTCTAGTAATAGCCTAGTGGTTAGTGTAGTGGACTAGGATGAGGGAAGCCAGGGTTCAAATCCCATTGCTTCTATCATTGTGATTGTGTGGAGTACTGGAGATGGTGGTGTGCCATTTTCTCTATGCCCTCTTGATGCTTTATGGTCAAAACAAGCACTCTCCCCATGCCTATTTGTATCTGGAGCAGGTATAAACTTAGATACAACTCTGGACATCCAGGATGCTTCTGAGATCAGGCAGTGATGTCCAGGTTCTTGGGAACACATTGGCCATGCCTCCGTTCAGACATGGATGCTCTCACACTAGGCACTTTCACAGACCAGGCTTCTAAAATTCCTCAAGGCATAATTTAGGGCTTTCCAGGCAATCTGGGTGTTGTGCTGTTCTGATCCTCTTTCACCTGATCTGGGTGCTGTTCTGGTCTTCCTCTGATAATTTCATACCTTCAATGCAATCTGGATGCTGTACTTTGTTGGTTCTCCTGGCAGAATTTAGGGCCTTCTAGCTAATCTAGATGCTGTGCTGTACTAGTTATCCTGGTATAATTTAGGGCCTTCCATCCAATGTGCTGTGCTAGTCCCCCTAGTATAATGCAGGGCTTTGCAGCCAATCTGGGTGCTGTGCTGGTTTCCTTGTCATTTTGCTCCTCTCAAAGTACCTTGATGTTCTTGCACCAATTGTGATGCTGATATTTCCTCTTACCCTAATGAGTGTTCACTGTGCCCTTCTGCTTTGCCCTTCTGATGGTGGTTTCTGGTACTCATCCTTCCACTGTCCATAAACCTTGCCCCTCTTCTGGTGCCTCCAGGGTATTTGTGATACTCCTGGTGGCTTGTAGTGCTATAACAGATGCCTGCCATCAAGTTTGAAGCAGGTTTGATTGAAAATAGATTGCAAACCTGATTGCTGGATTGAAAACTAGCTTTAATGGGGACAAATGTGATGAATAAACGTATGCTTTGGTTTCCGAAAATTAACCAAACATGTATATTGGGATGAGCAAAAATGAGCCTGAAATCTTTGGTGCACATGCTAAGTATATACTAAAGCCAATAGCATGAGAAATAAAATTCCAGATCTAAAGGCTGTAATGAAAGAGGTATACTTAGATTTAATGGCAGTCATGTAGACTTGATATGCAGAGAATCATGACTGGGATATAGTTTTACCAGGGTATAATCTATTCACGAAAGTAGGGATGGCCTCAGAGTTGGTTCAAGGTGTTGATACACTAGGCAAGCCTTTAGCCTTATGCTCTCCCTAGATCTCAGAATCTAATGTTTAGCTTTGAATGCCCTGGTTTTTTGCTGCCCTCAGAGGCTGTCACTCTAGGCAACTGCCTAGTTAGCATAGTGGTTGCTCTGGCCCTACAAGATGGATAATATAAGAAGAAAAGGAGTAGGAGTGGCATCATATGTAAACAAATAATATTTAAACAACAGAACTGTAAGGCTTATGGAATAAAGAGAAGGTACCGTAGGTTAATCTGGAAAGAGGGAATGGAACATCTATAAACAGCGATATAACTACAGAAATAATATTGTTGTGAAAAGGAAAGTGCTACTAATAGGCCATTCAATTGGTGATGATTGGGACATACTAGCTGCATTGTCATCTAGAAGAAAGGAGATCCTGGATTCTCTATAGAGAGAACTATTCTGGCAACCAGCAATGGAACTCACATGGAAGGGCAGGGTCTGCCAACCACAAGACAAACCAGGTGGCCACCTAGGGCAGAAGCTTCTGGGGCCAGCAAAGAACAGGGCGTTCAGTGCTAAACAATAGATTTTCACAGACAGGGGGGCAGCATAAGGCTTAAGCTTTGCCTAGGATGCTAACACCTTGAACCAACTGTGGAGCCAGCCCTGCAGATGGGGTGATAATGGACTTAGTTTTAAGTCATCTTTAAAAATCCACCTTTTTCAGAAGGCATTTGAGCTTAGTCTATGACCTGCACTGATGATTAGCCCTGCCTTTTCTATGTCAATCTGCTCTCTATCCTTCTTCCTGCCATGTCTCTATTAGGGGGGGTGTTTACTAAATGGCAGTAGCGGACTCCGAGCGTTATCAGAGACATGGCCCCATTGATTTCAATGGGGCCGTGGCTCCGATATCGCATTGAGTCCACTACCGCCACTTAGTAAACACCCCCCTTGTATGACTAATTATTTTTTCTGTTGTATTTATTTATTTGGTTTTCTATCACACTATCCAAGATCAGCACGGTATCTATGGAATGCCTCTCTGCTTTAATTATTTGTAATATTATAATGTAAACTGCTTTGGTTTGATTTGATATTAAAAGCAGTATAACAAATTTTAATAAATCATAAATGGCATTTGTTTTTCAGACTTTGTAGTTTGGTAATTATCTGGTATCCCGATGGTATGATTCAGTATTAGTACAAAGGTTGAGATGACTCATTCTAAAAGTGAAGGTTCTAGATTTCAGGAAAACTAAATTTATAAAAATGGAGGAAGACATCAATGAGTCATTAGCTGGATGGAAACATCTGGAGGAAGCAGAAAAGCAGTGGGCAAAATTGAAGAGATATTGCAAGAGCAATGAAACTTTTTAATAGGAAAGTAAAAAAAAAGAAGAGAAAAGGTGGCTGCAATTATTTTTGAAAGAAGTAGCTAAAAAGCTAAAGAAAAAACTTCAGCTTTCATAAACTGCAAGAGACTTCAGAATGAGGAAGACAAGAATAAGAGCAGAACATAAAAAATGCCACCCTGGGTCAAACCAAAGGTCCATCAAATCCAATAACATGCTTCCATCAGTAACCAATCCATGTCACAAGCACCTGGAAGAATTCCATAAAGTAGTTAGATTCCATACTGCTTACTCCAAAGAATAAGCAGTGGCTTTCGCCAAGTCTACGTTAATGATGTTTATGAAGGTTTCCTCCAGGAACTTGTCCAAACCCCTTTTAAACCCAGCTATGCTAACTGCTTTTAGCACATTCTCTCTGATTTGTTATAAATATAGGGCCTAATATTCAGCACGAGTGGTTAGTGCTGCTAACGTGTCTATCTATCAGCACTGAATATTAAACCGGGATATTCAGTGCCGTGGTCATATCCGGCCTGCCGTTGAATATCTGGGCTTGCTGCATAGGCCACTTGCTAACCGAGCACCAGCAATATTGAGCTTCCTCCCAGTTAGCGATATGCAGCGAAAGTTAGACAAGGGTTTTCTGCACCTAGCCTTCACCACATATTGCTAACCGGGCAACGGCTAAATATCATCTTTATCCGGTTAGCAAGCGGTGCCGTCTCCGTTCCGGAATGCCCTCGATATGCCCTGATGCAAAGTTGTTATTATCGGGGCATGTGGAGCTGGCAGCTGTAGATATTCAGTGGCACGAACCATGTTAGTGCTGCTCAATATCCCATTCACCGCGATTAATGTAGTTATTAGCTCTGCTAACCATGTTTATCATTTTGAATAATCGGACTTGTACTATTTAGAAACTTCATGGCCTGTCCTTAGTCTTTGTACTTTTTGAAAAAATAAACAACTGATTCATGTTCACCCATTCCACTTTACACATTAGGAACCACCACCCAGGAAAAAGATTTAGGCATCATCGTGGAAAATATGTTGAAACTCTCCACCCAGTGTGGAGCGGCAGCCAAGAAGGCAAATAGAATGCTAGGCATCATAAGGAAAGGAATGGAGAATAAAATCAAGGATATTATAATGCCTCTGTATTGTTCCATTGTGTGACCACACCTTGAATATTGTGTGCAATTCTGGCCCCATATCTCTAAAAGGATATAACAGAATTAGAAAAGGTACAGAGATGAGCCACCAAAATGGTAAAGGGGATGGAAGGATACCCCTATGAGGAAAGGCTTAAAAGGTTAGGGCTCTTCAACTTGGAAAAGAGACGGCTGAGGAGAGATATGATAGAGGTCTATAAATTAATAAATAGAGTGGAATGAGTACACATAGATTGTTTGTGCCATGAAAATGTAGAAAGATTAGGGGACATGCAATGAAGCTACAGTATAACCCATATAATACTAATAAGGGAAGATATTTTTTCACTCAACACATAATCAAACTCTGGAATTCGTTACCAGAGGATGTAGTAAAAGATGTCTGTTAGTGTAGCTGGGTTTAAAAAACGTTTGGACAAGTGCCTGGAAGAAAGGTCCATAAACCATTATTAAAGAGGACCTGGGAAATTCACTGTTTACCCTAGGGCAAGCATTGTGGAACCTGTGTACCTTTTTGGGAACCTGGATTAGTCACGATTGGATATAGGATACTGGGCTTGATACACCTTGGTCTGACCCAGTATGGCATTTCTTATCTTCTTATGTTCTATAGACCTCTGTCATTTCTTCTCCAAGCTGACCAACTCTTGAGTCTTTCCTCATAGGGAAGCCTTTCCACCCCCTTTATCATTTTGGTTGTCCTTTGTAGCTTTACTAATTCTGCTATACTGTAGCTTTTTAAGATGCAACAGCCAGAAATGCACAAACTACAAACCATGGAGTATTATAGAGGCATTATGATATTCTTTGTTTTATTCTCCATTCTTTTCCAAATAATTCTGAGCATTCTATTAATTGTTTTAGCCACTATCGTATACCAAGCAAGGGTTTCAACATATTTTTTTTATTTATGTATTTATTTTTAGCATTTAGCTCACGCCTTTCCAGGGGTAGATCAAGTCAAGTTACATTCAGGTACAGTAATGCATATTATTCCCTATGTGCATTATTGCAATTTGCACTTATCTACATTAAATTTCATCTGTTGTTTGGATGATTAGTTTTCCAGTCTTGCAAGGCTCACCTGCAATTTCTCATAATCTTCTTGTGATTTAACAACTTTGAATAATCTTGTGTTGCCTATAAATTTAATCGACCTCACTCACAGTTTCCATTTCCAGATCACTTATAAACATGATGAAAAGCACCAGACCCCGAACAGATCCCTGAGGTATTACAATGTTTATTTTTCTCCAGTGAGAAAACCAACCATTTAACCCTACTCTCTGTTTTCTTTTAACCTGTTCCCAAGCTAGAATAACATACAGTATTGCTTTCCATTCAATGACTTTGCAACTTTCTCAGGAATCTCTCATCAGGGACTTTGCCAAAAGTTTTCTGAAAATCTAAAAACATTAATATCGACTGGTTCACCTTTATTCACATACTCATTCATGCCTTCAAAAGACAGATCCCACTCATTTGGTGCACAGAACTTCACTCTTTATCCTGTACTGCTCATTTGTTTTTTTATTTCTGGAGTCCAACAGATTACAGTATCCGAGGCAGCATGGGTTCACCAGAGGCAGGTCTTGACAGACAAATCTGATTGATTTCTTTGACTGGGTGACAAGGGAGTTGGACCGATGGATGTGGTGTGATGTGGTGTATTTAGATTTCAGTAAAGCCTAGATGTGGTGTATTTAGATTACTAGATGTGGTGTATTTAGATTTCAGTAAAGCCTTTGACACCGTTCCACACAGGCAGCTCCACAAAACGAAGCAAGCAACATCCAGAAGAGCGATATCACTCTCGGCACCGGACCTATGGAACTCTCTCCCTGAGGAACTAAGAACACAAAAAGACCTCAAGGACTTCTGCAAATCACTCAAGACCCACCTGTTCATGGACTCATTTGAACAAGTACCATAACCCCAATATACACAGCCTTGCCGATACAACCACCTAACACCAAAGATTCAGTCCTGGGACTCAACCCCTAGAAATATATGTACGTCTTGGCACAAGTCTGTTAAATGTAGACCCCTGTTATGTCCCTAACCGCCTTGATTGAAGGATAAGGCGGTATACAAAACTGGCTAAATAAATAAATAAATACACATAGACAAACTGAGCACCCTAGAAATAAACCCTAAAGTTACTGCTTGAGTTAGAAATTAGTTGAAGGGGAGACAACAAAGAGTACAACTAAATGGAACTCACTCTGAGCAAAGGGAGGTTACCAGTGGTGTGCCGCAAAGATCTGTCCTTGGTCTGATTCTTTTTAACATCTTTGTTAATGATATTGAAGAAGGGCTGTCGGGTAATGTTTGCCTCTTTGCAGATGATACCAAAATCTGCAACAGAGTAGACACCCAAGAAGGTGTAGATAACATGAGGAGGGATCTCGCTAAGCTTGAAGAATGGTCTAGAATTTGGCAGCTGAGATTTAATGTTAAAAAATGCAAGGTAATGCATTTGGGCAGTAGCAATCCAAGGGAGCGATATAGTATAGGGGGTGAAGTATTTCTGTCCACAAAAGTAGAGTGGGACCTAGGCGTGATGATCTTCAAGTAGCCAAAAAAGTAGCAAAGGCAATGGAGAAAGCTAGAACATAAGAACATAAGATATGCCTCACTGGGTCAGACCAAGGTCCATCAAGCCCAGTATCCTGTTTCCAACAGTGACCAATCTAGGTCACAAGTACCTAGCAATTTCTCCAAAAGACACAGGTTCCATAATGCTTGTAATGGGACAAGTAGTGGATATCCCGGGTCTCCTTTAATAATGGTTTATAGACCTTTCTTCCAGGAACTTGTCCAAACCTTTTCTAAACTCGACTACACTAACAGCTTTTACTACATCCTCCGGTAACAAATTCCAGAGTTTGAATACACGTTGAGTGAAAAAATATTTTCTCTTATTAGTCTTAACTTCATTGCATGTCCCCAAGTCTTTCTATATTTTGATGGCATAAACAATCGATCTGTGTTTACCTGTTCCATTCCATTCATTAATTTATAGACCTCTACCATATCTCCCTTCAGCCGTCTCTTTTCCAGGTTGAAGAGCCCTAACCTTTCTGGCCTCTCTTCATAGAGGCATCCATCCATCCCCTTTACCATTCTGGTGGCTCTTCTCTGTACCTTTTCTAATAATGCTATATCCTTTTTAAGATACGGTAACCAGAATTGCACACAATATTCAAGGTGCGGTTGCACCATGGAACGATACAGAGACATTATAATATCTTTTGTTTTATTCTCCATTCCTTTCCTTAAGATACCTAACATTCTATTTGCTCTCTTGGCCGCCGCTGCACACTGGGTGGAGAGTTTCAACATGTTATCCACAATGACGCCTAAATCTTTTTCCTGGGTAATGATTCCTAATGTGGAACATTGCATCGTGTAACTATAGTTTGGATTGTTCTTTCCTAAGTGCATAACTTTGTACTTGGCCACATTGAATGTCATCTGGCATTTGGATGACCCAATTTATCAAGGTCCTCTTGCAATTTTTCACAATCCTCATGGGTTTTAACAACATTGAATAATTTTGAGACATCTGAAAATTTGATTACCTCCCAAGTTATTCCTATTTCCAGGTTATTTATGAATATGTTAAAAAGCAGAGAACTCAACACAGATCCCTGGGGTACTCTACTATTCACCTTTCTCCATTGGGAAAATTGGCTATTTAGCCCAACCCTCTGCTTTCTATCTTTTAACATGTTCCTGATCCACATTAGTACACTGCCTCCTATCCCATGAATTTTTAATTTCTCCAAAAGCCTCTCATGAGGGACCTTGTCAAATGCTTTCTGAAAATCCAGATATACTATATTGACCGTCTCACCTTTGTGAGAAAGGGGGGGGCTCTTCCGAAGGGTTGGGCTTCACCTTAATCAGGATGGGACCAGACTGCTGGCATTAACCTTTAAAAAAGAGATAGAGAAGCTTTTAAACGAGAAATTAGGGCAAAGCCGACAGTCACCCAGTAGTGCATGGTTCGGACAAAGGTATCCTTGAAGGATACTACCAAAAGCAGTGAGGTTCCAAAAGGGAGTATAGCAGCCCAAATGCCCTTGAGTAAGGAGTAGACAGAGCATAAAGATTCCAAATTACCCCTGCCTACCAATAGCCAGATTAATATGAATAAAATACAGTCTCTAAAATGCTTGTATGCCAATGCTAGAAGTCTAAACAATAAGATGGGAGAGTTAGAATATATAGCACTAAATGAGAGGTTAGATATGATTGCACTCTCAGAGACGGTGGAAGGAGGATAATCAGTGGGACACTGTGATACCTGGATACACACTATATCGTAATGATAGAGCTGATCAAATTGGTGAAGGGGTTGCGCTCTATGTTAGAGAGGGCATTGAGTCAGAAAGGATTAAAGTTTTGCAGGGAACAAAATTTGCTGTAGAATCTCTATGGATTGAAATTCCATTTATGAAGGGGAAGGTGATGGCAGTTGGAGTATATTATCGACCGCCTGGCCAGAATGAACAAATGGATGATGAAATGCTCAAAGAAATCAAGGAAGCTAACAAAAGTCACAACAGAGTAGTAATAATGGGTGATTTCAATTACCCCGGTATCGACTGGGTCAGTGTCACAGCAGGACAAGCTAAAGAGATAAAGTTTCTAGATGGAATAAATGACTGCTTCTTGGAGCAGCTGGTTCATGAACCGACCAGAGGGGAAGCCATACTGAACCTAGTCCTTAGTGGAACGCCAGATCTGGTGCAAGAAATAAGGGTGTTGGGACCACTTGGCAATAGTGATCATAGTATGATCATGTTTGATTTAATTAGTGGAGGACAGATAGTAAAGGCATCCACAGTACTACCTTTTAACTTTCAAAAGGGAGACTATGATAGAATGAGGAATATAGTTAGGAAAAAACTAAAAGGAGCGGTTCCAAAGGTTAAAGACTTACAGCAAGCTTGGGTGTTATTTAAAAATACTATCCTCGAAGCCCAGACCAGCTGTATTCCACGCATTAGGAACAGTGGAAGAAAGTCCAAAAAACTGCCAGCATGGTTTAAAGGTGAGGTCAGAGAGGCTGTTGCTGCCAAAAAAGCAACCTTCAGGAAATGGAAAAAAAAGAGCCAAATGATGAAAACTGGAAACAGCACAAGCACTGGCAAGTTAAATGCAAAGCATTGATAAGACAGGCAAAGCGGGAATTTGAGAAGAAACTTGCTACGGAAGCAAAAACACGAAATAAAGACTTTTTCAAATACATTTGTAGCAAAAGGCCTGTGAGAGAGTCAATTGGACCATTAGATGATAGAGGGGTAAAAGGGGCAGTAAGAGGAAACAAGGCTATAGCAGAGAGACTGAATGAATTATTTGCTTCGGTCTTTACTGAGGAAGAAGTAGGGATGATACCCAAGACTGAAGTGGTATTTAAAGGTGATACTGCAGAGGAATTGAGAGAAATATCGCTACACTGGGAAGATATATTACAACTATTTGATAAACTGAATAGTAGCAAATCACCTGGACCGGATGGTATACATCCCAGAGTGTTGAAAGAACTGAAATATGAGATTGCAGACCTGCTATTGGTAATCTGTGAACTTTCATTAAAATCATCTTTAATACCTGAAGATTGGAGGGTCGCCAACGTAACACCAATTTTTAAAAAGGGTTCCAGGGGTGACCCAGGAAATTACAGACTGGTGAGCCTGACGTCAGTACCAGGGAAAATGGTAGAAACCATCATAAAGAACAGAATTACACAGCATGTAGATAGTCATGGCCTAATGGGAGACAGCCAACATGGCTTTAGACAAGGAAGATCTTGTCTTACTAATCTGATATGTTTTTTTGAAGGTGTGCATAAACAGGTAGACAAAGGTGAGTCGGTTGATATAGTGTATCTGGACTTTCAGAAAGCTTTTGACAAAGTCCCCCATCAGAGACTTTTGGCGAAGCTAAAAAGTCATGGGATAGGAGGCAGTGTACTATTGTGGATCGGGAACTGGTTAAAAGATAGAAAGCAGAGGGTAGGGCTAAATGGCCAATATTCCCAATGGAAAAAGGTGAATAGTGGAGTACCCCAGGGATCTGTACTGGGTCCGCTGCTTTTTGACATATTCATAAATGACCTGGAAAAGGGAATAACTAGTGAGGTTATCAAATTTGCAGATGACACAAAACTGTTTAAAGTTGTTAAAACCCAAGAGGATTGTGGAAAACTGCAGGAGGATCTGGATAAATTGGAAGACTGGGCATCCAAATGGCAGATGAAATTTAATGTGGACAAGTGCAAAGTTATGCACCTAGGAAAGAACAACCCACACTATAGTTACACGATGCAAGGCTCCACATTAGAAACCACCACCCAGGAAAAAGATTTAGGAGTCATAGTGGATAACATGTTAAAACCCTCTGCCCAGTGTGCAGCAGCGGCCAAGAAAGCAAATAGAATGCTAGGTATCATAAGGAAAGGGATGGAGAATAAAACAAAGGATGTTATAATGCCTCTGTATCGCTCCATGGTACGACCGCACCTTGAATATTGTGTGCAATTCTGGTCACCATATCTTAAAAAGGACATAGCGTTATTAGAAAAGGTATAGAGAAGAGCCACCAAATTGGTGAAGGGGATGGAAGGCTACTCCTATGAAGAGAGGCTAAGAAGGTTAGGGCTCTTTAGCCTGGAGAAGAGACGGCTGAGGGGAGATATGATAGAGGTCTATAAATTAATGAATGGAGTGGAACGGATAAACATGGATCAATTGTTTACGCTATCAGAGTATAGAAAGACTAGGGGACATGTAATGAAGCTACAGGGTAAACTATTTAAGACAAATAAGAGAAAATATTTTTTCACTCAACGTGTAATCAAACTCTGGAATCTGTTACCGGAGGATGTAGTAAGGGCTGTTAGTATAGCTGGGTTTAAAAAAGGTTTGGACAAGTTCCTGGAGGAAAGGTCCATAAACCACTATTAAAAAGGGACCCAGGATATCAATGCTTGACCCAGTACAAGCAATTTGGAACCTGTGTCTTTTGGGGATATTGCTAGGTACGTATGACCTAGATTGGCCACTGTTGGAAACAGGATACTGGGCTTGATGGACCTCGGTCTGACCCAGTATGGCATGTCTTATGTTCTTATGTCTACCTGTTTATTCACATCTTCAAAAAAACATAACAGATTAGTAAAACAAGTCCTCCCTTGGCTAAAGCCATTTTGGCTGTCTCCCATTAAACCATGACTATCTACATTTTCAGTAATTTTGTTCTTTATAATGGTTTCTACCATTTTTCATGGTACTTATGTCAGGCTCACCAGTCTGTAGTTTCCCGGATCACCCCTGGAACCCTTTTTAAAAAAATTGGTGTTACATTGGCCATCCTCCAATCTTCAGGTATTAAAGATGATTTTAATGATAGTTCACAGATTACTAAGAGTAGGTCTGCAATCTAATATTTCAATTGTTTTAACTCCATTGGATGTATACCATCCAGTCCAGGTGATTTGCTTGTCTTCATTTTATCAAATAGTTGTAATATATCTTCCTGGTGTATTAATATTTCTTTCAATTCTTCTGCGACATCACCTTTAAATACCATTTCAGTCATGGGTAACATCAGTACATCTTCTTAAGTAAAGACCAAAGCAAAAAATTCATTCAGTCTCTCTGCTATGGCCTTGTCCCCTCTTAGTGCCCCTTTTACCCCCTGTCATCTAATGATCCAACTGACTCTGTCACAGATTTTTTGCTACAAATGTACTTGATAAAGTCTTTATTACACGTTTTTGCTTCCACAGCAAGTTTCTTCTCAAATTATCTCTTTGCCTGCCTTAACAATGACTTGCATCTAACTTGCCAGTCCTTATGTTGTTTTCAGTTTTCGTCATTTGGCTCCTTTTTTCATTTCCTGAAAGATGCTTTTTTGGCAACAACAGCCTCTCTGACCTCACATTTAAACCATGCTGGCAGTTTTTTGGACTTCCTTCCACTTTTCTTAAAGCGCGGAATACAGCTGGTCTGGGCTTCCAAGATAGTATTTTTAAACAATACCCATGCTTGATGTAAATCTTTAACCTTTGCAACTGCTCCTTTTAGTTTTTTCTTAACTATTTTCCTAGTCTCCCTTTTGAAAGTTAAAAGGTAGTACTGTGGATTTCCTTACCGTATTTCCTCCATTTATTATATCAAATGTGATCATGCTATGATCACTATTGCCAAATGGCCCCAACACCCTTATATCTTGCATCAGATCTTGGGTTCCACTAAGGACTATGTCCAAAATGGCTTCCCCTCTGGTCAGTTCATGAACAAGCTGCTCCAAGAAGCAGTCATTTATTTCATCTAGAAACTTTATCTCCCTAGCATGTCCTGCCATGACACTGGCCCAGTCGATACCGTGGTAATTGAAAGCATCCATTGTTATTACTGTACTATAACTTTTATTAGCTTCCATGATTTCTTTGAGCATTTCATCACCATTTGTTCACTCTGGCCAGGAGGTTGATAGTACACCCCCACTGCCATCACCTTCCCCGTCCCCTTTTTACATGGAATTTCAATCCATAGAGATTCTACAGTGAATTTTGTTTCCTGCAAAACTTTAATCCTTCGTAACTCAATGCGCTCTCTAACATAGAGTGCAATCCTTCTACCAAATTGATCTGCTCTATCATTACAATATAGTTTATGCCCAGGTATCACAGTATCCCACTCATTGTCCTCCTTCCACCATGTCTCTGAGATTCCAATCATATCTAATCTCTCATTCAGTGCTATATATTCTAACACTCCCATCTTATTTTTTAGACTCCTGGCATTTGCATACAAGCATTTTAGATGCTGTATTTTATTCATATTAATCTGGCTATCAGTAGGCAATGGTAATTTGGAATCTTTAAGCTCTGTCTGATCTATACTCAAGGGCATTTCGGCTACTTTTCTCTTTATTGGAACATCTCTGCTGATATGCCCTAATTTCAATCTTTTGCTAGTATCCTTCAAAGATACATTGTTCTGAACCATGTGCTCCTGGGCGACTGTTGGCTTTCCCCTATTATCTAGTTTAAAAGCTGCTCTATCTCCTTTTTAAAGGTTAATGCCAGCAGCCTGGTTCCATCCCGGTTAAGGTGGAGTCCATCCCTTCGGAAGAGCCCCTCCTTTTCCCAGAATACTTAATATGTTTAATGGACTTTGTTCACCTCAAGCTTAACTGATTTCAAGTCCTTAATGTATGCCTGAGGAGGATAAAGAGCTCCACCAGAGAGTGAATATGGTACCTCCTTTATCCCAGGGGTGTGTGGGAGTTGGGGAGGGATGGAGGGAAAGAAGACTTATTAAAAGTTGGCTGCTACACAGTACTCTGTCCTGTGCTTCTGAGGTAATCTGTGACCAATTTCCTGGGTGATTCACACAGCCCTTTCTTAAATAGAGGGAGTCTTTCAAAATGCTCCTTTGATCTGTCCCTTGGCTTTAACACTTATATAATACAATTTCACAGGTCTCTTGCCCCCTATCTAGAAGGCCTCTTTGTAAAGGTCTCTAGAAACAATTTATTGCTCAAAGAAAACTGACCTTGTTTTTCCTTTTATGCTAAGTTGTACTCTGAGTTGATTTAAATTAAAGCTCTTTGTTGATACTAGGCCCTAACTGAGTATTTAATTTAAACTATTAGCTCTCTGCTAGGTTTTAAATGTAACCAGAAAGCTCTCTGCTGTGTTTTAAATTTAAACTGAAAGCTCTTTGCTTGGGTGCATAGGGAGAGGAATGGCCAGCAGAAGAAAGGATAAAGAGGTGATAGTGCCTCTGTTAAGTCTTTGGTGCGACCTCAATTGCAGTATTGTGTGCAATTCTGGAGACCGCACCTTCAAAAGGATATAAACAGACTGGAATCGATACGGATAGTGGCTACTAAAATGGTTAATGGTCTTCGTTATAAAGCATATGAGGACAGACTTAAGGATCTTAATATGTATACTTTAGAGCAGTGTTCCCCAACCCCCGGGCCGCGGATCGGTACCGGTCCGTGGATCAAACGGTACCGGGCCGCCCGAGGAATGCTTTTAAAGCAGCACCACAGCATCAGTGTTACCTTCACTCTGGAACCACAGTGCCATTCCTGCATCTGCCCTCTCCAATTTCACATCCTTTATCATAGGGGCGGAAGTGACTTCTGCCCCATGCAAACAGGAAGTGACTCAGCACAGCACAACTCTTACTTCCCTTTCCCTCATTGCGTCCACCACCACTGTCATCATTGCCATGCCTCTTGGGTGTGCAGCAGAAGTGAAAGAAAAGGGCAGAGTGTATTCTGCAGGTCTGTGCATCCTGTCCCTCCAACGCAGACTTCCTTTGTCAGAGGTGGTGGGAAAAGCAGATATCGAGCACAGGCACAGGCTCTATGGCCCTGTACTGCCTTTCTATTTCACTTCTACCTCTTCTAACTTGCATTCAAGGATTTTTTTCCTCCAGCAACCAGCCTAAGTGGAGGAAGAGAAAAAAGTAGCCTTCCTTCCCCAGAAAGCAGAGTGAGGTAGCCACTTCAGAGGCATTTGGGGAGCACTTGCTGTGCCCACAAAAATTTGCTGTATAAGGCAGCTGCCTCACCTTTCCTAATTATAGAGCCTCCACTACTCCTTGGTGATAGAGGATGGTGGCTGCTATGCACCTTTTTAGCCACCCATATTTGTGCTTCTGCCAGACCCAACAGAGATCAGCATTAAACATGTTTTAGCAAAAATTAGGATGTTTGCATGGGTGTGTTTACAACAGAGGTAGGTGAAATAAAAATATGCTTATTGATACAGGTCTATTATGACCTCGTGGGATATTATCTACAATCCACCAAAATACTGTCATCTACACTTTGGAAATGTAGGCAAAATTTGTACTTTAAACACATCTTTGTTAATAATTTCCTCTTGAGGCATAATTCCCCACCAGCCATCTCTCATTCTTTCATTTTCATGTTATTACTCTAGTTAATTTTGTAGTACAATGGCTATTTTCTAATGTAAACGACATTAGTATCCATCTCATTTGTGCTAAGCCTAACATGGCCATATTAGACTTTATGATCTTGTGATAGGTTTAAAGCCTTTTTATGAACAGGCCAATGGTTTTATTTTATTGTCCATGTTCAATTTTTACCAACCCCAGTGCAGTTATTGCTGACATTGTACTGGTGATGGTGCTGTGTTTTCTCCTTTAAAACAAGCGGGCCACGGAAAAATTATCAAACGTTTACCGGTCCGCGGCGATAGCACAGTTACTTACCTGTAACAGGTGATCTCTGGGAACAGCAGGAATTAGTCCTCACATATGGGTACGTCGGAACCGACGGAGCCTGTGCGGGAAAGCTTCCCAGCTTCCCAGGAAGGAAGCTTTTGGGGCCTCCCACTGCACATGCGCGCTGCCTTCCCGCCTTCCTGACCAGCTCTCCTCAGTTCGAGTTTATAGCTGAGACAATAGAGAGAGGAAGGAAGATAGATAGAAGATACAACTCCTAGGGGAGGTGGGTGGGTTGTGAGGGACTAATTCCTGCTGTTCCCAGAGATCACCTGTTACAGGTAAGTAACTGTGCTATCTCCAGGAACAAGCAGGAATAAGTCCTCACATATGGGGACTCCCCAGCTAAGATGCCTGGGAGATCCCCTTCCAAGGGTTCGCCATCTTCGTATGGATCTCAGGCATCCATCCTGGGAAGGTGGGCAGGAGTTGTTCAAGTATGGAACAGGTGTTTGAGGACAGCCTGACCAAACAAGGCATCCCGGCGGGAGTCCTTGTCCAAACAGTAATGGGCTGTGAAGGTATGAACCGAGGCCCAGGTGGCGGCTCGACAGATCTGATCTATGGATACAGAGTGAAGATGAGCCATAGAAGTGGCCATGGCTCTCACATTGTGAGCTGTGACATGGCCTTCCAGAGAAATGTTTTTTACTCTGGTAAACAAAGGAAATACACTGAGCAATCCAATTGGAAAGTGTACGTTTGGAGACTGGAAGTCCCAAATGGGAAGGATCAAAAGCCACAAAAAGTTGGGAAGACTTTCGATGTGGCTGAGTCCTGTTGAGGTAAAAGGCAAGAGCTCTTTTACAATCTAAAGTATGAAGGTTCCTCTCTGCACTGGATGCATGAGGAGCCGGAAAAAAGACAGGTAGATATACCTCTTGATTAAGATGAAAAGGCGAGACCACTTTGGGCATAAAGTGGGGATTCGTCCTAAGGACCACCTTATCATGATGAAACCTGGTATAAGGTGGATGAGCCACTAAGGCCTGTAGTTCACTGATGCGGCGAGCCGAAGTGACTGCAATAAGGAAAAGGACCTTCCAGGAAAGAAATTTCAAGGAGGTAGAAACCAACGGTTCAAAAGGTGGCTTCATAAGCTGACCTAGAACTAGGTTCAAATCCCATGCTACCGGAGGAGGCCGGATGGGAGGTTTAGTTAGAGTCAGGCCTCTCATGAACCTTGCAATAAGAGGATGAGAGGAGATAGGTTGTCCATTTATAGGTTTTAAAGATGCTGCAATAGCACTTAAATGGACTCGTACTGAATTCATCTTAAGGCCTGCATTAGAAAGATGCAGGAGATAGTCTAATAGAGAATTCAAAGGAAGTGCTAGAGGGTCAAGACCCTGTTGAGCACACCAAATGGAAAAGCGTTTCCATTTGAAAGCATAGGAACGCCTCGTGGAGGGTTTCCTAGAGGCATGAAGGATATCTTTCACTGGTTGAGAAAGATTGAAGTCATGAAGGCTTAGGCCTTCAGTAACCAAGCTCTGAGGTGTAGGGACTTGGGGTTTGGGTGCCACAAAGTCCCCTCCTCCTGAGACAGAAGGTCAGGCGCAGCTCCCAGGTCCAGGGAGGGTCCCTGGGAGAGATGCAGAAGAAGAGGGAACCACACTTGGCGTGGCCAGCGTGGAGCTATGAGGATCATCGATCCGTGATCCATCTGGAGTTTGAACAGAGTCTTGGGAATCAAAGGAATGGGTGGAAAGGCATATAGGAATTCCTGACCCCAATGCAGGAGAAAGGCGTCGTTGGCCTGAGCTCCCTGACACGGAGTCCTGGAACAGAACCGGGAAAGTTTGGCATTCCACGGACTTGCAAAGAGGTCTATGTCCGGGGTTCCCCATTCCTGAAAGATTCTGCCTATCTGGTCCATATGTAGGGACCATTCGTGTGGAAGCAGAACTCGACTGAGTCTGTCTGCCCGAGAGTTTTGAACCCCTGGAAGATATACTGCCAGAAGATGAATTTGATGCTCTCTGGCGAAGGCCCATAATCTGAGAGCTTCGTTGCAAAGCGACAGAGAGCCTGTCCCTCCTTGTTTGTTTACGTAGAACATGGCCACCTGATTGTCTGTCTGAACTAGGACGGTCAGGTTGACAAGGAGGATACGGAAGACTTTGAGGGCAAAGAAGATTGCTCGCAGTTCCAGGAGGTTGATGTGAAGGGTGGTCTCCTGTGGAGACCAAGTACCCTGAGTGGAGAGGGATTGTAGATGGGCTCCCCACCCTGTTTGGGAGGCATCTGTTGTGAGGGTTGCTTGGGGCAACAAAGGTTGGAAGGGGGCCCCCAACAACAGATTCTTGGTGGACATCCACCATTGGAGGGACCAAAACAGACGCTTTGAGGTGAGTATTTGGTCGGAGAGCGCTCCTGATGCCTGAGTCCACTGGGTGGCCAAGGTCCATTGAGGTGCTCTCATATGAAGACGAGCGTAGGGCACCACGTGTATCGTGGAGGCCATGTGGCCCAGAAGTCGCAGCATTTCTCTGGCTGTCAAGTGACTGCTAGACTGAGCTTGGGAGGCCAAGCACACCAGACGCTGGCCCCGGACTCGAGGTAGGTAGGCCCTTGCAGTGGTGGTTTCCAACTGGGCCCCTATGAATTCCAGAGACTGAGTAGGGATAAGTTGAGACTTGGGAAGGTTTATCACCAGTCCCAGATACTGCAGAATGTGCCTTGTGTGGTCCAAGGAAATCTGGGCCTCTGACTGAGATGGAGCTCGGATGAGCCAGTCGTCCAGATATGGGAATACAAAAATTCCCAGACCTCTTAGAAATGCGGCAACAACTGCCATGCATTTGGTGAACACTCCTGGAGCAGAGGCTAGACCGAAGGGAAGTACTCTGTACTGGAAATGTTTTCCCTGAAACAGAAATCTTAGATATTTTCTGTGGGATGGGTGGATGAGTATGTGTGTATACGCATCCTTGAGATCTAGAGAACAAAGCCAATCCTGACTCTGAAGGTATGGAAGGAGAATGCCTAGAGAAAGCATTTTGAATTTCTCCTTGTACAGAAATTTGTTCAATTCTCTCAGATCTAGGATAGGTCTGAATCCCCCTGTCTTCTTTGTTATGAGAAAATAAGGGGAGTAGAATCCTGTCCCTTGTTGAAGAAGAGGAACCTCTTCTATTGCCCCTTGGGCAAGGAGAGAAGAGACTTCCTGATCCAACAGGCCCAGGAGAGATGGGGGAGAATTGAAGTGCCTCACCATGGTATATGGAGGAAGGTTGGAAAAATGAAGTTTGTAGCCCTCTCTGATGATAGAGAGGGTCCATTGCTCTGATGTAATTTGCTCCCTTCTGGGAGCAAAGTGAGCTAACCTTCCGGGAATGGTGAGGGGCTCTGGTTGTTCTAGAGCCAGAAAGGTTAAGTTCTCTAGGGGCAAGTCAAAACCCCTGAGGGGGTTGAGCCTGCTGAGGAGTGGCAGACACTGCAGGCTTTGACCTTGCCTGTTTAGGTTGCTGACGTTTAGCAGCAAAGCGAGGCTGAGAAGATTGTTGGCCAGTATTTGTGGAAAATCTGGCCTTCTTGTAGTAAGGCCTCTTGAAAGACTTTTTCTTGGCAGGAGTAGAGGTAGACTTAGAAAGTCTATCTAATGTAGCATTTTCTGCGTCCATTTGAGTGGCTTTAATTTGCCAGTCTTTACCAAATAAGTTCTCACCTGTACAGGGCAGATTCCGTAAGCCATCCAGGACCCAGGGTTCTAGGTCAGAGGCCTGGAGCCAAGCAAGTCGTCGGGCTGCAATAGCAATGCCCGAAGCTCTACCGGCACCCTCAAAGGAATCAAATGCTGCTCTGTTGGAGAACTTAGAAACATCTAGAAGCTGTTTCACCAGAGAAATGAATTCCTCCTTTCTATCCTCAGGGATAAAGGAGACAAAATGCCGTACCTTTAGGGCAAGTTCCCTTAGAAACATGCCCATATACAGACTGTATGAATTAATCCTGGCTATAAGCATACTAGCCTGGAAGATTTTCCTACCAAAAGAGTCTAGGGTCTTACATTCCCGTCCTGGAGGGGTAGAAGATTGCCTTTTGGTACTCTTAATCTTTTTCAGCGCAGACTTCACCACAATGGAATGGTGAGGCAGCTGAGTTTTTTGAAAACCAGGAGAAGGAGGGACCCGATACATGGTGTCCAACCTACGGGAATGAGGAGACAACGTTAGAGGAGCCTCCCATAAGTCCATCAAGTGTTCTTGAAGGATTTCATGGATAGGCAGGGTGACTGCCTCTTTAGGAACCTTAGGGTATCCTAAAATATCCAATTTATTTGATCTAGGTTCTTTTTCAGAGGATGTGGTAATAGAAAGTCCTTTAGCTACTTCTATAATGAAGTCTTGAAAGGACAAATCCTCTGGTGGAGACATTCTCCTCTTTGGGGAAGAAGGCTCTTCAGGAAGAACCAGAGACAGCTCATCAGAGTCATCAGAGGAGTCAAAATCCTCAGAAGAATCAGAGTATCCTCTATTTGCTTCCAACGCACGATACGCATACCGATCAGTATCGACATCGGGCGTACCGGGTATGGGATCGGTATCGGGTGAAAACCCGGATCCGGCATGCAGAACCGATCTGCGTTTGGAAGACGATGGTCTCGGTTCCGGTATGGAAGACAGTACCGGAACCGGACCCGGAACCGCTAGATGCGGTACCGAGGGCGTCGCAGGGTTAATGAAAGCCAGAACGGCCTGCTGCATGCTCTGGACAGTATTGCCCATAGACGCCACTGCTGCCTGGATGTCGGTACCGGCATGGGCCGGTACCCCAGAGCAGTCTAACAGGTGATCGGTCGAGGCCGTGCCATCGATGTCAACCTGTAACCCCATAGATGGTGCTTTGGAAGCCAGAGCTTCCCGCCGGGGTTGTTTGGCTGGGGCATGGTCCTCAGATTCAAAATTGAGAGCCTCTCAATGCTTTGAAGGAGATTTGCTCTTTGAGGACCTGCCCGAAGAAGGTTTGGTTACCTGAGATCCATCCGGAGAGGAAGACCTGGATGACTGTGATGCTGGATTATCTGAAGCAAACAGCACATGGAATTTGTTGGCCCGGTTCTGCAAACCATGTTTAGACATCTGGGAGCAGGATGGGCAGTCCGGAATGGAGTGGTCAGGTCCCAAACATTTAAGACACCATTCATGGGTGTCTGTAACAGAAATAACAGCACTACACTTGGTACACTTCTTAAAACCAGGGGCTGGTTTCTCCATGAGGAGAATTTGTGTAGGCCTGAGGCCTAACCGAAGTCACCAAGTTGTGCAAGATAAAGTTTTTTGGGGTTTTTTTAAAAGAAAAGAAAGAGAGACCGGCGGTACCGGTTTCGGTATGGAGAAGGCAGGTACGCGGTCTAAAGAAACAAACTAAAACAATCATTTCTTCAGCCGTGACAGGAACACGACCTGCTGGCTCCGCGGAAAAAGAGAAACTGAGGAGAGCTGGTCAGGAAGGCGGGAAGGCAGCGCGCATGTGCAGTGGGAGGCCCCAAAAGCTTCCTTCCTGGGAAGCTGGGGAGCTTTCCCGCGCAGGCTCCGTCGGTTCCGACGTACCCATATGTGAGGACTTATTCCTGCTTGTTCCTGGAGATAAAAAGGTTGGGGAGCACTGCTTTAGAGGAAAGGTGGGCTAGAGGTGATATGACTGAGATGTTTAAAAATCTCCATGGCATAAATGCACTGGAGGAGAGCCTCTTTCAATTGAAAGCAAGCTCTGCTATGAGGAAACATAGGATGAGGGTGAAAGGGGATAGACTCAGGAGTAATATGCGGAAATATTTCTTTACGGAAAGAGTGGGAGATGCTTCAAATAGTCTCCCAGTAGAGATGGTAGAGATGAGGACAGTATCTGAATTCAAAAAAGCATGAGACAAACACAAAGGATCTCTAAAGGAAAAATGGGACAGTTGTAGTGATTGATATGGAAGGGCAGACTAGATAGCCCATATGGTCTTTTGCTGCCGTCATGTTTCTATGTTCCTATTTTTGAAATCCAAATGCATGACCATGCATTTTCTAGCAATAAATCTTAACTGACAAATTCTAGACCATTCCTTTGCTAGACCATTGCTAGATTCTTCATCATGTTAACTATACCATTCTAGGTACAGATTTTGGTATTGTCCATACAAAAAAGCAAAACTTCCCCGAAAGCTCTTCTGCAATATTGATTACAAAAAGAACCAGATCAAGGACCAATCCCTGAGACAGAACACTGATCTTTTTCTCAGAGTGAATTCCATTTATCAACACTCTTTCTCTCCTCCAACTCAACCATTTCCTAATGCAGCCAGTCTCTTTAGTTCTTTTATCAAAGGCAATCAGTTTCTTCTCTCCTCCCCCCAAGTACCCCCTTGTATCTCTTTACAATCCAATGTTCACTGAAATTAAGCGTTAGTTATTCTTTTGTTGAGATATAAGATTACTTATTTTGTAAACCGCTCTGATTGAAGGATAGAGCTGTATATAAAACCCAATAAATAAATAAATCAGTTCATTTATGTTGCCTGTGCAGAACCATATCCAAGTCCTCCGAGTCTTCTGAAGTTTGCTAAAATCTTGACTTTCAGAAGCATGGACTGATATGTATATAGAAGACCAGTGAAGGAAGTGGGTTCTGTTGCTAGACTGATTTCATCCTACAACGTAAGACTGGTACTTTATTGTTCAGAACTATCACAAGCAATTTCATCTTCGGTAGTCCCCACTGAAGCAGATGAACCACTAATAGACTTCCACAGTAGTCTACCGTAAGGGGTCAAGTTGCCATGTAAGAGATTATTCCAAATATATTACAGCTTGATATATTCTGGCAGAGGAGAGGAAATGAGCTTGAAGAAATCCAAGATGATTTTACCACCTCCTGAACACTAGGTACCATTGCTATCTAGGTACCACCATCTCTTGTTTCATTAATTCCCTAAAGGCTGCTCCTGCAGTCACAAAGGCCAGAACAGCAGAAACCAATATCTTATCACCAAGGCTTTCAGCAAAGGAGATATGGCTCTATATTTTTAATCCTCAGCTTTTTACCTTCAAGGCTCCTTCTTTGGGCCTCCCCACATCAGGGAAGAGCAACAGAGTTCAATTACTGGAAGATGACATAAGAAGAATTAGAGCCAATAAGTAAAATTAAGAAGGAAACACAGTAACTGAGGGTGTGCCATGTACATTTCCCTTCAGGTCACCATCTTGGTCCTTGAAATGGTTTTAATGCAAATTAGAACCATTTAGTAGCTGTTAGCACCACTCAAAAAAAGTTAAAAAAAACCCAAAAATGACATGATAAATAATGCCTGTATATCACTACCAGCACTGCACGAGTTAGTACATAGGTCCATGGCAATGAAAGGGAGCATGAACACTAACAAAAGTATATTGTTACAAAATGCAGAAGCTTAGCCTTTGCTGTGGTTGTCATACTAAGAACCAGGCATACAAAAGATCTCCCATTTTGGGGGTCATTTTGTAAGAAGCAATCGAAAGTTACATGCGCAAACCATGTATTTTCAATGACTTATGCATGTAATTTAACTGGTCACTATTCTATAAATACACGTCTTAGACTAATGGCACATACTTTTGCTGTGGGTGTTGACATGGGCTGACCATAGGCAGAGCATGCATTTACACAAGTACTTTAAAAAATGCAGACATATGCACATAAGATATGTGCAGTCATTTACCCCAGTCATAGGGCTGGTGTAAGTGATAGTGCCTAGGTTCAATGTACGTTTCTGCTACTAACACCCCTATTTTACAAAGCAAAATACGTGCATACATGAATTTATAAAATAGGTGTGATTGGCATGCATCACACAGCTTGTGTTAACCTAGACACACATAGTAACATAGTAACATAGCAAATGATGGCAGATAAAGACCAATATGGTCCATCTATTCTGCCCAGTAAGATGGCCGGAGTAGGTGCACCTGCCACTCTGTGCAGGCCACCCCTCCCCATGTCTTTGTCTATGGGTGAACCCTTTTAAAATTATCCTTTGAGTCTATAGAAGAAATATTCTAGGTTCTATTGCACTTATAATTTATCTTATTAACCCCTAAGGATCATTCAGCTTAAAAACTACTTTTCATAAAAATTTTTATAGAGGTGATATGATTGAGATAGACTGCATAGAACAAAAAACAAAAATACAAAATTCAGTGCTTAATACATAAGGCCCCAAATTTGAAACTAGATATATTGTAAATGCATTTTCAACATTTGAGAACATAACATGAACATTATACTGTAGTGGGGAAGCCCAACAGTCATTCATTAATTGTCAAGGGGTGCACCACATGTTCCCAGCAGTTATCTCACTAAAATGTACTCTAATGCACTGAAGTAGCATTCTCAATTAATGCGGTGTACTTAACACCACCTACTGAGATGACTAACTGTACCCGTGCTAATTGCAACATTCACAGCGGGCACTATGTACTCCATTCTAACAAAAATATGATCTCCATGCCCATTCTCTGCTCCCAAACCCACCCATTCTCCGTCTGATTGCTCAATGTATAGTTCCCATAGAATTAATGCACAGTAGCCATCATGCCTGCTCAGTAACCATTATTGTAGGCCTGCACTTCCAGTTACTGTGTGCTAATTCCTGCAGTAAGCACTTATTGCACCTCAGAAAAAGGGTGCCTTAATGTGTCTGTACTGGACATACAGACAAAAGGTATATCATGTATGCTTTTTTCAAGGTATGTTTAGAAAGGTTTTTATACAAATGCAACTCAGTAGTTTCATTTCTGAAAACATGATCATAAAAAAAGGTCTGTTCTTTGCTCATTTCTTAACTCAATTTCTATACTTGATAAATAAATTCTTGAGATTTCCTGCCTCACAGCTTCCAAAAGGTATTTTGAATTTCATATAAGAGCAAATATTAATATTAATAAACTTACATTATTTCCGTGAAGGCCATCGGAGCCCGATTCCCCTTTCTCTCCTTTTTCGCCCTATATAAGAAAATATATTTGATATTTGAGAGATATTTGAATAAAGATATTAACAATAAATAAGTTTACATAAAGGGGATTATTTTATAAAGTAGTTTCCACATCTAAAAATGTTTTACACATTACTTATTTAGTTATTCGTTTTAATTTTATTATTTAAACATTTGAAACCTGTATTGTCTAACATTCTAGGTGCATTACATTCCATATACATAGTTATGGTTATGGCTTATGAAAGCTGTAATACCGCCTTTTTCTAAAATACAAAGTGGTGTACAATTCAGTACTAAAAGTGCATTTAGTAGCCTAATGGTTAGAGAAGTGGCTTAGGAGCAGGGTAGCCAAGGTTCATATCCCAGCATGGGTGTTTGTGGTCTTAGGTTAGTCACTTATTTCTCTATCTTCTCTACACTCTATAAAGTGGCCAATATAATGCCAATTTTTAAAAAGGATTCCAGGGGTGATCCAGGAAACTACAGAACAGTAACCCTGACATCAGTACTGAGCAAAATGGTAGAAACCATTATAAAAAAATAAATTATTGAACATGTACATAGTCATGCTTTAATGGCAGAAAGCCAACATGGATTATAGCCAAGGAAAGTCCAGTCTTATTACTCTGTTATATTTTTTTGAAGGTGTGAAAAAAATAGGTAGACAAAGGTGAGCCAGTTGATAAATCCAAACCCCCTTGCACCATCATCTCATCCATACATTGAGACTCCAGAACTCTGCCTGCCTTTTGGGTCCTGCATGTGGATCGGGAAGTATTTCAGAGAATGCTACCCTGGAAGTTCTGGATTTCAACTTCTTAGCTAATATCCTAAATTTGGTTTCCAGAACCTCCCTCCTACACTTTCCTATGTCATTGGTACCAACATGTATCAAGACAGCAGGTTCCTTCCCAGCACTATTTAAAACATTTTCAAGGTGGCATGTGAGGTCCACTACCTTTGCATCAGGCAGACATGTTACAAGGCAATCCTCATGTCCACAAGCCACCCAGCATGCCGAATGATTGATTCACCAACTATAACAGACATCCTAAACCTTCCCTCATGAGCACATGTCCCTGGAGAAATCTACTCAGTGCAAAAGGGTTTTACATCACCTGGAGGACAAGACCTAGTTACAGGATCACTTCCTGCCACACCAAGGTGATGCTCTCCTTTCACATGACCTCTCTCCTCCATGGCAATAGAGAGGCTGCCAAGCTGGTGGTGTCCCTATAGATCTTGTCTATATACCTCTCTGTCTTCCTTAGGTCTCCAAGTCTGCTACTCTAGCCTCCAGAGATCAGACTCATTCCATGAGAGCAAAGAACTCCTTGAACCTAATGCACATATAGGACCCTTCACCAACTAGGAGAAAATCATACATGTGGTACTCAATGCAAAGAAAAAGGTGACTAGTGGAATATCCCAGGGATCTATGCTGAGCCCGCTGCTTTTTAACATATTTATAAATGACCTGAGGTGATCAAATTTGCAAATGACACCCAATTATTCAAAGTCGTTAAAACACAAGAGGATTGTGAAAAATTGCAGGACCTTGATAAATTGGGAGCCTGGGATAATACCCTCTGCCTATTGTGCAGTTGTGGCCAAGAAAGCAAATAGAATGCTAAGAATCAGAAAGAAAGGAATGGAGAATAAAACCAAGGATATTAAAATGCCTCTGTATTTCTCTATGGTGCGACTACACCTTATTTATTTATTTAAAGTTTTCATATACCGTCCTTCTACAATTCAAGACAGTTTACCTGGAACCCAACAATAACAGTGTAGTTACAGCTGTCATACATAGAACAATAAACTAGCGAGAACTTATCTAAGGTGAACTACTAAAACTAACAGTTAAGGTATAACGCCGAATGAGGCAACTATGTACAGTGAATGGGAGTGAGGGGGGGGGGGGGAGGAGGAGGAATGGGGGGGAAGAAGGGGGGGCAAGGACATAGAGAGGGGAATGGGGTATATTTATTGATGGGTAAGAGGTTAGATAGGTCTAGGAGGCACTGGGTTGGATAGTGCTTTGGAGGGTGGAGCTAAAGTATTGTTGGAAAAGGAATGTTTTAAGCTTTTTACGGAACTCAGCATGATTAGTGCAACTTCGAAGGTCAGGTGAGAGAGCATTCCATTCTGTAGGGCGTAGAGGGAGAAAACACGATTGCAGGTAGTTTGTTTGCTTTTTAGTTTTTGAGCTGGGATATGAAGCAGGTTTGTGGAGTTAGTCCTGCGAAATCTGGAGCTATTGGGCTTGGAGAGGAGGGAGTGAAGGCAAGGAACAGATTCAAAATGTATAACTTTATGGATTAGTGAAAGAGTTTTAAATTTTATTCTGGACAGGATAGGGAGCCAGTGAAGGTGTTGGAGTATGGGGGTAATATAGGCTCTTCTGGAAGTCTTGGAGATTAGATGTGCTATTGTGTTCTGGGCCAGTTGGAACGGGTGGGTACTTTGCTTTGGGAGGCCGTGGTATATGAGGTTGCAGTAATCGAGAATAGGGGTAGTAAGGGCTTGGCAAACAATACAGAAGGAGTATGGGTTTAACAAAGGGTGGAGGTTTCTCAGGGTTCTGAATATTGTGCAATTTTGGTCACCATATCTTAAAAAGGATAAAACAGAATTAGTAAAAGAACAGAGAAGAGTGACAAAAATGATAAAATGGATGAAAGAATATCCCTATGAGGAAAAACTTAAAAAGTTAGGAGTTTTCAACTTGAAAAAGAGAGGGCTGAGAGGAGATATGAAAGGGGTCTATAACATAATGAATGGAGTAGAAAGGGTTAATGTAGATTGCTTCTTAACACCTTCAAAAAGTAGAAAGACTAGGGGACACAATGAAGCTACAATGTAGCACATTTAAGACTAATAAGAGAAAGTGTAGTTACTTACCTGTAACAGGGGATCTCCTGGAACAGCAGGAATCAGTCTTCACATATATGTGACGTCACTGCCGACGGAGCCTACACAGGAACGCTCCCCTGCGTCCAATAGGAAAGCTTTTGGGAGCACTACTGTGCCTGCGTGCCTGCCTTCCCGCCTTCCCAACTCCTCTCCTCAGTTGAATTTGTAGCTGAGAGGAAGAGAAAAAAATTAACCAACCCTACAACTTCTAGGAGAGGAGGGTGGGTTGGTAAGACTGATTCCTGCTATTCCTGATAACTACACTATCTCCAGGAACAAACAGGAATGCAGACTTCACATAAGAGACTCACTAGCTCCCAGGTACTAGATTGGCATGGGAGGGAGACAGTGTGATCCCGGAGGCTAAAGGTTAGAGCTGAAGAGTGTGGACACAATGTGGCCCGTTGGATTCAATTTCATGAGGCTGTACCACCTCTAATGATAATATCCGGCAAATCTCCTAAATGTATACTGAAAGGAGATTGGCTACAGAGGTTGTCATAGCCCACACATTATAAGCAGTGACAGGACCCTCCAAAGAGGGTCCTGCTTGTGCATAAGCAAATGAAATGCAATCTGCTATCCATCTGGATAGAGTTTGTTTTGTAAACGGTAGCCCGAGGTGACTGGGATCAAAGGAAACAAATAATTGAGAGGATTTTCTGTGAACCTTGGTTTGATCCAAATAATAAACTAGCACTCGCTTACAGTCTAAGGTGTGTAGCGCTGCTTCAGCCCAAGATGCATGTGGTCTAGGGAAGAAAATTGGGAGGATTACTGACTGGTTTAGATGGAAGGAGGAAACAACTTTCGGATAGAAATGCAGATGGATATGAAGAATTACCTTGTCATGGTGAAACCGAGTATATGGCGGATCCGCCACCAGAGCCTATAGTTTGCTGATGTGGTGAGCTGATGTAATAGCGATGAGAAAGAGTACCTTCCAAGACAGAAACTTCAGTGAAATGGTGGCTAAAGGCTCGAAAGAAGGCTTTAGAAGTTGAGCGAGAACCACATTGAGGTTCCAAGTCACCAGAAGTGACTTAATGACTAGTTTGGACAGTAGGACACCCACATGAAGCATGCTACTAAGGGGTGTGAGTAGAAAGGCTTTCCACTGAGTGGTTTGTGAGAGACTGCAATGGCACTAAGATGAACTCTCACTGAGTTAGTCTTAAGACCTGGCAAGGGCAAGTGAAGGAGATATTGTAGAAGGGACTCCAGCGGGCAAATAAAGGGGTCAATACCCTTTGGGCATCACCAGAGGAAAAACCTTCACCACTTGAAGGCATAAAATCTCCTGGTGGACTCCTTGCATGATGCAAAAGGATATCTTTGATCTCCTGTGGCAAGTCGGGGTCAATGAGTGCTATCCTTTCAGCAGTCAAGCTGTGAGGTGAAGGGAGTAAAGATTGGGATGGAGGAGCATCCCTTGGTCCTGGGAGAGGAGTTCAGGCATACATCCAAGTCTGAGAGGTTGAGTCTGCGCAAGTCGAAGAAGCAGAGGAAACCATGGTTGATGGGGCCAAAAAGGGGCTATGAGGATCAAGGAGTGCTTGTCATCCTGTAGCTTGAACATCATTTTGGGTATCAAGGGGATGTGAGGAAATGCATAGAGCAGACCCTGTCCCCAGTGGAAAAGGAAAGTGTCCGGGGCCTGTCGGTGCAGAAATGGAAACTTGGAGCAGAAGAGTGGAAGCTCTGTGTTCTGTGGAGTGGCAAATAGATCTATGAGTAGGGCTCCCCAAGTTTGGAAGATCCAAGCAACCATCACCCGATGTAATGTCCACTCGTGTAGAAGGATACAGCTTAGTCTGTCCGCAAGGACATTGTGTTCACTGGGGAGGTAAACTGCTCTGAGGTGGATACGTTGTATGATGGCAAAGAACCATAGGCGAAGTGCTTCCTTTTAGTGCCCATAGATTGATCTGCCTGCACCTTAATGTAAAGAAGACAAAGATCATGACAACTGTCATAATCAACAGGTTCATCGTTGAAGGAGAAGAAATTGAAATCGTAAACAACTTTAACCTACTTGGATCAACTATCAATAAAGAAGCAACAAGCAGTCAAGAAATCAGACGACGTATTGCTCTTGGCAGAATGGTTTTGGTTATGGTTTTTAGGCATTTGATATACCGCCCTTTACTTATGCATCAGAGCGGTTTACATGTATATACTAACAGGTACTTTTTTTATTCCCTTGTCCCTGAAGGGCTCACAATCTAAGTGTACCTGAGGCAATGAAGGGTTAAGTGGCTTGCCCAAGGCCACAAGGAGCAGCCATGGGACTAGAGACCTCAGTCCCTCCGGCCTGAGGTTACTTGTCCCCATGTGGGAATTGAACCCCTGGCCCTCCGGCCTGAGGTAACCTGTCCCAACCACTGAGCCACTCCTTCCTAGATAAGACCTAGATAAGATTCTCAAGAGCAGAGATGTCTCTCTCCATACAAAGATTCGACTTGCTCAAGCCATGGTATTTTCAATAACATCGTATGTTCCCTGTAAAATAGTTATCTCCAAGTTATAATGCCCTGTTCAATGTAATTTCAGTTTGTTCAATGTAAACCGCACTGATGCAGAATAGCGAGGTATATAAGAGAATGTAAGTAAAGTAAATGGATGTGAAAGCTGTACAGTGAAAAAGATACCCAGTCAATAATACGTGGTGGTTAAAACCAAAGGATACTTTTATTTGTAACTTCAACAACCTGAGAGCTCTCAGGTTGTTGAAGTTACAAATAAAAGTATCCTTTGGTTTTAACCACCACGTATTATTGACTGGGTGTCTTTCGTACAACGTGGTGAAGTGCTCCTTTGGTGGGCAGTGAAAAAGATAGGAAGAAAATTGATGCCTTTGAATTATGGTGCTGGCGGCGAATACTGTGTATACCATGGACTGCCCGAAGAACAAACCAGTCGGTACTAGAGGAGATAAAACCTAAGCTTTCATTAGAAGCTCAGATGACAAGACTTCGACTATCATACTTTGGACATATCATGCGAAGAGAGAGATCATTAGAGAAAGAAATCATGCTTGGCAAGATAGAAGGTCAACGCAAAAGAGGAAGGCCAGAAATGAGATGGATCGATACAATAACAGCAGCTATGGGTACCAGTCTGTTAACAATGAGCCGCCTGATTCAAGACTGAACACAATTTAGGATAGCTATCCAGAGGGTCGCCATTAGTCGACTCTGACTCAACAGCACTTAACAACAACAACAGGTTGATCTGCAGAACAGATTCCTGTTGTATCCACTGTTCCTGTGTGGTCAGGACATTCAGTAGCACTCCCCAACTCAGCTTGGAGGCATCCATCATTAGGGTGCATTGAGATGGAGGCATTTGAAAAGGTGATCCGCCAAGTAGGTTCTGTGGGGAATGCCACCATTGAAGAGACTCGGTCAGTTGACAGGTAATGTGGATCTTGTCTCTGAGACACCCCTTTGCTTGCTTCCATTGTGAAGACAGAGTCAATTGGGCTTGTCGCATATGTAGTCGAGCATAGGAGATGACATGGACCATAGAGGCCATGTGTTCCATCAGACATAGCATCTCTCAAGCTGTTATACAGCTTTGCTTTTGCCAGCTTGATGAGGCGGGCACAGTGATCTTGAGGAAGAAAATTCCAGGCCTCTTTGTCTAAGAATATTCCAATGAACTTCAGATGTTGAGTTGGAGCAAGGTGAGACTTTGGGACGTTTAGGACAAATCCCAGATGTTGGAGCACCATGATGGTGTAATGGAAAGCTTTACCCCCTGAGCAGAGTCTCCCCTGATGCGTCAGTCATCTAAATAAGCGAAGACAAAGACCCCCAAAGTGCAGAAGCAGGCAGCAACTACTACCATGCATTTTGTGAATACTCGTGGTCAGAGACTAAGCCAAAGGGCAGCACCCGGTATTGGTAGTGGTTTTCCTGAAATATGAAGCACAGGTACTATCTGTGCTGAGGGTGGATCAGTAAATGCGTGTACGCCTCCTTTAGGTCTAGAGAACATAACCGATCATGCCTCTGGAGGTATGGGAGAAGAGTTCCCATGGAAATTATTTTGAATTTTTCTCAGACCAGGAGCTTGTTTAGGTCTCTGAGATCCAAGATGGGCCTGAGTCCTCCTGTTTTCTTTGGAATGACAGTAAGAAGCTTCAAAGATGTCTTATATATTGGGACATGGAACGTACAAAACACGAACCAAGGGAAGTTGGAGGTGATCAAGAATGAAATGGAAGGTGTACAACTTGATCTGTTGGGTGTCAGCGAACTGAAGTAAACTGGCATCGGGCACTTTGCATCTGATAATCACATGGTATATTATGCTGGAAATGAAAGACAAAGAAGACATGGTGTTGCATTTATAATTAAGAAAAGCTTGCAAGAACTGTAATGAAATACAATGCAGTCAGAGAACACTTAATTTCTATTCGTTTAGGAGAAATGACCATCTACACAACTATAATTCAAGTATATGCTCCAACAACAGCTGCAGAAGAGGATGAAATTGATAAGTTCTATGAACAAGTACAAGCTGAAATTGACAGCACATGCAAACAGGATATCCTGATAGTCATGGGTAACTGGAATGCAAAAGTTGGCAACAAAGAAGAAGGCAGAGTCGTTGGAAAATATGGACTTGGCAACAGAAATAAAGCGAAAGACTGATAGAATGTTGCAAGACCAATGATCTATTCATCTCAAACACCTTCTTCCAGCAACACAAGCGGTGACTGTACACATGGACTTCACCCAATGGATTGTACAAAAAACAAATTGACTACATCTGTGGAAGTCAACAATGTAAAAGCTCTATAACATTAATGAAGACAAAAATTTGGAGCTGACTGTGGTACAGATCACCAACTACTAGTATGCAAACTCAAGCTATAGTTGAAAAAGAGCAAGCCACTCATGAATGTGGTAAAATATGACCTTGAGAATATACCACCACAATTTAAAGACAGCCTGCAAAATTGATTTGCTGCTTTAGATACAAATGACAGAGCTTCAGAAGAGTTATGGGTGACATCAAGAAGGTTGTGTTGGAAGAAAGTGAGAAGTCTCTATAAAAGGTGAAAAAGCAAAAACAGCCAAAATGGATGAAATTCTGAAAATTTTCCAGGAATGCAGAGAAGCTAAAGCCAGAGGAGAAAGAGAGGCAATCACAGAACTCAACAGAGATTTCCAATGTGCAGCAAGACAAGACAAGGGGAAGTACTACAATGATGCATGCAAGGAAATAGAATCAAAACTATTAGAAGAAGAACAAGATCTGCTTCCCTAAAGCTACAAGTTAAAGAAAAAATTCCAGCCTCGAATTGGAATGTTAAAAGATGCTCAAGGATCAATGTTGAATGATGCTAAGATCAAGAAAAGATGGAAAGAATATACAGAGTCATTATACCATAAAGATCAAGTGGATCAATAGCCATTTCAACTTGTACCTTATGATGAGGAACCATTGGTGATGAAAGAAGAAGTCAAAGCAGCATTGAAAGCCTTATCAAAGAACAAATCACCAGGCGCTGATGGCATTCCCATTGAAGTATTACAGCAATCAAATATAGCAGTTAACATACTTACAAGGCTCTGTCAGGAAATTTGGAAGACAATATCATGACCAACTGACTGGAAAAGATCTGTGTTTATACCTATACCAAAGAAAGGTGATCCAACTGACTGGAAATTATCGCACAATCGCTCTGATCTCACCTGCCAGCAAGATTCTACTGAAGATTATTCAGCAGAGACTAAAACCATACCTGGAACAAGAACTGCCTGAAGTGAAAGCAGGTTTCAGGAAAGGACAAGGAACGAGAGACATCATCGTGGATGTGAGATGGATCCTTGAAAAGAGGAAAGAATACCAAAAGGATATCTATATGTGTTCTATTGACTATAGCAAAGCTTTTGACTGTGTAAATGATGAGAAACTCTGGACCACATTAAGAAGCATGGGTATACCAGAACACCTAATCGTTCTTTGCACAACCTTTACATCAATCAAGAAGCAACAGTTTGTATAGAACAAGGAGAAACGGAATGATTTAAAATCAGCAAAGGTATATGACAAAGCTGCATACTTTCCCCCTACCTGTTTAATTTATATGCAGAACAAATCATCAGAGAAGCAGGACTGTACGAAGACAACCGAAGTCTGAAGGTTGGTGGAAGACTCATCAACCTTCGCTATGCTGATGATACCATATTACTGGCTGAAAGTGAAGACAATCTGAAAAATTTGCTTCTCAAGATCAAGGAACATATTCTTAAAATAGGCCTGTACCTTAATGTAAAGAAGACAATGATCCTGACAAATGGCAAAATCAGTCAGTTCATCATTGAGGGGAAGAAATTGAAATAGTGGACAACTTTAACCTACTTGGATCAACAATAAATAAAGAAAGACCAAGCAGTCAAGAAATCTTATGACGCATTGCTCTTGACTTGACTTGTTCAAGTCATGGTATTTTCAATAATGTCACATGGATGTGAAGGTTAGACAGTGAAAATGATAGACAGGAAGAAAATTGAAACCTTTGAATTATGCTGCTGGCAATGAATACTGTATATACCATGGACTGCCTGAAGAATAAACCAATCAGTACAGTACTAGAGGAGATCAAACCTAAGCTTTCTTTAGAAGCTCAGATGACAAGACTTTGACTTTCATACTTTGGAAACATCATGCGAAGACAGAGATCATTTGAAAAAGACATCATGCTTGGCAAGGTAGACGGTCAACTCAAAAGAGGGAGGCCAGTAATGAGATGGATCAATACAATAACAGCAGCTATGGGTACCAGTCTGTCAACAATGAACAGCCTGACTGAAGCCCGAACACATTTTAGAACAATTGCCAGAGGATCACCATAAGTCAACACCGACTCAACAGTACTTAACAATAACAGAAGCCCATCCCTTCTTGAGGAGGAGGGACTCATTCTTATTGCACCCTGGGACAATAGGAGACACCTCTTCCCTTAAGAGAGTGCTTTGAAGGGGATGGGTAGGATAATCCTCTGTGAAGCTGGTGGGGTTAAAGTGTTGAAGTGAAGCATATACCCCTTTTTGACGATGTTGAGAGACCACTGTTCTAAAGTTATGAGGTTCCACCTATGGGCATAGGAACAGAGTTTGCCTGGGGTAGTTTCTCCTAATGGGTTAGTTTTGCGTATACTATGGCAGTCATGAACCTCACTTCTGAGGCAGGGTATGTGGAATATGATCTTAATCTCTCAAATTTACTGCTAATGCTCGGTGTAATACTTGCATCGTGCCAAAGAGAGCCTCCTGCTGGAGTTCATAAGATGTAACATATATGGGTAGTTTGTCAAGATGTGTTGCCTGCTGTGTGGAGGGGCTGGGGACCCTCCAGAGGAAGAGTGGCAATGCTCTCTAGGAAAAAGTAAAAAACCAGGCACAGGTTGTGCCCGCTGATTGAGGTTTGGAAGCCTTGGGCTTTTTGGGTTGGCGAGGGCCCTGCTGCCGCTATTGAGGATGCTTTGAGTAGGCAGCTGAAGGTGGGTAGGAAGGATATTATCTCTTCTTCTTAGAATAGAAAGGTTTCTTCGAAAGCGCCTTCATTTTGGAGGGGTCAGCCGTTTTCCTGGAAAGGTGTTTGAGGGTGAGATCATCTGTCTCAATCACACCTGCTTTTTCTCTCCAACCTTTTCCAAAATGGTTTTCTCCCATACTTGGGATATTGGCCAGCTTGTCCTGTGACCCACTATTTGAGATTTGATGCCTATAACTAGGCCATCCTGTGAGCCCAAAGCAGACTGCTAAAGGCATCAAAAAAGGCCCTGCAAATACATTTTGAAGTATGTTGGCCTTGCTTGATGAGTGTCTGGAATACATTTATCATCAGGAAGCATGGGGACAAATGTTTCCATATCCCTGATGACATCCTTGAGAAACATTTCCATGTATAGCATGTAGGAGTTTCTCCTGGAGGCCAACATGCATGCCTGAAAGCATCGACGCCCAAAGGCATCGAGCATCCTCTATTCTCTACCCAGAGGCATAGATGAGTGATTTTTTGAACTCTTTATTCGGCGCATCACCAATTCTACCACCATTGAGTGGTGGGGGAGTTGAGGCTTCTGGAAGCCTGAGCACTCTGGAACTCAGTACATGGTATCGAGCATCTAGCTGACAGGCAGAAGCATGAGAGGAGCCTCCCACATGTGGAGCATAAGATCTTGTAAGATGGTCTCTGCTGCAGGTCCACATCACTGCTAGTGTTTAACAAGTATCTCCTCCTGTTGCCTGCACAACTTGCCTGCTGTTCCCCCCCCCCCCCCGCGAGTGACACGGTCGCGTTTACGCGGCTGCATTTTCCCCCTGGGGTCCTGGTATATTTAATCACAACTAGTACGGCGTCCCGCATCGCGGCAGCGCATGCCCAAGGAGCAGGTTCTGCTCCTTCAGTGAGCTCCTTGTGGCGACTCCAGGGGTGACAATATTCATTACTCCTCCCAGCCCTGCATGTCATATCACAACCTGCTGTTCCCCTCTGCCTTTACCTCTCTCATTCCAGGTAAGTCCAGTGCTCTATGTCTGTTATTTCTCCTTTCATTCACACTTATGTCAGCCATTCTTTCTTACTGGGGCTGGCATTCGCGCCCCCCTTGGCCCATCCAGTGCGAAACTCAGCAAATCTTATCCCCTGTCTCCCTTGCTCTCCCCTGCCAGCGTCTCTTCGCCTTGCTCCCTCCCTTCTTCTCCTCAACTTAGCTCTGTTGAACTGCAGATCTCTCCGCTCTAAAACCCCATTAGTACAGGACCTAGTTGACCTACACTCCCTGAATGTACTTTTCCTAACTGAGACCTGGCTCCGCGATGGGGAGGAGGCCCTCCTTCACCAGTGTTTTCCCTCTGGCTTTTTGGCCAGCCATACCCTCATTCCAGGAGGTTTGGGGGTGATGTGGCCGTTCTCTTTCGTTCTTCTCTCCCTCTCTCGATGGTTTGCGCTTCCCTCCACTACCCTGAATCTGTCCTCCTCCACGTAGATGTTTCTCCACCAGTATTTGTTCTCCTTGTGTACACCCCTCCCACCCTAAAACCCCAGCTCTGGGACTCATTCCTCTTGACTTTCTTGGAGGTGTCACTAGCCTATCCCCACCTGGTGGTTTTGGGCAACTTCACCTGCCACTTTGATTCTCCTTCCCGCCCTCGCGACCGATCTCTTGTCTCTCTTATTGAAGACTCTGCCTTTAGGCAGCATGTGTCATGCTCCACCCATGTTGTGGGGCATATTCTGGATCAAATACTCACTCTGCCAGTGCTCAATGTGTGCCTTCGGCAGCCTCCGCTATGCTTCTCCCCTAGACGGATCACCTTTGCTTAACTTTCTCCCTGTCTCTCCTCACTACCCCTCCTCCTCCAAACCGGAACTCTGCTGCTCTTTGCCCTTTTGCTTGTCTCGCATATCACGCCCTCTATAGTGTTGGATTTTCCTCCTGCTGATGCCCTTTTCCCTCATGACTTTTCCTCCCTTCATCTTGACCTCCAGGTGGAAATGTGGAACTCCAAGTTGTCCTCCGCAGTGGACTTCCTGGCCCCGTTGGTTCCCGTCCCACTCTCAGTCCCCTTCCCACCACCCATGGTACCATAATGGCCTATATCTGCATAGATCACAGCTCCGCCATGCAGAGCAGCTTTGGCGTAACCGCCCCTCGCCCGAGTCTCTCTTGGCTTACCAGAATGCCTCATATTATTACCACAACTTACTCCCTCCGCTAAGCTCTCGTACTACTCGGCTTCCATTGCCTCGGCCTCTAACTCCTCTTGCCAGCTCCACTTGACCCTTTGCTCTCTTTCAGCACTTCAGTCTTCCTCTGGCATTCCCCCACCCTCCTCTCTGGCCCCTCCTGACCTTACTCATCTGGCTGCTTTCTTTACTGAGAAGATTTGTTCTCTGCGGCTCTCCTTCACTCTTGTCCCCCCCCCTTCCTCCCATTTCCCTCTATTCCCCTTCTTCCCCTGCACCTCCTCCCCCGAGTGTGTCCTCCCCTCGTGGGGCACCCCCCCCTCTCCTCACCCTTCCCTGATGCATACATGGAGCACCTTCTATCCAGTTACAGAGACTGAACTCTTCTCTGCCCTCCACAAATCTCACAAGATGATCTGTCCTCTTGATCCTATTCCTTCTTCTTTGCTCTTAGTTCCCTCATTGGCCCTTCTTCCCTAAGTCCACGGTCTATTCAATACCAGTCTTTCTATGAGTCTTTTCCCAACTGCCTGGAAGCATACCATAGTCCTGTTTATACTTAAGAAGCCCTCCCTGGACCCTTCTGTACCCACACATTCACACATTGGAGATCCGTATCCAACTTTCCCTTTTTGTCAAAACTTCTCGAAACACTAGTTTTTGCACAACTATCCTCTCACCTAGACTCCACTTCTGCCTTACATCCCCATCAGTCAGGTTTCAGACCTGGCCACAATACTGAGACTATTCTCTTCTCCCTCCTCAATGAGGTCCACATAGCCCACTAATGTTGTGACATCTCTCTCTTGGTTTCTTTGGATCTATCTTCTGCGTTCAATCTTGTTGACCATCCCACACTCTTCTCACATCTTTTTGACTATGGGGTACATGGAACAGTTCTCAATTGGTTTAGGTCCTTTCTCTCCTCTCGTTCTTTCTCAGTCCACATTGGTTTGTCCATCTCCCCCTCCACCCCTCTTCCCTACGGGGTTCCCCAGGGTTCTGTGCTGTCCCCCCCTCCTCTTTAACCTCTACCTTGCCCCTCTCACAATGATTATTCAGCAATCCAGTGTTTCAGCTTATTACTATGCTGATGACATAGTTCTTCTTTTCCATACCTGCTCTCTCTCCCCAGACCTCTCTCCCCTTAATGCATGCCTTTCTAGCATTTCTTCATGGTTGTTTGACAACTATTTCCATTTGATTCTATCCAAGTCAGCAGCCATGTGGCTTACCTTCAATGCTCCTACCCCGGACCTCTCCCCCTCCTTATCCGGGGCTCCTATCCCTCTTGCTTCGACTTTGCGGTATTTAGGGGTCACTCTTGATCTGGCTTTCTCTTTCCACCAACACGTCTCCTCCCTCATTCGGCGCTCTTTTTGTACCCTCCGCCAACTCCATGCAGTGTGTTCTTTCCTGCCTGTTTCTTCCTTGGTAACGCTCATGGTGTTGCTTCTCCTATCCCTCCTCGACTATGACAATGTTGTCTTGGAAGGTGTTTCACAATACCAACTCCGTCATCTCCAGCTTGTCCAAAATACTGCTGCTCGCCTCCTCACCCACTCCTCTCACAGGGACCATGTTATCCCTTTTCTCGTCCAGTTGCACTGGCTCCCTCTGCAATACGGATACCAGTAGAAGATCCTTACCATAGTCCACAAGACCATCCACACTGGTACCCCTCAATATCTCGCTGATCTCAATCATATTCATCTCCCTCTTCGTGCCCTCCGCACAATGCACAACAACCACCCGGCCCTCCCTTCCCCAGCCCGGGCCCATCTCGAGCACACCCGTCACTCTGCCTCTTTTTTCCTTGGTCCTGCCATGTGGAATTCCCTTCCTCCCTCCCTCCATGCAGAACATTTGTATCCAAGGTTTAAATCATTACTGAAAACCCATCTCTTCTGTCAGGCTTTCAACCTGTCCTCACCTCCTATTTCCTAACCCTTGATATTCTGCCATATACCCCTTGCTTTTATCTGTCAAAGCCTCTTCGCTTTCCTGTCTTAAATTTGGCGTTCCTTTCCTTCTCTGAATGCAGCATTTTATGTATTGTAAAATGCCCTGATGCTTTTGCTTGAATGGTCAGTCAAGTGATATGATAAAGATAATAAAGATAAAGATTTGATGCACCGGTAAAGTAGCCACTTCCTTGGGCGTGGAAGGTTATTGAAGTATCTCCATTTCCTATGCCCTTGGTTCTTTTTCCAAGACTACTGTGATGGCCAGTCCTGTTGCCATGTCCCGGATGAAGTCCTTGAAAGACACATCTTCTGGTAGGGACTTGCGCCGCTCCTGTCAAGGGGAAGGGTCTGAAGGGATGTCTGGAAGTTCCTGGGAATCCAGTGATTTCTCATGAGAATCAGGAGAACTGGAATCAGAGTCTGACAAAAAGTCAAAGTATCGGCAGTCTTGTGTTTGACCTTGATATTTCATTGACATCGAGGGTCAATGCCGATATCGATACTCAGAGGTATCAGAATAGGGAGCCATGGCACTTTAATCCTGTTGGGTACTTGTGGTATTGGTTGGTTCCAATGGAGGCATCGGTTTTGGGGGCTCCAATGATGCAGGTTCAAGGCCTGATATCAGGGCTGATATTTTTGGCTGTAGGCAGGATGCCGAAGCCTGCACTGCTGGAGCTGTGGATACTGTCTCTACCAAGGCTTCAAGGAGTATGGCCAAATTCCTCTCAAGAGCCAGCATGTGCTGATCCAGGAAGATAGCCATTGTCTGGGTGGAATCACCAACGGGGCGCTTTGAGCCACCGTCCCAGAGCATAGAACCTGTAGCTATCCAGAGGTCGATTCCTCGGGAGCATCCCAGAGCCCCTCCTGTACTTTGGAGGACAGGTCCTCCCACTGGGGCTGCTTGCCTGGCTGGTCTGCATCAGAAGCACCTCTAGGGGAGTCTTGATGCTTATGCTGGGATTTTCCTCTAGTCTCAGTATTGGTCTTCGATGCCGATGACTTTTTAGAAATCAGATACTTTTATATTTTGACTTGGAAGAGACCTGAGAACTATGAGAAGAGGTCAATGTTCTCCTTGATGTGGAAGCCACAGAAATCGAGTCCAGGACGAACAACAATCCATACTGCCTGGCTCTGCTCTTTAGACCTCTCTTTTGTCATTTATTGACAAAAAGGACAAAGGTTTTGAAAATGGTCAGGGCGCAAACATTTTAGACACTAGTCATGTGCCGGTACTATATCACTCATGTTTATCTGTGACTGATATGGTACCAGAACATTTGGTACATTTCTTAAAACCAGTAGTTGTCTTTTTCATTTTTTAAGTGTGTCCTTCAGAATTGAAGAGGATATGGAGGCCTAAAGCCCTAGTTAGTGATGAAATCCACAGGAAAGAAAAGAAAAAGAAAAAGAAAATTTTGCTGGGGCCGATGTCAGTCTGACGGAACCAGTGTCGACAGAAAGGCAGAGCACACCAAAAAAAGCAACATTTTTCGGCGGTGACAGTATTGTACAATCTGCTGGCTCTGTGGAAAATGAAGAACTGAGAAGATGAGTTGGGAAGGCAGGAAGGCAGGTGCACAGGCACAGTGGAGTGCTCCCAAAAGCTTTCCTATTGGATGCTGAGGAGCATTCAGACATCACTCATATGTGAAGACTGCATTCCTGCTTATTCCTGGAGATAATATTTTTTCATTCAACATGTAATCAAACTCTGGAATTCGTTGCTAGAGGACATAGTAAAAGCTGTTAGTGTAGTTGAATTTAAAAGAGATTTGGACAAGTTCCTGGAGGAAACATCCATAAACCATTATTAAAGAGGACCGGGGAAATCCACTGCTTACCCATTGGTCAAGCAACAAAGAATCTGTATACCTTTTGGGAACCTGACAGGTACTTGTAACCTGGATTGGCCACTTTGGAAATAGGATACTGACTTGATGGACCCTTGGTCTGACCCATTATGGCATATCTTATGTTCTTATGTTAGGATTGAAAACAACAGCAAATTATAAAATCATTAACGTGGAGCATGATTTAAAGAGGGGCACGTCCGGGCCATTGGGATGGCCCCAAGCAAGATGGGCCTGTTTGGACCCAATTCTGGACCACAGGAATAAAATGTACCCGTGGTGGCTAGAATTGGGCCTGAAGACGGCTAGGCATAGCCCTGCCGCCTGCGAGGATATCCTCCCCACAGGTGACCCCGACTCCGGCACCCTCGGCCCCTCTTTTCCCCACCGCCCAACCCAAAACTGGCCTGCTGTGGCCTGGATTGGGTGGTGGGGACCCCCCGCACCCGGCCCCAGGGGGGGTTCCCCAGCCCCGATCATGCCAAAAATGCTGCTTATTCCACCTTTGAGCTAGAATAAGCAGCATGTCCCACCGGGCTCAGCAGGATGTACAGGGCCGTGGCTTGAATTAGCCTTGTACCTGCTGCCAGTCTGGCCCACCCCTGCTCTACCCAGTCCCGCCCCCTCCACCCCCCCCCCCCCCCACTGGCTCTACCTATCCTGATGCTCAGGACATATGGGGAGAGCCAGAGGAGGAATCAGGCCCAGGTGGCTTTCAGGTCTGCATGTCCCACTGGGATGTACAGCCCCACAACCCATGTCTCTGCATGAGGCCCATAACCAATAATTAATTTTATATTCCATAGGCTGATATTACATGGATCATGAATATTTGTCTTGACTTTATCTATTCAATGCTAACCTGATAACAATACCCAATAAATCCATTTTACTGCTTCTCACAAATTTAACAACCAGTCTTGAAGGACTAACAAAAGGCACTACTACAACTGGAAATAGATCTGCACTTGTAAGTATTTATCTTCTGGAATATATTCTAAATCTTGGGGGAAGAGGGTAATATTTGGGTTAAAGCAGATAAATCTGTGTATTTTAGAATTCAGCGTGTTTGCTGAGTCAGCCAGGTCTTAACCAGAGAGCTTTTCATTTAAATCAAATCAGATTATAGCTTAGCATACAAGTAGAAGAAATAGTTTCTGAGTATAAAGAACTAAACTTGTTTCTAGTGACCTTTACAAAGAGGCCTTCCAGTTAGGAAACAAAGGATCTGTGAAGTTGTCTTAAATAGGTGTTAAAGGCAAATGACAGATCAAAGGAGCAATTTGATATGCCCCCTCTATCAAACCAAGGGCTATTTGAATCACCCAGGAAATTGGTAAGACGTAACCTTAGAAGCACAAGTATAAATAGGTCAGCCAGAGCTCTGTGAATCTCAGTCTTGAAGAACTACCCAGAGGGACTACTACAACTGGAAATAGATCTGCACTTGTAAGTATTTATCTACTGGAATATTTTAAGTTTTGTTGAAGAAGCGTAATCTTTGGGTTAAAGCAGATAAACCTGTGAATTTTAGAATTTAGTGTGTTTGCTGAGTCAGTCTGGTCTTAGTACCACCAGAGAGCTTTTCATTTAAATCAAATCAGAGTATAGATTAGCATACAAGTAGAATAAATAGTCTCTGAGTAGAAAGAACTAAACTTGTATCTAGTGACCTTTACAAAGAGGCCTTCCAGTTAGGAAGCAAAAGATCTGTGAAGTTGTCTTAAACAGGTGTTAAGCGCAAGTGACCGATCAAAGGGACAATTTGAAAGGCCCCCTCAATCAAACAAAGAGCTGTGTGAATCACCCAGGAAATTGGTAATATTTTACATTAGAAGCACAGGTCAGGGCACTGTATAGCAAGTCAGTTTGAAGGTCTTCTTTTCATCCCTCAAACCGCGACTCCCACCCACCCCTGGGATAATCTTAGCATTATAGGCTCTTAAACCTATTAAAGGGGGAGGCACCATAATCAATTTCAGGTGTGGCCAGTTATCCTCATAAGGAAAACATTTATTAAGGACCTGAGATTAATTATTCTTGAGGTGAACAAAGTCCATTTAATATGTAAGGTATAGTAGCATTAGTATAGTTATCCCCTGCAAACCTAAGTAAGTAAACAACTTTAATATCTGAACAAAACCTTAAAACTAAGATGCAGAAAGCAGTCGAGCAGCGAGATGGGAGTTTTCCAGTCTTTTGCATTGAGTGTCACATGTATGATTTTCACCCAATTGGTGAGGTGTCTTACATGTGCACTAGGTGCAAGGAGCTCTTTGCTCTCAGGGAACGAGTCCGATCTCTGGAGACTAGAGTAGCAGACTTGGAGGACATAAAGAAGACAGAGAAGTATATAGACTAGACCTACAGGGACGTAGTTCTGAAGCCCCACCTCCAGTCTGGCAACATCCCGGATGCCATGCAGCAGTGAGGTCATGTCACACACCGAGGAGATTTCTCCAGGGCCATATGCCCATGAGGCAAGGGTTAGGAAGGCCAATATAGTTGGTGATTCGATCATTAGCCATGTAGATATCTGGGTGGTTGGTGGACATGAGGATCGCTTGGTAACATGCCTCCCTGGTGCGAAGGTAGCAGACCTCACGCGTCACCTAGAAAAGGTGTTAGATAGCGCTGGGAAGGAGTCTGCTGTCTTTGTACATGAGGGTACCAATGACATAGGAAAATGTGGTAGGGAGGTTTTGGAGGCCAAATGTAGGCTTTTAGCTAGGAAGTTGAAATTCAGAACTTCCAGGGTAGTATTCTCAGAAATGCTTACCATTCCACGCACAGAACCCAAAAGGCAGATAGAGCTTCAGAGTCTTAATATGTGGATAAGGCAAAGAAGAGAGTTTTGGGTTTGTTAGGAACTGGGGAATATTCTGGGAAAAGGAGAGGCTCTTCCGAAGGGATGGGCTCCACCTTAACTGGGATGGAACCAGGCTGCTTCCATTAACCTTTAAAAAGGCGATAGAGTAGATTTTAAACTAGATAATAGGGTAAAGCCAACAGTCGCCCAAGAGTGCATGGTTCAGAAGAATGTATCCATGAAGGATACTAACAAAAGAATGAAGTTAGGCCAATACTCGATCTCATTGTTCATATGTAATTAGTTTAGTTTGCATACCCCGTTTATCCAAGTTATTACTCCTGTTCTATGTAAAGCAAAAGCATGTTATCCAAGTTGTTTTCTCCTGTTCTATGTGAAGCCAAACAGTTTGTTATGGTCATTTTGTTGTATGTAAACCGCGCTGACAATAGTGCGGTATATAAGAAATTGTAATAAATAATAAATAAATAAATAAATAAATAATAAATATCAACAGAGAGGTTCCAATAAAGCCAAAAGTAACCCAAATGCCCTTAAGTATACAGCAGACAGCGCTTAAAGTTTCCAAATTATCCCTGTCTACCAATAACCAGATTAATATAAATAAAACATAACCTCTAAAATGCTTGTATGCAAATTCTAGATGTCTAAAAAATAAGATGGGAGAGTTAGAATATATAGCACTACATGAGAGGTTAGATATGATTGGTATCTGAGAGACCTAGTGGAAGGAGGATAACCAGATGTTCACTTAGATACCTGGGTACAAATTATATCACAATGATAGAGTAAATCAAATTGGTGGAGGGGTTGCACTTTAGGTTAGAGAGGGCATTGAGTCACACAGAATTAAAGTGTTGCAGGAAACAAACAACACGGTAGAATCTCTATGGAGTGAAATTCCATGTAAAAAGGTGAAGGTGATGACAGTTGTGGTGTACTACCAATTGCCTGGCCAAAATGAACAAATGGATGATGAAATGCTCAAAGAAATCAGGGAAGCTAACAAATGTTACAATGCAATGTATTAATAATAGCTGATTTCAATTACCCTGGTATCGACTGGGCAGTGTCACGGCAAGACATGCTAGGGAGAAAAAGATTGTAGATGAAATAAATGACTGATTGTTGGAGCAGTTGGTTCATGAACTGACAAGAGGGGAAGCCATTTTGGACCCAGTCCTTAATGGTACACAAGATTTGGTGCAAGAGATAAGGGTGTTGGGGCCACTTGGCAATAGCGATCATAGCATGATCAAGTTTGATTTCATAAATGGAGGAAAGATGGCAAGGAAATTCAAAATACTGCCTTTTAACTTTCAAAAGGGAGATTAAGATAAAATGATGAAAACAGTTAAGAAAAAACTAAAAGGAGCAGCTGCAAAGGTTAAAGATTTACATCAAGCATGGTTGTTGATTAAAAATACTATCTTAGAAGCCCAGACCAGCTGTATTCCACACTTTAACAAAGGTGGAAGAAGTCCAAAAAACTGTCAGCATGTTATAAAGGTGAGGTCAGAGAGGCTTAGCCAAAAAAGCATCTTTCAGGAAATGGAAAATTTGAAACAACATAAGGACTGGCAAGTTAGGTGCAAGGCATTGATAAAGCAGGCAAACAGAGAATTTGAGAAGAAGCTTGCTTTGAAAGCAAAAACATATAATAAAGACTTTTATAAGTACATTCATAGCAAAAAAAAACCTGTGGGAGAGTCAGTTGGGCCATTAGATGATAGAGGGGTAAAAGGGACACTAAGAGAGGACAAGGCCATAGTGAAGAGACTAAATGAATTCTTTGCTTCAGTCTTTACTGAAGAAGATGTAAGGAAGTTACCCATGACTAAAATGCTATTTAAAGGTATGCATTGGAAACGTTGAAAGAAATATTGATAAACCGGGAAGATGTATTACAACTATTTGATAAACTAAACGGTAGCAAATCACCTGGACCAGATGGTATACACCTGAGGCTTTTGAAAGAATTAAAATATGAGATTGCAGACCTACTATTAGTAATTTGTGAACTATCATTGAAATCATCTGTAGTACCTGAAGACTGGCGAATGGCCAATGTAACGCCAATTTTTAAAAAGGATTCCAGGGGTGATCCGGGAAACTACAGGCCGGAGAGCCTGATATCAGAACTGGGAAAAATAGTAGAAACCACTATAAAGAACAAAATTACTGAACATGTAGATAATCATGGCTTAATGGGAGACAGCCAAAATGGCTTTAGCCAAGGAAGGTATAGTCTTACTAATCTGTAATGTTTTTTTTAAGGTATGAATAAAAAAGTAGACAAAGGTAAGCTGGTCGATATAATGTATCTGGATTTTCAGAAAGCCTTTGACAAGTTCCCTCATGAGAGACTCTTGGTGAAGTTAAAAAGTTATGGGATAGGAGGCAGTCTACTATTGTGGATCAGGAACTGTTTAAATGATAGAAAACAGAGAGTAGAGTTGAATGGCCAATTTCACAATGGAGAAAGGTGAATAGTGGAATACTCAGGGATCTGTGCTGGGTCCGCTACTTTTTAACATATTCGTAAATGACCTGGAAATGGGAATAACAAGTGAGGTAATGAAATTTGCAGATGGCACAAAATTACTCAAAGTTGCTAAAATCCAAGAGGATTGTGAAAAATTGCAAGAGGACCTTGATAAATTTATTTATTTATTTATTGGTCTGTTTTATATACCACCTTTAAGCAGAATCAAAGCGGTTTACATCGAACAAAAACTGGAACGTTACATTACAACTTTTTCAAACAGGTAACATGTCAACATTCGTAGATAGGTAGGGTGTCTTCAACTTCTTTACATGCGTGTGGAATGATTGATTACTCAACATATTTATAGTTTTTATATTTACATATTTACATATTCAGCATTCTAGAGCATTACATGTTGCAATGTTAATGCATTCCGTCAGGTATGGAAGACTGGATGCATTCTGTCAGATATGGAAGACTGGATGTTCAAATGGAAGATAAAATTTAATGTGGACAAGTGCAAAGTTATGCAACTAGGAAAGAACAACCCAAACTATGGTTACATGATGCAAGGTTCCACATTAGGAACCACCACCCAGGAAAAATATTTAGGCACCATCGTGAATAACACATCAAAACAATCCTCCCAGTGTGCAGCAGCAGCCAAGAAAGCAAATAGAATGCTAGGAATGATAAGAAAAGGAATGGAGAAAAAAAGGAAAGATATTATAATGTCTCTGTATCATTCTATGGTGCAACTGCACCTTGAATATTGTATGCAGTTCTGGTCACCGTATCTTAAAAAGGATATAGCGGAATTAGAAAAGGTACAGAGACAAGCCACCAAAATGGTAAAGGGAATGGAAGGATACTGCTTAAAAAATTAGGGCTTAAACCTGGAAAAGAGATGGCTGAGGGGAGATATGATAGAGGTCTATAAATTAATGAACAGAGTGGAATGGGTAAACATAGATAATTTATTTATGGCATCAAAAAGTAGAAAGACTAGGGGACATGCAATGAAGCTACAGTGTAACCCTTTTAAGACTAATAAGAGAAAATATTTTTTCACTCAACGCATAACAAAACTCTGGAATTCGTTACTGGAGGATGTAGTAAAATCTGTTAGTGTAGCTGAGTTTAAAAAAGGTTTGGACAAGTTCCAGGAGGAAAGGTCTATAAACCATTATTAACGAGGAACCAGGTAATCCACTGTTTACCCCCAATAGAAGCATCATGGAACCTGTGTGTCTTTTAGAGAAATTGCTAGGTACTCGCAGCGACCTGGATTGGCCACTGTTGGAAACAGGATACTGGGCTTGATGGACCTTGGTCTGACTCAGTATGGTATCTCTTATGTTCTTATGTTGTGACAAAGAGAAGGATGTTACCAGGGGTGTGCTGTAGGGATCTGTCCTTGGTCCAATTCTTTTTAACATCTTTGTTAGTGATATTGCAGAAGGGCTGTTAAGTAAGGTTTGCCTATTACTGGATGATACCAAAATCTGCAAGAGTGGACACCCAAGAAGGAGTAGATAACATGAGGAGGGATCTAGCTAATCTTGAAGAATGGCCAAGAATTTGGCAGCTGATATTTAATGCTAAAAAATGCAGGGTCATGCATTTGAGCTGCAAAAATCCAAGGGAGTGGTACAGTATAGGTTGCGATGACTTCTGTCCATGAAAGAAGAGTGGGACCTGGGCATGATTACTTCTGATGATCTTAAAGTGGTTGTTGTTAAGTGCCGTCGAGTCGGAGTTGACTCATGGCGACCCTCTGGATAGCTATCCTAAATTGTGTTCGGTCTTCAGTCAGGCGGATTATTGTTGACAGACTGGTACCCGTAGCTGCTGTTATTGTATCGATCCATCTCATTGCTGGCCTTCCTCTTTTGCGTTGACCTTCTATCTTGCCAAGCATGATGTCTTTCTCTAATGATCTCTCTCTCCAAATGATGTGTCCAAAGTATGAAAGTCGAAGTCTTGTCATATGAGCTTCTAAAGAAAGCTTAGGTTTGATCTCCTCTAGTACAGACTGGTTTGTTCTTCGGGCAGTCCATGGTATACACAGTATTCGTCGCCAGCACCATAATTCAAAGTGGTTAAACAGGTAGAAAAGGTGACAGCCAGAAGGATGCTTGGGTGCATAGGGAGAGAAATGGCCAGCAGAAAAAGGGAGGTTCCTGGTGTGACCTTATTTGGAGTATGGTGTACATTTCTGAAGACCACAGCTTCAAAAAGTTATAAACAGGATGGAGTTGCTGTAGAGGATGGCTACTAAAATGATTAGTGGTCTTTGTTACAATGCATATGGGGAGAGACTTAAAAATCTTAATATGTGTATGTTAGAGGAAAGGCGGGATAGAGGAGATATAAATGCACAAGAGGAGAGCCTCTTTTGATTAGCATGAGTATGAAAGTGGATAGACTCATGAATAATATGTGGAAATATTTCTTTATGGAAAGATTGGTGAAATAGTGGAGGTCGTAGAGATGAGGACAGTATCTGAATATGCAGGATGCCTGCATGCTGAAGCTCTCAGGAAACAAGTGGAGGAACTCAGAGAGGAGGTGGTGAGGCTGAGGAGCATTCAAGACAGTGAGAAGTTCATTGATGAAATGCTTCTTGCAACATCCAAGCTCTCGAGCTGAGGAGAAAATGGGAGCCTAAAGAACGTCAAAGGTTGGACACAAGTCACCAGGGCCTGCAGAATCACCAATCCAACATCTCCAACCCTTGAAATGAAGAACCATTACGCAGTCCTGGAAATGGAAGAGGTGAAAGCATCCCTGGAAAGGGAAGAACCATAGCTCGAGCACTCCAAAGTTGCAGAAGCAGTGACCACAAGGATGCGAAGGGTAGTGGTGTTTGGTGACTCTCTTCTGAGGTGTATTGAGGCCTCCATCTGCCAACCAGATGATATCCAGAGAGGTATGCTTTCTACCAGGTGCCAATATCCGAGATGTTATGGAGAGTTTGCCGAGACTCATCAAGCCCACTGACTATTACCCAATGTTGCTAATCCATGTCGGCACAAATGATACTGCCAGGTATCCCTCTGAGCGTATCAAAAGTGACTTCATGGCTCCGGGACAGAGGGTGAAGCAGATAGGTGGTTTTCTCTTTAATCCTCCCAGTAGCCAATACATTACTCCCCTGGAATATCAGACCCTGTATTTTTAATATTTTTCACAGTTGTAAAGGATTTTTTCTCATTTTGTGTCTATGGGGAGAAAGGTTGGTATGCAGGACTCTGAATGTTGCTCTGCCCTATACCATATCTAATTTTGTCCTTCAACAATGCATGATTTACCAGTGCTCTCTTCTCTCCAAATTATTTGCAATTATTAAAATTAATAGTACTTCCAGTACATAGAATTTCGTAAAGATTAAACTGAGTTAGTATTCATTCGTATGTTGGACAGATGTTCACCGACTATGAAGCCTGAATCTTATCAGCTTATTTGCTGTTTGCTTTTGGGCATGCTTGAGGCTGTTTGCCACTTTTCAACAGAAGGCAACATGTTTGCATCTTTTTCTCCTCAGTGGTAGGACGTGTTTTGTAGGTTATAATGCTAAACTATTATCTGGTAAAAACATAGATTATTTAGGAGGGTTTTTTCATTATAAGAATACTTCAATACATAAAAATAATACTTTTGGGCTCATTATACCACAGCAATTAGGGACAAGGCAGAATTTCTTTTATTAATAAAGTATTTTACTTTCCACAATATTCTGACCTCAGACAAGGTGCTTTCCTTTTTCATTGCAAATAAAGGAGAGCTAAATTAAGAGGGGTTGAATTCAGCACCGAACATTTTGTAAATAAAACAGTTTTCTAGATACCTAATGCAGGTGATCACCGGATGGTGAACTTAATTATAGGACATGGATGGAGATGGTTCCTAGACTTCATGAAAACTAACTTTGTCAAGACGGGGGAATACCTCAAGGAGTCATAAGCTGAACGGGAACATCTGGAAAAAGTAGAAAAGCAGTGGTCAAAACCGAAAGGAGTTGTCTTTTTACTTATTGTAAAAAGTTGCAAATTTCAATAAATAGAAAACTGAAGAAATATTTTGGTGTATGTTTACTAAAGCTTTTAATGTGCTTTATTGAAATTAATGCATGTTAAGTATTCACAGCTCTTTTATTTCAATAGATGCAGTGGCACTTAATGTGTTTTAATTTCATTAAGATATATTGAGCTTTAGTGAACATGCCCATTTAATAAATAAGAGGAAAAAGAGACTGCTAAGTATTTCAAAAGCAGTAGCTGAAAATGTAAGGAAAAAGAGGCAGCCTTCTTAAACTACAAGAGTATGCAGAGAGAGGAAGACATAACAATATCTGGAAAAACTAAGAGAAGCTGAGAAAGTAGTCACAAGAGCAAAGATGCAAAGGAAAGAAAATAGCCGATACAGTAAAATGGGGGGATAAGACATTTTTAGATAAGCTAGTATCAGGGAGAAGTGATACAGTGGTATTGTCAACTCAAGAATGAAGGAAAGGAATATGTAAGAGCTGATGAGTATAAAGAGGAACAGCTTAAGAAATATTTCTGTTCTGTGTTCACAGATGAGGGGCTAGGAATGGGACTTCAGAAAATGCAAAGAGGTAGGGAACTGAGGCACATCAACAGCAATTTTCAGAAGGCTGTGTTCATGAGAAGATACTACTGTAGCTAAATTAAAAGTAAAATAAGTAATGGGGCCAGATGTAATACATCCAAGGATACTCAAGGAGTTTGGTGAAGTTCTGGTGGCTCTGCTCTCTCCTTTCAAATGCTTCTTTAGAGTCAGGAGTGGTCCTGAAGGAATGGAGAAGGGCAGATGTGACCCCTCTTTACAAAGCAGAAGAATGGAGGGGACTGGGAACTACGAGCTATTTAGTTTGATATCTGTGGTGAGTAAATTATAGAAAACACTGCTAAAACAAAGGATGGTGCAGCTTCTGGAATCAAATGTATTGCAGGATCTGAGGCAGCATAGTCTTACTAGAGGTAGGTCTTGTCAGAAGAATAGGATTAATTTCTTTCCTGGGTGACCAGCAATTTGGATTGTGAGAGAATGCTAGACAAGACTGGCACTACGCAGTAAGCATGTTATGAGTGGCAGGGGGCTCTTATGTCAAGGGGTGCCATCACTAGCCGTCCCCCAAAACAGGATGACAAGGCTGCCCGTATCTCACTGCAAAGCCATGATTGCTGCCAAGAAAGGTAGATCATGTCCATGGGAGTAGCATGTCCCACAAGCTCAAAAGCTGTTCAAAGTAGTGATCACGGCTGAGAGAGGCAGATCATGCCTGATGCAAGGCTGCAAGGTAGGAGTGCAAGGGCAGTTTAGAGTTGTGGTCAGAGACAGAGGCAAAGAAGTTGGGAGAAATTTAAAGGGGCAGTGTTTTAGGGAAAGGAAGATGAGGAGGTGAATGGAGGGCAGGGATCAGAGTGCAAAGAGAAAATGAGAAAAGGGATGAAGTCTGGGAAGGGGGACAGAGAGTGGGGGCAGGCAGCAGGAGGGGGATGGGAGGGTGGAGGAAAGAGTGCAGGGAGTTGGAGGTTGAAGAGAATGCATAGTGATAAAAGGCCACAATGTGTGTATGCCAAGAGGCGTAACCCCCCAGAAGGTACACAGGCACAAACCAAGTGCACACAATCACACAGGCACCCTACCACTTTACCACATACACAAACACACATACAGGCACCCTATGCCCACGCAGATACCCCATGCCTGCCCCAGACACACATGCTCATAGCCTCTAACAGAGTGACATGCAGTCAGGGTCCTCAAGGGATTCAGTGAATCTCAGGCCCTGCCATGATGCTGTATGTGTGTGGGGGGGGGGGGGGAGAGGGGGTTAGCACGTTTTGCAAGGTAAGCATCAGAATTTCCCAAACTCTTCCCTTCCCACACTGCCACAGTCATGGCCACAATGGCAATAAAATGCAATATACTTGGCACTTCCTTATCTCAAGCACTCTGCAAAGTTAAAAGTTCTACTGATCCCACCCTCTCTGCTGCATGTTTTTACATTAGAGACGGCAGGAGGAGCAAGAGCTTTTGAGGAGTCCCTGTGTCACAGAGGCCCATGTTTATTGTAGATTTTAATGTTTCTGTGGCTGCCACTTTGTAGTAACATCACAGCAGTTGTGAGTTGTGGTGGTGGTGGCCACATCAAAGAGTAGGATAGATGGTAAGACTGCAAGAATGGGAGACAGGAGGTTGGAGGGGCAATGCCAGGGCTATGTGGCAGGGAGAATGAAGAGAAATAGGAGATGCAGGACACAAGGGTAGGGACTGATTAAGGAGACCAAGGGGAACTGCTGAACATGGAGGGGGCAGAAGGACATAAGAAGATGGTGGAGAGGTACTGGACCTGGGGATGGGAGACTAGAGAAGCAGAGGGGGCATAGAGAGATAGAGGGGAAATAGAGAGGGAGAGAAGATGTTGGACGCAGAGGGGTATCACAGGAAAACAGAGAAAAGATGCTGGACAAGGGGAGGTCACAGAAAAACAGGCAGATACTGGATGTGGGGGGGAGGGACATTGTGGGGTGGAGGGGATAGATAGAGTGAGCGAAAGACTGGGGAAATGGACCAGAGAGGAAGAGGTGGGGAATGGAACGAATGGAGTGAGGGTTGAAAAGTGGTAGGTAGATGGAGTAAAAAATAGCGGGACTGAGGACTGGATAGTACTGAAATCAGAGTGGACAGAGAGATAGAACAAAAATGGAAGAAAGTTAAAAGGAAATGATTAATATTCAAGTTGGAAGGAAGTGAAGAAAACAAAAGGGAAGACAAGAAACGGCAGATGGATTGGAGACCATAGAAAGAGAGCTAAGAGAAGATAGAGGAAAGCAGAAAACTCAGAGTGAGACCAGCATGATCAGGGAATAAAATGGTCAGACAAGAAAGGTAGAAAAAATAATTTTATTTTCAATTTGGTGATCAGACTTTGTGCTCTCTTTATATTTTATACAGTATGGGGAAACGCATCTCTTTCTAATTCTTCTGGTATTGCACTGCATGCAGAGTCTGGCTTCTTGGGATTTCAGTTTAATTTTTGTCTGCATATTTTTATTTTTAGGTTGTGGTCCCTTATTTAGTACTTCGTGAGAGTCTGTGTTCTGAGAGTGTGACCAAGGCCAAATGTTCTGTCAACATGGAGTTTGTGCATAGGGATCTGTAATGTAGTAATGCAACTTGTGCAGTTTTTTAAATAGGTATATGGATGTTCTCAGGCCCACTGCAATATTCAAAATGCTGCTTTTTTTCTGGGTAGGCTCCTTGTTGAGTGAGTTTTAAAACATATAGTAGTCAAAGAAGAAGTTAAGTATCTAGGCATCACATTGGACAGAGAGATGAACCTGAAATCTCACATCACCAAAACCGCAAACAAGGCCTATCAACGTTTGAGGACCATCAGACAAATCAAACCAATACTCTGTCAGGACCACTTCCGCACAGTGTGCCAAGCACTCATCATACCACTGCTTGACTATGGAAACTCACTATACCAAAGCCTCCCTCAGCAGACACTACACTCACTACAGATGGTGCAAAACAACACAGCATGCATCATTACAGACACTCCAAGGACAGAGCACATCACCGCTATCTTACAACAACTACACTGGCTCCCTACACTGGCAAGAGCTAAATACAAAACAATCATGATCATCTTTAAAATCATTCACCATCTCTCAGCAGACGTACTCCAAGACGTTATAACAAGAGATATCAGCAATAGACCAAGAAGAACCGATAACGACAACATGATCGGCACACCTGCAGGATATCACAAAACCAAGCAAACAACTTCAAAAAGAGCTCAATCACTACTGGCGTCCACACTATGGAACTCCCTCCCAACGAGCCTGAGGGCACTGGATAAGAACATAAGATATGCCATACTGGGTCAGACCAAGGTCCATCAAGCCCAGTATTCTGTTTCCAACAGTGGCCAATCTAGGTCATATGTACCTAGCAGTTTCCCCAAGAGACACAAGACATCACAGAATTCTGCAAAGACCTCAAAACACTGTTATTTACAGAATCATACGGACATTTAGACAACATCCCATACCCAAACAGAAACACAACCACCTTCGCCAACTAGGCACACACTCATCCTACCTACACACACAAGATTATTATATACGTTATTAAACACCCTCTTGTTAAATGTTACCCTCAGTTGTACTGTCTAAATGGTGTTAAGTAATTGTGTTGTCTAAATGTTTGCAAATACCCTAATGTTAAATGTAACCCTCCAATTGTGATGTAACGTGACCACCTTGATTGAAGGATAAGGTGGAATACAAATCTGTCTAAATAAATAAATAAAAGTTGGTGCTGGTATGATATGGCAGATTTGTTCTGCACTGGTGCTGTTGAGATCTTCTTGATGATTGGCACATTTAGCAGCATGTTTTCTAAGCTCCTTCACTGCAGTTTTCTTACAACACTGGATTTGAAGGAAAAATAGTAGCATCATGTGAAAAGAGTTCATAAAGGAATGCTGGGGAAAAAAAGGTGTGTGCGTGTGGGGGGGGGGGGGGAGAATAGCCACCATTAATAGTAATGAGGGAGAGAGTGATGGTCTATAGGTGGCAGGGGGAGGCACTATAAACCCTAGCACCGGCCCTGATGCTAGATATGGTGTACTTAGATTTCAGCAGTCTTTGATACAGTTCAGCATAGATGACTTGTAAATAAACTGAGTGTTTTTCGGATGGGCCCTGACGTGACTGACGGTTAGAAACCGATTGAGTATGAGATAACAAAGGGTAGTGATAAATGGAATTCATTCTGATAAGGACATTACCAGTGATGGGCAAAGTTTCTCCTGAACAACTTCAAGCTGCCCAAGAACCCTCCACTGGTGCTCCTGCCTGTAGAAGGGAAGTATGATATAACCACCCAGATCTGCCTATCCCTTGTAAATCAAACTACAAGACTCCCACACAACTCGAAGCTATTTAGTGGGGACGCTGGTGTTGTGCCACAGATATCAGTCTTTGGTCCAGTTCTTTCTTAATATAGCTGTAATAGGATAGACCCCCCTGGAAGGTGTAATAACGTTAGGAGGGAGCTAGGGAGGCTTGAAGAATGGTCTAGAATTTGGCAGCTAAGATTTAATGCTAAAAAATGCAGGGTCATAAATTTGAGCTGCAAAAACCCAAGGAAACAGTACAGTATATAGGGGGTGAAATACGTCAATGCACGAAAGTGCAGGACCTGCAGGTGATTGTTTCTGATGATCTTAAGGTGGCTAAACAGATAGAAAAGGCGACAGGAAAAGCCAGAAGGATAATCTGGTGCACAGGGAGGCCAGCAAGAAAAATGAGGTGAAGTGCCTCTGTTTAAGTTCTGGTGAGAAGTAATTTGGAGTACTGCATGCAAATCTGGAGATTGCATCTTCAAAAAAGGATATTAACATGATGGAATTGGTGCAGGGGGTGGCTACTAAAATAGTCATTGGGATTCATAATAAAACATGGGGACAGACTTACAGATCTCAATATATATACTTTGGAAGAAAGATAGGAGAGAGTAGATACAATAGAGACATATAAATATCTCCGTGGCATAAATGCATAGGAAGTGGGTCTTTTTAAACTGAAATGAAGCTGTGGAATGAGGGGGCACCGGATGAAGGTGAAAGGGGATAAAGTTAAGAGTAATCTAAGGAAATATTTCTTTACAAAATAGTGGTGGATGTATGGAATTGCCTCTCAGCGGAGGTGGTGGACACGAGGACTGTAAATAAAAGAAAGCACGAGACAAGCACAGAGGATATCTAAGGGAGAGAGATAGATTGCAGAGCTTAGTATTTGGTATGCATGGGCAGACTTGATAGGTCACATGGCCTTTATCTGCCATCATTTTCTGTGTTTCTATGTTAGAATGACAGTGCTCTTAGAAGTCATTTTATAGAACTCTTAATGCACATATATCGCAGATTACACACGTTAATAGCCTCTTATAAAATACTGACATATAGAAGAAGATACAATGACACGACGCTATCAGCATTTTGCTGTTGCTGCATCAGGGATTATAAAGTGCAAGAAAGCTCTGTGAGTGCATTTTATATTCCTTGATACAGCCATAGCAAAACGCTGACAGCATCAGAGTGTATGCTGAATGGGAGCTGAAAAGCAGCAGATATGCATATTTTTCTTAAAATAAAAAAGCTATATTTATGGAAGCTTTTTTATGACCTATGATATAAGGAATGTAAGAAGCTGCTGCTTTGGCTGCATACCACCTGAAATTTGTTTTCCTTCATAATTGGATAGTGCTGAATGAAGATTTGAATGAGCATCATGGAAAAAATAGGCAGGAATTTTTATTTAGCATTCATATTTGGGGAAATACCTGTGCCAAAAACATATTAAAAGGGGATAATTTGGAGGAATTGAAACAAATCTAGATGAACCTGGAAGATGTAATAGGGCAATTTGACAAACTAAAGAGTAAAAAAATCACCTTGACCAGATCTAAGGGTGCTGAAAGAGCTGAAAATGAATTTACAGACGTACTATTAGTAATTTGTAAACTATCGTTAAAATCATCTATGATTTCTGGGGAAAGGAGGACCCTGCTAGAGCTGGTGGGGCAGTGTGAATTGAGGATGGTTGGGGTGTCCTGGGACTGGTAAGAATTGTAGTGATTGCACCCATGGGAGCCAGTGTGTTATTCTTTGGAACTTTAAATTTCAGCAGCTGGCTACAGAGGAATCAGGAGATGAGGGCCCTGCTGGAGCTGGTGAGGCAGTATGAATTATGGCTGATTAGGGTGTCCCGGTGCTGATGAAAACTGTGGTAGTTGTACTTGGGGGAACCCATCCCTTTTGATAAGACCATCAGCGTGTGCCAGCCTGGAACTTTAAATTTCAACACCCAGCTGTGCACTGCAGGGAAATGTGATCAAAGGGGTATGCCCTTTCGGTACCAATTGAGGCCTACTTGGGACTTATTTATATTGTTAGTTTGCTGGAAGATTTGACATGGATATGCCCAAGGGAGTTGGTAAGCAGAAAAATAAAAAGAAAGATAATCCCATCTAGTCTCTCAGTGCCCCTGGTGAAGACAGTACCTAAGGTTAAGCATATACTGCCATTAATTTTGGGAATGAATGTAACATCTGTTAGATCCCTGGTTAGTCCTCCTTGTCTGTCTCTGGAGCGACTTTAAGCCCCATTTCTAGAAATCCGCCCCCTCAACCAGGTGAGAGATTTAAACAATCTTTGAGGAAGGAATCTCCTGTCCTAGTAGAAGGGGTTCATAGAAGCCCTGATCCCTCGGCTGAAGTTTCTAGTAGGTAATTGTTTGTTTCTCTTCCTAAAGTAATGCAATTTCCTATTTTGGACTTAGTCCAGCAAAGTTTGGATGTCCCTGAACCTGTAATGTTGTTGGGCATTTGGAGATGGTATCTAAAACTGATTTATTGTTAAAAGGGGCAATGGAACAGCCTTCTGTTTTCTCTTAGGAGACAGTTTCAAGATGTAAAACTCATGAACCTTTGTTAGTTGGAACAAAATATTGATAAAATGAATTCCCATTTAACCACTCTTTAATTACTATATTTCAAGTATTAAAGACAGCACGAGCTTGCATAGGCAGCTGTAATCTTTAGAAAATTCATTTTGTAGTTGAAAATTTGAGAGTTCTGAATTTTCCCCAAACTCATTATTTATCTCCTGTACTTTACTTCCTAATTCTGAGTAGGTTGTGATTTCCCATTATTATATTTCTAAAAAAATAAAAGTTGGCTGCTACTGGTGAAGCCCAGTTGTTAGGAGATGAGCTTTCAGCTTTTTAGAATTTTCATTAGACAAGATACCCTCCAAGGCTACCCTAGGAACATCCTGTCCATTTTGAGATTGTATTTCCAAAAGTGTCTGGAGCGTTTTTGTGGCCAACAAATGATGTTTTTTTCCTGATGTTTCTCATACCACCTAAGCTCATAGGTGGAGGGGTGAAGAAGGAGTCTAGTGGTTAGAGTACTGGCTTGGTAACCAAGCAACCAGCTTTCAATTCCCACTAGTGCTCCTTGTGGCCTTGGGCAATAGAATGCTAGGCCTTTCCTTGGAAGAAAGGCCCAGCAATCTACTGCCAAGAAAACACAGGAGCTGCTGGATCACCAGGAGTCAGCACTGACTTGATGGTGCATGTTGCATTCCCATGCCAGCCAGGCTGATAGGTAAGGTTTATTGAAATTGTGAGTGTTAGCTTTGGGTGGCACATTCTTGTTATCTTTTTCATGTAAATGTCTGATAACATTTCAGGAAATTAGATACATGTTTCTTGCTCTCTTCAGTTATGATAATTTCTTAAAAAAAAAACCCAGAATTTCCTGTAGGATAACTAGAAATGTCACCCTGCATCATCACTGAGGTTCATGTCTTTACTTGTTAAATTACTGTGTTTTGTTTTAGTGAGGGAATTGGTCCTAGTATACGGTAAATAGGTATTTGATCAGATTTAGCTTCAGAGAATTATCTGACCCTACCTCTATTCTTGACATGGGCTACTTAAATGTAATTTTCCTTTTGTTATATTCTTTATATAATATGTTTTTCTTTTTCTTGTATTTACTTTATGTAATAGGTAAAAATGTTAATTTTAAAAAATCAGCTATAGTAGCTGAAGACTGGAAGATGGCCAGCATAACCCCAATTTTTAAAAAGGGTTTCAGGGTTGATCCAAGTAACTACAGACTGGTGAGCCTGATATTAGTGCTGGGCAAAATGGTAGAAACCAATACAAGAACAAATTGACTGAACATGTACATGGTCGTGGTTTAATGGGATGGAGCCAACATAGATTTAGGGCTCTTTATACTAAAGGCTACTATGGATTTGCTATTAATGTGCCGATTGTAGGCGCGTTAATGGCAGAGGCTGCAAGTTAGCTGTCAAGAGCATGCTTGCTATGTCCTTACCAGTTAATGCATGAAGGGTTTCTCTAATGTGCATTCTAGTAGGTCGGGTTCACTTAATGACACTAATGAAGGAATCGTTAGGTGAACCCACGTTAGGAACCCCGTTGCTGCTGAGTATGCAACAATTGCCCTGGCACTAGTGGCAATGGGCTCTCCATGCCCAACTCTCTGCTCAGTCCCTGCTAGCAAGGCAGCATGCGTTTTAATGTCAAAGGCAGACACTATTGGATGTTAATGTTTCTGACTGCCTATAACCGTGCATTAAAAAACCTGTTAACCTGCCAATGGGCTATAGTAAAAAAAGGACCTTAGCCAAGGAACGTCTTCCCTAACCTATCTGCTACATTTCTTTGAAGGCACAAATAAATATGTAGATAAAGAAAAGCTGGTTGATATAATGTATCTGGATTTTCAGAAAGTATCTGACAAAGTCCCTTCCCTTGAGGAAATTAAAAAGTCATGGGATAGGATACAATGTCCACTTGTGGACTGAGAACTGGTTAAAAGAGAAAACAAAGAGTAGGGCTAAATGGTCAATTTTCTCAGTGGAGAAAGATGGACTCCTTGGAGATCTGTACTGGGCCTATTGTTTTTTAACATATTTAGAAATTACCTGGAAATGGGATCAATGGGTGAGGTGATCAGATCTGAAGATTACACAAAATTATTCAAAGTTGTTAAATCACAACAGGATTGTGAGAAATTGCAAGAGGAGAAACTGGGAGACTGGGCAGTTAAATAGCAGATTTATTTATTTACACAAATTTATATGTCTCTAATCTTAAATCATTCTTAGCGGCTTACAAAAACCACATGAAATAATTTAATTTTACAGACATAAGACAGACTGACAATTTAAAACAGCTACCAAAATCAAACAATAAAACAGTAAAATAGGCATTTCACAGCCAGTTAAAAATTTAAAGAAAAGTCTGATTGCTTTTATAAACTGCTTTGCTTCTTCAGAAAATAGGTATATAAAGTCTTAATAAACCATAAACCAAAAATAAGACAGCCTTTAACCTTCTTCTAAAGTCCAAAAAATCAGTCGTCAACTGTGGTATAGCCGGTAATTGGTTCTACAACAAAGGGCTCGAAAGAGAAAAACTTCTAATAAGAATTATTTCCCTGTGAAGACCAAGTGGGGTACATACTATAAAAATAAACAATCTTGATATCTCAAGACATGGACAGATGTACCAAATTCAATCGGTAATGAAACTCCAAAGCACAAGGACTTAAATACTTTTAATTGAATCTGCCTTTGTATTGGCAACCAATGACAGGAAACCAAGACTGAGGTAATATGCTGTCAAATATTTAAATTTACCATATGATGACATACTGCTGAATTTTGAACAAGTTGTAGTGATTTTACAGTAACTGTTAGTACCCATACAACAAGGAGTTACAGTAGTTCATCAGAATCAAAACCAAATATTGCAGTATGATTCAAAAATCGGATGTACTATAAAATGTACTATAAAATGTTTTAATGTTTTCAACAAAGAAAGCTTGAAAAGTGCTTCAGTCACTAGTTTTTGGATGAAGAGATAAAATGTGAAATTTGAATATCCTAAAACCCCTAAATAAAGACCAACAGGAATTGAATACACCAAACAGGTAGAGACTCAGGAACCAGGGATGAAGATTAGAGAAGTAAATGGGGTGGGAGGTGGAAGGTGAAAATTTGGGATATAAGTTGGGTCATGAAAATGTAGGGTAAGATAAAGTGGTAGCAGTGGGACAGTTTCAAAAAATAGGCAGACAGGCTAAAAAGGGGAAAGAAGGCTGAAAACATGAGAGGGAGGAGCTGGAGTGGGGCAGTCCCAGGAAGAGCATGGACTGGGACTACATAAGGGCCAGAAATTGTGATAGTGCCATTTTGGACTGCCAGAGTCAAGGATTCTCCTTTCTTTTGTATCTCCATTCTTTTGAGGTGCTGGCTATCGAAAGATTGCTTTACACCCCGGGATCTGACATACCTGCTTGCTTGCTCATATGAGGTAAGAAAAAAAAAGAAAAAAACCTTGATAGTCCAGCAATTCCCTTGTTGGGAATTTATGGTTGAGGTGAGTTGGCTTGACAGCAGGGCAGTGGCCGGGCTGCAGGGAAGCATAGCCATTGTATGGTTAGAAAGGACAGGTTTATGTGGTGGCAGGATATGCAGTCCTTGTGCCAGTGACTGAAGTACTTACACGATATGGCAGTGACACACTTTGAAACACATCTGCGGCAGGACTGCAGAATGCATTGACAGTGCATTGGGAAGGAAACATGCATTTTCTGATCAAATCACACTCTTCCTCTTCCATTCCTTCCTGTTTCCCCACCAAGCCCAAGCAAGCAGCTATTGACTCATGCAGCTGGTTGGGGGGCTAGGGACAGAGTGAAAGGAGCAAGATGAAAATAATGTATGGTTCTTGCTTCAAATGCGTGCCTAGGGATTGCTGTAGCTCATTCACAGTGCATTTGTGAGTAGCAGATGCTTATTTTCAATGGCTGTCCTGGCTTTATTTTATTTATTTATTTATTTAAAACATTTAGGGATATGTTTACTAAACTGTCTTAATGTTACCAGCATTAGTTGCAATCTTACTGTGATGAATGCCATATAAGGTAGTGGGCGTTCCGGTCTTAAGGTAGCATTTCAGGTTATCGCGCAATAAAGTCCGATCTCCAGGAACAAGCAGGAATGAGTCCTCACATATGGGTACGTCGGAACCGACGGAGCCTGCGTGGGAAAGCTCCCCAGCTTCCCAGAAAGGAAGCTTTTGGGGCCTTCCACAGCGTATGCGCGCTGCCTTCCCGCCTTCCTGACCAACTCTCTTCAGTTCTTCTTTTTCCGCGGAGCCAGCAGGTCGTGTTCCTGTCACCGCTGAAGAAATTGTTATTTTAATTTGTTTCTTTGACCGCGTGTCTGCCTACCCCGATTCCAGACCGGTACCGCCGGTCCTTTTTTCGTTTATTTAAAAAAAAATATATATATAATTACTTTTTCTACACTTGGTGTATTTTTTCTGTGAGGCCTCTAGGCCTTCTCAGGTCTCCCTCATGGAAAAACCAGCTTCTGGTTTTAAAAAATGCACTAAGTGTACCGGTACTATTTCAGTTACAGACACCCATGAGTGGTGTTTTAAATGTTTGGGGCCTGACCATTCCATTCCGGATTGTCCATCCTGCTCTCTGATGTCCAAAAGGGGCTTACAGAACAGAGCAGCTAAATTTCATATGCTGTTTTCTACCGATACTCCAGCATCAACATCCTCCAGGTCTTCTTCTCCTGATGGATCTCAGGTAACCAAACATTCTTCGGGCAAGTCCTCAAAAGGCAAATCTCCCTCTAAGCAGCGAGAGGCCCTTGCAATTGACCCTGAGGACCCTGCCCCAGCCAAACAACCCCGGCGGGAAGCTCCGGCTTCCAAAGCTCCTCCTATGGGGTTACAGGTAGACATCGATGGCACGGCCTCGACCGATCTCCTGTTAGACTGCTCTGGGGTACCGGCTAACACCGGTACCGACTTCCAGGCAGTTGTGGCGGCTATGGGTACTACGGTACAATCCATGCAGCAGGCCTTACTGACTTTCATTAATGCTGCACCGCCATCGGTACCGCGACAATCGGTTCCGACTCCGATTCCGGTACCGCAACCGATACCGGTACCCAGAGCATCTACTTCCAGTAGCATGCCGGTTCTGGTCTCCGGTTCCGGAGCTTTCTTCGATACCGCTCCGATTCCCGGTACGCCCGATGTCGGTACCGATCGGTACGCGTATCGATCTCTGGAAGCAAATAGACGATACTTTGAATCCTCGGAAGATTCTGATACATCAGATGATTCTGCTGACGTCTCTTTTACTCTTCCTGAGGAGCCCTCTTCTCCAAAAAGGAGAATGTCTCCTCCAAAGGATTTGTCCTTTCAAGACTTCATTATTGAAGTAGCTAAAGGACTCTCCATATCTATATCCTCTGAAAAGGAACCTAGAGCAAAAAAATTAGATATTTTAGGATACTCTAAGGTTCCCAAAGAGGCAGCCACCTTACCCATACATGAAATTCTTCAAGAACACATGATGGATTTGTGGGAGGCTCCTCTCATCCTATCTCCACATTCTCGACGTTTGGACACCATGTATCGGGTTCCTCCTTCTCCTGGTTTTCAAAAAACTCAGCTTCCTCACCACTCTATTGTGGTGAAGTCTGCTATGAAAAAGATAAAGAGTACCAAAAGACACTCTTCTACCCCTCCAGGAAGAGAATGTAGGACTCTGGATGCTTTTGGGAGAAAAATCTTCCAAGCTAGCATGCTTATTGCCAGAATCAATTCATACAGCCTCTATATGGGCATGTTTTTGAAAGAGATTGCATTAAAGAAACGTCAGTTTCTCCCCTTTATCCCAGAGGATAAACAAGAGGAATTCCTTCTTTTGCTAAAGCACACTCAAGATGTTTCAAAGTTCTCCAACAGAGCAGCCTTTGACTCTTTTGAGGGGGCAAGCAGAGCCTCTGGCATTGCCATAGCTGCTCGCAGACTGGCTTGGCTCCAGGCCTCTGATTTGGAACCCTGCGTACAAGAAGGCTTGGGCAATCTGCCTTGTACAGGTGAAAATCTGTTTGGCAAAGAGTGGCAAATCAAAGCCACTCAAATGGATGCAGAGAATGCTGCTTTAGATAGACTTTCTAAGTCTACCTCTACCCCTGCCAAGAAAAAACCTTTTAAGAAAACTTTCTATAAAAAGACCAGATTTTCCACAAATACTGGCCAGCAATCTTCCCAAGTTCGCTTTGCTCCTAAGCGTCAGCAAACTAAACAGGCTAGAACAAAGTCTACAGGGGCTCCTACAATCCAGCAGTCCCAACCTCCTCAGGGTTTTTGACTTGATTCTAGAGAACTTAACCTTTCTGGCCCTGCAACAGCCAGAACCTCTCACCATTCCAGGAAGGTTAGCTCATTTTGCTCCCAGATGGGAACAAATCACATCAGAACCGTGGACCCTCTCTATCATCAGAGAGGGCTACAAACTACATTTCTCCAGCCTTCCTCCCCATACCATGGTGAGACAATTCAATTCTCCCCCATCTCTCCTGTACCTGTTGGGCCAGGAGGTGACCACTCTTCTCGCCCAAAACGCAATAGAAGAGGTTCCTCTTCCTCAACAAGGGTCAGGTTTCTACTCCCCTTATTTTCTCATTCCCAAGAAAACAGGGGGTACAGACCCATTCTGGATCTCAGAGAATTGAACAAATTCCTATACAAAGAGAAATTCAAAATGCTTTCTCTAGGTACTCTCCTTCCATACCTACAGAGTCAGGACTGGCTTTGTTCTCTAGATCTCAAGGATGCGTACACACATATACTCATCCATCCATCCCACAGAAAATTCCTACGGTTTCTGTTCCAGGGAAAACATTTCCAATACAGAGTACTCCCCTTTGGTCTAGCCCAGGGGTCTCAAACTCAAATTGCTTTGAGGGCCGAATGAGGACTTGTAAAGTAACCCGGGGGCCGCATAAGACACGGGCCTCATTTGCATAAGGGGCCTCATTTGCATAAATATTTGCATAATGTTGCATAATGAGTGCATGGATAAAGAAAGACTAGAAAATTTCTATATTACTATAATCCAGTGCCAACCGCCAGGCACATTAGGAACTACTACTAACACTGCCCATTTGGAACCCATAGCAAACCCCCCGTATCATAATAGCACTACCAGGACTCACAAAGCACCAGACCCTACCTATCAAAAGGCAACACTGCAAATATTAAATCAATACATTTCAGAGAACAATACATGACCTACCGGGAAAAGAGAACAAGTAGCAATGTCAAATAGGAATTACACAGAATACCTCAGCACTGTAGAAATAAAACTATAAATAATTTCTTGTACCAAAGCACAGACATTAATGATGCACATTTCCCAGAGCTGACATATTCCAGTTAATAAATTCAAAATAAAGAGATATTTTTCTACCTTTTGTGCATTTTTTTTTCAGTTGCAATTGCTCCAGCCACTTCTGGTTTCTTCGTGTCTTCTGCTATCTCCATCGTCTGCTGTCCATTTGTCCTTTCTTCTCTCTTCTAGTTTTTTTCCATTCTCTCTCTCTACATCTGCTTTAACATACTAATCTTTCTCCTTTTGCTCTTTCCTCATTCCTATTTCATCCACTCAAATTTTACCCCTCCATCCTCAATCCCCACTTACTCTCCCAATACCTGGCCAATTGTAGATTTGTCTTCTCTTCCAGACAAAATATTTTCCCCTCTCCATTTCACTTTCCCAGCTCCATCCCATTCTAATCCTCCCCCAACATCAGCTCCCTTCTAGTTCCAGCCCCACCCAGCATCTGCTCCTTTCTAGTCCCTGCATCAGTCCATTTCCAGTCCTATCCTAGCCTCACCATCAGCCCATTTCCAATCCTAGCCCCCCATCAGCCCATTTCCAATCCTAGTTCCCTCCCCTCACAGCCCATTTCCATTCCAAGCCCCCCTCCCCATCAGCCATTTGCAGTTCAAGCCCCCTTCCACTCAGCCCATTTCCAGTCCTAGCAACCCCCCCAGCCCATTACCAGTCCTAGACCCCCCATAGCCCATAACCAGTCCTAACCTCCCCATAGCGCACTTCCAGTCTTACCCCCCCATCACCCCATTTTCAGTCTTACCCCCCCCATAGCCCATTACCAGTCCTAGTCCCCCCCATAGCCCACTTGCAGTCGTATCCCCCATCACCCCATTTTCAGTCTTACCTCCCCTCATAGGCCATTACCAGTCCTAACCCCCCAATCAGGCCACCTCCAGTCCTAACCCCCATCACCCCATTTTCAGTCCTAGCCCCCACCATAGCCCATTACCAGTCATAACCCCCCCCCCTGCCAATAGCCCACTTTCAGTCCTAACCCCCATCTGCCCATTTCCAGTCCTAGCCCCCACCATAGCCCATTACCAGTCAGAACCCCCCCTGCCGATAGCCCACTTCCAGTCCTAACCACCATCTGCCCATTTCCAGTCCTAGCCCCCACCATAGCCCATTACCAGTCATAACCCCCCCCCTGCCGATAGCCCACTTCCAGTCCTAACCACCATCTGCCCATTTCCAGTCCTAGCCCCCACCATAGCCCATTACCAGTCATAACCCCCCCTGCCAATAGCCCATTTCCAGTCCTAACCCCCATCTGCCCATTTCCAGTCCTAGCCCCCACCATAGCCCATTACTAGTTATAACCCCCCCCCCCAGCCCATTACCAGTATAACCCCCCCTGCCAATAGCCCTCTTCCAGTCCTAACCCCCATCTGCCCATTTCCAGTCCTAGCCCCCACCATAGCCCATTACCAGTCATAACCCCCCCCCAGCCCATTACCAGTCATAACCCCCCCTCCCCCCTCTGCCAATAGCCCACTTCCAGTTCAGTCAGCCCCTCCATAGCTCATTACCGGCCAACAAAAAAAACCCCAAAACCCTGGCTTCTGCTGCTGCCGTTGCCGCCGTGGCAGCAGCAGAATCAACTGTCAAATTTAAAAAAAAAACGGACTTCTGCTGCTCAAGCAGCTGTCCTGCGGCCCCTTTCCCTCTGCCCGGAGATCCGACTCTGCTCTATCAGCGGCGTGCTTTTCAAGCCGCGACGAGAGTATTCCCCTCTTGCGCGGTTTTTCAAGCCGCGCGAGAGGGGAATACTCTCTTCGCGGCTTGAAAAGCACGCCGCTGAGAGCAGAGTCGGATCTCCGGGCAGAGGGAAAGGGGCCGCAGGACAGCTGCTTGAGCAGCAGAAGTCAGTTTTTTTTTAAATTTGACAATTGATTCTGCTGCTGCCACGGCGGCAACGGCAGCAGCAGAAGCCAGGGTTTTGGGGGATTTTTGGTTTTCCGCCGTCGCGGGCCGCACAAAGTTGTCTCGCGGGCCGCATGCGGCCCGCGGGCCGCGTGTTTGAGACCCCTGGTCTAGCCTCTGCTCCAAGGGTATTTACCAAATGCATGGCAATAGTAGCTGCATTTCTATGCACTCTGGGGATCTTTGTCTTCCCATACCTGGACGACTGGCTCATCCAAGCTCCATCTCAGTCCGAGGCTCAGACTTCCCTGGACCACACCAGACGCATACTGCAGTATCTGGGACTTGTCATCAATCTGCCAAAGTCTCAACTCACCCCTACTCAGTCCCTAGAATTCATAGGGGCCTGGCTAGATACTACCACTGCAAGGGCCTATCTTCCTCAGGCCCGTTGCCACCATCTAGTGCACTTGGCCTCTCAAATTCAGTCCAGAAGCCACATGACTGCCAGAGAGATGCTACAACTGCTAGGCCATATGGCATCCACAGTCCATGTGGTGCCTTATGCTCGCCTACATATGAGAGCAGCTCAATGGACCTTGTCCACCCAGTGGACCCAAGCATCAGGAGCCCTCTCAGACCAAATAGCAACCTCAAAACGTCTTTTTTGGTCTCTCCAATGGTGGATATCCACTCAAAATCTGTTGTTGGGGGCCCCCTTCCAACCTTTGTTACCCCAAGCAACTCTCACTACAGATGCCTCCCAAACAGGTTGGGGAGCTCATCTCCAAGACCTCTCCACTCAGGGCATTTGGTCTCCACAGGAGACCACCCTTCATATCAACCTTTTGGAGCTGCGAGCAATTTTCCTTGCTCTCAAGGTCTTTCATACCCTTCTCATCAACATGACAGTCCTTGTTCATACCGACAATCAAGTAGCCATGTTCTACATAAACAAACAAGGAGGGACTGGCTCTCTGTCGCTTTGCAACGAAGCTCTAAAACTGTGGGCCTTCGCCAGAGAGCATCGGATCCATCTCCTGGCAGTGTACCTCCCAGGAATCCAAAACTCTTGGGCAGACAGACTCAGTCGAGTTCTGCTTCCACACGAATGGTCCCTTCACATGAATCAGGTACTCAGAATCTTTCAGGAATGGGGGACCCCGGACATAGACCTCTTTGCAAGTCCGTACAATGCCAAACTTCCCCAGTTCTGTTCCAGGATTCCGTGTCAGGGAGCTCAGGCCAAGGATGCCTTCCTCCTTCATTGGGGTCAGGCCTTCCTATATGCCTTTCCACCCATTCCCTTTTCCCAAGACTCTATTCAAACTTCAGAGGGATCAAGGATCCATGATCCTCATAGCTCCACGCTGGCCACGCCAAGTGTGGTACCCTCTACTTCTGCAGCTCTCCCAGACACCCTCCCTGGATCTGGGAGCTGCTCCAGACCTTCTGTCTCAAGAGGAGGGGACTTGGTGGCACCCAAACCCCAAGTCCCTTCACCTCAGAGCTTGGTTACTGAAGGCCTAGACCTTCAAGACTTGAATCTTTCTCAACAGGTGAAGGATGTCCTCCATGCATTGAGGAAACCTTCCACCAGGCGTGTTTATGCTTTTAAATGGAAAAGATTTTCAATTTGGTGTGCAGACAAAGGTCTTAACCCTCTAGCACTACCTTTGAATTCTTTACTCGAATATCTCCTGCATCTTTCCAATGCAGGACTTAAAACCAATTCTGTAAGGGTCCATTTGAGTGCTATTGCAGCATCTCTTCAGCCTATCAATGGACAATCTGTTTCCTCTCATCCTCTTATTGCAAGATTCATGAGAGGTCTAACTTTAACTAAACCTCCCATTCGGCCTCCTCCGGTGGCATGGGACTTAAACGTAGTTCTTGGTCAGCTTATGAAGCCACCCTTTGAACCCTTAGCCACTACCTCCTTAAAATTCCTTTCCTGGAAAGTCATTTTCCTTATTGCAATCACTTCTGCTCGCCGCATCAGTGAACTGCAGGCTTTAGTGGCTAATCCACCTTATACAAGGTTCCATCATGATAAGGTAGTCCTTAGGACAAATCCCCATTTTATGCCTAAAGTGGTCTCACCTTTTCATCTTAATCAAGAGGTATATTTACCTGTCTTTTGTCCAGCTCCTCATGCATCAAATGCAGAGAGGAACCTCCATACTCTAGACTGTAAAAGAGCTCTTACCTTTTACCTCCACAGGACACAGCAACATCGAAAGTCTTCTCAACTTTTTGTTGCTTTTGATCCTTCTCATTTAGGACTTCCAGTCTCAAAAAGAACACTGTCCAATTGGATTGCTCAGTGTATTTCTTTTGCTTATCAGAGTAAGAACCTTTCTCTGGAAGGCCATGTCACAGCTCACAATGTGAGAGCCATGGCCACATCTATGGCTCATCTTCATTCTGTATCCATTGATCAGATCTGTCGAGCAGCCACCTGGGCCTCGGTTCATAACTTCACAGCCCATTATTGCTTGGACAAGGACTCCCGCCGAGATGCCTTGTTTGGTCAGGCTGTCCTCAGACACCTGTTCCATTCTTAAACAACTCCTGCCCACCTTCCCTGAATGGATGCCTGAGATCCATAGGAAGATGAGAAACCCTTGGGGGGGGGGATCTCCCCGGCATCTTAGCTAGGGAGTCCCCATATGTGAGGACTCATTCCTGTTTGTTCCTGGAGATAGCACAGTTACTTACCTGTAACAGGTGATCTCTGGGAACAGCAGGAATTAGTCCTCACAACACACCTCACCTAGGAGTTGTATCTCTCTCTCTCTTTCTCTTTCCTTTCCTCTCTCTATTGTCTCAGCTTTAAACGCGAACTGAAGAGAGTTGGTCAGGAAGGCGGGAAGGCAGCGCGCATGCGCTGTGGGAGGCCCCAAAAGCTTTCTTTCTTGGAAGCTGGGGAGCTTTCCCGCGCAGGCTCCGTCGGTTCCGACATACCCATATGTGAGGACTAATTCCTGCTGTTCCCAGAGATCACCTGTTACAGGTAAGTAACTGTGCTTTATCGCACGATAGAGGGAGCCGTGGCACTTTTACGCGCATTAGCCTTAATTAGGCGCGCTGACCTGCGACCACAACAACAGAGATGTAGCACAATGGTTAATACATTGACTGAGGAAACAGGGTTCATGAGTTTAATCCCCCAGTGGGCTTAGTGAGTAAGGATGTCTGAGGCATTACCCTTTACTTTAAATCAGTGCTGTCTGAGGCATTTTCTTTTTTAATGTAAATTAGTGCTGCCAGCAAACACACCCTCACAGTGCCATAACCTAAGGTGTCGCATAAGGCGCCCTATAAGGCACTGCAGAGGGCACATTATAAAGTGCACTGTCCACCAAGGCACCTTATAATGTTCCCTATAGGGCGCCTTATGAGGCACCTTAAGGTTACAGCACTGTGAGGGTGTTTTTGCTGTCAGCACTAATTTAAATTAAAAAAGGAAATGCCTCAGACAGCCCTATCAAATAACACCACTGTGGGATCAAACCCATGACCTCTGCCTCCACAGTCAGTGAAGTAACCAGTGGGCTACATCTCTATAGCTACTAACAAACCCCTGGCTGGCTACAGAAGGACTGCAGGTAACCACACAAACTGTCTGCTGTGGTTACCAGGATAGGGTTAACCCACCCATACCCATGATGCACTGTACATGCAGATCAGCAGTCTACAGATGATCACAAGATGGGGTATGCACCCCCACAGCACCTTGGCCTGGTAGGGGGAACTAACCGTGTGTGTTACTGGCACTGAGTAGCTACAGACCGACACATTGTGGGGGTACTGTGCTCACCCTGAGGGCGAGGTGGGGCGCCCAGCACCAGGTCCACAGTACCTGGCTTAGCTGAGATAGGCTATGCTGCAGGTCGCCATCAGTGCCAGTGTGTGATAGGTAGTCCTTGCAGACACACCTAGGATACACCTGTGTCCATCTGTATTTCCCAGTCATGTCTAGCCCTTGTGGACTATGATGCACCCACAATAGTGCATATCCTGTGTGGGTGCCATGGTCACATGATTTAAGTGAAGGGGGGCATTTGGACCCATAGGCGGATTATGTAGCACCACCCAACCCACCCTCTGGGGCTCAGGGTGGGGGACAGGATCTCTCACCAACAGATCCACATTCTACATCCCTGCAATGGTGGCAGTAGACGGGGACCATCAACCCCAGTCCTGATTGGGAACAGGCACCCTACAGGGCAGTCAATGCAGATCTGTACACATCCATAAGGCAATGGCAGACAGACAGTAGGCCTAGAAATGCTCAGCTGCCCCCACCACTATCTGCCATTCTCCAGCAGCAAGCATAGTGAGTCTCCAGCTGCTGCACCCTGCAAGGTGTTCCAGCCATACACATACTAACTGCAGACAGTCTGCTAGCTAGTCCATAGTGCATGTTCCTGGAGAAGATGCGTGCACCCAAAACTGGGATGTGAGCACACACACCAAGCAGATAAGCCAGTGATTAGGCCCCAGAAAAGAGAACCCATAAATATCACTTGAGAAAAATACTATATAGCACTATGGGGGAACCTAGCCATGCCGTGGTCACTGCTCAGTCAGGGTGAGAGTGACCTCCCAGCAGGACATGCTGTGGCCACCCTGTCCATGCAGGTGGTGGCCGGGCACTACAATGTCCCATCCTTTGCCCTATGCCCTCTGCAGATGCATCCTGCCCAGGCCACCCTGTCCGGGCCATACCCACAGTACCTTGCTCCTCATTATGCACATTGGCAGGCTAACACTGGAAACAGTGCAAGCTGAGTAAGGTGTAGGCAGCCACAACACACTGGATAGACAGACACCCACGCCCACACCTATGCCAGCATTGTGCAAATATAGAGGCTTTTGGCAGCCCTGGCTACCACACCAGTCCTGGGCACAGTGCAGGCATGGCTATGGTACGCAATACTGTTGGGGTCACTCCCCGGGGTGGTAAACACTGTCAGAAACCAAAACTGAAACACACTCCACAGATATCAGAAAGGTTGCTATGATGCAGCTCTATCAGCAAATTATGCTTAACTTAGGAATTGATATCTGCCATTAATCATAGCAATCTTTTGATATATGTGTAACGTATTCCCAAGTTTAGGGTGGCATTGCTAAGGTATGCAAGTTCTAGTATTGGGAGATGCTGCTGCGCACAGGGCCCAACAGCCTGACTCTCCATGAGGCTTTGGATAGTGGAGCCTGTGGGTGTGGGTGTTTATGCCCCTGTTGGCAGCTGCTCTAGGGCAGAGGTTCCCAACTCCGGTCCTGGTGGGGCAAACACTGTTCGGGTTTTCATGCTGTCCCTAATGAATATGCATGAGATACATTTGCATACAATGGGGGCGGCACATACTAATGCAGCACAGGCATATTTATTAGGGACAGCATGAAACCTGAATGGTGTTTGGTCCTCCAGGACTGCAGTTGGGAAGCTCTGTTCTAGGGATTGCACATGTTTATGGTGTCTGTGCTCTGTAGGGTAAAATATACGCGTTCAGGCATGTTTATTTTATCTGCAATAAAGGTTCCGTCTTTATTACCACAGTTTAGTACTGGGTATACCATGACTGTTCATCAGACAGACCCTGTCTGTTGCATTGCACGGCACCCACCTAAACGGGGCTAGGCCATGGTCTGCTGTGGGCAGATGCCACTGCCCCCTTTGCCACCAGCACCCCTCCGCCACCATGCTGCCATGCCATTATGCCGGTGGTGCTGGTGGTGTGCAGTCCCAGGCCATCCAGTATGCCGGTAGGCAGCTGCCTATGGTGTGGGTTCTTGGGTAGGGGTGCCTACATGGACATGTGTGCTACCCCCCCCCCCCACATCGCCTGCCAATGTTATGTGCCCTTGGGGGTACCTGCTGGGTAATCTCCCCTGTGACACTGTGGGACACGCACTCGTGACCATGTTGGACCCTCATCAGTTGCTGTCTTGCTGCTTTACAGTTTCGGCATTCCTATGTGCCACCTAGGCATCTGCCTAGCCCGCACTGTTCCCCAGCTGGACCACAGCATGTGCCACCTGCAGCCCTCTATATCCCATTTACAGCATCAGTACAGTTCCCCTTGCCTACGTGCCCACTCTGCTGTTGCTGCACATATGCACGCCATAACAAACCTGCCCAATCTAAACGACAGAAACCCTGATCAGTGCTATTTCAATGTGGGATCATTCACTTTGTAGGGGGACAGATAATAGACCCTTCCAAACATGATATCTTAATTTATACGCTTTGTCAGTAGTGTTGCTTTATGTTTATCATTAATATCACTATTGGCCAGCTTGGTTATTGGGATTTTAGATGTGGTTGTGGTCTTTTTGTATGTTTATTTGCCTCTTTGTTCCCTGCATATGTATCACAACTATCACTTTGCTGGGTTTCCCTGCCTTTGCTGCACATTGCTGACTGAAATTGTTTCTCTTTACTGCAAATGTGCCTTAATGCGAGAGTTTCACTGGCGTTAGTGTTCAGACCCGGATTTCACAGCGTTAGTGTGCCTGGAGCCTCTCCCCTCCCACTCTCTGCCCATTGACCCCTTCTCTCCGCCCTCTGGGAAGCCTTACTCCACCCTTCAGAGCCGGATTTCACAGCGTTAGTGTGCCTTAACGCCGCCGCTGCATTATCACGCGCTAAATGACGTTATCGCGTGATATTATCATGCGATAACGTCACTTATCATGCGATAATACCACCGCTGCAACGTTAAGATGGTTTAGTAAACACACCCCTTAGAGTCATACACTAATGTGATGGAGTGCAAAAAACACTCATATCAATAAAACAATAAAACAAAATAAAAATAAAAAGTCATAAAACATAAAATAGAACCTTCCTATTAAATCCAAAAACATTTTTTTAAATAATACAAAATACTAAATATGGTCAAAAAGACTTAACCCTACAGCAAAGGAAAAGCTTGTTTGAAAAGATGCACTTTTAATTTCCGCCAAAAAAGCAACAGCTCAGGAATTTTTTGCAATTCTTCAGGCAATGAATTCCACAAAACTGGAGCACTCATGGAAAACAACCTATTTCGCAAAGTCTGAAAATGAAGTTTTCTAGTGAGGCATCAAGCAAGTTAGCATTTTGAGATAGCAAAGATCTTCATGGACAATATAGTCACAAGAGACTTGGAAGACTAATTGGGGCCTGGTGGTGAACGTATTTAAATGTAATAATAATCACTCTATACTGTATTCAATATTTTATCAGTAACCAATGTAAATTGAAAAGTTGCTGTGTAATGTCTACTGATCGACTACAACCTGTTACAAGACGCACTGCAAAATTTTGAACCAATTGTAATGGTCGAAGTGACACTGCAGAAAGTCCTAAAAGAATGCTGTTACAATAGTCAAATGATGAAAATACCGGAGTTTGAATCACCGTACAAAAATTATTAGGTGTCAAAAAAGGCTTCAAACATTTTAACAAATGTAATTTATAATAAGCTATTTTTACTAATTTCTGAATATGGGCTTGAAAGTTCAATCCAGTGTCAAAAAATATACTCAGATTCCAAACAACAGATTTAATAATTAAGAAACCATAATGTTGATTCTATAAGGTTGAAGCTGTCCCTGGTAAACTCCATGAAAGGTATAAAACCTCAATTTTATTTATATTCAAAGTCAATTTATTCCCAGACATCCACATTCTAATTGCATTTATACAGAAGGAAACATATTTCAAAGAATCATCTATTGATGTCAACACCAGGGCAATAAATGGACATCATTGGCATATATCCAATAATTCACATTTAACGCATTAAAGATTTTACATAGCGGAGAGATGTAAATATTGAATAACATGGCTAAAAGAGCCAACCCCTGAAGTACTCCTGCTTTCAAGATTCACCAAGAAGAAACCCCACTTGAAGATCTGTACTTGCCTATCTGTAAAAATGATCTGAACCACATTAACCAGTTCTTGTTAATTGTAAACCGCTCTGACCTGTGGAAGTGCAGTATAAAAGAATAGCCAAATAAATAAACAAATTAATTAATTAATCAAAACAACCCCCCCCCCCACAGAGGCATAGGCAGGTGATCGGCAACTTGCTTGCAGCAGAGCCAGCTCGAGGCATAAGAACCTAGAAACATAAGATATGCCATACTGGGTCAGACCAAGGTCCATCAAGCCCAGTATCCTGTTTCCAACAGTGGCCAATCTAGGTCACAAGTACCTAGCAGTTTCCCCAAAAGACACAGGTTCCACAATGAGCTAGCAATGACCTTCTAGACTTCAGAAAGAAACTCAAAACGCACATTTTCCAATCACATTTCAACCTGAACTAAATCCACAGATGGAGCAGCCCCTGACCACTGTGTCCAAGAAGATTATCCTGTATATATGTATTTATGTATATATGTAAATGAACTCCCCCATAGCTAAGAAGTGTTAACTCTGTATGATGTGCTTTTCTGACAATCTGTAGGTAAACAAAATTTGTACCTGCCTTGATTCGGCAGTTTCACAATAGTAATCCTACCCGCTTCTGATCGCTGGAAGGAGCGGGCTACAAATGCTTGCTAAATAAAATAAATAAAATAAAAAATGTTTGTATTGGATCAAGCAGTGGATTTCCCGGGTTCCCTTTAATAATGGTTTATGGACCTTTCTTCCAGGAACTTGTCCAAACCTTTTTTAAACCCAGCTACACTAACAGCTTTTATTACATCTTCCGGTAATAAATTCCAGAGTTTGATTACACGTTGAGTGAAAAAATATTTTCTCTTATTAGTCTTAAATAGGTTACTTGGTAACTTCATTGCATGTTCCCTAGTCTTTCTATATTTTGATGGCGTAAACAATCGATCTACGTTTACCTGTTCCACTCCATGCATTAATTTATAGAACTCTATCATATCTTCCCTCCGTCGTCTCTTTTTCAGGTTGAAGAGCCCTAACCTTTTTAGCCTTTTTTCATAAGAGTATCCTTCCATCCCCTTTACCATTTTGGTAGCTCTTCTCTGTACCTTTTCTAATAATGCTATATCCTTTTTAAGATACGGCGACCAGAATTGCACACAATATTCAAGGTGCGGTCGCACCATGGAACAATATAGAGGCATTATAATATCCTTTGTTTTATTCTCCATTCCTAACCTTATGATACCTAGCATTCTATTTTCTCTCTTGGCTGCCACTGCACACTGGGAGGAGGGTTTCTACATGTTTTCCACGATGACACCCAAATCTTTTTCCTGGGTGTTGGTTCCCAATGTGGAACTTGCATCGTGTAACCATAGTTTTGGTTGTTCTTTCCTAGGTGCATAACTTTGCACTTGTCCACATTAAATTTCAACTGCCATTTGGATGCCCAGTCTTCCAATTTTTCAAGGTCCTCTTGCAATTTTCCACAATCTTCATGGGTTTTAACAACTTTGAGTAGTTTTGTGTCATCCGCAAATTTGATTACCTCACTCGTTATTCCCATGTGTGTGAATGTTGCCTGCACATGGCCCTGCACCTCAGAGGGCCCTGCACTAGCCTGGCTGGCTTGAGGGGGATCTGGTGAGGAAATGCCCCTGTCTATCCTCTACATAGTGACCCATGCCAGGAGCAAACAACAACACAGCAGCGGGAGAAAAAAGAAACCGCTCTGCCAGGTCTTTACTTCTGCAGCTGTGCCTAAGAGAGTTGGGGAGTTGGGCTTCAGTCCTCACAGGCTCCATTCCAGCCAACCAAGCCAGCATGGGGCCCCCCAAGGTGTAGGGCCATGTGTGAGTGTGTGAGTCAGGGGAGAGGGTGGGAGCCTCTGACACTGTGACGGCTACTGGGTTTAGAATGGGATATGGGCTAATGTTGGAGGATGGAGGACTGAAACTAGAGGAATATTGATACTGGGGAGATAGGATAGGAAATGGGCTGATACTGGAGGATGAGGGGACTGGAAGGCAGCTGATGCTGAGAAGGACTGGGACTGGAGGAGGACAGATACTGGGGGGTGTTGGACTGGAAATGGGCTGATGCTGGGGGATGGGGAGAATGGAACTGGAAGGGAGAGGATGCTGGGAAGGCTGGACATGGAAGAGGGTGGGGCTGGGGCTGGGGGGAGAAAAAAATAAACTGGGAAAGTGAGGATTGAGAAGAGAACAGATATTTTATGTGGGAGGGAAGAAAAAAAGGTCATATGGAGGGAATAGTTGAAAGAGAGGGGCATAAGAATGAATGCTGGGGTAAGAAGGAGGAAAGGCAATGTTAACTGGGTGGTGGAAGGGATCTAGGAGTCACAGAGGGGAATAAGAGGCTATCAAAGCCAGAAATGGGAAAAGGGGGAGCTGGGCTGGAAGTTAAAAGAGTAGATGGAAAGTTGCTAGGTGAAAAGTCAAAAGGGGATTGAGGATGGAGGGCTGAAATTGAGTGGATGAATGAGTAAATAAAGAAATGGAGAAAAGAACAAAAAGCGAAAGATCAGTATGTCGGAGGCGGATGTAGACAGAAAATGGAAAAAAAATAGGAAGAGAGAAGAAAGAACATGGGCAGCAGATAATGGAGAGTTAGCAGAAGACATGAAGAATGCAGAAGATAGAAACTGGGGCAATTGCAACTGAAAAATAAAATGCCCAAACAACAAAAGGTAGAAAAAAAGTATTTTATTTTGAATTTATTAACTGGAATATGTCCATTCTGGTAAATATGCTCTGATGTCTTTGCGCCTTGTTCAGTATAAGTGGAAATTAATTTCATAGTTTAATTTTTCCAGTGTTGTGGTGCATTCTCCAGGGATCCCCATTTCACCCCACTAAAAGCATCAAATTGGGTGACACCATAATTCAAGTTAAAGCTCAAATCAAATGCCTTGGCGTGACCCTCCAACACCACTGCGGAACAAATACAATCGCTTTTCAAATGTCCAGACAACATCTTCAAAATGCATCAAATCTTCTCATGCCAGCACAAAGCATCAAGAAACCCCAATGCGTCTGCACAAGAGCCTTCCAATTCTACGCTCCTGCCAACTGGAGCAAGTTACCCCCCACGTTACGTAGCATCCAATCCCACACCCTCTTCAAGAAACATCTCAAGACCTTTCTCTTCAATGAACACTTTAATACCACTACCACTTCAAATCCCCTGCAAGTATACTCCCTGTTCCTTCACACCACTCCCACTACTAACCCCCCCTAACCTCACCCCACCTTATCCCCTCACCTCTCCATGTTTATTAAAGGTTAATGTGCTTTCACAAATTTGAATGTGTGCTAAATGCAACACCACCCATTTATGTCTATGGGTACAGTGGCACTTAAAATCTATATTAGCTATGTTCCATCATACTCTCAAGGCCTATAAAAAGCACAAAAGCTTTTGGAGATGATTAGATGGGCTCCATTGCCATTGCTGCTTGCTGGAATCTGCTCTGTTTTATGCCTTTATGTTTGAGTGTTAAATTCATATGATTTTTTCTTTGCTCCCTTATGCATATATCAGTTTTATTTTCTCTTTCTAGTCTATGTCTACTTTTACTTTTCTTATTAGATATATTTTGTTTGTTTGTTTGTTTAAGTTTCTGGGCCCAATATTCAAGTAGGCAGGCTACATAAGAACATAAGAACATAAGATATGCCATACTGGGTCAGACCAAGGTCCATCAAGCCCAGTATTCTGTTTCCAACAGTGGCCAGTCTAGGTCATATGTACCTAGCAGTTTCCCCAAGAGACACAAGTTCCGCAATGCTTGTACTGGGTCAAACATTGATATCTTCGGTCACTTCTTAATAATGGTTTATGGACCTTTCCTCCAGGAACTTGTCCAAACCTTTTTTAAACCCAGCTACACTAACAGCCTTTACTACATCCTCCGGTAACAAATTCCAGAGTTTGATTACACGTTGAGTGAAAAAATATTTTCTTTTATTAGTCTTAAATAGTTTACCCTGTAGCTTCATTGCATGTCCCCTAGTCTTTCTATATTCTGATAACGTAAACAATCGATCTACGTTTACCCGTTCCACTCCGTTCATTAATTTATAGACTTCTATCATATCTCCCCTCAGCCGTCTTTTTTCCAGGTTAAAGAGCCCTAACCTTTTTAGCCTTTCTTCATAGGAGTATCCTTCCATCCCCTTTACCATTTTGGTGGCTCTTCTCTGAACCTTTTCTAAAATCGCTATATCCTTTTTAAGATACGGCGACCAGAATTGCACACAATATTCAAGGTGCGGTCTCACCATGGAACGATATAGAGGCATTATAATATCTTTTGTTTTATTTTCCATTCCTTTCCTTATCATACCTAGCATTCTATTTGCTCCCTTGGCTGCTGCTGCACACTGGGCCGAGGGTTTTAACATGGTATCCACAATGACGCCTAAATCTTTTTCCTGGGTGGTGGTTCCTAATGTGGAACCTTGCATCGTGTAACCATAGTTTGGGTTGTTCTTCCCTAGGTGCATAACCTTGCATTTGTCAACATTAAATTTCATCTGCCATTTTGATGCCCAGTCTTCCAATTTATCAAGATCCTCTTGCAATTTTTCACAATCCTCTTGGGTTTTAACAACTTTAAATAGTTTTGTGTCATCTGCAAATTTGATCACCTCACTCGTTATTCCACTTTCCAGGTCATTTATGAATATGTCAAAAAGCAGCGGACCCAGCATAGATCCCTGGGGTACACCACTATTCACCTTTCTCCATTGGGAAAATTGGCCATTTAGCCCTACCCTCTGCTTTCTATCTTTTAACCAGTTCCTAATCTACAATAGTACACTACCTCCTATCCCATGACTCTTTAGTTTTGCCAAAAGTCTCTGATGAGGGACCTTGTCAAAGGCTTTCTGAAAGTCCAGATACACAATATCAACCGACTCACCTTTGTCCACCTGTTTATTCACTCCTTCAAAAAAACATAACAGATTAGTAAGACAAGATCTTCCTTGTCTAAAGCCATGTTGACGGTCTCCCATTAGGTTGTCAAAATATCAGGAGAAGAGACCCTCAATAAGTATTTAAGAAACTACTGGTGAACAGCACTATCAATCCAGAACTTCATAAACTAGATAGATGTAACTGATAAATTGAGTTATCAAGTGAATAATGGTCTCAGACTCACACTGGTATTGCTTTAGAATGATTCATAAGCTAAATACCTTCTCGCATCAACGACCATTTAGTATTCACTGAGATTTTCCAAAATATTGTGCCTTATTCATTCACTAGATTGCTCTTAAATTTTTCTAAACTGTTCGTTTTTCTATTATCTCAAAACATATCTGTGAAGTAGAAAATGTGCTTATCTTCTAAAAGTTTTCATTATCTTCATAGTATCTTCATAGTGTATTTATGAAATAAAAGATGTGCTTATCTGAAAATCACTGAAAGTCGCTGGCAGGTTTCCCCGACGCTACCAAAAGGGTACCACTCACGCGTTTCAAGTTCTTCCTCAGGGGGAATTGCATGCCCCAGCACACTCTTTTTCACTCCGCGGGATTTCTACTTTCCAGCCACAGGGACCATCAACCACAGCAAACGTCTTCAATGTGGCAAAAAACGCCGCGCAGGTTCTGGATTGATAGTGCTGTTCACCAGTAGTTTCTTAAATACTTATTGAGGGTTTCTTCTCCTGATATTTTGGCTACAATCCCATTAGGTTGTGACTATCTACATGCTGAGTAATTTTATTCTTTATGATGGTTTCTACCATTTTTCCTGGTACTGACGTCAGGCTCACCGGTCTGTAGTTTCCCGGATCACCCCTGGAACCCTTTTTAAAAATTGGTGTTACGTTGGCGACCCTCCAATCTTCAGGTATTACAGATGATTTTAATGATAGTTCACAGATTACTGATAGCAGGTCTGCAATCTCATATTTCAGTTCTTTCAACACCCTTGGATGTATACCATCCAGCCCAGGTGATTTGCTACTCTTCAGTTTATCTAAATAGTTGTAAGACATCTTCCCGATGTATCGATGTTTCCTTCAATTCTTCCGCACCTTTAAATACCACTTCAGTCATGGGTAACATCCCTACATCTTCCTCAGTAAAGACCGAAGCAAAGAATTCATTCAGTTTCTCCACTATCGCCTTGTCGCCTCTTAGTGCTCCTTTAACCCCTTTATCATCTAATGGACCAACTGACTCTCTCACAGGTTTTTTGCTACAAATGTACTTCAAAAGGTCTTTATTTCGCGTTTTTGCTTCCGCAGCAAGCTTCTTCTCAAATTCTCTCTTTGCCTGCCTTATCAATGCCTTGCATTTGACTTGCCAGTGCTTGTGCTGTTTCCAGGTTTCGTCGTTTGGCTCTTTTTTCCATTTCCTGAAAGATGCTTTTTTGGCAACAACAGCCTCTCTGACCTCACCTTTAAACCATGCTGGCAGTTTTTTGGACTTCCTTCCACTTTTCTTAAAGTGTGGAATACAGCTGGTCTGGGCTTCCAAGATAGTATTTTTCAACAACACCCAAGCTTGATGTACGTCTTTAACCTTTGCAACTGCTCCTTTTAGTTTTTTCTTAACTGTTTTCCTGATTTTATCATAGTCTCGCTTTCGAAAGTTAAAAGTTAGTACTGTGGATTCCCTTACTATCCCTCCTCCACTAATTAAATCAAAGGCGATCATGCTATGATCACTATTGCCAAGTGGCCCCAACACCCTTATCTCTTGCACTAGATCTGGTGTTCCACTAAGGACTAGGTCTAATATGGCTTCCCCTCTGGTTGGTTCATGAACCAGCTGCTCCAAGAAGCAGTCATTTATTTCATCTAGGAACTTTATCTGCCTAGCATGTCCTGACATGACACTGACCCAGTCGATACCGGGGTAATTGAAATCACCCATTATTATTACTGCGCTGTAATTTTGTTAGCTTCCTTGATTTCTTTGAGCATTTCATCATCCATTTGGTCATTCTGGCCAGGTGCTCGATAGTACACCCCCACTGCCAGTGCCTTCCCCCTTTTATATGGAATTTCAATCCATATAGATTCTACAGCAGATTTTGTTTCCTGCAAAACTTGAATCCTTTCTGAGTCAATGCCCTCTCTAACATAGAGCGCAACCCCTCCACCAATTTGATCAGCTCTATCATTACAATATAGTTTGTACCCAGGTATCACAGTGTCTCACTGGTTGTCCTCCTTCCACCATGTCTCTGATATTCCAGTCATATCTAACCTTTCATTTAGTGCTATATATTCTAACTCTCCCATCTTATTCTTTAGACTTCTAGCATTTGCATACAAGCATTTTAGAGAATGTATTTTATTCATGTTAATTTTGCTATTGTTAGACATGGGTAAATTGGGATCTTTAAGCTCTGTTTGCTCTATACTTGAGGGCATTTGGGCTACTTTACTCTTTTGTGGAACCTCTCTGCTTTTGGTAGTATCCTTCAAGGATACATTCTTCCGAACCATCCACTCTTGGGCGACTGTCGGCTTTCCCCTAATATCTAGTTTAAAAGCTGCTCTATCTCCTTTTTAAAGGTTAATGCCAGCAGCCTGGTTCCATCCCGGTTAAGGTGAAGCCCATCCCTTCCGAAGAGCTCCTCCTTTCCCCAGAATGTTCCCCAGTTCCTAACAAATCCAAAACCCTCATCTCTGCACCATTGTCTCATCCACGCATTGAGACTCCGGAGCTCTGCCTGCCTTTTGGGTCCTGCGCGTGGAACAGGAAGTTTTTCGGAGAATGCTACCATGGAAGTTCTGGATTTCAACTTCCTACCTAAAAGCCTAAATTTTGCCTCCAGAACATCCCTACCACATTTTCCTATGTCATCGGTACCGACATGTACCAAGACAGCAGACTCCTCCCCAGCACTATCTAAGACCTTATCTAGGTGGCGCGTGAGGTCCGCTACCTTCGCACCAGGCAGGCATGTTACCAGGCGATCCTCACGTCCACCAGCCACCTACATGCCTAATGATCGAATCACCAACTATAACGGCTGTCCTAACCCTTCCCTCATGGGCACATGGCCCTGGAGAAACTTCCTCGGTGCGAGAGGGTTTTACATCACCTGGAGGACAGGTCCTAGTTACAGGATCACTTCCTGCCACACCAGGGTGATGCTCTCCTGTCACATGACCTCTCTCCTCCATGGCAACAGGGGTGCTGCCAGACTGGAGGTGGGACTTCAGGACTATATCCCTGTAGGTCTCGTCTATGTACCTCTCTGTCTGTCTTATGTTTTCCAAGTCTGCTACTTTAGCCTCTAGAGAACGGACTTGTTCCCTGAGAGCAAAGAGCTCCTTGCACCTAGTGCACATGTAAGACTTCTCACCAACTGGGAGAAAATCATACATGTGACACTCAATGCAAAAGACTGGAAAGCCCCCATCCCGCTGCTGGACTGCTGTCTGCATCTTAGTTTTAAGTTTGTGTCTAGATCTTTAAGTTCTTACTTACTAGGGGTTGCCTGAAAGCACCTCCTGTCTTTTAAGATGTGTAAGTACCTATAAAGCTATGATTATCCCAGGCTATGCGTCATACGGTGCATAGCCCTACCTGTTCATCCCTAACCCTGGATATTTCATGCTGCACCGACGGTATTGAATATCTGGTTTTGGCACCCAGAGAAAACCGCCACAGAGCCTAACTGGGTAGCGGCGATATTGGACCGCTACCTGGTTAGTATCTGTGACTAAAACTAGGTGAGCTAAAAGTTGGCCTAATTATAGCTGAGGATTGCTAACTGGTAATGGTCCAATATCGCCGCTACCTAGTTAGCGGTACTCTCTGCCTCCACTCCACCCCGGAACACTCCCAACACACCCCGATGCTAGCCGGATAGCATCAGGCACGTAGGAGACATAGACGGGGATATTCAATGGCACTAACTGTGTAGGTGTCATTGAATATCCCTGTTTAAGGCATTTACATGGTTTATTGGACTGTAAACCATATAAATGTCTTTCGAATATCGGGCCCTCCATGTCCAATCTTCTTTTGTCATTATATGTATTCTGTTTGTTTGTTAATTTCCTTTTATATTTCATTATTGTGTACGTTCCTTTTTAATGGTTTATGTCTGTTTAATTTCTTTTTTTTTGTTTGCTGCTTTGCCTTACTGCCATTGTATGGGCCCCCTTCCTGCCCTGGTCCCCCTGCATTGCGGGGGCTGCTTGGGCTGAATTTACGCCACTGCTGCCTTCAGAATCCTCCCTCCAATAGCCAACAACAGTTGTTACCCTCCCCTGATTCCTATGGCAGTTTGGAATTTATTTATTTATTTAAACTTGATATACATACCTTCTCATAACATGCAAGACCAGTTACAATAAAAAGCAAAATACAAAGGAGAACTATATCCTACCAACCATACAAATGATATTTCAAACCTCTCCCTTTCCACTAGCAAAAATCCAAGTTTTTACTGTCTTATGAAAAGCAAAATAAGACCCTTCCTGCTGGAT